>OY748331.1:12822500-15322500 GCA_963556525.1 Cochlearia excelsa
CTCAGCAATTGCCCGCTCCCATGTTGATTGATCAACCTTGGATTGGTTACTTGGAAGGGCAGGAGGAAGAACACGGATGATTTTCAACATTGCACAGTCCTTGGCAGCATCATGCCACACAGAAGCAGAGCAGCAGCTTGTTGGAGAAAATGCTGGTGCGGCAATTGCTGAGCCAACATTTATTTGGTAGTTTTCAACAGGCGAAAATGTTGGGCCAGAAAAGATATGAACTCCACCACGAAGAAAAGCAATCGCAATTTCACCACCATGGGCAGAATAGACAATTCGTGCCAGTGTACGAATATCACTTGGCAAATCAAAAGGGTCAAAAACAACCTTGTTAGCCTTATCATCCCCAGAATTAGGCTCCTTTTTTGAATCCAGGCTTTGTCCTGCTGCACCTACTTGATGGTTTTTAAAATCTTTTGTAGGTGGTATGCTCATATCCACTCTCGATACCCACACAGTTTGCGTGGGGACCTGTCCACCAAAATTTGAAGTTGGATTTCCAAATATGTGATGCAGTACAACAGGTTGAACACTTGATTCCCAGCGTTGTACTCTCCATCCTGTGATTGAAGGACCTTCATCTGGATCATACGGGGACATATATTGCCCTGCATACATAGGTAACTATAAATTAGCATCTTGGGAACATGAAATAACGATACATTTAATTAGCATTATCTTTAAAGGTATACCGATTCTGTTGAGCTTTACCACACAAATGAACAGACTTAACAATTAACTAGCATTCCATTCAACTCTTCAATATATGAGCATTTCTATATGATTGGCCAACAACGCAATGTAAAAATAAAAATGTATATTCTATCATGGATTGGAATTAGTATGAGATTCAGAGAAGGATCAGAACAATACCCTCAACTATAACAACTGCTATCACTGAACCACCATGAGTTGGATCAAAAGCAACCGCGGTAACTCCAGATCCCCATGTAGTGGTAGCTGCAGACTGAGCTGCAGCCTCGGGACTTACATAAGCAGAAAAATTGGAAACTGGGGAGCAGCTAAGTGATATAGCATCACTGGAATCTTGATCTGTTGGCTTCTTTCCTTGCTTTATCTCAGATATCAAATATTCTTGCCAGTTGAACAAGTATGCAGCTAAAGGAGCAAAGCCTGTCCAAGACGAAGAACTAAGGGATGGTGGCACACGGCTACCTGTAGATATTTTTGGAGTCGCCTGGAGTACATTTCCAGGGCCAGGGGTTACTTCCCAAACTACAATTGTTGAGGGGTTTACAATTGGGACCCCTGCTACATGCATGGCACCACTGTCTGTTATGATAGCATCAGCAGCCATAATCCCACTAGGTCCCGCACCTAAAAGACCTTTCTTTGTACTAAACCACTTTGGTGTGTTGTCTCCCTGGTGAGAAGGCCACTGGGACCAATGAAGTTGAACGGAGCCGGATGAGAAAACAGAGCATACACATAGAAAGTTGGGCCACCGAGCTGGAACAAATGGTTGAAAATCAGAACCGTAACAGAAAATGAAGACAGGTGCACCATTACCGAAACATATAAAACATAACATAGTGCACTGATCTTGTCACATATACAGGTATGCCAAAGAAACCAACATAGTTAAGTGCATAGTTTGAAATATTTCTATCAAGATACAAGAGGCGTGAAGAAGAAAACCTGAGTTTTCAGAGCTCTGAGAGATAAATTTCTCCTCAAATGTTGAATTCAAATTTGTACCAGAACTTGGCTTGGAGGACAACCACCTATACTGATTTTCGAAAAAAGAAACAATATAAATTTCCTATGATAAACAAGAGCAGACACCTGACAGATTGAGATGGAAACAATGGTGGTATCCTCTACCCATTACATATTCCTTGTGTGTTTATACCAACCATTACAGAAATGCTCTTAGGAGTCTATTAATCTCCCTAAAGAAGCTAATATGTATCAATTAAGTTAAGATTTCTAGGAAGTTGTGGTTTGTCCATCTCATTTCTTCCAAAACGTAGTTACATTTCACTTTTCAAGTTTAATTACTTACGCTTTAGCTAAATCCATTCCCCACTCTTATATAGCTATATAAATCCCTTCTGGTAATCATTTAGCGGAATTTTGAGGGCGCAAACATATCATGCAAATGATCAAGTAAGTAATAATTTAAAATACACACCGGAGAAGCCCCCGTCAACCATTTTGTAACAACAGCAATGTCCTGACGCCACTCATGCTCACACTGCCAGGAGGTAGCATCATGCACTAGATTAGCCGAACCCTACAAGACCATCCACACAACATCTCATCTGATGGTTCGGTAAACATCTCAACACACATGCGACATTCAAAAGAATCAAATACAGACCAACTACACATACGAACCAATAGTAAATCCCAGTAACCAGAGGAGCACTAACCTGCGTAGGCTGCGTCCAGATAGTTATCCGTCCATGAAAATTAGCGACGAGCAAAGCACGAGGACAAGAAGTAGGAGACCATTCGATAAACTGAACAGAATCGCGAGGAGAATCTACAAGAGCAAAAATTCATTTTTTTACAAACCCTGAAATCAAAAACTCTAGCTACAAAAAACTCACACCAAACATACCTGCAACAACATTAAACACTACACATTCTGTAGGTCTTTCTGGTATCAAGATATGTATTGGTATCCAAAACGGTGGATTCGACTTCGAGCTACAACAATAGGAGAACAGTGAAACACAAATAACAAAGAGATTCATATATAAGATTTAATAAACACAGTTACAAACACACACAAGGGTAGATTCGCTTTTGCGCTACAACGAGATGAGAAGAGTGAAACACAGATAATAAAGAGATTCATCTATAAGATTCAATAAACACAACACACACAAGGGTGTATTCGCCTTCGAGCTACAAGGCGACGAGAACCGTGAAACACAAATAACAAAGTGATTCATCTATAAGATTCAATAGACACATTAAGAAGAGACAAACCTTGGGATCCTAGCACAAGTCTCTGAAGCACAAGCTATAGCATTCAATTTACCACACCAAGCAACAACACTAAGCCCCCCCCCCCCAAAAAAAAAGCAGAAATTAGCAAAGGGAAAGTAATGATTAAGCTTGTAACGAAAATCGAGAAGTTAAAAAGAGAAACCTGAAGTTACGGCATAGCTCAGGGACACTCATCTTATGAAGAAGATTCGAATTTGGCTGTTTAAGCTTGACGCAGAAAACTGTGGCTGGAGTTACGTTATGATCAACATCCATTGAATCTTCTTCTTCTTCTTCTTCTTCTGCTGTTGGTAATTTCTCTGATGGTTTCTCCTCGACGATGATTGGATCCTTAGATTCAGCTTCTTCTTCCTTCTCTTCCTCTTTCTTCTCCGCTTGTTGTTGCGTTACGACTATTACTTCTTCTTCTTCTTCTTTTGCGTCTTCTTCTTCTGCTACTAATTTCTCAGTGGAAGGAGATGCGATGTTGTTTTCTTCAGAGCTATTAAGCAAGGAAACTTCGGGCTGTTGCAGATTCATATCAGAGAGGAAGAAAGAAACAAAACCCTAATTTTATTTTTTTTTAAAAGGAGAAAAATATCAGTGTACAGAAAAGTCGCGATTGAAGGCGACAGAAAGCACTGTTGCTTAGAGAGAGAGAGAGAGAGAAGGGAAGAGAGAGAGTAAGTGGGATTAAAGAGATTTTTATTAGTGCGTAGAAAAATCCAAAATCGAAATCAAAATTAAAGTTTTTTAGGGTTTGAGTCGTCGCCGTCGTCGCCGGGAAGTGAATGTAAAGAAAAAGGAAAGACGGTGAGGGTTATTCTAAAACGCTGTGGTGATTTTCTTTCAGTTTTATTATTTTTTTTCCCCTTTTTTGGGTTTTTGCAATTTTGCTTCTTTTTTTTATTTTTATGTTATAATGTGTATTTAATATCACTGTTCAAGAAAACTTTCTAGGCTCCGTTTATGGGCTAAATTTTTAAAGACCGCCCCGATTACTTTTTAATCCACCTAGAATTTTATGACTTTATATAAAAAAGTACATAATATAATTTTATTATTTATAAAATATGATATTTAGTATTTTATATTTATAAACTAAATATATCAACCATAAACAATAATAATAAAAATATTTTATTATCTATAAGCTATATCAACTGTATGATTTTCTAAATGTTTAGACCGCCTACAAATTAGTCTAGGTTCCGATTAAGCGTTCTAGACACTAAGCTTTAAATAACTATCCACTTAACGCATAGCGCTTTCTTGAACATTGATATTTTTACGATAAAATTGGTTATAGGCTTATAAGCTAAATCAAAAATGAATCAAACATGAAACAAAAGTAAATATGTCAAATAAATTAAAGCTTGTTTTTGTGTTAACATTTGCAACATTTTTACCAGAAAAATGTCTATTTCTTCTATCATCCTAGGCAATGACTCTGTGACCTCGCGCAGACGAGGTTATTCAAAATAATCATAGAAACAAAATAAATATTATATAATGAACATAATTTATTTTATATTTAGATATATTTATCTTGCTTAAAATATAATTCTTTATTTAAAACAAATTATGCAAATTTTATACATATCACAATATTCATACATATATATGTAACGGTAACTCAATGAAATGATTAAAAAATTATTAAAGATAGTGATATTGGTTGAAATTTTTTGATAACAATTAGAAGAATTTGAACGTTATAACATGTGGTATTTCATAAAATATTTTTATCGTCGTATGAAATAAAACGTATAATTACATAGTAAAAATATTATTAGATTCAAACAAACTATTTTTTGTATATTTCAGATATTTTTGTAATTTTGATGCGAAAATGTTATGTTATAATTTTTTTAAAAATAGGTTAGTTTTCAAATAACATAAAATAATAATTAGTATTATTAAAGTAGAAAAATAAATCTAAATAATAAAATTTGAATAAGAAATTGAATAATTGTTATTATTTATAAATTGTATTAGTCGTCTAAAATAATTAAGAATGTCAAAAATAGTAATAATTCCAAAATATTAGTAGTTGGGTCAAAGTTTTTTGGATTTTGGTTGTTTAAAATGTGAAATCCTAAATAAAATCGGACAAAAAATTTATGGGAGAATTACAAAACTATACCATTTGAAAAACTACATCATTTCAAAATAACTTCACAAAACTACACATAAACACTAAAAATTAAATCCAAATAAACCCTACTCACACAATCATACGCCCTTAATATTATACCCTAAACACTAATTAGCAATCCCAAATGAAAAGATTATAATTTTGATAATTTTTTAAAGGGTAAATCAACCTTTTAAAATTTTGAATGGGTGAAAATATGTGAAAAAATTAAATTAAGTAGAGTTTTGTAAAGGAATGGAAGAAATGGTGTAGTTTTGTGAATTTCTCAACATTTATTGAATCGGAATATAAAAGAAAAAGGAAAAAATCGAAAATCATAATATATATCGATACATCCGCGATAACAAAAAAAGTTATCGCGCTAACAATTACGAGTAAAAAAATTAGGGGCACAATAGTCAAAATAAAAATTTCTCTTACCACAAAACTAATTAAAAAGATACACTTAATTTTTTAAGTTATTGAGCGCTATCTAGTGGTAATATCTTTTTTAAATCTAAAATTAATTGAAAACTAAACCGTTCTTAACCATAATCAGACGCTGATTAAATCTATATTTGAACCCGATTTTCACCCAATTAATTACATTAGGATTTGACATGCGTTGTGCACGGGGTTAATATTTATTTAATTGTCAAATTAAATTAAATTTATAAAAAATTAGTATTATAGTAATATAAGTAATTTATAAAAAAAACATAAAAAATTGTTAGCAAATAATTAGTATTTTAAATGTTTCCTTAAGTTTGTATAAAATATAATTTAACTTAGTTTAACCATTAAGTTTAAATATTTTTATTATATAATCTATATATTATTTTTGAAGGACTAATTTGAACATATCCAAAAAATCACACTTATTTACACATTATGTCATTGAGCATAAAAAGAAATATTTTTGAACATTTAATTACGAAAAACTAAATAAGGAAATATTACAATCCTCTCCAAAAATAAATAAAAAATATTAAAGAAATTATGTAAAAAATATTTGAAAAACAAAATAAAAATATGTAATTCACATAAATACATTATTACATAGTTTTTTTTATAAAAACTACCATTAAAATTTTATTTAAATCAAAACATGTTTAATTAATATTATTAAGAATTTAAAAACGAATTGAAACAAGTTTTTTTTAAAAACATCAAACAATAAAAAAACAAAATAGTTTGTTAACGAGTTCGATTTCCAGTTCGATTATAAGCAAAAAAGAAGAAATTGCAATTCCACTAAAATTTAAATCTTATATTACATATTTAGAATATGTTTACAACAATTATTTATATATATAATCAAAATAATTAAAATTTTAAATAAATTTGGGTAAATCGCATAATATGATTTGTGTATTTTGATTAGGTTTCGGTTTGTATTTTGAATCCGGGTATTTTTGAATCCTAAATGTAATAAATAATAAATTATTGGTCTAATCAACTTACAAATTTATTAAAATTTTGCTATACGAAATATATAATAAAAATATATATTATTATTATTGAAGTACTTTTTGAACTTTTCCAAAAAAACTCATTTAACTACATACTATGTCATTGGTTTTAAACTCACTTAAAGAGTTATGTGAAATTTACCCGAAATTTACACACAAACATATCTCATTCTATATATATATACTTTTTAAAATTAACTTAAATATCAACAAATACCAAACATAGTTTATCAAACATATCAACAAGTATATATCTCATTCCAGTCCACCGGGAGAGTTGGGCTGCACAGGGTGCTGGGCCTAGCAGGTCTGTTAAGGCGATGACAATACAGAAGTCTAATGGGCCGAAGACTGGAGCAAATGGGCCTGGAGGCAGATTGGGTATTGGTGGGCCTCAGGTTGGGAATGCACTTACTCGAGCCGGTCCACTTGGGTATGCATCGGCGCCGGTTAGATCCTGGTACGAGCAGACGGTGGATGAAGAGGAGGCGGAAAAAAGAGCGGATCTAAAAGCTGAGGTTTCTTTCTCGGCCCCAGGAGGAGCGGGCGGGTTGGTATGTTTCCAACGGGACACACAATCCTACAAACTTGGGATAGAGGACATAATATCGCCCCTTAAGGACTTATATGAGATCCCGGTGGGGGTGGAGCAACCACGGAGTCGAGGAAAGAAGGGGAAAAGCTTTAAGGATGCCTTGCTCCCGAGGAAGAAGATAGTTAACAACTCGACGCGAAAAGGCAAGATGATCAAGAAGTCCCACTTATCTATCACCGACTTTGACCTAGTGACAAACGCAAAGAGAGCTCAAGTGGGACCGGTTAAGGGGGTCTGCAAGACTAATGGTACGCTGGTGGACGGGGCTCCACCGGTGCAAGACTAAAATGATTATCAGTTGGAACTGTCAGGGAGTAGGGTGTGACACGACAGTTCGGAGGTTACGAGAGTTTCGACAAAATTTGTTTCCTGATTTTCTTTTTCTTTCTGAAACTAAAAATAATGTATTCTTCCTTCAAAATATTCAAGCATTGTTAAACTATGATTTCCTTTATACCGTGGATCCTTGTGGGCGTAGTGGGGGACTAGCCCTTTTTGCGAAAGCGGAAATGAATGTTACCATCTTATATTCCGATAAAAACATTATTGATGCTTCTGCGACAATTTGTGGACATTCGGTATGTATCTCTTTCATCTATGGTGAGCCAATGGTGATGAGACGTAGGAATGTTTGGGAGCGGATTACGAGGATTAGTACGGCCCGTAACGGACCGTGGCTTATGACAGGAGATTTCAACGAAATCTGTGGCCATCATGAAAAAGCTGGGGGGAGGAAGCGACACGAAAATACCTTTCTTGACTTCCGGCTCTTTAAACATAGCTGTGGAATGATAGATTTTCCTTTCAAAGGAAATTTCTTCTCCTGGGTAGGAAGGAGAGGAAAAAATTGGTTAGGTGTCGATTGGACAAATCAATGGGGAACGAGGACTGGTATGACTTATTCACGCACACACTGGTTGAATATATGAGATTTATGGGTTCGGACCATCGGCCAATTTTAACATGTATGGACATCAAAAAACGAAATGGGTCAAAGCTTTTCAGATTCGATAAAAGATGGCTCGTGAGCGAGAAGTTAGAAGGGGTGATTCTAGATGGATGGAACCAGACGAACAGACATGTAGATATTGGGGATCGTATCAGAGCTTGTCGGACGTCAATATCAAGATGGCGTAGAAACGAGAGTACAAACTCAAAGGAGCAGATTGAGAAATTAAAAGAAGAATTGGATCTTGCGTATATGGATGAGAATGCTTCTACTGAGGAGCTAGAAAGAATCAGAAGCCGGCTGCGAGCAGCCTTTATGGAAGAGGAACAATTCTGGAAACAGAAAAGCAGGGTTACGTGGTTGCAAGAAGGCGACAAGAACACCGGCTATTTCCATGCTACAACAAAGGCCCGTAGAGCAAGGAATAGGATTACTGCATGGAATCATGGCAGCACCGGGTATCTGGACCGAGAAAGATTCGGAAGTGGAACACACGGCGGTAACATATTTCCAACAACTTTTCACAAGCACGGTTCATAGGAATCAAACTGAAGATGTTTTCGGCAATTTAAGAAGTGGGGTCACGGAGGAGATGAACCGGGAGCTATTAAAGGATATAACGGCATAGGAGGTCAAAAAAGCGGTTTTTTCAATTAAACCGGAGAAAGCACCTGGCCCAGACGGAATGACGGCCCTATTTTACCAAAATTTTTGGCATATAGTTGGGAAAGATGTTGTAGATATGGTGAGCCATTTCTTTTGTACGGGGGAGTTTGATAGCAGGTTAAATGAGGTGAACATTTGCCTGATCCCAAAAACGGAGAGACCGAAGGAGATGAAAGAGTTCAGACCTATTAGTTTGTGTAATGTAGGTTATAAAATTATCTCCAAGGTGTTGTGCCAAAGATTAAGACCAATCCTCCCAAGTCTCATATCTGAGACGCAATCGACGTTTGTGGCAAGGAGGGTGATTACGGACAATATTCTAATCGCACAGGAAGTGTTCCACACCCTCAACACAAAGGAAAGCTATAAAAATGAATTCATGGCGATTAAGACGGACATGAGTAAAGCATATGACAGAGTGGAATGGGCGTTCCTACAGTCTCTGCTAAGTCGAATGGGGTTTGCTGAGGAATGGGTGAACCTCATCATGAAATGTGTGAGTTCAGTTTCGTACAGTGTCCTCCTAAATGGTGAGCCTAAAGGGAGGATACAACCCTCAAGAGGGCTGAGGCAAGGTGATGGAGATTGATATTTGGAGATATTCCAAATATCTTCTATTATTCTATTTCAATTTATTTAATTATTTAGATATTTTCCAATTATTATTATAGAATATTCTAGGGTTTTATGTTTTATTATAAATATGTTTGTTAGGTCTTTCGTTTTATGGGAGTTGTTTTTATTGATATTGATTTTGATTAATAACTCCTTATCAAGAGGTTTCTTCGGAACCACTGTGAAGAGTATTCACAAACCCAAACGAGGTAGCAATACCACGGAGAAGAGTATTCTCAACCCCTATGTTCTAACGAGATTCTCTCGTTAGATCTAATCTATCCTTAAATCGCTTCCGCCGCTGCATCAGTTGGTATCAGAGCCAAAACAGTTCTTTTCATGACGATAGATATTCCCAAATTCCGTGGTGAATTTTGTGAATATTCGTTACTTGATTGGCTCGAAGATGTTCAAGAGATCTTGGATTATCAAAGCATACAAGATGATGAAATCGTTTCCCTTATAACTGAAAGGTTCCGTGGACACGCGTTATCATGGTGGAAACAAGTAAAGAAAACACGCAAGAAAGCTGGTAAAAATCCTGTGAACTCATGGGATAAGCTTAAGAAAAAGTTATGCTCGTACTTTTTACCTCGTTATTACACTGATGCGATATATTATCGTTTGAACAATTTGAAACGAAGATCACGCTTTGTGAAGAATGTCACCGAGAATTATCAGCTTCAGGTGAAAGACTTCCTCTATAAGCATGTTCATAATTATGTTGAGCATGTGGATAACATTCAAGACGAAGACATTGATGTTTTCGACGAGGAAGCCGAAGCCGACGTTGAAGACGACGTAGAGCCAATCGGTAAAGGTGAAGATGAAGTTCTGATATGTGCAAATCTCGTGCGTGAACATGTTCCTGAAAATCCTGTCAAGTTTCAGAGTCAACTGCAGACTCAGGTTCGTGCAAATCTCGTGCAGAATCAAGTTCGTGCAAAATCCGTGCAGAATCGAGTTCGAGCAGAATACGTGCTGACTCAAGTTTGTTCAAAATTCGTGCGAGATCAAATATGTGCGAAAATTGTGCAGAAGTATATTCGTGCAAAATTCGTGTTGAATCAAATAGTCTTAAATCAGATGATGATTCAAACTTCGTCAAAGAAATTTGAGTTGAAAGTGCAACATCTTGTGTCTGTGCATGAAAGATTTTATCAATGGAAGTTTCGAAAGAAAAAATTGACCGAAGAATCTCGAAGAATCAAATCTTCAGATCGAAGAAAACGGTTAAGATTCGGGACGAATCTTCTCTTCGTCGGAGAGAATGATGGAGATTGATATTTGGAGATATTCCAAATATCTTCTATTATTCTATTTCCATTTATTTAATTATTTAGATATTTTCCAATTATTATTATAGAATATTCTAGGGTTTTATGTTTTATTATAAATATGCTTGTTAGGTCTTTCGTTTTATGGGAGTTGTTTTTATTGATATTGATTTTGATTAATAACTCATTTATCAAGAGGTTTCTTCGGAACCACTGTGAAGAGTATTCACAAACCCAAACGAGGTAGCAATACCACGGAGAAGAGTATTCTCAACCCCTATGTTCTAACGAGATTCTCTCGTTAGATCTAATCTATCCTTAAATCGCTTCCGCCGCTGCATCACAAGGGGATCCATTATCACCATACTTGTTCATTCTTTGCACAGAGGTTTTGATCTCGCAAATGCAACAGGCGGAAGCGAATAAGTTATTGACAGGAATCAAAGTGGCCTATCGGAGCCCACCTATCACACATCTGCTATTTGCAGACGATAGTCTGTTCCTATGTAGAGCAGATATGGCACAATGCACGGAAGTGCTACGAATCCTGGATGCATATGGAAGAGCATCGGGACAGTGCATTAATCTTGATAAGTCAGTGATTACTTTCGGGAAGAAGGTGGAGACGAATATGAGGAACAACATTAAATCAAAGCTTAGAATATCCAACGAGGGAGGGATGGGAAAATATTTGGGCATCCCGGAACAACTACAAGGGTCGAAAACTCAGGTCTTCTCATACGTGCGGGAGCGACTCCATCAAAGGATAAACAGATGGAATGCAAAGTTCTTGTCCAAGGGGGGAAAATAGGTTATGATAAAGTCGGTGGCGCAAGCTATCCCGACCTATGTTATGTCATGTTTCCTTCTGCCAAAAGCACTATGCAATCAGTTAACAAGTGCGGTGGCGAATTTTTGGTGGAGTTCAAAGGAGGGGTCCAAAGGAGTACATTGGCTGGCGTGGAAGAAAATGTGTATCCCCAAAACGGAAGGGGGATTGGGTTTTAAGATGTTCGAGGACTTTAACAAAGCCCTTCTAGCAAAACAACTATGGAGACTTCACCAATTCCCAGACTCTCTAGCGGCAAAAGTTCTTAAGGGGCGGTATTTCCGCAATCAACACCCGTTTGATGCAAGGAAACCATATCGACCATCGTTTGGTTGGAGGAGCATCTGGTCAACTAGAGAGCTGCTACATATGGGAACAAGGATAACAGTTGGTACAGGGGATCGGACGTTAGTCTGGAAAGATAACTGGCTCCCGGATACAAGACCAAGACCAGCGACAGGACCTGGGTCCCTTTATTATCCAAACCTGAGGGTGTTAGAGCTAAGGGGGGCCAGGAGGGATGGAATATGCCACTTTTACATCAGATGATGGCCCCAGAAGATATTCCACTAATCACCAGCATCCGGCCGCCCAGAGGGCGAACAGTGGATAGGCGATGTTGGCACCACACAAAGTCAGGTGTATATACTGTCCGTTCAGGATACCAGGTTCTGCACTTAAACAAAAATGATGAGGAACTTCAGATCCTCTTGCAGGAACCATCATTCACAACTCTAAAAAAAATAGTTTGGACATTAAAAGCTCCTAACAAACATAAGCATTTTATGTGGCAAGTACTATCAGAGGTTCTCCCAGTTAATGAGAGACTGGTGTACAGACATATAATGAGAGAGGGGGAGTGCCCCCGATGTGGACTGGAGGAATCGATCAACCATATGTTATTCGAATGTCCCCCGTCCAAACAGACATGGGCATTGGCCGGATTCCCATATGGAACTACAAGATTCCCAACAAGGAGTTTGGGAGGAAATATGAACTTTCTCTTCTCCAAAGGGAGACACCACCAGGAGACGGATTCATTATACCCATGGGTCATGTGGTATATATGGAAAGCATGAAATGATAAAGTATTTCGAGGGTTAGACAGGACCCCCTTAGAGACTAAGGAAGTCGCATTTGGGGCAGCAAAAGCTTGGATAAAAGCGCAGGAACTTGAGGCGGTGAACCAATCGTCGGGAGCCACAGTGGGACACAACCGACCACAAATCAATGAGGCCCAAGTAGATGGATTTTCGTGCTTCACGGATGGGCGTGGAAAAAGGGGGATCCTACATGCGGAGTTGGTTGGGTGCTCCAGAACCAACAAGGGGATACTGTGCTCCTGGGACTAAAAGGGTACAGTCGAAGCACTTCACCTCTACACTCGGAACTTCACGGTCTTCTCTTTGCAATGGAATGTCTACAAGGGAACAACCACAACTGTAATGTTTTCTGTACGGATTCAATGAACCTGATTAAGATGGTCTCTGAGCCGGACATTTGGCCGACCTTTACTCCGGAGTTGGAGTTGCTACGTGATCTGCAAGCGAATTTCTCGAGCTTCACACTACGGTCTGTGGCAAGGGAAAGGAATGCAAAAGCGGATCTTCTGGCACGATGTGCGCGTAGTAGGAATGCTAAATTCCAATGTATTAGTTCGTCTCTCCCGCCATGGTTACCGGATACATCTGTATTTGTTAACATGTAGGACATATAACACAATGAAAAAAAAAAGTTTATGGGATATAATTATATAATCCAAGAGATTACAAACATATAATTCGGGTCATCATCATAAGAACATAAAAATTTACAATATATTCATTTACTTTATGACACAAGATACCACAAACATATAATTAAAATTGACATTTTAAATATATGATTTACCAAATAACTTTAAATATATAAATTTGTCAATATATCTTACGGAGAATCACAAAACTACACCATTTGAATTACATTTCACAAAACTACACCATTTTCAAAATACTTCACAAAACTACACCTAAACACTAAAAATTAAATTCAAATAAACCCTACTCACACAATCCTACCCCTTAATATTATACCCTAAACACTAATTAGCGAACCCAAATGAAAATATTTTAATTTTGGTAATTTTTTAAAGGGTAAATCAAGCTTTTAAAATTTTGAAAGGGTGTAAATATGTGAAAATATTGAATTAGGTGTAGTTTTGTGAAAGGAGGGTTGAAAGGGTGTAGTTTTGTGAATTCCTCTATATCTTATCACTTAATAATTACAAAAAATAAACCGCACGTACGTGCGGGTCCGTATCTAGATAATATAATTATATCTCATAAACTAAATAAATCATTGTTCTAAAATACAGTTAATACGACCGTATATATGGTGATTATACGCTATACAGTAGAGAACCGTACCGTTTTTAAGTTATACGATGAAAAATGCGTTTTTGAATAATACAACCGTATATACGGTTAATACGGTCGTATATACGACATAAACTGACTATACAACTGTATATACGGTGAAACCATTACTCGAGCTTAAAATATTATACTAAAACTTTGGATTTGATATAAAAATTTATTTTATTGAATATTATTAAAAGGTTAACAATTTTTGAAATACAATTAATTTTTTTGTTTAATCATATATATATATATATATATGATTCATAATATATATTATTTATCAAATATAAACTAATTATTTTGTTATTTGTTAATGTCGACTTTATTTTGTCACTTTTATTTTTGTTGTAGATATAATTATATATTATTAATATATTTTTCTTAAAAATATTCATCGTATATATCATGTATAGTCGTCCGTATATACACAGACGCTATACTGTTGTCGACCGTACGTCTAGCGTATAACGTATTTTACAACACTGAAATAATTACGCAAATCTTTGATTATAGAAATGTAATTGTTTACACATTTAAATTTATTTATAAAATATATTTCTTTGATAATAATATAGAAATTTAACCGGAAAATAAATACGTAAAACTTTGAATATGTAAATTTTAAATTAACCGTTGCAAAATGAAAATAAGACATATTAAAGTTTTGGCTTCCAATTTTTCTTAATTTAAAGAAACTTTTGTGCATTCTTAATATAAATTTATTATTTAATAGTAGACACTTATGTTAATAGTTAATATAGTTTTTTTGACTCGCGCCCAGCGCGGCGTTTAAACTTATAATGTATAAAAATAGTCATCAATTTTCTTTTTTGTGATGTAAAATGTATAAAATCAGATTACATTTGATATTTGATTTTTGTTTGTGTTGCACCAACATATGTGACCTCTTTTTGTAATGAAAAAACGTAATGTAATTATATGGGTTTTGATATGTGGGCTAGTAATGAATTGTTGTTAGTTTTTTAGAATCGTTCTAGTGATGACATGTGTTATATTTCCTTGTTTAGCTCAAGTAATGTTTCTCAATTAGTATATATATATAGGATTATTATTCATTTTATTTATATAATTATTTTTTTTTATTTTGTATAGGTTTCGTTATGTTTTAAAACGCGGCCGCATTGGCGATTAAACGACCGCTTATTCTCTATTCAATGATGAACCATGCGATCTTGGTCAAATCGTTTGAAAAAATCGTTGACTGATTTTCAATCGATTAATCAACTCAAATCGGTACAATGTCAAATTATTTTTGATAAATTTAGTCTGTTGTGGGTTAACGTCAATTTTGATGGAGCAATTTAATAACTTTACTAAACTTATTTAATTCTCGAAGCATAAAAGAATTATTTATATGTAGTTTTTAACTAATATGTAGTTTACATTACAAATATATGATTTTTTGTTATATTACTTGTTGAATAAGATTTAATGGCCATAAAATTTCAATTAATATTAGGCTTTTTATATTCAAATTTTATGAGTTTTTAGAGTCAAATTTAATGGACTTTTAACATTGGGTATGTAATCGATTGTTGTTAGTTTTTTAAATCGTTCTAAAGATAACACATGTTTTGTTTTCATGTTTAACTCAGCGAATGTTTCTTAGTTATATACGGTCCAAAAAATTTATGAGATTCGACTATAAATTTCATTATATATCTAAAATAAAAATGATTATTATATGATATGGGTTTTTGAAATGTGGACTACGTAATTGAATATTGTTAATTTTTAATAATTGTTATTTTCCTTATTTAGTTCAAATAATGTTTCTCAATTAGTATATAAAAATATGCAATTCAAAGTTTAAACTAATTAAAAAGTTCTGGAATTTATGTAAAAAAAGAAAATATCTGGAAAACTTTTGTGCTTTCTTATTACACACGACTTTACATAAGATCTTAAAAATCTCTTCTCCATTGTTCTTCTTCTTTTCTTCTTGGCAAAGTATCCAACACAAAAAAAATAATCTAAACGACTAAAAAAAAGCTTGAGATCGAAACAGCAATGGCGAATCGATCTCAAGTCACGACGATGACGGTGACGAATACTCCGTCGGCAGATCTAGCCTTCACTAACCTCGCTTACTGCTCCTCCTCCGATCTCCGTCAATTCTCCGTTCCCGGTTCCGATCTCTTCCTCGCCAACGTCGCCGATAGCTTCATATTATCGCTATGATATCCTTTTTCTCTATTTTATAACCTTTGCTCTTTGTTTATCGATCGATTTTGTTAAAATTGCAATGGCGAAAAACGCGATTCGAATTAGTTTCTTAGGGAAATTGTTGTTTAGATCTGTATAGGCTTCATGATTTTAGCTGTTTTCAATTATAATTTTTGCTTTTCTGTGTATCTATGGATATGATAGATAATCTGTGTTACATTGCAATGCGAAAAACGCGTTTCAAATTAGTTTCTTAGGGAAGTGTTGTTTAGATCTCTATATGCTTCACGATTTTAGCTGTTTCGGGTGTAGTTTTGGATTCTCTGTGTATCCATGGATATGATAGATAATCTGTGTTACATTGCTTTGCGAAAAACGCGATTCAAATTAGTTTCTTTAGGAAGTGTTGTTATAATCTCTATACGCTTCATGATTTTAGCTGTTTCGGGTATAGTTTTGGGTTCTTTGTATATCCATGGATGATAATGATAATCTGTGCTCCTTGTGTTTTTGAGATTAATATGATGCTTTATTCATTTTTTTGTTTGTGAAACTTAACTGCTAATTACTGGCCATGGAAGCATCCAAAATGGGAGTATTGCTCTGAATGCGATTCAAAGGCGTCATGCTAGAGTTTCTACTGGTGATATGGTATCTGTTAGCAGGTAGTTTTCATAAAGCTTTTTTTTTCGCCATAATCTTCTGGCTTCAGACTGTTTTTGCTTTCTGAATACTGTTTTGTTCTTGCAGATTTGTTCCTCCGGAAGATTTTGAGCTTGCTATGTTGACGCTCGAGCTGGAATTTGTAAAGAAAGGGACTAAAAGCGAGCAGGTTTTGTTTGATTTCTATGATGTGTTTCTCCGGGATCATTGCAGGCTGTGATTGAATTCAACTTCTCTGTAATGTATTGCATTACAGGTTGATGCTGCTCTCTTGTCAACCCAACTTAAGAGGAAATACACCAACCAGGTAGATAGATTCTTCTTCTGTGTCTGTTCTTGTTACATTTTTATTTTCTAAAGATACACGAGTCTCGTGATGTTGTTTAAGCATGTATGCGAGAGGAAACTGACAGAAACGAAAGTTCCTTAAGATATAAGGTCTATATAAGAAATAATAGCTGATATAGAGTTACAATGGAAGCAATGTGTACATGGATCATTCACGTTATTTTTCTGTTGTATCATTGGTTTTTAGTGAATGCGTTTGGTGATTATTCTGCAAACCCTGTAATATTTTCTTTATGTGTGTGTTTCTAGATTATGATGTATCATTTATGTGGTTATTTGGCCTTTAGCTTGTCACGAAAATCATATTTTCCCTGATTTCTTTTAACAATGGACACTGTTGTAGGTCTTGACTGTAGGCCAGAAAGCGACATTTGAGTATCATGGAACTAATTACATTCTTACGGTTAATCGAGCGGATGTAGAGGGTCAGAATCAATCCAATGGCATTGAGAGAGGGATGCTTAGTCAAGATACTTATATTGTGTTCGAAGCATCAAACGCAAGTGGCATAAAGGTCTGATATCGATAAATTCTGTAGAGCTATGTGTTGCTGAATCAATTACTCTAAGATTCCTAACAATCTATGATTCAATTTTACATTTAAAATAGTACATAATGTCACGTCTGATTTATGCTATATGGAAACAAATGTGGGTTGCTATCTTGTATCATCATTTCAATCTTGTACGTTCTTATGCAGGTTGTCAACCAGCGAGAAGCTGCTAGCAGCAATATATTTAAACATAAGGAGTTTAACCTCGAGTCGCTGGGAATAGGTGGTCTGGGTGCAGAGTTTGCTGATATATTTAGAAGAGCTTTTGCTTCACGTGTATTTCCTCCTCATGTCACGAGCAGGTTCTTTAACTAATTCTTCACGAAAATGTTAAGACTTTATTTTGTATATACTTTTCTTCTAAGTCTGTTTTATCTTGGTCGTGCAGATTGGGAATAAAGCACGTCAAAGGTATGCTTCTCTTTGGACCTCCTGGTACTGGCAAAACCCTTATGGCACGGCAAATAGGAAAGATGCTGAATGGAAAGGATCCGAAGGTATTTCTGTCCCTTTTAATATCCTCAAGTAAAATTAGATAACTTACATGATTGTGGTCCTTAATATCATATGATCTATGGTTAGATTTTTATCCAGGATTTCACATGCATTTATACATTTAAATTTTTCATCGTGTCATAATGATTTTTGTTACCCTAATAAGATGGTCGCTTTTGCAAGAACCTACTCTTGACTGTTTAACTGTCTCACTCTATAGTCTCTATTTTATTTGTTCTCTTACTACGATGTAATGTTGATTAGCTTAGTTTCTTAGTAAAATCACTGCCTTTATTTCAGAAAATGTACATGAATAATGCTTATGTCGTCTTTTTCTGCCACATTAGATTGTTAATGGTCCTGAGGTGCTGAGCAAGTTTGTTGGTGAGACCGAAAAAAATGTTAGAGACTTATTTGCTGATGCCGAGCAAGACCAGAGGACCCTTGGTAAGGAAAAATTATTTACCCTGATCTGTGATAGTGTTTGTGTTTCTTCTTATGCATACACTAATTGGAAATTTTTGTAATTCTCAGGTGATGCTAGTGAGTTGCATGTCATTATTTTTGATGAAATTGATGCTATATGCAAGGTACATGACTTTATCTCATTCCTTTGTAAATGTTTCTGGCATAAATTTTTGCGAATTTGAATATATGCTTTTAAGTTTTGACAACCAGTCCTATTAATCCTGGGCACAAGATCTTGCTTTTTACTCTGCCGTGCCTATATTTTCTCTGACTTTAGATATTGATAATTTACATGGGATCTGCTGATTAATATATGAATTTAAACACTAAATTAAAAATTGTATGCTTTGTGATTTTCAGTCAAGAGGCTCAACAAGAGACGGCACAGGTGTCCATGATAGTATTGTAAACCAACTTTTGACAAAGGTCAGTCAAAGATCAATATATTGTCAGTTAATTCAGTGTTTTCGTGGATGTGGCTAACACTGTTTTCCAGATAGATGGTGTCGAGGCCTTGAACAATGTTTTGCTTATCGGAATGACAAACAGAAAGGATTTGCTTGATGAAGCTCTTTTAAGGTATCTCTATCCTTTTGCTAATAGATAGCACTGCCACTTCTTCCGTACTCCAGTTACATCATAAGCAGCAGCGGACGGTTTTGAAGTAGTCTTTGTCTTGGTTTTCTTCATATTTTATTTAAGAAGATGCCATCCAAAGTGTATTTGCTTCTTACATGTGGTAAACTTATTTTTACTGTTCTTTGACAATAGGCCTGGAAGATTGGAAGTTCAAGTTGAGATAAGCCTTCCTGATGAAGCTGGGCGCCTACAAATTCTTCAGATCCATACTAATAAGATGAAGGAAAATTCTTTCCTTGGAACTGATATCAATCTCCAAGAGCTTGGTATGACTCCACTAACTACACTTGTTCAAATCATGGAATGTTTGGTAGACCTGTTCTGTAATTCCAAATATTACCACCTCACTGAATGACAGATAAAAGCTTTTTATAAAATCATCTTTTGTTTTTGTATTAGGAAGACCTAAGAAATATAGTATTTATTTTGGGACTAGCTTCTTACTAGCATAAATCTGCCTCTGATGTGGTATATCAATATTCTTTGGCAGCTGCTAGAACAAAAAATTACAGTGGTGCGGAGCTTGAAGGTGTTGTCAAAAGTGCTACATCATATGCGTTAAATAGACAACTAAGCATGGATGATCTTACAAAGCCAGTGGAAGAAGAGAATATCAAGATCACTATGGAGGATTTTCTCCACGCAATCCATGAAGTTCAGCCCGCCTTTGGAGCCTCCACAGATGACCTGGAACGCTGCAGGTAAATTTTTTTCAATATTTGTGTGTCTGTGTGGTGGCTTAGGAGATTTTGGATATTTATTGAAGGGTCTTTTGCACGTTTAATTTTTCTTTCATTTGAGTCATGTTAACGCGGTACTAAGTTTTATTACCTAGGTCCCGCTATTCTTATTGAGTTATTTCTCTAGGCAATTTCAACAGATTTATGAAATTGTAATTAGAGGGTGACTTTGGGATTTGATCTAAATTGGTCTTTGGAGACAAAGTTTCGTCTCACGTTAGATAATAAAAGACATATTTTTAGTGTTTATTGCTTGCTTACCGTGATTCCTCAATTTTAGTTCTGTATTTTCAGTCCAATCCAATTGTATAATACTACCTCTGAATGTTCATTCTCCGGTGCCTTAATTTTAATGTTTTCTGACATGTATATAGACTCAATGGGATGGTGGATTCTGGTGATCGTCATAACCACATTTACAAAAGAGCTATGCTTTTGGTCGAGCAAGTTAAAGTCAGCACAAGAAGTCCTCTTGTCACTTGCCTTCTAGAAGGGCCTAGTGGAAGGTATCTTCCTTAATTTACTAAGCACTTGCTGGTTTTGTAAGCCTTTGCTGACTTTTGAACTTTGTTCTTGACAGTGGGAAAACTGCATTAGCGGCGACTGTTGGTATTGATAGCGACTTCCCCTATGTTAAGATAGTAAGTGATCATCTTTCTTTACACAACATTCACTTAGACTTCAACATCTTTTACTCTTTGTTTTGATATTTCTTTATTCGCTATTTCCTTAGGTCTCTGCCGAAACTATGATCGGTCTTCAAGAGAGCACAAAATGTGCTCACATTGTTAAGGTCCGTCTTGTAGAAATACCGTATTTGTTGTTGTTGTTGTTTTGTTCTATCTGCTAAATCGGTTTGGTGTGTGAATGAGAGCAGGTCTTTGAAGATGCATATAAATCACCAATGAGCATTATTATCCTTGACGATATCGAAAGGTATTTTACCTTTCAAGATTTATCTCAATAAGCTAATACCATACTTTTTTTTGTGATTTCTTAAAATTTGCTACTTAAATATTTGATATTTGCAGATTGTTGGAGTACGTAGCGATTGGTCCTCGGTTCTCAAACATAATATCTCAGACGTTGATGGTCCTTCTCAAGCGACTTCCTCCTAAGGTTGCGTCTCCATTCACTATTCATAACATTGATCGTCACAATGTTAATTTCTTACGGTGGAACACATCTCTCTGATATGGTAAATATCTTATGTTTTGAACAGGGAAAGAAACTTCTCGTGTTCGGGACAACAAGTCAACTAACTTTCTTAGATTCTGTTGGTATCTGCGAGTCCTTCTCTGTTACTTACTCTGTCCCGACATTAAAAACAGAGGACGCACAGAAGGTAAAAAAATGATCTCTTTTTTTTCGCAACTCGTTTTCTTTATATTATGCCTCGTCGAGTAATGAAACTTGCGAAATCATCATCCTTTGCGGTTTAGACTATAATTTTAAGTTAATTAATTTGCGGTTTTGATTCTTGGTTGTTTTAATTAGGTACTGAAGCAGCTTAACGTATTCTCAGAAGATGATGTCGAATCAGCAGCAGAGGCTCTCGACGACGTAATTGTTTCTCAACATAAGAACAAAATCTTTTATGTTTCTTATCGTTTGCTAGTTCTTAAGACTAACACTTGGTTTTTATACTTTTGGTTTTGTTGTTGTTGTTTGTGTGTGTGTAGATGCCAATAAAGAAGGTTTACATGCTAATAGAGATGGCGGCGCAAGGAGAATACGGCGGATCTGCAGAAGCTATCTATGCAGGGAGAGACAAAATCAAGATCACTCATTTCTTCGATTGCTTACAAGACGTTGTCCGATTTTAGAAACTTCCCTACGTAAGGTCAGATTTCTTTCTAACATTGGCTTTTGTCTTAAAAGATTTAAGATATTGTCTTCGTGATTTTTTAATTTTTATGTATGGAACTAAGAAAAGGCTCTCTGTGGTGTGGATTCTTCTTTTGTTTCTTTTGGTGAGTGGAAACACAAATATTGTGAATGTGGACAAGTTATCCTAAAACAATTATGAGAGTTGTTTTGCTAAAACAATTTGTAGTATTTTTAAAACCATATTTTTTTGTGAAACTATACAATTATATTAGTCTAATATGGTAACAAAGTTCAGAATCTAGTTATCTACATACTAGGTGATAACCTCGAGTCATACGCAAGATATTATTCAAAAATAATTATATATAATAAAAAATTTATTTTAAGTTTTAAGATTAATTTTGTTTAACGAACAAAACCTAAAACTTAAATAAAAACGGGAAAAAAATATTCAAAAATGTAAAGGTACAAACGCAAAAAAAAAGAAAATTTCATATAATTTGTCTCGTCGCGATACGTATGCGTTTTGTGTTCTATTTTAATAGAATAAATATGAGACATTTTTCTATTGATAAACCTATTATAGAATCAATTTTTTGTTTCATTTTATCTACTTGTTCCAAATGTTATATTACAGAAGTAATGTTTGTGAAAGAAACCAAAGATGTCTAGTAATTAGTATACAGATACATAACTAATACTCTCTCCATTTCATAATAAATAACATTCTATACTAATTTTTTTTTGTTACAAAATAAGAAAGTCTTTTAAGTTTTCAATGCAAAAATTAGATGTATCTTGACTTTTTTTAACCAATGATATCTTATGGTATTATTTTTGTTGGTTGGTTTAATTATATATATATATTTTTTTTTGTCAACATTTGGGCCACAAATGGCCGGTCCATTAGCCAAACCTACATTATCGTAGACGCGGGAATCGATCCCGGGTGGGGTGGTGCTACTTGTCTTCTGTGGACTTATGACTGTCACTAGACCATAGAGATGTCAAACAGGCATGTCACCCGCGGGCTTGGCCCAATAAGGACCGTAGCGGGGCGGGCTTGAGCATCAGTTTTTATGTCCATTAAAAAGCGGGCCTCGCGGATTTGTCCGTTGCGGTTCGCGGGCTAAACGGGTTAATCCGTAGCGGACTAAGCGGGTTTGCGGGCTATCCGCAACACAAATTTCCAAGACTTATAAAACTTTTTAATTCAACTACAAGTTTTTTTTATTAATAGATTTATAACTTTACATGGAGGAAATACTTAACTTTTATCCAAAATATCACCAAAGTTTACTTTTATTGTATTATTTTTTATTGGTCCTTCTTTAATTTTTAGTGTATTCTATAATATTTTTTTTAATGTAAAGGTAATAATTTTGTTTATGGTTAAAACTTAAAACATAAAAAAACTTTATAATAGTTGAAATCCAAATTAATTCAAGTAAACAAAATAGTTTTATGATGTATGTGTTTGAAAATATGTAATTGTATAATGAATGTTTATTTTAGATGAATGTTTTTTGAATTTAGTTTTGTGACCCGCGGGCCGGCCCGTTAAACCGCCAACTTAAGCGGGGCGGGCTTGGACACATGTTTGATGACTGCGGTCCTAGCGGGCCGGCCCGTTGCGGTCACAAAAAAATTCAATCCGCAGCGGAGCGGGCTAGATGGGCGCGGGCCGACCCGTTTAACACCTCTACTAGACCAAGGTCACTTCCCCGTTTAATTATATTTATATGAAAAACATAATTTTTATAATAAGTGTATTAAACTGTAGAATGCCGTTTATTTTAAAATGCAATGTGTATAAAATAAATAATCAGGAAAAAATGTCATTTATTATCCAGTTATGAAATTTGTATCTACAAGAAAGCTAAAAGACAAACGTGACTTCAACAAATATGACGAAATATAAGTTTGTATAATTAAAATATGCATGCAATAAAAACTTTCACAGTTGTCTCTTACTCTAAATAAAAAAAGAATTAATTAAATCTTAAAACACTATTGGATTTTGTTTAGTCTTATATGAAACGTATTAGTTGCTAGTTAATTAAATCTTACATCAAGTTATAGCTGGTGTTATATATCATCATTAGCTCCTCATATTATATATTACTTCCGCTTTTAATGTAGGATTTTCTAGAAAAAAATCACAAATTAACAAGTTCTTTTTTTTTTTTTTTTTTTTTTTTTTTCACGGTAGTACATTGACTCTATTGTCTTTCGAATACATTACACGTATCAGAAAACCAACTAGTAGGCAATGGACCAATAAAATGGAAGACATCCTTCCTGCCACGTGCACTTCGTGCAAGTAAATCCGCTTTCTTGTTCCTGTCCCTTGCTGCAAACCGTAGTGAGAAGCCCGGAAAGAACTCTTGCAGCATCTCGTAGCGTATCTAACTCGGACTTAAATGTAGGCCATTCTCGCGGTGTTTCCACCATCCTTAGGAGGTCCTCGCAATCCGTGTAGAAGATATGACAATCAGTCCTATACCTATGCAAACACTCCATGGCAAATAGGAGCCCATGTAATTCCGCATGAAGTGGAGATAAGCTCCCGGCCCAACCTTTAAGCCCCGAAGCTCGGTGCGTCTATTTCCCCGTTGGAGGACCCACCCCACCCCGCTTGTTGCTTCACCGTCTTTCCATGAGCCATCTCGTAAAACAAATTAACTCTCCATCGGAAGCTTGTGTCGCTCCCGGTGATTCCATCCCCTCGACTTCGTTTCCGGCCTCTCGGGCTACCCTTAGTTTTTGTGCGGCCCACCACGCAACAGACTCTCCTAATGCCAAATCCTTGGTGTCCATCGGGTCCCGGTCGATGTTCCGGAATAGTTTGTCATTTCGGGCCTTCCAAATATACCATGCCAACCATGGGTAAGTCGGGACTTCCGCGTCCGGACCTCTCCATTTGGAGAAAAGAAAGTCTAGATTAGATCCCAAGCTATCCGTCGGGATTCGATTATGTCCAGATGGTACACCCGCCAATGCCCAGATCTGAACGGCTGGTGGACACTTAAATAACATATGGTTGATGGTCTCTTCTTGTCCACACCGTGGACACTCTGCCTCTCTCTCCATATGTCGGTAAACTAGTCGTTCCTTTACCGGGAGGTTTCCGGACAAAGCTTGCCAAAGGAAATGTTTGAGTTTATTTGGAGAACTTAATTTCCAAACAAACCTTTTTAGAGCTGTGTATGATGGTTCCTGTAAGAGGGCATGGATCTCCTCATCATTTTTATTTAAGTACAGAACCTGATATCCTGATTTAACTGTATAGTTTCCAGACTTTGTATAATGCCAACAGAAGCTATCTTCCTGCCCACGTTCTTTAAAATGACTTTTATAACCTCTTTAATTATTGCTATTATGATTGATATAATATAAATGTGATCAACCATATAGGTATACGTAAGGACACAATAGAAAAATATGTGTCAATTATTTTATAAAATCCTACATTTCAAAATAAATTTTTTCTAGAAAATCCAACATTAAAAAACGGAGGGAGTATGTGTTATAACTTATACATATAGACAAAGACTAATCATTGATTAGTGATTAATTATATCGCATCTTGAAATATTCCAATTATAATATTTTAATTTAACTATATATATGTGTAGATACCTTTTCATGGTGATCCACTTACTTTAAACCTGTCTTCTTCTTCTTCTTCTCTTTGGTCTTTACCATCTTCTCTGTTTTAAAACTTTTTGTCTTCATAATTTCATGAGAAATTATGTTTTTTTTTCATTAAGATTCATTTTTGTACATAATTCGTTTGTGGTTTATTAAGAGAGGCTTCTCCAAAAGATATAAAAAGCTTAAGGATCAATATTGTGGCTATTTCTCTATTCTATTATTTTGTTATTTTTTCATTAAGGTAAATTTATTGCAAGTTATTTACTACTTTTTGTTAACATTCAAATGTAGTTAGAGTATTTGATGATCACGTTAGCAAATCTTACATTTCAAGGCTTCAATATTGCCAAATTATTATATACAAAAATATTGTCAAATTATACAAATACCATCTTTAATTAATGTCCTTTTGTAAAGTTTAGTTTTGACACTTAAGATCTTATAGTAAAAAGTTTATTCACAATAGCATTAATTCCAAGCTTGTTCCATGGAGAAACTTTATTCATATTATCATACATATCACATGCATTCTCTAATCTTTTTTCTTTTATGTTATTCTACTTGTGTTCTCTTTTTAATTTTTATATATATATAATTAATTACTAAATATGAAACTTATATTTATTTTTTTTGCTAAGAAAGAAGAAAGCTTTGAAAGTGGGAGAGAGAGAGGAGATTGTTGTAAGCTTCTTTAATCTCCACAATAAGAAGGATACATATAAGAAAACATTTAGTTATATATATTGTGAGATAAGTTTGTGTGGGTTTTGTGAGCTCTTCTTCACCATGGCAATGAAGATGAAAGGCATATACAAAGGCTTCAAATGCATCTCTCAAATATTTAGTAATCTTATACCATTTTCTCTCTTCATATATAACATATTTTAATTTATTTTTTAATTGTGCTATAACATTACTTTAACAAATATCACAAGAGAAGTATTATTGTCAATCTAAGTATATTTTTGTAACAAGAATGTTACATCATTTAATTTAGAGAATTTCCTTAGAATACCATCAAAATAAGTTTTTGTTTTAAAAATACCATTAAAAAGTTTTTTTATAACAAAAATACCATTAAAATGTTTTTATAACAAAAATATCATAAAAAATAGTAGTTTAATACCACAAACTCAAAAAACGAGTTTTAACACTTTTAGATTTTAATTTTTTTCATTTGGGTTCGCTATATAATGTTTAGGTTATAGTTTAGAGGGGGTAGGGTATAGTTTTTTGGAGATTTTGGGTGTAATTTTGAAAATTTAAGATTTGTGGTATTTATGAGAAAAAAACTTTTTAATGGTATTTGTAAAACTTTTCAAAATCTGTGCTAATTGTGTTATAAAAACTTTTTTTTGGTGGTATTCATAAGAATTGCCCTTTAATTTATACCAAATATTTGCTTTAACATAGTTTACTTTGCATTTTTTTGATGCAACAAGAAAATTTAGTCACTTATATTAAATTTCTAACACGTAGCATTTTAAGATTGCATCATGTAATTTTCTTTTTGAAGGATATTTTTATGTTACAAAGAATATACAATACTTATGAAGTAACACATAATTATTATTATCAATAATAATTTTCAGCAATGGATAAAGAGAGTGAAGAAATAGAAATAGAGATTGGATATCCAACAGATGTGAAACATGTGGCTCATATTGGTTGGGAGGGTTCTTCTGGTAGTGCTCCTGATTGGGTAAGTTCTTTTTTTTTTTTACCAATTTGTCACATTACAAAAATTTATTAACAAGTAAAAATAAAAATGTAAATAAGCATTTACTAGCTTATTAATATTTAGATATATTTGTAATATTTTGTGGTGAAGATGAGTGAGTTTAAGACAGGAGCTGAGGTATTATCACCAAGAGCATCATCTTATAGTAATGCAAGACCTTCTACTTCTTTTTTCACTGCTAATTCTTCTTCTTCTGGTTAGTTTTTTACCTTCTCATTTTTCATTTTTCTGTTTGATTTTCTCTTTAAAATTGCTTGCTTGTGTGTTTTAGCTCATAATTTTAGATGGATCATAAATCAATGAAATTATTTAGTTGTTAATATATTTCTTAAATAGTAATGAATATTATAAACTACCTTATAACAAACACCAAAATATTATAATTTTTTGTATATTAGTTTATGAGGAATTCACAAAACTACACTCTTTCATCTCTTCCTTTACAAAAACTTTACCTAATTCAATTTTTTCGCATATTTACACCTTTTCAAAATTTTAAAAGCTTGATTTACCCTTTAAAAAATTGTCAAAATTAAAATATTTTCATTTGAGTTCGCTAATTAGTGTTTAGGATATAGTATTAAAGGGGTAGGATTGTGTGGGTAGAGTTTATTTGGATTTAGTTTTGAGTGTTTTTAGGTGTAGTTTTGTGAAGTAATTTTGAAATGGTGTAGTTTTATGAAATGTAATTCAAATGGTGTAGTTTTGTAATTCTCCCTTAGGTTATTTTAGTATTTCTAGTTTTGTTTAAATTAAGGTTTAACTTCTCTATCAGTTTATTCCCTCTAATGAAAAATTAGTCACCTAGTTGAAATTTTTTAAAGCATCATATTTAATTAATTAGATAAACTCGTTACACACTTACATTATGTTGTCTGCATATATTTTTGCAGATTTTGATATAGGATCAAGTCAACGAACAATAACAGATAATACACAAAGAGATAAACCTTTAATTACTTCAATAAAATCATCCAAAAATAATAACAAGAAATATAGTAGAAGAAAGAAGTCATCTTCATCATCAACATCACCAAAATCTTCAAGATCATCTATTTTATCTAAATCTTCTTATAAATCAACTGTATCGCGACTAATCTAAAACATATAATTATATATAGTAGGTGCAAAAAAATTAAAATCAAAAGTTTGAGTTGCATATTTAAGGGGAATATCCCTTTTTTTGCTTATTCTTTTCGACACATTGTGTAAACATGTTGTAGTGTTTGTACCTTGAGTTTTATAATATCAAAACATATAAGTTTTGGCTGGAACAAAAAAAGCATATAAATTTATAAAATGAAAGAATTGACAAGTAAAGTACACATCAATTAAAAACAAAAAAACTATAACTATATATCTAAAAAATGTGCCAAAGTCAAGGCCCAATATTTCCAAATTTCCAAAAAGAGAGAAAATGAGTAGGTGTAGAATCTTCAAAGTTTGTAGTTGGAACTTTTATTTATTCATTGACTAAGTTAGTATTACTATTACATAACTTGAGTTCTAATATTGGGCAAAAAAAGTCTTTTAACTACTTCCTCTGTTTTTAAACGTAGGAATTTTTAGAAAAAATCACAAATTAACGAGTGGTTTAAAATGACATTTATAACCTCATTTATTATTGCTATTATTATTGATAAAACATAAATGTGATAAACCATAAAGGTATAAGTAAAAACATTATAAAAAAATATGTGTAAATTATTCTAGAAAATTCTACATTTCAAAACAATTTTTTTCTAGAAATGTTACATTAAAAAACGGAGAGAGTATAAGTTTACTATTTATAACATAACACTCTCATCTGTAGCATATTTTCCCCAAAATATACTTTTTTCCAAAGTAATGAAGAGGATAAGAGTATATATCAGTATAGTTTATATTAATCGAAATTCGAATAAAACACACAATTTTTGAAAATGTGGGGCCAAATAAGTCTAAGCATAAACTGAAATCTTACTAAATAAAATTAAATAAATTTCGATCCCATCCCATGAGTACTAAGTATATGTAAACCCTGTTCTAAAACTCGTTCGTTCTAATTCTACAAAGTTTTACATAATCCAGTTAATTTTTGACTATTTTCTGACTAATTTGATCACTTACTTTTAAATTTGGGAGAATTACAAAACTATACCATTTGAATTACATTTCACAAAACTACACCATTTCCAAATTACTTCACAAAACTACACATAAACACTCAAAATTAAATCAAAATAAATCATATTCACACAATCTTACCTCCTTAATACTATATCTTAAACACTAATTAGCGAACCCAAATGAAAATATTTTAATTTTGGTAATTTTTAAAAGGGTAAATCAAGCTTTTAAAATTTTAAAAGGGTGTAAATATGTGAAAAAATTAAATTAGGTGTAGTTTTGTGAAAGAAAGGTTGAAAGGATGTAGTTTTGTGAATTCCTATTTAAATTTTATAAATTTTTTGATAAATTATTAGTTTTAGAGGTTAATAACAATATAAATGATAATAAAAAATCAATATAAAGTGAAAAATATATAAAAATATAAATTTATCCAAAAATTATTTCACGATTAATCCTCAATTAATCTCCGATTTTGTCGCTAGCCCTTGTTGCCCGCACAGGTAGGGCCTACCGAGTTCTATAACCTCGATGTAAACCATTAAAAGTTATAACCCAATAACATTCAACATACTTTAAAATGAAGTTTGCAAGTATATATTAAAAAGGCTATTAATAAAATATCATTAAAGATAGCTTTTGTTAACTAACATTCTTAAGCTTTAATAACAAAAGGAAAAGCTCTAATAAAGAAAAGACCTGAAACTGGTTCTCTTAGCAACAAACATCCACAGAGATCTGATTCACTCCAATATCAGTCTTCTCAAAGCTTACCCTGCAACATCTTAAGAAGATAAAAAGAAAAGACAATTTCGAAAAAGACACGAAACAAACAAACAAAAAAAACACACACATTGCACAATCCATTATACACGGGAGAGTATCTATCGCTGCGACTACAAGCACCCGAGACGTTTCAAGTGTATGAGCGAGACCGCACAACATGATTTTAGAGGTTCTAAAGAACAATAAGAAAGAAAGTCAAATTTCGGGTGTAAGTAACCTCTTCTTCTTTTTTCTCTTTTCTTCTTTTTTCTCTTTTTTTGTTCAAATGGTACAGTTTTATGAGAAAGAAGACTTCTCTTCATCAGTGGTATTTGTGGATGATTAAGAAACAAGAATTGGTAACTTATCATATATAGTCAAGAAAAAAGACCTAAAAGCCGGTCTTAAGGGATCTAACTCCTCATCTTTTTTCTTTGACTACCTTCTTCCATATCACCCTGACAAAAAAAAAAGCCGTAACTCGTGAGGCTCGATGATGATATGTGTATGAAGTTAATGAGAGTTTTAATAATGGCTTACCCCATTGGACTCTGGCCTGCACTTAGCATGTACTATAGGACCTAATAAAGACTTGTCCATCACATCTTGTGTTGATCCATTATGAGCATACATGTACACAGTGCCTTTGTACATCCATTCCTCGGTTTCGTCACTGTAAAAGTCTTCGAACGGCTCACCACACAACGCACACGAGGTTTGGTCTTCGTCTGCAAGAACTGCCATCTCTTCTTCGTCTTTCTTCTCTGTCGTTGGCTCTGCGGGTAAGAACCCTGGCACCGCTTCGGCTCCAAGCGCCTCTGCGCCACTAAGCCACATGCTAACGCTTACGAACCATTTCCGTGAAGGCTTCTGCTTATGGTTCTTGGACATTCTGTTCTTGGTTACGTGCCAATCCATGTGCTTACTGTGCTCTTCTTGGCACTTGAAGCGTAGACCACATGTTGTGCATTGCCTCGGAAGATCCCCATAGAGAGCACTGATCGCAGACTCGGAACGTATCTTGAGCATGTCTGCATCAAACTCCATTCTCATTGGTCCCTGAATATAAAAACCCAGTATTCAAAATAAGACAAGAAGAATCCGAAGCTCAAGCATTAGAAGGGGTGATTTGCATTGAATAATTACCTGACCAGTAGGCTGATTGTTCAACGAGATCAAACCTTGAGCCATGAGAGAGCCAATCAGACCAGAGAATGCGCCACCCGGTGGTTGGTTAGAGGCTGCCAACGAAGGATTATGGTTGGTTAAAACCCCTGAAGAAAGAGGATGCATGGCTTCTCCACCATGGATTGATAAAGATGGCCTAATGTTTGACCCTTGTGAAGGGTACCCATGACCATGGGGTAACAACGATTGCATTGGCATTGGAGCCATTGAAGATGAAGACGGCATATAATTAGCTAGCATTTGATTCTGTTGAGTCATTTCATTATCGTGTCTGTATAAGGTGTTACCATGCAAGCGATTTGACATTGAATTACCAGGATTTGCCAAATGATGCAAGTGAGTAGAAGGTACAGGGAGAGAGTTGGATCCTCTAGCACTCAAATGGGGCCATGTCCCATCAGGAAGAGCATCGGCACCGGAAGACACAACTCTTGATATCATTTGAGAGCCACGACCAAAACGCGAGTTACCATCTTGAAAACTATCAAATGAAGGAGCCCCAAATTCATTGTTTGATGAATTTGCTCCTGTAGATGAAGCCAACACTTTCAAGTCCTTTGTATTTTGTAAATTCCAATCTTCCCGTAGCTGATGACTAGTACCGTTCTTCGTGTCATAATCTAAATGATAATCAATTGTGTTTCCTAGTCTGGGTCTTTCCCTTACACTTCCTAAAGTTGGCACGGATGCTCGTAAATGTTCACCAGCCCTGCTACGATCTAGGGTAGGGCTCATATCTTCCCAATCAAACTCTTCTTCTTCAGTGTTCTGCCATGAAGTAACCATCTTACTGTGGATGCCATTTATATCAGGAATTGATTTATTGATTGTTTTGCTGTTGTCGACTCCATAAGCATCTATCAAAGCTCTGGGTCTTTCATGACCATTTCCTTGGCCTAAGTTGTCTTTTCTTCTCCATTCCAAGTGGTCATCATCTCTGACAGTAGCTCGACTTATTCCATAGTTATATGCTTGATTAGTAGGATTAGCTCCATCACTAAACCTCCTAGGAAACCCATCTGCTGCAGAGTCATTATGGTCAAAAGATAAAGGGATGTACATAAAGTCAATATTAAGTTTGACACGTGTGGAGATAGAAGGGGTGAAGATCTTTACCTCTAATTGCAGTAGATGAAAGGGCCAAACTTCTAGCTTTACTAGACCTTGGTCCAGCCAGTGAAGATGAGCTCTCTAACGGATCTTCAAAATCATCGTATCCGCTGAGTGAATTTTGGCCATACACTCTTGCACTGGAATTTATTTCCCTTAAATTCTAATACAGAGTAGGTGAAAAACGATACAAAAACAAGTTAAAAGAACAAATCTTTTTACATTATCTATTGTGTCTAACAAAAGAAAGTCCTCTACACGCGCTAATAAGCATATTTCTCAGAAAACATAGAAGTCCCAGCGACCTAATCATGAAATTAATAGAGACCACAACAACTGCTTCCACTCTAAATTGAGGGCTTGAAAAAGTGAATCTAACTCTTCAACTACGAACATCATATAAAAGTTCATTAATGGGGATAGTCCTATCTATACAGATGAAAAAGGCCTCACTACTATAAGGGTAGACTAATCTACTATCAGGTTTCCTGAATATAGTAATAATAAAATCAATACGTTGAAGCTTCAAGGTAGAGGATGCATAGAAGAATGTCATATATGTTCATCATAACAAAAAGAGAAAGTCTTACACTTTCAGCGGCTGAGGGCTCCACCCTACGTAGATATTTCGGATTAACATGTATGCTTCTTGTTGGTTGAGCAGGCTCAGAAGACTGCCGGTTCGTTGCAGAAGAAAGTTGCAACTGCATATCAATCTTGCGTAACACAGGTGTTGGAAAAACACTCGACCAAGTCCCAAACAAGTGACGCATTGAAGGATGCAAACTCGGATGCGCTTGCCTATATGCTAAGCAGAAGACCTAAAAAGGAACATAAATGAATCAAAAACCATAACTACCACTACCAGTGAGCATGCTTCATGCCCTGTAAAACAAATCTCCTTATAGACTTGCTCACCTCGGGTAAACGGGTCGAGAAATATCGGACATAATCTCGCCCAATATTCTTGACTACACTGTCTAATAGATAGAGAGAAGGCAGCTTTTGCTCAACTGGAGCCTGAAATTCACGAAAAAATCTTCTCTAATAACTTAATAAGCAGTCTCAGAGTTCACTAAACAAAAACATAACATTCTTCTCTAACTTCATTAGCAGTCTCAGAGTCAGAGTTGACTAAACAACAACAAAACATTCTTCTCTAACTTCATAAGCAGCCTCAGAGTTCACTAAACAACAGCCAAACATTCTTCTCTAATAACTTCATAAGCAGTCACAATGTTCACTAAACAAGAACCAAACATATCACTTCTCTAACTTCACTAACACTTAACAACAATTTGCACTAACAAGTAATACAATAAGGCTTAACAATGGTGGAAACAAGAACAAAAGCTAAACCTCAAGGATTCGTGTGCAGATAGCATCAGCGATGCCTTGACCATGTTCCCTTTGTTCACCAGCGATGATAGTGAGATCTGTGATTATCGGCTTTGAATTAAAAGTAAGCTCTCCCAAAACAACCTCGTAAAGCTGTACAATCTCTTCCATACTCGGCGGCGAAACCTCCTCCTCTCCGCCGCCGCCGCCGCCGTAATCATCTTCGCGCTGGTTAATCAGAGCCTTGAATCTATCGAGAATCGACGGCGGTGGCGGTGGTTTCTGAGGCAAATCGACGACGGACATCGTTTTGCGAACGGCGGTTGTGGCGACGGTGGTGGAATTGATTGGGATAAGCTTTGGGTTGATGAATTTCTCAGATTGCATTAGCGATTTGGTAGTGAAGAGTGTGGATTAGGGTTTGTTGTGTGTTCACCATGGAAACGCGAAACGCGAATCGCGAATCGCAAATCTTGGGTGGAACGGAGATAGAGAAGGGAAGTTTTTGTTTCTTTTACCTTTTTTAGTGGAGAGTGTTTTTTTTTACTTTTTATTTGTGTATTACAAAGTTTTTGGAAATCCGTTTTTAGCCTGTTTTATTTATGAAAGGTGTTAAATAGACCCAATTATATGTCGCCTTGGTTAATTATTTTCAGAAATTCACAAAACTACACATTTTAGATATTTTATTCGCAAAACTTTATCTAATTTAATATTTTTATATATTTATATTATTTTAAAACAATTGATTTATATTTTAAAAGTTACCAAAATTAAAATCTTTTTATTTGAGTTTGTTAGTTAATGTTTAAAATATAATATTAAAAGTGTAAGATTACGTGGATAAAATTTATTTGGATTTAATTTTGAATGTTTAGGTGTAGTTTTGAAAATTGATATTGAAATAGTTTAGTTTTGTGAAATACAAACAATTCAAAAGGTGTAGTTATGTAATTGTCCCATTTTATTTTACTATAAATTCATTTTCTTACTAAAATCGTTAAATTAATTATCAACCAAAAAAAGTTGACCAAAATAGCAGAAATTCTGCAAAAATTAGATTTTTAAAAGAAAAATGTAAAATCAAACAAAAAAATGTAAGTTTAACCCTGTAAATAAAAAAATAGTAACTCTTTATAATACTAAAAAAATATCACAAGTTTTTTTTGTTGATGTACCATTATAAAAACTTTTCGACTAAAATACTCTAAACTTTTTTATGGTACTTAACTACTTATGCAATTGCCAATTAAGAAAATTTTCTTATACCAATATATCATTAAAAAAAATTTGATTAAAAATACCAAAAATAGTTTAAAATTTTGAAAATTACACTTTAAAAGTGCAAAAACAAATTTATCAAATTTTTGAAAAGCTAAACCCTACATAAAATTGTTAAATCTACAAAATTGAGGGTTTCTACTGTAAAATTCGTTTTGATTTAGTTATATTTTATGGGATAACTATAAAACTACACTTTTTAAATTGCATTTCACAAAATTACACAATTTTAAAGTTATTTTTCAGAACTACACTTAAATAACTAAAATAAAATGTAAATAAATTTTACCCACACAATCTTTTAATATTATACTCTAAACACTAATTACCAAACTCAAACGAAATAAATTTAGTTTTGATAACTTTGTAAAAGATAAATCAATTATTTAAAATTAAAAAAAATGTAAATATGTAAAAATATTAAATTTGGATAAATTTCGTGAAGTAACAAAAGAAAGAGCGTAGTTTTGTGAATTCTTCGTATTTTATTTATTTTTTTAACTAAAGAGATAAAGTTACAGAGCTCCTCCTCCGTAAAAAAGCTACAAAGCTCTGTGGTCCGTAAAAGTTACAAAGCTCTGTGTTCCGTAAAAGAAACATCTAATCCGTACAGTTTCACTCTTATCTTCTAAAAAACCATCCAATAAAGTTGTAGAACCAATAATTACTACGCAAGACAACTGATATTAAATATGAGAATTAAGAACAATACAACTACCACAATACCAAATTAGAAGAAGAATTTGAAGAGTGCAGAGACGAGACGTCGGATCTCTTTCCTTAAATCTTTGAACGCCCCGTAGTGCGACGGTTTCGTAGCGGCAAGATTCCCAGGATACAACTGCGGTTTCTTTTGGCTCCCGATCACCGGAGAACAAAAGCTCACGAACCTAAAAACTATGTGTACTCTCAAGGAGAAGAAGAAGAAGAAGAGATGGAGGATTATATGCTTTGTATATTAATTTGTGTGTATTTAGAATGAGAACAAAGCTTTGGTTTATATAGAAACCATAAAGCCTTCACGTCCAAGGCAAATCTTTTTGCCTTAATTATACAATATTTCATTATTGATAATTATGGAGATGTGAGAATAAATGTGATACGTTACATGATTTTGACACAAAATCAAAAACGTATATTCTCAATTAATAAGAAGATATAATGGAATAATCGTGTGTTGACCAAATCACAAAAATATCTAGATAAATATTTGACACAAATATTATAATTTGGGCCTTAATCCATTAACCAAAAATCTAAGCCCATAGATTTTTATATCTCTTTAATACATATTATAATGTATATAAACATTATAATATTTCTCCAAATATAATTGGATTTTTAATCCAAAACTATAATGTGGGACATTTATATAAATGTTACATTTTATGCTTTACAAGCAACCCACTCATTTCTCATTCACACAAACATTGTTTTTGATTCATAAACATTATAATATAATGTATCTAGAAACCGGTTTTCCGACAAACGTCTTCACCGGAAACACACCGGAAAATGGTCTAAACCATTTCTTCAAAAACAAGTTCCAACAAAAGTTTCGATTTTTATCACTAATTTCGAGACTTTTGTCTTTATAATTCGATTATGATGTCTTAATTTTAATGGGTTTTGTTTATTTTTTTCAAATAATTGAACAGAGAGCTTGCTAGGGTTCTTGGTGAGAAAGGTGTTATAGTGTTCTCTGATGTTGAAAATGTCATTACAAAAAGTAAAATCTTTCTTCTGTTCTATCAGAATATATAGAGTCGGTTTAATATTGGTTATTGATTCGGTTTAGTATTCGGTTTAGTTTATGGTTTAGATTGTTGTATTTAAAGAGTTATCTCTTTCACTTTACTTTTAATGAAGCTTTTACACTTTTATCTCTAAACTTGAAATGGTATCAGAGCATTTTTAAGCTTCATTCACAAAAATTCTTCCGCAAAATTTTCTGTTTCCGATCTCTGATTCACCGGTTTTTCTCTCCGATTCACCGGAATTTCACCGGAAATTTCACCGTCATCACATTCATCGGTTTGTTTTTCAGATTCATCTTCATCGATTTTCTCACTTATTCTTCACCGATCTGTTTCATTCGATCGATTATCTTCTTCTCCCTTGGTTTCTATTCGTTTTGGTTCCGTTCATATCTTCGATCGGCGTTGTCTTTCCCGATCTATCGTTTTCTCTCTGATTCAGCTCAAAATCGAGCTCAGATCTGCTTCATATGGCGTCGTTTTTCATTGATTTCAAGTTCTGGAGCTTTCTTTGATCTCTTCTAATGTTTGTTTATGGATCTATTCCTAACATTCAATAGATTCCTTGTTTGATTTCACACCGTTTCATCGGCTTATCATCTCGAATCGGTCGCGTATTCACCGATTTCGTCTTCATCTTCGTTTTCTCCGATCTATTAGATCGCGTTTTTCATTCCGATCGCGTTTTTCATTCCGTTCGCGTTTTGTTCCTATCGATTCTTCCGATAGTGTTTTATCTTCGTTTATCATCATCATCAAGCTTGATTTTCTCCTCAGATCGGTTGTTTATTCCTGATTCTGAGTTGTTTTGTTCTAGATTCGGTTGCTTATTCCCGATCTAGACTTCTTCTTCTTCGTTGTATCGGTTGTTTATTCCCGATATTGATCTCATTCCGATCAAATTTTGTGATTGCTTCATCAGATATTGTTTGTTCTTCGATCAGTTTCGCGTTTGCAGTTACTGTTTTCCGATCAGTTCATCATATCGTGTTCATCTCAAGTCCGTCTCAAGAGTTGCGATGAGTTCTGGTTCATCTTTGGTTATTCCTACCAAATATTTTGTCATAGAGAAGCTGTTTGGATCAAGTCCATGGCTGAATTTGAGGCTAGAGATGGAGTTCGTCTATGGTTCTTTGTCGCGACCACCAGACAAAGCTATTGTTTGGCATGAATGTAATGAATTACAAGAGAACTGTTACGAAGTTCATAGTTCTTCAGGTCAGATCTCCTTCACTGATTTGATTAGTATATGGAACCAAGCCTTACTTTATTTGCCTAGAGAATGTCTTTCTGGTTTTGGTGGTTGTTGGTTTGATTGTTGTTGCTGTTGGTTGGCTTCTCTTTGTTATGTCAAGTTCAAGGCTTATTTGAGAAGAACAAATATGATATTTCACTATTTGGATGTTGTGGATCAATTGGTCCTTTGGTTTATTGTGTTCCTGCCTCATTTGAAAAGGGAGACGTCTCTTTCCTCATGTTTGTTGGTTCATGATGAGAGCTTTGTGACTACATTCTGGTTTAGTCAAGTGAATGAGATTCCACATGGTTTTATCTTGCTGAGGATGTGTTATGTTCATGTTCTGCTTCTTGTGAGCTACCATGCTCGTGCCTTCATGCGAAAATATATTCTCCAGCTTCATGATGTTTTAGTTCTAATGGTTTATGCTGGAACAGATCAACAAAATCATGTTATGTTTTTACTCTCAAGAGGTTTAAGTTCTGGAATGGTATATGATGATGATGATACATGGCTGTTGTGGTTGAGTCTGGAATTATATATTAATGGTGTTGTTGAGTTTTGGCACAAAATTGGCAACCTGTTAAGAAGAAAGATTTCTAATCATGTGCCACTGGAGTTAGATATTACATGTTCTCCAAGACAGGGGTAGATTTTGTTGTTAGGTGACATTCAAGCATTCCTACATAGTGTCAAATACTTGGTTTCTCATGAGCTCCTATGGAAACAGAGTTTATCACAAGGCTATATACAAGGACTCATGATTCTGGTTCATTCTAATGACTTTAGAAAGTTGCTTAACTTCGTCTACGGTTCTTCTCCAAGACCACCAGAAAATAGTCATATCACATATGATTCTCCACATGAAAAGTTCTTAAGTGAAGAGGAGCTGTGTTTGAGAATCATTAAGCAGTATCATGTGTATGATGATATAGACAGAAGCAACTACGAATTATGGGCACCATCTCTGATGTGGGAAGTTTGTTGTTAAACATTGAAAGATGGATGGTTTGTTATGTTCTTGCCATAAGGGAAAGAGGAAACGTTTTATGCTACACCAAGTTCTGTCACAAGCTTCTTCAAGTTCAAGTTTACAAACACATGAAGATTATGATTTATGAAAATGCAAGCTGAAAATCCCTTTCATCTTGAGGGGGAGTATCAGAATATATAGAGTCGGTTTAATATTGGTTATTGATTCGGTTTAGTATTCGGTTTAGTTTATGGTTTAGATTGTTGTATTTAAAGAGTTATCTCTTTCACTTTACTTTTAATGAAGCTTTTACACTTTTATCTCTAAACTTGAAATGTTCAAAGTGACATAAGTAGTAGTTTTTTTAAAGTGTTTTCTCATGTTTGGTCTGAAAAATCTTGTTTTGTTCTGTTTGTTTCAGATGATAGATCTTTAACTGAAGTATTCAAGTTATTTGATTTGATCCATATGATAACTACTGATCACAAAACATTGACAAGGATCACAAAAGAAGTAATTATATACCTTTTTTAAATTTCAAATTTTTTGAATCCATTATTTAGCTTATAGTGATTGATATTTCTCTCTCTTTTGTTAAAGGTTGTTGAAGATTTTGCTTTAGAAAATGTGGTTTATCTCGAGTTACGAACAACGCCAAAGGTAACATGATTTTTCGTGTATTTTTGCAAATTGCAATGTTGTATTTTTTTTCGCCTATTTACAATGTTGTCAAGTTAGATTTTTCGCGTATTTTTAATGTTGTATAGTTTGATTTTTCGCGTAGTTTCAACGTTTTGAAGTTATATTTTTTGCGTATTTTCAGTGTTGCAAAGTTATACTTTTGTGTATTTTCAATGCTTTAAAGTTATATTTTTCGCGTATTTTCAATGTTGTAAAGTTATATCTTCGCGTAGTTGCAATGTTTTAAAGTCAAAATTTTCATGACATTTTATAAAAAAAGCGAAGTTGGTTGTTTGTTTGTAGAGGAATGATTTGATTGGTATGAGTAAACGTTCGTACATGGAAGCGGTGATTGAAGGTTTGCGATCAATCAGTAAAGTCGATGTTGATTTTGTTATGTTAGGATTATGGGCTTCCAACTTAAAACCAATTGGCGATAAGTGGAGAGGCTCATATCCCTTATATATTAGTTTATAACTCTTTGAGTTTCCGATGTGGGACATTTGTCCCTAATACGCCCCCTCGAGATAATGGGTCTCGTTAACCATTAATCTCGGGTATTTTGGGCAAGAGAGGCGGACCAGTCGGGTCAGGCCTGTGATCGGATCAGGCCGTTTGCTTCAGAAGTTTTGAGACTGAGATCAAAGTGCAGTTAAAATCTGGAACAAACAACACGTTTGGAAGCATGTATTCAGAATTTAAAACGAGTGTGCCACGTTTTATGGCACGAGACGCATTCCCATCGGGAAACGTCACCGGTGAGGGTACAATATCAACAACATCAATGAGAAGAGTTTGATCTCCGAGTCATATGATGTGAAGCACCGGTGTCAATTATGACATCGGTTAAGTTAGTTTTACCCGATAACTTCTCAGTCGAAACATCTGAACGTTGAGATTGGAGCAAACTTATTAGTTGATTGATCTGATCTGCGCCAATGGTCGAAGCGAGTTGGTGCACGTGCATTGTTGGCTCGGCCCCTACCGCGGCTAGCTCCTCTCGCCGGACGTCCACCACGTTGGAGAGGACGAGGATCAACTCCACCTCGCACATCTTTACTTTGTCCCGTAGGAGTGTTTTGACGGTTTTGTTCGTACCACCATTCTGGGTAACCATGAATCAAGAAGCACTCTGAAACGTCGTGGCCTTGTCGATTGCAGTGGGTACAATGGCAAAAGGAAGGAATCGATTTCAAAGAAACATTTGCTCCCGTTGCTAAAATGACTACGGTCAGATATTTGCTTAGTGTTGCTGCAGCTAAAGCTTGGGAGGTTCATCAACTTGATGTGCATAATGCTTTCCTCCATGGAGACCTTGAAGAAGAGATTTACATGAAACTTCCACCCGGGTTTCGATCGTCGGATCCAAATAAAGTGTGTCGTCTGCGCAAGTCGCTTTATGGACTTCGTCAAGCCCCTCGTTGTTGGTTTGCAAAGTTGTCCAAGGCACTCACTGAATTTGGTTTTAAACAAAGTACTGAAGATTACTCTCTATTTTCGCTTATCAAAGGCACAAAGATCCTCCACATCTTAGTATATGTTGATGATTTCATCGTCGCAGGTAATGATTTACCAATGATACAAAGTTTCAAGTCATATCTCAATCGGTGCTTTCATATGAAAGATTTGGGCAAGCTCAAATACTTTCTTGGGATCGAAGTTTCTCGTGGATCGGATGGATTTTGTTTATCACAACGCAAATATGCATTGGATATTATAGCCGAGACAGGTCTTCTCGGAGCCAAACCGTCATTTGTTCCCGTTGTAGTCAATCATAAACTTGCTTCCGCTAATGGACCTCAACTTGAAAACCCAGAAAAATATCGACGCTTGGTAGGACGATTGATCTACCTTACCACTACACGACCTGACTTGAGTTATATAGTTCATATCCTCTCACAGTTTATGCAAACTCCTCTTGTTGAACATTGGAATGCGGCTCTTCGTGTTGTGAGGTACCTTAAAGGAACTCCAGCTCAAGGTATTCATCTCAGATCGGATAGCGACCTCACAATATCTGCTTATTGCGACTCGGATTATGCGAGCATGTCCTCTTACTCGTCGCTCCCTCTCCGCCTACATTGTGTATCTAGGTGACTCACCCATCTCGTGGAAAACTAAAAAGCGAGAAAACGGTGTCTAGTTCGACGACCGAGGCGAATATCGATCCATGGCTTATGTGCTTAGAGAAATCAAATGGACAAAAGCTCTTCTAGGTACGTTTGGATTTAAACATCCTGCACCGATCGTCTTGCATTGTGATAGCAAATCGGCTATAGATCTAGCGGCAAATCCGGTTAATCATGAACGAACTAAACATATCGAGTCGGATTGTCATCAAGTTCGCGACGCTGTTCAAAATGGTCTCATTCGCACTCAACATCTATCTACCAAAGAGCAAGTAGCCGATCTTTTCACTAAAGCCTTACCCCGACCATCATTTGAGTTTCTTATATCCAAGTTAGGTGTTAGAAATTTCCCACCACCTACTTGAGGGGGGTATTAGAATAAGTATATATATTTCTATATTCTCGTGATTGTAATAAGGAAACTACTCTTGTATATATACTTACATATGATGAATGAAATACACACGAGTTTACCTAATATTTCATGTTACGGTATCTAATTCTCGAAAGTTAGAGAATAATGTGTGTGATGGAACACGAAGAAAGAACAAGATTTATGTTAGGCTTCTTCTTAGTATTGACCGTAGAGAAACAACCGAGTCTGCTATGGAAACCGTAAGTTTTGCAAAACTACACTAGAAATTTTTTTTTAAGTGGGTTTAAGAATCTTATATTTCTCCTCTTTTCTCTGATAAAGGTTAAGCTCGCATTAGAAATGAGAAATGTTGGTGTTGTTGGTATCGATCTTTGAGGGAATCCTCTTGTTGGTGAATGGTATTAACTCTTTGTAATTTCTTTTTCTTCTTTCTATGTTGAGACATTTCTTAGATACAACAAAAAAGCTTTTAGGTCAAAAATGCAATCACAAGTTCTTTTGGCCAAATTTATCAAAAGTACAAAAAAGAAGTTTTAAAACTAGCGATTTTTTTTCATTTGAGTCAATATTTAGTGTTAAGGGTTAGTTTTAAAGGGTTTATTAAGCCAATTTAAGTTTTGTGGTATTTTTGGTAAAAATGTTTTTTGTTGTATTTTAGGCAAGAAACACTTGTGATGGTATTTTTGATTTTAGAAAGGTGATTTTGGGTATCTAATCTTCCATGTTTCTTGTAGGAACACATTCTTGCCTGCTTTACAATTCGCTAAAGACAATGATCTTCACATCACTCTTCATTGTGGAGAGGTAACAAAAACACACACACTTAAACCGGGTTTTCGACTGTTTTTGTTTTCGGGTTTATATTGTTTACTACTTTTCTCTATCGTAGCGGTTTCTAGGTTCCTAACCCGAAAGAGATACAAGCTATGCTTGATTTCGAACCACACCGGATTGGCCATGCTTGTTTCTTCAATGATGAAGATTGGTCAAAATTGAAATCTTTCGGGATTCCGGTAAGTTGAAAATCTTCTTGTTTTGATTCATTTATAGTCTACATCTTCTAAGTGCAACTGCCGACAATACTACTTTTTGTGCCAAAAATACTACTTTTTATATGCCCAAAATACCATCACAAGTTTTTTGCCAAAAATACCACTAAATTTAAATTAGTTTAAAAAACTTTCAAAGTTAAACCTTAAATCCTCACAAATTTCATAATTGTGGGGATTTTCCTGATTATAGGGTTTGGATTGTTCGTCGTCTTGGTGAGGGGGAAGAGTTACATTCCAATTGCTGGTTGTCTCAAAGCTGGAATGTCTGGTAAGTTGCGATTACTTCCCAGACTTTGTGATCGCTGTTTGGTTTTGCTCTCTCTCACTGTCACTGATTGTTTTTGTTGTCTTGTGTTGTTTATGTGTGTGCAGTGGCTAGATTCGATTTCTCTTGGTGTGATGCAGAGTATCACCAGGAGACGCTTGAGAATCTTAAGATTGCTGTCAAGAGCACTAAGAAGCTTTGTGCTGTATGTTCTCTCTTCTCTTATTTTGTTGCTCTACAGGATGTTTTTTGGATTTGATGATGTATAGTTTGATGAGTTGTGTTGGTTTTTTGTATCTCTAGGTTATGTTAGACACTGTGGGACTTAAGCTGCAAGTTATTAACAAGAGTGAGAAAGCTATTTCTCTTAAAGCCGATGGCCTTGTGACTTTGACTCCTTGTCAAGATCAAGAAGCCTCCTCTGAAGTCTTTCCCATCAATTTTGGTTGCTGTTATTGGTTTTCTCTATAGGCAACTGATAGATGTTATTGTTTATTGTTACGTGTAGAACACGAAACACTAATTTTATTAAAGATAGTTGTGATTACAAAGAAACCTTGAGGAATTGATTAATGGAGCTCCTCCCACTCCCCCTTGATACAAGAATTTTACCCAAATACTTGATAAACCCTTACTCACTCTCTTACACTTATTATATAGCTATAAAGATAAAGAAAGGCTTTAGTCTTTTGGGCCTCGAAGCCCACTAACTCTATCAGTTATATTGTTTGATGTGTTCAAGCAGTTAAGAAAGGAGACACTATCTTTGTTGGACAATACCTCTTCACTGGTAGTGAAACAACTTCAGTCTGGCTTGAGTTATGAAAAGAGATTGACCATTTCAACAAACATCCAAGTTAATATATTATTTAAAATGTAAAATATTTGTGAGGAAGAGCTCGAGGTTGTATTAATAATAGCTCTTTAGTTATAGATTTTAATGTTCTAATAGCTTAGATATTTGATGTAATGTTTACTGTTATTAATGGTGAATGTTGTCTTCTTGTTAGGTTGTGCCTGCTACTAATGGATCTGATGTAGAATCAGATGATGTTGAGGATGCTATGGTAATAAACTTTGTTCACATACTTTTATATATTCGGTTCTCTGTTGAAAATTAGTAGTTGTGTCTATGTTCTTTTATGTGTATAGAGGTTTTAAACATGTCTTTATGTTAATATAGGCTGTATGTGTTGGTTTCAAAGTGGTCTGTTGGTTGTTTCTTGCTTATTTTGAAAATTCCTTTGTATGATTTGTTGTTTATGTAATGAGTGTTGTATGTGTTTTATGCTTTGTCTTTTCAAGAGAAGACGGTATCCACTCCATCTACAGGAGGAGGAAACACTCTCTTTGCTGCTAATCTCGCTTACAAGATCGAAAAATCTGATATGTAAGCATGTTTTTTACTATATATATTGTCTAGATCACTTTGTTCACTAACTTTATTCGAATCCTCTTTTTTTAACAGTGAGAACTTCTTCAAAGGAGTCGGTCAAGTTGTCGATGTTCGATTCTCAACAAACAAGGAAGATGGTCGTTTCAGAGGATTCGGTCATGTTGAGTTCGCCTTTGCTGAAGATGCACAAAAGGTAGCTTTATATTTTGCAGTTTTACCACAAAAATTGTATGAAAGTTTGGTACTAATAAGTTATTTTCGTACTCTAGGCGCGTGAACTCAACGGTAAACCTTTACTTGGTCGTGAGATCCGTCTTGATGTAGCTGCTGAGAGAGGCGAGAGACCCGCATTCACGCCACAGAGCGGTGGCCGTGGTAGCGGTGGTGCTAGTGGAAGTCAGACGATTTTCGTCAAAGGATTCGACTCTTCGCTTGACGAGGCTGATATCAAGACCGCTTTGAATAAACATTTCTCTTCGTGTGGAGAGATCACAAGGGTCTCTGTTCCTATGGATCGCGATACCGGATCTTCCAAAGGGTATGTGAACATATCTCTCTTTCTTTGAAAATTGTCAATATTATGTGTAGTTTTTAGAAAGCTAACAAGGTGTTGTTGTGTTGTAGGATTGCTTACATTGATTTTAAAGAAGGCGTGAATAAGGCTTTGGAGCTAAGTGGTAGTGACATGGGAGGATGTAGTCTTGTGGTTGATGAAGCTAATAAGCCAAGTGGTGGCGGTGGTGAAAGAGGCGGTGGAAGAGGTGGAGGAAGATGAGGAGGCGGTGGTAGATTCAACATCAATGGAAGAGGAGGAGGCGGTGGTAGAGGAGGAAGAGGTGTCCGTGGTCGCGGTGGTAGCCGTGGAAGATGGTAGTACATAACTTTTGTTCTCTTGATTCTTGGTTTATTTATTGACAGCTAAGAAGACCATTTTCTTCTGTAAAAGAAAAAGACTTCATATGTTTTCATATATGTTTTTCTTAAATTATATGTTACTTTTTGCATTGTTTTATGTTTTAGTTATGTTTGTTTGAACTTTAAATTTTGGCCTTAATTTTTGAGTATTTTTGCTGTTAAATCACATTTTGCTATATTTAATATTCTATCACATCTATTTATAGTTAAGTTAAAATGTAATTAAAATCATTCAAAATTTATGCATATTAAATAGTATTAAAAAATTTCTTTCGATATTTAAATAGTTAAAAGTTTGTTGAATTTTGTTCGGATGGGTACTTAACAAAAAGTCAATATTCTAACTCAAATCAAAACTTGAGAAAACCTAGATTTGTATTCTTACCATCATATAAAATAAATACAAAATAAGTATAAATGTTCTAATAACATTAAAGAAAAAAATAAACTATGATGCAATTTAAAAAACGGGTTAAAATCTCAGTGTAAAACAAAAATAAATGTATTAGGGACAAAAATAAATGATTAATAGTAAAGAAATTAAAAAGAATACACAACAATCTTTACTTCTCTTTAAATTAAAAAGTTTGTAAAACTAGATTACATCACATATTGATTTTCTAATAGTTTTTTTTAATAAACTAAAATATTCATTCAAAAGTTACACATGGACAATTTTATTTTCATTAATTGGTAAAATAAAATGAGTTGTTTGTATCTAATACCTATTACAATAATAATTTTTTTTAATATATCAACCTCAAACCGCCATAAACAAAATATAAATATTTTTAAATTCTTTTATAAAATATTGACGGATATCCCGCGCAACGCGCGGGTTCTGTCCTAGGAGGACTCCATTTTAAAGGATATCAATGTGTGGGTTCTGTCCAAAATATAAACTTGAATCATTACACGAGATAAAACCTAAGAGGACTCCATTTTAAAGGTCAGAAGCACGTTTAAGAACTTCCGCATATGCCGCATTCTAAGTCACACAACTATTGGGTCAAACCAGCTTAAGTACGTAACATGATGGTTCGAAAATATAAAACTAATTATATAAGCACCCGTGCAACGACGGGCCTCACCCTAGTTAACAATAATTGTAGATTATTTCCTGGTCCCATCCTCCCACTTCACTTTGCATTAATGCCACAATTATAATAATATAAAATATAAAACCTGAAAAAAACCAATCAGGATAAGAGAATGCTATAATTTCTCACTACTTTTGCTTGGCGTTGGCAATTACTTGAGTCATATATATGAACAATATTAAGGCTCATACAACGAAATCTAACAACTCTAATGCGCACAAATATTGCATATAAATAACTCTAACGCACTTAAAAAAATAGAAAGTGTATAAAGAAAATATTCATATGGGTGTTTTTTCTTCTATCAATCATGTATGTTTTTAAGAGTTTATCCTATCTATCTTGTATCTTATGTTCATTAATTATGTTGCGATGTGTTAATTGTGTTGTGATAGTGATCTTTTGCTATTAATAATTTTTTCAAATAACGAGCATTTTGACTCAACATGGGAGGGAAATGAAGTGTAGGGGTTGTGAGAAATGTTGTAGGCCAAGAAACAATGAATCTAAAACATGTCTCTCTCTTAATGTGATGTTTTTTTTTGTCCGTAAAAGAAAATAATACAACTTGTGAAATAAACATGCAATCACGTTATTATATATATTTTTTTGGTGTGATTTAGCTTTTTTTTTGGTGTGAATCACGTTATTATATACTGACACTTATAATTAAGGAAATAAATTGTGTTTTTCCATAAAAAAAAATGTTTAGTCAAATAAGCCCAGTACGGCCTTTCTTGTTGGCATGAAATGTTCAAAATTGATAGTTATTATAAAGTGAGGCCCATAAAGGCCCGCTTGACAACAGAAAAATAAGGAAAAAAAGGTAAATATCAGAGCCAGGTTACGATCCTGGGACCTGTGGGTTATGGGCCCATGCGCCACTCTGATTTTATTGTTACAACCTAATATTTAATAATGTATATAGAATTTTGGTCTTTTACGTTTTGTTTATTTCTCTTCCGACCTCTCTTTTTCTAATCAATTAGTGATTATATTTCTTTTTTTTATTTGGTTATTGTGTTCAACACACAAACACAAAAACAAAAACAAATTTGAAGTTACTTTTGTGAACCAGAACAGTGTGGAGAAATAATAAGTTAGTAACCATATACATAAATATTCACTTGTTTTTAATAACCTAAGATAGTAAAAAATTAACTTGTTTAAACAAATAAATAAGCTTTCACTAGCCCTTTCACATCTATAAAATAAAAACTATATAAAATTTGGATGATTAAGAGAACTCTGACTATCGTTCACGTCCCACGAATAACGTAAAATCAAGAATTGCTAAAAAAAATTAATAATCTTTAAAGAATATTCAACTTTTTAGTATTTTTTATTTGTTCTTAAGTGAAGAATCTTCCACTTGAACTATTTCATTACATTGTGACACATTTTGAGTATTCTTCATATTCTTCAAAAACAAACAAACAACAACACTAATCACAATCAAATCAAAAAATTTCAATTAAATTACAAAGTACTTGCTAATTAATACACAAACCTTATGATTCGCGCGGTGTGTAGACATTATTTCATATAACTTATGATGAAATAACTTATGCATCATCATCTCTTCAACCTGAAAAACAAATAACATAAACAAAATTATTGTCTTTTATAAAAGACCTTTCTTGATACAATTAGAACTTTTTCGATTTGATTTTTCTCCGAACAAACCTCGACTTTTTGAAACTCTTGAGCCATGATTTTTCGAGCTTCTACAAGTAATTCATGTTGCTTCCCCAAATGGCTATTTAATGTCACAAACACCAAAAAAAACCAAAAAAGTTGTTAAAACAATGCTCACATCATTACACAACACAATGATTAGTGGTAAAAAAACATAAAAATAAAGAGACATACTTTAACAAATCTTCGGTATGTTCTGGATTCATGCTTCTTCACAAAAGTAAACTTATCTTTGTCTTGAATATTTTGATTTCTAAAGCCGTCTATAGAAACTATGAATAAAAGCTACAAAAGAACATGATTAATTAGATCACAAGAACATAAAGGATGTATTTTTATTACTTAAATTTTAATGTGTATGATCAAAATATTACAAAATTTGAACATTTAACCGATTACAGGTTTTGTCTGAATCTTAAAAGGAAAAAATAAAAAAACTTACTTAGACAATTCATCGAATAGCTTGTGTGCAATAAAAGACAAAAATTAACACTAAATTAAAAAAATTTAAAAATCAGAAACAGTTACTTAAAATCTTAATTAGAGACTAATGATCAAAAAAGCAATTAAAATTGATTTATTCCTTCGCCACAAAATTGACGATCTTCTTCTCTTCTCTCTCATTTGGGTCTTTTCGGCTTTCTTTTGTTATTTGTTTTTTAAACAAAAATAAAAGTCTTAATATCTTATTTTTATAAGAAACTGAAAATAATTTGGGATCAGGTCAAAGTTAAGAATCCCATTACATTGCCTCAACTTTTGAAGGTTGGTTTGTTGTGGCATCACAATTTTAAAAAATATTCTTACCATATTTTTATTATTATATATGTATAGAGAAATTCTTTTAAAAATAGGCCGAAATAATATCACAAGTTTTTAAAATTAAAAAAATACTAATAAAAGTTTTTTTTAAAATGGTTTCTTTTTTCGGTGTTTATAGTATTTTTTAAAGAAACTTTTATTAGTATTTTTTAATTTTAAAAACTTGTGATATTATTTCGGCTTATTTTTAAAAGAATTTCTCTATACATATATAATAATAAAAATATGGTAAGAATATTTTTTAAAATTGTGATGCCACAACAAACCAACCTTCAAAAGTCGAGGCAATGTAATGGGCTGCTTAACTTTGACTTACGACCAAATTATTTTCAGTTTCTTATAAAAATAAGATATTAAGACTTTTATTTTTGTTTAAAAAACAAATAACAAAAGAAAGCCGAAAAGACCCAAACGAGAGAAAAGAGAAGAAGATCGTCAATTTTGTGGTGAATGTATAAATCAATTTTAATTGTTTTTTTATCATTAGTCTCTAATTAAGATTTTAAGTAAATGTTTCTGATTTATAAAGTTTTTTTAATTTAGTGTTAATTTTTGTCTATTATTGCACACAAGCTATTCGATGAATTGTCTAAGTAAGCTTTGTTTTTTTATTTGTTCATTTTCCTTTTAAGATTCAGACAAAACCCGTAATCGATTAAATGTTCAAACTTTATAATATTTTGATCATACATATTAAAATTTAAGTAATAAAAATACATCATTTATGTTCTTATGACCTAATTAATCATGTTCTTTTGTAGCTTTTATTCATAGTTTCTATAGACGGCTTTCGAAATCAAAAGATTCAAGACAAAGATAAGTTTACTTTTGTGAAGAAGCATGGATCCAGAACATACCGAAGATTTGTTAAAAGTATGTGTCTTTATTTTTAGCTTTCTTAAGCTTTTATGTTTTTTTATCACTAATCAATGTGTTGTGTAATGACGTGAGCATTGTTTTAACAACATGTTTTGGTTTCTTTGGTGTTTGTGACATTAAAAAGTCATTTAGAGAAGCAACATGAATTGCTCGTCGAAGCTCGAAAAACCATGACTCAAGAGTTTAAAAAAGTCGAGGTTTGTTCGGAGAAAAATCAAATCGAAAAAGCTTTAATTGTATCAAGAAAGGTCTTTTATAAAAGACAATAATTTTGTTTATGTTATTTGTTTTTCAGGAGGAAGAAGAGATGACGATGCATAAGTTATATGAAATAATGTCAACACACCGCGCGAATCATAAGATTTGTGTATTAATTAGTAAGTACTTTGTAATTTAATTGAAACTTTTTGATTTGATTGTGATTAGTGTTGTTGTTTGTTTGTTTTTGAAGAATATTCAGTGTCATAAGGTAATGAAATAGTTAAGTGGAACATTCAAGAAGAGATAAAAAATACTAAAAAAGTTGAATTTATTTTAAAGATTATTAATTTTTTTTAGCAATTCTTGATTTTACGTTATTTGTGGGATGTGAACACTATTCAGAGTTACGCCTTCAGAATAGGATTAACTCATGGTCAACTAAGTTCTTATCTAAGGGAGGAAAATAGGTTCTCATAAAGTTATTGGCTCAAGCTATTCTGACCTATGTAATGTCGTGTTATCTTCTTCCAAAGGTAATTCAACCAAAGCTCAGGAGTGCGATAGCCAACTTTTGGTAGAGCTCCCGAGTGGATAGCAAAGGGGTCGATTGGATGGCTTGGGAGAAGATTTGTACTCAATTCTCTGAATGAGGACTTGGTTTTCGTACTATTGGGGAGTTTAACTTAGCTCTCCTCGCGAAGCAACTCTGGAAACTTCTGAGGAACCCTGAGTCCTTAGTCTATAGAGTTTTGAGAGGGAGATACTTTCGTTACTGCCTCCCTCACCAAGCGCATTTATCCTACAAACCTTCATATGGATGGAGGAGTATAATGGCAGCTCGTCCTCTTCTGCTCTCGGGTCTCCGAAGGAATATAGGTTCCGGCTTTGGGACACAAGTGTGGAATGAACCTTGGATACCGGATATTCCTGCTCGGCCTCCAAAGAGTATTGGTGTGGAGAGAGATCCACACTTGTATGTAAACCAACTAATACACCGCGATACTATGCAATGGAATAAAGCTCGTCTTAGAGAACTTTTCATCCCAAGCAAGATCACGTTGATCTTGGGGATAAGGCCAAGCCATTCAGTATCAGAAGATGGTTTTAGTTGATCTTTGACGAAATCCGGTGCTTATAACGTGAGATCAGGTTATTGGACCGCGAGAGATGCCTCTCGTCTAACATGTGACTCCCCTTTTCAGGATCCTAGTGTTAATCCACTTCTAGCACATGTTTGGAATTTGAAAACCACCAGGAAATTAAAACATTTTTGTGGCAATGTATTACGGGTTGCTTAGCAACAGGAGAACGTCTCTCCTCCCGACACATAGGGAGTGATAAGTCTTGTGCTAGATGCGGTGCAGAGGAAGAATCCATTCTTCACCTTCTCTTTGAGTGTCCGTCATCTAGGCAAATTTGGGTTTTGTCCCCAATTCCTTCTTCACCAAACCTTTTTCCCCTTGGCTTTATGTTTTATAATATTGATTTCTTATTTTGGAGAGTCAAAGAAAGAGGTTTTGATGAAAAAGTGGTATTTATGTTTCCTTGGCTATTGTGGTATATTCGGAAAGCAAGGAATGATAAAGTTTTCAATAATGTTGATGTGGAACCCTTGATGTTATTGACTTGACTAATAGGGAAGCTATGGTTTGGTTGGAAGCGATGAAGAAAGAGGAGGTTATGGAGGAAGCTAGCTTACAAGCGGAGGATGTGAGTCGCACAAGTGCGACCATGGACGATAGTTTGCCTTCGGATGTTGTGTGTTTACACGGATGGTTCATGGACGGACAAGGATGAGTTTAGTGGACTTGGATGGGTGGTTAGGTGTGATGGGAAGGAGTTACTCTTAGGATTAAGCTCCGTTCCTAGAGCTTTATCTCCACTTCGTGTCAAGTTTCACGCTCTTTTTTGGACAATGAAGGTGTTTTAGTGGCTAAGTCGAAGTTAAGTACGACTTTTGTCTCCGATAGCAAGGAACTTGTGAACATGGTGGAGGATCCCTCGTCGTAGCCAGCTTTTGATTCTGAATTAGGAGAGTTTGTAGCCTTAAAGACGTTGTCTGTTGAGTTTTCTATTAAATTTGTTCATAGACGTCTTAACGTCCAAGCGGATGTTTTAGCAAAACGGGCTAGAACCCGAAATGTGTTTTTTCTCATGTAAGTGATTTGGTTCCGGATTGGCTTCCCTTATCGGGAAGTAACGTACTGTTACCTTAACTTAATAAAATGGATCTTGATTGTCAAAAAAAAAAAGAACTCTAATTTTGATGATTACTCTGGCAATTTTCACATCCCACAAATAACGTAAAATCAAGAATTGCTTAAAAAAATTAATAATCTTTAAAGAAAATTCAACTTTTTTAGTATTTTTTTATCTGTTCTTGAGTGAAGAATGTTCCACTTAAACTATTTCATTACCTTGTGACACATTTTGAGTATTCTTCATATTCTTCAAAAACAAACAAACAACAACACTAATCATAATCAAAAATCAAAAAGTTTCAACTAAATTACAAAGTACATTCTAATTAATACACAAACCTTATGATTCGCGCGGTGTGTAGACATTATTTCATATAACTTATGCATCATCATCTCTTCTTCCACCTGAAAAACAAATAACATAAACAAAATTATTGTCTTTTATAAAAGACTTTCTTGATACAATTAGAGCTTTTTCGATTTAATTTTTCTCCGAACAAACCTCGACTTTTTGAAACTCTTGAGCCATGGTTTTTCGAGCTTCTACGAGCAATTCATGTTGCTTCTCTAAATGGCTTTTTAATGTCACAAACACCAAAACAACCAAAAAATGTTGTTAAAACAATGCTCGCGTCAATACACAACACAGTGATTAGTGATAAAAAAACATAAAAGCTTAAAAAAAACTAAAAATAAAGAGACATACTTTAACAAATCTTCGGTATGTTCTGGATCCATGCTATCTTTGTTTTGAATCTTTTGATTTCTAAAGTCGTCTATAGAAACTATGAAGAAAAGCTACAAAAGAACATGATTAATTAGGTCATATGAACATAAAGGATGAAGAAAAGAAAAACTCGAATTGTTCGTAACGGCGAGAAAAACAAAGATCTGTGAGACGAAGAGAAAGTTTGCGAAGAGATAAAAAAAGAGGGAGAGATAAGAAAGGAGACGCTTCTTTTTTTTTTAGGTTTTTGAAGGGACAAAGAAGTAAACAAAGGAAAAGAAAGGACCATTTGCAAAATAAAATGAAAACGAGGTTGCTATTATGTTGCCATCTTGGGCCTCTGTAGCATTCTTCCCCTTCTTTGAGATGATTTTGATCGAATTTGACATAATTTCTCGTAAACTATTTGACATAATTTCTCATAAAAGTTTGGATTTTCGATAAGGAAACAGTTAAAAGAGATGATTTTGATCGAATCTAACACACCAAAACAGAGAAAAAAACAATAAAAAAAATTGAAATAATTTCGATGAATTCGATCAAAAACGATTAAAATCATCCAAAAATCACCAGATCTGATATCTCATCAACAAACCCACCAAAAAAATTATCAAAAATCGCAAGATCTGAATGAAAATTCAAACATAAAACTCGGGATTTGACATAAAATCGATCAAATTCAATGAATCGAAGCAAAGAACGATGAAAATCATCGCAAAAACAGACAAAAATCAACAGATCTGATGATTTCACCACAAAATCCATCGAAAAACAACAGATCTAAACAAAAATACCTGAAATCGATGAAACGATGCCAAAATCGTCGAGATCTGACGATTTTTGATGAAAACGAAAAGAAAAAAAAACGCGATTGAAACGTAACGGCGAGATCTCTGTAGATCCGTGAGAGGAAGAGAAAGTTTGCGAAGAGGGAGAGAAAAGAGAGGAGGCGCTTCTTCTTCTTCTTTTTTAGGTTTTTGAAGGGGCAAAGAAGAATACAAAGGAAAAGAAAGGACCCATTTGCAAAATAAAATAAAAAGGCTATTGCTATTATGCGCCATTTTGCGCCTCTCATGCATTCTTCCCCTTCTTTGAGATGAGATTTCTCTTAAATGGAAAAAATATATAATTAATTAAATGTTGATTTTTGGGAGAATTACAAAACTATAAATTATGTTTCAAGAACTACATTTTTTAATTTTTTTTTTTTTCACAAAACTTCACATAAACACCAAAAATTAAATCCAATGAAACTCTATTCACACAATCCTACCTATTTAATATTATACTCTAAACACTAATTAGCGAACCCAATGAAAAAATTTTAATTTTGATAATTATTTAAAGGGTAAATAAAACTTTTAAAATTTTGAAAATATGTAAATTTATGAAAAAAATTGAATCAGATAGAATTTTGTAAAGGAACGGAATAAATGTCGTATTTTTGTGAATACATCTATTTTATTCTATAACATTTATTGATGTATTGTAAATATGTAACACACAGGAAAAAAAAACACAGAATATGATAAGCCAACACAAAGATTATTAAACGCCCTCGTCCTCGCATTAATATAATATACAACTAATTAACATTTGCACGTTGCTTTCTACTTTTTTTCTTTCACGGGAAAGACAAAATAAAGTTGTGATTTTTCATCAAAAGGAGAGGTTTTGTCATAAGGGTCTACGTGCTTCTCCTTTGGTGATAGGCTTTTACTATGTTTTAGTATGTTTTTTTGTGATTCAAAAGATTAAGAAAGAAACATATATAAGGATAAATATTTTAAAAGTGTTTCTTACTTTGGTTCAAGATTGACCAAAATTTGTAACTATGATGGCTAATAATTATGAAATATACATAGCTTCTTTGCAATGGAAAAAAAGTAACAAAAAATCTAGGTTTTGATACTTAAATTTACTTAATTTTGATTCTTGATTAAATAAAGTATTGAGAAACGATCTCTGACCTCTCATGTTTGGCTTTATACTAACAAGTGTTTAGAGAACCACATAAAAAGATTTGATTCGTTTTGTTTTTTTTTAATAAATGTTACCAAGAAACTCCTACCATTTTCTTGATACATACAACAAAGAGAGAAATGGTAATTATATATTATCTCGTTTTTTTTTTTTTTTTAACTCAAAAAAACTTCATTCATACTCTGATACTAAAAAACATTGTTTGGTTTCTCCTTTTCCACTAATGGACTAAGCCATTGAGGGATACTGTTAATCAAAAAAGCATAGTAAGAGTTATGATTTAACACACTTTTTGCCAACATATCGGCACACTGATTCGATTCTCTCGTAGTAAACCTATTGCCAACATATTATCTCGTTAACTAAGTGTTTAAGATCAGTTAAACTCTAACTATTTCTTTGATACAACAACAAATAGAACCATTTAGCTAACCAACTTTTCAAACTCTTTTTATTTGTTGGAAATAACGTTTAAAATTACGAAAAAATACCACCAAATAATTTACTCGTTAGATTTTTAAAAGATTTTTATAGTATGATACAATTTCCGGCTAACCGAAAATAAAATATTAACAATTTCGTGCTTAAGAAATTTAATTTAAAAGAAATTTAATTTAAAAGAAATTTAATTTAAATTTTCAACAACATGGGAAATTTTTAATAGAAACCACACCAACGCCACTTACCAAGACCACACAACCTTTGGATTCAGAATTTTTGTCTTTCATGTATTAAGAATCTTTAAGCTTTTCAGTTAACAAAAAAATACATTACACAATAAGCCAAATAAAAAGAAGAGTTAACATGTCTCTGTCTTGTGAATGTGTGAAGCACTTAGAAAAATAAATTAAAATTAAAAGAGTTAGAAAAATAAATTAAAATTAAAAGAGAGAAGCATGGTGTCTTGATTTTCGAGCTTTAAGTTGGTGGGTATTGTGTTGTTGTGAATCTCCAAAATTACTAATAAATTATATAATATATTTTTATATTTGTGTGCATGTATATATTATATAATACCGTTTCCAATGTGATAACTTCATAAACAATGTTTCTTTTTTAAAGTGACCCTTTTAAGATTAAGCATAGATCTCTTCTATCTATCAAGTTCTTAATTTAGCTTTGTACTATCTACTAGGTTTAAAGATTCTTGAAACTCTTGTGTGAAAATAAGTTTTAAAAGAGAATATAAAACATGAAGTCTATATAAACATTTTCTTCATTTCCTGAATTATCTCTATAATGATGCCTAAATAATAATTTATTTTTGTAACTAACATTTGATTTTTTTGGCTTTTAGGTATGTAGCAAATGAGTTAGAGACAGAGCTTATCATTATCATCAACAATGTCAAGTTCTATTTGCATAAGGTATGAAGAAACTTTAGCTTTTTATTATAACATCATCAAGAATCAAAACAAAACATCAAAGAAGACTAGTTTAGAGAAATTCCTTAAAATATCATCAAAAGTTTTACGCCAAAATAACATAAAAAAATTTCCACTTCAATACCACTAAAAAGCTTTTTGTACCAAAATAGATTCAACACAAAAAAAAAATTTAGAAAAACAAATTCATATATGCATTCGCTATTTAGTGTTTTAGGGTTTAGTTTTGAATGGGGTATGGTTTAGTTTCAAGGGTAATTAGACTAGTTTGAAAAGTTTTTATATAGCGAATCATTCTCTCATATGCCACTTATTCACAAACGTTAATCGTATATGCCATCCTCTAATTTCTTTATATTTATGTATTTTCTTTTAATTCATTTTGCCGGTTAAATTACTAAAATCTAGCAAAAGTTATTCATATTTACGACCCAAACCACTAACCCACCCTAACTATCCACCCAAACCCATTAACCCACCTAAATTTAATTAAAAAATAAAAAGAATAAAAAATCAATTTTACAATCATCTTCTTCCCATGTATTTTCTTCTCCATTCTTCTCCAAACCCGTTAACACACCTAAACTCAATATAATTGCAATCAATTAAATTTTGCTGCATCATCTTCTATCGTGTTTTCTTCGGTTGCATCTCTTCCGTCTCGTCTTCTTCCATCTCGTCTTTTTTCGTCGCATCGTACTCCATCTCCGTCTCCCTTCCATCCTCCTTCGTCGTCGACCTTCTTCTCTGACGCAATGTCTATCGTCGCATCGTTCTCCGTCGCATTGTCCTTTGTTTGGTACTTCTCCATCGTCATCTTTTTCCATTGCGTCGTCCTCTGTTGCTCTGTCCCGTCTTCCTCGTCGTGTCGTTATCCTCCCAATAAGTGTGCTTCTCCGTCACGACTTCTTCCTCTGTCACAATGTTCTAATCCTTCTTCTTTCGAGGTAACTTAAGCACTTCTTCCGTCGCAATAACGCAAACTCGTCGATTTCACCTCTTCCGTCAAGTTTCGCTTTCTCTTAGTTGCTGTCTAACATCGATTCATTAGCATTACTGCAATTAGAGTTTATATTGGTGATATTATAGAACATTTGCTCTATATTCGGTACAATCACAATCAATTAAATTATTTTGTGTTCATCGTTGTCCTTTTCCGTCGGATCATCCTCCGTCTCGTCTTCTTTTGTCACATTGTACTCCTTCTCCAACCCCGTCATACTCCTTCTCGGTCACGTCGTCTCCGTCGCATCGTCTTCTTTCCCTGTATCGTCGTTTCCATCGCATCATCCTCCGTCCCGTCTTTCTGAGCCGCATCTCTTTCTCCATCGCGTCTTCTTCAATCGTAGTGTCCTCATTTACCGCCGGGTCGATCTTCTTCTCCGTCGCATTATCATCCATCGCATTATTTTTTTTTTTTGTTAAAATCCATCGCATTATTCACTTCATTGTTTCGTCTTTCTCTGTCGGATCACCATCTTTCTCCATTTCATCGTGTTCTTTCTCTGGCACATCGTCCTTCATCGCGTCGTCCTCCTCCCGATAAGTGTGCTCCTCCGCCACGGTGCTCTGAACTTTCTTTCTTCGAGGTTACTTGAGCTCTTCTTCCGTCGCAATAACGCAAGCTCGTGGATTTTTCAATTCATCACATGTTTCGTCGACTAATTATATACAGTACAACTAGTTCAACTTTGTTTAAATTCTTGTTTATCTGCTTGTGTATTTTAGAACAACTTATATCAATTAGGCTGCATAAAAAAATTAAAGGAACCAATTGCGGGTCGCCACGTGGCAGTGGGACCCGCGAAAAGTTAAAAAACACCTCTTAAAATAGAGATTTTGGATGTGACTCTTTTGTCTTTTTGTGGGTCCCACATGTAAGAGGTATGGGTAAGAACCCTATATTAATGCTCTAACTACTTTAATTTACATACAATTTAATTATGATAAAAAATATTAAAATTTAAATATTTTAACACGTGGACAAAAAATAACACGTAAATAATCATTTTTAACACGTGTGTAGTCAAAATGTTATACATAATTGTACTTAGATGTTCAGTTGTCCAAAGGTCTTAATAGTTGTATTTTGATATTTTTTACATTTTATTAGTTGGACCTTAGTTTATAATTAAATTTTATAGTTGTCCTTTCAAAATTAAGCAATAATATTACATTTATTAAGTTTTCATATATAATAATATGTAAAAAATATGATGATTATGTGAATTTTAGTATTTCATCAGGTAATGATTATAAAGTGATAGTTAAAATACAAGGTAGATATGATAAGATGTATATGTTTATATAGATAATTTACAAAAAATCATCAAAATGAGTAGCATTAATCTTTTTTAAAATAATATGAGTTTATAGTATTGAAATTTGGTTTAAAATATTTTTGTTATCTCAATTATGTGTATTATAACAAAATTTTGTACATAGTTATACTATATTGTCAAGTTGTCCACAATTCTTAATAGTTGTATTTTTGATATTTTTCGGTTTTTTTAGTTGGACCTTAGTTTTTAATTAAAATTTTTGATTTGTCTTATAAAATTAAGTAATAAAATTATATTTTTCATCTTTTTATATATATGAGAATTTTAAAATTTGATTTAAAAAAAAATATTTATTTTTGTAGTTGTCTGAGTGTACCAGTTGTCCTATTTCGTAAAAAAATATATATTAAAAATAGTGGGGTCCACGGCTGACAACTTTCAACTTAAACCTGATATCGATTTGCTCTTATTTTTTTTCTTTCTTGTTTTTAGTTTTAATTTAATAAATAATTCACTAAGGTTATTTTCGAAATTTCATTAATTGAGTGGCATAGAGATCATATAGTGGCACGGTGGATCAATTTTTATTAAAAAGTGGCAAATAAGCTCTGAGCTCTAAATTTTAAGATATATTGATCAAAAAAACTTTGTTCAAGAAAATTTAAAGTTGTTATTTTATTTTAGACTTGAAAACATTTTACGTTAATTTTAGGAATTACCCATTGGTTTATGTTTATTTGGTGTGTGTTTTAGTTTCCATTGTTGTCCAAAAGTGGACTTCTTCAAAAACTCATAGCAACTTCAAAAAATGAAGAGAAGAACATCAAGAACAAGAACCATATTGATGAAATTAACATATCTGAGATCCCTGGTGGCTCTGTTTCTTTTGAGATATGTGTCAAGTTCTGTTACGGTATCACGGTGACATTAAACGCTTACAATGTAGTCTCAGCTCGTTGCGCGGCCGAGTTCTTGGAGATGAATATTGCAACTTGTGATACAAGCAATCTTGTTTACAAGATTGATGTTTTCTTGAACTCTATCGTCTTTCGTACTTGGAAAGATTCTATAAATGTGCTTCAAACCACAAAAGATCTCTCTCTTAGCTAGCTACTCGGAGGATCTCAAGAAGCGTTGTCTCGACTCTATTGCTTCTATAGCGTCGATAAACCCTTCCAAAGTCGAGTGGTCTTATGCTTACAACAAGGAAAAGAAGAATCTTGATCATAACGTGAAGAAGCAAGAAACGGTTCCTAAAGATTGGTGGGGGGAAGATTTATGCGATCTTGACATCGATTTGTACAAACAAGTCATCGAAACAATCAAGAAGAGAGGGAAAGTCTCGGCTTTCGTTATTGGAGAGGCGTTACACGCTTATTCGGTAAGAAGAATAGCCGGTTTTAGCAAAGATTTGATTCAAATAATTGATAGGTCTTTGATTGATTCGATCATTGAGCTTATTCCTGATGAGAAAGGAAGTGTTTCTTCTAACTTCTTGAACAAGTTACTTCGAGCATCGATGTTTCTTGGGTGCGAAGAAAACGTGAAAGATATGTTAAAGAAAAGGATGAGTGAGAAGCTTGAAGAGACACAATTGAGTGACATCTTAATGTATGATGTAGATATTGTGCAAACCCTAGTCAAGGAGTTTATAAACCAAAACCATACAACTCACTCGAAAGTATCGGTGGCAAAGCTCGTAAATGAATACTTAGCCGAGAAATCAAGAAGCCCTAATTTCAATCTCCAAAACTTTCTCTCTATCGCGGAAACACTCTCTAGCTTCCCAAGGCAATCTCACGACGGGCTATACCGTGCTATTGACATGTTTCTAAAGGTAAAACCAAAGATCCAAAATCCTCTTTTTCAATACAATTCTTGATTTTTCGACGGTTTACATTAAATCTTAATTGAAATGAAAAAATACACTTTTAGAATTGTACTTTGTAAAAATACATAGTTTTTGTCAATTTTTGTAGGAGCATTCGGGTATAAGCAAGAGCGAGAAAAAGAGAGTATGCGGGCTAATGGATTGTAGAAAACTATCACCGGAAGCTTGCGAACACGCGGTACAAAACGAACGTTTGCCAATGCAGGTTATCGTGCAAGTTCTCTTCTTTGAACAACTTAGAGCAAAAGGTTCATCAACAGGAAACAACACTCCTGAGCTAACCACAACAACATCAAACACTGAGGATAATGAATGGGACCATGTTAAGTAGTTTTTTTAATTTGTTATAAAGCATTTATCACACTCTTCTTATTATAAGACCATTTCAATAGTTTTTGTTGAACATCTTGGTCCTTGACCTTGTGAATGGGTCAGGTAGTAATGAGCTTTTTATGTTTGGTCTGAAATTGTTTTTAAGTGACAATTTTTAATCCACATATAAATTTGTTTTTGCTTAAATAATAGTGGAATATTCTTGCATATTATATGTTAATGTGCAAGTTACATCCAGAACTTCCTAATTACATATACACTAGATTTACAAAATATTAATTTGATATAATTTTAAATTATTTTTTAAATGATGCATGTTGAATAATAAAATTTTAATTGTATATATGTATGTTGTAATATCCTAAAATAATTTTTTTAGTATATCATAAATTATGTATGATACATTTTGACCCGTCGCAAAACTACTCTGAACGTCTCGCAAAGGTATCTAAAAGTATTCAAAATTTATTTATTTTTTAAGATTTTCGGATACTTTTGATTTTTTATTGAGGAATTCACAAATCTACACCCTTTCAACTACTTCTTCACAAAACTACTCCTAATTTAATATTTTCACATATTTACACCCTTTCAAAATTTTAAAAGCTTGATTTAACCTTTAAAAAATTACCAAAATTAAAATTTTTTCATTTGGGTTCGCTAATTAGTGTTTAGGGTATAGTATTAAGGGGGTAGGATTGTTTGGGTAGAGTTTATTTGGATTTAATTTTGAGTGTTTAGATGTAGTTTTGTGAAGTATTTTTGAAATGGTGTAGATTTGTGAAATGTAATTCAAATGGTGTAGTTTTGTGATTCTCCCTTTTTTATTTACATCATCAATTCAAATATTTTAGAAAAATACTTTTAAATAATTACAATTTTCTACAACTTAATTTTTTAAAAAAACTTTAAATATATTATTAATATTGTACGATGGTTTATCATAAAATTGAAATATTTATTATATTTTATTTTTTCATTTTTTTGTCAACATATTTATTTTTTCATTATTGTTACTTATTTATTTGTAATTCTTTTTAATTTTAATTCTATTAATAAGGAATTTTTTTTATATTCATCTTTTTTTCGTTTTTTTTAAATCCTATTAAATATGAATGTTTTTTTAATCTAACTTGAGCTTTCTTAATTGTAGCATGAATAAGAGTACCATGTATAATATATTCATATACATGTTATATTCATATTAGTAACGATTTTAATGAAACATGTTTTTTTAAAAAAGTTTTTTAATGCGCACCGTTTCGTCGGCCAAGATCATCTCTATTGTATCGCCTGTATAAGTGGTATACTGTTTCCATGTGTGAATTATTTTCACTTGAACTTTCCATGATATTTTGTAAGGCTTTAGATCTTTCAAAGATGTAAAAGTAGCCATTGTTGAATATTTTTCTTCTCTGTGTTTTTTAATTGATCTTTGTTGTGCACATTATAATACTCCACATACCTTCTTTATTTATATTGATTAAAGACATAAAATATTTTAAGGATATTTTAGAAGGATATTTTTCGAGATCTTTGATTTTGCACTTATGTCACCAAAGTGCACTTACTTTCCCAGAATCGTGCGAGTGAGGAAAAAACACGTGGAAAAATCATGTGATGATTATAGGGTCAGTATTGAAGTCTCTATAGTCTTTCGAAGTAACATTCTCGACCCGTCGGACAGGGTGGGCCCACGGGCCTAGAGAGAAACGATGTGTGGTACACGATAGGGGCGGAATGGGAATTTTACAGAAACTCTCTGATTAAAAATAGAGAAAAGAGCAAGTGGAGAATTGAGAGTAAAGTGAGAAGTGGTAGATAGGGTTATATGTATAGAGGAAGTAGTGACACTGTTGTAATAAAAAGATAGCAGAGGATTTTTATTTTTTTATTATATTATTTTATAAAATATAGTATGTTAAATAACGTGATGTATATAAGCAAGGAACAGAGAAGTTATTATGAGTTTTATTTTTTTTGTTGGTTTACAGAAGCTATAATTTATTTTATTTTATTTTATTTTGATGATAATATATATCAGCTTATGAATTGGATACTAGAAAAAAAAACAAATATTTGAAAAGTTTTTGAGGATGACTTTTGGTATTATTTTCGGCTGCTTTTATTGTTTATGAATAGTTAACCGTTTGAGAAAACCAATTTTTTTTTGGGAAAATTATAAAACTACACCATTTGAATTACATTTCACAAAACTACACCATTTCCAAAATACTTCACAAAACTACACCTAAACACTAAAAATTAAATCCAAATAAACCCTACCCAAACAATCCTACTCCCTTAATACTATACCCTAAACACTAATTAGCGAACCCAAATGAAAAGATTTTAATTTTGGTAATTTTTTAAAGGGTAAATCAAGCTTTTAAAATTTTGAAAGGGTGTAAACTTGTGAAAATATTGAATTATGTTTAGTTTTGTGAAGGGAGGGTTGAAAGGGTATAGTTTTGTGAATTTCTTTTTTTTTTGCGAGAGTTAATTAATAGCACCATATATTATTTAATTAATTCCTTATTAATTATGCTCTAGTTTTACGAATATTGTTTTGGAATATTATTTTTATAGTGAATTTTGAAGTTAAAAAACAAAATGCAAAATTTATATTGGACTGATCAACTAGTAATTTATCAAAAATATATTCGTTTTTTTATCAAAACCATTGTTTAACAAGTTAACATAGGAAATTTATTATTGAGATATGTGAAAGAGGAACTTAAAATGGAATAAGAATAAAATTTAATATTATAGTAAAGATATCATGCTTTTTATATGCAATGATGTGAGAATATTAATGGGTGATTAAGACGAGCATTAAATAAAAGTTTTTTAAACTAATTTGTGAGGATTTAAGGTTTTGAAAGGGTGTAGTTTTGTGAAAATATTGAATTATGTGTAGTTTTGTGAAAGGAGGGTTGAAATGGTGTAGTTTTGTGAATTGAATCACAAAACTACACCATTTGAATTACATTTCACAAAATTACACCATTTCACAAAATTACACCATTTCCAAAATACTTCACAAAACTACACCTAAACACTAAAAATTAAATTCAAATAAACCCTACCCACACAATCCTATCCCCTTAATATTATATCCTAAACACTAATTAGCGAACCCAAATGAAAATATTTTAATTTTGATAATTTTTTAAAGGATAAATCAAGCTTTTAAAATTTTGAAATGGTGTAAATATGTGAAGATATTGAATTAGGTGTAGTTTTGTGAAAGGAGAGTTGAAAGGGTGTAGTTTTGTGAATTAATTAATTATCAACCAAAAAAAGTTGACCAAAATACCAGAAATTCTGCAAAAATTAGATTTTTAAATGAAAAATGTAAAATCAAACAAAAAAGTGTAAGTTTAACCCTGTAAATTAACAAAATAGTAACTCCTTATAATACTAAAAAAAAATATCACAAGTTTTTTTCTTGATGTACCATTATAAAAACTTTTGAGGAATTCACAAAACTACACCCTTTCAATCCTTCATTCACAAAACTACACCTAATTTAACTTTTTCACATATTTACACCATTTCAAAATTTTAAAAGCTTGATTTACCCTTTTAAAAATTAACAAAATTAAAATCTTTTCTTTTGGGTTCGTTAAGGGGATAGGATTGTGTGGGTATGATTTATTTGGATTTAATTTTGAGTGTTTAGCTATAATTTTGTGAAGTATTTTTGAAATGGTGTAGTTTGTGAAATGTAATTTAATGGTATAGTTTTGTAATTCTTCCAAAACTTTTCGACTAAAATACTCTAAACTTAAAACCATGTTTTAACCCTTTATTTTCTGTTTTTTTATTTTGTTTATAGTGTTTAGGGTTTAGTTCTAAAACGGGTAGGGTTTAGGTTTTTGAGTTTTCGGTTTAATTTTGTAGGTTCTATCAAATGTAAATTTTATGGTATTCAATTAAAAAACATTTGAATAGTATTTAAAGTAAAAAAACTTTATTTTAGTCTAAAAAACTTTTTTTATGGTACTTAACTACTTATGCAATTGTCGATTAAGAAATTTTTCTTATACCAATATATCATTAAAAAAAATTTGATTAAAAATACCAAAAAATAGTTTAAAATTTTGAAAATTACACTTTAAAAGTACAAAAACAAAATTGTGATTTATCAAATTTTTGAAAAGCTAAACCCTACATAAAATCGTTAATACAAAATTGAGGATTTCTACAGACTGTGTAAAATTCGTTTTGATTTAATTATATTTTATGGGATAACTATAAAACTATATTTTTTAAATTGTATTTCACAAAATTACACAATTTTAATTTTTTAAAAATCAAACAATCTTATCCCTTTAATATTATACTCTAAACACTCCACTCGATAGCGAATTCAAATAAAATAATTTTAATTTTTGTAACTTTCTCAACGGTAAATCAATTATGTAAATATATTAAATTATGTGGAGTTTGGGGAAGTAACGATTGAAAGAGGGTAGTTTTGCGAATTCTTCGTATTTTATTTACTTTTTCTAACTAAAGAGATAAAGTTATAGAGCTCCTCCTCTAAAAAAGCTCTGTGTTCCGTAAAAGAAACATCTAATCCGTACAGTTTCACTCTTGTCTTCTCTTACAACAACAATGGAATGGATCCATTCACTTCCCAAAATCGAGCTTCATGCTCATCTCAATGGCTCCATCAGAGACTCCACTCTTCTGTAAAAAAAAAAAACCTTCCAATAAAGTTTCGATTTTTATCACTAATTTCGAGACTTTTGTCTTTATAATTCGATTATGATGTCTTAATTTTAATGGGTTTTGTTTATTTTTTCAAATAATTGAACAGAGAGCTTGCTAGGGTTCTTGGTGAGAAAGGTGTTATAGTGTTCTCTGATGTTGAAAATGTCATTACAAAAAGTAAAATCTTTCTTCTGTTCAAAGTGACATAAGTAGTAGTTTTTTTAAAGTGTTTTCTCATGTTTGGTCTGAAAAATCTTGTTTTGTTCTGTTTGTTTCAGATGATAGATCTTTAACTGAAGTATTCAAGTTATTTGATTTGATCCATATGATAACTACTGATCACAAAACATTGACAAGGATCACAAAAGAAGTAATTATATACTTTTTTCACAAAAGAATCCATTATTTAGCTTATAGTGATTGATATTTCTCTCTCTTTTGTTAAAGGTTGTTGAAGATTTTGCTTTAGAAAATGTGGTTTATCTCGAGTTACGAACAACGCCAAAGGTAACATGATTTTTCGTGTATTTTTGCAAATTGCAATGTTGTATTTTTTTCGCCTATTTACAATGTTGTCAAGTTAGATTTTTCGCGTATTTTTAATGTTGTATAGTTTGATTTTTCGCGTAGTTTCAACGTTTTGAAGTTATATTTTTTGCGTATTTTCAGTGTTGCAAAGTTATACTTTTGTGTATTTTCAATGCTTTAAAGTTATATTTTTCGCGTATTTTCAATGTTGTAAAGTTATATCTTCGCGTAGTTGCAATGTTTTAAAGTCAAAATTTTCATGACATTTTATAAAAAAGCGAAGTTGGTTGTTTGTTTGTAGAGGAATGATTTGATTGGTATGAGTAAACGTTCGTACATGGAAGCGGTGATTGAAGGTTTGCGATCAATCAGTGAAGTCGATGTTGATTTTGTTACGATATCTAATTCTCGAAAGTTAGACAATAATGTGTGTGATGGAACACGAAGAAAGAACAAGATTTATGTTAGGCTTCTTCTTAGTATTGACCGTAGAGAAACAACCGAGTCTGCTATGGAAACCGTAAGTTTTGCAAAACTACACTAGAAATTTTTTTAAGTGGGTTTAAGAATCTTATATTTCTCCTCTTTTCTCTGAAAAAGGTTAAGCTCGCATTAGAAATGAGAAATGTTGGAGTTGTTGGTATCGATCTTTCAGGGAATCCTCTTGTTGGTGAATGGTATTAAATCTTTGTAACTTCTTTTTCTTCTTTCTATGTTGAGACATTTCTTAGATACAACAAAAAAGCTTTTAGGTCAAAAATGCAATCACAAGTTCTTTTGGCCAAATTTATCAAAAGTACAAAAAAGAAGTTTTAAAACTAGCGATTTTTTTTTCATTTTAGTCAATATTTAGTGTTAAGGGTTGGTTTTAAAGGGTTTATTAATCCAATTTAAGTTTTGTGGTATTTTTGGTAAAAATGTCTTTTGTTGTATTTTAGGCAAGAAACACTTGTGGTGGTATTTTTGATTTTAGAAAGGTGATTTTGGGTATGTAATCTTCCATATTTCTTGTAGGAACACATTCTTGCCTGCTTTACAATTCGCTAAAGACAATGATCTTCACATCACTCTTCATTGTGGAGAGGTAACAAAAACACACACACTTAAACCGGGTTTTCGACTGTTTTTGTTTTCGGGTTTATATTGTTTACTACTTTTCTCTATCGTAGCGGTTTCTAGGTTCCTAACCCGAAAGAGATACAAGCTATGCTTGATTTCAAACCACACCGGATTGGCCATGCTTGTTTCTTCAATGATGAAGATTGGTCAAAATTGAAATCTTTCGGGATTCCGGTAAGTTGAAAATCTTCTTGTTTTGATTCATTTATAGTCTACATCTTCTAAGTGCAACTGCCGACAATACTACTTTTTTGTGCCAAAAATACTACTTTTTATATGCCCAAAATACCATCACAAGTTTTTTGCCAAAAAATACAACTAGTAAGTTTTTTTTTGTATAAAAAATACCACTAAATTTAAATTAGTTTAAAAAACTTTCAAAGTTAAACCTTAAATCCGCAGAACTAAATTCTAACACGGTTAGAGCTAAATCGTATTTGTGGTATTTTTGAATAATACCATCATTATATTTTTTTTCAAGAAAACCACCAAAAAAATTTCTTGAATTTAACATACAACTTAACTTAAATTAGCTTGAAAACTTTCCTCAAAACCAAACAACTAAACTTGTATTTTGAAAAGATTTAGTGGTATTTTGGGCAAAAACTTATGATGGTATTTTTGGAACAACAACATTTTGTAGTTCTATTCCCATTTTTTAAACAGTTAAGACGGTTCCGGCTTTTGGGTTTTTGCAGGTTGAAATATGTCTAACATCAAACATCATAACAAAATCGATATCATCCATCGATATACACCATTTCGGTTAGGATCCTTCTTCTTCTTCTTCTTCTTCTTCTTCTTCTTCTTCTCATTCTCTCTTTCGTTTTCGCAATATCATCGTTACTAAAAACCGAAACTATTCGATCTTTGACATTATCTCAACAGCTGATCTTTACAAAGCAAAGCATCCATTGATTCTATGCACCGATGATTTTGGAGTTTTCTCGACAAGTCTCTCTAATGAGTACTCTCTCGCTGTCACTTCCTTTGGTGAGTGTTCTATAGTCTATTACAAAGAAACTACATTTGCAAGAATCCTAAAGTGTTGTGTGTTTTCTTTTTCCTTTTGAAAAATTTTGTTGTGTGAAAGGTCTAAGTAAAAGAGAAGCCTTTGCATTGTCTAAAACCGCTATAGAAGCAACGTTTGTGGAAGATGAAGTTAAGCAACGGCTTAGATTGGTTTATGATTCAGCCTCGCAAGAGTTTGTTTAGAAAGATTTATATACATACTTTATACCAAACCAGACCAGACCAAATGTGTTTTGGTTCATTGGTTATATAATATCATTCGGCTGTTTCTATTATTAATTTAATTTATTATTACTTTATTGCCAGGAATTCACAAAAATACAAATTTTTCTTTGCAAAACTACACCTAATTTAATATTTTTTATATTTACATTCTTTCAAAATTTAAAATATTTGATTTATCTTTTAAAAAATTACCAAAATTAAAATATTTTTCATTTAGGCTCGCGAATTAGGTTTTAAGGTATAATATTAAAGGGATAAGATTGTGTGAATATAATTTATGTGAATTTAATTTTGAGTGTTTAAGTGTAATTTCGAAAAATGACTTTGAAATAATGTAGTTTTGTGAAATATAATTAATAAGGTGTAGTTTTATAATTTTCCATTTTACTATTGAACAAACATGAACTTAGGCGTTAAAGCTGTTTTAAATTAATAATTAGATAGTGGATCCATGAAGATAACAAATAAGTTATCATAAAGATTTTCTTTATTTTTTCAAATAATTTTACGTTTTTTATTTTTTCTTATTTCTAATTTTTTATTGATTATTTCTTAAAATATTCTTAATTTTTTCTTTTTCTATGTTATTTTTTTATTTCTCATTATTTTATTTTTCTATATTTCGAATTAATTTTATTTTATTTTTAATTATTTGATAATTAATATTAATTTTTTATTTTTAATTATTTTCCTTATTTCTGTTTTTTCCAATATTGTTAAGTTTCCATTTTATAAAATGTTTACGTATTTATTTAATACACATGTCACGATCTAAACTAAGCATTACAAATGTTACGATTTCGTGAGTTATAATTATGTTTGTCAACCTCAACTTAAACCCGCTCAATTTTATATAATAAAATTATTTGATAATTATGTAACTTTTCGTTTGGTTACTTTTGTTGCTTTTTTTGTTTTTCTTTTTTTTCTTATTTTTTGTTTTGCTTTTTTTTCCTAAACGTTACATTTTTTTTTAAATTATAAACATTTTACCTAAACATTATTAACATTTTTCCTAAAATTATTAACATTTTTTTTAACTATTACACGTATCACGATCTGGTGAGTTATAATTAAATACGTTCACTTTTATTAATAAGATGTTATGGGCTATTCAATGGGTCGAATTAGTGATTTTTCATGATTTTTTGTGGGAAATTATGTATGTTTAACACGTGTTCTGTTTTATAATTAAGCTCATATAATATTTCTCTATTAGTATATACCATAAAATCTTCATTGAAAAATCATGGTATATTGTTATACATTTATTTATTTACATTAAAATCGAGTTTAGTTTTAATTTTGGATTTAATTTTAATATTTTTATGTAGTTTTGTGAAAAGATTTTGAAATGATGTAATTAGGGGTGGGCGTTCGAGTATCGTTCGAATTCGGGTCGGGTCTATTCGGGTTTCGAGTTTTCGGGTAAAGTATTATAGGACATGTTCGAGTATTTTTCTAATTTTTTCGGGTTCGGTTCGTGTTCGGGTCAGTTTTTTTCGGGTTCGGTTCGGGTTCGGGTACCCGTAATTATATTAAAACGCCAAAATTATAAAAATTAAATATTATAAAATATTCAAAAATACATAATTTATTAGGATAATACAAATAAAAGATAATTAAAATTAGAGAAATTCACAAAACTACACCATTTCAATCCTTACTTTACAAAATTACACCTAATTCAATTTTTTCCTACTTTTATACCTTTTTCAAATTTTAAATGGTTCAATTATGCTCTAAAAATTACCAAAATTAAAATATTTTCATTTGGGTTCGCTAATTAGTGTTTAGGATATAATATTAAAGGGGTATAATTGGGTGGATAGACTTAATTTGGATTTAATTTTTAGAATTTAGGTGTAGTTTTGTGAAGAAAATTTTAAAAGATATAGTTTTGTGAAATGTAATTCAAATGGTGTAGTTTTGTAATTCTCCCTTAAAATTATACAAAAGTATTTATAAGTACTCAAATTATACAAAACTACTCGAAATATCAGAAAAAATATTATAATTTTAGATATCATTCGGGTTTAGTGTTTGGGTCCATTCAGGTTTTCGGGTATTAAAATGTAAAATCTGTGAATATTTAGTCGAGTTCGATTCGGGTTTCGTTCCTTATTTTCGGGTCGAGTTCGGTTCTTCGGGTCCGAATAATTTCGTGAAATGTGATTTAAACGGTGTAATTGTGTATTTCTCCGATTTAAACACAACAGTTAAAAACCGAATCAGATCTTACAAAAATTTACCGGTTCGGTATAGTACAAACTACAAAGATTCCACGTGTTTCATGAAACTTACACGTGGCATAAATCAAAACCCTTCTCGAGTCTAAATTCATCTTTCTCCTCTCCAAACAAAAAAAATCGAATTTCAGATTCAAAATTCAGAGAACGATGCTTTTGTTAAAATAAATCAATGGCGATTCACAGATCCTTAAGAAACCTAATCAAATTCAACCACCGTAAGATAAGACCATTCTTCACATCATCCACAACCACCGCCACCTCCGTCGCATCTCCCGGCGGCGGCACCGTTTCTCCGATCTCACCGTCGTTATTGCCACGTCATCGTTCGTCTCCGCTTTCGAAATGGTTCGTGCCTCTTCATCACGGACCTCTCTTCCTATCTTCTCCTCCTTGGAAACTTCTACAATCCGCGACGCCTCTGCATTGGCGAGGAAACGACGCCGTTTCGAAGAGCGACGAGGCTTTGAATCTTAGATTAGATCGAAATAGAAGCAGATCTAGGCTAGGTTTAGATTCTATTGAACCAAAAGTGGTGAAGATTGATCGTGATTTGTCTAAGGAAGAAGATGAAAGTAGACTTGGAGAGAATAGTAGTGAGATATTAAAGAGTTTTGTTAATTTGCCTAATTCGATATCTATGGCAAGATTAGTATCTGGTCCTTTGCTTTGGTGGTATGTATAATCAAGTTTCTTCTTCTTCTTCTTCTTCTTCTTCTTCTTGCTTATTAGAGAATGAAGAAGGTGAAACTTGGATTTGTCTTCTTCTTCTTCTTCTGTTGTTGTTGTAGGATGATTTCGAATGAGATGTATACTTCTGCTTTTATAGGGTTAGCTGTTTCTGGAGCTAGTGATTGGGTATATGCAATCTTCATTTTGTGTTATGTGATTATGGTATTGTATTGTGAAGAAGAGCTTTGTTTTGAATCTTTTACTTACTTGTTTTGACTTATTGGTTTTTGTAGTTAGATGGGTACATGGCTAGGAGGATGAAGATTGATTCTGTGGTTGGCTCTTACCTTGATCCTCTTGCAGACAAGGTCAAGTCTTTTTTTAATGTTTTTTGGGGGTTTATGGTTAATTTCAAGTTCCTAGATGCAAACATGTGTATGGTTTCGTTTCAACTTCAGTTTTCTTGAATATGCTCGGCTTTGACTTCAGGTTCTTATCGGGTGTGTAGCATTAGCAATGGTGCAGAAAGATCTCTTACATCGTAAGTATTCTTCTATCTCTTTTGCTCCTGGTCTATAATAAGATAGCAGTTACAAATCAAGGGTTTAATTTCTCTTTCAAGGAAAATGTTACTTTGTTTCACAATTGAATTATCTGCAATCTGGGGGAAATCCAACAGAGTTGTCATAGTTTTTGTTTTCAAAGTTCTGTTTTTCTCTATCTCCTCGAAACAAACATATTTGAAAGGTTGTGGCTTTTCTTCATGTAATCAAGAGGAAGCCTGACTATGTTAAGTGTTAACTTAGTAGTTGCTAAACTTGGCTGAGATCAATAGTTACTTAATATAGTCCTAGAATGCCACACTATATTTTAATCTGTTTAGTTAAAATCTGATGCTAACTTGGTTTTGTTGGATGCATGTGACATTTGTGCTCGAAAGCCGGCCTAGTTGGAATTGTGGTGTTTCGAGATGTTGCACTCGTCGGCGGTGCAGTTTACCTAAGGGCACTAAACTTGGACTGGAAGGTGAAGCTCTAATACTTTGAACTAAACCATTCGATTAGCTTCTCTATATTTTCTTCTCTGGCTCGACCTCACAAGCTGAACTTATTGATGGAAATCATGTATTGTTTTTGTTTCAGTGGAAAAATTGGAGCGATTTCTTCAACCTCGATGGTTCGAGCCCTAAGAAAGTAGAACCATTGTTTATAAGCAAGGTACAGTGTCTTCAAAAGAGACGCAAAAAGCCATGTTTTTGTATACATAATTGGTTGGTTTTAAAAAAGGGACGTATATGGTTATGGACAGGTGAATACGGTTTTTCAATTGGCTCTAGTCGCCGGCGCGATCCTTCAACCCGTATATGGGAATCTCGATACGCAAACATGGATAACTTATCTAAGGTAATGAATGATAAGCTTCTTGATTAACCACTGTCTTCTTTGAGTTAATAAACATATATGAAGAGTGCTCTGAAATTTTGTTATTGGTCTCACTTGTTTCTGTATCTATAGCTGGTTAGTTGCTTCGACGACAATGGCTTCAACGGTCGCTTATGGAGCACAATACATGAAGAAGAGACCTATCTCTATGATCAAAAGATCATAAGATTCACACACATAAAACATCACTCTCCTATCTTCTTGGAGATTTGTCTGAAACAGACAAGAAGGGAGACACTTGTTTCTGATATTGAACTTAACACATGTTATCATGCTAAAACAAAGGACCATGACATGACGTTGCGACATTTTTGGAGGTTACATCTACAATTCAAGTGTGTACATAATCATAAGCAAACTTGTATACACAACAAAGATGAGAGGAAAGAGAAGGAACCAAAACACACCAAAACTATTTGAAACTATGGTGTGTTGGTTTCAAAACTAAGCGTGTCAGAGTCGATGAAACTTTCCTTTTTTTACCACTTATATTATAACTGACCAAAACACCCCCAAAACATAACTGGTGTTTTCTGCTCTGTAGTGTAAGATACAGAATCAGTCTTGGTGGATTTCGTCGAAAGGCGCGGCAGCAAACCTCACGTTTTCAGGCCGTGCAACAACGACTGGTTCATCCGCAAACAAGGCTTTGAGTAACGACGGAGTCTTCAAAGGATGTCGATTAGTCATCCGCGGGTAAACCTCGGCTAGAAAGTAGTAAGCATGACCAGCTATCATACCCTGTAATGTTTTAAGACAAGGCTCAAGATTGCGCGAAGAACTAAAAGCAAAGACGTTATTAGAGAAAAAAAATTCAAGAGTATACCAGAAGATCAACCCAAGCACTAGCACCAACAAGAACAGAGAACCCGAGAAGAACCTGCAATGACAGATTATTTTATGGGAAATTTTGTATATAGCACTAAATCAAGTTTCTTCGACAAAAATACCATACTCTCAAAGTTTTACAAGTACCACTAAATTTTGTTTTTGTCAAAAATACTACAAAACTTAAATAGTTTATAACCTTCGAACTAAAGCCTAAAACACTAAATTATTGAACCCAAGTGAAAAAATGAATTCTAAAGTGCTAAACTTATTTTGCATTTGTAGAATTTTGCAAAAGTGGTATTTTTGGTTGTGATGGAAATTTTACTTGATCGTGTCTATATTTCGGCTTGAGACTCTCACGAAGTAAAAAAGAGAGGAAGCAGAGAAGTTTTTTTTAACTCACCCATGGTAGATAAGCAGCTGTGAAAGTGAAGAGACCGAGGAAACTCATGTGTATGTAAGGGTTTTGTTTACTCCATACATAGACCTGTAGAAACATAGAGAGAGAGACTGGTTTTGAGATTGTTTTTCAGGGGAAACCAAGGAGTGATAGAAAGTTACTAACCATCATGAATGTTAACGAGTTGCTTAGGAAGATTATCTTAGCAAACGATGCAGACAGGTACGGTATCATTCCTCCGATAAGTACAATACCGGTTAAAACAGTTGCTCCGAACAAGAGCATGTATAGGAAATCGGCGGTTTTCCCCCTGAACGAGTTTTCTTCGAGGAGTTTGCAGTATCGTGCAAGGAAGAACATGTGGAACATGAAGTCCAAATCTGCAGAACAAGAAACCAAAGAAGATGAAGGATTCTTTAATAAGAAGCCAAAGCATATCATCCGTAAATACGCCATTAACATGCTTAGAGCTTGAAATGTGACAAACGAAATCGACACAGTCAAGTGAGCGACGCCAAAATTCAACTAAACCATCAACAGTGAAAGGCTCTAAAGCTTATTAACATCTCTAAATTTCTACAATCGGAAAAAAGATCTTTCAGAAACTAAGATATACTTTACATCAATGAGTCTTATGATTATAGGGCAAGATGCTAGTACTTATGGCTAGACAAGAAGATCAATAATGTATGTATCTAGAGGTTATGACTATAAAATATGGTCATAAGGATCGAGACTAAGTTCTGGACAGCTGATATCTAGAGCTTCTGCGCGACACAATCATGGTCTAAAGAAAAGACATAACTTTGTCATAACAAACATTTTGTTTCTTTTAAAACCGCGATGTTAGATTCAAAGCTTTTACAACTCAATGGACCAGGACTTAACTTAAGTGACAACAATACCAAAGACATGGTAATAACATGCCACCAAAAGAAGAAGTCGAATTCAAGGTGCAAAAGGAACCAGCTTCTTACACAAACCACTTAAATCACCACACATTTGGTCATAAACAAGCAAATACTTACACAAAACCACTACACATATCTAACACATTTGGTCATAAACAAGCAACTCCTTAGTCCTTACACATAAGTTATGTGACATAACTACACATTTGGTCATAAGCAAGCAACAACTCCTTAAACAAAACCACTACACATAACTAACACATTTGTTCATAAGCAAGCAACTCCTTACACAAACCACTACATATAAGTGACATAAATACACACTTGTTCATAAACAAGCAACTCCTTACACATAACAACACATTTGGTCATGAACAAGTAACTCCTTACAAAAAACCACTACACATAACTACACATTTGGTCATAAACAAGCAAACAACTCGTTACACATAACTACACAATTGGTCATAAACAAGCAACTCCTTACACAAAACCACTACACATTTGGTCATAAACAAGTAACTCCTTAGTCCTTGTACAAAACCACTACACATAGTTACACATTTGGTCATAAACAAGCAACTCCTTACACAAAACCACTTACACATTTGGTCATAAACAAGCAACTCCTTAGTCCTTATACAAAACCACTACACATAGCTACACATTTGGTCATAAACAAGCAAATCCTTACACAAAACCACTACACATTTGGTCATAAACAAGCAAGCAATTCCTTACACAAAACAACTACACATAACTACACATTTGAGTCATAAAAACAAAAAAATGATGAATCCGTTGCAATGGCTTACCCATCTTACGGAAATACAAGAAGTTAGTAACGAGACGCCAATATTGATATTGCTTCACCACAAGCGTTGGATTCAAATACAAATTATACGGTGAAATTATCTGTAAAACACACAAACAATACAATACAATACAAAACACACGAAATCCATAAGGAAGATAGATCTCGAAGGAGAATCAAAAGCTAAAAAATCAAAACTAGACCAAAAAAAAAAACGAGAAATCGTACATCGAGAGAGCAACCAACGGTGGTGATAACAGCCGCCGTCAGATAAGAGCGAGTGATGATCGGCATCTGTTTATACCATTCTTCTACGGCTTGAGCCATCTCCGACGACGACGACGACGACGAGGAGGAGGAGGAGGAGGAGGAGGAGGTAATCGCAATCGGATTTGATGAAGGAGAGAGCAGATTCAATCTAATGAAGAAGAAGGTGTAGTTTTGGTCGTCGTTTTTTGTTTTAATAAAAACGGCACGACGTTTGTATCGTATACAGTAAAACTGCGAGTTAGCGTCTTTACACTCAGTCCCAAGCTTAAACCGAATATTTAATCCTCTTATTGCATCATACCAAATTTCTTTATATAAATAGAATAAAGTTGCATGTTGTCAAAAAAAAAAAAAATAGAATAAAGTTGCACTTAATTAAAAAAAAATCTTAAATTCACTAAAAAAAGTTTTAAGAAATTCAAAAATAGTATGAAAAAGGTATTTTGGAAAAAAAAAATCTTATAATGTTAAAATGTTTTTTAGACTAAAATACGATAAACAAAAAAAATCGAATTTTAACACTTTAAAACATTTTTCATTTGGTTTCGCTATATAACATAGGATTTCCGATTAATTCTGAAGGGGATATTGTGTGGGTAGAATTTATTTGGATTTAGTTTTGAGTGTTTAATTGTAGTTTTGTGAAGTATTTTTGAAATAGTGTAGTTTTGTGAAATGTAATTCAAATGGTGTAGTTTTGTAATTCTCCCATACAAAATTCGCTGCACATTTAATAACAAAAAAAAATTGTTAGAATATAAAACATCAAATATCTTTTAGTTCCCTTTCTACTCTTGAGATTTCTCTGCTTTACCAACAAACCCATTCTCTTTATTCACAGAAGAATCAATCTCAGGCTTAATCAAACACTCTGTTTCATTAAGAAGTATCTCTTCAGAATCAGAAGCTTTCACTTGCATTGGCTTCATAAGCTGAACTTGCCCTGCAGTAGTGTCTAAGCTTGCATCAGAAGCTTTCATCTGCATAGGTTTCATTACCGGAACTCGCGTGGCAGCATCGGTTTCAGCGGCATTGATCTCATCTTGAGCTTGAATCTCCATTGAATCTCTAAACACTTTACTCAGAAAGCTTACATCATCAGACATTACACCGAACCCTGTCAATAGCTTCGAACCAAGCTGTAAACTCGTCTGTGCCGCCGCGAAAACCAAAGGATACAAAACAAACTTGTTTAGACAAACACATCAGTAAGCGACAAGAAGATTTTCAAGAAAGAGACTTTCTTGGTTTTACCTCTGCGTTTTCAAGAATAGCATCAGTGGCTCCTACTTTCTTTAGCTCGAGTAGATGCGGCAAATCTTGAGCTCTTGCGTAAATCGGAGCCTGGTAATAATACGTTAACCAACAAGAGAAATTCCTTAAAACGCCACTAAAACGTTTTTAGCGTAAGAAACTTGTGTGTTTTAGAGTTAAGTGCCTAGTTTTGAGGTTTAAGGTTCTATACTAATTTAAGTTTTGTGTTGTTTTTGACAGAAAATAACTTATTAATGATATTTTTTGCCTAATAACTTGTAATGGTAGTTTTGAGCTACAAAAATGTGATCTTATAGAGTTTATGGTCTAGCTTTGAGGTTTTAGGGTGTTAAACTAATTAAAGTTCGTGGTGTTTTTGGCAAAAAGAACCTATTACTGATATTATTGGCCTAAAAACTTATAATGGTATTTTTGGCCTAACTTACAAAGATGGTATTTCTGGGAACTTCCCTATAAACAACCATAGTTTAAGTCCAAAGCTAACAATTGTTGCCACCTAATATAAGATTTATGTTCTTGATTGATAAAAGCAAAGAAACAAGAGAGAATGAAATTAACCGCGGGAAAGGCAAGTCGGAGTCTTTGAACAGCTTCTGTAGTTCTCTTCTTGCCTTTATACATTATCATAATTGCTTTAGGAGATGTCACACCTGCAGATTGCAAAACCGACGGCCGAGATCCGTCTCCATACAATATCGGGAAACCGAGTTTCCTTGATTCCTGCCATAAACCGACATAACAAAACTTGAAACTAGAACCAGAACAAGAACAAGCACAAAGCAAAAGTTGTTGTCTGTTTTCAGACCTTTACTACAGATGGATTAAGATCAAAACCGATATAAGGGTATCCCACAAGATCACTATCCGAGACTAACGGCGTTGACAAAAAATTGGCTAGCACCTGCAAAAATCGTATTGATTTAACAAGAAACCGCTTATTAGGTGTTGTTCATGAACAAGAATGATGACTTTTACCTGACCCATTTGTCCAAAACCGATGATGACAATCGATTCACTAACGTCGTAGTTCACATTTTCTTCTAATTTCTGCAAGAAATGTTCGACAGATTCGTTACCAATGTGAATCTTTTATATAATAGAAGTGTTGGAGTAGAAATTTTGAAAAGTTAACCTCTTCGGAATCAAGTCTCTCGTCAAGAAAATCTGCTGCTTTTCTTCCAAGTTGGTTAAGCGTAGGTGTTAAGGCCATAGACAAAACAACTACGATAATGAGAAGCTTGTTCAGCTCAAGTGGAAGCACTCCTAGCCTGCACATATATACATATGATTGTAACAATCATGACCACCTACCTTAAGTAGAGAAATGTCGAAAAACCTGTTGGCTAGAGAGAAAACAACGAAGGCGAATTCTCCTCCCTGAGAAAGAAGAAAACCGATTCTTACACTTTCTTGTAAGGTGAGACCAACTCGGGGACCGAGTGAGGTTATGATCAATGTTTTGATCACAATCAAACCACCCAAGAGTGAGAGGACATTAGGCCATTCTCGAAACAGAACCTGCAGAAACAAAAATTAACCACATGAGACACGTTTCACACGTTATAGCGGAAACAAATGAATCTTTATGCAATATAAACACTTTACCTCCATGTCAATGGATGTTCCTGTGGTTACAAAAAACAAACCAAGAAGCAAGCCTCTGAAAGGTCTAATATCAGCTTCGATTTGTGTCCGGAAATTGGTTTCTGCTAGAAGAGCTCCAGCAAGAAAAGCTCCAAGCTTCAGAGTCATAATTGAGTTAAGACATTAGAGTTATGACATTGATGGAACTTTTATATTGGAAGGGGAAATTCAGAAAACAAACCGTATCGCTGAAGCCAAGCTTTTGAGTCAGAAGTGAAGTCCCAGCGACTGTTAGAAGGCAAAGGGCGACAAAAGCTTCTGAGCTTCTTGTTTCTGCAACAACCTGAATATTGTTTTGGACTTAGAACAGAATAAAACGGTTTTCTTGTACTCATTTAGGTGGGATTCAAAGTTTTGTAAAAAGCTATTATAAGGAAGTTACCTCGAAGATTCTACGGAGAAAGAACTTTCCTCCAAGGGAGAGAAGGCCTAACCCACCAAGAGCCTTCGCACTTTCTTTTGCAAGCATCGGCAATATACTTTCTCCAACAAGATTCTTGTAATTCATAAATTAAGTGCAACGGTTTTAAATTGATACTAATAAAAGTTTAGTGCAGCTTTTATGAGTCAACGAGAGAGCCAAAGTACCTGGCTCTCCAACACCGGAAGAACAACTAGTAACGGAACAACAGCTATGTCCTGAAAGCAAATACAAGGAGTAGTAAGCGCAAGTGTGTTTACACAAGATTATATTCCCGAATCCAAAGTTTCGTAGCGTATCGAATATCCGATAAGAAAGCCATTACATAGAAGATAGAAGCTATACAGGACAAGTAGAACCTGTAGAAGAAGAATTCCCAAAGTTGCTGAGCCAAGTCTTGTAGGTAGCTCACCTTTCTCCGCAAGAAGCTATATACATTTTGAAATTTTTCGATAAAGACATGAAGAAAGAAGCCTATAACAATATTCTTTTAAAGTATGTCAACTATGCTCATACTTGTAAGACGAAGGCTGAAGATGACAATGAGAGAGCAGCGCCGATAACAACGGCCTCATCAATGCTTCTAATATTGACCTTGATATTTAGACAAAGTATAGCTCATTATATGTATACATCTAAAAGCCTAGGCATAAGGCCTCGGTGATTGACTGTTATAAGACCATGATCACATTGTGAAAAGTGGCGTCTGTGTTAAATTTGCAGAATTTGAAAACAAGTGTAAAGCCTTACCAAGTCAGGCCTTGAATGAAATAAGAACTCGAGAATCCTTGTTCCTATGGCTCCATTTGGTGGGAGTTCAAAAGCAGTGAAAGCAAGCGTACATAACAAAACCTTCAAAAACATAGAAAAGAAAACAACGAAAAGGTAACATTAAACAAACAATGGATAACATTCTTTGCAGGCAATGTTTTGAAATTTTCGACAGAAATGTGGTCTATATTGTTGCTTAATGAAATAGAGTCATGAATTCTTGACTCTTGAGATTTTCTTTGACAGATGTGAAGACATAGGGAAGGAATGTAAGAGGTTTACGACAACTCTTAAAAACATTTTTAGGACCAAACCTGAGTTAGTCCCATGCCAAAAGCAAATTTTGCAAGAGCTTTCAAACGAGCAAGCGAAAGCTCTAGTCCCATCTCAAATAGCTGCCAAAATATAAACCAAAACAAACCGAATCATTACACATTATTCAATTGCATAAAAAAGCTTTATATCGACAAAAACAAACCATCAATTATTCGAAAAATTCTTACCAAGAAAAGAATCCCCCACTCCGAAAGAACCTTAACATCTGTGAGATTTCTAATCAAACCAAATTGATTCAGCACAACACCGGCAAAGAAGAAACCAAGTATCTAGACCACAAAAAAACGAAACTTTATAAACCAAGAATATATAACCAAGAATACAAACTAACACAATGTAGCAAATGTTGTTATACCGGGCTAGCTTTGAGGACTCTAAAAGCAGGGACAATAATAACAGTGACCATCAAAAATGTCAAAGTATCGAAACCAAGATCGTTGATCACATCAACCGCGCTCGCTACATCTACTCCTGCGTAAGTCTCCACTCTCCTCCTCGATAATCCGGAGGACCATATGCCTCGGAAATATAATCTTCTAGAACCATCTAGACATACCCTTCTCTTAACCAAGTCACTACCCCCAAAAGAATGCAACTTTATCTCATTATTTACGCCTTTCGGATACAAAGGCACACACGATTTCACCGCGAAAACACAATGCTTCAATCTAATGCTGCGTTGCCTAACTAAATCATAGCCCTTGCAATCAAATCAGAACAAAGATTCAACACCAATATACAGTTTTTTTAACATAAAGTCATAAACTTTACTTTAATCTTGACTTGTGATACATGCACAATACTGTAAATTTCAAGTAAGAAGAGAGAGAGAGAGAGAGAGAGAGAGAGAGAGAGAGAGAGAGAGAGAGAGAGAGAGAGAGAGAGAGAGAGAGAGAGAGAGAGAAGAAAGAAAGAAAGTTGATACCTTGGGAGAGGGGCAACAAGAGATGGACCCTAACATAGTACTAATTGCCATTTTGAGATGAAACTCAAAGAAACAAAGACTAAAGGCATTTACTTTTTCTCACCCATAAAACCCTATAGACTCAAACTTTAAGTGTTTTCTTTTCTCCAAAGAGGATAATACTACAGAACCAAAAAAACTCCTGTAAGAAATTGACTAAAGCTAAGGAAGGTAATAGACCACGTTAGAGGAAGAGAACACCTCGTGTGTCTCCCTCCAAATATATGATTCTATATACAAAGAGATATAGAGAGAGAGAGAGAGAGAGAAAGGAAGGAAATTTCAAGTTTAGAGAGAGAGAGATAAAGATTCAATTTTTATTTTTAATTTGTTTTTTTTTGTGGATATATCTGCAGAATGATCAAATGAGACGTTTCAAGCCACACAGAGAGATTTTGATTGTAGAAGAAAGACATTTTCTTTTGGCTCTTCTGTTGTTTACCTCTAAACCGGGAAACCGGTTATATCCGGTTTATAAATGACACGTGTCTTCTGTTAATTTAAGCTCACATATCTTTTATATTATTTTTAAGAACATAAGACCATCTTCAACAGAGAAACTCACAAAATTTCTTAACTATTCATTGGGACCATAAACAGTTGGTTTAAAAAAAAAAAAAAAATAATAATTAAAAACGCATCAATCATAGGTCGCCACGTATCCAAAAGTCCACTAAATAGTTAAGATCCGGATCTTAAATAGGAAATATAAGATCCAGATCTTAACTATTTAATGGGTCCCACTTGCTAAGATCTCTTTAAGAAACACCAATTGACATGCTCTAATTAACTTCTTTCTTATCGGAAGTGACTTTATAACGGCATTCATAAGTCCACAATTCTCAGCGCCTACGATAGCGTAGGAATGACTATTGGGCCGGTCATTTGTGGCTCAAATATTTACAAAAAAAAATTAACTTCTTTTAAACATGAGAATATGATTAAGGGCAATTCTTACGAATACCACTAAAAAAGCTTTTTTTAACACAATTAGCACAGATTTTTGAAAGTTTTACAAATACTATTAAAAAAAATATTTATCATAAATACCACATATCTTAAATTTTCAAAATTACACCAAAACCTTCAAAAAACTATACCCTACACCTTCAAAACTATACCATAAACACTATATAGACAACCCAAATGAAAAAAAAATTAAAATCTGAAAGTGTTAAAACTCGTTTTTTGTATTTGTGGTATTTTTGTAAACTACTATTTTTATAGTATTTTTGTTATAAAAACATTTTAATAGTATTTTTTAAAATGATATTTTCAAAACAAAAACTTATTAATGGTATTCTAACAATTTCGTCTATCATTAATCAAACTTCACACACACAAATGAAAACTACAATGTCAAGACTTTAAAAACCGTGGTAAGGAGGAATAATAATCAAAATCAGCACTAAATTTTAAGTCGCAATCTCCAGCACCAATGTATTATTGGGCAATTCTCACATGTATATATATATATATATAGCAAATAAATCAAGTTTTTGGAAAAAAGTAACATACTTATAAAAGTTTTACCAATACCTTTAAAAATCATATATGTTAGTCAACTCTATTAGTGGAGTAAACGTTAGGACTAATTCGGGTAATTCAACATAAGTTTGAGATTTTTTATGAAAAATCAACGCAAAACTGATGATTTAAGTAAAAAATGAGAGTTTAAGATTAAAATGGAAAAAATTTGAAAGTTGACGATTTTTTTAGCATTTTTCTCGTTCAATATTTAATGTTGATTGTTATAGTTTCGAAAATGATACGATTAAATTTAGATGATTAGAGTCTAATTGTGAAGGGTTAGGTCTTTTTTTTACACATAGTTAAATTTTGTAGCATTTTTGACAAAAAGTAGTGGTCTTTGTAATTTGGAAAATGTAAGCTATATATGAGAAGTAATAAATAGATATGATCTATTCTAAAAAAGGTGAGATTTTGCATCGGTAAATAAATATGGGCTTTTAAATGGGCTTTTAATTATGGGAGAATTACAAAACTACGCTTTTTAAATTACATTTTACAAAACTACGCTATTTCAAAAATATTTTACAAAATTATACCTAAACACTCAAAATTAAATCCAAATAAATCATACTCACACAATCCTACCCCCTTAATATTATACCATAAATACTAATTAGCGAACCGAAATGAAAATTTTTATTTTTTGTAATTTTTAAAAAGGTAAATCAAGCTTTTAAAATTTTGAAATGGTGTAAATATGTGAAAAAATAAATAAATTAAGTGTAGTTTTGTGAAGGAGAGGTTGAAAGGGTGTAGTTTTGTGAATTCCTCTTTAATTATTCAAATTCCTTGACTTCTTATGGTTTTTTCTTTGGCAATTTGATAATTTCAACTTCGTTAGAGCTAAATAAAACATGAACTTTATAGTATATATCTTTGTAAATTAATTTTTTTTGATATCATATACATAAGTTTGGAAATTTAATATTGCGTAACAAATGTAATATAAATACATGTCAATATAATAAGAGTTTAATGATGTAATAATAAAAGGGAGAATTACAAAACTACACCTTTTAAATTATGTGTCACAAAACTACATATTTTTTAAAAAAAATCGCAAAACTACACCTAAACACCAAAAATTAAATTCAAATTAAGCCTACCGAGACAACTCTACCTTCTTAATCACTATTTCCTAAACACTAATTAGCGAACCCAAATGAAAAAAATTATTTTTGGTTAAGTTTGAAATGGTAAATCAACATTTTCAAATTTTAAAAGGATGTAATTATGTGAAAAAATTAAATTAGTTAGAATTTTATTAAAAAAAAATGAAAAGATGTAGTTCTGTGAATTCTTCGTAATAAAACTCGATAAAGCTTAAAAACCGATCATGGCCACAAAACTCGTTTGGTCTTCACAATTTTGTCTTTTTCTTTGTAGTTTTGTTGAAGTTTCAAATTTAAAGACATTAGCTTTTCCGTTGACTTACGATCTTTTTGGTTGACGTTGACCCATAATTACTTTGTTCACAAAATTACACAATTTCAATCATTCTTTTCCAAAATCAAATATTTTAGATTCGTTAATTAGTGTTTATGATATAATATTAAAATGTTGGATTGTACACTAGAGTTTATTTGAATTTAATTTTGAATGTTGAAATATATTTTTGAAAAATGACTTTAAAATAGTATAATTTTGTGAAATGTAATTTAAAACGTGTAATTTTATAAAGGGAGAATTACAAAACTACACCATTTGAATTACATTTCACAAAACTACACCATTTCAAAAATACTTCACAAAACTACACATAAACACTCAAAATTAAATCCAAATAAACCTACCCACACAATCTTATCCCCTTAATATTATATCATAAACACTAATTAGCGAACCCAAATGAATTTTTTTTTAATTTTGATAATTTTTAAAAGGATAAACCAAGCTTTAAATTTTTTGAAAGGGTGTTAATATGTGAAAAAATCAAATTAGGTGTAGTTTTGTGAATGAGGGGTTGAAATGGTGTAGTTTTGTGAATTCCTCTTTTATAATTATCCTAAAAAACTAAACCAGTTGAATTTAGCTAAATTATTATATATATAGAAGTTTACATATCTTTGTTCATATTAAAAATAACACATCACTTTTGGTTAATTAGCTGAAAGTTGCTACAGAAAAACAGTTGATAGAAAAAGAAAACAAATCAAAACACTAGTTTAAAATTTAATGTTTCCCAAATTTTGATTTTGTTAGAGCATCTCTATCGGTAAGAAACCTTGTGGGTCTATCGTCTATATAATATTAATATATTTTAACATAAGAACTTTACCTCTATAAATAACCTCCATTATTAAGATACCCGTAGAAACCTTCATAGGGTATCTTACTAATAAAATATTTTAAATTTTATTTTAATTATATTTTAAAATTTTATGTTTAACTTACCTAATATATTTGAAATATATTAAATTACATTTTTATTGTATTAAATTGTATTAATTAGTTATTTTTTATAAAATAACAATTTTAATGATATTAATCTTAGCAGAAATAATTAGAAAATTAATTTTTTTAACATGAATAAATTGAGAACTTTTTGTTTATAAGAAACTAAATTAAATTTACATGATTATTTTCAATAAATAAAATAATTATAATATTTAATCATCTTAAGTAACATTAAATAAAATAATATTTATAAAATTATTTTTTATATGAACAATGGATCTTGATTTGTAGATAATTTTATTTTATGTTTTTTAGTAAAATAAAAATAAAAGAAAGAACAATATATAAAGTATTAAATTAACAATTTAATGTAGAAATCAAAATATTTTATATAAAAATATGAGAAATTCACAAAACTACACCCTCTCAACCATCCCTTCACAAAACTACACCTAATTTAATATTTTCACAAATTTACACCCTTTTAAAATTTTAAAAGCTTGATTTACCCTTAAATTACCAAAATTAAAATATTTTCATTTGGGTTCGCTAATTAGTGTTTAGGGTATAGTATTAAGGGGGTAGGATTGTGTGTGTAGGGTTTATTTAGATTTAATTTTGAGTGTTTAGGTGTAGTTTTGTGAAGTATTTTGGAAATGGTGTAGTTTTGTGAAATGTAATTCAAATGATGTAGTTTTGTGATTCTCCCTAAAAATATTATCCAATGTAAATATGACAAATGTCAAATGAAAGATGAAAGAGAAGGTTTCTAAGACCATGAATATCGCAGTCTTTTAATGGGTTTTAACTGATGGGTCCCATGTGGGTCCCATGAAAATGTCAAGAGACAACCTTCTTTAACTCTTAACTCGGATTCAATTCTTACATCTTTAATGGGCCCACTGATACGTGGCGGTCCACGATTGGTCTGTCTTTTTTTTTGTTTTTTTTAAACAAAAAAATATATAAAAAGATAAAAAATTTATCTAGGAATTCGTGTACAAGATTTCACACCAATGTTTATGCTCTAAGACTATCAACAATGGTTTTGTGATTCAACACCCTACTTTTTATCCCATGTCATCTTCTCTTTCATCCACATCATTATTCAACACCCATTTATTTTTTTACACTCTCCAATGGTTTTGTTTAATAAAATTCAACACCCTACCCCACTATTTTAATTTTATATTTTAATTTTATTTAGTGAATTTTTGTGAATTTTTTCGATTTCCAAATTAAATAAAGCTAGTCTCTATTTGTAGAGAATACAAAATAATAAATTTTAATATAAAAATTAGAAAATTACAAACAAATATACTATACAATAATTGTGTTGGAAGAATGAAAACAAAGAAAAAATATCAAAAGTTTCTGCAGCGAATAACATGACGCCACATGTCATTGTCTCTCTCATCTCTCCAAAATTCAACATGTTGAAAGAATTCAACACCCAATTAATCAACCTCATTTCAACACCTAGTTTCAACACCCCATTGTAGTGATTCAACAGTTGAAAACAAGTTTCAACACCCCATTGTAAGACCATGATTATTGGGGGATTTAAGTGGGTTTTTAGAGGTAGGGCCCACCAAAAATATAAGAGATTAACTCTTGTAGCTCTTATTTGGGATCCAATTCTTATACAATTTGCGGGCCCCACTGACACGTGGCGGCCCGCGATTGGTGTTGTTTTAATATTTTTTTTTTAAATAAAAAAAAAAATCAAAAAAATAATAATTAATACATAAGAATTTGTGCTTAGAACTTTTACCATTAATCATGCTCTAAGTAGTCTAAGAGTTTCTACACTAGAATCGATTCTTAATAATTTGGGTGAAAATAATATTATTTTATTATTTTTCATTTAATTTTAATTTGAGTTTCTATTTTAGAATCTCCTCTCCGAATGGAGATGCTCTTAGATTCTTTTAAAAAACAACTATTTCCAAAAATTAGCATAATTCTGTATATGGAAAGTTTTTCCTTTTTTGGTTTCAAGAAAATTTTACCATTAATTCATTTGAAATAAAGTCAACTTTTCGAGTCAATTATGTTTTTTGAAAAAATCTAATTATTCTCTTTTTTTTTGACACCATCTAATTATTCTCTTAAAAGAGTATTTTTACCAGATTGACAAACACACAATTACAAACAGTTCTATTACACTCAGAAATTAAAGAGACTTGTACTAATTAATTAATTAATTAATTATAAATAAATAAATAAATAATTCCAATTACAGTCAAACATATACAACTCAAAAATGTTTGTTTTCTCCATCAACATCCAACCTCTCTTCAACACACAAATCTCTCCTCTCTCTCTCTCTCCTCTCCTCTCCTCTCCTCTCTCTAAGCTCATCTTCTTCAAGTCTCCACCTTTGAACAATGGGTTGTTTCAGCAGCAAACACCGACGAGAATCCCAAGTAAACATCGCCGGAAAATCCACCACGGCGACAGCAACTCCGATCAATCCAACACAAACCCAAATCGCAAACCAAGTCCCTAATCATCGTAAACCACAAATCCCACAAACCCATCAACCAAAACCTCCAAATCAACAAACCCATCACCAGATTTCGACATCGACATCGAATCCGATCTCTGTATCATCAGATCCAGACACAATACTAGGTAAGCCATTCGAAGACATTAGGAGATTCTACAGCTTAGGTAAAGAGTTAGGTCGTGGGCAGTTTGGTATAACTTATAGATGTAGAGAGATCTCTACAGGGCACACTTACGCTTGTAAATCGATTCTTAAGAGGAAGCTTATAAGCAAACATGACAAGGAAGATGTTAAGAGAGAGATTCAGATTATGCAGTACTTGTCTGGACAACCAAACATTGTTGAGATCAAAGGTGCTTATGAAGACAGACAATCTGTGCATCTTGTAATGGAGCTTTGTGCTGGTGGTGAGCTTTTTGATAAGATTATAGCTCAGGGACATTACTCTGAGAGAGCTGCTGCTGGTATCATTAGGTCTATTGTTAATGTTGTTCAGATTTGTCATTTCATGGGTGTGATTCATAGAGATCTTAAGCCTGAGAACTTTTTGTTGTCGAGTAAAGAAGATAATGCTATGCTTAAAACTACCGATTTCGGGTTGTCTGTGTTCATCGAAGAAGGTGAGATAGAAGAATTTATGAATATGTTCTTTTACCGATTTTTTTAATATTTTGAATAGATTTGGTGTGTCATTGTTCTGAATCAATGTAGGATTGTCTTGTACAAGTCTCATTAGTGTATTGTCGAAAGTCGTCTTAAGAATTTGATAGTTCATGGGCGTGATCTCATCGAAGAAGGTGAGATAGAAGAATTTTGAATATGATCTTTAAGATAGAATCTCTTAGGGAGTTTTGATAGATTGTCTTGTATTAGTCTCTTTAGTATCGAAAGTTATCTTAAGATTTCGATAGTTCATGTTTCTGATGCCATTTTAATTTGTTTGATTCTTATATTTCATATGATTGATGTGCTGTTTTTGAAACAAAAAAATATAGGGAAAGTATACAGGGACATAGTCGGGAGTGCTTACTACGTTGCTCCTGAAGTATTACGGCGAAGTTATGGGAAAGAAATCGATATTTGGAGTGCTGGTGTTATTTTGTACATCCTGATCTGCGGTGTACCTCCTTTTTGGGCCGGTAAGCTTTCGTTTTGGGGCTAAAATGGTAACACAATTCCTTGGTATGTTCTTCTTGAGGTTTGATTTGTAACCATATGTTACATATTGTAGAGAATGAGAAAGGCATATTCGATGAGGTAATGAAAGGTGAAATCGATTTCGAAAGCCAACCATGGCCTTCTATTTCCGAGAGTGCGAAAGATCTTGTCAGAAAGATGCTAACTAAAGACCCGAAAAGACGGATCACTGCTGCACAGGTTCTTGGTAAGACCATCTGGCTACTGTTCAGGTCTTAAAATGAGACCGGTCAATCTTAAATTCTTGTTCGTGATCTGTGTGTTGAGGTTTATGGTCGTCTAAGTAGTAGTCTTTATGGTTTATAGAACATCCTTGGATCAAAGGCGGAGAAGCACCAGACAAGCCCATTGATGGTGCTGTATTATCGCGTATGAAGCAGTTCCGAGCTATGAACAAGCTTAAGAAGCTAGCTCTTAAGGTAAAGAAGCTAGCTCTTGCTTAGTGTCTGTTATCTTTGTGTTATGGGCTTTGGTTTGTGATTTGTGTGATTGGTTTCTCAGGTTATCGCAGAGAGTCTATCCGAAGAGGAAATCAAAGGTCTTAAAACCATGTTTTCGAATATGGACACAGACAAAAGCGGTACAATCACTTACGAAGAACTGAAAACAGGACTAACTAGACTTGGTTCTAAACTCTCTGAAACCGAAGTCAAACAACTCATGGAAGCTGTGAGTAGTTATCTACTATCTTAAGCATCTTTGATTTTAGCTTTTTACTCATTCGATAAAACTTGAAAACACATAATGATATACATTTCAGGCTGATGTGGATGGTAATGGAACAATAGATTACTTCGAGTTTATCTCTGCGACAATGCATAGATACAAATTAGACCGAGACGAGCATCTGTACAAAGCATTCCAACACTTTGATAAAGACAACAGCGGGTAAGTTTTCTTCCGTTTGAAATCATCTCTTTGTGTCGATATTTGATTGCGTACTAATAACGCGTGTTTTCGTTATTACAAAACAGGCACATAACTAGAGATGAGTTAGAAAGTGCCATGAAAGAATATGGGATGGGAGATGAAGCTAGCATCAGAGAAGTTATATCTGAAGTTGATACAGACAATGTAAGTAGTAACACATTCTCTAACATTATAAAGCCAAACATTTAAGCCGGTTTCTGAGTTCTTGTAATGAACTGTTTATTTAGGATGGAAGAATAAACTTTGAGGAGTTTTGCGCTATGATGAGAAGTGGTACTACACAGCCACAAGGGAAACGTCTTCCGTTTCACTGATCATATCAAGTTCTTAAACCGAAAAAAAACAGTTCTTAAACCCATAGAAAAAGAGCTAAACCGGGGAAATTGAGGTAAGATTTGGATCAAAATGCTATATCTTCTCTGTTTAGCTATTTTGGGTTTTCTTTGTTATCTTTTTGTGTTGACTCATTTTACAAATTGTTGGATTGTGGATTGGGAGATTAAGTACAAAATGTCATTTCTTCTTTTTGTGTTCTCTTCTCCTCTTAAACTTTCATCCCTTGTGAAAAATATCAAATGCATACACTATACAACACAACCTCTATAAATTAATACTCTATAAATTAATAATCATTATAAATTAATAAAATCTTCTGGTCCCAATTCGGGTCAATGTAAAAATCAACCAATTTCGATAAATTAATAAGATAATACTTTTTAAAATATTTCTATGTAAAATATGGTTTCAGTCACACCATAAATTAATAATTTCAATTTCATGCATACATTATATCACAATGTTGTAATTTTTTGTATATTTGATCAGTCTCTTTTTTGTCAAAAATATTTGATCGGTCGTTGTTGCTTTCGCAACGTCTTTCTTATAAAAAAAATCGTTTTTTATGGTTCAAATTAAGTGTCAAAATTAAATATATATTAATATTAACATAATGTGAAATATGTAAACGCTAAAATTTAAAGAATAGTTCTAATTTTAAACAAAAGAAAGTAAAAAACTAAAAATCGACAATAGATTCAACAAAATAATTTTTTCGTTTTTGTAGAATTATCTCTATAAATTAATATCACTATAAATTAATAATTATTAATTTATAGTGTAAATTAATATCACTATAAATTAATAATTAATAATTTATATTTTAAATTAATATCACTATAAATTAATAAAATATTCTGGTCCCAATTCGGGTCAATGTAAAAAATCAACCAATTTCGATAAATTAATAAGATAATATTTTTTAAATTATTTCTATGTAAAAATATGGTCTCAATCATATCATAAATTAATAATTTCAATTTCATGCATACATTATATAACAATGTTGTAATTCTTTGTGTATTTGATCAGTCATGGTTGTTTTCGCAACGTTTTTTGGATGAGAAGTCATTTTTTATGGTTCATGTAAAATGTCAAAATTAAATATATATATATATATATACACACTAATATTAACATAATGTAAAATGTCAAAATTAAATATATATATATATATATATATGCTATCAGATGTTTTTCCTTGCCTGATGGCTCTACTATCTCGGATCCGCTTCAAATGAGCTCCCTTGCTATTAGTCATTTTCAGTCTATTTTATCCCCTCCGTCTCTTCCACAACATATTCTCCCCTACAACTGGTTCCAAGAACTTTGCTCCTTCAGATGTCCTGAAATTTTGAAATTGTCAATGTCTTCTAAACCTCTTACAGAAGAAATAAAGAGGATTGTGTTCAAACTTAACTCAAACAAAGCTCCGGGTCCAGATGGGTTCTCTCCTGGTTTCTACAAAGCGGCTTGGGATGTCGTTGGAATGGACCTCACCTCGGCAATTAGCTCCTTCTTTAGCTCAGGCTTCTTACCGCAATCAACAAATAACACTATCCTAGCTCTAGTGCCTAAGTTCCCAGGTGCTTCTTTAATTGCAGATTTCAGGCCAATCTCTTGTTGTAAACTCCTTACAAGATCATTGCAAAGCTGCTGGTGGATAGGTTGAAACCAATGTTGTCTTCATTAATCTTGCCAAACCAAACAACTTTTATCAAAGGAAGACTGCTTATTGAGAACACGGTGTTAGCTGCTCAAGTGGTTCAAGGTTACCACATAAAAAGGGTCCAAAAAGAATCACTATTAAGGTGGATATAGCCAAAGCTTTTGACTCGGTCAAATGGGAGTTCATACTAGGATGTTTGCGAAGCTTGGAAGTTCCAAATATTTTTCTAAGATGGTTGGAAGCTTGCATATGTACGCCGTCTTACTCAGTGGGATATAATGGTACAATACATGGATACTTTAAAGGAAAGAGAGGACTAAGGCAAGGGGACCCCTTATCCCCTTACCTCTTTGTCATAGCAATGAATTGCCTATCTATTCTCTTAAACAAAGCTGCAGAGGAAGGTTGTATGGGCTATCATCCTAAGTGCATGAAAACAAAGCTGACTCACTTGTGTTTTGCAGATGTCTTGTTAATATTTATGGATGGATCTGTAAGTTCCATTCAGAATGTCCTTCAGACTCTACAAGACTTCAAAGAAAAATCGGGTTTAACAATAAGTCTACACAAAACAAGTTTCTTTACTGTGGGACTTTCATTACCTGAGATTATAGCCATAACCCAAGCAACAAAGACTTACACATGCAGAGCTACCAGTAAGATATTTGGGAGTCCCTTTATGCACAAAGAAACTCACCATGGCTAATTGTGCTCCCCTGATACAAAAAATAAAAGGAAGAATCAATACTTGGTCAGCAAAATCACTATCATTTGCAGGAAGACTACAACTTCTAAACTCGGTCATCGCGGGTGTCACTAATTTCTGGTATAGCTCATTTATTTTACCAAAAAAGTGTACTAACCTGATTAATTCTTTGTGTGGAGCTTTCTTGTGGAAAGGAAACACGGACGACCATCACTCGGCAAGGGTGGCTTGGGAAACAGTTACTTTTTCTAAGGAAGAAGGAGGTCTTGGTATTAGGGAGCTCAAATCATGGAACATAGCATGTGTGATTAAACTTTTGTGGATGCTCTTCTTCAAGAGTGGCTCTCTCTGGGTTGCCTAGTTCAAAACTGAGATATTAAAAGGTGATTTTCAAAAATTCTGGAGTATGAAAGAGAAGCAAAACTACTCTTGGTTGGTTAAAAAACTGCTCAGTTTAAGAGAAATAATTTTTCCTTGGATCCACAAAATAGTAGGGAATGGTCAAACTTGCTCCTTCTGGTATGATAATTGGTCACATCTCGGCAGCTTGAGAAAGTATCTAAGTGAAGGAAGGACATGCAATTTGGGAATACAAGACAACGCTACCTTGTCGAATCTTTGTAGGTCGGGCTCTTGGCGGATTCCACCTGCAAGGACAGAAAGACAAGTTCAAGTCCAGGGCTTAATCTCGGATATTACGCTAACAACTGAAGAAGATATGGTTGAATGGATTGTGGATGGGGTCAAGTCAGTTTCTTACTCGACAGGGAAGGTATACAATCTCCTCAAGGCCCATCAATACCACGTATCCTGGTGTGATGTGGTATGGTTCTCAGGAGGAATCCCGAGACAAAAATTCTTAGTTTGGCTAGCTACCTTGAATAGATGTCCGACTCGTGACAGATTAGTATCGTGGGGATTACAAACTCCGACGTTGTGCGTCCTCTGCAACATCTCGGATGAGTCAAGAGATCACTTGTTCTTTAATTGCGATTATAGCTTCAGTCTTTGGAATAATCTCGCGCAAAGATGCGGTTTTCAAGCTTCGAGGAATTGGATATCAAATCTAAACGCCTTGCAAGCTTTGCCTAAGAAAGGTGCTCGTCGAACGCTAACGCTGCTATTATGGCAATCTTCGATCTACTCACTATGGACAGAGAGAAATAGTAGAATCCATAGATCGGAGCATAGACATCTAGACTCTCTTCTTTGCGCTATAGACACGCAAACAAGAGCAAAAATTCAGAGCTTCCGTGAGAATAGAGGAAGATTGGCCTCTCAGATGATCCAGATTTGGCTTGCCTAAGATTGATTTTTGCCTTCTCCGTTGATCAGGATTCCAAGAGACGATTCCTAGGCTCGCAGGAATGTTATCTAAGACTGGGTGGTTGGGCCATTAAGGTTTGTTAGTTATAACCTAGTTACATCGTAACTAATTATTGGGTTGCAATTGAAAATAGTCAACTAAGGTTATGCCTCAACTAGATTGGTTAAGTCATTTGGGTTATTGTTATTGGGTTTTTATTTCGTAAAAACAAAACTGAGGCCCATAAAAGCCTATGTATTTTTTTCTTTTCTCATGCTTTTAATAGAAAAATTAAACCAAAAAAAAAAACATAATGTGAAATATGTAAATGCTAAAATTTAAAATATAGTTCTAACTTCTAACTTTAAACAAAAGAAAGTAAAAAATCGAAAATAGATTCAACAAAATAATTTTCCTTTTTATAAAATTTTCTATATAAATTAGTATCACTATAAATTAATAAATTTTCATAATCCCAACATTATTAATTTATAAAGGTTTTACTATATATATTATTAAAAATGCATAAAAGTTATTTGTCAAAATTATACTTTTTACTTTTGAAATTTACACGTGTTCACGCATTGCGAGAAAAACAAACTTTTATATAAAAAACATTGTTATTTGAAATATAGATACATTAAAATTAAAATCATCAAAATATTTTATCTTTATATAATATAGATATACAAAAACACCAAAATATTCCTCAACTTTAAAATCAAATGCAAAATTATTCTTTGACTTTTAAAACGAGGCCAAAAAATGGGTGAATTTTGATTTAAGTCAAATTATTCCCTAACTATATTTAACGAAATTAAAAGACGAGTTAACGATTGACTTTCGTAGAGTCTAAAATGGTTTGGTCAACGAAAGTAGAGATTTAATTAGTACACGCATAAAAGTTGAAGTATTAAATGGCTTAAATAGTAATTGAGGAATAAAATGACTTTAATTTGAAAGCTGATGAATTAAATGACGATTTTCCCAAATAAGACGCAATAACATTGATAAAGGAACCAAAACTAAAAGAAATAAACACAAAGGATAAAGATTGGGCGCCCAAGAAGCATTGCTTTCTATATGTAAGCCTTTCCATTCACCTCCACATTCATATCAAAAACATATCCACACCTACAAAATTTTAAAGTTATTAACACATGAATGATCAAATCAAAACAAAATACACATTTTAAAACCATGTCTTATTCATACATATACTAAAAGCTCTATAAATTAATAATATCAGAATTACAACATTCTACCAGAAAAATATTCATACCTACAAACTAAAAGTTTAACACATGAATGATCAAAACAACATACACGACATTTTAAATCATGTCTCATGTTAAAAAAGTTCTATAAATTAACAATATCGGGACTATACCATTAATTTCTAGAGAAACAAATAACACTAAAAATTAAATTTGGGACCGATAAAGTTATTAATTTATAGAGTTATTAGTCTATTTATGATATACCTGCTACTATGCGCGCACAACCTTCCAAACGTTCAACCAAGTGTTTGCAATTGCCACATTGTCTCCATTTATAAAATCGTCGTATATATTTTTATCGTTGAATCGGCATCATCATCGTACCAAGAATTATTACTCATACATAGTTTCTTATACTCGGCGCACGTTAGCCTAATATGCCATGGAACTTTACAATGCACACAGAAGGAGTTATTGCATTGGAGACATCTCCTAAGCCCACTTTGATCAGGACATGATTATGTCGAAAGCTCGGTTTTGGACATTAAGTAGGAACATCTTTTGTTAGGAAAATAAACTTTGTCTTTAAAATGTGTCTTTTAAAGGTGTTAATTAGAAATATTGCCTTTGCTTATGGACCCAAATCAGCAAAAATGTGAAGTAAAATATGAGTTCAATTTTGTTTAATTTTAAAATCATGAGGAGCTTATTTCTTTTATTATCATTTAATAATATAGGGTTTTAAATCTTTTTTTGCCCTAGAAACCCAAATATATTTGGTTGAACTTGAGCCTTTATTCTTTTATTATTTATAAAAAAAAAAATCTTTTAACTCCTCAAAGAAGAACCATGTTACGTTATTTTTTCACACGAGTCTATTTACCAAATTAAAAAAAAATATAAGATTTTAAATTTTACAGCTAATATTTATTTACATAAAAGCAGTAGAAGCCATGTAGATACCAATACCAATCAGAGATTGGTTTAAGAAAACTCTTCGATCAAATATGTTTAAATATAAAAAAATGTATATATTTGATTAGACAAACGACTAGTCGATGTATTTTACTGTGCCTTTTGTTTTTGGACAAAGGATTTTACTGTGTCTTGTTATTGATTATTTTATATTTTTTGTTTAAAACGAGTTTGGTATAATACAAAGTATACAACAAAAGGTTTTAGAGCTAATGAATCAATGACACTTGTCATGACAAGCAAGTGAATATAACGCAAAAACATACATTTTTTCCTTTCTTTTTATCAAAATATAAATGAATTTTTCAGGAGAAAATAATGTATCAAATTATATTATGTTTTCACTTTTCAATATAAAATTTCGTAGTTGCATTTTTTTTTTGTTTAAATGCATTTTATATTTTTGTTGACAATATATATTTTACAAATCATTTTTCTATTGAGTGACGTTTTTATATAGATAATTAATTGTGCTTTATTTTTATATATTGTAATATATACTCCCTCCGTTTTTTAATGTAGGATTTTCTAGAAAAAATCACAAATTAACAAGTTGTTTAAAATGACTTTTATAACCTTATTTATTGTTGCTATTATCATAAAATATAAACATGATAAACCATAAATGTATAGTAAGGACATAATAGGAAAATATGTGTCAATTATGCTAGAAAATCCTACATTTCAAAACAATTTTTTTTTCTAGAAAATTCTACATTAAAAAACGGAGGGAGTATGTGTTTAGAAATCTTAAACAATAAATATTTTAATACAAAAGGAGTATTTGATGTAGCGGAAGATACGATAAACACAGCTCAACCAAGGGATTCTAGAGAATCCTCACTTGGGACCTGTTTCGCCCAATCAAAGGATCTGTAAGGATCGTTTGAGACCGGTCTTCTTGTATTGATGAATCTAATCAAATCAATAACAAGGAACGAAAATACTCTTCTCTCAAAAGCCAAAGCTCTTTATTAATCAATCAAAGTCTGAATTACAACATTTTTTTTTTTTGTTAAAGGATTTTCTTTATATATATAATAAACCTAGAAATATTACATAACCATAATTGGTAAAATACTCAAATGTTTCCAATTAAAAAACCATAGCGAGAACCTTTGTTTAACAATTAGCCCTTTAATGCATGTAGCCCATTCTTTGGAATGGCCAAGTCTTTATCCTCTTGATAGTGTATTTGTGACCCAAAGTGTGATTATAGGCCCAATTAAGATTAACTTGGAGGGTAAATGCAGAAAGTGATCCGATGGTGATTATTAACTCACCGAAGATCACGATCAAAGTAGAAACCGGCTAGAAGAGGATCAAAGCGAACTAGTGATTTGGAGGAGTTTGATAGCCGGCAAACCATAGCTGCAGGAGATCGGATGCTAAGGTCGAGCTATTACCGCGAAGAGAGGAAGCTCTGTTCCTAATCAAAGAGTCAATCTGTTTTAGCAGAGACACCACTGGCCTGTAGTTCCGGCGATGGATTCTTGTGTTCCTCTCACTCCAGATCTGGTAAATTACAGCTTGCCAACCTATCTTTGTTAATTTTTCCTTCGTTGACTGACCATGCATGCCTTTGATTGCGTTGAACGAATCGATCCAGCATCTCGGAGAGTTGAAGCCACATGTTCTAGCAACAACACTCCACACCTCCCAGCTATAGCTACAATCAAAAAAGAGGTGATCTCTCGATTCATTTGCCACTCCACAGAGCACACAAGTTGAGTCAACCACTATACCCCATGAAAGTTGTCTGTCTTTTGTAGGTAACCTATTGAGTATCACCAACCAAGTAAGAAACTTGTGCTTTGGAATGCCTGATGAGAACCAAACCACTCCGTGCCAATCCACCTCAGGTTTATGTAATTTTATTTCCCTATAGATGGCTCATGTTGTCTTATTTCCCACTCTGTTATCTACCACTTGCCACTCAAATGAATCTTCATTATCTAACAAGACCAAAGATGACAAAGCCATACTAATCTGTACTTGCTTTTCTGATCTAGCATTAGGGAATCTCCAGGCTCCTTCCCTCCAAAGCGAGCTGAGAGTTGAGTTTAAGGGGATGCCGAGATTCCTAGTAGGTTCCGGCTGAATAAAGTTTTGTATTTTTCCCAACGCAGACCAATTATCCGTCCAAAATCTACACACCCTGCCATTTCCCGGATTTATTTTGATCCATGGGTAAGCAATATCTCTTAACTTGATCAATTTGTTAACCTCGCCACGAGAATCTTTGACTTTGCTTGATAGTCCATAAATTTGATAAGTTGTCTCTAAGAACATTGCTCTTGAACCGGGCGACCCGGATCGAACCACCGTTGAAGAACGAAGCCAAATAAGTTTGAGAGAGCAAGCTTTGTTCCAGGTTACAATATCCCTTATGTTTAGCCCTCCTTCCTCTTTACTTGTTTACCACCGTATCCCAAGCAATCCTTGCCGTGTTGTGACCCTCAATGTTCCCCGTCCAAAGGAATTTACCACACAAGGAGTTTATGATGTTGATGCATTTTTTGGGTAGAGTGAAAGAGGAGCACCAAAAATTAGATATTCCATTAATAACGAGTTCGGAAGTCTGTAACCGTCCCGCAAACGAGAGAGATCTAGTTGTCCAGGTATTTAACTTCCCTTTGATCTTTTCTAGTAGAGGTGCACAATTAAGTAGAGATAGCTTCTTTGTAGTTAATGGTAAACCCAAATATCTAACAGGCAGCGTACCCAACGTCAATCCCGTTTCTCTAATTATTTGATTTTTTTCATTGTCATCCATTCCTGCAGTAAAGAAGCTGGTCTTTGCCAAACTGATGCGCAAGCCTGATAGGATCTCAAATTCGTCCAGTACCCAAAGCACACTCTTTACCGACTGGACTGAACCCTCCACAAAAATCAATAAGTCATCCGCAAAACACAAGTGAGTAAGTTCAGTCTCTTTACACTTGAAATGGTAGTTAAACTTTCCTTCACTAGCTGCTTTGTTTAACATTAGTGATAGGTTATTTAACACCAAAACGAAAAGGTAAGGTGATAAGGGGTCACCTTGCCTTAAGCCTCTACTCCCCTTAAAGAAACCATGAATCATACCATTGTAGCCCACTGAGAACGTAGTAGTACAAAGACAACCTTTGATCCATTTGATGAATAACTCTGGGATTTTTATGCTTTCCAAACACTCCAACAAGTATTCCCATCTAACTGAATCAAATGCTTTTGCTATGTCAACCTTCATCGTGATTTGCTTTGGACAATTTCTCTTGTGATAACCTGAGATGATTTCAGATGCCATAAGAGTATTTTCTAGAAGAAGTCTCCCTTTGATAAAGGCCGTCTGATTTTTTTGAATTACTTATGGCAGAAGTGGTTTGAGTCTCACCACTAGAAGCTTGGAAATAACCTTATAGACTGTATTTAGGCAGGAAATTGGTCTAAAATCAGAGATCAGAGAAGCTCCCGGGAATTTAGGCACTAGAGATAAGATTGTGTTGTTTGTTGCTTTAGGCATGAACGATGAAGCAAAGTAATGAGACACACCAGCGATAAAATCTGCACTTGTGAAGGACCAAGAAGCTTTGAAGAAACCTGAGGTTAGGCCATCAGGGCCAGGGGCTTTATTCTGGTTCAACTTGAATAGAGTTGAGGTAATCTGCAATGGAGAAGGCATTGAGATCATCTGGTCCTTTATTACCTGTTACATCTATAGGGAGAGAGAGACCGGAGGAAAGGTACAGAACTTGTCACAGCCGTTGAAATAGGAGGTCCCAAGATTGAAGTGAAGTGAGAGACGGCCAAGTTACTCATCTCCAATGGATTAGTGATGAGTGTATTATCAGTTGAGGTGAAGGCTCTGATAGCATTGTAAGCGTTTCTAGCTTTAGTTACTCGGTGAAAATATGACGAGTTCTGATCACCCGCTTTTAACCAATTGATCCTTGATCTTTGTAAGAAGTAGGCTTCCTCAATTCCTCTTAATTGTAACCAGTGGTCATAAAGGTCTCTTTCTTGTTGGTAGTTTGTTTGTGATGGATCATGAAGTGCTTGTACCTGCATCAATTTCAACAAACAATTAGTTTCCTCAACTCTCACCTGAATATTGGAGAAATTATCTTTGTTTATGGACTTTAAACACTTTTTGATACTCTTTAATTTTACACTCAGCAATGTCAGGTTGGAGACAGTGATTCCTGAGAAGGTCCAAACCGTTTCCACCAAAGTACAGAACAAAGGGTGGGTAGTAAGAAAGTTAAAGAATTTGAAAGGTTTTGTGCCTGCTAAAGGTAAAGAGTAGGCAAGGTTTATGAGGCAAGGTGTATGGTATGAGGTTTCTGTAGCTAAAAATATTCCAAATATTCCAAATCTAGATGATCTATTTATAATAAATTGAAAGCCCTAGAATATTCCAAATAAGAAAAGGAAAACATCTTAATAATAAAATAACTAATAATGTAAATATAAGCATATTTGTAAATCTTCCAAATATCTCTCTGCATCAGTATTATTGTGGCTATTTTTTTGTTATTTGTGTGTGTATATCCATACACTCTTCACATTATTTTTATTAGGTAACTCAAAAGGAAGAATCTAATTATCCAATAGTACATAAACTAAATGCAAGAAATGATCTATTTCTCTCTCTTTTCTTTTGGATAAGATGATAAGTTAAACTCTAAAAAGGTAAACATCATTAAAGGCACTTTCAAGTTAGATTTAATTTCGTCCTCTTATTTTTCTTGATAACATTTACTTTTGACTTAATACTTTTAAGTTTACCCGAAAAAGAATTTTAAAAATTTATATATAGTACAATTTTTTGTCTTATTGCATTGAATCAGAACTCTGGCAATGATTTAGCAGGTCTCAGTAGCAAAATAGTACACCATAAAGGCTACTACTACACTTTGTAATTTATAGTGTAATCTATTGAATTTTTTAAAAAATTAAAAAATCATTTAATGACTATAGTACAAAATTAAAATAATTGCATAAAGTACAATATTGTTACACTTTTGAAGTTTTGTGAACCCTCTATCTCTTTAAGAGGCTTTTACAATACTTGAAGCTTTTCTACATATACATGACTTGCCTCTCTTTATAAACATATAATATAAGCAAAGGGAGATAGTTAAAATAATGTTAAAATTATCTTCCTTTAAATTCTTAAACATTTTCTCACTTAACTAAAAAAACCAAAAATAAACTTAAAAAAACTAGAAAATTTACACTTTTTAGCATAATAGTTTATTTCTTACTCTTAACTTTTAGCTAGTGATTTGATCTCTCTTTCTCTCTATCTATGGATTTAGGAGCAAGAAAAAGCCAATCTATTAACAAAAGAGTTCCTACAATGAGTGTAGAAGAGGAACAAGAGTTTCAAGAAGAAGATGTATGGTCACTTTTGAAAGAAGAAGAAACTTCAAGCCCTGAAATGCAAATACACAAAAGTCATTTCTCTTCCTCCTCTTCTTCTTCTTCATCTACACCATTGAACATTCATAGTAGAACCAAAGAGGTCTCAAGGGCAAAACAGTCATCTACACCTATGAATGTTCCTGATTGGTCAAAGGTTTATGGTAACACAACAAGTAGCCACATACATTCTCATGATAATGATTATGATGATGATGATGATGGTTGTATGGTTCCTCCACATGAATGGATTGCAAGAAAGCTAGCAAGAACACAAATCTCATCATTCTCTATGTGTGAAGGGCTTGGAAGAACACTTAAAGGAAGAGATCTAAGTAAAGTGAGAAACAATGTTTTGAGAAAAACTGGTTTTTTGGAGTAATTAAGTAGAATATAATAATATCTCACCATCATCATCATCATCATACATGTGCATGGATCATGAAATCCCAATGACTCTTGTTTTACCTTATGGTATTTTACATCATTATCAATGTCATTTTCATCATCATCATGTGGGGATCACTATGACCTAGAGTCTTTTTTGTTATGTTTATTATTATTTCATCTTTTTGTAATTTTTAAGAGTGGATAAGTATCATAGTGATGATGATGACTTGTTGTCCCCATGCATTGGGCCCAATTAATTTTCTTATGTTGGTTTTTTTTGAAAAATTTATTATTTTAAATTAGAGCCTAGCTAGTTTAGAGAGGGAATATCCTTTAGAACCTATTAGCCATTTTGAGATTTTCATCATTTTGGGTGAAAGTTTTTTTTGTCTTTTGCTATCAATGTTATGTATAATAACTTTTTCTTTTTGGGTTTTTCAATGTTATGTATTAAATTTTCTACTTAACATTAGTAATTTATGTTTATGACACATAATATAAACAAATCACTAATTACGTCCAAATTAAGGAGTAGCCCTTTTTGGATAGTGAATGAATTTGTCTAAGGTGCTTCAAGAATATTTTTTTTTTTGTATTTATTTAACACACATTTGCTTCAACCAATTAAAGAGTCACAACATTAATACAAATCATTAAACTATATATTCCATAATGTGTTTTGTTATTACTGGATAAATATGAGTTTTAAGATTTTGTGCTTTTGATATACATTTATTTAAAATTTTGATATAACTTTCGATGCGAGCATAAAAGTATTTACAATAAAATCTACACTTCTTCTTTTCAACAAAAATGATTAATTCTTCCTCTTTAGCTCTTGCTTAGATTTAGTCAATGTTAGCTCTTTAAATTTATAAAATATGAATAAATAATTTACACATTCAAAAAAGAAAGAAAAAGATGAATTCATGTAAGTACATGACGATGATCTCATTGTGATCCATAAACATCAAGTCAAAAAGATATATATGTGTATTAATTCTCTTTGTCCTCGCTAAACCAGTGCACTAGTAAAAAACAACACCATAGCCACGAAATTTCATGGCAATTTCGTGGCTATAGTTCCGTTTTTAGTACTTTCGTAGCATTCGTAGTTTTTTCCACGAAATTAGTAAAAAAACTGCTCTATAGCCACGCAATTGTCACGAAATGCCACGAAACCACAAATTTCGTGGCTATGACTTTTTTTTTACTAGTGGTGGTCCGGTTTAGTTTTGATTTCAACCTTTCTCATATAATTTCCTTGCATAAGAATTTAAAATTTTAGGCCTTAAAGTCCATCATGAGACATAAAAGTGGTAAGTTAACTAATACTAATAGGATTGCATATCCGCTTTACACGAAAATCACAATAAAATTGATTTGGAAATAATGAACATGAACAATTTCGTTAAAACCCACACACTTAAAACATAAGATAGCAAAGACACACGATTATGAACTTGTTTAAGACTGTCACATACATATGATTAGCAAAGACACATAAGGTAGCAGAGCTTTATTAAAACTACAAACACACATAAGACTTAACTTCCATCTTATTCTTGGAGCTTCAACCTCACAAACTTATCTTACTCAAAAGCATTTCTTATTCCTCTCTCTAGGCACACGTAGGCTTGAACAACCACACTAACTATCTCGGTCTCCTTAGGATTACGGTTTGTCATAAGTGTGTCTTGCAATATCTTCATAAGTGTGTGTTGAGGCATAGTAATTGCTGATATTAATGATTGAGACCTCATGAAATCATAACCTTTGAACTTTAGCAACAGATAAATGTCGTGTCGGGTTCAAACCAACCATCCGGCATCCTCCATCTAAGTAGTTTCTAAACACATTTCTAGGCAACTTCTGCCTGTGTTCAAGATTGTATACCAAAATCTCAAAATTTAATGATTATGTTAATGATTATGTTTATGTTTTGAAATCACAAAAAGATTGAGAGAACTTCCAAGAAATAGAAGAAATTAACAAAATTTAATCATCTAGTTTTATGACAAAAAATGACGTGGATCTCGATGAACTAGCTCCGAAAATTCAGATGAGGAGATGTGAGAGAGAAGCTTTAATAACAAAAAGAAAACATGAAACTTGAGAGTTCTTCAAAGTTCTTAGGGATTGTTGTAAAGGTAAAATGTTGTAGTTTTAGATAATGATTTAAGATTTTGATTTGTATGATATTATGATGTTATTTTGCATTTAAAACATGTGATAATATTGCGAGAATAGTTAAAAGTTAGATGGAAATGAAATTTGTATAGCTTATCAACGTACTTAATTTGCACATTTTACTACTTAGTCATTTCTTCTATAGATTCATATTTCTGATTCTTTCTCAGTTTACTAAAAGTATGTTATAAGTTTTTTAGAGTTTGATTTTGATTGAGAGTAGTTTTGGTTGGTAAAGCAAATCTGGAAATTCCAAGTGATGATATGTATAGTTTTGGTTGCTATTTGTTTTATTCGTTAACCTTGGGCGAGCATCCGCTTGGAGGAAGGCATGACACATTATCCGATCTTATACGTAACTTGATTAAGACTGGGAATCTCAAGCTCGACAGTATAAGTGAACATCTTTTGCAAAAAAGTTTGTTGTCTTTACCTCGAGCACGGTAAATCTTCTCGTCTTATGATTTATTATAAAAGTTAAAGCTTTGGTTACCAAAAATTGTATAATATCTAGCTTTGTTATAGCTCGCCAACAACTTTTGTGTTAAGTCATCCGTTGTTTTGGAGTTCCCACAAAAAGTTGAGTTTTTTAAAAAAGTTAGAGAGTTAATGGAGACAGGTGGAGCTCTTGGAGGTTGTTTAAAACAGGAGTGTGAATTTACTGTATTTGAGAACTGGAGTAATTTAATAAATGTTGAGATAGCCAATTACCTAATGGAGGCTCCAACGACCTCTGAACATACTCGCCACTTGATACGGGCAATTAGGAACCACTTTGTTCACTTCGTAACACTTCCTGGATATTCAAGGTTTGTTCATACTAGCAAAAAAGTCATTCAAACCATAATGCGCACAAGCGTCTAATAATTTATTAAGAATCCTTTGATGTCTCAGGCAATTTATAATGATACGCTTCAAGGGTTGGAGGAATATTATCATAAAAAAATTCCTGACTTATTGATGTCAGTGTATAAGACCATACTCAAAAGAAAGGATGAAATAAATACTAAATACGGCGGGTGATGTTAGAGTATTATGGATGAAGTATCGGAGGAAGATATGTGTTTAGGAGGATAACAAGTGTCTTTTTAGCTACTACATATTACTTCATATAAGTTTATATTAATTCAATTTTTGTATTATGTGGGTCGGTGTTTGATACCCACCGTTTTTGGCACCTTCAAGGTTGTGTTTTATAAGATTATTTGTGTTTTATAATACTATTTGTGTTATTTAAGAATATTTGTGTTTTATAAGACTATTTGTGTTTATAAGACTATTGTGTTATTTAAGACTATTTTTGTGTTATTTAAGTTTAATTTTTTTTTATCGACATTTGTACCACAAATGTCGGCCCATTAGCCAAACCTACACTAACGTAGGCACGGGGAATCGATCCCGGGTGGGGTGGTGCTACCTCCCTCATGTGGACTTATGAATGCCACTAGACCAATGCCACTTCCCCAAGTTTAATTTTGTGTAACTTTAGTTTATTTTTGTGTTATTTAATATTATTTGTGTTATTATTGTTCATTCCATCTTGTGGCATTTTTGCTCATTTATCTCATTTTTGACTATTTCTTGTGTTCTTGTGGTATTTGTGGTCTTTCGTATGTTATTTTGTGGTATTTGTGGCTTCTCATGTGTGGCTATTTTAATGTTTTTAACTCATGCTTTATGCCACACAATCGAGTCTTTAGAGTCATTTCAGGTTATAAATAGATACAAAGGTGTCCAAGGAGCTTACAGGAGTCAACATGGTAAATCGAGGCAAAAACGCAAAGTAATCGGTCAAAAGATGCATGATCGGTCGATCGGCCTTGTCGATCGGTCGATCGACGATGCGGGAAAAAGACAGAGAGATCGAGGGGTCGATCAAGACATTCGAAAGATCGATCAGTCTCACCGATCGTTCGATCGGTATAGTCGATTGGTCGATCGACCCTCCGCTAGAAAATGGAACTTTAAAAATAAAAGGAAAACCTATTCGTTTTGACGCTGAGATTTCCAGATTTTCCCTAGGACGCCCTAGACTCTATTTATACCTATTTATCAATCATTGTTTATACTACGTTTTATTTTATTTACTTTGGAGATTGTAAGCTTTTGAGGAGAAGATTAATTACTCTGTTCTTTGGAGAAGTGTTTTTGAATTTCAGTTTTTATTCAATCTTAGTATTTTTTTTTATGCAATTATTTTCATCATCTCTTAATTGCTCATCCATGAATATGTCTGAGTAATCCACTTGTTAGATTTTAGGGTTTCAAAAGAAATTAGGAGTTGCTAGATTTGATTGAAAGATAGAGAGTTTATCTTAAGAGTTCTTCGTCTAGATTGTTGTTAATGCTTGAACTTGATTGATCACCATAGTTTCTGATATTAGGTTGTTTATTTGCAACGAGAGTTGAATTAAAAACCGGATAAAATCTAGGTGAGCAAGACGCACTTAACCAACGATAGTTGCATTTAATCCGGATTGTGAACAAATTGGAATTAATCTAAATGCATGCTAGGATTTATTGAACTTAATAAAGTACTACTCAATTATGCTTTAACTTTTCATTGAGAACTTACAAGTAGATAAGATACACTACTAATATTACCCTTTGTTCTAAAACTCGTCCGCCTAGCCGATTAAGTTTTTTGCTGCGTAAATTTAATGATCTAAATAATGGCGTATAATTCTATAAAATTTCGCATAATTCAATTATTTTTTGATTATTTTCTGACTAATTTGATCACTTACATTTAAATTTTCTAATTTTTTTAGTAAACTATTAGTTTTATACTTTAATAACAATATAAATTATGATAAAAAAATCAATATAAAATGAAAAATATATGAAAATATAAATTTATCCAAAAATTACTCCCCGATTTATTCCCGATTAATTTTCGATTTTTCCGCTAAACGCTAGATCTTTAGTGCCCACACGCGTAACGCATACCAAGTTCTAGAACCTTAATATTATCTAACTCCTCTTTTGGGATCATTCCTAATTTACAATAGCACTACAAGAAATCACGAATTTAACAACGATCATAATCGTTGTAAAATCGTGGTAAAACGCAATTTACCACGATTTAACGACGATTTCAAATTCGTCGTTAATCGATCGAAGTAAAAACCAAATCGTCGTAAAATCGTGGTAAATTTTACGACGAACCAAATTCGTCGTAAATTCGTGGTAAAATGTTCGTTGTAAAATCGTCGTAAACATTACAACGATTTTACAACGAATATTTGGTTGTAAATTTATAATTATAATATATTGAAAATTTTTATAATCGACGTAAATTCGTCCCTAATTAGGGACGATTTTACGACGATTAGAAAAATTATAATTTTACAAATCGTCGTAAAATCGTCCCTAATTAGTGACAATTTTACGACGATTTGTAAAATTATATATATATAAAAAAAAATATTTTATAAAAAAAATATTTTATATTAATAAAATATTTTTTACAATTTCAAAATACAAAAAAAAAACTAATTCTAAATCCTAAAACTAAAATCCGAGCCTAAAACTAATTCCAAATCCTAAAACTAAATTCCAAATCCTAAAACTAATTCTAAAATCCGGTTTTAAAACACATATATTAAATATATTTACCTTTAGGGATGTTGAAAGAGAGTGAAAGTTGTAGAGTGTTTAAGAGTTTTAGAGAGAGAATATTTTAGAGAGAGAGAGATTTAGAGAGAATGAGAGAAAATGAAAAAATGTGGTCGACTATATATAGAATAACAATCGTCACAAAATCGTCGTAAATTTACGACGATTTTACGACGATTCCTCGTAAAATCGTTGTAAAAAAAATTCAAACGTTTTGGTTCGTTTTGGTTTGCCGCGTTTTGGGAATGATGAAAATAAAATCGTCGTAAAATCGTGGTAAATTTACCACGATTTTACGACGATTACTTTTTAAATCGTTGTAAAATCGTGGTAATCGTTGACGTTGACAACCTCGTACAAACAAAACTCCTGAGGATTTGACGTTTAGAGTTTCATGTTTGGTCGTAAATTCGTTGTTAAATTACCACGAATTTCGATCGATTTTGTGGGAATCGTCGTAAATTCGTGGTAAATTTACCACGAATTTACGACGATTCATTACACTAAATGGATTTCGCTAAAATTCATCTGCCATTTGACTTCATGTTTAATATAATTATGATATTGTATGCATATGAAATCATATTAAGTCGTATGATTGCAAAAAAACAAGTTTTGATAAAATTAGAACATATATACATATTAAGCACAATATATATAGTACACTTTATCTTAAACTTTATAAATTATAAGAATATGTAACAAAACTTATTGATAAGCAATTTTAACATTGTTTTTATAGTTATTCATTAACTTTAGAGGTCTTAATGAGTGTTTGTACGTAATATAAGATATACTTTTGAAAATGTTTGGGGTTTAGGGGTTTATATAAAAAACCGTTGTAAAATCGTGGTAAATTACGTACCACGATTTTACCACGATTACTTTTTAAATCGTCATAAAATCGTGGTAAATTTACCACGATTTTACCACGATTTGTGTAAAATATAACAAAAATCGTAAATTCGTGGTAAATTTACCACGATTTTACCACGATTTGTGTAAAATATAACAAAAGTTGTAAATTCGTGGTAAATTTACCACGAATTTACTACGATTTCGTCTTTATTCGGAAAATCGTTGTAAAATCGTCGTAATTTCGTCGTAAATTTACGACGATTAAAATCGTTGTAAATTTTTCGTGGTAATTTGCGCAGATTCTTGTAGTGTAGCTATTTATATCCTTATGGCATGAATAGCTCTTTTCTAGTATATACTTGGCCTTTATATTTGTATAATGACAATGATCCAACTCTTAAATAATTTTGCTGGCTAATAGGCGATATATATATATATATATATAAACATTTAGTTATCAAATTAGTAATAGTTGAACTCGGTCCATATATACAAGAATGATTTAGAGAAATGTTTGGTTAGGAAGTTATACAATAAAGAACTAGCTAGGTCCATATATACAGAAAAGGATGCCATTTTATAGAATTGTTTTTAGAGGGATGATATGTTATTATCAATTGTTACCATTTGGTTATGAAATTATTACGATTATACTCTTCTTAATATTAATTCAAAAGAAAAACTTTTTTAGAAAATGATTGTTTATGCCTAATCATAGAACCAACATATACCATAAAGACATAAACTATTGTGCTATTGTCGTTTATACGTTTGTCAACAAACTTTTGTACTAGTTTTTTACATCTATTTTAATTTAGTTGGTAAAATAATTGTAACACATTTTTGAATGTTAAAATTTACACCTAGAAAATCATATTGTTTGAAGAAGAAATTGAGAATCATATTCTCATAAAAAGTCAAGAATTATTAAATTGTCTGATGGGTTTTATTAATATACCTTAATTAGATAGTTTAATTGTATCTTTAATTTATCTAAGTCTTTACTTTGCCTGATCTACTTTGTAATGTTTGATGGGCTCAAGAGTCCAATATAATTTGTGCATTAATTGTTTATGAGTTGAGTTTATGATAAACCTAATTTAACTCTAAATGTTTTTTTTGGTAAGCACAAATGGGAGAAATTACCCCTATGGGTATTTTATTAATAATAAAATTTAAACAATAACGTTTCTTGGGAACATTTTCCCATTCAAATCATCAAAATAAAACTCTGTAATACAATCCGGAACAACATTAAACAAATAAATATCTAAAGGCAAAAAGAAAGCATAGTTCGTTAACCCGTTGGCTAGGCGGTTTGTCTCTATGCACATGCGTAACCTATCTTAACTCTAATTACAACACTAACATTTTTGCTTTATATACCATATATTTTTGATAAGTTTGCTTTTTGTCAACATCTATAAACATCTATAGTAAAAAAAAAAAATTGGTGAGTATGTTCAGGTCAAAAATGAGTTTTTACAAGTGTATATTTCCAAAATAGTATTAAATTCAGAGGAATTAACAAAATTACACTTTTCATCTTTTCCTTTACAAAACTCTACCTAATTCATTTTTTCACATATTTACACATTTTCAAAATTTTAAAAACTTGATTTACCTTTTGAATATTTAGGTGTAGTTTTGTGAAGTTATTTTGAAATGATGTAGTTTTGTGAAATGTAATTCAAATGGTGTAGTTTTGTAATTCTCCCTTAAATTCATTCCTTATTTTATTTTAGGGACAATTACAAAACATACACCTTTTAAATTGCATTTTACAAAACTACACTATTTCAAAATCATCTTTCAAATATACACATAAACACTCAAAATTCAATCTAAATAAACTCTATTATACAACCCTACCCCTTTTATATTATGTCTCAAAAACTAATTAACTAAACCAAATAAAAAGATTTTAATTTGGATAATATTTTAAAGAAAAAAATCAATCATTTAAAATTTTGAAAAGACGTAAATATGTAAATTTTTAAATTAAGTCTAGTTTTGTGAAAAGAAAGTTTAAAAAGTTTAGTTTTGTAAATTCCTCTTTATTTTATTTAGTTTAAAGTCATTCCTTATTTTTCCTATAAACTGACAAGAAATACATACGTTACAAAGATTTAAAATATGCAACGATGTTGGGAAAAACGTTATGCTGTGTGTTTATAATTAATAAACACCCAAGTGGCAATTTTTCACTAAAGAGTTTATAGATTCTTTTTTGTCCTCTCGTTTTTATGAAAAAGACGATAATTATCTTTGGGTAAGTCAAAATACTAAAATCTGCAAATAGGCATTTAATATCATTTTTAATTATAAATCTAGTCAATAATATAATTTTATTACTCTTTTTATATTTTAATTTAGTTATTATTTATATTTTGCGATGCAATTTTGGTAACTTAATTCTTAAAATAACCCTAACTTAATTCTTAAAATAACCCTAATTTAACTAACGTTATAATATAATTAATATTGTAAATTAGTGTTACTTAAGAGCTATGTTCTAAAATTCGCTCGCCTAACCGATTATTCCCCTGTGTTTCCGCTATTCAGTGGTCGTCTGCGTCGATTAAGTTTTTGGCCGCGTAAATTTAATGACCTGAATAACGGCGTCTAATTCTATAAAATTTCGCATAATCTTGTTAATTTTTGACTATTTTCTAACTAATTTGATCACTTATATTTAAACTTTATAAAACTTTTGATAAGTTATTAGTTTTAGAAGATAATAACAATATAAATGATAATAAAAAAATCAATATAAAGTGAAAAAATATATGAAAATATAAATTTATCCAAAAATTACTCCCTGACTAATCTCCGATTTTTTCGCTAGGCGCTAGGCCCTTGCTGCCCGCACACGTAGCGCCTAACGAGTTTTAGAACTTTGCTTAAGATGTATAGTCAATGTATTAAAATACTTAATCTATGCAACATAGAATGAAAATAGTTATGAAACAAAAAAAAACAATTTTTTTTTTGTTAAAAAAAAAAAAAAAAAAAATGTGAAACCTTTTAAAAAAGGGTAAAAAATTAGATTGACCTTGGTTGGCATCATAATGTCTCAAGTAACCCACAAAGAAAATAAATAACTAGATTGAAAATGGTTTTTTTTAATACCGAAATAGCCCCTCAACGCGTGTTTGTAAAATAAAATAATTACAACTTTGCCATTATGTAAACTTCTCAGCGGGAAATTTATAAATCAGCAATAAAAGAGCGATAAATTTTAATTACGAGATTGCCATCGTCTATTTTTTGACACGAACATCTCAGCCAGTGGTCCTTTGGTTGCTGACTTTACATTTGGCGAAGATGTTTACGATTTAGATGATTTGATTTCGCGGAGTAATTTTTTCCGCTGAGATGATTGTCCTTCGTCTGCGTATTTCTTTTGATTAGCTGAGATGTTTAAAAAACGACGTGGTATTTCTGTAAAATTGGCGGTTTTGTTGACTTCGATTGCTGAGTGATATTTTATAGCCGATTTATTTAACTTTTTGGCGGATTTGTTTTGATTGATTGCTGAGTTTTAAGATTAGACTGAGTTGTTTAAAAATAAACCGTTGACTTATTTTCAAGTAATTGTTGATATGTTTTTCAACGTAGTTGTTTCACACGTCTGCTGATTTGTGTCTAAAATTGAAATTGCGAGAATGACCCCTTTGGCAATTGTTTTTAATGACGACACCTGCGGAGTTGTGGTTCTTGCCGACTAGTTTTACATGACCGCCGATATATTTTGTCTTTGACGACTGAGTTAATCTTTGCTAATTTGACCCTCACGTTACTGCTGTTTTGTATTTCGCTGATTTTTTTAATTGTTTGGCCACTGATTTATTTATTTCCGGTAATATTTCAATTATTTGAACCGCTGATTTGTTCTCTTTAGTTTAAAAAACTCTTGGGACAAAATGATTGTTGTTCGTGTTAATATAATTTATAACCCCTAAATTAGCTTAATATTGTTGTTTACCAATGATTGTTGAACCGCTACACAACCACTATACATATTAATATTGTTGTTTACAAAATGATTTCTAACCCCTAAATTAGCTTATGTTCAAAAAGAGAACTAAATCGGGACTTGGAAACAAAACCCTAAAAATAACCCTTAACATAACCCTAATACCTCTAGAGGAAACATAACTCAAAAACATAACCCCTAAACAATGACGGTTGTGGTTTCGCTTGTAAGTTAATGTTTCATGTTTATGTATCACTTGTTTATGTAAGTGATAGTTATATGATGTTGTTGGTTGTTTTGTAAGTAATGTTTAGGTAAGTGTTAGTTAAATTTGTAACCTCTTAACAATCGAAAACATACATAAACCCCTAAACTTCAAATAGGATTTAGTCTGAAAAGGAAATCATTCATTACAACATACACAAACATACATACACAGACACACACACTTAAATGACACACACACACACACTCAAAACACACACAAATAAAACAAGATACTCGATGACAGCAGATTTCTTGACATTGCAAAGCTCTGTTCGCGTTCCTCTCCTTGTCATTCTCCACAATCTATCACACACATATCCAAAAGAACTCACAACAATGTTTATTCTATTATTCACTTCGCATTCCTCTCCTTGTCATTCTCCACAATCTACCACACACATATCCAAAAGAACTCACAACAATGTTTATTCTATTATTCACAAACATCAAATATGATATACGAAACAGAACTCGGAGTAAGTTACATGGTTTCGAGCTAGTAGAAACTCATCAACTTCAACTTCAATCTTGTTGAATAGGTGAGCAAACTTCTTTGGTTCCAAATCCATTCCTAAGTTCTAACATTTTTCAGATAATCAACAAATAGATCAGAACAAGTTAAAGCAACATATTAAGTTAATGCCATGATTTCTCAAATAAAACCCTTTCATGTTTATTTTAAGCTCAATTTCAAAAATCTAAGACTCTCTCTCTACTTAGAAACAGTGACCCACATATGCTATATCTATTAAATCATCATAATCACAAGCACAAAACCTTAAACAGTCTCAGATTCTATTCTACGAAGTGATTATTGAATCACACAACTCTGAAATCGAGTTCTCAATAGACAAAAGCACAAAGACCCATCTGAAAATTAAGTTCCTAAGAGAACAATACAGAGCTAATAAGAAGGTAAAAGGCAAAAACTTTGCTTTCTTGTCATTCTCCTTTGTGATCAAGTTAAGTAGCTGAAGCAGACTAGCAATGTTATGAGCCTTTCTTGGAAATTACGAGGAGGTAACGGCGGTAGCGACCGGATCTCCGACGACTCTGGCTTGACGAAGCTCGTTATTACACGGTCAAGTTCTTGGAGGTATAAAACCTCCGATGTGGAGGTAGTAACAGCGACGGAGAAGTTGTTGGTGGTGGTGACGTGTCTCTGTTCATCATCATCATCATAAGTACTATGTTCTTTCACAGGCGGCGACAAGGAGAAGGAGAGAAGGAGGAAGGAGAGTTTTAGACAAATTAGGTTATTTTGTTAATTTTTAGTTGATTTCAATATAATTTTTATTTTATTTTTAAAAGTGAAATTTTTTAAAATTTTCCAAAAACTTAAATTTTCCCCAAATTTTCCCTCTTTCTAATTTTGTTTTAAAAATAAAATAATGAACCGATGGCAAAATCGATATTATATTACACAAGTCTGGTTTTTTAGATTTTTTGCACATTTATTGGGTCATTCTAGCGACCCTCCTTTTTCAGGGGTTATGTTAGTCGAAAGGATGCCAACCAAGGTCACTCTAGTACATTTTTACCTATAAAAAATGTGAATTTATATGTTTAGCCACTTTAAAATTATACTCCATTATTCATTGTTAAACATGTTAAAAATTCAAGGGGGAATTACAAAACTATACTATTTCAATTACATTTCACAAAATTACACAATTTCAAAATAACTTCACAAAACTACATCTAAACACTAAAAATTAAATTCAAATAAACCCTATCCACACAATCTACCCCGTTAATACTATACTCTAAACACTCATTAACGAAACTAAATGAAAAGATTTTAATTTTGATAATTTTTTAAAGAATAAATCAAGCTTTTAAAATTTTGAAAATGTGTAAATATGTGAAAAAATTGAATTACGTAGAACTTTGTAAATGAAGGGAAGAAAGTGGGTAATTTTGTGAATTCCTCAAAATTCAATAATCATGCGAACTTTGACTCGTACAAGTCTACAATTACCTTAAGTTTTTAAAAAATTGTTTAAAATAAAAATAAAATATTTAGGATAACAACGGAAGGTAATTATTTAGATAGAAACATAACGTCAGCGAATTGATACGTAATAGTATAATTAATATTAATTGTTTGTTTGCATAATTTGTAAACACGAAACGAAACGTAGACTTTTTGGTTTTGAATTTGTTACGTGTCTTTACATGAGGATTCACATACATGCAATATGGTCGCACGTGTATTTGTTTAATTACTTTTCAGTTTAAGGCTGGCTTCATTACAATATTTTTTTCAATATTTTCAGATTCTATGGACCATGTAAACCATACAAATTTATGATAGAAACAATAAAACAATTATCGACACTTTATTAATCTCAAGACCAAGTAATTCACTAATTAATTTTGATTAGTTTGTCTGAATAATCATTTGATAAAATTAGTAGTGTATACAAAATGCACGATTTGTTTTTTTTTTTGGTTTTGTTAATGTTTTGTTCTTGATCTTGGTTTTGTCTATGATCACGCTTGTTCTTGAGTTATTGATTATGCCTAATACTAATTGACACAAGAACTTGGTTACCCTGAGTTCACCCAACAATGGCTACCTCTCAGGGGTCGGCTTTCGCCGACGTTGCACTATATTGACCGGAAATAGCCTCCGGTCCGCGGCTTATATAATTCCTATGCTAATCACTTAATGTCTCTTTTGTTATAGGTAATCACAAAGAGAATTAGGGATTGCAGAGATTACAAGCAGCAATAACGATCTAAGAAGACAGCTCCGGCGATCCCTCCGATGTCGAGCTTCTTCTTCTCCGGCGATGAAGACTTTCTCCTCTCTCTCTCTGTTTATTCTAGGTTGTAACAGAATTTTGCTTGAGGACAAAAGGCCTCTCCTTTTATACCTTATGTTGTTACTAAGCCCAATAGGATTTAGGCCCATTAACTAATTCGCAGGCCCATTAGGTTAAGATTATGAACAACTTCACAATCTCCACCTTGTTTCATTTCTGAAAACCTAATGGCCGCCTCTCCCTTATTCGCCTTTCTCATCGCCTCTTCGTGCTTCTCCGTTTCACGGCAAGCTCCGCCGTGAATCGGACTTCCCCTTTGTCACCTGACCTTATCTTCTTCCTCTCTTCTTCTTCTCCACCCTTGAAACTCTTTTAAGACGCTTCCTCTTCACTCACAGAACACCAGCTGTTCAGCTTCTGACCTCAAAACCGACATGCAGAGATCCTCTTCTCCAGATCCGGTAACGGCGAGACTCACAGACGACGGCGAGCATCTCTGAAGACCAAGCGACTACTCAGCTCAACAAGTAAGTAGATCTCTTTTGTTCTCTGACTTCAGATCTGATGGCTCTCTGATTTCTAACCTCCGTTGTGATCTCTTTTCAGGAGCTTGAACCTTGCCGCCTCTGAAACCTGAAGAACTTGACGGCGATGAAGACCCGAAGATGAAGATAACCTGAAGAATCATTACCGATGACTAACCGCTGCACCTGAAACCGTAAGTACCACCACAACCTCTGTGTTCTTACCCACTTTTCTGATACAGACTTGATCTCGCCTTCTCGACAAAACAACGAACCATTAACCTCTAATAGCCTTGTTCGACTTGTTTGCCTCGTTTGTCCGCGAGGTGATGAACGGAGAAGAACACCTGCGGACTAGGCGTTTAGCTCATCGGATCGGCTTGAGGGCAAGGAGCCCTTTCTCCAACACGGTGCCGGGTACACTCTTTGTTAACAGTGTCCGCTAGGTTAACACTAGTATGAACCTTAGCAATAGTAACCTCCCCATCTGTAATCTGATCCTTAATGAAGTAACACTTAGAGGCCATATGTTTGGTCCTCTCGTGATAACCCCCATGTTTAGCTAAACCCAAAGCACTTTGTGAGTCACAATGAATCTTGATCGCTCCATAATTAAACCCAAGTTCCTTACACATGCCTCTTAACCACATAGCTTCCTTAACAGCCTATGTCAGTGCCAAATACTCTGATTCAGTTGTTGATAGAGCCACAACTTGTTGTAGGCCTGATCTCCAACTGATAGTATTCCCACCAACCTTAAAAATGTAGCCTGTGATGGATCTTCTTCTGTCTAAATCTGAGCCATAGTCAGCATCACTGTACCCCTCTATAGAAAACCCTGTATCTTTAGTGAAAGTTAGAGCACTATCAACAGATCCTTTAATATACCTTAAAATCCATTGGATTGCCTTCCAATGTTCCCTGCCTGGCTTTGCCATAAACCTACTAACAACTCCCACTGAATGTGCTAGGTCTGGCCTTGAACCAACCATGGCATACATGAGACTACCCACTGCGCTTGCGTATGGTACGTTTGCCATGTGACTAGCCTCTCTCTTTAACTCTTCCTCAGTCAAACTCTTGAGCTTGAACTGTGAACCAAGTGGTGTGATAACTGGTTTGCAGTCAAGCATATTGAAAGTTTTCAGAACCTTCTCCAAATACTTTCCTTGAGAGAGTTTCAATGTCCCTTTCGTCTATTTCCGATGATGTCCATGCCTAGGATTCCGGTAGCTGGTCCCAAATCCTTCATCTCAAATTCACTCGCTCAAGCTGTCTTTTAACTTCCGAATCTTCTTTGAATCCCGAGATGCAATAAGCATATCATCCACATAGATCAATAAGTAGACCATTTCCCGTATCTTAGAACCCTTTGTGTAGACACACGGATCATGAACTGTCTGAATAAAACCCTGCTCTTTCATGAATCCATCAAACCTTTTGTTCCACTCGCCTAGGAGATTGCTTTAACCCGTAGAGAGATTTCTTCAAAAGACAAACCATGTTTTCTTTTCCCTTCTCTTTGTGGCCTTCTGGCTGTTCCATGTAGATTTCCTCATCCAAAGTACCATGCAGGAAGGCTGTTTTTACGTCTAACGGTTCCAGCTCTAGGTCAAAGTTGACTGTAAGTGATAGCATAATTCTTATGGAAACATGTTTCACTACTGGTGCAAACACTTCTGTGTAGTCAACTCCTTCTACCTGTGAATAACCCTTAGCTACTAGCCTTGCTTTATACCTTGAGCTTTCTACATTTGGAATTCCAGGTTTCCTTCTGAAAATCCATCTGCAGCCAATAACTCTTTTCTTTTCTGGCCTCTTTGCAAGATCCCAAGTGTGATTCTTGTGAAGAGAGTCCATTTCCTCTCCACAGGCTGCAGTCCATTCCTCTCTGTCTGCACTTCTCATAGCTTCACTATATGTGTCTGGTTCATCTGTGTCTATGTCCTTAGCTGCTGATAGAGCATAGGCAACCACGTCAAAATCATCATATTTTGATGGCAGTTTCCTTTCCCTTCTTACCCTATCCCTTGCTAGCACATAGTTATCTAGGTCTTCTATGACTTCGGTTTCGAAACCGCTTCATTAAACTCCTCTCGTTTCTTCCGTGGCACTTTCCGAAACCGTAGTTGACTCATTCCGACTTGAACTCGGGCCGGCCTCGAATTTCCGAATCCGATCCACTCGTTCACATCCCGCTCTCGCTCCACCCGACCCAATCACCTCTGCTCCACCTGAACTATGAATTACTCCACCTGAACTGTGAGCAGATTCTGTAGGTCCTCTGACTAGAATAGGACTGAATGTGACTTTCTTCTTAGCCTTGCCTTTTTCCTTTTCAACCTGAGTAGTAATGACTGGTGTATTCTTGAAAACCTCTTCCTCATGAAACACCACATTCCTACTAACCACACACTTAAGTTCCTCAGGTACCCATACCTTAAAACCTTTTGTGCCTTGTGGATACCCAACAAAGTAGCCTTTTACTGCTCTTGGACTGATCTTGGATTGTGTAACATGAACATATGCTGCACAACCAAACCTTCTTAGGTGAGATATGTTTGGCTTGTTTCCAGACCATAACTCTTCTGGTACCTTGAAATCAATAGAAGAACTAGGTGACATGTTTATCAAATAAACTGCTGTACTTGCAGCTTCAGCCCAAAACCTTTCTTCCATGCCACTTTCAGCTAACATACATCTCACCTTTTCCATGATGGTTCTGTTCATTCTTTCTGAAACTCCATTCTGTTGTGGCGTGTAAGCACATGTTCTGTGCCTACCTATTCCAGCTTGCTTGCACAACTGATCAAACCTTGAGTTGCAGAATTCTAAGCCATTATCAGTCCTTAATGCCTTTATTTTCTTCCCTGTCTGGTTTTCAACTAGACTCTTCCATTCTGAAAAATTTTGGAATGCTTCATCCTTTGTTCTTAGAAAATAGATCCATACCTTTCTTGAGAAATCATCTATAAATGTCACAAAGTATTGGTTCCCTCCAAGACTTGGAGTAACTGATGGTGATCCCCATAAGTCAGAATGAATGTACTCCAATACATTCTTAGAAGTGTGTTTAGCTTTAGGAAAGCTCTGTTTATGAGACTTTCCTAATACACAATCTTCACAGAAACTCAAATTCTTCACATCCACGTCTGATATGTACCCATCCTTTACCATTATTTCCATGTTCTTCTGGCTCATGTGACCTAACCTTGAGTGCCATTTCTTAGCTGGATCATAGGCACTCTTGACAGAGTTGACTTCTCCACATGGAACTGTGCCTTCTAGGTAGTAGAGTCCATCATCATATTTGCCAGACAAGACCTTTGTTCCATCCTTTTTGAGACGGAAATTAACTATGAAGTCCTCTCCTTCATACTTGCATCCAGCTTTCTCTAAACAACCGTAGGAGATTAGGTTCCTGCCCATCTTAGGCATGTATTTGACTCCAGTCAATATCACACTTAGCCCTTCATTGTTAATGATCCTGACTTTCCCAATACCCCTAATCTCACTGAATGTGTTGTTACCCATCAACACCTTTCCTCCTTTGAACTCCTCTAGATCAAATAGAAGATCCTTGTTATGGGTTATGTGATAACTACTTCCTGAATCTAAGACCCAATCGTCTTCGATTTCGAATCCCAGCTGATAGAGTCATTGGTTCTGCAATGGCCGATGACTCGATTTTCCGGATTCTCAAGTACTAATGAACCAGGAAATTTCATTGCCAAGTTAACACTGCCGTGAACCTTTCTTTCTGGACAATCTCTTTTCCAGTGGCCTTCTTTGCCACAGACAAAACAACCCTTGTCCTTCTTTTCAGTTCTGTTCCTGGACTTGCTCCTCGGAACGCATTCTGCCTTTTCCTTTACTGTAATGATGCTCCTTCTTTTCAGACCTGCCTCTGCTACTAGATACAAACAAGCCCTCTCGCTTGTCCTTTTGAGGACTTGCTACCTTCCGAAAGTTCCCTTTCTTTTGATTTGGTCGAGCCTATAACCTCACTTAAGCTCAGTGTCTCTCTTCCATACTTGAGAGTCTCTTTTAGCTGGTCATATTTGAAGGGCATGGAGCTCATTAGTAAAATGGCTTGTACTTCTTCAGAAATACTGACTCCAATGTTTCCTAAGTCCGAAACTAACTTGAGGAAATCATCAACATTCCGATCAATGTTTTTAGATTCTTGCATCTTGAATGTGTAGAACTTTAGCTGTAGATATATTCTGTTTGGTAGAGTGCTTTCAAGATACAACTTGTCCAAGTGTCTTCCACATAGATGCGAATTGTCTCACAGCCTTATAATCTTCCTTAAAACATGATCACCAACATTTGGTATAATGATGCTCTTTGCTTTCTCGGATTTTTCCACCTTGACAGGATCTTTAACCTTAGCAACAATTGTAGTGTCTGTAGAACCATCTTGTGTAATAGCTGTTGCTGATTCTACTGCTGATTGTGTTGTATCAGGTTCTTTCCACAAATCCTCGTCTGTGAGAATATCTTTCAGTCCAAGAAGACTGAAGTGAGCCATCATCCTAACCTTCCACAGAGAAAAGTCCCCAGTCCCATCAAATCTATCAACCTTAACCCGCGTCTTGATCATCTTATCATCCACCATGATCCTTGAATTTAGAAGCTGAACCTTGAAGACCAAGCAGTTTGCAAACACACACAGACCCGCAGATAAGTTTCGAACCTTGACCTGCTTATCTTCTTTGCACTATCTTGATCTTGTAAACCTTGCTTCTGAGTTTCTCTGAACCTTAGCTCTGATACCACTTGTTAATGTTTTGTTCTTGATCTTGGTTTTGTCTATGATCACGCTTGTTCTTGAGTTATTGATTATGCCTAATACTAATTGACACAAGAACTTGGTTACCCTGAGTTCACCCAACAATGGCTACCTCTCAGGGGTCGGCTTTCGCCGACGTTGCACTATATTGACCGGAAATAGCCTCCGGTCCGCGGCTTATATAATTCCTATGCTAATCACTTAATGTCTCTTTTGTTATAGGTAATCACAAAGAGAATTAGGGATTGCAGAGATTACAAGCAGCAATAACGATCTAAGAAGACAGCTCCGGCGATCCCTCCGATGTCGAGCTTCTTCTTCTCCGGCGATGAAGACTTTCTCCTCTCTCTCTCTGTTTATTCTAGGTTGTAACAGAATTTTGCTTGAGGACAAAAGGCCTCTCCTTTTATACCTTATGTTGTTACTAAGCCCAATAGGATTTAGGCCCATTAACTAATTCGCAGGCCCATTAGGTTAAGATTATGAACAACTTCACAGGTTTAACTTGGAATTAGTTTAAACTACGAATGTAATTATACCATATACGCTAAAGTTTAAACCTATATTTTATTCTAAATTCGACTTTAATTTGTGAAGTGACTATGGATATACATAATTTTCGTCATATCAGAGAGGTATATACTAATATCATAACTTATATGCTCTATTGTTTTTATTTTGTTAAAGGGTAAATGCACTCTTGTTACAATTAATTGAGTAAAATTTTCTACAAAATTAAATTATAACAAATACACAGTTGTTTGGTCTAAAGCATGTAAGCGACAAAGGGGCATGGAATGAGAATTTTAGTTGACTAAAATAAAATAAAATAATTTAAAATGAAATAAATAAAGTTGAATCTGTTCGCATACAAACATGCATTAATTATTCACTCGCAGGCGTAAGTTACGTTCGTGCATGGGGACAAAAATAAATGAAGCAGACTGATTTAATACAAATCATTTTTGGACGCCTTAATTTATTTTAATTACATACTTACAGTTTTCGAAACTTTTTAGCAAATTAAAGAAATTGTAAAAGATTACTAATCAATGATGTATGGTAGTAATGATACTAGCTAGTGGTTTAAATGTAATCAACACTTCGCAAATTTTATACAAACGAAATATTAATTGAAAATTTAAACAAAAAATAATATTAATTGACATTTATGCTTAAGGATCTTTTTAGGGTTTCTTTTAACAAAAAGTTAGAGATGGTTTAGGCTTTTAACCATATTAATGCACAAACTAACATAAATTAATTAAACGAATTTGACCAAACATGTAACATCATTGTTTTTTTATATATAAAAACATGTATCATTATTGTTGTAGTATTAATTTCTTATATTTTGACGAGAAAAATGAACGTTTTTTCTTTATAAAAGAGAACAATAAACGTTGCAAAACTTTTAAATTAATTCTTTTGATTATTTTGACCAATAATTTGTCATGGCATCAAAGCAGTTAAAAACCCTAGTCAAAAGTTTTATGCAAAAACCTGGAATAACGTCATTCTTTATTTTATAAAACTGATTTTTCAAATTCCAAAGATAAGTTTTCAATAATGCTTGCATATCTGAACATAAATTTATGTTATCCTAAATTAAAACACGAAATGATTCAATAATGATTTGTAGAACTATAAACTACAAATTAATTATTATAAAATTCAGTATCTTGATTTTTAGATTATTTACATCTTTTGCTATAAAAATGATTTTCTAACTTTTAAAGTTTTATAGTGCCGCACTAATGGGATGCCCTAACATTACAAAATTTATCTAGCTTGAGGAAAAATATAAAATGAAAAAGTAAGACAAAACTTAACTGGGGAAGTAATTTAACGAATGTATAAAATTTATACCACCCAACCAACTCTCAAATATCTTAAATACATTGTTCTATGTTTTTTTGTTAAAGTACATTGTTATGTAACTCAATATTCAATATATATATATATATATATATATATATATATATAAAATAAATCATTTAATTTCTTAATACTCAACAATGAATCATTTACCCAAAGCCAAATTAGGATATTGTTAAATTGTCTAAATCATTTGGGTCAAAATGATTATAAGTCTTACTTATATATATGTTGGCTTATTCATAAGCAAAATTTTCAGTTTCTCCAAGTATTTAAAGAAGAATAGTATACTACTTGGTACTAAGAACTGATTTATTACTGTTTTAGAAGCGGTGCCGGCTTAGAGGCTTAGAGGGAGGAACAAGAGGTGCGATGTGCGATGCACCAGGATCCATGATTTTATGGGCCCAAAATTTGTATATTTTTTATAAGTTTTTTTGTATTTTTAAATATATATTTATACCTTTTTTGTCAAAAATATATATTTATACCTAATATAAAAATCTAGTCACTTTTAAAAAAATAAGTTTAAAAAATGTTTTTTTTAATTTTAACTCACTTTTAGTGAAATGACCCATATTTTTTAATTTCTTTCTAAAAATGTGTAATTTTTTTTTCCACCCGAGGGCCCGTAAATTTTTGAGCCCGCCCTGTTTAGAAGTTGTCATGCATATAATTATTAATGATCACATTAATAAAAAACCGTAGATGTAAGTATTTTTATTTCTAATTTACAAAGGGCTTCAAAGATAAAAATTGTTACAAAAGAATAAAGAGAACATAAAAATTAGCACAACATGACAAAACACAACTAGAATATTTATATATATCATTTAATATCCTTTCTTTACGTTATATTTTTCTATTTGTTTTTACTAAGAAAAATGAAAAAAAGTAGAAAATAAGATAAAAGGTTACAAAGACACACTAGTCCAAGAAAACTTTCCTACTTGAAATAAGAGAGACTCCTCTAGCTATTTACTTGCCTTCATCATTTGATTTTGATACAAATATTTTGTTTGTATCATCAATATATTTATATAATATAATCGATAAAAAGCTAAACAAGGAATTGATGAAAAACCCAATTGTTAGATCATATGTTAGGTCAAAAGTTCCAAGGCTTCGATGGAACTCTGATCTTCACAATTCTTTTGTTCAAGCCGTTGAACAACTTGGTGGAGAAAATAGTAAGTCATGAAATTTTATTTGTTTGTTATAATTTCTCTCAAAAATTAATAAATAAATTATTTGTGACAATAACAACATTTTTACAATAATTTACCAATAATTGAACTTATATAATTTTAACTTACAATAATTTTAATTTTTATTAATTATAGATTCTTACTGTAAAAATTATATTTGATTTTGTTTGGTTAAATATGAAAACAACTAAATGTATATTTTATATAAATTATTTTACCAATAATAGAAGATATATTTTTAAGTTATGGATTATAATTTCTTTATAGTAAAGATTCTCTTTGATTTTGTTTGATTCAAAAAGTATATGTATAATTTACCAATAATGGAAGTTATATTTTCTTAAGTTATGAATTATAACTTCTTATAGTAAAAATTATTTTTGAATTCATTTCATTCAATTTCAAGAGAAGTATATATATAAATAATATTATCTTTGAAATTGTAGGAGCCACTCCTAAGATGGTTTTGCAGTTAATGGATGTTAGAGGACTCACAATATCACATGTAAAGAGTCATCTCCAGGTCCTAATCAAAAATTATACACATCTAACTACTTATACATAAATAATATGTGTATATATATATATGTATTTATGAATATTTTTATAAACTCTTGTTTTCAATGTTGAATTTACCTTTAATTACCTTCCAACAGATGTATAGGAGTATGAAGCTTGATGAATCCATGCAAGGTAAAAAAAAATTCAATGTCTTTTTACATTTTTTAGTTTATATATATATGGATGTATTTGCATATGAATATGTATAATGAAATTCAATGTATAAACATATAAAATGTTGGTAGATGAAATATTAGCAAAGAGAAGTGTTAGAGTGACCGGACAAGTAACTTGGTGGCAATTTCAACAATATCTTCATAACTATCAACGCCTTCGAGGCAATGCCAACTTTTTCCAAATTCAACAAAGGTTTTGTTAATTACTTTGTTTAGTTATTACTTATTAATAGTCAACTAATAAACAAAACTATATACATATGTGTATATATATATATATATTTAGAGAAATTCACAAAACTACACCCTTTCAACCATTCCTTCACAAAACTACACCTAATTTAATTTTTTTCACAAAACTACACCCTTTCAAAAATATTAAAGCTTGATTTACCCTATTAAAAATTACCAAAATTAAAATATTTTCATTTGGGTTCGCTAATTAGTGTTTAAGGTATAGTATTAAGGGGGTAGGATTGTGTGGGTAGGGTTTATTTGGATTTAATTTTGAGTGTTTAGGTGTAGTTTTGTGAAGTATTTTTGAAATGGTGTAGTTTTGTGAAATGTAATTCAAATGGTATAGTTTTGTGATTCTCGCACATATTTATTCAACAATATTTTCATAGTTTCTTTTTACTATATATATTTTGTATATTAAATGAAAAAGTACCTATATAAATATGTGTATATATATTTTTATATATTTTTTTTGTAGGCAAGAAGAGGAAATGTTTGAAAAAATAATTACATTTGGAGAATCAAGTAATGGAATTAGGGAAGCACCAAGTGACTATGTTAGATGTAACTCTCTCTATGAATCTTCAAGGGTAATTATTCTATGCATTTTAAAATTTTTTGATAATTTTATTCTATGCATTTCTTTCACTATATATATATATGAGAAATTCACAAAACTAGACCCTTTCAATCCTCCCTTCACAAAACTACACTTAATTCAATATTTTCACAAGTTTATACCCTTTCAAAATTTTAAAAGCTTGATTTACCCTTTTAAAAATTACCAAAATTAAAATCTTTTCATTTGGGTTCGCTAATTAGTGTTTAGGGTACATTATTAAGGGGGTAAGATTGTTTGGGTAGGGTTTATTTGGATTTAATTTTGAGTGTTTAAGTGTAGTTTTGTGAAGTATTTTGGAAATGGTGTAGTTTTGTGAAATGTAATTCAAATGGTGTAGTTTTATAATTCTCCCTATATATATATATATAAAGTATATATATTATAAATTTGATCTTCCAATCATCAAGAGTGAACCTTCTCTTTCTATGCAGTTCTTGCACTATCATGATCAATATTAATATAGACACTTGATATATATATATATATATATATATATATATATATATATATATATATATATGAACTTGAATAATATTAACTATTTCAAAGTGTCTTATGTTTATCAAGGTTTACTGATTTTTTTAAAATATATTTTGTATTATATTTTGGGTAATCGTGCATCAATTGTGTTGATTGATGATAACTTTTGTTAAATATTTTAAGAGATCTTTTTTGGTATGAGAAGATTTAAGTAAAATTTTTGCTTATTTGTTCAGCTAATTAACTAGTATTGACAAGTAATTAAAAATCAAGCATACATATGTAATTTAATTTCACCAAACGATAAGAAATATATATTCTTTATAGCAATGGAAATATGGGAAAGAGTTTGGTGTTATATTATCATGCATTAGTATCCATCTCATTGTTTGACAAAAAAAAAAAGTATCCATCTCATTTAACAAAAAATGGACATGTAATTTTTTTTGTTTATTATTAACTCTAGAATAATTTGATGTTTTACAGGTCAAATTTACAAAAACTAGAGCTTATGATCATGGCAATGGTGAAGTTTTTGGTGCTATTGATGGTAATCTTGTTACATTGTCACTAAACTCTATAGAAGTTTCAAAAAGTGAAGAAGAATTGTCTCTTGAACTCACTATTGGCCTCAAAGCCTAACAAGACTTTTATCCAAAATATAAAAAAATATGAAAAATATATTAAATCAAGTTTTGTATAGTAAACATCATTTCAAGTTGTTTTTTTGTTGTTGAGATTTTACTTATATAAATAACCGACTAATGATATCGTGTTTAATTCGCTAGATACATTACTCATATGGTATACATCAAAGTATTTTTTCATGTTATTGTGATAATTTTCAATATTTAAAACTACATAATAGCGAACCTAAATAAAAAATATTTTTGAGTATTTAGATATAGCTTTGAAAAGTGACTATGAAATGATGACTATGAAATAATGTAGTTTTGTAAAATAAAAATCAAAATGGTGTAGTTTTGTAATTGTTCTTTTAAGAAACCAAAATAATCAAATCCGAACTAAACTAAAATTATAAATTCAATTTAAAACTGAAATTTCTTTACAAACTAAAATTTCCACTAAAATTCCAATTTGAACCAATAAATAGAACAAAAATATCCATGCAAATTTAAATTTTATTTTAAATATAACGATAATTTTAGAATAAAAAACTAAAACCCAAACCGATATATAAAATCTGATCCCAAACTAAAATTTTATTTTACAAATTACAAATTAAGATTTTTTTTCCACAAAAGACTCAATTTCGAAGATATTTTTTAGATATTATTGTAGTTCTCAAACCTGTATTACTAAAATACCATTCTAGGACAGCAAAGTTTATAAGTTATTACAACCTTTTAACATAATGTCTAAAAGCCACATTCACAATCACCATATAAGAAAACTTATCAGAGAAGATATCCTTTTTCTTTAAGCAGCCTTTGCAAATCCAACTCTTGATTTTCCATAATCAAACACAGTGTGGTATGGTCCCATGAAGATATCACCCAAGATCCTACATTTTTCGCGCGGTTACAAAACTTTAAAGTAAATCCCATTTGAGATTTCTAGTTACTACATTGGATTTAATTAGCATATGAGACTTACCAAAGAGGTCCACGAGGCGGTGGAATGTCCATGGCCGTGAATCCGCTTGTGCATTGAGCTTGAACTCCATCACCAATCTTGAATATATACTAATCCACGGTAAAAAAAAATGGTGAAAAAGTCGCTTTAGTTTAATTTGTATGGGCCGAAGGCCCAAAAACCTCGAAATTCATATAAAAGAAAAAAGAAAATAGTTACATCTTGAGGTGCGAGATCAAAGGCTTTGCCACCAATTGTGAATGTAACTATAGGCATCGACGAAACCTTTCCACATTCCACTGTTGATTGTTGGTTCGGGTTTGGTATATGCTCACAAAGCTATAGATTTTATAACAAAGATTAGAGTTTTTTACTTCACATAAGGCTTCAAGATTCACTTGAAAAACTAACCTCAGAAGCATAGGCTAGTATGTGTTCTTGTGTTCGGTTCTGAGTTAATTCGCTTTGCATCCACACGGCCGCCATTTCACAAGCGTTGCACATGGTTTCGTTTAAAAGTTCCGATGCTCCATTTTCTACAACCGATTTAATCCCCATACTAAACCAAATATAACAAAACAAGAATCAATTTAAATTTTTTGTGTAATGACCAACAATGTTCTTTTTCTAATTGATAAATCATGTACTTCTATTTTTTCTTGTATATATTATGTTAGTACTTACCTCACACTATGTGTACCATCGAAACCGCATAGTCCTATTTGCGAACATACCTTCCCCGGATCCGCCTATAAGCCAAATAATACATACTTAAAAAGATTGTAATGTTTACAAACACACAAGTGTAAATGTGTTTGGTTTGAGAAGTAACTTTAACTTGAGCTAGAAGAGAGTTCAACATGGTTTTTCCGTATTGGCCTACTACGGTTTTACACTCACGGCTAGCGATTCCTTCCCCTCCGATGGCATGGTTGATCATTGTGATGATAGTCTAGTACATACAAGAAAACTATTAATGTACTAAGTAATGTAACAATCAAGCTACAAAATGTTTAAGCTAAAATGTTAATTTCTCTAACCGTTGGACCGGTGAGCAAAGAAGTTCCGGAGTCAGCAATGGCAGAACAACCTTTAGCACAATATCCTAAAATAACATATAGTTTTGTAGATTTTCAAGATTCATCAAATTTTGAGACTTTAAAATATATTTTAAAAAGCTTACTTACCGGTTGGTTTGCCGGCGATATTGAGATCACCCATGTCGAATTGCCAATAGCCTTTACGGGACACGGGTACATAAGTATGTTCTCCTTTGAAATGCTTAGGATCAACTCCACCAAAAACAATCTCACCACCTTCTTGATCTTGCGGGTTACGGTTAAGCCAAAACGAAAAAACCGGTTCCTTAACCAAACCTTTCTCCATCATACTATACCTATATATATATATATATATTTATCACATCATATAAATTATATCATTCATATGGTCCAAACAAAGTATATGATCATATAAAAGTGTTGTTCATACCAAATCGGAGTCGAGTTTCCTACAGAAATCTCTTTGAATCCTAACCCGAGAATACCGTCAAACTTTGCCACCAAGAATGTAATACCAGGTTCACTAGTAGCCTCTATGAACTCCTTTTGTGGTATAGAATTGTAGCATTAAGATATGAAACAAATAATAAGAAACATTAAAACTCGCAAAATTATTACGAGATATGAAAGCAATTAATGGATCAATGTTACCTGATCTTTTATAACAAGATCACCAACTTTAACATCATCATTGCTAAAATAACCCGAAATAGCACCTGTCCCATAGTGAATCGACGCGGGTTTTCCTAAAATGTCACAAGTTTTTAAATGTCAAAAACTATACAGAAACATATCAAATAACAAGAAAAATAAAGAGAACAAACCGTTCTTTTTATATGTCGATGATTCGCTAGCCTTGTATTTTGAGTGAAAATAACAAGCAACCTGAAAAAAATATTTTGACTTTATAATAAAGAAGACAATAAGATATATAACACTTAACTATTAATTAGTATGCATTCCTAAGTAATATATAGTTTTAACTACTAGTTATACATACCGATAAGTAGCATTTAGTAGATGGTATCCAAAGATTAGAGCTTCCGGTATCAAATATCGCGGTAAACTTTTGAGGAGGTGTACCAATAGTGATTTCACCATAATATTGAGCATCTAAATAGTTTTTCAATGGAACTATATCCGAATTTGCGTCGTTTATGAGATCAAAATAATCTTTGGGAGACCAAGATCCTCGGTTTTTCGTGACAAGCATAGAAGCTAACATGTTGGCTTGGTCTAGTTTCCTCTTCTTTAAACCAACTCTTAGTGTTCCATCACCATTTGGCTCACACGAGGTCGCGGAAAAAAGGATTAAACATGAAAGTAAGAAGGAATGCATCCGAGTCCCCATTTTTTTTTATCTTGTGTCATGAAATAACAATTTTCGCATATCAATATAGCGAGTAATCACATAAAATTTAGTTGTTTCTTGTTTTACTATGTAACATTTTATTATATAGATTTTTGGTATGTAACATTCTTTATATCCCTTAATTAAACCATTAGGAGCCTTATTATATGATTTTCTAAACAAAATATTTAAAATTGAAAATTATGATAGAAACAGAGAACCTTAAAGGTGTTTTCAAGATTATAATAAACTCTGTTTTGTTCATAATTTTAGCATGATCTTTGTTTAGTCCACTAAAAAGAAACAAATTATTAAATTGAGTTTCTGTTTTACCATCTTTAAAACAGCTATATTTTTCTATTTTATATCACTTCAATTTTTCACAAAATTATAGTGATAAAGAAGACTAAACACAAGCCATAGTGTAATGTTGTTAATAAATTTTGTTTCGTTCAAATATGTTGATTATATTATCCCTTAAATTTGAAGCTAACAAGAAAAATTATGAGAATTAATTTGGTAAAGAAGGTTAATTAATGAAACAAACCATAGATTACATCCAATCAAACTTTTAAACAATTATAAAAGTCAAGAATCTTTTACTATTCACAAAAAGAAATTGAAGGATTTGATATGAAATTAGAGAATTAAGTTAAAAAAGACTCACCAAGAAAATGTTTTGAGAGTCACAGATTCTTTAGAAGAAAACTTAAGTTTAACGAGACCAAGAAATAGGTTTATATTTATAACGTAAATGACTTTAAAAAGAGAATCTTTTGAGATTTAAATCAAACTTTATTTTTTTCCTCTCAATTAATTATTAGTACATTTTGCTTGTAAATGGATTTTTTTCTGAAAAAAGTATTAATTGTGTTTTACATTCATAAGCAAATGTCACGTTTTATGAAACCAACCATGTTTTGCGTGGGCATGCATAGATAAGCAAAAACTTCTTTATAGCGAAAGTTTTCATTTACAAATATTTCTATTATTTATAATATATTTATATTGAATATGATTTATAGATTAAATGTAAAATATTTTTTCCTTTACAAAAGGACTGTAGAAAAATATAATAATTACCAAGTTAATTACATTTTGGATAGAATCTTGGATAGTTTTAAAAATGAGACTAGATAGAACTATTATCATAATTTTTTAAGTTGATTTTCAAATTGAATATACTCTAACTTAAGTGTGCAAGGAAGTTCCCTCATAAAAACTCTTACATATAAATCTCTTTAACAAATAAAAAAAGAAATTGGGGAATTCCAAAACAAAACCTATCAAATTGTATTTCACAAAACCAAATTATTTCAAAAGGTATTTTTTAAAATTACACGTAAACACTAAAAATTAAATGAAATTTTGTTGAAAAATATATTAAAAAAGCATATTGTTTAAAATGCAACTATGAGTAAGTGATTAATGATTCTTGTAATGATATTAGCTTCACGTAGATGACCATATGCTTTGTACTTTGTTTTTTTTTTGATAAAAAAAATTAAAATAATAAAAAATTAAAATAATAATGCTTTGTACTTTGTTAAATAGTAACGTCTTTAAATCAACTTCTTCACAATAATAACACACTATTCGACATTTTTAGTCACTCCATATACTTTATAAAAAATGCATGTGCTTCAAAACATTTTATAAATTTTTGTATTTATGCGCATGTACATTTATAACATTTGGAAGTTTTTCAAAAGAAAGTTTAAATGATTAAACATAGTTTTTATTTTACGTGTTGTCAAAAAAAAAAATATTTATTTTACGAAATTATGTGTGACCAAAAAAAAACAATTTACGAAATTATAAAAAATAATAGATAATGCTGACACTAAAAAAAGAGTGAAAAATAAAAATTAAATAGATTGTTTGTTTGATTAATGTTTGCTTGCGAAAACATAAAGATTGCTTGGATTTGTTGCACAAGCAAACGCTCTTCACGTTTTCGACACTGCGTGGGACCCATAAACGCAATAAACGTTTCGTTAAAGCTTCAACTTTTCATATTTTACATTTAAACCCTTAATGTTTTACTTATTTTCACTTTAACCCCTACACAATATATTCTCTACCCTTTGCACCAAAAATATATGAATTTCGGTTAATTCCGGTCTGGTTCGGTTTAATACAAATCTGATCAAACCAAATTTTCAAAATCAATCATCTTCTTCAAAAATTTCGTCACAGTCAAAAAATTGAAAATCGAGTCGTTTCCATGGAGGAGCTATGAGCAAATCCACCAAGTCCTTTAACATTCTGATAAACCATTTCTCGTCTCATGGAGATCACTATCAAGTTCTCTCTACATTCTCTTCAATGCTCGTTAACAGATCCTTCCCTGACGCTTTCACTTTCCCGAATCTTCTCAAAGCCTGTGCTTCTCTTCATCTCCTATCTCTCGGTTTCTCGATTCACCAGAAAGTTCTCGTTAATGGGTTCTCTTCAGATTCCTATATATCTTCTTCTCTAGTCAATTTCTACGCGAAAGTTGGAAACTTGAAACATGCACGGAAGGTGTTCGACGAAATGCCTGTGAGAGATGTTGTTCACTGGACGGCGATGATTGGTTGTTACTCACGCGCGGGGATTGATGGAGAGGCGTTTGGGTTGGTTAATGAGATGCGATCTCAGGGGATTAAACCGGGTCCGGTTACGTTGCTGGAGTTGCTAAGTGGTGTTTCGGAGATTACTCAGTTACAGTGTTTACATGCCTTTGCTGTGGTTCATGGGTTTGGTTACGATGTAGCTACGATGAACTCTGTGTTGAATTTGTATTGTAAGTGTGATTATGTTGAAGATGGTAAGGCTTTGTTTGAACAGATGGGACAAAGAGATATGGTTTCATGGAACACAATGATCTCAGGGGTTGCTTTTGTTGGTAATAACATGTCTGAAAGTTTGAAGCTTTTGTGTAGAATGAGAGAAGATGGTTTTAGACCTGATCAACAGACATTTGTAGCTTTGCTTTCTGTTAGTGGAACAATGTGTGATCTTGAAATGGGAAGGATGTTACACTGCCAAGCTGTGAAGACTGGTTTCGATATAGAATTGCGTCTTAGGACAGCGTTGATGACTATGTACCTGAAGTGTGGAGAGGAAGAAGCTTCATTTCGTGTACTTGAAACCATTCGTGATAAAGATGTTGTTTGTTGGACAGTGATGATATCAGGACTTGCGAGAATGGGTAGAGCAGACAAGGCTTTGATCGTTTTCTCGGAAATGTTAGATTCAGGATCAGATCTGTCGAGCGAGGCTATAGCTAGTGTTGTAGCAGCTTGTGCTCAATTGGGTTCCTTTGATCTCGGAGTTTCGGTTCATGGTTATGTACTGAGGCAAGGATATAAGCTAGACACTCCTTTGTTAAACTCTCTCATCACAATGTATGCGAAGTGCGGATATTTGGACAAAAGTTTAACTCTTTTCGAACAGATGTGTGAAAGAGACGTAGTTTCGTGGAATGCTATTATCTCTGGACATGCCCTGAACGGAGATTTGGGCAATGCCTTGTTATTGTTTATAGAAATGAAGTTTGGAACCATGCAACAGCTTGATTCATTGACGGTTGTTTCTCTTTTACAAGCCTGTTCATCCGCTGGAGCTCTTCCCGTAGGGAGACTTATCCACTGTATTGCAATCAGGAGTTTTATCAGGCCATGTACTATGGTTGATACGGCTCTGGTTGATATGTATGCGAAATGTGGCTACTTAGAAGCCTCACAGAGATGTTTCGATTCGATCTCTTCGAAAGATTTTGTCTCCTGGGGCACACTCATTGCAGGGTACGGTTTCCATGGTAAAGGGGAAACTGCTTTGGAGATTTACGCGGAGTTTCTTCGATCTGGAATGGAGCCGAACCATGTGATTTTCTTAGCGGTTCTCTCGTCTTGCAGCCATAACGGAATGGTTCAGCACGGTTTGGAGATATTCAGCTCAATGACTAGAGATTTTGGTGTTGAACCGAATCACGAACACCTTGCTTGTGTTGTTGATCTTCTATGCCGAGCTAAAAGATTGGATGAAGCGTTCGAATTCTACAAAGAGAACTTCACAGAACCATCTATCGATGTTTTGGGTATAATACTAGATGCTTGTCGTGCAAATGAGAAAAAAACAGAACTTGAAGACGTGATTTGTCAGGATATGATCGAGCTGAAGCCGGTAGAGGCTGGACATTACGTTAGGCTTGCACATTGTTTTGCCTCTATTAAGAAATGGGACGGCGTGAGTGAGTCGTGGAACTTGATGAAGTCTCTCGGCTTGAAAAAGCTCCCTGGATGGAGCAGAATCGAGATGAACGGGAGAGTCTTAACGTTCTTCATGAACCATACTTCACATTCAGATGAGACAGTGTCTGTGCTGAGGCATCTTAGCAAGGAAATGAAGCAAATCTAGTAATGTAAGTAATGTAACTAACTATACATTATGGTTTATATTTCCATTTAGTACATAAATATTGTGTAGATTATGTAGTTTTAGTTTATAAATTGCAGAGTATTACTAAAAATAGGATACAACAACACTAGAAGTTAGGAAGGATCCATTACTTGTGGGAGATTTCAAGGAGATCACTTCCTGTTGTAACCTCTCAGATTCATACAAAAGTTAAGAAGAGACCTTTGATTTGCAGAGAGAGATATGATCCAAAGGCAGAAGAAGACGGCTAAGGTGGTCACTTGCGTAATGGGACTTGGCATCTTTGCCTACATCGCAGGACCTTCTCTGTTTTGGCATCTCAATGAGAACATCGCAGACTCTTGTCCTCCTTGTGTCTGTGACTGTTCTTCTCAGCCTCTCCTATCCATCCCCGACGGTACCCATCATTGTCCTTCTTTTCTTCTCTTTGCAAGTAATAATAAAAAACCGATTATTAATTGATTTGATTCATTGTTTCTTCTGCAGGATTGAACAATCATAGCTTCTTAGGTGAGTGTTTTCTGGCAACAAAACCGTTTCTGATATAATGAGTTTTTTCTTAATGTGTCGTTTCATTGTAAAGATTGTATGAGACGCGGTGAAGGGAGTGAAGAGAACGAGAGCAGTTTCACTGAAATGGTAGCTGAAGAGCTAAAGCTAAGAGAAGCACAAGCTCAAGAAGACGAATGGCGCGCAGACAGGCTACTCCTAGATGCTAAGAAAGCGGCGTCACAGTATCAGAAAGAAGCCGATAAATGCAGCATGGGGATGGAGACATGTGAGCAAGCAAGAGAGAAAGCAGAGGCGACGTTAGACGAACAGAGAAGATTGTCTTACATGTGGGAGCTTCGAGCTCGGCAAAGAGGATGGAAACAAGGAATCAATGTTGTTGTTTCTTCTGAATCTGATGTTATCTAAAGAACTCTAGTCGAGAAAAAAAATCTTCTATTGTTTTCGATATATCTGTGAGATTATGAGTTGATACAAAGTTCTTTAACAATGTTTCTTATGAACATCTAATTTGTAGTGGCATTTGACGCAGTCGGAAATCTCTAGGGTTAGCAAGCGCTGAACCCGAATGAAACTCAAGTTCGCAAGCGACAAACTTGAAAGAAAGTTTCTAGAATCCACTAGAAATATCTGGAATCCACCAGAAAACCCTGGAATCCACCAGAGGATCAATCTCGAATCCACGAGAGGAAATAAGAGAAAACTCTTAAAGTTTTATAAAGAATAATGATAAAAGTTGTCTAAAACATATCACCTTAGTTTCTTTATATAGAGAAAGCCTAAGACATAAAATAGAAAAAGAAAAGAAAAAGGAAAACTAACTAGAATCCTAATTAGAAAAGGAAAATACTTAAAAAGAAAAAAAAAGGAAAATAACTATAATCCATCTCCTACATCAGCAGTGATTCTCTTTTTGATGAAGTATAATAGTTTTGTCTTTTTTTTAAGTTATATTGAGTTGTCTGTATAAAGACAGAACACAGTTAATACTGTAAAACAGTATCTTCTTCTGTTGTGTTTATATGTTTAGTTTACTAGTTGTGATCTAAGCAAATTAGTCCAAGAAATGTTTTTGTCCTGTTTTAATTAAGCTTAAGTAATTTTTAGAAGATATTACACTCTAAGGCACATTTATAGAAACTAATTACATTCTAAGGCACTTACCAAGTTCAGCACACTTTCACGTTATTAAATGTCCATTATACCCTCTTTTTACTCTAACCAAACCAAATCGATTAACCAAACTCTTCACCTAATCCAATTACCTTTTTCATTGTTACTTTTTGTCAGATTTTCATCATTAAACTTTTTAAAATTCAAAAATTAAAGAGCTTTTTACATATTAAGCCACTAACAAATAAAAAAATAAAAATTGCATTTCTCACTCCTCTCCTTCTCGCATTAACTCAAACCCACCAACTTCACAAACCCTAATTTATCTTCCGGCGAAGGACCGCCATCTGTACCGCTTTTTTCCGGCGAAATCCGAAATCCACCATCAGAGTTAGGCTTATCAACCTCCGAAATCCACCATACCCATTTATAGATTTTCGGGTTTCCATCTCCTTCTTCCATCGAACCACCACCTAACTCCGGCGAGCCACCACCGGATCTTGTCTTTTTCAACTTTTCCACTCACAAAGCAACAAGATGATTGGTAAGTTCTTCTCAAATTATTTGGTATCTAAAATTCCCCTTTTCACTCCATCCTTGAATACTCTGTTTGCATGTTAAATACTTTCAAAATCAGTGTCTAACTTATTTAATCTTGTAACAATCTTTCCAGACAATGAGGAGCAAACACCACCCGACACAAAGCTTCCACCGAGGTTGTTCGCCACAAATCGTTACCCTAATGGTCGGCTTCCACCGAGGTTGTTCGCCACAAATCGTCATCCACGTGGATACAATATTTACAAAAGTCACTAACTCATCTACCAATTTAAATAGAGAATAAACCCAAAAAAAATATGGATCATACATGCATCCATCATAATGGTAGTGTACATCACTGTCCACCTGTACAACTGAATTCACATACAATCTACAGTTGTATCCATCAAAATTTGGACAACAAAGTTCCTACCTACATCCATCATAATGCTAGTGTATATTACTGTCCACCCGTCCCACTAAAGTCACATACAATATATATTGATATCCATCAGATTCTGACCACACGAATGCTTAATATAGACAACAAAGTTCACATACAATCTACACTGGTATCCATCAAAATATGGAACACAAGGTTTCTACCTGCATCCATCATTGCGGTAGTGTACATTACTGTCCACCAATCCCACTGAACTCAAAATCAATCTACAGTGGTATCCAACAGATCATGACCACGCATACATACAGTCTACAGTGGTATCAATCATAAAAGAGTTTTCTCTCTTTTAAACAAAAATAAAGAGAAGAGATTAACTGTTTTGTACAACTATTGTCCAACCATCAATTTTCGATTTAATCTGGACCGTTCAACCCAAAACAACTTTTTCAATGTATGCTCAAGATTACAAAAGCTTACATAGTGGGTCCATTGTGTCATAAACATTAATGTGGCCACAACAACACTATATCCAACAGATAATAGATTATGTTTCCTAGTTAGAAAACAAAAAAAACACCAAGTTACTTTTTCTCAATCGATAAGGGCATTATCGTCCACTAAACATACACAAACACACAAAAAGTCCACCTGAATTGGAAAGTACCTTTTTGTGATATTACTTTTTGTATAAGTGCCTTATTATGTTAAAAGGTCTAATTTTTATTTAAGACTTTTTTTGCATAATCTTCAAGGATCAGTACAGTAATATTGGAGATAAAACTTCTTTTTTTTTTTGACAATCAGATAAAACTTTATAAAATTACAATATTCCTCTGTTTATAATAAAAGACTAAATTATACGTATATAATTGACCTAAGTTTATTACCCAAGAATATCATTTACTACTTCTTTCATATCAAAACTTCCATATATTTAAAAATTATGGATAATGGCTACAAATGGATTAGTCTCAAAATTGTTAACCCGGGAATTTTTCTAAAATACTCTCTTTTCTTGGTAAAATAAATAAATAATTCTTTATCATGCTTTGCGTTGGGAACGTTCCATATTTCAAAATTAAACAAGTTACGATGTTGGAATTTATTGTGTATTAACATTCATTGGCTCTCCTTTTTAATTTTTAATAAATGAATTTAAAGATTTACGAGAAAGATGGTAATTTACATTCTTTAGTTACATTTTATCCCTCTATAAATTAGCCTCAACACTTCATTTCTTAATATTATTTTAAATATATTATCAATTTATCATAAACTTGTTATTTCAACATAAAAAAATGTTTTGGATCAAAGCTCTTTACTTTATTCGAGATGCTATTGATATTGTTTGTTGTGTAAAAGCATTACTTGCTATGATTTTTCCTTGAGATCTCAAGTTTTCAAAGAGGTATATATATAATAATATTACCACTATATTATTAAATAAGATCAATATCTTATTTGTTAATATGGCTTTTCTTAATTAAGGCTTATATCTTTGCTAATCATGTATCGATTATATATATGTTTCTTCATAAACATATTCTTGTGAAGGTTCCATCAACGATCATCATTATCGGCGTTTCAACTATCTCTACCGAAAATGGCGTTTGCGTTTGAGTTTCTTCTAGTATCTTTTGTTTGTTTTAATTTCTCCATGTAGACTTTCTTTATAAAGTCCATTTTATGTAACATGGTGACATCTTGCTTTTTCTTATTAATGCATCGAAATTCTAATAAAAAGAACAAAATCGCAATTTATATATGGGTATTATTTCTTTCATTGTTGTGACTTATTTTTAATTGTTATTCTCAACTATACTATTGCTTAATTGAGCTCTAATAGTTACACTCTTAATTCTTTGTCTAAACTAGATTATTTGACCCGTGCCAAACGCGAAGTTTTAATTTTTGAGTATATATTATATATAAAATATATTTAAAATTGTTGAGAATTTATTTTTATTAGTTTTATATGAAAATATCATTTAAAAAGTTTTTTTTGACAATAATGCATGATATGATCCACAAACATAGTTGTATGAACCAAATACTATAAACATTAAATTATATAAAACAAATATAAATTATTTACATTGTAAACTGTTTCTATTTGGTAAAATCAAAACTAACATAATATATTGATTAGTTCTCCAAAAAGAACTTCTTAATGACCCGTTGGGCCACACCCAAGAACCCGCGAACCGCAGCAGCCGCGGCCGGGCCGGGCCGAGCCGAGCGAGCGAGCGCGCGCATGTGGTGTTTCACCTCTCAATGCCTTCTAACCTTTTTGAGACTTAATAAGAGTTGGATAGTATATATACTACTCCAAAACTTTCCAAGGTAGCAATGTTAGACTTTTTAACTATGTTGACTTTTCCAAGTCACAAAGTACCTACTTTGACCTCACATTTCTCATTCACTATTACTTTGATTTTGACATTCAAGTATTCCAAGTTATAGTCCAAACTATAAGCTTTCCAATGGAATCATAATCCGATAATTCCGAGCAACGACCTTGCCGGAAAAACCACCGAAAAAGTGCTGAAAAACACTTGTCAAAAATCAAGTTCCAACAACTATAAATTTATAAGTATATGTATATTATATAAAATACAAATAAATAATTTTAATTTTCGGTATATAATTATTTAAAATAAATTTCGGCATATAATTAATTTTAAGGGCTTCTCAAAATTTGTCCTTCCCAACTAATAGAATATATATATATATATATATGATTTTATTTGATTTTAGTAATATCTACCGATGGGTATTTCATCTACAAAGAACTAATAAGTCTTATTAAACCAAAAAAAAGAACTAAGTTTTCGTGAACAAAATTAAAACTTTTTGATTCTTTAGTTCACCATAGCATCGGGAAAAATTGCAAAAAAAAACTCAAGGTTTCATCTTTTCGACAGAAAAAATCTGACAAATATTCATGTTTAAAAAAAACCTTAATTTTTTTATTTCACATTTTAAAACCTAAGGTTTGTTTTTTTAGCAAAACAAACCCTAGCCGAAAATCGGTTAAATTTTAGTGGAGAAAAAATGATTTATTTCACTTAAATGAAAATGTGATTGTTTCACCATCTTATACAAAAGGGATATAAGAAAAAACGAGATAAACGAAAAAAAGTTTTGTGATTTTGAACACTTTATCAAAGACTGAAGTTATGGATTTTAGGACAAATAATATCATCTTTGTTTGTGTTTTTTTTGTTTTTGTCGTTTTTTCTTCATATTCTCTTTGATATACGATGATAAAACAAACCCGTTTTAATTTTATGTGAAATATGTCGTTTATCTCTACTAAAATTTAACCGATTTTTCGGGTAGGGTTCGTTTTGCTAAAAGAACAAACCTTATGTTTTAAAATGTGAAATAAAAAAATCAAGGTTTTTTTTTAAACCCAGAAATTTGTCAAGTTTTTTCTGTTGAAATGTTAAAGTCTTGAGGGTTTTTTTGCAATTTTTCCCCATAGCATCCTTTATTACTTGTGAAAATTGTTGAACGAAACAGACATCGAATTTTTTTTTTTTTTATCAACAAATAGACATCGAGTTGAAAAATGGAAATACACAACAATATCATAAAATAATAATTAAATTATTTAGTACTTAGTTCTTTACTTTATCTGTAAAAATGTTAAAAATCAGTACTTTAAGCAAAAACAAACATGTTTTCTTTATTTTTCGTTGTAAAGTAAATGTCTAATTTTGTAGGCATGTACTTTAGTTAAAATATAAGTGGTAAGTTTCAAATATTGTAGAATACCCTTTAACAAAAAATTTTTCTTTCAAATATTGTATTTTTGACGTTCAATTTATTTATTTAAATGTCAATTTACACTGAGAATTATCATTTTTCAAATATCTATCTCTTTTTTATATATATTGATTTACATAGGGAACGTTTCTCTATTTCAAACTAAACAAATTACGATGTTGAAATTCAATTTATTTTGTTTTACATTCATTGGTTCTCCTTATAACCATATTAAATGAAATTACATATTTACGAGAAAGATGATAATTTGAACAGCCAATCGCATTTTTATTCTCTATAAATTAGCCTCAACACTTTCACATTTTATCATTCTAAAGATACGTAAACATATATAGTTTCAACAAAGAAAATGTTGTGGATTAAGGTTCTTTAACATCTCAAGTTCTCAACAAGGTATAATCATATATATATATATTATATCAAATAAAATCAGTATCTTATTAGTCTTATATCTTTGCTAATCACAATTTAATTAAAAGCAAATATATTATATTGTTAATTAGGCTAGATAAATGGGGAAATTACAAAACTAAAATTTTAAATTGTATTTCACAAAACTACATCATTTAAAGTTATTTTACGAAACTGGACCTAAATATTAAAAAATAAATCTAAATAAACCATACCCACAAACTCTATTTCTTTAACACTAAACCGTAAACACTAATTATTGAACACAAATGAAAGATCTTAATTTCTGTAAATTTTTAGAGAGTAATATAGTCATTTAAATTTTTTAAAAAGGTAGAGATATAGAGAAAATCGAATTAAATGTAGTTTCGTGAAAAAGAGTTGAAATAGTGTAGTTTTGTAATTTTCTCTAGATAAATTAGGTCATATTATCTACGTACATTACTAATTAAGTACTAAGACCATGATTATCGGGGCCTAAAAGGTGGTATTTAACCCGATAATTTTAAAGAATACCACTTAAAATTCTTTTTTAAGAACCAATCCTTAGACTTTTCGCGGGCCCCACTGACACGTGGCGGTCCGCGATTAATCTCATTATTAATTTATTTTTTTTCAAAAAATAAAAAAAACTTAAGTAACTTTTTTTTGGTACTAAGGGATAATTATGCTCTAACCAAGTTGCTTTCAACTTTTGCATGTCTAGGGTTTTAATATTAACGTAAATCTCACGTAATGTCTAATTCAACTAAAGAAACTAATAGCAAAGCTGGTGAGAAACGACCACTCGAAGTACAAGAAACCAATGATCCGACCAAGAAGATAACTAAACTCACTCTACCTTATCCTAACGACAATCTTCTTCTTCTTCACTCTCCAATCAACAAAAAGTTTTTTGATGAACAACTTGTTCCCACGCCACGTGGCTATGTGGTTAATATCGAAACCATACGTGGCATATTCGCCGACGTCTTGAACAAGATTCTACTCTCTAAGCTCATCGCAAAATGTGATCGAACGATCGATACCGCCACAACTTTGGCTTATAAAGCTTCTAAAATATGTTCCGACGTGTGCATGTGTGCTATATACGCAAAGCAACGTAACCTTCATCGTTACATAGTAACATACAAAGGAAGGTTTCGCGGCGAGAGTTATTACTCGAAAGATATTGAGTTGCCTCTTCCTTTCGCTATAGCCATCGAAAATTTCGGTCTCTTTAAGACTTGTTCTATGACAAAACATTATTACCACGTGTTTCCTGTCTTCCCCGAAGGAAACAATATGAAATATGAGTGAAGAGTACTTAAACATGTTTGAGTATGAATCATATCTTCCTCTCTTTGATGAAATTGGTCTTCCTACGAAGTGTATTGACCCTAACAAGCGTAATGGTACGGCTTGGTGGACTTAGAGCATGTTCATTGGTGTTTCTTAAAGAGATGAAGAGAAATCCATACTAGAGGATTTGTGCTCTAAAAGAGCTTATTAAGAAATCTAAAACATGAAAATGAAATAGCTCAAAAGAGCTTTATTGTGCAAAAATGTAAATGAAGAGAAAATTTAGATGATTGTCACCAAAAACACATAAATCTTATATTGATCTTATAATATAAAAGGGAGAGAGTTGCTATGAACAACTCTCAAGATTACCCTAAATATATATCATCATAACAACAATATTTATACTATTTTACTTATGGAAACCCTAAACATAATGTGCATTATAATGGGCTTTAAAATTGGGCTCTAATATTCCCCCGCAAACTTTGCGTCGGGTGAAAACACGGTGCGAAGTTTGAAACCGCAAAATGAAGATGACTTTGGCAAGAACATGAGTGGAAGTGTGATTAATGTGGTGTAGGCGGATGACTCTCTTTACCAAGGAGAACAAACACTAGTGTGAGATCTATTCAAGCCTATACTTGGAGGTATCGCTAGCTTACTCAGAGGTATTTCTTGATACTTGGCAAACTTAGTCGACCTCCATCAAAAGTATATTTGACCTATTTGTCTCACTAAGAGCTTGGTTTTCCTCTACCCATTTAACTCTCTAATGTTGTCTCTTGACCAAGAAGATTTTCTTCCCACAATCACTTAAACCCTACTTCATATCTACTTCTCATCCATTAGCCATCAATAAAAAGGATTTGCATTTCTCTTTGGCATTTTATCGAACACCTTGTGTGCATTCAACAAACCAGAAACTTGCAGCCTTAAACTCATTACTATCACCTATCCTTTTCTAGCTTCTCACGCCTATAGATCTAAAAAATCTAGCATAAGCACCATACGTGATATAAAGACACATACCATTGATACATCATGCATTGATACATCATGATGAGTTTCTGTCTATCAACAAAGCATGTTCTCATGAACGTGTGTGGCCTTCAAAGTAGAGACAGAGCTTCAACCACCACTATTGCTTCAACTTGCTTTGAAATAGCAACCATACACATATAATCCAACAGAGCTTTTGTTGTAGCTTTTCACTTTTATCTCCTCAACGAGCTTACTCTGTCTTCTACAAGCTGTGAATGAAATGATAAGGTCTTCTTATGCTTCTCAACTTGTGTAGCTAGTAAGAGTTTGTGACAAATATTTGTGATATAAAAATGAGAAGGTTAAACCCAAAGAACCTGGCTCTGATACCATGAAGGGAAATCCATACTAGAGGATTTGTGCTCTAAAAGAGCTTATTAAGAAATCTAAAACATGAAAATGAAATAGCTCAAAAGAGCTTTATTGTGCAAAAATGTAAATGAAGAGAAAGTTTAGATGATTGTCACCAAAAACACATAAATCTTATATTGATCTTATAATATAAAAGGGAGAGAGTTGCTATGAACAACTCTCAAGATTACCCTAAATATCATCATAACCAAAAATATTTATACTATTTTACTTATGGAAACCCTAAACATAATGTGCATTATAATGGGCTTTAAAATTGGGCTCTAATACTTAGCAGGTAGGACCCATTAAATAGTTAAGATCTGGATCTTATATTTCCTATTTAAGATCCGGATCTTAATTATTTAGTGGGCCTTTTGAATACGTGGCGACCTATGATTGATGCGTTTTTAATTATTTTATTTTTCTTTTTTTTAAACCAACTGTTCATGGGTCCCAATGAATAGTTAAATTTTTTTGTGAGTTTCTCTGTTGAATATGGTCTTATAAACCTATGTACAATGGAGATAGTTATGATCTTAAGATGCCTTACCATATTAGCAATTATTCGGACCATTCGTCTATTGTTGCTACTATGTTCTTGTCTCATGATGATGATGATAATGATAATTGTGTAGTGAAACCGATTGTGACTCCTCCTTGCGATGATAGTGACTATGGTTTGCATTTCAGAGATATTCACGAAGAGGAGCAAATGCGCGCTTTCGCGGCTTTGTGCCAATGGACATGACTTTTATTTGAATGAAAAGGCTAATATCTAGGAGCCTTGATCATATGTGTGTGTTTTTTCTATGTTTTTAATTTAATGTTTTTATTTTCGTTTTATGAAGTCTACTACTTGCTATAATTTTTAGGTTGCATATGTTTTCATCATGGCATTGGCATGCCATATTTTATTAAATACTTAAAAGATCAATTTTATTTTATTAAGCGCTACTATATTACTTAAATTTTGTTTATTTAAATTATATTTTTGGATAAGAAATAATACAACTAATAATAAATTGTTAATTTATCGAGTAATGTTTGATTTGTCTCCACAAGATGATGATGATGATGATGATGATGATAGTAGTATTGGTTAGAAGGATGTTTCGAAGAACTATATGAATCAAAAACTCAAAATTCTAAATAAATCTAACATTACTCTATAAAATAACAATTTATTATTAGTTGTATAATTTCTTATCCAAAAATATAATTTAAATAAATAAAATTTAGTTTTGTTTGATTAACTCTAAGTAATAGTAGCGTTTTCTTAAATTATCACCTAAACAAATCATCTTGACCAAAAAAAAAATTATATACTCAAATCAACAAAGTTACATATCAATAATTATTAATTAATATGTGATTTACGTTCATGTCCTTACGTATTTTAATAAAATAAAATGATCTTGTTAGTAATTACTAAAATATGGCATGCCATGATGAAAACATATGCAACCCAAAAATTATAATAAGTAGTAGACTAATTGATACAATCAAAAGAAAACCATTAAATTAAAAACATAGAAAACACACATATTATCAAGACTCCTAGACATTAGCCTTTTCATTCCAATAAAAGTCTGTCCATTGGCACAGAGCCGCGAAAGTGCGCATTTGCTCCCTTTCGCGAATATCTCTCAAATGCCATCCATAGTCACTATCACTACAAGGAGGAGTCACAATTGGTTTCACTTCACGAGTATTCATCATCATGAGACAAGAACATATATAGTAGCAACAATAGCCAAATGGTCAGAGTAATGGACATGAGCATAAGACTATCTCCAATAGAGAAAGAGAAACATGCAAAATTTCTTAACTATTCAATAAGACTCATGAACAATGTAATTTAAAAATAAATAAAAAATGGGTCGCCACGTATCCAGTGGGTCCATGAACAGTGTAAGATTACTCTAAGATTAAAGAATTTAAGAGTCGATTTCTTAACTATTTTGTGGACCCCACCGACTAAGATCCTTCTAAAAAACTCTATTGGAAATGCTCTAAGAGCATGATTATTGATGTTTTTTAGTGGAAAATAAAGAGTGCTTAGGATTAAAAATAAATACATTTAATTGAATTAACTTAAGTATCGATGCTTATATAAGGAACTTTCTTTCTCCTTAGCACTGGACACGTGTCGACAAGGAAAAAAACAAGGAAAAAAATATATGAGTTTTTTTTCTTCGTTTGTTTCCGTTTCAAATTATTAGTTTTCTATTTTAAATGTTTATTTGTATTATTTATTTTCATTTTCTAATAATGAATAAGTTTTCAAATATTTTTTTAAATTTTAGTTTTTAATTTTTTAATATTAAATTTTATTTTTAAGCATCCCTAACTAAATAACACCAATAATCGTTACCAAAAAAACTAAGGAACTAAAGTTTCTTAAACTAAAAATTAATTACAATTAAATACAAAAAATTAACTAAGCACCTTATTAAGCATCAACCAATAAAGATGCTCTAAGGATCCTGAAATCGTAGCTATCTCCTGCATTGTACATAAAATTAGGAAACAATTTTTTTAAAAAATAATTCATCCACAAAAACCAAGTTTATTCAGCAATTACAAGATGGAATCTTATGCATATATGATATAACTTTCTTTCAATTTGAATTCAATCTAAATTAACTACAATCTCCCATAAACACAATACTAATACCATTTACTAATTAACTAGATGAGGACCCGCACATACGTGCAAAGTTTAACATATTTTTAAATTTATATATTTAAAATTATTTAGTGAAAATATATATAAAAAAAATTCATAACTTGGATTATATTTATATAATCTCTTATTTCATAGAGTACATTAAATAAAATCTATACATTGTGCGGGGTAACCGATAAATATGGGGTAACCCGAGATTGATCCGCGTATAAGAAATATTTAAAAATTGTTTATTGGATTATATTTAATATAAATTTCAAAATTATACTTATGTATATTTTAATATTATGAATATAATTTTGTTATATCTTATCAATTATTTATGTTATTTTTTTGACCCGTTACAAATTAAAATTATACATAAATTGAATTCGATTTAATCTCATAACAATTATCATTCCTTTCAAATTCGCTTTGTGATTTTTGTAACGACCCGTAAGGAAAATTAAAATATGTATTTGTTATTGCTTTATTTGCTTGTGTCTTAATTAGCTATATATAAATTTAAAAATAAATCAAGTTTAGATTGTTATAGATATTATTTCATTTGAATAATTCAAGTTCTTTTATTTCGATATGAAAATTGTTATCAAATTTTATTTTATTTGCTAAAATTTTAATTGATTTTCATTTGATTTTTAAATCCTTTGTTATCAAAGATATTTCACGAATATTATTGTTTTCAAATTTTGTCATATATAAATTTTGAAATTTTAAATCGTTTTTTTTATTTTCTTTATTCGTTTTTGTAGAATATTTTTCGAATTAGAGGTAAAATTTGTGAAGATTAAAATTTGAACGATTCTTGTTATCAAATTTTGTTTATAAATATTTAAACTACATTATGAATTCATTTGGACCTTTGTAGTGGGTTTAAAATTATAATTTGTAAATAAAATCAAAAGCATAGGTTATATTAAAAATATGTAGTGGCATTGTATGGTAATTAGAATTTTTTTAAGGGTTTTTTAAAAAATGTTTTCCATTTAATAGATAAGATTTAATAGATAAGATTGGCGTTTGAAATAAGAAAACAAAATAAGAAAAGTTGTTTTAATTGGAAAAAGAAACCTAAAGTATATATAAGATTATATTTTGTTGTCTTTATATACTTCCAAAAAAGAAGATAATTATTTATCCATATCCTGGATATTATAATGTGTGAACCAAATAAATTCTCTTAAATGTGACCAAATAGTAAAGCAATATATTACTCTCTTACAACTTTTCTTCATTCTAATATTTCTATGGAGTCATCTTCTTCACTCCTTCTTCATCATTCTTATTACTTCAATCCAAAATTTGGGAAAAGACCTTCACTTTCTCTTCCATTAATGCGAAATATACGAAAATACAAAACAACTCGCATTTTTTCTAACAAGATGTATGTTCCCGGTATGTAATATATGTAATATTATTCAGAAAATATGGTTTTGATTTATAAATAAAACTATGAGAAATTCTTTAAAACACCATATATATTTTAAAGTTTTAGGCCTAAAATACCATCACAAGTTTATTTTCCGAAAATACAATTAAAATGTTTTTGGAAACAACATATCACAAAAATTTTAAAGGTATTTTATGAAAAAAAACTTTGTGATGGAATAAGGGAGAATTACAAAACTACACCATTTGAATTACATTTCACAAAACTACACCATTTCAAAATTACTTCACAAAACTACACTTAAACACTCAAAATTAAATCCAAATAAATCCTACCCACACAATTCTACCCCCTTAATACTATACCCTAAACACTAATTAGCGAAATCAAATGAAAAGATTTTAATTTTGGTAATTTTTAAAGGGTAAATCAAACTTTTAAAATTTTGGAAATGTGTAAATATGTGAAAAAATTGAATTAGGTAGAATTTTGTAAAGGGAGGAATGAAAGGGTATAGTTTTGTGAATTCCTCATGGAATATTATGCTTAAAATGGTATTTTTAGGGAATATTCCTATAATTTAGCTAATTATTTTTTTTTGTAACAATTTAAATTAGGTTTTGGAGAAGCATCACCGGAGGCTAAGGCAGCAAAACATCTTCATGACTTCTTTACTTATGTTGCAGTGAGGATAGTGTCTGCTCAGCTAGAGGTCAATTTTGATAAAAAAAAAAAAATTAATTTATTTAGGTGTTTAGAACATTATAATTACAAAAAAAAAATCATAATAAAGTTATATAATTAATGTTAATTAATGATATAGAGTTATAACACTGAGGCGTATATGGAGTTTAAGAGAATTTATGGACACACATTCTGTAAGTGACGGAGATAAGTTTTGTGCTGCTCTCATGCGTCGCTCTTCACGTCACATGAACTTAGGTACCAAATATATATATAAATTAAATAAAATTGGTTATAATATCCTTAGGAACAAAATTTTGTTTTCTTCATAGTGGTTTGGACATAACCTCATATATTAATCGAAGAGACATTTTGAAATTTGAATAATAATTTAGAAAAACCCATAAAGTATAATTTTAGAAACCACAAATTATGAATAAAAAACCTATAAACTATGATATAATAAAATGTCTACAAGCATGAGCCCATATATAATGTACAAAAAAGCACATAATTTATAGGGAGAATTACAAAACTACACCATTTGAATTACATTTCACAAAAGTACACCATTTCAAAATAACTTCACAAAACAACACCTAAACACTCAAAATTAAATTCAAATAAATCATACTCACACAATCCTACCCCCTTAATACTATATCCTAAACATTAATTAACGAACCCAAATGAAAATTTTTTAATTTTGGTAATTTTTAAAAGGGTAAATCAAACATTTAAAATTTTGAAATATGTGAAAATATTAAATTATGTGTAGTTTTGTGAAGGAAGGGTTGAAAGGGTGTAGTTTTGTGAATTCCTCTAATTTATATTATATTAGTATTTGATTTTACCAAATAAAAACAATTTCCAAATTATTCTAAATAAAATCATTGATATTAATCGTAAGTAGTTTGTATTCGTTTTATATAATTTAAAGTTTATGATATTTGGTTCATAAGACTATATATGTTGATGATTTTCAACGGAAAAAATCATATGATGTTGTTATTGTTCAAAAAACATTTTAAAATAGTATTTTTTCAGAAACATCATGATAAATAATAAAAAATGGATTGTCAACGGTTTTAAATTTATTTTATATAAATATATACTCAGAAATTAAAACTCCTTCTTTGGCGCGGGTCAAATAATCTATTTGATTCTTACAAACATTTTTTCTAAAATTATTTTAGTAATATATTCAAAAATTAGAGTCATTTTGAGTTATTTTTCTTTGTTTAAACAAAAATATCTTTTACTACGTAAATTATCACTAATTTTCAAACTAGGTTTTGAAGTTATATAACTAAGTATTATTTGCTTTAATATTACAATAAACTAATCAAACTATGTTTTCATCTCATGACCAATGCAAAGCCCTTCGAATTTTAGAGGTAAGCTAAGCTTTTTTTTCCCTCTTTTAATACAACTAGGGAAGACCCCGCGCTACGCGCGGGGAATGATACTAATTTATTTTTATGTTGTAGTTTTTAAATATAATTTTTTGAAAAGAATGAAAAATTTTGTATATGCTTTTTATATTCATGAGGAATATATTGATTTGTGCATAGTTAGAATATAATATATTTACAGTTATTTTTATTGAGGAATATATTTCACGACGATTATCAGTAGGAAACTTTATAGTAGATTTGTATAAGTAATTTAAATTAGTTTATTTATAATTTAAATAATTCTTGCTTTCATTTTTCGGAGATTAATTAATTTTTGTTTTTCTCTTCTTTGTTATAACATTAAAACTAACTAAAATTTTGAAGTTGTTATACTTATAAATTTTATGATTATATTGGTTTTTATATTAAATTATATTTAAAATAAAATATCATTAATTATTTTTACCTTTAAGTATTTTTATTTTGCTTTATATAAATTTATTTGAACTAAAAAATGAGCTTTTATCAAAAAACTAAATAAATGAGCTAAACCTTATAACTATAAATATTATATATTTTTATTTTGTTTTTTATTTAGTTTCTTAATTATAAAATAATAATCCATTAAAATGAAAAAAATTATACAAATGTAAGTATGTGAGCTACAAAAGCTTATGTTTGTCACATATTCACTTCTACGAAACAATAAATTTGGTACTTAAAGGGACGTGAAACTACATCTTTTGAATTACATTTCACAAAACTACACCATTTCCAAAATATTTTACAAAACTACACCTAAACACTCAAAATTAAATCTAAATAAATCATACCCACACAATCCTACCCCCTTAATACTATACCCTAAACACTAATTAGCGAACCCAAATGAAATTTTTTTAATTTTGATAATTTTTAAAAGGGTAAATCAAGCTTTTAAAATTTTGAAAGGGTGTAAATATGTGAAAAAATTAAATTAGGTGTAGTTTTGTGAAGGAGGGGTTGAAATGATGTAGTATTGTGAACCATACCCACATAACCCTACTATTCTAATTATTTGGGGTCTTAGGGTGTATCTATATATCAAAACAAAGTGCAATGACATTGTAACCGCCGCCAAGCTCCTTCACGCAAAAATTTAAACGAAGTAAAAAAAAGAGTGCCACGTGTCGCAACATGGAGAAAAGTAGTTATCTAATTATATTATAGATTTATTAATTTAATATTTTAAAATTTCAATAATATTTTCCTAAAAATATATAAAATGTCAATATTTTGGGAATTTTAATTGAGAAATTCACAAAAGTACACTCTTTCTTCCATTCCTTTACAAAACTCTACCTAATTCAATTTTTTTACATATTTACACCATTTCAAAATTTTAAAAGTTTGATTTACCCTTTAAAAAATTATCAAAATTAAAATCTTTTCATTTGGGTTTACTAATTAGTGTTTAGGGTATAATATTAAAGGGGTAGGATTGTGTGAGTATGGTTTATTTGGATTTGATTTTTAGTGTTTAGGTGTATTTTTTGAAGTTATTTTGAAATGGTGTAGTTTTGTGAAATGTAATTCAAATGGTGTAGTTTTATAATTCTCCCCTTTTAATTTATATAATAATTTAATATAATTTATTATTATAATTATTATTATTATAAATGATACTACATGCAACATCATCTGATTTTGTTTACGTTCGTTATGATTCAAGTTGATCCTTAGTTTTCTAATATTTATGTAAATATTATAAACTTAACTTCGTTTAAAATGTTAGATAAATATTGTTATAAATATGTCAATCTAAAACTTTTTATTCCATATCATACAATTTTATACTTTTTGTAATCCAAAGTCATTATTATAATTATTAACATCTTCATTAATGAGTTTTTCTTTAATTATTATAAAACTATTTTTGTTGAATATGCTTTATTTTTAGAGTAATTCACAAAACTACACCCTTTCATCATTTCCTTATCAAAACTCTACTTAATTCAAATTTTTCTCATAATTACACCTTTTCAAAATTTAAAAGCTTGATTTACTCTTTAAAACTTCACCAAAATTAAAAATTTTCATTTGGGTTCGTTAATCAGTGTTTATGGTATATTGATTAAGTGGGTAGGGTTGTTAGGGTTGTTTATGTAAAATCTCCTATCGATATTATAATTGTTTATCAAAAGCGAAAAACTATAAAAATAAAACAAATTTTGTATTTTAAATTATATAAGCCTACCATAAAACACAAAGCCACGTTTTTGAAGTTTGTTGTTTTTCATGTTTTCGTTTTTTATGGATAATTTATAACATTTTTATTTTGGTTTTACCTCATCGTGATCTTAACGTATAATTTGAATCATCATTAATGTATCATTTGAATTCATTTAAAAATGTATCTATTAATTATTTTCATGTAATTTTTTCGAAATTTATTTATGTTCGCGTCATGCGCCTATGTCAAACCATCTAGTTGTATATAATGTAATGTTTTATTATATTATTAAATGATTTTATGTCTTTAATGATTTATTATTTGGTTTCTTATTTTATGTCTTAAACGAGTTTTATCAAATTTTTATTTTATTTATGTATTTAATAATTTTGATGATGACGTTAAATTTTTATTCTTTTATAGCATAGTAAATGATTTTGGAACAACCATTTTTGTGTTATGTTTTACTTTTACCATTGTTGTGAACTTGTCTACCTCACTAATTATAAGTGCTTATAGTATATCCAATTATAAAATAACACGTGTCTACTACTTAACTTTTTTTGCATCTTTGTCCTTTACTCTTATCAAAAACCCAATTTCTTCGGCTAAACCTAAAAGAGCACTGTAGAATCACCAGCGTATGTTAGTAAGATATGTATAGTTCCAGATATTGAAACTGATACATACTCTATTGCTTTCCCCTCTTTCAATTCTCCGTCTCACTAACTATGGCGGCGGAGTTACATCAGCTAATATCAACCCACCAGACTAACGGCGGTTATATCCCGCCGTTAATAACCTCTTTAGAAGCACCGAAATCATCCGCCGCAGTTTCAATCGGCGTATCCGCCGGATCAAAACGGCTTAGAAGATCTAGCGTTCGGTTTGGCGAAATCGGCGGCGACCAGCACCACGTGGCCTACGATTCTCACTCGCAACAGCCTAAATGGAGTCCAATCATTAACAGAAAAGAGCTTAATGAAAGCGGTAAGTCTTCTTCAAGGGCAAGAACAGTAACGAATCTGAGTTTCGGCTACGAAAACACCGAGGAAGATCCGATCTCCGTCGGGACTTGGCGGGTCAACAAATGGGTCAAATCATCAGACGCCGATACAACAACAACAGAGAAACGATCTCGATCGAATCACAGAGATGGAAGAAGACAGGGAAGAGGGATTAATGGCTTTTACATTAAAGGATGAGGGCCCACAGGAGAAGAAGGACCAATCACGAGAAGGAATAAAATTGTAGAAGAAGCTGACGTGTCACTCGCTGAAGAGAAAGAGTTTAACTTTTATAGTATAGATTTCAAAATAGCTTCAATTATTATTACTTTTTTTTTTTTGTATTTATGATTTTAAAACATTTTCTTACCCGTACACAACTTTGGTACGGTCTGCTTATTGTAAGAACGATTTTGAATGGGACAACTTAAAGCGCTTAGCATCTAAGGTTAAAACTCTTGTCTCCATCATAATCTTTCTCTCTACTTTATACATGAATTTTAATTATATATACATTTTTTTTTATAAAAGATTTAATTATAAATGTACATGTAACATAAGCATATATATTTTTTTTTTGTGAAAAATGTAGAACGTGGATGGATGCAACACAAAACTCATGCGTGAATATGTCTTAGAGACTAGCCATGTAGAAACTGATCCTGATAAGTAACAAAACATCTTTTTCTCTCTTTAAAACCACATTTTCATAATATATATTCCCAAGAGTATAATAATGCATACATGAAAGTTGAAACCGTTTGTACATAAATACATATATACCATTGTCTTTATGTTATTCTCAAAAAAATACTCTTTCTAGAATAACCAAATTAATCAAGAATCGAACCAATCGATATTTTTTTGTTACCGCGGAAATAGGCTAAAAACCTATTGGCTTTGCGTGGAGTTTTACTTAGAGACGGCTTTGGATACCATGAGAGGCGTTGATTTTGCCCGTAGCGAAATACGATTGAGCATTGTCTTCGATATTGTCTAGCCTGAAATTTAACCGAATAAAGACGGGTTTTAGATCACGAAAAAAGACTAGGATATGTAGAGGAATATATATATATGGAGTTATTAGTATTAGATAGTATTATTACCTATAGAGATAGTTAACCATAATGCCACAACTTTGATGAATACCTTTCTCTGATATATCAGCCATCCAATTTATTCTTTCTACCATCTATTGTGTTAACATTTCGAAAACACGCAAATATATCTATTAATTTTTCTTAAGGGAGGTTACCAAAAATACCATCCTTCATTTTTTAAACAAAATCTACCATCACAAGTTTGGAGAAATCTGTTAAGATACCACAAATTTGAAGTTTTAAAGTAAAAATTACCTTTTAAAAGTTTATTTGGTCAAAAATACAACAAATCCAAAAAAACAAGTTTTAGCACTTCAGAATTTCATTTTTTCGTTTGGGTTTATTTAGGATTTAGAGTTTAGTTAAGCGTGTATAGTTTAGCTTTGAGGTTTTTTGGTTTAATTTTAAGGGTTTTAAGCTAAGTTATGTTTTGTTGTATTTTTGGTTAAAACAATTTAATGGTATTTTTGGAAATTTCCCTTAAAACATTATTGGGACTTACCGCTCCATTTTGCAAGTGGAAGTTAGCAACAGAGTCTAAAGCTTTTCCTCTCTTCTTCTCTTGCAAGAGATACCTATCATAAATATAAATAAAACATCAAGAGTTTACGCGTATATGATTAATATCAGACCATTACCATCTCCAATAACAAACATACCTAGCACACAACCGCATAAGAATAGGTTCCAAAACCTGCAATACACTAGACGAAGTAGCCCAATCGCACTTCTTTGCCGACAGAATATTCAACAGAACTTCCACGCCGTTGTTACTGGAAGAAGAATCACTATGTAAACAAGAATCAAATTAGTGTATGCTTTAAAAAAATCGATCTTTTACAAGAACATACTTGAAGAAAAGTCTTACTCTGATAAGCTCAAGAGGGCTTGTTCCTCTTCTTTGAATAACACTTTCTCGCTAAAAGTAGATGAAGGCGAATCATTCTGGTCGCTACGACGCTCATCATCGGAGAATCTTGACTGAGATGATAGCTTCGAGAGTAGCCATTGCATGAATCCAGGAATGGGACTAAGCGTAGCAAATGTCTATATTACGAAATACAAAACGTAAAAACACTTTGTAGACCAAACCAAAATATAGTTCAAAAGTACTCACGGTAACGTGTGGCATTTCTCTTTTCACCAGCGTAATCACTCGTTTTATCAGAAATTTCCCGAGGTTTATACCAGCCAAACCAGGCTGCAAAATACACACAAGAACATAAGGCAAGTATATTTGAGGTTTGAAAGAGAAGAAGAGAGATTACATTAACATACCTGAGTTGAAGAAATCGAGTAAAATAAAGCGCAAGTAGCTTGGTTCTCTGGTATAGGAGGATTGTCCCACAAAACTTCCTGCCACGGTGTAACGGCTTTTTCAGACATGTAGACACTAAGGAATGTAAACTATGTCTTGTAGCATTGTACCTTAATTGTCTGAGCAACGGTTTCCATGAGAGCGACTTCGATAAAAATAAGCGGTTCACCTAAAATATAACAGGACATAAGATAGTCAAAGAATGTGGTCAACTTACAATGAAAGAAACATGTAGCACTAAATCATTTTTCTTCGATAATTAACATACACTAACTAAGTTTTTAAAATACCACTATAGAGTTTTTGTCAAAAATACCATAAAACTTAAAATTAGCTTAAAACCTTTGAAACTAAACACTAAAACTCCGAATACCCTCACAAAAACTAAATATGGAATCCAAATGAAACATTTTATATTGTAAAGTGTTCAAACTTGTCTTTGAGTTTGTGGTATTTTTCGGAATAACAACTTTTTAGTGGCATTTTTAGTCTAAATTTGTTTTATGGTATTTTACGGAATATCTCTATAATAAATAAACTAAACTCACTAACCAGGGATAGATGGATGAAAATAACCAAAGCATCGACGACCTATGCCTAATCTTCTTTTAAGATCCAAGAGGTTGCTTATAGGATGCACCGCCTTTAACAAAGAACATGTTATTTAGAAAAAAACATCTGAGATTTGTTGTAACTAAAAGTATTACCAAATGTATATATACCTCGTAGGCCACGATCTTCTCGAGCAGCGAAGCAGGATCATCCCAAGTGATTCGGTGAAGCTCTAAAGTTGCAGGACTAAGCCACATACCGAGTTTCTCCTTAAGATAAGAATCTAATGTCCTCAAAGACGGCAAGTTTTCGTTTCTAGTAACATTAAAGATATCTATGTATTACCGTACTACACTAAAATCGCCTCACATCAAAAATACATATATAAAATGGAAGATTCTAATACTATTCGTAAAAAAATGAGTTGGGACAATGCTTACGTGAGTATCGATAAGAGATCAGCGCGTAGTAAGGTCAAGAATCTCATTCCTCCCGGATGCGTGTTTAGCCTCTCGAAGAGAACTTCGTACGTTGGCTGAAGAACGTGCCTTAGGTTCCTCTCAATACGGTAGAAAACAGAAGATAAAGACGCCTCTTTGTCACCATCGCCTACACGAGTTCGTACACATTAATCGAAGAATAGCATTAAAAAATCAATCGAAAGACAAAGACTTTACTTGTTGGATTTTCGAGCCCGAGGTATTGCTTAACGAGTTCTCTGACTTGTTCTCTGTTAACATCATACTCTTTGGCTAACACGAGAAGTAGCTTCTCACGGTCTTCAAGCGAAAGGCTAAAGTAACCCTACAAGTGTTTTTAAACCATATAAGTAATCATAATCTTAAAAGGTCAATATAATGTTTGTTTTACCTCTTGAAACTCGTCGAGAGTAATGTCTAATACACCGGTTTTACTCGCTGAAATAGCCGAGTGCATTGTTTCGCGGACTACTTCATATACTCTAAAACATCATAGAGATTATACCAAAATCAAATTGTTAAACCAAGGTTTAACTTTCTTCTTGAAGAGAACAAACAAATGTGAAAACATACCTTCTTGTGTCACAAAACTCGACAGAATTTCGAGTTCTTTGAGTGGAATTTAACAGAATGTGATCTTTAGAATGATTATCTTTAGTATTAGGTGGGATCTCTTTCTGATAAACAGGTTAGTAATCATTATCTTTAGAGCTTAATCACAAAGAAATTGGCTTTATTATATAAATTATATTGTTTAAAAACAAGAATCAAGAAACCATAGACACAATATTTAAAGCTCATAAAGCAGAACCCTTTACAAAGAATTTGGTTATATTATATCAATTGTCTAAACTTGAAAAACTATTCATCACAAGATTCAAAGAAATATTCAAGAAAACCATATACACAAAGATTTCAAGCTCAAGAATTTAAAACACTATTTTTTGCTTTTATATAAATTAAAAAGACACAAAATTTCCATTACCCAAAGATTTTTATCAATACAATTAGTTAAAAAAAAATCAGACAAAGAATAAAAAAGGGGTTTTAACAAAAAAAAAATAAAAAAAGAAGAAGCTTACATGAAATTGAGAAAGTGGAGATTTGGTGGTATTGTTGGAATTGTTCATCTTAGCACGCAACAGAATCGCCAGATTTTTCTTGCTCATCTCTGTTCAATTTTGATAATCATCATTTAGATTTTTATTTTTAAATCAAGAAATCAGAGAAATTTATTTATCGAATAAACCCAAAACGAAAAACTTAAACTTTATGGAACCCAGAAAAGTAATAAAAAAGGGGAAATTGGCTAAATGGTCCATATTCAAAAAGAGTTTGTCACTTTATACCTTTGCATATAATATTTTATCTTAATATACCTTTATTTTTCATAAATACAAAACTAACCTTAAAACTAAATAACATACCTAAGCCCATTAAATAAATCTGAAACTAAAAATAAATATATAACCAAGCCCTTAGAGCAAGTCCAACGGTGTTTCTTAAGGAGATCTTAGCATGTGGAGCCCACCTAAATAGTTAAGATCTGAATCTTATATTTCTTATTTAAGATCTAGATCTTAACTATTCATGCATACGTGGCGGTCCATGATTGGTCCGTTTTTTATTTTTTTATTTTGTTTTAAACCAACTGTTCATGGATCCCACTGAATAGTTAAGAAATTTTGTGGTTTCTCTCTTGGAGATGGTCTTATTATCTTCTTCTTCTGCGTTTCAGTTCTTGTCTTATGCGGTTCTATTTTTCGCCGTTTTCTTCTTGAGGTATTTTTTCCGCTCTCTCTCTCTTGCTCTCTCTCTCTTTTGCTCTATCTATTTTGTTTTTTAAAATACTTTCATCATCAATATTGGATTTTTTTGTTGAGTTTTTTCTCTTTTTGTTTGTTGTGGATTGAATGTTTTTTGTTGTAAATCTTGGTATGATATGATTGATTATGCTTTTAATTACGCGAATTCAACTATTGTTTGAAAATTTATTGATCTCAAATACATTAAATTATCTTATTATTGATGATTTTCATGGTAAAATAAGACATTGTAAAGCTTTTTACAAATCTGCTATATCTATGTTGCTATTAATCTGAAACTTTTTTCTTGTTCTTTTGGTATACTTTGATTTTATGAACTGATTTTAAATTGAGATCACAATAATATGTTTTATCTATCTTATGTTTTGGTTTAAGTTTAATATATTTTGTTTTTTTGCTTGTTACTAGATTATGGATTTTGAGTTCCCAAAAAGATTATTCAAACGAGGGTCTGAACCTGAAGTAACACACATCAATAACTATTGCAGATTGACTATTATTCAAAAATTGAAGACTCTCTTTCCAAATGAGTATAAGGATGTTAGGAAAGATCCCTTGTTTGCTCATATTTTGGCGGTTTATCATAATAAGATAAAATATTCAGCAAGAATAATACACAGCATGTTGGTAAGGCAATTGGTAACCGACAAAAGACATGAGCTATGGTTTGAGTTTGCGAGGAGGCCACTACGATTCTCTATGCAAGAGTATCACGCAATCACTGGGCTCAACTGCGAGGATGCTAAAGAAATTGATTTTGATAAATGGGCAGATGATGGTGGCTTTTGGAGTAAGTTGTTGAGGAGAGAAGAGCATACTACTCTTGAAAAGATTGGGCTGATTATATAGAAGGTGTTCAAGACTGGAAACGAGTGGACAGATTAAGACTTATTTACTTGTGTGTGATTGTGGGTGTGGTTTTGGCGAGAGGAGACAAAGCTGTGATCCCACTTGAGTACATCAAAGTGGTCATGGATATGGCTAAGCTTAGGGCATATCCGTGGGGGCGTGAGAGTTATGATCTTCTTCTCAAGTCAGTTTTCAAGAACCGAAAGAAAATGTTGAAGGCACCAAAGAGCTATGCATTAGAAGGTTTTTCATACTCGCTGCAGATTTGGGTTATGGAAGCGATACCGGCTGTTGGAAACTATGTTATCAACACCATAATCACCTTGAACATTGTTGTCGTCGGCTTTTCTTTTTAAAACCTCATTCATTTTTGGTGGATGGTCCGATTCCTCATGCTTTTCTTTCACATTATCATCATCATCGACATGGCTTGTGTCAGAAGGATCTTTATTCCAATCGAATTTTTTGTTTTGATTCCCGACTATTCTAGCAAATGACACACACAAGTAAACGGACGAATTCTTCTTCGTATATCCAATAAAGCTAGTAACTTGTCGATCGTTAGCAATAATAACTGGGGGAACTCCTAAGTTATTGATGATAGAACTTGGAAAATAACTCAACTCAACACTAACAATCATCTGGTCCATTCTGAAATCCTCTAAAACCATCATCTTCAATTGCTCAAACGTAGTAGTTGATTCCAAGGTGAGCAATCTCCCTCGTTTTTCCTTATCAACAATGAACTTCCACTCGTTATTCACATCTCGTTGCCAAACACCACTTGTTGCATAGATATAAACCATTTGATTTGATGAGAAAGAGAGAAAAAAACAAGAAAAATTTATGAATTCTATGTAAAGAATGATAGTAAACGTGATTCATATTCAATTCAAGAACATGATGATAAGTTTAAATAAAATTAGTTATGATTGTTTCCTAGATTTTCTCAGATTTTAAAATATAAAATAATCGAAAAGATATAATACATATTCTAAAACAGATAGATTACAAACAAAAGTCAGAATGTATATTCTAACCTGGTTATAACATATCATAGATGTGAGAAAAAGCTATTTTATGTAAGATATATGATAGAATAAAGGATATAACATAATTAAACGTGTTCTAAATTTTCCCACAATAACGCTAAGAGCCTATAATATATATTGTGGGTTGTATACAACAAAGTATTTTAGTTAGAACTTAGGCAAACATGTTTTATATTTAGATAGAACATAGAGAATATTTCACAATACAAATTGTAATTTTTATAAAACGTAGAATATAAGTTAGAACATCTATTATATCTTTGTAAAAAGGTTATAACATACATTCTAACAAATATAGATCAACTTATCCAAAAAAAATTCGGAATCCAATTTTTGTATATAAAAACACATAAAATATTCTTGTGATTGTATTGATTTTTTCATATTTTTATGATTTATATATAATTTTTAATAATTAATTTTGTTTCTATAAGGGTATTTATGTCTAAAATTGACTAAAACTTATAAAGGTATATTGGGACAAATACATTCTCATTATGGCCTATTTTTCCAATTTCCCCCAAAAAAAAAGGAAACGAAAAATAAGAAACCTCAAAAATCAGACCGTTCAAAGATCTCGCGGAAGGGATTTGTCTGTCTTATTTATTTTTCAACGGTCTCCGTTTGTCTTCACCGACCAGTTTACTTTACATGTAAATTGCCAAAATATTGTTTTTAGAGTTTTGTTTTTGTTAGTTTATAAGTTTCTTTACCATAACAATTTTTTTTAAAATAATTATTTTTTGAAATGCCATTAAAAAACATCTTTCAAAAAATGTCCGAAAATGTGACACGTGAATATGAAATCGTCTATGTCTACGAAAATAAACGACGAATAACGAATTTGCCCTATTGTTTTGTCCACTTGGTGTTCGTGGATTAAAATTTGTCAACGAAATAAAAGGTTAAATTCGTCATTTGTAGTCTATTTTCTTGGACGTGGACCGCGTGTGCCATTTTTCGAAAGATTTTATTTTAATGACATTTTTTTAAAGATTTTAATTTTTAATGGCATAACACCTAATTTTTTAAGGATATTTAGGGTATATATACATATTATGGAGCATAATTAGGTAAATAAATTAGGCGTTTTCAGCCATGGTATAATGGCCAAATTACCCCTCACGAAAATAGTCGACTATTTTAGTCCCGAGTGTCCTTCATTATAATAGCTTCAGTAAATTTAAATAATCATCTATTTACCTAACAAATATATATCTACTTTACCCACACGAGAAATTGGGGATGACGAAATTATGGGTTAGAGTTTAGGGTTTATGGCTTATGGTTTAGGTTTAATTGTTTGTGAATATGGTTAGGGTTTACGTAAGATGTTTTGAAATTTGGATTAGGTTTTCGATCTCTCTCTCGCCCTCTATTATCTCAAACTCTTCTTTTCTAAACCTTTGTTCATACATATTTTCAAAAATAACTATTTATTTACTTCTTCAAACTTGTTATATCTTCATAGTTGATTATATTGTACACACGGTTCATTAATAGTCGTTTATTGTCTCACGAATAATTATCTATTTTTCTTAAATTATTTATCTATAATGAATAAGGTGTTATATTTTTATAGTTATGTTTTATGTTTTAAGCTTTAAAGGGTAATATTTTTTGTACATGTAAATAAATTATTTATTTAATGCAAATAGTAACTATTATTCATCGATATAAATTAGTGTACATGTAATTTACCTATTTAATTCAAATAGATAATTATTGCTGAAATAGATAGATCCAAGGGCAAAAATGGAAAAAAATATTTACCTCTTTTACTTTTTGTTATTTCAGCAAATTAATTTAAACTTTTGTTATTTTAGCAAATTTTCACCACCATTTGTATATTTAACAAATTCACCATTTTTTAATACCCGAAGACATAAATTAATTTAAAAATCATAGAATTAAATTCTTAATTCTCAAGACAAACTTTTACATTAAAAAATGCATATTTTTATTTTTATCTAAAATGATTATTTATCTTAAGTTAATTATGGTATTTTTAACACAATTTTATAATAAAATTTAGAAATTTCTCAGTCTTCAGATTTGTAAATATCACTAAACCTCAAATCATTTCTAAAAAAGAGAATTATAACTTGAAATTTAGATAAACACACCAACAAAAATCAGAGAAATATGAAATTTTGTAAATCCAATAACATATTCAACAAACATCTTCAAGCTTTGGTCTTAAACCACAAAGTAATACTTAATGAAACATAAATAAACTTTCTTCATCCACTATAAGTTACTGTTAAGTTAGCTATGCTTCTGTTGTCTCAAATAAGATAGATAAGATATTATCACTCAAAATCTAACAAAGGTTTCTTCGACCGCGCAGCGAGTTTCTGTTCCCTCTGCTCTGCAACACTAAGAAGAGCTTTTCGCCGAGCTTCTGCGCTTTCCAAGTACTCTTGTATAGGAGGAAGAGTAACTTTTTGTTTCTCTCCTCCACTAGCTTTTGCTCGACGAATCAACTGTCCAACAAAAAACATATATAAGTTATAAGATTTGCGCGGTCTTTGAAACCAAAGTGTAGAAGATTGTAATAACCTTAGAAGCCCATGTTCTCTCTGCTCCTTGGCATACATCTCTTATATCCCTACCCGACATTCTGCATAAACCAATCAAAACCCGCAAAAATACAATCAAAAACTCGGTCTTTAACGTAATTTTGTTAAAAGAGAAACTTTACGCTTCTGTGGCTTGAGCAAGCTGGACTAGTTCAGGCTTGGAGAGCTGTTTTGCGTATTGGGCGATGATATCTTGACGTGTTTGTAAATCCGGTAAGCCAAACATTATCATCGAATCAAACCGGCTGTACATAGACAGATGAAAAAACATTAGTACACTGGTCATGATACTATGCAGCCACTAATAGCCAAGAGGCTTTATCGCTTATTTACCTGATCAAAGCAGGATCAAGATCTTGTTTTCTATTGGTCGCAGCGATGACAACCACTTTTTTGTCTTGCTCAAACCCATCAATCTACAAATAAATAGACTGAGAATTTTACAATACACTTTTTAAGAACAAATTTTGCAAAAACACACCTACTTAAAGTTCATTTTTCGTTAAAACCTAAACACTAAATATTTAACCCGAATAAACCTTCAACACTAAACAAAATTGAAATAGGTGTAGATTTGTAAAAAATAATGAATAAAAAGGTGTAGTTTTGTCAAATTGACATAAACAGAAGCAACTTCATCATACCGGTAATAGCTACTCACTAATGGATATGTGAAATTGGCAATTTGGTGTGTATTACCTGCCTTAGTAGTACTGACAAAACTCTACGCGTTGCTTCGTGCATCTCACTATCACGAGATATAGCAAATGCATCTATCTGTAGAGAAAGTTAGTTACTCAACTTTAGTAAAAATGAAAAATAAGGGCAAGAATATAAAAAGAAAACATCTTTTCTTCACCTCATCAAGAAATATAATCGCGCCATCAGAGAGCTCGTTCGCTTGTGAGAACACAGTGCCAAGAAGCCGTTCGCTTTCACCATAGTACTTAGACATGACAGCTTCAAGCGGAACATACAACAACGGTATGCCCTGGTAATAAATCACCAAGAGATTAGATCTCAATAAAGATTAGATCTCAATAAGCCTCAAAAGGTTATCAAAATTACTAACAAATCTTAAGTACTCACAGCTTGATTAGCAATAACACGCGCACAAGACGTCTTCCCAGTTCCTACCGTTAAAGAGTTTATAATAATATCAGATTCAAAAACTTGTTTCTTTCTATAAAGCGGGGCGAAAATTGCAGAAATACACTAAACCAACCTGGTGGGCCCTCGAACAACACAGCACGAGGCCGGTTTGATTCGAATTTGGAACGTGTACCACGTACTATATCATCATACACTTCAGGACTATGAAGTGCCATCAATATAGTATCTTCTATCTCTCTGCATTCACAATATAAACCTTCTAATAAACAACTTTTACGAAACTGAGAAGATAATAACTAAAAAAAGCTTACCGCTTTTGCTGGTCATATCCAGCAATGTTGTCCCATGAGATCTCATCGATTGAATCATCATCAACACCGAGAGGTTTGTTAACTCCGTAGATTCTCACTCCCATTGATTCCAGCTGTGAAATAGTTTTGTCTGTAGACGGTTCACGCGTGCTATTTAATCCTCCCTTGTTTTGTCCGGTTTTATTTCCAGCTACTTGCAAAGCCGAAACAAAAGCCTCGAGTTCTACGTTAGTCAAGCTTCCCTTCTTTATAAACTCAACTTCCTAACACATATCTTAGCATCATTAAGATATGAATAGTGAAAGATTATCCGTAAGAGAAATGAGATTCTACCACTTTATCGGAAGTGAGTAAGGAGCCGAAGATAAGTATGCACAAGTCTTCATTTGAGTTATCTTCGTTCTCTACGAGTTCCTTCTTATTTTCAACACCGCGAAGTGTTATTTGCCAAGCGACGGGACTGAATCAACAAGAAACAAAAAAAGTAGGCGTGTTTTAGCTTACGAAAAGCTTCCTCTTGGACAAGCTTTTGTTAGGACAAGACCGACACTTACTTGTCCCAAGCACGCAATATCATGTCTGAACCACCAGTTTGATCCGAGACTTTCACACCAAGCTGTGATCCAATGTTCGCTATTAACTGCGCGACTTCACAAGTCGAAGGAACTTGAAACTTCAACGTAATCTAAAGCACACGAAACACGCCTCCCAAAATCACAATCACTATCGAAACCAGAGAGAGAGAGAGAGAGAAAACAATAACAAGATCACTGCATAAACCTTTTGTCCCCTGACGGCGACAGCGAACCGAGGGTAAGAACCAGATCGAGTTCCTTTACTTTGTATCAATTCTTCGATCCGAACACGTTCTTTCTTGGCAATATCCGCATAGTTCGGTGAAGTATCTATAGGCACCGACGATGAATTCTCACTAGCCTGTGTAATATGTTAAGCTTCAAACTAGAATCAGTGCTAATGTAATAAAAACTAGTTCACTTATCGAAATTCAACACCGATAATTCGGCTTTATTGTATGTGTTATAGATTACAAACAAACCTCTTCAGAATCAGCATAAGCTACACCTATTGCTCCAATACTAAAGAGAGAGCCCAAAACTACAGGTGCCATAGAAACATGTAGAGAATCGTTGTTTAAGGAGATAAGGCAAGATCTCAAGACTTGGTCTGCTTTTATATTACTCTGCTCAAAGTTTCCTACAAAGAAAATCAAAAGACAACATCGTACTAAAGAGAGACCAGTGTGTATTAAGCTGATTATACTGTTAAATTCTCAATAAAGGAAACATTTTTTAACCTAATCAAACGATTTCGATCAAAACCAATCAAAGGAAACATTTTTTAAGCTAATCAAACGATTTCTATCAAAACCCATCAAAGGAAACAAAGGATCTTCATCGAATTTTGAAGAAATTTGATGTACCGCGAAGCTCTGCTCGTCCACGTGAGTTCTTCAATGGAACCATGGGTTTAGGTTGATAGAGAGATCCGCGCAATGCGCGAGCTGCTCGAAGCAATCGGCGTAGAACCGCCATTGAATTTGCCTTTACACGACAAAATTATCGAAGTTGGTCTTGTAGTGAAGCCTCTTGCTGCTTCAAGGGGGTTTATTAAGGGTTTTTTTCTTTGAAAGAAACCTTCGAGAGGAAATTAACCGGTTTATTAAGAAATTGGTTTAATATGGTATGTACCGGTTTAAATATCTTGCTATTAAAATTTCATAACTTTTAGCCTTAATTAAATGGGTCATAAAAGAAACCGAAAAAAAAATGGGCCATAAAAGTAATTTGAGAAAATCCAAAAATTATATACCAAACCGAAAACTATACAAAGATGTATGTAAACGAAAACCATAACCGTACCAATAACTTGCAAAACTGGTGCGGTAACCCGCAATTTAAACCTCAATATTTATTATGTTAGATTAGATATAAATTAATTTTATGTTAATAAATGATCTTTTTTAAAAAATTTATGTTAATAATTAATTTTATGTTAATAAATGATCTTTTTTAATAATGTTGCAAGATGGAGGAAGCAACCTTGTTACAATAGAGAATCTGAGATTGACTCTGGAAGAGGCGCACAGTGATGATCAGATTCCCCAAGAGGAGGTGGATTCATTAGTTCTTAAGTTGAAAGAAGCATATATCGAGGAAGAGTTATACTGGAAACAAAAGAGTAGAAATTTGTGGTTAAAAGAAGGTGACAAAAATACAAAATTTTTTCATGCAACGACAAAGAAAAGGAGGGCGAGGAATAAATTGACATGTTTACTAGACCAACATGGGCAGCTAGAGGACTCGGAATCGGGGATGGAGAATATTGCAACGTCTTATTTTCAACAACTATTTAAACACTCGGACACGGGAAACATGGATGCGGCTTTGAGCGATTTAAGAGCAGTGGTACTTGACCATATTAATGTTTTACTAACAAAGGATATATCAGAAGCAGAAGTAAGGAAGGCTCTTTATTCTATGTACCCAGAAAAGGCCCCAGGACCTGATGGGATGACGACTTTATTTTACCAAAGATTCTGGCACGTTATCAAACATGATTTGGTTCTGATGGTCAAAGATTTTATGATATCTGGAACTTTCGACCGAAGACTTAATGAGACGAATATCTGTCTAGTCCCGAAAGTGGATAAACCTAAAAAGATGATGGATCTCCGGCCCATAAGTCTTTGTAATGTGGCATATAAGGTAATCTCTAAGGTATTATGTTTGAGACTAAGAAGATTTTTGCCGAAAATGATATCAAAGACCCAATCGGCGTTTGTATCGGGGAGACTGATAACGGATAATATACTAGTAGCGCAGGAGATGGTCCACGGGCTGAGAACAAATAAAAAATGTAGGTTTCATCATATGGCAATAAAAACGGATATGAGTAAGGCATATGATAGAGTAGAATGGCCTTTCCTTGAAGCAGTATTACTGAAACTAGGGTTTAGTATAACCTGGGTAAAATGGATTATGTGGTGTGTCAGTTCTGTCTCATATCAAGTCTTGATTAATGGTCAGCCCAGAGGGTTGATCATACCGGAACGTGGCCTAAGACAGGGGGATCCAATGTCCCCTTATTTATTTATCCTATGTACGGAGGTGTTAATCTCTTTAATCAAGAAAGCAGAGAGGAACTCTCACATTACGGGCATTAAAGTGGCAAGGAATAGCCCTGCGGTGTCTCATTTATTATTTGCAGATGATAGTCTCTTTTTTTGTAAGGCGGACGAGAGGGAGTGCAGGGAAATCTTAAAAATACTAGAGATATATGGAAGAGCGTCGGGGCAGGAAATAAACTTCTCAAAATCATCGGTCATGTTTGGACACAATGTGGATATAGGGACTAAGACGAATATGAAAAATATCTTGGGCATTCAAAAAGATGGAGGTATGGGTGCATATTTGGGAATTCCGGAAAGTTTAGGGGGAGCAAAGAGTAAAATATTCAGTTATGTTCAGGAACGGTTAAATGAAAGGATTAATGGCTGGACAGCCAAGTTGCTATCTCGAGGAGGGAAGGAAACACTAATTAAATCAGTGGTCTTAGCCCTACCTCTGTATGTGATGTCATGCTTCGAATTGCCCCAGACGTTAACAAAAAAGTTAACCAGCGCCATTTCCAAATTCTGGTGGATCTCCAATGGAAGGAACTGCGGTATCCATTGGGTAGCATGGGAAAAAATGTGTGAGTCCAAACACGAAGGTGGCATGGGCTTTTGATCGTTACAAGAGTTTAATAAGGCTTTATTAGCAAAACAATTTTGGCGTCTCTCTCAATTCCCAGAATCTCTGGTTGCACGAGTGTTAAAGGGGAGATATTTCTCGAGGGTACACCCTTTTAGGGCCAAGTCACCACGCGCCCCATCCTCTGGATGGAGAAGCATTTTTTCCTCAAGGGATCTATTGTTGAGAGGTTTGAGGATAATGCCCGGGAAATCAAGCAAAATATCGGTCTGGAAGGATACATGGATCCCGGATACGAACCCAAGACCGGCGCAAGGAAGGGGAAGCCTGTTATTTCCTGAGTTGAAAGTTAAGGATTTAATTAACTCTCATACACTTGAGTGGGATAACGAAGTTTTAGCGGCCTTAGTCAGCAGAAACGATAAGGTTTTAATTCAGGGATTACCGATCAGTAAAAGATCGGATTCGGATAGATGGACCTGGCACTACACACAAACAGGAAAATATACGGTAAAATCAGGCTTTAACTTGTTGCAAAAAATCAAAAAAGAGAGTATCTCAGCTAATCAATGGGGACCTAATATAAATGCGTTAATAACAAAAGTGTGGGATACACAATGCCCACAGAAATTGAGGCATTTTTTGTGGCAAATAGTATCGGGAAGTATGGTAGTTAGAGAAAGATTAAACTCTCGAGGTATACAATGTGACCCGGTTTGTCCACGTTGCGAGGAAGAGATTGAGACAATAAATCATGTGTTTTTTGAATGTACCCATTCCCTTTACACATGGGGTGTTTCACCAGTCTCAATCAATCATGAATTCCCACAAGGAGGTGTGTATTCAAACATGGATTATTTGCTCTCGAAGTTAAAAGTAATAGAGAGTCAACATCATGAAATAGATTGTTATCCTTGGATATTATGGTATATTTGGAAATCAAGGAATAAAAAGGGTTTTGAGGATGTGGAAATTGATCCACCCGATATTATTGAGATGGCAATAAAAGAATCAAAAACTTGGGCGGAAGCCCAAAATGTGGAGGAAGAGGTAGATCAGAGGATAAGTTTCTTTGCGCTGGAGGAATCGCAGAACGTGGTTTCAGGATTAGTTTGTCAAGTGGATGGATCATGGAAAAATACAGATGTGTTTGAAGGACTAGGATGGATTTGTATAAACGGGGATGGCTCAAGTCATCTAATGGGAACAAGGCGTAAAAGAAGGGGTTTATCTCCTCTACACACTGAGTTTGGGGCCCTATTATGGGCTATGGAAGTTATAAAAGCACAGAACATCTCATGTCAGGAATTTGAAACAGACAGTACGACATTGGTGACAATCTTGCAGAGTCCCACAGAGTGGCCTGCGTTTAAGACAATGATCGAGGAGTTTGAGACGTTGCTCGAGTACTTTACAGACTTCAGAATAAAAAAGATTCCAAGGGACAGAAACTCAAAAGCAGACAAGTTGGCGCGTTCGGGAAGAGTTTATCCGCCTGCTTCCATGTATGTCAGCGAGACTACACCGAGTTGGGTCTTTGATGAAGCCGCTTAATTTTTAGTTTTTGTTAACTGATGTAATTAAAAAAAAAAAAAACAAAAAAACAAAAAAAAAAATCTGAAAGCGGATCTTCTAGCACGAAGTGCACGTGGCAGGAAATGGAGTTTCCAATATATTAGTCAATCTCTTCCTATTTTGGTTGCGGATACGTGTAACGTGTTTGTAATAGAATATGATAAGTGTATTGCAGTGAAAAAAAGAAAAAACAAACAAACAAAAACAATACGACATATTCTAACATATATTGATGTTTTGATTGTTTTATAATTTTCAGATGGGCTAATCCCTCCATTTAACATGTCCGAAATCAATAAAAACCGCCACACTAATTAATAAACTACCATATGGCTTTATGATAAATATAAGTATCTTATTAATATCCAAATGTATTGTAAAAATGTTTTTTTTATATATCATTTTTCAAGACTTTTTGTATAATAAAATATATCTATATATATGTGTGTTTCTAATTTTCTTAACATTTTAAATTATAATTATTTATTCATTTAATTTCATTTAAAAAAATTATAAGGTTTGGTTAGTTATTTTAAAATGATTAATTAATACCCCGTTGGATACACGAGGGTCTTCAAGGTTTTTGCCAGAATCTTTGTTCTAAAACTCGCTTGCCTAGCCGATTACTCCCCGAGTTTCCGCTACTCAGTGGTCATCCGCGTCGATTAAGTTTTTGACCGCGTAAATTTAATGACCTAAATAACGACGTCCAATTCTATAAAATTTCGCATAATCCAGTTAATTTTTGACTATTTTCCGACTAATTTAATCATTTAGATTTAAATTTTATAATTTTTTTGATAAATTATAGAACATTGGCCAGAATTATCGTCCGCACGCGTAGCGCCTAGCGAGTTTTAGAACCTTTGCCAGAATTATCCCAAAAACTAGCAAAAAAGCTAAACAAAAATTAGCAAAAAAAGCTAAACAAAATTTATTAGAAAAATTCACAAAACTACACCCTTTGAACCCTCCTTTCACAAAACTACACCTAATTCAATATTTTCACAAGTTTACACCCTTTCAAAATTTTAAAAGCTTGATTTACCCTTTTAAAAATTGCCAAAATTAAAATCTTTTCATTTGGATTCGCTAATTAGTGTTTAGGGTATAGTATTAAGGGGGTAAGATTCTTTGGGTAGGGTTTATTTGGATTTAATTTTGAGTGTTTAGGTGTAGTTTTGTGAAGTATTTTGGAAATGGTGTAGTTTTGTGAAATGTAATTCAAATGATGTAGTTTTATAATTCTCCCAATTTATTGTTAAAATAATTTTTGTTTTATAGCAAATTTTAGATCTTGAGTTGTATTACTTTGTAAGGTACTTGTGATGTTTTTTACGGTATTTATATTAAGAAAAATAGTTAATTTAAGGGTTTGAATTTAATGGTATTGCGTAATGGATGCATCTTAAACTTGTTAAACAACGGCAATTTGACCGATTTTTATGTATTCTAAATTTGTCTATTTATTTTCATTCTTTATTTCAAATACTAATTTTGTTTTGGATTAATTTTATTTGAAACAATAGTGGTTACCATTGTTTTACAATTAAACCCACAACAATCTTAAAACTAAAATTGAAAAATGGTTGTTCCTAATTCCAAATAACACTACATTTCATAAGTTTTTATCACACAAATAACATTATAAGGTTTTTGGGTCTTAAAATACCACTTATAGGTTTTTTGTGAAAAAATGCCATAAACTTATAATAACTTGAGAATCTTCAAAATTAATCGCCAAAACCTCATAACTAAACTTTACTTTTTTTTGGTGTTAACTAAACTTACTTCGTTTTTGTAGCTTGATGCAATATATAGATATGAAATTACATTTGGAGTTAATTCTTCATTTGGAGTTCATTCTTCACTTAAGCACTAAATTATAAACTCTAAACATTAAACTATATTGCCTTTAACACTAAACTCTAAGTACTCAATAGTAAATTCAAATAAATTGTTTTAGTTTAGATAAACGTTTTAAAGATAATTTGACCATTTAACATTTTGAAATGATGCAAACTTATAAACAAGAGCTTTTTGAAGAAGAGTTTGAAATAGCGTAGTTTTGCGAATTTTTCTTTGATTTTTTATTACACTTTGAATGTCCTAGATGAATGATTACGAAAATTTTCTAAAATATTGTTACTAATAATTGACAATGATATATTTATCAAAAAAACATAAAAAAATAATTGATAATGATATTTCATACTCATATATTAAGTTTTCATTGTTATTTTGCAAAATAACCAATACAAAAACAAAAACTGTTATGTATTTCTTTTTTTTATTAAAGTAAATATCCGGAAATTAATAAAATCATTAGTAATTAATGAAACTATAAACTTTCTCCGTTTCTAATTGATAGATGTTATAGCCATTTCAAGCCATACATGTTGAAGAAGCTTGAATGCTAAATCACATATTAACGGAACTATGGAAGTAATAATTAAAAAAATTATGAGCTTCGGCCAGAACTCCTGGTTTAACAAAAAAAAAAAAAATTATAAAAATGTGGATCTCTAAAACAATATCATATTTCTTTTCAGACAAAAATAAAGCTGATACCAAAATTAATAAATCAAATAATTATATAAAAAGATGGTGAAAAACATGCAAAAGCTATTAAAGGACCAAAAAGAAGACACGTGTGACGTGACCACCATTTTCTTTTTTCATATTTCTATTGCAAAAAGATGCACACTAGTAGTATATATATAATAAATATATAATATAATATCCTCCAAAAATTGAAGAATACGGAGGAGAATATAACATTTATTTTAGTATAGTGTTTTAATTAGTACTAGTGTTTTTATTTGATAAGGAGGTTTACAACTTAGAGCATCATTATTAGGAAGTTTATAAGGAGGATTTAACATATGGACTCCACATTTTAAATAAGAAACGCTTTCATCTCTTCTTGTTTAAGAGGCACCTCTTAACCAATTCGCGCACCTCTTAACCAATTCGCGGGTTCCACTGATACGTGGTGACCCACGATTGGTATTTTAAAAAAAAAATTGTTAAATCTTAAAAAAACTATAAAAAAATTTAAATATCGGTTTTACCGATAAAGATGATCTTATTTCGGATTTAACGTTGGGACTATACACATGTACCAAAAATAAATCAAAACCAAAATCATATTTCTTCTAAATCTTAAGCCTAAATCTTAAACCATTGATATATAACCTAGTATAAACTAGTTACCTTATTCTTAAATAGATGTTATTATAGTTATACTTAAATGTTTTATCTACCAAAGTAAAATAAAAACAACTCTAAATTTTTCAAATTAAAGATATGAAAAACCTCTTGTAGTCCAATAGTTCAAAACTATTAACAACCGATTAAAAAAAAAATTAAACGTCCTATTAATATCAAATGTTGGTTTAAAGTATTTTTGGAGATTATTATAGGCTTTGTAATATTTTAACTAAACATTGAAATATATTGTATAGATCGTCGTGGACCTTTATAAACAATATATATAAATACAATAATGAAAGCTCTTCTATAAATAAGACCACTACTACACATTAATACACATTACATGAACTTTGATCGAAACACACCACAAAATCTAACAACTATCCCCACCAACATCAATGGAACCAAAGCTAACCCATCTTTGCTATTGCTTTCTACTTTTTCTCTCACTAGTCTCTCCTTTCTCCATAGCCAAACCTTCATCATCCTCATTATCATCACCAAACCCTAGCAACAACAACATTGACTTCATTGTATCTTCATGCCACGTCACGCGTTACCAAACTCTATGCATAAAATGTCTAGCACCTTTCGCAAACAAGATCCGCCACAACGAAAACCGGTTAGCTCAAACCGCTTTAGCCGTTACATTAGTCCGGGTCCGGTCAACGACGGTCCACGTGGCGAAGCTAATAAAGGCTAGGAGAATCAAAAGGAGAGAGTACTTGGCCGTGAAAGATTGTGTTGAGAATCTTGGAGATGGTTTAGCCATGTTGTCTCAATCTATGAGGGAGATGAAACATGTTGGTGGGTCACGTCGTGGTGATAAGGAAGAGTTCTTGTGGCGGCTAAGTAACGTTGAGACATGGGTTAGTGCGGCTTTAACCGATGAGACAACTTGTCTTGATGGGTTTGATGGTAAAGTTATGGATGGTGTGGTGAAATTGGATATTAGAAGAAGAGTGGTTCATGTGGCTCGAGTTACTAGTAATGCCTTGGCTCTTGTTAACCGGTTCGCGGCTCGACATAAGTCATAGGTTAGGTTTGGTTCTTAATTAGGATTTGTTATTTATCTCTTTTAATTTTTATTCTTCCTAGTGTCGTTTGTTTCTTTATGATTTGTTTGTATTTATTTGTAGTCTTTTGATGTTTATGTTTTGAATAGAGATAACTATAATGTTTATTGGGTTTATAAAAAAATTTGGCCACGGAATAATTAAAATAAAAAAAGACTAGATATCCATAGTAACATTTACCAAAACATTATAATATTATATTTTATATTCAATAAACAAAGCGTACTAATATTTGAATCCTTGTTAAATGGATTTATTTTGTGTTAAAGTAACCACCTAATAATATATTTGCTTTTATAAACCATATTGGAGTTTTATATTTTTTAGTGTATTATTGGATTCACGCATGAAAAAAGCAAAATCTAGGATAAGTCTATATATAAATTCTATGGGGTCCAAAGATACTTACAAATGAACATATGTATATATAAAATTAGAGGAATTCACAAATCTACACCCTTCCAACCCCTTCTTCACAAAACTACTCCTAATTTAATATTTTCACATATTTACACTATTTCAAAATTTTAAAAGCTTGATTTAACCTTTAAAAAATTACCAAAATTAATTTTTTTTCATTTGGGTTCGCTAATTAGTGTTTAGGGTATAGTATTAAGGGGGTAGGATTGTTTGGGTAGAGTTTATTTGGATTTAATTTTGAGTGTTTAGGTGTAGTTTTGTGAAGTATTTTGGAAATGGTGTAGTTTTGTGAAATGTAATTCAAATGGAGTAGTTTTGTGATTATCCCATAAAATTATATATATATATATATATATATATATGCTGAGGATTAATAATTGTTGAATTATTAAAATAATTATCTTATACCATTTCGAGCCATCTCAAATAACAAATGTTGTTTTCTAAAACCAAATGCGTTTTTTTAATATATTCACACCTAAAAAGGAATTTATTACGCATTCAAAAATTTAATTCATTTATAAATTAAATTTGAATGATATTATATCTTTTGATAGTGCATAACATCTTTCCACATAAGCTACACTACTTTTGGCAGTTTGGGAGCAGGTAGGAATATATTATTAATTGTTAAATGCTCTTCTAATTATTTTTTTTTTAAAATTCAAATTATTGGCTTTTGAGAAAGTCACACAACAACACAAAAAAATGAGTGGTTATGAACACAATGGGAATAAAAAGTATATTGCCACATTACAAAACGTACTTAGATGTATCCTTATTTAAAAGTATTTTACAAAAAAAATCACATTTATGAAATAAACTATGAGTTTTTTAACCTTCAAAATACGCTTTCTCCTCCCATTAAGCATTAATTTGTGTTAGTTATGTTGTGGACTTGTGATTCACCATTCACCAAATAATATTTATTAGGAAAATGTCATAATCACGACGCGGTGCCATTTACCTATAAACTAGATTGTGACCCGCGCCAAACGCGGATTATAAATTTATAAGTATATATATTATATAAAAATATAGCATTTTAATTTTATCAATATGTAATTTTATAAAAAATTTATATGTATATATATTATTAATTTTGGCATACAAATTATTTAAATATATTTGATATTTTATCACCATTACTATTCATATTTTGTATATATTTTTATTTTATTTTGTATAGATTTTTCCGTTGTTCTAAAAAATGGTCGCATTGGAATTTTTAACCCGTTTTCAACCGAATAATCACTCAAATCGGTACAATGCCAATTTATTTTTGAGAAATTTAAACTATCGTGGGTTAGTTATGATATTAGAGCAAATCATTTAACTCTTCAAACATACAAATGACTTATTTATAAGTAGTGTTTCAACTAACATATAGTTTCACTATCAATGTGTGACTTTTTCAATGTTTTTCCTTTCAGTATGTGGGCTTTTGAATTCATATTCTTAAAGACAACAAAAAAACAAAACAAACATATGATAATTACGGGCCTTTAAAATTAATGAATATGTGTTATTTGAGTTGGGCCGAATTTGAGTCTATTTATAATTTTTTGTGAAAAATTACGTGAGTATGACACGTGTTTTATTTCCATGTCTAACTCACATAATGTTTCTCAATTAGTATATATAGGATTAGTTGTTGATTTTTGTAAACCCTTTGAAAAATGCAAATCCGCAACTAAGTTTTAAAAAGTTCTTCACTTATAGTATTAAACATATAATGTGCACCACATGATATGCACTCAACACTACAAATAGAAAATAATTCTTATTTTTATGGAACTTTTCTGCAGTCTTTTTAAGCCTTAAGGCTTTAAATTAAAGTTTAAAACACAACTAGGAGATTCTCTTACAAACGAGGAATTCACAAAACTACACATTTTCAACCCTTCATTCATAAAACTACACCTAATTAATATTTTCACATATTTACACCCTTTCAAAATTTTAAAAACTTGATTTATTTTTTAAAAAATTATCAAAATTAAAATCTTTTCATCTAATTAGTGTTTATGGTATAGTATTAAGGGGGTAGAATTATGTGGGTAGAATTTATTTGAATTTAATTTTTAGTATTTAGGTGTAGTTTTGTGAAATAATTTTGAAATGGTGTAGTTTTGTGAAATGTAATTCAAATGGTGTAGTTTTGTAATTCTCCCTACAAACATCACTATAAGATTAATTTTAATGTTAATTTTAGCTTAAACCCTTTATAGTTGTGTTTTAATTTATTTTTCTAAATATATTTGTGTAGTTTTAATGTAAAAAGCTAGTTCAACCGTAGAAGTATAGTAGATGTGACAAACAAAGTACTATTCTGTTATGTAAAATTTGTTTATTATGCAAAAATAAGAGGAATTAACAAAACTCCACCTAATTATATATTTTTACATATTTATACATGTTCAAAATTTTAAATGGTTGATTTATCTTTTAAAAATTATTAAAAATAAAATCTTTTTATTTGGATTCGTTAATTAGTGTTTAAGGTATAATATTAAAGAGATACGATTGTGTGGATAAGATTTATTTGTATTTAATTTTGAGTATTTAGGTGTAGTTTTGAAAATTGACGTAGTTTTATAAAATACAATTCAAATTGCGATAGTTTTGTAATTGTCCCTAAAAATAATTAGAATAATTTTTAATATTAAAATTGAAAGAACTACGCAAGAAGCTGGAGTAGCTCAGTTGGTTAGAGCGTGTGGCTGTTAACCACAAGGTCAGAGGTTCGACCCCTCTTTCTAGCGTTTCACTTTATTTTTTTTATTTTTTTCCACGTGGCATTGTAAAATAATTAAAAATCCGAATTATCCAAATCTCTCTCATCTTCTCTCCCAATACATTTACCATTCTCGAAATTTTCTCCTTCTCCTTTAAATTTTCATAAACAAAAAAAAATGCCAACAGAGAATTCATACCAACAACAACAGAATAGTACTTTGTTTTCACATTTATTAAACTACTACAGGTGAACTAGCTTTTTACATTAAGGGTGTATTCAAACGTCTTTTTGAAGTGATTTAAGTTTTGATGAGTTTTTAAATGATTTTGATGAATTATAGAGTTTTTTTATGAAAACACATTGAAATTGTTGGATATGATTCAACAATGAAGAAAGGTTTAAAGACTTGGAAGAAAGGTTTAAAGACTTGGAAGAAAGATAAGTGTTACAAAGACTCTATATGTGAAAGAAGGTCTCATGTGTTTGATTTAAAGAAGATTCACGTGCCTTGCACATGTGATGGAGACCAAAGTCAACATAATAAAAGAAGAGTAAAGGTAACATAGATCATCATCTTCTACAGAGAGCTTCTTCAATGGCGGAGAGAGTTAAGAGAGAGAAAGCTTGTGAGAGAGAGTTTTTTCTTGGGGTTCTTATTCTTCTCCTTCTTGTTTTCTTCTTCTTCTTCTTTGTAAGTGAATCATGTTGTGATTCACGGGTGAGTGTAATCTTGTGTAAAACCACGCCGGAGGTTGTTTTCGGTTATCTATGGAAGTTAGGGAACGGAGCAGCGAGGACGAGCTTCCGTTCCTAACCGGATGTAGCGGCTAGTTAACGCCGTGAACCGGGTTAAATCGCGAGTCGTGGTCGATGAATCGTCGTTGGATTTTGGGAAGAATCGGGTTCGATTCTCAACAGAAATCTCACATAATACCAAATGATTTGAGTTTTTACATTTTTAACTAAAAAATACATTAAAACACATTGAAATCACTTAAAACTCATCATTTAATTTTTTTCTTTAATAACAATGGATTTTAAAATACTTTTTCAAATCACTCTTTCAATAACACTGGATTTTATAAGACATTTTAAAATTCTTGTTTGAATAACACATGATTTGAGATTTTAACTCAGATCACTTAAAATCTTACATTGAATAAACCCCCTAAAACTACACAAATATATGGGCTCAAAAATTCAATCGCCATCCATGAAAGGTTTGTGATTCATGACTTCAAGAATTAATGGGCTCAAAAATTCAGAAGCCTTCTGGTTATTACATGTTTTCTTTATAAGTGTTTCTTAAATGGGCTTTTTGTTAAAAAAAACAATATTGGGCGATGTTTTGTAACTTTTTATTTATTCTGCAATCTAATAATAATTAGTACAACTTTTAACAAAAAAAAACTACACAAATATATTTATAAAAACGGGAAGTGGCCTTGGTCTAGTGGCAGTCATAAGTCCACAAGAGGCAGGTAGCACCACCCCACCCGGGATCGATTCCCCGCGCCTACGTTTGTGTAGGATTGGCTAATGGGTCGGCCATTTGTGGCCCAAATCGTTGACAAAAAAAATATATATATTTATAAAAATAAATTAAAACACAACTATAAAGGGTTTAGAGCCGGTCCTCATTTTTTTTCCTCCTAGGCGAGCTTCGCCTTCTGTTTCTCCTTTTCCGACGACGACGGGCTCTTTTGCCGTCGACCGTCACCGCTATTTCGTGTAGATTTCCGTCTTCTCCTCACGTGTGCTCTTTTCTGGCTCGTTTTAGATCTCTTTTTGGCAAATCTTCTTCATAGATCTGAAGCATCATCTTAGTATCTCTGGCCTCTCTTTTCCGGGCCCGTTCGTGCTTGATTTATCATAGTCCTAGTCTCCTTTGATGTTTCGGTCTTCTCTGCTTCTTCCAATGGTAGTGTTTGTTTTGACCCTCCGGTATTGGTTGTAGATGCCAAAGGTTAGCTTGTTGTTTTGCGGGTCTACGGTACAATTATTTCAGAGGTGGAGTTTTAGTCTTTCAATGGAGAAATTTGAATAGATTTTCGGTGGAACCAACCTCTTCGGTGGTTCTAGCCGGCTTTTGGTCTCCGGCATAAGTGGCTTCCGTAGCATTTATGGCTGGCTTTTCGTCTCCGGCATGAGTGGCTTCTATAACATTTATGGCTGGCTTTTGTCTCTGGGTTTTGATGCGGTTTGGCGAGTTATCGGTTTATTGAAGTTCTTGGTCGAATTAAAGTTATCAGAGGAGAAGGTGGTCTGTTTTGCGGCTAAGGTCTCATTCGCATTTTTGGATTTGAATCTCTGTCTAGACTCTTGGTAGTAGTCTAGCGTCAATATTGTGCAGGGTCCTTGCTCTGCTCTCTCACTTTACTTCGGTCTCTTCGTCGTTGTTGTTGCCGGTTGAGGTTTGATTTTGTTTCCGATCACTCTAGTAGGGATGGAACCTTTGGCTCAGTCTCGGTATCTCCCGGTTTTTGTTGAGAGTTCTTGGTGTGATTATCGACTTGTGTTTACGCTTCAAAATCCAAACGCGACTGTATTGCTTAGGTGCTTAGATTCCACTGGTAATTTATTGTCTCCCTCGTTTAGGCTTTTGACTGCGGTATCTTCTCGAAGCTAGTTTATCGGGTATAAATAGTCGCCTTTGTGTGTGCTTCTGATGCGTTTGTTTCATCCGCTTGGTATTTTGGTTATTTTGCTAGAATGATGGTCCATTTGTTTAGAATCTTTAGTTATCGTTTGTAAGCATTTCAGGTTCTTACCGCCAGAAATACCGGAGTTTAGCTCGGTCTTTTCTTGGCTTAAATTTGTAACTTTTGTTTACATCTTTTTAATATTAACCTGACGACAAAAAAAAACTATAAAGGGTTTAAGCTAAAATTAACACTAAAATTAATCTTATATCCCATTTTTCTTTTGTTAAAGAATGTCTTGTATATATTTTTTTTCTTTTTCTTAATCCTAAAATAATATTTTACTAGGATTTAATCCGTGGTACACCACGGGTCTATAGCTTTTTTAAATAGTTTTAGATGTCTATATAAATTTAATTTATACAAAATAGTAATTTAATCATTTAACACTAAAAATTGTTGAAAATAATTTTTTTGTTACTATTTATTATCCAAATTACCCGGATCTAAAATACCATACTGGAATCTAACAAATATCCAAATTGAAACCGATCCAAAAAATAAATATCTCAAATGGGAAGAAAAAATTACTAATCGAAAATCCGGAATCGAAATATGAAAGGAGAATTTTTTTAAAAAAAATAAAACTGAACGACCCAAATTTTTTTTAAAATAATAAAAATTTTAATATTAAAAGTTGTCGAAATAAATTTATTTTGTTAAAATAAAAAATAATTGGTATTAATGAACACGTGGTAGAATTTAGGATTTTAAATCAATGGCATTATATCACAAATATCAACAGGTCACAAAAAACTCTTTGCTAATGGTATTTTGATTTAAGTAAAATTTTAACGGTATTTTTTATAAAAAAACTATGTAGTAGTGTATTTATGTGAATTGCATATTTCTTATTTTTTCTCAAATGACTTTTACATGATTTTCTTAATATTTTTGAGTTTGTTTTTGGAAAATATTGTAATATTTCCTTATTTAGTTTTTTGTAATTTTTTTTTTTTTTTGTCGCTTAGTACATCATTCTTATCCTATTACAAATACTCGAGACGTATCCGGTAACCAGATAGGGATTGATGCACCGATGTATTGGAAACTTTGGTTCCTACTACGTGCACTCCGTGCTAAAAGATCCGCCTTTTTGTTCCTTTTCCTTGCCGCAAACCTTTGTGAGAAGCCCGGAAAAGAAGACTGCAGATCACGTAGCATATCCAATTCCGCCGAGAAGGCCGGCCACTGACTTGGCATATTCGCCATCCTGACAAGATCCAGACAGCCCGTAAAGAAAGTTCTACAAGATTGCCCAATCCTCTTTAGGTCTTCCATCGCGTTGAGAAGCCCGTAAATCTCCGTATGAAGCGGCGAAATACGCCTAGGTAGTCCCTTCATTCCAAGGAGTTCCATCCGACCTTGATGAGTTTGAAGGACCCAACCAACACCACTAGTAAGGTCTCCTTCCTTCCACGATCCATCAAAATAGCAAGCCAACTCCGTAATGTCAAGTGACTGTGAGTATTCTGTGTCCGTTGCTTGACCACCAAACTCTGGTTTTTGGGTACTCAGTAGTTCCAGTGATCTTCTCCATGCCTCAGCTTCTCCCAGCGCCACATCCCTAGTATCCATCGGGCTGTGTTCAATTCCCCTAAACAGCTTGTCATTGCGCGCCTTCCAAATATACCATGCTATCCATGGGTACATTGGTACCTTAGCTTCCGGGTTTCTCCACCGTGAGAATAGAAAGTCGAAGTTTGCTCCCAAACTGTTCGTGGGGAATCGATTATGCCCTGCTGGAACACCAGCCAAAGCCCAGGTCTGTATTGACGGTGGGCATTGAAACAACAAGTGATTGATCGTTTCCTCCTGACCACAGCGGGGACACATCCCCTCCCTCCCTATATGTCTGTATACCAGTCTCTCATTAACTGGTAGACATCCTGACAAGGCTTGCCGTAAGAAGTGTTTTTGTTTGTTTGGGGTTCGCAGTCTCCATACAAACATTTTTAAAGCTTTGAATGATGGTTCCTGTTAGAGGATCTGAATCTCCTCATCATTTTTGTTTAAGTTCAGAACCTCGTAACCTGATTTCACCGTGTACATTCCTGATTTGGTATGATGCCAACATGTACTATCTACCCTTGTTCCCGTGATCGGGGCCAAACTCATAATTAGTTTTTTGTAATTAGATGTTCAAAATTATTTTCTTTTATACTCAATGACATAATATGTAATTTTGAGTAATTTTTTGGACATGTTCAAATTAATACTCCAAAAATAATAATACATATGCGAAAATATAATTCGATACAAATAAAACTCTTTTGAGTTATCAATCGGTATACAGTATAATTTAAGTTGTATAATAATATTCACAAAAATCCATCTATTTTTCTCCTCTTTTTTTTACTATTTTTATTTTCTTCCTTTTTCAAAACATTTTATAATAACTTTTTCCTACGGCAATGATCCCATGCGGCGATCCTCATCTGAACTTTCTCAAAATCCGAAACCCGACAAGGAATCATGATCCGACCCGGTTGGTTAAACCCATGAACCCGTTCCGTTTTCTCCAACAACTCTCCAAACAAAGGATGATTAAAATAAATCACCGGCACCACAACGCGACGCGTGTCACCATCCGATTCGCCCACGTGTACAACCAAATGTCCTCTCGGAATAATTTTTGAAAACGGCGTCGTTTTCGAATCTTTACCTAATCGGATCCGATTTAGCTTTTCGCCTCCGCCGCAAAGTCTCTTGGCTCCACGGCTTAGTGACCGAGCTAATGATCGGATCTTGGATACCGGGTTTGTTATTCGGGTCGGGTTTTTTCGTTTAGCTGATTGGATTCTTCTTCTTGGTCGGATCCATTTGAAGATTTTGACGAATCTGTGTCCGATTTTGAAACCGATTACTCTCTTCATGATTTGTGTTTTTGTAAGAATCTTTGAAATGGGTTTGTCTGAAATCAAGATTTGAGAAATGGGTTTGGTTTTTTTTTATCTGCGAGTTTTGTTTTAGTGTCGAAGAAGAAGAAGATTGATTTGGGTAATGGGAAGAAAGTAAACTCTTTTTATAGGCTAATTTGTGATGTGAGTGTGTGTGCGTGTGCGATATTTGATGTGTAATTCCATATATTGATGGATAGTTTTCCAAATTTATTTTTTTGTTACGTCTTTGAATTTTAAAATTTTATTTCTTGTTTTAAAAATTTGTTGAAAGGTGAAAGACTAGTTGGTGAAGTGGTAGATTAAATGAATTTGTTAATGTATTTTTTTTTTTTTTTTACATTAGTTTGAAAGATAGATTAAGTTGCTTCGTTGATGATCCAATTTGGAGAAGACTCGCTTACATACACTGGTACAAGCGAATACTCCCTTCCCGATCGCGCTAACTTGTCTGCTCTTAATGTATTTATTACACCGAAAATTACGAAATTTGAATTGTAAAATGTGTGATTTTAACATATTATTATTGAAGGTAAATTTATCCACAAAAAAGTAATTATCATGAGGCATAATTTACTTATAGTTAATCATTATGCTGTTTAGCAAGATTAATTTACCAGCCTTTGATCCTTGAAATCAACACTTCATATAGTTAATCATATATTTATTCATTTTCTTTTGGATAAACCGTAGGAGTTCTGAATTTTAGAGCATAATTATCAGTAGAGCCAAAAAAAAAACTTTAAGATTTTTATAATATATATTTTTTTTTTTTTTTTTTAAAAAAAAAAAACATCTCACCAATCGCGGGCCGCCACGTGTCAGTGGGCCCTTGAAAAATTGAAGCATCGATTCTTAGAGTGGGAGTTTAGGAAGTGTTACTTGTTAAATAAGTGGGCCCCCAAGGTAAGGTCTCCCTTAGAGAGCCCGATAATGTTGGTCTTAGGTTCTTAATCTCTTCCAAAACCAATCGTTGATAATACTATGTTTAAAGCGTAAATCACTCCTCCAAAATAATTTGAACAGTTGTCAAAAAAAAAAAAATGAATTGAACTAATGAACTTGAAAATATTTTACAAGTTACACTTTAAAGTTATATTAGTCATATATATGGGGGACTATATATGGAGTAAGATTGTGATTCTAGTCATAGATCAAAATGATATTAATATTTTAGCAAGTATGTCACAAAACCTAAAGTGCAGTCCCAAAATTGTGTAATATAACTCTGGCATAATTTTTAGTAAATCATATTTCAACCTATTACATTCATGCATAATATGTATATTCTTATAAACAAAAAAATAATTTCGATTAAACCAAAAAAAAAAAATTAATATCGCAAATGTTCATGATATATAATTTTTTCTTGATTATCTGCCAAGTTGCAATACTTTAGGAAACAATGCTCTTTCATGAATATAATTCGATAGTCAAATGTGTGCATAAAGTAAAAAAACAATGTATAATACCTAGATTAATTTGACAAATTCATAGATTATCTGCCATTTAAATAAACCAATAAGAAGGGCACTAATTTAATTTTTCAAATTTCTTATTTCGTTGACATGTGGTTAACATTCAACCAGTTGTTGAGTATTCTGATTATATTTTCATTAAAAAAGAATTTTTATAATTATGCGAGTTACTAATAAATTAATAATTAACATGTTTCTTGTTGTAAGCATCCAAGATGATTAATTCGATTTGATTTTTTTTTATATAATATCCACTACTAGTTTTTTGTGTAATATGTTTATGAAGTTAATTAGTAGTTATTAGTTTCTGATATGTTTGATTTGTTTATTATAGTGAAGTCAGAAAATAAAATGGTTTTGATAAGACAACATGGAACAACGCATCTATAAACAAATGTTATATAGATATACTTCAGATATGGAGATTACATAAGTTAATTTATTAATATTTTATATTATATTTAAATGGAAATAAATAAAAGCTTCAATTAAAAAAAATTAAGAACTAAAAATGTGGTTGATGAAGACAAAAGTGTGAGGGAGGGACATAGAGTAAGATTTGGTCGGCGCGTGCGATCTTTGTAACATGCCCCGATTCACTGCAAGTGCTTAGTTCTGTTTGTTAAATTATTTGTGTTGCATAATTTATTGTTGAAATTTTAAAATCTATTATATAATAACACAATACTCTCTCGATCTAATGCATCCACATCATCAACATAAATAATTAAAATAATTTAATTAAAAAATTATTTAATAAAACTCATTCAATATTTATAAAACTCATTTAATATTAATAAACTAAAATAAAAAACATTCAATATAATATTTAACACTAATAAAAAACATGTATATCAACTTTTTAAAATGAAAATATATAAATTTTTTTTATCTCTTATACTAATTTTTTGGAATATATTACATATGTCCCATTATCTAAAATTTTCTATCTAAAAGCACAAAAATTTAAAGTTATAAATGATGTTTAACATTTATTCAAAACAATTAAAAATTAAGACTACATAATATTAGTGGTCATACTATAGTTAATAAATAAAAAATACTCATACAAACTTGTGAAAATCAAATAAAATAGAACAAATCAAAAGACCTAAAACATTTTAAAACATTTAAAAAGTTTAAATAACTATAATTTGGGATGAAAAAAACTCCATCTATTATATAATAGCACAATACTCTCTCAATCTAAGACATCCACATCATCAACATAAATAATAAAAATAATTCAATTAAAAAATCATTTAAGAAAACTCATTCAATATTTATAAAACTCATTCAATATTAATAAACTAAAATGAAAATATATAAATTTTTTTTATCTCTTATACTAATTTTTTGGAATATATTACATATGTCCCATTATCTAAATTTTTTTTATCTAAAAGCACAAAATTTAAAAGTTATAAATGATGTTTAACATTTATTCAAAACAATTAAAAATTAAGACTACATAATATTAGTGGTTATACTATAGTTAATAAATAAAGAGAAATTCACAAAACTACACCCTTTCAACCTTCCTTTCACAAAACTACACCTAATTCAATATTTTCACAAAACTTCCACCTTTCAAAATTTTAAAAGCTTGATTTACCCTTTAAAAAATTACCAAAATTAAAATCTTTTCATTTGGGTTCGCTAATTAGTGTTTAGGGTATAGTATTAAGGGGGTAGGATTGTGTGGGTAGGGTTTATTTGGATTTAATTTTGAGTGTTTATGTGTAGTTATGTGAAGTAATTATGAAATGGTGTAGTTTTGTGAAATGTAATTCAAATAGTGTAGTTTTGTGATTTTCAAAATACCCTTAGAAACTTGTGAAAATCAAATAAAATGGAACAAATCAAAAGACCTAAAACATTTAAAAAATGGGTGAGAGAGAGAATATTTTAAAAATAAAATAATTATAAATTTATAAAAGTTTAAATAACTATAATTTGGGATGAAAAAACTCCATATATACATACTTTCTAAATCTAAATGTTTGTACCAAATAAATATATGAAATAAACTTAAAAAAATTACGAAGAAAACAAAACCTCATGCAAAACAAACAATTACATATACAAATAATTCAATAACGTTATAGAGAATACAAAACAAATATGATCCAAATTAATTGACGAGTTAAAACAACATACGTTTGAGAATAAACTAAAACATGCAAATAGAAGTTGTTCGTAAACAAAATCATTTTCATTAGTTTAAAATATAAAATAGATGAAAAATATCTAAAGTTAAACCATATATCTATTACAAAAATAATAAACTTCATAAAACAAACCAAAACACCCGTAAATTCAATGTAAAATTATTTAAAATTACTATAATAAATAGCGAATATTCCGCGCAACGCGCGGGTTCTTTCCTAGTATAATATATACTTCATGTATTATATAATATTTGTTAGAAATTTGTTTTCTTTCAAAATACAATTTTTTTTCACATTATAATGCGGTTCTAATGCAAACTTTATCTTTATTCAATATTTTATGATCATTTGTGTAATGTTTTTAGTGACCGGTTAAATTGTTTCCAATTATACATAAAAAGGACATATTTTGAAAGAAAAAACTTCTGGTGGAACTTTTAGATAAATCATCATGTGCATCAACGAAAGCTTAAGAGATATTTAAGTATAAAAAGATGTATTTATATTAAAAAAATAAAAAAAACTAATATGTATTTAACTTAATAATACTTAGCTAAATACTTTGGAGAATAGTTAAGTACCGACACGTGTCAAACACGGGTTTGTCGATTACTAAAAAAAAAATTACACTAAAAATTAGTATCTCTCAATGGAGGACAAATTTTAATAAACACATTTAAGAGTGCTTAAATATATTGCTTTATTCAAATACACTCAAATATTAATTAAAAATCCTGAGCACCTCATATTTAAGAGACATTGATGTACATGGTCTTATAATTCGAAACACGTAGTATTTATGGTCTTATAATTTGAAACACGTAGGGTGTATTGAAATAAGTATTTGAAGTGATTTGGTTCGGAGTGAGTTTTTTGGTGATTTGGATGAATTTGAAAGTTGTAGAGATTTGCTTTTAAAATTCTCTACTATCCCACCTAAAACCAACTAAAACCATGATATTTGATTCTTTGTATTTTTACCTAAGAAATCCCATGTGATTTCATGAAATCACTTGAAATCTAATGTTTTAATTTTTTTTTCCAATAACAGTGAATTTTGATGATGTATTTTCATATCATTGTTCCAATAACAGCGGATTTTAATGAATAACACTTATTTATAATCTTAACACGAATCACTCAAAATCATCAGTTCAATACACCCGTAGAGTATTTACAGCAAAAAAATACAATTACAATCTTTTTCCCCCAAAAATTGGCACCATTTTTTCTAAAAACACCATAAAACTAACATCAAAAGTAAACTCTAAACACACACTCACACACACGTATATATATATATATATATATTGGTTTCGGACCATGAAGTGTTGAGTCATATAATATATTGCATGTTTCATTATAAGTATTTGCTCTTGTATGACAATTATTCATGCATTTTTTATTTTTCCATTTCCTTAAATTGTTAAGGCTGATCACGTTCGTTTGTGAACACAAAAAGCTTTGCAAATTGTAGAAAGAAAGAAAATTCATTAAAAATCCTATAGAATTAATTAATTAAACCAAAACAAAATGTTCTTAACTCACAAGCACAATTTTTCATATATATTACCTAGCTCACAATATTTTGGTTCATGTCTTTAACCTCATTCTCTCAATTCTCTAACAAAAAAAAGCGATATAAAAATTTGAACGTGTAACGTTCGTGAAATATCTATTACTTGAGAAAATGAAACTTATAATGCGTATATAATAATAATATATGGTCAAGGCATTACTATAAACCACACACGTTTTGTTATATATATTTTTGTTTTCTTCCGTCACAAACTACTCTTCAACATTTTCTTCTCTTTTCTTCATATATATATCCACTATTTCAATAGAAAAAGATATACACCAATATGCCACGATTCACATTTCAAAAGCACAATTGAAAAACGTGTTAATTTAGTTAAAGAAAAGAAAGGAGAAAAAAGAAGAAAAAAAGTTAAGAGCCTTTTAAAAAAGAGAAGGATATATAGATACTAAACAATTTTATGTATTTTTGATTACCTAATATATATTGAAACCATATACATTTGTCATTTCTTCTTATCTTCCTATATATGTATTTAAATTTATCTTAGATATTTTATAATATTTGAATCATATTCACACATATGACATCATGAGAGAATCCAATATGAAAGACCTATAAATCTTGTTAGAAAATTGATATTTTTATTTTTGCTTTTCTTAAACTATGTCTATATATATAGTAGATGAATGGTATGCTACTTTTATTCCTTATTTTTTTTACTATTCAGCAAGTTTTGAAAAATTAATTTGAAATATAATTTAAAATTGGTAAAACATCTAAGAGAACAAAACGTTATAAATTTAGTAAAAATAGTATTTTTGAAAATTTTATTTTAGTTTACAGAAGAAAATTATCTTTCAACTTTTGATAATTCGATAAGTCGGTAATTTATTTATTCCAATATTCATATCTATTTTTTTGTCACAAAACAATATATCTAGTTTTGTAGCATAACCTTAATTACCTAATAGTACTAACGTGATAGAAAGCGATTCGGACCAAACTAAACTGGCTAGTGAAAGTTGGACACGTGGCAAATAACCCTATCAATTTAAAACAAAAGACAAATAAGAACAGCTAGAGAAAGTCATCCCCAGATTTGTTTGCAGACAAGAAGAAAATATTAATAATAAATATTTGGCATATTCCAAGTGCTAGTAATTAAATTACTAATTATGTTGTTAATCCACCAATCATGGATCTTAATGTTTTGCTGCTAGAATCTTTTTTGACATGATTAACCGGTTAATTATTAGGTGCCATGGACTAATTATTTGATATTGTATTGTAATTAGTCATCAAGGAAGTAATTGTTTTTTAATGTAACCTAGTAAACCATTGAAATTAGAGGAATCAATTGGTCAATGCCAAATAGTTACAACAATGCATAACATTTTCATGTTGTTAAATTTTAAAAAAGTGATTATGTTGTATATATGGCGAGTTAAAAATAAAATTAGAAAATCAAAGCCATTCTTTCTTATGATTATCCCTAAGATCCCTAAGACATTATTTGTGAAGTGATTTTCACAAATAAGCTTATGTGTCATCACCACATTTAGACTCAGCAAATAAATGATGACATGTCATAAACACTTAATATAAATCAATCAAAACTCTCTTATAAAAATATATTTTCCTAAAATTCACATAATACACTAAATGGTCTTACTGGGTCTATGGTTAAATAAATTAAACATATCCCTAAGACATTATTTGTGAAGTGATTTTCACAAAAAACTTAGGTGTCAGCACCAGAAAGAGTTTTAACCAAAAAAATGTGACATGTCAAACTTACTCAATAACAACCAATCAAATAGCCACATAAACAACTTCATTAAAAAAACGTAAAAGACTTTCATAAGACCACTAATAAAAGTTCTCTCCAAAATATTAGTTATCAAATTAAATAATGACTATTAAACTTGAATATTCATCTTTTATAAATTTTTATGGAAAATTATCAAAAATAATTAATAAATTAACGAAAAATATATTTTTTTTTACAACATTAACGAAAGATATATTTCTTGAAAATGCACATTTAATTTAGAGAAATTTTAAAAATATCATGAAAAAATATTCAATTATTTTTTTGGTTAAAAACCTAATACATTATTTGTGAAGTGATTTTCACAAAAAAACTTAGGTGTCAGCACCAGAAGGAGTTTCAGCCAAAAAAATTTTGACAAGGCAAACTTACTCAATAACAACCAATCAAATAGCCACCTAAACAATTTCATTAAAAAAACGTAAAAGATTTTCATAAGCTCACTAATAAAAGCTTTATACAAAATATTAGTTATCAAATTAAAGGGAAAAATCTTATTTAAATCCTCGACTTTTCAATGACTATTAAACTTGAATATTCATCTTTTATAAATTTTTGTGGAAAATTATCAAAAATAACCAATAAATTAACGAAATATATATTCTTGAAAATGCACATTTAATTTAGAGAATTTTTTATAAATATCATGAAAAAATATTCAATTAATTTTTTGGTTAAAAATTATTTTAATGAATATTCTATTTTCATTAAGAAATGATTTTAATAATAAAATGCACAAAATATCAAAATAAATTTCAACTTTTGTTGACTTTTTATTTTAATCATAAACTTTTGTTGACTGAGTCAATATGGTTGAAATATAAAATTTGCGAAATAACTTTTAATTTAAATAAAATATTCGGAAAGTTGATTTTATGAATTTAGGAAATTTTAATTAAGGGATTTTGGAAAACTTGAGTCTTTATAAAATACAAAGTCTAGAATTTTTAGCAAACAAAAAGATTTGTCATGTTTAATTCTCAATATTCACTTTTTGACTTGCTCAATAGAGTTAAGCTTTAGGGTTTCTTAATTATAAATATCCTTTTAAATTGTTCATAGTTATATGAATGCCAATTATTTTGGTTTTAATACAATTTTTCTTTACACATATTCTTTCTTCATGTATATTTCAATAACATGGATTATAACAATGAATATTTACAATCATAATTTTTAGAAAGCCTATAATCATAATTTTGGCTTTACATATTTTTTTTAATAGATAAATCAGAACTTCAATATTTTTAAATTAATTTTCAAAAACATAAACCCGCTCATGTCGCGGGAAAGTTACCTAATTATGTTAAAGATTTATAATTAACTCTAGTGTTATCATGTTAAATTTAACTATCTTGTCATTCTATTGTTCATTTAACATAATAGTAGAACCCAATTTTATCTCTACAAGTTTACAACATCTTAGTATAATGTTTTTTTTTGTTAAGAAACTTACTTCGTTTATCAAAAGCCTGTTGATAAACGTACATCATTTTGTGAGTTAGTAAAGTTGTCAAGAATGTTTCAATATTTTATAATATGGTTTCTTCAAAAGATTCCAAGGTATCTTCAAAACAGATCCATAAACATTGAAAAATTGGCCAATAAGATCGGTGTCACAATTCGTTATTACTTATTTCTCATAAACAATACAATACATTAAAATGTGTGTACTTTAACAAGAATTAATTTGGTATGAAAATGTTGGATAATTAAACGGTTGAAATTGTTGTTTCATACATATATTTTTTATAAAGAGAATTTTTGAAATCTTAATAATTTATGTACTTAAATATAAACCTATGAAATATACAATATAACCTCTATAAATTAATATTCGATTCATTAATACCTCTCTAAGATAATAATTTTTTCGGTTCCAAAATTGATTTATAGTGTAATATGTCTCTCGATAAATTAATAATCACCATAAATTAATAACTTTTTACCGAACTGGTGTGGTCCCGACATTATTAATTTATAGAGGTTTCATTGTATATATATATATCTCAAACCATTTTTACGCTATTTGTGGAAAAGACTATTTTAAATAAATTAAATTTCAGGTTGTCAAAAAAAAAACGACAAATCTACATGAAAAACGAAGCAATTAATATAAGTTAATATAAGATAGTAGAATAAAAACATCATTTTGTGAGTTAGTAAAGTTGTCAAGAATGTTTCAAATTTCGGTAAGCCCAGTTTTAAACAAATTATTAGATCAAAATCTATGAGTTTAGGTCCAAATAAGCTATATGGATATTGCGTGTCTGGCCCATAATAAAGTTTTGATGCCATTCAAGGAAAATAGACTTACTAATTAAAATCCTAAAAGATTATTTGATCTAAGCCAATAAAATATATTTTAGAACATTTGACAATCCATTTTTTGTTATTTATTATTATGTTTCTGAAAAATATTATTTAAATATTTTTTGAACAATAATAGCATGATCTTTTCGGTTGAAAACCATTATAATTTTATGAACTAAATATCATAAACTTTAAATTATATTAAAGGAATATAAATTGTTTACAATTTATTGTAATGATTTTATTTAGAATAAATTGGAAATTTTTTTCGTTTGATAAAATCCAATACTAACATATTATAAATTATTTTTTACCAAAAAAATAATAATATAAATTAGGGAGAATTACAAAACTACACCTTTTGAATTACATTTCACAAAACTACACCATTTCAAAAATACTTCACAAAACTACACCTAAACACTAAAAATTAAATCCAAATAAACTCTACCCTCACAATCCTACCCCTTAATACTATACCCTAAACACTAATTAGCGAACCCAAATGAAAAGATTTTAATTTTAGTAATTTTTAAAAGGATAAATCAAACTTTTAAAATTTTGAAAGGGTGTAAATATGTGAAAAAAATTAAATTAGTTGTAGTTTTGTGAAGGAGAGATTGAAAATGTGTAGTTTTGTGAATTCCTCTATAAATTATGGGTTTTCGTATCATTATTTATATAGTTATACTTGTAGACTTTTTATTATCATATTTTATGCGTTTTTTTATAATTTGTGGGCTTTAAAAATCATATTTTGTGATTTTCTTAAAAAAATTTATTCATATTTCAAAACTGTCTCCTCAATTAATATATATACGATTAATATTTAACTATTTATAAATTGCGTGTATAGTGATTAATTTTGGACTCTATTGCACATTACATATTTTTGTCAAACGTTGGAATCTATTGTACATATGAGTTGTCATTTGTAGAAAAAAATATTTATAAATTTACAAGAGAAATTTATGTATAGAACTACACAATTTCATATTTTACTTCACAAAACTCTACCTAATTTAATATTAGTTTATTTTTAGGGGAGTTCAAGGTCACTAGTTCAAACCACTTGGGAGGAGTGATTTATGCCTTTAACGTGGTATTATCAACGGTCATGTCCCAGCACCGAGGAGATTAAGGCCGAAGGTCTGGAACTCCTACGGTTTATCAAAAAAAAAAAAAAAAAAAAAAAAAAAAAAAAAAAAATTTAAAAGTTGATTTACCCTTTAAAAAATTGTCAAAACTAAAATATTTTCATTTGGATTCGCTTATTAGTGTTTATGGTATAATATTAAGATATAATTGAATATTTAGATGTAATTTTATGAAGTGACTTTGAAATGATGTAATTTTGTGAAATACAATTTAAATAGTGTAGTTTTGTAATTCCTCTAATCCACAAAACTATATATTTTCAAAAAATATTTCACAAAACTATATCTAATTCAATTTTTTTTTTTACAGTTAGATCTTTATCAAATTTTAATTTGTCGAATTCTTTTTTTAAAAAAAAAAATTCTAAATCAAAATTTTTCATTTGAGATTAAATGTTTAGATTGTAGGGTTACAAGGACAAAGTTATATAGTTGTGTTTATGAATTATTTGAGTTTAATATCAAGTGTTTATGGATAGTTTGGTAAAATGCACTTTGAAATACCTTAATTTTGTTAATTTGTGGCTTTTAATGTTTTTTTTTTTTTTTTTTTTTTTGTCAACATTTGGCCACAAATCGACGGCCATTGCCTAAACCTACACTATCGTAAGCGCGGGGAATCGATCCCGGGTGGGGTGGTGCTACCTGCCTTCTGTGGGCTTTTAATGTTTTTAAAGTTATATTTTGTCTCTCATATACTCATTTAAATTAGGGGAAAATGGCTAATTAAATCCTCAACCGACAAAATTGATCCAATTTAAATCTATATACCGATATGAACTATTTAAAATGTCAATTGTGATTAAGTGATCCAAATCGAACCCGAATTAATCAATCGATAATTAGCTTAAACAGACGTTAACTTTTTCGTTTTACTAAAACGGTGACGTTTTATTAATGAGATATATCGACTATAAACATAAAAAATCCCCAAATCGATAAACATAAACCTAAATTGATTTTCTCCATCTAAGTAAATTGTCCAAACGATCCATGTGGTTCTCCCTATAAGACATAAAATCTCCACCTTTCTCAATAGACGCATACTCACGAAACAAAGCCTCAACATCATCCAAATCCACACGATATTTTCAATAGCACCATCATCTCCTTCCCCTCTGATTGTTTCGGCATCATCCTCTGTCATCTCCCCTTCTACATGAATCTCTGTAAAACCTTCACATCTATTAGCTTCTTCTTCAATTGTCATCTACGAAACCTTCGTTGGTGGTGACAGCTTCGTCACTTACGACTTCGTCGATAATCGTAGATGGTGGAGGAGCTTCACGGCGGTGAGTGTTAAGCTTTTTACGCTTCGTCATCTCTGTTAATCGGAGAGGAGAAGAGGGAAAAAATCGATTTAGGATTTTTGTTTATCGATTTGGAGATTTTTATGTTTATAATCATTAATAAAACGTCACCGTTTCGGCTTAAACGGAAGAGTTAACGTCTGTTTAAACAAATTATCGATTGATTAATTCGAATTCGATTTGGATCACTTAATTACAATTGACATTTTAAATAGTTCATATCGGTATATGGATTTAAATTGGATCAATTTTGTCGGTTGATGATTTAATTAGCCATCTTCCCTTTAAATTAGTATTGTAGTCTGTGTAGAATCATATATAGATTCATATTAAGATGTAAAATCAGCGGTGAGTTTAATAAAACCGCAAGTTAATGAAAAAGCATATAATTTTACAAATTTACTTTTAAACAAACAATTTAATGTGGGGAAGTGGCCTTGGCCTAGTGGCATTCATAAGTCCACATGAGGTAGGTAACACTCTTCCACCCGGGATCAATTCCTAGCGCCTACGGCAGATAGTAGGATTGGCTAATCGGCCGCAGTTGCTGCGCCAAATGTTGACAAAAAAAAAAAAAAAAAAAAAAAAACAAACAATTTAATGTTTAATTTTTCTATATTACAAATGTTTTGAATATACAATTTTATAGGATCAGTTATGAAAAAGTACATTCGGTTTTCATGAAATAACAGTAACTGTATTTTATGTACATAAATAAATTAACTTAACCACAAAATTGTTTGACAACCAACAAAAAAACAACAAAATGTTTGAAATACGATATATCTTAAATATCTAATATCCACAAAAATATATTTATCTATGAACCTGTGAATTTATATAAATTTATTTTAAAATATATATATAACAAGTATAATTAGATTTTATATAACAAATTATACATTTTCAGAGTACAACAATATATAGTTTTGTTTTAAAGCAGTTTGTCAGATTATAGTTACATTGGTTGCATGTTATATTTTGTCATTTACAAAATTTACCAGAATTTAATCATAGAAAATTTGTTTCTCTTCCTTGTCCATTATTCAAATTTGCAAAAAAAATAGAGAAATAAAATAGTAAAAAAAAAAAGCAGAGACAAAGACAGAGAAGCAAAGGAAAAATACAGAAAGGAAACAGCTGGAAAAGTCAGAGAGACAAAAAGCTAAAAAGATAACTACTTTCTTGCCTTGTTGGGACCTCACTCTTCATTATCCATCTTTGTACCTTATAAATCATAATGTCATTTTCCATTTTCTTTAATTTTTATCTTTATTTTTAATAAGTATATCAATAAAAATCATCTAATTACATTTCCTTCATTATATATATTTTATTTGTTTAGAAAATAATAAATTTATTTTATGAAGTTAACAATGTTTTTTTATCATTAAAACAGTCTAGTGTTGTTAATTGTAGTATAAAGAAAAAATTAAGTATATTCAGGATAAGATAGCAGAATTTGTGGTTTATAAAGTGTAATAAATTGTTTTTAAATTTTAATTAGAAGCTTAAATATTTTCTGATGTAACAAATATATTACTAATTAAGTAATGAAAGATAACTGTTATAAAACAAACATAAAACAAAATGCTTTGAACAATTTCAATTTAGACATAGGTTTCTTTTAGCTATGAATAATTTTTTTTTAAATTGGTTTTGATTGTGAATTTGTGTATGAAATAAAACAATAAAAAACATTGAACAATTTAAACATTTAAATGAATATTTTTAATCTCAAAAAAAAAAATCCCTGGAAAAGAATATAACAAAACAACAGATAGAATCCAAAGTCAAATAAATCCAACAACCCCCAAAAATACAAGAACTGTGGAAAACGTAAAGAGCAAGAAACATCTCTGCTGAGTTCAATATCAACAAAACCCTAAAAAAAACAAACACAACTCTCAAATTCAACTCATAAGCATCATCACCAAAACCATAACCACCATTGATAGATTAGTAAACCCAATGCTCCTATACGCCGCCGACGAAATCTTCTGTGCCCTAAAAACAAACAAAGACAAAGAATGAAATCAAAAACATAAACTTTATGAATAACCAAAATGTGTTTTTTTCTTTTCTTGAAAGTCTCTTTGCAGTCAAAAAAAAAAAAGAAAGTCTCTTCTTACTTTTGTAGTTTGCTTAGAGCACCACAATAAAGAACATTAGGAGGTGGTCCAAACTCGGTTTTGTTGTTTTCGTCTGGATTTACAACTCTAACATATGTTTCTTGACCTAAATACCATGAATCAAGATTCTCTGTTCTTAGATTCCAAGCTCCAGGATTGTCCAAAGATATTAATATCGCTGACCATGCCCCCGGGTACACCTACACAAGAAACACAATGCCTCTTGAGACCGCGAAATCTCATTACTAAGACTTTTGATTGTTTGTTCACATTTTGTTTTAGGCAATTCTCATATATATAACTCTAAATCAAGTTTTCTCTTTGCAAAATTAGCACACACTCGTGAAAGTTTTACAACTACCATTAAATTTTTTTTCCTTAAACCAACAAAACAAAACCCTAAACCCACTAAACTAAACTCTAACTCCTTCAAAACTAAACTCTAACTCCTTCAAAACTAAACCCTAAACACTAATTAGTGAACCCAAACAAAAAAAATCTGAATGTGTTAAAACTCGTTTTTTGTATTTGTTGTATTTTTGTATAAAAGAACCCTTTTAATAGCATTTTTGATAATATAAAACATTTTGAAAATATAAACATTTGCATGGTATTTTTGTTTTAAAAAAATTTTGTAATGGAATTCTTAAAATGAAAACACTTTTTATCGATAAGAAACTTTGTCATGGTTTTTTTACTAGAACTCTCAACAATCACTTTGTTTGTGTTTGGTCACATTTTGCGCGGTTAACAAGTAGCTTATGTACAAGGGATTTAAAGTTGTTTTACCTGAATAGTCGAGCGGGCGATACCATCCCATTTGTTGTAAGTTCCTCGACTATTCTCCGTCCACTCTCCGTAATCCATTCTACAAACAAAAAAGGGTATCAGGAAAATCAAGAAAAGGCGATAACTTTGTAACTAACTAACTAACTAAACTAATATAACTAACTAACCCGACTGCAAAGAAGGCGTAACCACTCATGTGATAGCTTTGCATCTTAGTGTCATTGTTCTGAAGAATCACTTCCATGAATCCGCGGTAAGTGCCATTGATTATCGATGTCTCCATTTTAGGCGGTCCGGTCAAAGGTCTCTTGGGGAAATCAAGTTTGTATGCTCCTTTGATCTTATGCTTATCGGCTAGTCTAATAGGCGTAGATGGATTCACAAAGGATACGCCGCTAAGAGTCGTTCTTCTCTTGCCATTGATCTTTACGGGAGGCATGTTTCTTAGGACGTACACGTCGGTTACATTGATGGAACCGTATTTAAACGAGCCTTGCGGGTTAGGACGCGCTCCGCTTGCTGAAACATTCCATCTACAATAACAACAACAACAACAACATTTGATTAATTATTTATTAAAGAATAAGTTGTTTCATAAACGTTTCTTTAAAATACCACTAAAAATGTTATTAGGCTACAAAATACTCTCACAAAATTTCTTTGACGGAAAATACCACTAAAATGTTAATACGCCAAAAGTACAATCTCTAATCTTTAGACCAAAATACCATTAAACTGTTACTAGGTTAAAACACCATCAAAAAAATTTATACCAAAAGATCATTAAATGTTATAAGGTAAAAAGTACCATAAATTAATTATAGGCCAAAAATACCACTAACAAGTTTTTCCAAAAAATACAACCAATTACGAAGAAAAAAAATTGAAGGTTTTACTTTTAAAGGGGTTGTGATTTAGTTTTAAGAGTTCATGGTTTAATTGTAATTATTTAAAACTTAAATAAGTTTTGTGGTATTTTTGTCTTAAACAACATGTCTTGTATCTTTGACTTTTAGGATACAAGACAGCTGCCTTAGAGTTTGTGGATGGTAAACTCTTTGACAATTGTAATCATTTGTCAAATTTCGTAGGAGGAAAAAGACCACAGAAATGAATATGGTATTTTTGGAGATTTCACTTATTCAAAGATTTGATCGTTTAGATTACTAACCTTATGGATCTTGCTTGATTCATTGAGAAAGTTTTGTCGAACTCATCTTGCGGTCCAAGCGGTAAATGGCCTTTAGCTTTACCTTTAGAGTTAGTATATTTCAAGATTCCTACACCGGTGACTCTTCTCCATATAGTCTCATTAACAACACGAGCACTCGCGACAATGTAGTAATCAGAGCTCGCGTTCTGATCCATAGTGACTAAAAAGGAGTAAGATTGTCCAACATGTATATCCAAGCTTGTGTAGTTTTGTTGCACGGTGTAAGATCCTTCGGATTCCGCAAGAACCAAGTTGTGTCCTTGGATTCTAAAGTTTAAACTCGTCGATATTCCAACGTTCGACACACGAAGCCTATATGTTCTTCCTGGATATATTTTCATAAAAAAAATCATTAAAAACCGAAAAAAAAAACAAAAGACTATTTAGATCAAGAAAAGGGATTATTGCTACTTACCGGGGTGGACAGTGATTGTTTCGTAATCGATTCCATCGGGGACAAGTGTGTCATTGTATCGGTATGGTCCTTTTCCGTTGATGAGAACCCCGTCGGGCATTCCAAGATCTTTACCATCATCTAAAGCCTTCCTCAAAGCCTACATATTTTTTAACACAACACATGTAAGAAACAAAAAACTTCTAAAACTAGTTCTACTAAAAAGTAACTTAGTGACGGTTTTGCAAATACAGTTAAAAACCTCTATAAATTAATAATATCGGGATTACACATTCTACTAAATAATACTAATTTATAGTGATTATTTATTAATTTATAAAGATATTAGTCTATCGAGTATTAATTTGAGTATTAATTTACGAATGTTATAATGTCTTTTGTTCTGATTAATTTCAAACCAATTGTCTAAAAACAAAGTAATTTTTTTGAATTTTACGATTGATAAAAAAAGGCGAAAAAGTACTAACCGTGTGGTTCCTAGTGTACCAATCACCAATTGCGATAGTGATATCGCCTTCAGGAGTAGAGAAAGGGACCGGTATAACGTCTCTAGGATTGACAACAAACGAACCGAAGCCACCGGAAGCTCTTTGAAAATGTAGTGAAGGGAAGTAGAAGAAACTACCAATTTGGTCTTTGACTTGAAACTCATAAGTCCAATTCCACTTTGGTGGGATAGGACAGTTAGTTCCTGCAAGACCATCTTGCCAAGAAACTCTTCTTTGTTGTATCCCTGACCTGTAATAATAATAATAACAACACACACACATACACTAATCATATGTTAATTGAATCATTAAGGAGATAATCTTTTTTTTGTTTATGTTAATCTTGTATTTACTTACCAATGAAGAAGAAGCCCTTCATCTAATTTGTTTCTGACATTCACAACAAGATTCTCATTGGTTGTTACATTGATTGTAGGACCAGGAAACTTTCCATTTATAGCAATTACCTTATTACATAATTAAAATGAGGAAAGTTTTTAGTTTGTTTAGTTGTGTTTTTTTTTTTAGATCTGGGAATGAAAAAGAGTGAGACTTTTGGAAGTTTAGTTAAATTTTGGACAAATTTAGAACAAAGTAAAATCCTTTGACAATTTTTTTTAACTGGAAAGTAAGTAAAAGTGAAATTTGTTTCTTGAATTTTTTGACTATGTCATGAAGCAAAAAAAAAATAGAAAGATTGAAACTTTTTGAGAAATCTGAATTTTTATAAAGAAAACCCATTAACAGAAAATGAAAACTTTATTAAAATATGACAGTACAAATCTTTTTTTTGGGGTGCATGATTTAAAGCTAGATCTTATTTATCAAAATGTGGATAAATCTACAAAGTATAAAATTAAATACAATTTTTTTATCAAAATGTAAACAATCAAACACACATTTTCTTGATGGAGGAATATATTACTAATTTGCTTTACCATTAATTAAAAATTCAGTTTAAATAATTAACTAAAAAATTAGATCTTTAGCTCACTAAAACTACACTAAATCTCCAAAATTAAAGGGTTTTTTTTTATAAAAAATCCTAAATGAAAATGTGGATAAATCTATAAGCTAAAACCCATAAATATCCAAACTTTAACCACCCAACTTTAATCATAAATCTAATAAAAAACAGTAATAAAAAATCAAAGATCTATAAAAAAAAACCTGTTGAGGAACACCAAGTGGAGAAGCAGTAATGTAAGAGACTTCAAAGTTATAAAAAGAATATGGATCTGCAGAGAAGCATAGACTTAAGTTCATTAAGAACATAAGAAACAAGATCTTGAACAAATCCATTTTTTCTTTTCTTGAAAACAAATCTTGTTTTAAGTGTTTTAAGTTTTGGTTTTAAATTTGTGTGTTTATTTTTTGTGAATTTACATTATCAGATTAGAGGGGAAAAGGAGTATGGAGTGGGAGAAACTATGAGCTTTAAAGGAGAGAGAAGACACATAGAGAGATATAGACAGAACAGAACGGTTATAATTTCTATGTTGATTAATTAATTTATTATTATTATTTTATTCAGACAACTATTTTTTGTCAAATTTATTTATACAAGTATTTATTGTTATTATTTTAACAGGAAAAAAGCCGCACAACGCGCCTATAAATGGGCCTAAATGCGAGAAAAACAGAAATATAATAAAAAGAAGGAATTTTTTTTGTTAAAAAAATAGTGAAGATTCATAAAATTTTCACTAAATAGTATGGTAACTATAGAGTAAAAAGTTAAGTTGTCAAATAAAATTACAATGATACTACAAGGTATATAACACTATCATATCAATGGTTAAAGTATAGTAAAGAATTATAAAAGAGTAAATTAAAATTTATGATGTTTTGAATTTATTAAATTATTAATGATAAGGAGAAATTATTTGGAAATAAAATTTCTTATTAGTTTGTTGATTGGTACTTGTGACAGAAAAAGAGTTTGAATGTAATGTGGTACCAAATAAAATGCATGATTTTGTTAATCTTATTAATATAAGACCATGTTTATCAAATGTTCTTATGTAGAGTGCTTGTGTATTTTTTTTTGTATTTTTTTGTGTATTTGAGTATTAAATTAAATCAAAACATGTATTATTAATAAGCACCTACAATGAAAAGTGCTTAATTAAGCATTTTAAGTTCCCCTTATTGTAGAGTTCTTATTAATAATACATGTTTTAATTTAATTTAATACTCAAATACACAAAAAAATACACAAGAACTCTACATAAGAGCATGTTTATCAAAGGTGCTTATGTAGAGTGCTTGTGTATTTTTTTGTGTATTTGAGTATTAAATTAAATTAAAACATGTATTATTAATAAGAACTCTACAAAAAGAGGAGTTTAAAATGCTTAATTAAGCACTTTTCATTATAGGTGCTTATTAATAATACATGTTTTGATTTAATTTAACACTCAAATACACAAAAAAATACATAAAAAATACACAAGCACTCTACATAAGCACCTTTGATAAACATGGTCTAAGCACCTTTGATAAACATGCTCTAACGTGGCTATTAGTTTATTAAAACATTTGGTTAATTCTGAATAAAGTAAAAAATTAAAGTTAGTGCATATATTCTACACATTTGTTAGCAAATTAGATATCATTTATTCGAAAACAGTTCTTAATACTCTTTTTCTTTTGACATCTCTTCCTACTTTTCATTTAAATATTATCTATAATACAGAGTTAATAGATACCTTAACTTTCATTACAGAGTTCTTATCTTCTTTTATTGGTCCCCATAAACTTATTAATCAGCTTAAAATTGAAGAGATTACTACTTTGTTTTTGTCTGCTAAAGAACTTTTGTTTTTCTTTGGCAAAAGAAGTAAACATATTATAAAAAGAATTAAAAAATAAAACTAAAATTGAATAAATTTTTATATAAAAAGGAAAAATAAGCCAACGGATATAATGATAGTTGTGCAGGATGACAGCAAGAAAGAATGGCTCGCATATGGTTGACAAATTTTTTTTTTATAAACTTATTTATTTCCACCGAAAATTAATTTTATTATTTTTGCTTTATTTATCAAAATGAGCTGTAAAATTACCACAATTTTCTTTATAAATATATTACATATATATCTTCCAACGCGTATTTCTTATTCATTATTATTTTAATTTACACTAATTACGCGGCATTATTGTTAAGAAATAATGATACTATACTATAGTAATAGATTTGAATTTCATGATTTGTCGGTTAGGGAAATGCATAATGTACGCAATAATCACATGCTGCCCTCGTGCCAGCTTGTTTTAAATAAGTAAATTAATTAGTAACTTTACAGTTACATCACTAATTTTATTAATATTTGATTATATAAAAATTAAAAATACTATAAAGTAAAGATTGATATTTGACCGTTGGACCAAAGAGATAAGACTTATATTATGAGAGGCGCAACGCAATGGTGGGCTACTCTGGAAATGCCACGTAGACGTAGCTGCCAAGCCAAAATAAAAAGAGAATTTTACATAAGTAGACACTTTTTGAGTTTCAAATATCATTTTGAGGCACTTTTGGCAAGTAAAGCACTTTTAATAGGCGTTTAGACTATTTTAACCCCATAATTTTTAATACCTTATTTTAATTAATTTGTACATTTTGATGTCACAATCACAGATGGACAATGTATGATGTTTAGATTATTTTAACCCGAATTTCGTTGTACATGTACTGGTGGACGATGTTTTCGCAAAAGTTGTAGATTTAGTGGTATCACCTACACTTCCTTTGCATGAAGATAAAAATCTTAATGTTGACAATGTATATGTTTTGATGTACGATTACTAGGTGGACAATGTATGTGTTTTGATGTACAATTAACCACATACGAGTTTCGTTGTAGATGTACTGGTGGACGATGTTTGCGCAAAAGCTGTAGAGTTAGTGACATCATCTACACTTTCTTTGCATGAAGATAATATCTTAATGTTGAGAAGGTAACCAAAATAAAATACTTTAAAATACCAAGTTTGGACGAGGACAGTGAACATTTCTTGTCTAATATTGTACAGGTTCAAGTCGACAATGCAACAATATTGGATAGTTATGCATTACCCGTTTCAGAAATGTGTGTCGTCAAACATTGGTTCTAAATCAAACTCCTCATCGTCCACAAATTCCAATCTACATGGAGTAGAAGCAATTTTTGGTATCCGACCATCCACACATACCGGTACATCATGACTCGTCGTACACATAACTTTGTCATTTCCTTCTGCAACCTTGTTACTGGACATAAACTCACAATCGGAAAAATCACGCCTCGAAATTTAGTTTTAAATCTAAATCCCACATTAGTTAATCACGTACGGCTAGATTTTTTTGTAATTTAATAAAGAGAAATTTACTCATAGTACACACTTTTTCAATCTTATATTACTCTACGAGGCACTTTTTTTGTTAAACATTAAGTTTTTCGTCCACAAATTCAAGTCGTTAAACATAGGTTCAAAATCAAGTTTTTCATCGTCCACAAATCCCAATCCACGATTAACACCGAAATTAGAATTATTAGAGTCATTCACAACAAATTAACGTAAGGGTATATTTGTCAAAAAATACCAACTTATGAAAGAAAGTGCCTCACTTCCAAAAAGTGCCTCAAATTGATATGTAATTTCAAAAAGTGCTCCATTGTGAAATTTACTCAAATAAAAAGAGATCCTTCTTATTTTTGACTCCTGTTTTTTCCCGTAATTATATATATAGATATTTTTTTATGACAAATTCCTTACAATCACTAAAATGTTTTTTATATCAAAAAGTAGTAGTTTATATCAAATGTTTTTTAGATTTTAATTTTTTTCATTTAAATTCGTTATATAGTGTTTAATGTATAGTTTTGAAGAGGTAGGGTATAGTTTTTTAAAAGTTTTGGATGTAATTTTGTAAATTAAAGAGTTGTGGTATTTACGAGAAAAAACATTTTAACGATATTTGTAAAACTTTCGAAAATGTGTACTAATTATGTTAAAAAGAATTGCCATATTTTTATTTCCCTTAATTAATATGAATTGTAGAGTTTTACTTTTTACTTTTTACTAGTATACTGAAGTACATATAAAAACTTATTGTTGTTGAAAAATAAAATAAAATATTTCCGGGCTATGTTCAATACTGTTTTTCATACACTATATTTTTGGTATATTTTTCATTATTTGGCAATGAATCATTAAAGTTTTAACAAACATAATTACAATTTCTTACTTCTTCATATAAAATACATATGTGATGTCGATGAAGCTATCTTCAAAACGATATATTTTGGTTCACTTCTATGTTCTAACATAAACGTTAGCATCTTATATTATTATTATTATTTTTTCCATCTTATATTATAGATTCATACATTAATGAAATATAGATTTAAAAACATTATTTTTTTTTTTGTTTTGAGAAACAACGTTCGAAACTATACAATCATATTATTTAGTCCTACCAAAAAAAACAATCATATTATTTAGTTAGACAAAATAGAGTAGGTTTTATAATAAACATGCCAACTATTTTGAACATGTATAAAGTAATTACCAACAAACACAACTAATTTCTGCGAACATTTTGTGTGGTAGTTGAATTATTTCCCAATTTTGTTAATTTGGAAAAGAAAAAAATTTGTAAAAGGGTTTTTAATTTGGAAATCTTCCAACTACATATTTATTTTTCTTTGAAAAAGGGTTTTTATTTTGGAAATCTTCCAACTACATATCTATTTTTCTTGAAAAAAGTTATCCAACTACATATTTAAACAATACTAACAATTTACCACAAAAAAAAACTAACAACGGATCCTTTTTTATTTTGGTTTTCTGCCAACGGATCCTTTGTTAGCTGTTTGTGCAAATATTTTGCAATTTGGAAGTATCTTCAAATATCAAGATAAACATTTATTGCTTAAGTTGCTGCAAAATATTGTATTATGTTGATTTATTAAAATACATTAAAGCTAGTAAGCCTTGAACATTGAAACATATACCCCATTTTTTGTTTGGTTTTACATATACCACATTTTGTTGTGGAAATGGATCTCCACTCTCCACTTTAGGTATTAATTACGCATATTGGGTTGCAATCAAAGGTAAATGGAGAAAAACAAAAAAAATGTTACTAAATAATATTTAATATGAAAAAAATGTTGGGCTTGTGATCGGTGTCCATGACAAAATATTTGGACTTGGAACAGATTTTTTGGGGGTTTAATAAATAAATACATACATTGTAGAATATTGAAAAAGATTGTCATCTTATTTGGAATTGGAACAAATTACAATTTGTGTAGGGAAATTACAAACCAAAGTGTATTTTACAAAATTACACCATTTCAAAGCACACTTCATAAAACTAATCTAAACATTAAAAGTTAGTCTAAACAAACTCTTAATACAAAACTTTATCCTTTAGTTTCATAAATTTTTTGTCAATGAAGATCTGAAAGGATGTAGTTTCGTAAATTTATCAATATTTGTCTATAAATAAACGTTTTGTTAGTTAATTAACGGGTATGCGTGCCCAAGATTCATTCTTTAGTAGTTTATATGTCTTTCATGCTTAATAAATTTTGTACACAATATACTTTGTAGCATATCGAAAAAGTTTAACATCTAGTTCAAGAGACCAACGACGGGTTGGCTCGGTCGGTTAAGCGCAGTTGTTGGTGATGTTTTGCTTTTGAGTTTGAAACGCGTTGAGAGCGATCATTTACACTATTAATTAGTAATGTTAAAGGTTGATCGCAGACATAGAATTATAGGCTTCGGCCCAAAATCTCCGATTTAAAAAAAAATTTTAAGTGAACGTACAAAATGGTCTCATAACGACAAAACATGTTTCGACGAAAGCTATCACTCAACCAAAATTCGACAAATTGGTGTCCAAATTGGATGTTCGAAATTTCATACTTCCAAATTGAGAGGTACAAGTAAATTACTTTATAAATAATAAAATAAATACAATTGTGTACAAAAATTTATGTAAATTATTTACGAATACATACAAGTTTGTTGGGACCCGACACAAGCTACGTCACTATTGTCCGATTGACATCCCAAAACAACTTGATATAATTTTCCAAGATGATACAAAACTTTGAAAATATAATTTTTTTTTTGCTAAATAACTTTGAAAATATTCACATAGAACATTTTGTATTGGCTAGAGATTTATTTCCCAAATCTAATAAGTTATAGAAGCTTTAAATTAAAATTAGTAAATTACTACGAGCCAAAGAGGTTAGATATATGGGGTCATGAAGTCATGACGGTGGTTGCTATAACTACATTATTACCAACTTAACAATAATCCTAGACGAATTCACAAAACTACATTCTTTCAACCCATCCTTCACAAAACTACACCCTTTCAATCTATCATTCACAAAACTACACCTAATTCAATTTTTTCACATATTTACACCCTTTCAAAATTTTAAAAGCTAGATTTATCATTTTAAAAATTATCAAAATTAAAATATTTTCATTTGGATTCGCTAATTAGTGTTTATGGTATAATATTAAAGGGATAGGATTGTGTGGGTAGGATTTATTTGGATTTAATTTTTAGTGTTTAGGTGTAGTTTTGTGAAGTTATTTTGAAATAGTGTAGTTTTGTGAAATGTAATTGAAATGATGTAGTTTTGTAATTTTCTCATAATCCTATAATATGAATACACAAATCAAATATTTTTAATTAGCTCCCAATAATTTCAAGAATCGGTTATACGTATATACACAAAGGGAAAGAACGAGTTGGATTGTGTATTAGATAAAGTCAGGAAAAAATCAGATATTTTGTAGAATGAAAATATATATAATATATATATATATATATGAAAAATTAGGAAATCAGATACAGTTTTGAACCTTAATTTGCAATAAGGTGATTCGTGTTTCAAAATTAGTAATTAGGTGATTTTCCTTTCTTCTGTTTTTTGTGACATATATACCCTTCCGCGCGTTCACACTGTTTCATGAATGTTCATAAGTTTTATGTTTCACATTTTTTCATGAATTACTTAATAAGACTATGAATGTTCACAATAGTGTTATGCATATTAATTTTTGTTCATGAATATTCACATATGTTCATAAATATTCACACATGCTCAAATTGACATTGTCACGATTATTTTAGAAGGAAAAACATGAATGTTCATGCGCATATATGAATGTTCTTGCATATACATGAATGTTCACATGACTTGATCATAAAATTCAGGGTTATTTTTTACTTTTAACATAAAAATCATCTAAATACAAATACAAAAACAAAAAAATCACACTATTGACAAATTAAAAAATAAAATGTACCTAGTTTACCAAATAACTCGATATATATTATATATTAATTGATTATAGTAAAACAAGTTAGATCCTCTTCACATCCTTATAAAACCTTATAAATACACACACCTTCTCTTCATTTCTATTCATCTCTCTCTTAAACACACTCAATAATCTTTATAGCACCAAATATAATTTACCTATCAAATTAAGAATGGCTTCAAAGAACTCAAACTCTATTGCTCTTTTCTTCACCCTCAACATCTTGTTTTTCACCTTAACCGCTGCCAATGATTGTGGTTGCAACCCAAGTCCTAAACCTAAGCCACACCCAAGTCCTAAGCCTAAGCCAACCCCAAGTCCTAATCCCCCAACACATGTCCCAAGTCCATCAATCCCAAGTCCTAACCCTAAGCCGTTCCCGCCTCCAAGCACCCCTAGCTCATCCAGAAATTGTCCTATAGATGTCCTCAAGCTCGGTGCATGTGGAAATGTTCTAAGTGGTCTACTCAACTTACAATTGGGTCAACCATCATCTCAACAATGTTGCTCGCTTGTTCAAGGTTTAGTTGACCTTGAGGCTGCGGTTTGTCTATGCACTGCCCTTAGGGCTAATGTTCTTGGAATCAACCTTAACATACCTATATCTCTAAGTGTTCTTCTCAACAAGTGTAACAAGAAGGTTCCTTCTGGTTTTGAATGCATTTGAATCAACTAAGCCCTCGAGAAACGCAAACTTTCCTCTTAAAAGATATTTAGAGTTTGAATAAATGCATGCAAGTATAGAGTTTTACGATTAAATATTAATTTTGCTTAAGTGATTTTAATGCATTTGTGTGAGTTTTTGTTGTTGTAAACGTTCTTGTCTTTGATACTTGTATGTTTGTGTATCCATCAATTTATAATTTCAACCCATCTAATAAAAGAATACTCCTTTTGTTTCAAAAACATGTAGTTTTAGAAGTTTTCACGCATATTAATAATTCATTAAATTCGTGTATTTCCAATAATAAAACAATATTTAATATGGACTTAACTCTAATCTGAACAAATAGAAAAAATAGTATGCAAAATCTAATTGGTCAAAAAACATTAAATGACAATAAATTTTACATCGAAAGTGAAAAACTTCATCTATTTCGGAACAAATTAAAATTTTCTTCTAAAACTATATCTATTTTGGAACCGAGGGAATAATATATTGTAACCACCAACTTTTTAAATCTTTACAGTTTAATTATTGTTACTATCAATAGATTGAAATAATTCATGTTAGAGTTTTTTTTCCTTTTAATAGAATCACTAAGTTATTCACCAAACGATTACATAACTTGAGATTAATTTGGTTTTCCATAAATAACCCAATTATAAACAAAACCCCTCGATCTTTTTTAAAAAAGAAACCCTTCAAAGGCCATATGTAATATTAATCACCGTATTCAAAACACAAACACTATTCATACAAAAAAACACAAATACTATAAAATATTAATAATGCGGATATATGTGAATTCATGTTTTTTTTGTTTTTATGTGAATTAATGTTGTTTATTTGCTTTCTTAGTTGGGAGAATTACAAAACTATATCTTTTAAATTGCATTTCACAAAACTACACATTTTTAAAATCACTTCATAAAATTACACCTAATTACTAAAAATTAAATAGAAATTAGCCTTACCCACAAAATCTTACACATTCAATATTATACCCTAAACACTAATTAGCGAACCCAAATGAAAATATTTTAATTTTAGTAATTTTTTAGAGCATAATTGAACCATTTAAAATTTGAAAAGAGTGTAAAAATAAGAAAAAATTGAATTAGGTGTAATTTTGTGAAAAAATGATTGAAATGGTGTAGTTTCGTGAATTTCTCTTCTTTTAGTTTATGACTGAGGTTTAACAAAAAAGTCTATGACCGATAGATATTGGAGCCTTGTGACAATTTTTTTTCCCATGACAAAATATTCTCCACGAAAGCTATAAACATTTTGGGAACGACATCATTAATTTTTTATAGGATAAAAGTTACAGTGGAGTAGTCCATTTACCCAATTTTATAATGTCTAAAAGATAATACCATTTTTCACTAACAAATCTATTATATAATAGCACAATACTCTCTCAATCTAAGGCATCCACATCATCAACATAAATAATTCAATTAAAAAATCATTTAATAAAACTCATTCAATATTAAAAAACTAAAATAAAAAACATTCAATATAATATTTAACACTAATAAAAAACATGTATATCAACTTTCTAAAATGAAAATATATAAATTTTTTTTTCTCTTATACTAAATTCTTTTGGAATATAATACATATGTCCCATTATCTAAATTTTTTTATCTAAAAGCACAAAATTTAAAGGTTATAAATGATGTTTAACATTTATTCAAAACAATTAAAAATTAAGACTACATAATATTAGTATAATATTAGTGGTCATACTATAGTAAATAAATAAAAAATACGCATAGAAACTTGTGAAAATCAAATAAAATGGAACAAATCAAAAGACCTAAAACATTTTAAAAATGGGTGAGAGAGAGAATAGTTTAAAAATAAATATAAATTTATAAAAGTTTAAATAACTATAATTTGGGATGAAAAAACTCCATATATACATACTTTCTAAATATAAATGTTTGTAGCAAATAAATATATGAAATAAACTTAAAATATTTACGGAGAAAACAAAACCTCATACAAAACAATCAATTACATATACAAATAATTCAATAACGTTATAGAGAATACAAAACAAAATATGATCCAAATTAATTGAAGAGTTAAAACAACATACGTTTGAGAATAAACTAAAACATGCAAACATAAATTGTTTGTAAACAAAATCATTTTCATTAGTTTAGTAAAATATAAAATAGATGAAAAATATCTAAAGTTAAACCATATATCTATTATAAAAATAAAAAACTTCATAAAACAAACCAAAGCACCCGTAAATTCAATGTAAAATTATTTTAAAATACTATAATAAATAGCGAATATTCCGCGCGTTGCGCGGATTCTTTCCTAGTAATAAGAATTTAGCAATGTCTTATTTGAAATAAATTGATCTATGATATAAAATAATTTGGTGAAGCCTCAACCAAACGGAAACCACCAATGTATTACCACTTATCACTTGGTTAGTTAAATTACAAAATCACACCCTTTCAAAGTGTATTTCACTAAATTACACATAAACACTACATAAGTAAATCCAAATACATATTCAACGAAAAATATATTTTCTTTATCACTAAATCTTAAACACTAAATAGTGAACTCAGATGAATTTTTTTAATTTGAGTTAATTTCTTAAACTATGATAATTGTTATTTATTATTTTATAAGGGTGGAAAAAATATTCGGACCAAATTAACATATCAAAACCAAATTGAAATATTCGAACCGAAACCAATCCAAAAAAATAAGTAACTCGAACGAATAGAGAATTTTACTACCCAAAAACGCATAACCGAATCCGAATCAAAACTAAAATTTTAAAATTTAACCGAACTACCGGTTTTACCCAAAAAAAATTATTTAAAATAAACATAATTTTAATTATAGATACAAATAATTTATTTGAATATATTCATAATATAATATATAATATTAGTGGTTGGTTTTTGTGTTGAAAATAATTGTTTTTATTGATTTCTTGTTATTAATTCAAATTTTAACAATATAGTAATATTAATGATATATGTTTGTATGTATGTTTAATATAAGACTTGTTTTGAAATTGTAATGTGATAGTTAAGGATAAAATTATCCTTATAGATTTTGTTTGGTAAACATTAATTATGGTTTTATCCTTAATAATTTTTTTCAATGTTTAAACCAATGGCACAATGTGTAAATAAGTGAATTTTTTTGGAAAAATCCAAAAAGTATTTCAAAAATAATAATATAGATTAACTAAAAAATAAAATATATATGTACAAAAAACAAATATATATATATATATATATATATTATACTTTCATTTTATCTGAATTCCAAAATAGGTAGAAGACTACATTAACGTGAATGTTATGAAAATTAGAAAATATCTTTATTTTTCGCGACATCTTACACTTTTAATTGTATAGTTATTACATTTTCTGTACGAAAATGAAAATGTCCAGTGTCCGAATATGGAAACATGTTTCCAACGTGTTTCTAAATTAAGATTTGTGTCTCCAACGCGTTTTCTAAGAGATTATGCTTCCGAAACGTTTCAAAAACGGGAAACGCACAATAAAAGGAGTTTCCATGTAACCATGCAGATTGATAAATGCATGCTAGATTAATAAATTTATGTAAAAATTAGGAAATCAAGCACATTTTTGGATCTTAATTTGCAATAAGATGATTTGTGTTTCAAAATTAGTAATAAGGTGATTTTTCTTCCTTCTGTTTTTTGTGACATATATACCTTTCTGCGCGTTCTCACGGGTTCATGAATATTCATAAGTTTTTTATTTCAGATTTTTTCATGATTACTTAATCAGACTATAAATGTTCACAATGTTTGTTATGCATATTAATTTATGTTCATGAATATTGACATATGTTCATGAATATTCACACATGCTGAGATTGAAAGTGTCACGATTATTTTAGAAAGAAAAACATGAATGTTCATGAGCATACATATATGTTCATGCATATACATGAATTTTGCACACGACCTAACCAGAAAGTTCAGGATTATTTTTGATTTTACAACATAAAAAATCATCTAAATGCAAATACAAAAAAACTCACTCTATCGACAAATTAAAAAATAAAATGTACCTAGTTTACTAAATAACTCTAAATTTATTTTTAATTCACATCATGATCCTCCACATTCTAGGGTCTAATTACTTCAACATCTATCACTATTTTTCACTAAAGTCAAAATGTTACGAACTCGGATTTTATAGTCCTTATATAAACGCATATCTTTGATATATAACTCATTGACGTTTTTTTTTTTGTCGACCAAAATGAGATATTTTGTTTAAATGAAAATAAGCAATGTGTCCAAATTTAGTTTGATTTTAATATGTATCCTTTTATGTAGCCGTTAATGACCATTATTTTGTATTATTCTATATAGTCAAATTTTTACGTAAAATTTTCTATATGTTGTACGGTCCAAAAGAAAGCACCAAAAAATATATTCTAATAAATATTATTGGTTTTAATTGAAGTCAACGCAAATGAGTAGACTAATCCCAATCACACATTTTCATGAAAATCATAAACGAAGAGAAATTAGATATAAGACTTTTTTTTTTGTTAGCAAAGACGTTTAAATACTCTTTAGGTCGGTACGTAGTTTTACTTGGACAGAGACTCAAAATTTATCTTTAACACTAAAATATCATAAGTTAATCAAAAAATTTATAAACAAGATATAAAATCTTCTTGTATAAAGTAGATTTTGATATGTGTTATTATTTATTAAGATTGGTAATAAAATAAGTAGAATGGGATTTAGTTTGATGTCGATTATGCATTGTATTAGTTATTGTGTATCATATTCATTAGAAAATATGAGTCTTAATTTATAATCACACTCTTGACAAAAAAAAATTATAGTCACACTACACGAACCATATTACACGGTGTATCAATTTTAGAATAAATTTAAATTAATTTCTATATAGACTACTAAAAATCATACGTATAAGCCACAAATATTTTTTATAGCTGTTTAAAATATGAAAAATTTACATATAGACACAAAATGAGTGAGGAAAAAGCTATCGGAAATCCACAAAAATGTAGTCACAAGTTTAAAAGCAAAATCTTTTGTTTGCTAATTTTTGTTGTATTTCTAGCTCACTACTAAAAAAAAATCATATAGCCACGACCGTATCGGTGGCTATAGCAAAAATCCGTGGCTATTTAGTCACGATTTGCCACGAAATTTTTTAGCCACGAGCGTATAGCCACGGATTTAACGCTATAGCCACCGATACGACCGTGGCTATTTGAATTTTTTTTAGTAGTGGCTATACATGTAATATATAATAGTGATATTATCACCGGTGTATCACACGAATCTTTTTTTTATTGTTAAACCAGGAGGTTCTGGGCCGAAACCCATAATTCTTCTAGGCCCGCGACATGCCTTTGATAATATCAATTAATGGCGTCACACGAATCTTATTAAAGTATATATAGATATATATATATATATACCTAATATGATTCCGTATAAACAAAAATAATAATAATGTGAACTTACTCGTCTGTATGAATATTAGAGTAAGGTAAGGCAAATTCTTGATAATATTCCTTCAAGAAACTAGTTTAATCTTTCATAAAGTCAATTAAAAACATTTGTCCTCAAATAAATATCATGTTTTCAACGATTTTAGGACCACAAAATTGTTATAACCGACAATAAAATTCTTATTTCGACATTGTCAAAAGAAACAAAGAGCAAGAAAAAATTAAGAAAGTGAAGTTGACATATAATAGATATACATATATGCAATTTAAAATGATAAAGAGGGGATGAATGTTTGATTGGTCAAAATTCAATTTCATTTTAGTTCTAGATATTTCAAATAGTTATATTTTTACAAAAGTGGTAAGTAATTAAGGTCTTTCACAATAGCTACATATAATATGAACTGGTCAGACAAATTAAGAAAATTAAGCTTTTATGAGAAATCAATATTTAATATTTTTATCAAAATTGTATGGATCTAAGAAATATATACTCATATTATTTTTTTATATAATATTTCTTTTTCAGAAATGTTGTTTTTAAATTTCATTTAAAGTTTTGCTATTAACTACTTAAGAAAACAAATCTTAAACGATACAAAAGTAATTCGTGGATCATCTTTTGTGACATGTTTACCATAACATTCTTAAGTAGTATCAAACATTTCATCAAGTTGAGTTTTGAACTTAATTTTCATATTAGTTATAGATAACCTCATATGAAATATTATTTGTTCAATTCACCAGTGAAAAGTAGTATAATGATTTGGAAAATTATAATACTTCGTGATTAGATTATTTGACAATATTATTATTTCAAAAATATATTAATGGTACCATTTTACAACTAATTCCAACTTAACAAAAGCAACTAGTGGTAATAATGAGATTAATCTAAATTCTTAAGAGAAATTCATCCGACTATACCCTTTCAAACATTCCTTTATAAAGCAATATTTAAGTCAATTTTTTTTTATGTTTATATCATTTCCGAATTTTAGATGGTTACATTACGTTTGAAAAATATATCCGAATTAAATATTTTTATTTGAGTTCATTATTTATTGTTTATGGTTTAATATTAAAAGAATATGGATTTGTATTTAGGGTCTATTTTGATTTAATTTTCGTATGTAAGTATAGTTTTGCCAAGTGCACTTTAAAATGGTATAACTTTGTGAAATTCATTTAGAAAGATGTAGTTTTATAATTGTCCCAATTATTAATACGTAGATTAACAGAAAAGTTAGTAGCGTTGACCAGCTTTGACTTCTTTGGCTCATTATTTGTGACGACGAAACTAAGTCCAAAATTCTTTGGTTTATTATTTAACTTTTTTGCATATAAGCTTAATGTAAACTCTAAAGATGGTGACAATAATAAAAAGGAAGTACAAGTATTTGAAAAATAAGAAGTTGGTTTCAAAACATTATTTTATTAAATGGGTTGGACAGATATATATGGCTACACAAACATACAACAAATATAGGAACGTTTACAACAACAAAAAAAAACTATAAAACTCACACAATTTTTATTATTGTATAACTTAAGCAAAATAAAAATGTAATCATAAAATCGAATTTGCATGCATTTATTCAAACTATAAGTATCTTGAAGAGGAAATTGTGTGCTTGTCGTATATTCTCGTGGTATGCATAGCTGATTCAAGCGCATTCAAAACCAGACGGGACCTTCTTGTTACACTTGTTGAGAAGAACACTTAGAGAAATAGGAACGTTAAGGTTGATTCCAAGAACATTAGCCCTAAGAGCGGTACATAGACAAATTGCGGCTTCAAGGTCAACTAAACCTTGAACAACCGAGCAACATTGTTGAGACGATGGTTGACCTAATTGTAAGTTGAGTAGACCGCTTAGGACATTTCCACATGCACCGAGCTTGAGGACATCTATAGGGCAGTTTCCGGATGAGCTAGGGGTGCTTGGAGGTGGGACCGGCTTAGGGTTAGGACTTGGGATTGATGGACTTGGTACATGCGTTGGGGGCTTAGGACTTGGGATTGATGGACTTGGTACATGCTTTGGAGGCTTAGGACTTGGGGTTGGCTTGGGTTTAGGACTTGGGTTGCAACCACAATCATTGGCCGCGGTTAAGGTGAAAAACAAGATGTTGAGGGTGAAGAAAAGAGCAAGAGAGGTTGAATTCTTTGAAGCCATTCTTAATTCGAAAGGTAAATTATATTTGGTGCTATAAGGATTGTTGAATGTGTTTGGGAGAGATGTGAATAAAATTGAAGAGAAGGTTTGGATATTTATAGGGGTTTACAAGGATGTGAAGAGGACCAACTTGTCTTTTTTTTTGGGATAAAAGGACCAATTTGTTTTAGTATATTCAATTTATAAATAAGATTTATATATATATATTTGTGATTCTACAAAATATATGTTTTTATTTGAGTTTATCTAAACAAAATCCAGCTTGTTTTTTTCCTGTGTAGATACCTAGAATCGAACCTTGAAATTCATTTTGTATAAATTATATAATTAATATTATTTGATTTGTGCATTCATATTAGTATTATTGTCAAGTAGGCAATGACAATTTCATTATCACCACCATCATCCATGACCCCATTGAGACATCTTTTGCTCATAGTCATTGTAGTGGAGATATTCTATAATCTCTACTAGAATGTTTTGTAAGTTATATAAAAAAAAATCGTTTTTGGGAAATATTAAAGTTTTTAATGGATTCACAAAAAAACTAGAAGTTTTGGAATATTAACCATTAATATAGGGTTCTTAACCACACCTCTTACATGTGAGATCCACAAAAAAATACAAGAGCACATCCAAAGCTTCTATTTTAAGAGGTACTTCTTAAACTTTCCGCGGATTCCACTCCACGTTGCGAGTTGCGACCCACGATTGATTTTTTTTTTTTCACGAAAAAAGTACATAAAAACAAAATAATTTTTTTAAGATGTTTTTTTTTGCTTCTTAATTGATATTAATGCTTATATCAACTTGTTTTGGGATGTCAAACGAACAATAGTGACGTAGCTTTGTGTCGGGTCCAAACAAACTTGTATGTATTCTTGTCTCACTCTATTTTCTTATTCTAAAATAATCCACAAAGGCTTGCTATATTGTATTTTGATATGGCTATATTTTTACACAATTGTATTTACTTATTCCTATTAATTAAGTTTAAGTCTAACTAGATATTCTCTATAAGTTTAGAACATATATCTTGTCACTAAAACCCCACTTAAGTTGAAAATGCAAAATTTAGAAAACCAAACTTGGACACTAAGTAAGAAAATTACCCACTTGTTTTTATTTGTCTAAATATCATTTGTGGTGATGAGACCATCTTCTACGGTGTCTTGCATTTAATGACAATCTACTTCAATATGTTATAAAACATTTATTTACAATTGTATTTCCTTATTCACAGTCCTTTGAGTCTATTATCAAACAAATCAATTAGTGGTCTAAAATGAATCTAATAAGTTAAAAACCATTCCAAATAAAAAATACTAATGTTTGGGGAAGTGGCTTTGGTCTAGTGGCAGTCATAAGTCCACAGGAGGCAGGTAGCACCACCCCACCCGGGATCGATTCCCCGCGCCTACGAAAGTGTAGGTTTGGCTAATGGGCCGGCCATTTGTGGCCCAAATGTTGACAAAAAAAAAAAAAAAAAATACTAATGTTTTCTAAAAAGTTTATACTCCCTCCGTTTCATAATAATTGATATTTTAGGCAAAAAAATTTTGTTTCAAATTAGTTGATGTTCTCATTTATCAATGTACAATTAATTGATATTTTGTGTTTTTCAATGATTTAGATTATGAATGATGTGTTTATATTGGTTGAATTATTTTTAAGTAGAAAGTTAAATGATGTTTTTACACTGAAAATAACAAAATTAAATGATTTCTTAATCTGTGCGTAAAAGACTAAAACTTCGTGTAATTTGAAACTGAGAGAGTATCTTGGTTGGAAGATATGTTTAAGTTGGGGGATTAATTACCAAACAACTACAATGTATTTAAGTAGTTTTATAAATTAATATAAATAATAATTTTTGATTAAAATATATTAAAAGATTTTTTTTCGTAAAAAATGTAGAGATGTTTAAGAGGTGCAAAATGGTACGTAGAAAAATTGTAAATGATCTCTAATAAAAAATAATTTGTTATTGAAATTTGAAGTATCACATCATCTCATGTTTAAGTTCTAGTTATTTCAACCTCTAGAACTATTTTACACTAAAGTCAAAGTCTTACGAACTCTAATTTCAATCTTATTTATTTGATTTAGAACTCAAAGACGTGTTGTTAATTATCTACAAAAATGAGATATTTATAAAAAACCAAAAAAAATGAAATATTTATTTTCACCAAAAAGATGAGATATTTATTTATATGAAATATATAAAAGGAATTCACAAAACTACACACTTTCATTCATTCTTTTACAAAACTCTACCTAATTCAAATTTTTTTCATATTTACACCTTTTCAAAATTTTAAAAGCTTGATTTACCCTTTAAAAAAATTCCAAAATTAATTTTTTTTATTTAGATTCGCTTATTAGTGTTTAGGGTATATTATTAAGGGGTAGGATTGTGTGGGTAGAGTTTATTTAGATTTAGTTTTGAGTGTTTAGGTGTAGTTTTGTCAAGTAATTTTAAAATGGTTTAGTTTGGTGAAATGTAATTCAAATGGTGCAGTTTTGTAATTCTCCAAATATATAATGGATCAATTCAAGCTTATGTAGCCGTTGAAGATTATAATTTTGTATTTTTCTACGTATGAAAGCAGAGAAAACTATATTATATTGATTATTAGTGGTTCTAATTGAAGTCAACTTGAACAACTATACAGATCCCGATCACACATTTTCATGAAAATTATAGACGAAAAATAAATAGATGTAAAACTTTTTTTGATATTAAAGAACTTCCAATTTTAAATATCAAGAGTTTCAATGCCCACCAAAATGAGGTATTTTTTCACCAAAAATAGTGAGAAATTTAGAAAATTACACAATTTCAAACACTCCGTCACAACACTAAACTTAATTCACATTGTTAATAAATTTACACTCTTTTTAAATTTTAAATGGTTAAATTGTTTTTTACAAATTTATCTAAATTACTTTTTCATCTAATTCACTATTCATGTTTAAAGGGTTAGTGTTAAAAGGAGTGGAGTTTTGTGTTTAGGATTTATTTGTATTTAGTATTTATTGTTTAGATATAGTTTTGTGAAGTCTATTTTAAAAAGTTTAGACTTTTGTGAAGTGAGTTTTGAAAGAAAGATGAGATATCTTATATAATATGATTGGAAGTTTTTGTTAACTTTGCATATGGTGTTGACACATGTCTCTCTTTTCTAGCGACATGTGTCCATGTCTCTCTTTTTATTATGCTCTTTGAACTTATTTTTATAACATTTGTGAATTACATATGTACATTCACATATGTAATTAATATATTAATATATAAGTTTTAGATTTTATATAGAAATTTCAAATCATTATGTCCTATTATCCTCATATTTTTGTAATCCATTATCATAATTATTATATTTATATGATAAAAGTAAATTAGATAATACTAGCAAAAATCATAATTTTTAAAATTTGGTGATTAGTCAATGTTGAAACTAATAAACAATAATCTATTTTTAACTCACATTTGTTGTGGAAGATTGTTGATCAAGTCAACAAAATATCTCTTAGATGTTATCATTCAACAAAATTAAATTAAAATTAATTTTGTAACATAATGGTGACAATTATGTGAAAAATAAATTCTCATCACTCCACCTTGTAACTCCCATTAGAGTGTGACTATATAATGGAAATCATTGTTTCTTTCATAAAACATGTTTTAGAGAAACACACATTCATATACTTTAACATAAAAAAAGAATCTCATAAAAACAATATCTCATATTCTCTTCTTAGTACAACACGATTTCTACATTTGAAGGGTTATGATCTCGGATGTTTAGTGGTTGTGTCATGTGATAATATTTAATGCATGTATTTTCCATACGATTTTAGTTTATTATCACTATCAAACTAATACTAACTTTTAAAAAATATACAAAATTTGAGTTCAACAATATTTCGAACAAAAACATGTAAAATATATATTAAACAAAATCAGAATCTCAAAAGACATATAGTAAATATACGATTTTTAGTAAAATTTTGTGTATATATGTAATATTACATGGCAAAATAATATTTTTATTACAAATTCAACTTATTGTTAACAATTTAATATTTAATTAGCCCGTGCAAAAGCACGGGTCACAACACTAGTTTATTTATATGAAAGAAAGAAGTAATGGATCTCAAGCTTATATATAGCCGTTAAAGACCCAATATTATTATTTATTCTAAGTAGAGATTAAATAATTTTGCCCTAACGCTTTCTAACTTAACACCACAATTAGTAGTACTAATTGTGGTTAATAGAAAATATTAGTATGTAGATTAACACAAAATCAATAACATATTAGTAGCAATCTTTGATTTCATTGGCTCTTTATTCGTGACTATGAGGCTCGCATGCAATTTCCCGTTGTGTCATTCATAAGATGGTTACAAAATATTATTTTATTAAATGAGTTGAAAATAGAAATAGACGGCTATACAAATTACATACAAGCACCAAAGACATGAACGTTTACAAATATAAAAAAAAACTATAAAACACACACACATTTATTATTTCACTTAAGCAAATTAAGATTTAACAATAGAACTCTAGCTTGCATGTATTTATTCACACTATATATATATATCTTCCAAGAGGAAATTATGTGCTATGATTTAAGTGCACTCGAAACCGGAGGGGACCTTCCTGTTACATTTGTTGAGAAGAACATTGAGAGAAACAGAAACATCAAGATTGATTCCAAGAACATTAGCCCTAAGGGCAGTGCATAGACAAACCGCAACTTCAAGATCAACCAAACCTTCAACAACGGAGCAACATTGTTGAGATGATGGTTGACCCAATTGTAAGTTTAGTAGGCCACTTAGGATATCTCCACATGCACCGAGCTTGAGGACATCTATAGGACAATTTCTGGATGAGCTAGGGGTGCTTGGGGGCGGGACCGGCTTAGGGTTAGGACTTGGGACTGATGGACTTGGTACATACATTGGTGGATTAGGACTTGGGACTGATGGACTTGGGATATGCACTAGGGGCATAGGACTTGGGACATGCACTGGGGGATTAGGGCTTGGGACTAATGGACTTGGTACATGCACTGGGGGCATAGGATTTGGGATATGTATTGGGGGCTTAGGACTTGGGTTGCAACCACAATCAGTTGATGCGGTTAAGGTGAAAAACAAGACGTTGAAAGTGAAGAAAAGAGCAAGAGAGGTTGAGTTTTTTGAAGCCATTTTTAATTTGAAAAGTAAATTATATTTGGTGTAATAAGAATTGTTGAATGTGTTTGAGAGAGAGGTGAATAAAAATGAAAAGTAGGTTTTGGATATTTATAGGGTTTTAAAAGGATTTGAGGAGAACCAAGTTGTCTTTTTTTTTGGATAAAAGGACCAACTTGTTTTAGTATAGTCAATTAGTTAATCTTATTATATAAAAGAGAGCGCGTAAAATTATAACTCACCAGATCGTGACACGTGTCACATTTAATTTAAATCGTGACATTTGTCATTTTTAAAATAAGTAATCTTCTTCATTTGTCATTTTTAAAATAATCTTCTTTAAAAAAAACGAATAAAAGAAGAAAGAACAATGAAAAATTTAAAAAATGGAAAATAGAAAATTTAAATAATTTTAAAAGAAGAAAAAACCCCTTAAAAATGAAATTTAATAAAATAAAACTCATTATTTTTAGAAAGGAGAAAAAAAGAAACTACCCAATCTCTAATTAGTTTAGTATATAAAAAGGAAACTAAAATACATTACTCTAATTCGTTTTGTATATAAAAAAATGAAACATATTAAAAAAATAATCCTTCGTCGTGATTACGCGAGGATCTGCGTCAACCGGGAATCTTATTATTTAAAAGTGAGCGCGTTTAACGTGAACTCGACACGTATGCAAAATTATAACTCAATAGATCGTAACATTTGTAAAGGTTAGTTTATATCGTGACATGTGTATTAAATTTGATACATATACATTTTATAAAATGAAAACTTAACAATATTGAGAAAAAACAGAAATAAGGAAAATAATCAAAAATAAAAAACTTAACATTAATTATCAAATAATTAAAAATAAAATAATCACAAATAAGGAAAATAACATAGAAAAAGAAAAATTTAACAATATTTTTAAAAATAATCAATAAAAACAAAATAATTAGAAATAAGAAAATAAAAACGTAAAATTACTTGAAATATAAAGAAAATCTCTATGATAACTTATTTGTTATCTTCATGGATCCACTATCTAATTATTAATTTAAAATAATTTTTTCATGTAATAACAAAATCAATGTAATAAAACAAAAATGTGTTATTTTATGGGAGAATTATAAAACTACACCATTTGAATTACATTTCACAAAACTACACCATTTCAAAATTACTTCACAAAACTACACCTAAACACTCAAAATTAAATCTAAATAAATCATACCTACACAATCCTACTCCCTTGATACTATACCCTAAACACTAATTAGCGAACCCAAATGAAAAAAAAATAATTTTGGTAATTTTTAAAAGGGTAAATCAAGCTTTTAAAATTTTGAAAGGGTGTAAATATGTGAAAAAGTTGAATTAGGTGTAGTTTTGTGAAAGGAGGGCTGAAAGGGTGTAGTTTTGTGAATTTCTCTTATTTTATTTCTTAATTGTTGAAAAAAGTAAAAATCAATTATTTACTATTAAGTATTAACTCATATGTTGTTGTGTGTCTTTTATATTATTTGTTAATAAAATAACGGATATAATATTAGTTTCCGTTTAAATCTAACTATAACTATACAAATTTAATAAAATTATTAATATATAATTATAAAATGTTTTTATGTAATTTATCCGCGTATTACGCGGGACTTCATCTAGTATATGATATCAATATGTATATATTTGTAATTCTAAAAAAAGATGACTTTTCTTTTCCTTTGTGAACATACCCAACCTCAAAATTATTTGGAAATTCATTAAGTAAAACATTTATGGGTAATTTCCGAAAATACCATGAAAATTAGTTTTTTGGATAAAAATACCATCGTAAGTTTTTTTCTTAAATATCATTTAAAAGTTTTTTTGGACAAAAATACCATAAACTTAAAATTAAGTTAAAATCTTCGAAATTAACATGAAACCCTCAAAACTAAACCATACCCCTTCAATACTATACCATAAACAATATATATCGAACTCAAATAAAAAAAAGTTATGTTTTAAAGTGTTTTGTTCCGTCTTGTAACCAATGGTAGCACTGTCTCAAATCGCTTCCTATGCGATTCCAAATTCATTTTTTTTGTAATCGCGATTCCGTGCGCTTCAACTTCCGATCGCTTCTCGCTTCGGAAGCGCAAAACGCAGCTTATTACAAGCTTCCATGGAACGTAGCTTAAACCACACTTATAATTAATACGAATATATTAGTGCCTCAAATCTTGTATATTGATTAGGCCTATAAATAAGTTGGGCCTATCTCTTTAGTAAATCTGAGAGGGCTTGGAAACAAAATTAATATAATTGTTATAGTACTAGATTTTTTTAACTATGTCAAGCGCGGAATATTAATTCATAAGTTTATATATTATATAAAAATATAAAAAATATTTAGAATTTTCGGCATATAATTATTTAAAATAAAAGTGAAATTATTTTTCAACCGATTAATCAATTTTAACTCGTTTTCAATCGAATAATCTCTCAAATCAATACAATGCCAATTGAATTTAAACTATTGTGGGTTAAAACCAATTATGATGATATAACAAATCATTGATTTTACTAAACTCATTTAACTCTTCAAAACACAAATGACTTATTTATATATAATATTTCAACTAACGTGTAGTTTTCACTATCAATGTGAGACTTTTTCAAAATAAATTATTTTGTCAATTTTATGGGCTTGGTAAATTTCAATTTTTGGGTTTTTAAAATTTCATTCAAATTTCAAAAGTGTCTCCTCAATTAATATATATAAGATACTCTAAACATTATTTGCAATTTATATAATTACTAGAATTTTTACCGACAATATAATCCTAAGACATTATTTGTGAAGTGATTTTCACAAAAATGTTTTGGTGTCAGCACCACATTCAATTTCAGCAAAAAAATGATGACATGTCGTTATTATTTGTTTAAAAATGGTAAGTTAAAGATGACATGTTAAATTCAATGTAACAATATGTTTTCAAATAGGTTAAAATCCAATAACTCAAAATCAAATGGGCCAATAAATGATAACTTGCATATTTTACACATTTTACTTTAGGTTATGCATTAGAACTCATTCATTTAGGTTGCATTTAGTGTCATATAGGTTGCATTTTGGTTTGTTTTGTGTATTTCAGGTGTTGGAGCATAAAGACGGCGAAACTGATGAATTTAAGCCAAAAAGAAACCGATACACTTGCATCGGCATGTTGTATCGGTTTTCGTTGGCCGATACTCTTGACGGAAGGTTTGTTGAAGTCCGTATCGGCCAAGCATATCGGTTTCGGTGACCGATATAGAAGACGAAGTTTCACCGAAGCTTGTATCGGCCAACCGTATCGGTTTGGAGTGACCGATACACGAGAAGAAGACCCGAAGACACGTACCGACTCGTCGTATCGGCTTAGCTCGGCCGATACGAGGAAAACCGAGCCGAAGGAAGATTTGCCGAAGCGCGTATCGGCCAGCCTGTATCGGTTTGCCTTGACCGATACGAGTCGCGAAATTTTATAAGATTTTTGGTTATTTATGTGTAAAAAGGAAAAACCAATCCCAATTTCGGTTTTCCTTTATTTTTAATTTTAATTTTCGGTTTGGATTTTGTATTAGGGTAAAAACACACAGCCACCCTTGTTTCTTATCATCTTAGTTTTGTTTTTGTTTTTGAGACTTGAGAGGATTTTCTTGGTGATTGCTTCTTGGCCACCTTGTAATCTTCATCATCATCATTGAATAAGAGTTTTCTTTACCCTTTGTTCTCTTTGTTTATTTGTTTATGCTTATGGTTTCTTTGAATCAAATTGTTATGAATCTCAATATGATTTGTGAGTAGTTCTAAATAGACAATTGGGTTAGGGTAAAAGGGGTTTGATTGAATCTAGGATAGATAATTGTCTAAAACTTAATTGATTGAAAACTTTAGTCTTTGGTAACAGCCTTAAAGCTTTAATCGAGTTGGCCATTCGATTATCGAACCCGGGAAGCTTTATGAATCGAGAGATTATAAAGCCTCCTGAACAATTACCTTAGAACCAAGCCTAGCTTAACCGAGAGATCTGTGTTAATAAGCTTGGTGGTCAGAATTGATTTGTCCTTAAAGTTTCTCGACGATTAAACTATCCAAGACATTGTTTTAGTTTAATCGTTGAGAAAATGATCATTGCCACGAGAGTGGATTGATCTAAAATCGTTTTCAAAACCTTAAAGTAAATTTTATAAAAGACATTTTGAAATCCGAAAGTTTAATCATCCTTTAAAACACCTTAACCTGATTGTTTAGCTTTTTATTAATCTTTCAAAACCTTTAATTCTCGTTTTTCGTTTTGTTAAATCTTCGGTTACGAAAACATCAAGCAAACAACCTTTTGATCACACTTAAACTGAGTTTGTTTCGCATAAATTCAAATACATTGTTTGCTCCTGATTTGGTTTGACATCTTAAATACTACATTAAGATATTAGATTAAGCGGGGTAAAATCTCGTTTATCAAATTGGCGCCGTTGCCGATTCAGGAACTCGAACAATTATTAGAATTTTGAAACTACTTGGGATTAAGTTTCGGTTTCGTTACTAACTTGTTCTCTTTCCTTGTGATTTTCGTTTTGTAGGTGTATGCAAAGAAGAAGTCACCGACAAAGTGACAGACTTGCTCTTCTTCGCGGACATCAAAGCACACGAAAGAGCTATCTCACGAGAAAGAAGAACCGGCGTCCACTCCGACTCATCCACATCGGACACTTCGGGTTCGGAATCAGAATTCGAGATGGGTGACGCACCTAACGCAAACAACGCGGCTAACGTTGCACGCACCATTGGTACAGCGGATGTGCCATCAAACATCACAAACCGTAGTGGCATCACACCACCAGCCATCGCCAACAATAACTTTGAGATAAAGTCTAGTCTCATTAACATGGTGTCCAAGCAACAAGTTCTACGGGCTGCCTAGTGAAGACCCCATTGATCACCTTCACCGAGTTTGACATGCTTTGCGACACGGTGAAGATCAATGGTGTCAATGAGGACATGTTTAAGCTGCGCTTGTTCCCCTTCTCACTCGGGGACAAAGCACACATATGGCGAGAAAAACCTTGTCAAGGACACCATACGGACTTGGGAAGCATGTAAGACGACTTTTCTCACAAAGTTTTTCTCGGTGGTGAGGACATCAAAGCTGCGAAACGAGATCTCCGCTTTCGCACAAAAAGACCAAGAAACGTTCGGCGAATCTTGGGAACGATTCAAGGGTTACACGGTGAGATGCCCGCACCACGGTTTCACGGGAGAAAGCCTACTCAGCACGTTCTATCGGGGCCTAAAACCGAAGTTCAGGATGCTTCTTGATTCAGCTAGCCAAGGAAATTTCCTTGGGAAGACGGAAGCCGATGGACAGCTTCTGGTGGAGAACTACGCCCTTAGCGATAGTAACTACGGAGAGGACTATGATCGCACCATCCGCAACTCAGGGAACGATGAGCGAGTTCAAGAGAGAGATAAAGGCGGTGAATGAGAAGGCTGGATAAGCTACTCATGTCCAACCAAGTGGGAATAAACTACGTTGGTAGTGGCGATGAACAAATACCCCCAACGAGAGGGGAATCAAGAGGAGATCAACTACATGGGTAATCGAACGGCTGGCGTTTCAACAACTACTCGCGAGCACCCAAACCTCTCCTACCGCAACAACAACGTAGTCAATCCCCAGGACCGGGTCTATCCCCAGGCGCAACAAGGAGGTTACCAAGGTAAACCTCAATACAACCAGGGGGGATACGCACCGAGACCACCACCAAATCGTCCTCCGGGCTACAACAACCACCCTGGTACTCAAGGAGCGGCTGCATCACCAGCTCCCCAAGGTGATCAAACCGCTCAGCTGCTGAAGCAAATCCTCGACGGCCAAACCCGAAATCACTTGGAGTTTAGCACGTTCAAGAAGGAAATTCGAGGCAAAGGTTGACAACTCGTACCACGACCTCAACGCGAAGTTCGAATCAATGAGCTCGCACCCGAAAGCTCCGGATAACCAAGTGGGGCGGATCACGTCATCCTCCAAACGACCAATGGGTCAACTCCCTGGGAAACCAGAAGCTAACCCGAAAGAGTATGTCAACGCTCTACATCTTCGTAGTGGCCGACAACTACCTTCTGGTGATCGCATCGAGGACAATGCGGACCAGGTGGAGGAGGTGGAACGATCCCACGAGGCAGATACCACGCTCTTGGATGAAGAAAGTGGAGAAGACGGTAAAGAGGAAGATACAGGACATCTGTATCGACCATCGGTATCGGCCACGGCTGGCCGATATCGGCCACCAATATCGGCCAAAGACAAGGCCGATACGAGCGATAAGGAGACGAGGACACTCGCATCGGCCAAGTGTATCGGTTTCGGAAGACCGATATCGACCACCCGTATCGGTCACAAACAAGGCCGATACGAGAGGAGAAAATCGCCAAACCGAAAAAGCCGGTCTACGTTACGTCTCCTTACGTGCCTAAGCTACCTTTTCCGGGTCGAGCTAAGAAACAACTCGCTAGAGAAGTACAAAGCGCGGTTTGAAAAGCAAATGAAGGAAGTTCAAATTGCCATGCCACTCGTCGATGCCTTTAAACTCGTCCCTCACTACGAGCAAGTTTCTAAAGGATGCGATCAAGAACAAGTTTCAGGACTTCGACGATACGAGTAGTCCTCTCGCACGAGTGCAGCGCAATCATCCAACGAAACCGCCCTAAGAAGCCGAGTGATCCGGGGAGTTTCACCATACCATGTGCCATCGGCCCCTTGGTTTTCGAAGGATGCTTGTGCGATTTAGGAGCTAGCGCCGGTCTTATGCCGCTGTCCATTGCCCGGAGACTTGGGTTCTCATCCTTCAAGCCAACCAGGATCTCCCTTGTACTTGCCGATAGGTCGGTAAGGATACCCGCGGGTGTGTTAGAGGACATTCCGGTCAAGCTAGGGAACGCTTTCATCCCCACTGATTTCATCGTCTTGGCAATGGATGAGGAACCTAAGGACCCTCTTATCCTCGGTAGGCCATTCCTAGCCACAGCCGGAGCGATTATAGATGTGAAGAAGGGTAAGATTGATCCGCATCTCGGAGAAGACCTAGTCCAAAGGTACGACATCAACGATACGATCAAGAAACCGACCATTGATGGGCAGATTTTCTACATCGACTTGATGGATGAACTCGCGGACGAATTCTTGGAGGAGTTAGCGACGGAAGACGAGCTTCAGCTTGCCATGACCACCTTAGAAGAAGGAGGCCGAACAACGAGAGGCGACGTGATGGCAATCCAGAAAGAAGCGACTCCCACCCCATCGATGTGGAAGCCGAGTTTCTTGTCCTGCCCGAGGCGGTTACATACGACGCAAAGGCGATGACGACGGACGACGATGCTAGCAATGGTAAGTCTAGCGGTGACGACGATGCTAGCAATGGTAAGTCTAGCGGTGACGACGATTGGAGCGAACTCAAAGCGCCAAAGGTAGAGTTAAAACCCCTTCCCAACGGGCTAAGGTACGTTTTCTTGGGGCCTAACTCCACCTACCCGATAATTATAAACGCTGCGCTTAGCGACGACGAGGTTAAAACTTTAACTCATGAGCTAAAAAAATTTAGGAAGGCAATAGGTTATTCTCTAGATGATATCAAAGGGATTTCACCCTCTTTGTGCATGCATCGGATACATCTAGAGAACGAATCTATGTCCTCAATAGAACACCAACGTCGGCTGAACCCAAACCTCAAAGAAGTTGTTAAGAAAGAGATAATCAAGCTATTGGATGCGGGGATAATTTTCCCAATATCCGATAGCAATTGGATCTCTCCCGTTCATGTAGTACCGAAAAAGGGTGGAATTACCGTGGTTAAGAACGATAAAAACGAATTAATCCCAACTAGAACAATCACGGGTCATAGAGTTTGCATCGATTATCGAAAGCTAAACGCTGCAACTCGAAAAGACCATTTCCCCCTGCCCTTCATTGACCAAATGCTTGAACGCTTAGCCAACCATCCATACTATTGTTTTCTCGATGGGTATTCCGGATTTTTCCAAATACCCATCCACCCCCAGGACCAAGAGAAAACCACCTTTACATGTCCCTATGGTACGTTTGCGTATCGTAGAATGCCGTTTGGGTTGTGTAATGCACCCGCGACGTTCCAACGATGCATGATGTCCATATTTTCAGATTTAATCGAAAACATTGTTGAGGTTTTTATGGATGATTTTTCTGTCTACGGTTCTTCGTTTGCCTCGTGTTTGTCTAATCTTTGCAGGGTGCTTAAAAGGTGCGAGGAATGCCACTTGGTGCTGAATTGGGAGAAGTGCCACTTCATGGTAAGAGATGGCATCGTTTTGGGTCATCGGATTTCAGAGAAAGGTATTGAGGTTGATAAGGCAAAGATCGACGTTATGGCCAACCTCGGAGCTCCAAATTCGGTGAAGAGCATAAGGAGTTTTCTCGGTCACGCGGGTTTCTACAGGAGGTTCATCAAGGACTTCTCGAAGATAGCTAGACCGCTGACGAGATTGCTATGCAAGGACGTTGATTTTGTGTTCGACGACGAGTGTCTAAGCGCTTTCCACAAGATCAAGCAAGAGCTGATTAGCGCTCCTATTGTGCAGCCACCGGATTGGGATCTACCCTTTGAGATCATGTGCGATGCTAGTGACTACGCCGTTGGTGCGGTGTTGGGACAACGAAAGGAGAAGAAGCTCCACGTCATTTACTACGCTAGTAAGACGATGGACGATGCGCAATCAAAGTATGCGACCACGGAAAAGGAACTCCTAGCTATCGTGTTTGCTTTCGAGAAGTTTAGGCAATACTTGGTTGGCTCAAAGGTGATAGTCTACACCGATCACGCAGCATTGAGACATTTGCTCGCAAAGAAAGATGCGAAACCGCGGCTGCTACGGTGGATTCTGCTGCTCCAAGAGTTTGACTTGGAAATCAAAGATAAGAAGGGCGTCGAGAATGGAGTCGCGGATCACTTGTCGCGGCTGCGCGTAGACGACCTACTGCCCATCGACGACTCATTCCCCGAGGAGCAGCTAATGACAGTCATGCTACAGAGATTCCGGGGAGAGCAAGAGTATGAGGTTGAAGAGCTCTTTGCCGCAGAAAAAGAGCCATGGTACGCGGACATCGTGAACTACCTGGCCACGGGAAGAGAACCGCATGACTTGGAGCGTCATCAAAAGAAGAAATTCTTCCACGACCTGAAACGGTTCTATTGGGACGAACCCTACCTCTACACCTTGTGCAAAGATGGGTTATATCGGAGGTGTATAGCGGATGAAGAGGTGAACGGCATTCTTACTCATTGCCACGGTTCAGCCTATGGGGGACATTTCGCGAGCTTTAAGACGATCTCCAAGGTCTTACAAGCTGGTTTTTGGTGGCCCACGATGTTTAAGGACGCTCACGAGTTCGTTCAACGCTGCGATCCTTGCCAAAGGAAGGGCAATATAAGCAAGCGGAACGAGATGCCACAAAACCCTATCATGGAGGTTGAGATTTTTGATGTGTGGGGTATAGACTTCATGGGACCCTTCCCATCATCGTATGGCAAGAAGTACATCCTTGTGGCGGTAGACTATGTCTCCAAGTGGGTAGAAGCTGTAGCTTGCACAACGAGTGACTCAAAAGCCGTTGTTAGTCTTTTTAAGACAATAATCTTCCCTCGATTCGGAATTCCCAGGGTTGTGATTAGTGACGGTGGATCCCATTTCATCAACAAGGTCTTTGAGAGTCTTCTCAAGAAGCACGGTGTTAAGCACAAGGTGGCAACACCTTATCATCCCCAAACAAGTGGCCAAGTTGAGGTTTCCAACCGACAAATCAAAGCCATCCTCGAGAAGACAGTCGGTGTAACGAGGAAAGATTGGTCCGTTAAACTAGACGACGCTCTTTGGGCGTACAGGACAGCATTTAAGACGCCCTTGGGAACGACACCTTTCAACTTGCTGTATGGGAAAGCATGCCATCTACCGGTAGAGCTCGAGTACAAAGCCGAGCTGGGCAATCAAGCTTCTCAACTTCGATATTAGGAGCGCGAAAGAGAAGAGGGAATTTCAGCTCGAGGAATTGGACGAAATACGCCAACACGCCTATGAGAGCTCGAGGATCTACAAAGAGCGGACCAAAGCCTTCCACGACAAGAAGATCATCAAGAAAGAGTTCAAGGTGAACGACTTGGTGCTGCTATTCAACTCGCGGCTTAGACTATTCCCGGGAAAGCTGAAATCCCGTTGGTCCGGCCCTTTTAAGATCAAAGAGGTGAAACCACTCGGAGTTGTGGTGCTTTGGGACAAGCACGGAGGGGAGTTTGCAGTAAACGGTCAAAGACTCAAACCGTACTTCGCAAACGAAGCTGCAACCGGAGGAGACTCATTGTCTCTTTCGGATCCAAACGTTGCTTAGAACAAAGGGGTAAAGTCAAGCTACGTGACTATAAACAAGCTCACTTGGGAGGAAGTCCCATGTCTATCCTTGTACATAATCTTTGTTTTTAATTTAGCATTCTCATATTCATAGTTCTAATCATCTTTTTGGGTTACTTAGTAGTGTTTTCCAGGTGAAAACGAGGAGAAATAACCAGGAGTTACGTATCGGCCAACCATATCGGCAAGCTTTGGCCGATATCGACGAGACGTATCGGTCTGCTGGGACCGATACAAAGGGAAGTAGGTTCACGGAGTTTCGTATCGGAATGTTGTATCGGTCTGCTGGGACCGATACAAAGCAGACAGAAAGTGGAGACGTTCGTATCGGGATGTTGTATCGGTCTGCTGGGACCGATACAAAGCAGACAGAAAGTGGAGACGTTCGTATCGGGATGTTGTATCGGTCTGCTGGGACCGATACAAGGCAGACAGAAAGTGGAGACGTTCGTATCGGGATGTGGTATCGGTCTGCTGGGACCGATACGAGGGAAACAGAAGAAAGAGCACTAGTATCGGCATGTTGTATCGGTCTGATGTGACCGATACAACGCAAAATAGGCCAGCCTCGACCACACGCCGATACAGAAAACCGGATACAGTATCGTATCGGTTAGATTGTATCGGCCAGGTAACCGATACGCGCTAATTTTTTTGATATATCGGCTGAATATAAATAGTAACCTAGGGCTTTTGTCCTAAAACTCATAGCCGATATCGACCTCCTCTCTCTTGTTCTCCATTGTTGCGATTTTAAAACTTTGATTTCTCTCTTGTTTGTTGACGGAATTAGCTGATTTTTGGCTCATTCTCTTTGTCTCCTCCATCTCTTTCAGGTCGTCTCAACCAATCATCCAATCCGAGCCTTCTCCAAAAACGCCCAAATTCACCATAAGAACACATGGGACCAAAGAGAGCTTCAAAGGCTGAGAAAGGAAAGGGCAAGGCAGTGGATGATGAACCACCGAGAAGAAGGACGAGATCGGGCTCGGTGGTGATAAGGGAACCCACCGATGAGGTTCCAAGAGAGGAACCAAGAGAGGAACCGAGGGAGGAGCCGCGAAAGAGCAAATCGCGAAAGGTTAGCGCGAAAAAGAAGCGTGATGAACCCGCAGTCGTGAGAGAGGTTGATGCACCCGAAGTCGTGAGAGAAGGGGAAGACTACGACTTCGTATACGATTCCTACGACGAGGAAGAGCTAGCTCCGGCTCCGCGAGGTTTCACGTTCCCACCGAGGCAAATGGAACGCCTCTCGAACGCGACCCGAAGAAGCAACCGTCGCCCCGAGAACTCTATGATGCGCTAATGGAGATAACATTCGTTCCGTCGCGATTCCCGGATCCGGATACACTCAAGAAATTGGGTATCTACGACGAGGTAAAGGAGATTTTGCGCAACATGGGGCTAGAATGGGTCTTAGGGAGAGAGAAAGTCGTGTACAAGGAGGAAACGTGTCAGTTTCTAGCCACCCTATCCCTCGCATCCACTACCAACGGTATCGCATGCACATTCAAGGGAAACGACGGGAGTACCTACGGGGGACCGCTCGAAATCTGGGCAAGGATCCTCGGCATTCCGGGAGACGGTCAACCCGAGCTCAGCACCCAACCGGGAGAGAGCGCGCAGCTTTGGAACTTCATCGCCAACGGAGTTTACCAACCCGGGAGATCGAAAAGTGCGATGATCCGCCACCCGGCGATAAGGTACGTGCAGAAACTTCTTTCGCACGTATTCTTTCCTAGACGCGAGGCAGGGCAGGTGAACAACAACGAGATGATGTATCTGCAGCAGGGCTTGGTACCGATACTTCGACGCTCACGCCGCGATCCGAGCTTGTTCCCTACAACGGAAGAGCACTATCCGAGCGCGCTTAGGCTTTTCATCAACGGCCTATTGGACTTAAAGCGTTGGGCTTGGACTCGCACCGACGCCACACCGAAGCTGAGCATAGGCGGATGGATTACGCCCTTTCTAAACCGGTGGCGCATACCCTTATTGGGTAAGGCAGAGCATCCGACCCTCATGGATATGCCTTATTTGGCCAAGCAGCTTATGATCGTCGGAGAATACGAGGGTAAGTATGGGTACTCGTTCAAGAAAAACGACGTCCAACGTATCGTCCTTCTCCCCAACCACGCAGCCACGAGCTTCGGCGGAACCGGCGCGATACACTTCGAGCTTAGCCGGCACCAATTCCACGACGTCATTGCAGCCCCGTTGTCCTCGGTACGCGCTCCGAAAAGAACCCAAAGGCCAGCTGGACGGAGTACCTACGAGCCCAGCTCTACCGGGATACCCATCCACGGTCCCGAGCGATACCATCCAGGCCCCTCATCCGCGCCTAGGCAGCCCAGTCCGCTGCAAGACATGTACATGGACGTACAAAGGATAGACCGCTGGAACCGCTTCCAAGACCGCACCATTAGGAAATTGGTGCGAGAGGTCAGGTCTTTGAAGAAGATCATCAAGAGAGGTTTGTCGTGCGCAAGCTGCGGTTCGACCCAAGACAGGCAGCTGGTAGTGCGTGATCCGCAGGTAGACGCACCTGCACCTAGGAGACGCAGCCGCACCGTCCGACGCCCATCACCAGCTCTCTCGGACAACGAGTCCCCCACATTCTCCTCCGATGGAGAAGACGACGCCCCGGATAGCTACTACTATTGAGGTAACCCTCCACCCTTGTACATATGCTTTTTCACATTCATTGCATGTAGTTTTTAGGTTGTTTTTGCATATAGGATCTTCTCCAAATACTTTCTTCACACAGAGACTGTGTGATTTAAGTTTGGGGGAGTAGTCATATAGTTTCATATTAGTGACATATAAAAAAAAAAAAAAAAATGCATTTAGGATTAGTTCATTTAGGTCATATGCATAGGGGATCTATGATGATTTTAACCTTATAAAGCGACGCGTCTAGTGTTTTGAACGGTATCTTAGGTGTAGTGTCTTCCTCAAACGACTTAGAACTCGCCGAAAATCTTGAAATCTCGACCCTAGACATTGATGTTTAAAAAGCCAATAGTGTGGTTATGAAGCTTGATAGTTCTAGGTAGCCTTCAAAAATTATTTGAACCTAAACTTGACTTCTAATTAGCATGATTGAGAGTTTTTAAGAGTATTTCTATGGCTTTGTGATTTCTACGGATTGTGGCTTCCTAAACCGAAACACCTTAAGCGCAATCCGGTCATTCTCATTATAAGGATGATTCCCCTCTCACCCCCTTCGCCTAAACCCAAACACTTGTGAGAATTCTTTTCATTTAGTGATTGTTTGGTTTCGCAAAAACTTGAAAGTATAGGGAGCGACAAGGAAGGACATCCATTTGGCTAGGTTATCATATGCTAGTTTGTAGACGGGATAACGGGAAACACATCTTTGAACTAAAACGTATTTTCAGAAAATAAACGCGAGTTAAATTGTAAAACTCCTAGGGGTAAAGAATGACTACTAAAAAAAAAAAAAAAAAAAAAAAAAAAAAAAAGAGAAAGTTAGCCAAATAAAACTCCTAAGGTAGTTAAGAAAAAAAAGTGAAAGAAAACTCGGTGTTTGAATGCTTAAGTGTGTAAAGAGTGAAAAGATGGGTTAGAGATTAGAATTGTATAGGGATGGATGTCCGGATTTGCATTGCTTCTTGTCTTTCCCGATTTTGCTTAACCCTTTCACTCCCCGAGAGAAACCGCGCTACAACTAACCACATGCCTGAGTGTTAGCCTCCTCGTTTGATTCGAAATCCCGTTCTTACCTAGACAAATAGAAAAACTCTTGAAAATTCTTGATCATGTTTCATGCTTCGACTATGCTTAATTGAATGTGAAAGGTGCTTAGACTAGACAAGTGGATCACATGCTTTTGGTAATAATAACGGATTTAGACGGAGTTTGAGATGAATGGCAATAGGTAGAACTAGCTCGGTTGTGATAGGATACTATGTTTAGGATACTCGTTCACTACACTCTTCGCGTTACTTTTGGTTCTGAGGTCCCCGCCTCCACACCTTCCTAACTTTGATGCGAAATTCTCTTGCTTGAGGACAAGCAAAGGATAAGTTTGGGGGAGTTGATAACTTGCATATTTTACACATTTTACTTTAGGTTATGCATTAGAACTCATTCATTTAGGTTGCATTTAGTGTCATATAGGTTGCATTTTGGTTTGTTTTGTGTATTTCGGGTGTTGGAGCATAAAGACGGCGAAACCGATGAATTTAAGCCAAAAAGAAACCGATACACTTGCATCGGCATGTTGTATCGGTTTTCGTTGGCCGATACTCTTGACGGAAGGTTTGCTCGAAGTCCGTATCGGCCAAGCATATCGGTTTCAGGTGACCGATATAGAAGACAGAAGTTTCACCGAAGCTTGTATCGGCCAACCGTATCGGTTTGGAGTGACCGATACACGAGAAGAAGACCCGAAGACACGTACCGACCTGTCGTATCGGCTTAGCCTGGCCGATACGAGGAAAACTGAGCCGAAGGAAGATTTGCCGAAGCGCGTATCGGCCAGCCTGTATCGGTTTGCCTTGACCGATACAGGCTGCGAAATTTTATAAGATTTTTGGTTATTTATGTGTAAAAAGGAAAAACCAATCCCAATTTCGGTTTTCCTTTATTTTTAATTTTAATTTTCGGTTTGGATTTTGTATTAGGGTAAAAACACACAGCCACCCTTGTTTCTTATCATCTTAGTTTTGTTTTTGTTTTTGAGACTTGAGAGGATTTTCTTGGTGATTGCTTCTTGGCCACCTTGTAATCTTCATCATCATCATTGAATAAGAGTTTTCTTTACCCTTTGTTCTCTTTGTTTATTTGTTTATGCTTATGGTTTCTTTGAATCAAATTGTTATGAATCTCAATATGATTTGTGAGTAGTTCTAAATAGACAATTGGGTTAGGGTAAAAGGGGTTTGATTGAATCTAGGATAGATAATTGTCTAAAACTTAATTGATTGAAAACTTTAGTCTTTGGTAACGACCTTAAAGCTTTAATCGAGTTGGCCATTCGATTATCGAACCCGGGAAGCTTTATGAATCGAGAGATTATAAAGTCTCCCGAACAATTACCTTAGAACCAAGCCTAGCTTAACCGAGAGATCCGTGTTAATAAGCTTGGTGGTCGAATTGATTTGTCCTTAAAGTTTCTCGACGATTAAACTATCCAAGACATTGTTTTAGTTTAATCGTTGAGAAAATGATCATTGCCACGAGAGTGGATTGATCTAAAATCGTTTTCAAAACCTTAAAGTAAATTTTATAAAAGACATTTTGAAATCCGAAAGTTTAATCATCCTTTAAAACACCTTAACCTGATTGTTTAGCTTTTTATTAATCTTTCAAAACTTTTAATTCTCGTTTTTCGTTTTGTTAAATCTTCGGTTACGAAAACATCAAGCAAACAACCTTTTGATCACACTTAAACTGAGTTTGTTTCGCATAAATTCAAATACATTGTTTGCTCCTGATTTGGTTTGACATCTTAAATACTACATTAAGATATTAGATTAAGCGGGGTAAAATCTCGTTTATCAATAAATAATCATGTGAGCGGCGAGCCGTCGCATCTATGAGTTAGCTCATATATATACACACAAATAATCAATCAAATGAACATTATTTGTGAAGTGATTTTTGTGAAAAATCATACGTGTCAATACCGCAATGAGTTTCAACAAATTAATTGTGACATGACAAGAGGATCTTTAATAATCAATCAAAAATGTGACATGGAAAAAACATTTATTAATAGAAAAAATAAAAAAAGCTTTTAAGGCGTAATAACTATAATAAATTTCAAGCATCATTTATGGAAAAACAAATGAAATAAAAAATACTTTAAAATATAAATTCTATTTTTAAAAAAATATATATATAGAGTACAACAAATATAGAAAAATGTAATAAAATTTTATTGGTTTAAAAAGTCAAAACGCATTAAATTTTTCAATCAAAAATTAAAAAGAATAAACTGATGGAATAAAAGAATTTTTTAAAAGCATATTTATTATGAAATGGATATAACAATAAATCTCAGTATTAAAATGTTTAACGTCACCACAACCCTATAAATATACACCGCATATTAATGGTGAACCGGATCCAGATATCCGTTTTTAAGATATCTGGATTCGCATATGACTAAATCCGTAAAAATGACTCGAATTCAGATCCATTAGACGAATATTCGGTCAGAGAATACCCGTTGACTTTTGAAGGATATCCGGATCCGTTTATGTGAATACTTTTATTAATATATTTCTACAAAAACTGAGTGGAGTTGAAATAATTTTTTATATCCAAAACTAAAAGTAAATCAAATTACAAATATTCTTATATTAAACCTTAAACATAATTATCCACTTTTACGTAAAATTTTATTATTTTCAAAATTTATTCATCGCGTCTTGCGCGAGAAATTACCTAGTTTATAAAAAAAATCATTGATTGTTTTATTAATTAACTATATATCAGTTTTGAAAATAATGAAATAGTTGGTAGTTTTTGATGAGAAAATTTAGAGATTTGTTAATTGTTTTAATTTTTTCGTTTTTTTTATTCTCTCAACTAAATTATTTATTTGACTTATTTTTTAAAAAGGATATTGAAGCACAAGTCACATTACAAAATTTGATTGGCCATGTAGGATTAAAAAAGATTAACATCTTGTTGTGTTATCACCTATTTGATTATTAATCGCATTAATTTTTGAGAAATTCACAAAACTACACCCTTTCAATCCTCCCTTCACAAAACTACACCTAATTCAATATTTTCACAAATTTACACCCTTTCAAAATTTTAAAAATTTGATTTACCCTTTTAAAAATTACTAAAATTAAAATATTTCCATTTGGGTTCGCTAATTAATGTTTAGGGTATAGTATTAAGGGGGTAAGATTGTGTGGTTAAGGTTTATTTGAATTTAATTTTGAGTGTTTAGGTGTAGTTTTGTGAAATATTTTTGAAATGGTGTAGTTTTTAAAATATAATTCAAATGGCGTAGTTTTGTGATCGTCACTTAATTTTTTCGTTTGAGAGTGTCCACTGTCAAAAGTGTCAAGTGAAGTGAGATAATTATTGAGAAGTACAAAATTGGAGATTTAAGGCAAACCATTCTTTGAAATTATCACAAATCTTCTGCTCCCTTCCCACCCAAAACGCCTTTCTCTGCCTCCGCGATCCACCGTCTCCGGGAACCCGCTCCGTCGCCTTCCGTCGCTATCGATTGCCCTATGGCTTACGGTGGATTCTCAGATCCATTAGAGCATCTCAACCTTCCGATAAGGTCTGTATCGCTTTTTCCTCTTTCGATTCTATCTATTCTATGCTTTGGAATCGTAGCTGCGATTCCAATCTCATTGAGAAAGATGATCCTTGTTTTGAATGTGAAGATTGAAGAGGCTTGTTCTTTGAGCCTTTGGTGATATTGTTTTTGTTTTTGCTTCTTCAAAGAAGAAGATTACATTATTTGAAGAACTTTCTTGATTTTGCTTCACATAATTTCTTGCCTTTAGGTAGTACACAATACATCCTGCTTAAGCATAGCTCCTCTGTAGAAACGCCTTAGAAAAATTTCACGCTTTGTTTGTTTGATGATGGCTATGTTTTTGTTTATATATATGGTGGAAAGGAGAGCTTAGGTTGTGGCTAGGCTCAAATCTCTGGAGGAAGCGGCTGCACCGCTTGTGACTTTCCTTTTGAACCCCCAACGCTGTTCTAGATGCTCAAGGAAAGTTACCAGGTTTGTGATATTGGTCTGATAGATTTGTCTGATTGTGTAACTGCTTTGATCGGAAATTTAGTGTCTTATATGTTTACATTGTGTTTAAACAGATTGGTCCAGACCAAATCGAGGCTTTGTATCAGTATGCAAAGTTTTAGTTTGAATGTGGGAACTACTCTGGTGATTATCTTTACCAGTACAAGACTCTTTGCTCTAACCTTGAGAGGAGTCTCAGTGCTTTGTGGGGAAAGCTTGCATCTGAGATATTGATGCAATCGAAATTTTGCTGTTCTGTGAGGCTGCTGTGGGACGGGGACATTTTCCTCTATTTGCTTTGTGATAATCTCTTTGCTAGTATCGGTTTCACTAACAGTGAGGGTAGGTTTCGATGTTTTCTCAACAAAAGGTTTAGAAACCTCGACAGCGTAGCTCATAGAAGTTGGTGTCTCTGAGCTATTCCCATCAATGCCTCTAACCACAAAAGACTGCAACAATAATTAAAGCTAATTATCCACTAGTGAGACACGTGCAAAGGATCTTAATCACAGAACCAGAGAACTAATATGATTGTTTCAAGCTATCCAAATTCAACACCAAATCAGAGAAGGTATTGATTCAAAGCATAGATAGAAAATATAACAAAAAACAGTAATGGGCATCACTGAAACTAAGAAATCAATTGTCTTTTTTATTGAGGGAGATTAGTCAGAGAAGCTTACCTCGGGAACCAGACTCACTTTCTTCTCTTGCTCTTGTTGTTGGTTTGACAAGGGGCAACAAAATTTTGTTAGGAGATGCTCAGGTTCTGAAGAAATTTTTTTTTTGAACCTATCCAATTCTGGCTCCTTAGGATCATGCGACATGCCTAGAGTCTTCACCATCACATCTAGAGAAACAAACATGTATCCATCAAAATTAACCCTAATCCCGTTGCTACTTTTACAAACAGCAATTGTTTCTCCATCGATTGTGAATTGTAAGGAGATGAAACGCAAATTAGGAGTTAGCGGTCCACGGTATATTTCTTTATCTGCCCACCCGATATAACAAACTAATGTTGCAGTGACATGATGAGTTCTAAACGCTTCAAACACGTCATCTAATGTCTTATAAGTGATAGTCCCGTCTATTGTGTAGAGCTTCTTATCATCCGCTGGAATCGAGACTTCTTTCAAACAATCATACACTGTGTCGCATTCCGCTTCCCTAGGAATCCCGTTTTTCATGACGTACTTGAAACCGGCCTTTCGTGAGTAGCCAAAGCAACAATGTTCTTTGACACCTCGTGTTTCGTACGCGCCATCCTTCAATAAGCGTTGAGGATAAACATTTTTGGATAAGTGATGCGCGGAGAGTGGGATGAACTATTTCTCGTCTCCATGTATTTGGAGATGTGCGCTGATTGTGTCTAACACAGCGTATACCCAACAATACTTATGTCGAACCTGGTCTCGAATAAACCCCGTGATTATTTTGTGACTAATGTACTCTAAAAACTGAGGATACACCTAGCATTGAAAAAAAGAAAAAAGTTAATAACATAAACGTTTCAAGACTATAATACATTTGATTTTCTTATGATATGAAATCAAATGGAAACTATCACGATTAACACTTAATTATGTCGAAGATTTAACGCTAAAAGTCTCTTGAAGATGTCACCAATCTTCGACATCAACTACTCCAAGAGCCTCTTGATTGACAAGTATTTCATAGAAGATTTAACGCTAAATGTAGCATTAAAGAAACTTGAGGACTATCTCACTTGTGACTCAAATGAAGAGGCAATATTGAAATCACCACCGTCTAGAGCAAAAACTATGAAAGGGTTTTCTAGATTACTGAGCAACAAGTGAAGCATAATGTTCTTACCCATATTGATCATAATACCGCGAAAACACTTCTGGGTCCACGATGGGTTGAATTTGAGATACACATAGAGATTTTTTCATCTCAGATGCTAAGGGTTTCACCAGTTTATGTTTTATGAAACATAAGGTAATATAATCCTCTTTTTCTAAATCTAGTAATTATTTTGTTAAGATGCAAAAACTAGATTTATTTAGAAAAAGAGGATTATATTACCTTATGTTTCATAAAACATAAACTGGTGAAACCTTTAGCATCTCAGATGAAAAAATCTTTCTGTGTATCCTCAAATTCAACCCACCGTGGACCCAGAAGTGTTTCCGCGGTATTGTGATCAATATGGGTAAGAACACTATGCTTCAATTGTTGTCTCAGTGATCTAGAAACCCCCTCATAGCTTTTGCTCTAGACGGTGGTGGTTTCAATATTGCCTCTTCATTTGAGTAACAAGTGAGATAGTCCTCAAGCTTTTTTAATGCTACATTTAGCGTTAAATCTTCTATGAAATACTTGTCAATCAAGAGGCTCTTGGAGTAGTTGATGTCGAAGATTGATGACATCTTCAAGAGCCTCTTAGCGTTAAATCTTCGACATAATTAAGTGTTAATCGTGATAGTTTCCATTTGATTTTATATCATAAAAAAATCAAATGTTTTATAGTCTTGAAACGTTTATGTTATTAACTTTTTTTTTTTTTCAATGCTAGATGTTTCCTGAGTTTTTAGAGTACATTAGTTACAAAATAATCACGGGGTTAATTCGAGACCAGGTTCGACATAAGTATTGTTGGGTATACGCTGTGTTAGACACAATCAGCGCACATCTCCAAATACATGGAGACGAGAAAGAGTTCATCCCACTCTCTGCGCATCACTTATCCAGAAATGCTTATCCTGAACGCTTATTGAAGGAGGACGAGTACGAAACACGAGGTGACAAAGAACATTGTTGCTTTGGCTACTCACGAAAGGCCGGTTTCAAGTACGTCATGAAAAACGGGATTCCCAGGGAAGCGGAATGCGACACAGTGTGATGTGCCCCAGTACATGGAGCCAAGCCGGCTTGAAGATCAGGAACCAGGCATGGAACCAGACCGATATGAATCAGCCCGTGAAGAACTTCCATCCGACCGTACTTACCGTCCCGGGTGCGTGATACTCCTAACCGCGGCGCATGAAACATCGAGCATAGACCAAGTAGCCGAAAAGACCTAAAGCAGCCGAAGGGTCATCTTTGCTAAGTCAACAATAATTTCCGCGCCAACATTAAATTTTAGTCAAAGACTTCTTTTTCGATGCATTGTTTTCCACATCCCTTATTTATGTCTTTGACTAGAAAACCCTATAAGTATGTAGTCCTTTCTTTGGAATGATATATCGAATTTTTTATCAACCTTTTAGAGTTTCACTCTTTGTTCTTTGAAAGAACTTTTCTTGTTTCTTGGTGAGTCATATCCAAGCAAACACTCCTCAAATCGTTGGACTTGTGCGTCATATCAAGCAACGACGAGAGAAACTTCACTTGGTGGTCTTGTGCGTCATATCAAGCACCAATTGAAGTCGGGAATATCAAAGGCCATTCCGCAACCTTTGTGCGACCCTTCAATCCATCTAGTTCTCCTTCCGGAGTCCATATCCAAAACCGTACCATTAGAGTGATCCCGTTCCTAGGGTCCTTCACAGTGTATGATTGTTTGAAAGAAGCCTCGATTCCGGCGGATGATGAGAAGCTCTACACAATAGACGAGACTATCACTTATAAGACATTAGATGACGTGTTTGAAGCGTTTAGAACTCATCCTGTCACTGCAACATTAGTTTGTTATATCGGGTGGGCAGATAAAGAAATATACCGTGGACCGCTAACTCCTAATTCGCGTTTCATGCCCTTACATGCACAATCGATGGAGAAACAATTGATGTTTGCAAAAGTAGCAACGGGATTAGGGGGTTGGTTTTGATGGATACATGTTTGTTTCTCTAGATGTGATGGTGAAGACTCTAGGCATGATCATAAGGAGCCAGAATTGGATAGGTTCAAGAAAAAATGTTCTTCAGAACCTGAGCATCTCCTAACAAAATTTTGTTGCCCCCTGGTCCCGAGGTAAGCTTCTCTGACTAATCTCCCTCAATAAAAAAGACAATTGATTTCTTAGTTTCAGTGATGCCCATTACTTGTTTTTGTTATATTTTCTATCTATGCTTTGAATCAATACCTTCTCTGGCTTGGTGTTGGATTTGGATAGCTTGAAACAATCATATTAGGATCCTTTGCACGTGTCTTACTAGTGGCTAATTAGCTGTAATTGTTGTTGCAGTCTTTTGTGGTTAGAGGCATTGATGGAAATAGCTCAGAGACACCAACTTCTATGAGCTACGCTGTCGAGGTTTCTAAACCTTTTGCTGAGAAAACATCGAAACCTAACCCCACTGTTAATGAAACCGATACTAGTAAAGAGATTATCACATAACAAGTAGAGGAACATGTCCCCGTCCCACGACAGCCTCAAAGAACAGCAAAGATCCATGACTTTTGTTTTGGCATCCCTTATGGTATTTTGTTACTCTCAAAACTTCAAAATTTCAAATTCTTTGCATTATTGTAGTTTTCTCTGCTTTATAGACTAGAGTATATATTGTACTTGTTGGATGCTAATCAGCCATCTTCCATGATCTATTAATGGATCAGCAGTAGGAGGAGGAGCTGCTCAAGAGGGTCTTTCTCGTTAGGGAAGCTTGATTTTACCACGTCATCTTAGCAAAAAGACTGTTGATGAGGTGTGGAAAGACAATCAGCAGAACAAGAATGTTGGTAATTATTAGTGAATGTAATGTATCTCGTTAATTCATTAATAAGTACAATGTACTGTATATATACAAGTATGAATATACTAAACCGGTATAAACCAACTATATAATACTATATATATTAATAGCCTCCCTCAAGATGGTACGAAAATATTTTTGAGACCCATCTTGGAAACCAAATGCCGGAATGGAGGCTGGATAGAGAGGTTTAGTAAAGGGATGCTGCAAGTTGTAGTTCGGACCGAACATGAAGAAGTTTGAATAATCCCTTGTCTAAACGTTCTCGAACACTATGACAATCCAGACTCAATGTGTTTGGTACGTTCATGGTAAACCGGATTTCGCATATGTTGTTAGCCGAAGTATTGTCACGGAAGAACAATGTAGGCTTGACCAATTGAAGCTTAAGTTCATGAATGAAATTAGTAAGCCACACTATTTCATCTGAAGTTTTGGACATACTCCTATACTCAGCCTCTGTTGTTGATTTGGAGACAACGTCTTGCTTCTTGGACTTCCAGGAGATTAAAGATTGTCCTAAGAAGAAGCGGTTACCGAGTGGTTGATCTTCTAGTATCTAGGCAAGATCCATAGTCGAGCATCACAAAAAACCTGAAGTTGCATTTCGGATTTGGAAGAGTAAAAGAGTCCTTGACCAATTGTGCCCTTAATATATCGCAGAACCTTATTAAGTGCATGTTGATGTGTTACTCTTGGAGCCTCTGAAAACTGACTTAACTTGTTCACAGCAAAAGTAATGTCAGGGCGTGTGATCTGCAAGTACATAAGTCTTCCCACTAGACGTACGTAGCTCTTTGCATCAACCAAGTCTCCTCCAGAATACTTAGAAAGCTTTACGGATGGGTCCATGGGAATACTTGGATGGTTTGCAACCAAGTAAACCTCGTTTCATCAAGCGAGATCTAATGCATACTTTCTTTGACATATATGTATACCGAAGCGAGATCTTGCAATTTCCAATCCAAGAAAGTATTTCAATGGACCAAGATCACGGAGCTTGAAGAAAGACTGCAATTGACTCTTCGACAAGGTCACTTCTGTGTCATTGTTGCAGATGATGACAATGTCATCAACATAAACCAGAACACAAAGAAACAGACCATCCTTTATCTTGAAGAAACAAGTGTGATCCGAACCGGATCGAGTAAGACCCAAACCAATCAAAGTACTTGAAAATTTGAGAAACCATTGCCTAGATGCTTGCTTAAGACCGTAAAGAGACTTGTTCGGCTTGCATACGACATTAGGAGGGAGATTCTTACCTTTCTTGTCGACATATCCGGGAGGAAGTTTCATATAAATCTCTTCATCAAGATCTCCATTAAGGAAAGCATTTGAGATATCAAGTTGATGAAGAGAGAAACCAAAAATTGTCTGCAAGAGCAAGGAGAAACTTGACGAGTAGTAAGCTTAACCACTGGGGAAAAAGTCTCATTAAAATCAATACCCTCTTTTTGTGTATAACCTTTAGCAACCAAACGAGCCTTGTGTCTCTCCAAAGTACCATCAGAATTAAATTTGATCTTGAAGACCCATTTACATCCAATGGGAATCTTACCATCTGGAAGAGAACACACTGTCCATGTTTCTGTTTCCTCAAGAGCATCCACCTCAATATCCATAGCACCACACCATACTAGAAATTTCTTTGCCTCCTCATATGTTTTAGGTTCTTTTTCTTTGTCAATACAGACTAGAAAAGTATAATGAAGGGTAGAAATATTGGCATAAGAAAGAAAATAAGAGATGTCATGGATAGTTGAGGAACCAATGGCATTACAATAATAATCTTGAAGATAAGCAGGTTTGGTTTTGTTTCTCCTGTGAGATGTCTGAGTGATAATTTCAGAAACATCATGAGCAGAATTACCACTAGGGATAATATCTGGAGAAGATGAATGAGTAGAGGACTCATCACCTGGAATTGTGTTTGACACAGGAGAAGAAGAAGAATATATATCTGGGAAAAAATCCAGATTCTCAGAGGAGATATCTGAATTTGCAAAAGGAAAGAGCTCCTCGTGGAAAACAACATGTCTAGAAACATGAATGGAGTTTGTTTCTAGATCAAGAAGTCTGTAACCTTTGTATCCAGCAGGATAACCAAGGAAAACACAAGCACGAGCTCTAGGGTCAAATTTATGTATGTTCTTGGGTGAAGTAGAGGAATAACAAAGACAGCCAAAAGTTTTTATTTGAGTATAGTCAGGTGGTTTCTTTGTTAGCATCTAAAAAGGAGTTTTGTGTTTTAAAACTGGTGATGGAAGACGGTTTATTAGGTGTACTGCGGTGAGAATGCAGTCACCCCAATAAGAAAGGGGAATGTGTGATTGAAAGAACAAAGATCTAGCAACATTAAGGATGTGTTGATGCTTTCTTTCAACTACACTGTTTTGTTGAGGAGTTTCAGGACAAGAATGGAATGGTAAAATGCCTTTTGAATGGTAAAAAGTGGTAAAATTGAGTTCAGGAGCATTGTCGGATCTAACCTTCTTAACTCTAGTTTCAAACTGTGTTTCTACCATCTCTATGAATGTAGGAAAGACATGTAAAACATCCGACTTAGTCCTAAGAAGATAAACCCATGTTGCTCTAGAGAAATCATCTACAATGGTTAAAAAATACTTGTAACCATCATGTGTAGCTGTAGAAAAAGGACCCCATGTATCTATATGAACAAGATCAAAAGGATTCCCACTCATATTATTATTTGAGATAAAAGGGAGATGTTTTTGTTTTGAAAGATGACAAACTTTACAATGAAATTCTGTATTTGTTTTTTCTTTATTGAAAGATAAAGTTTCTGAAATTGAAAGGAGTTTAGACATAGAGGGATGACCTAACCTCTTATGCCAAAGATCATGAGTAGACACACTAGCAGCAACAATGGTAGAGGAGTGTTTTGTAAAAGAAACTGACTCAATATCCAAGAAGTAGAGATTGGCCACTTGTTTACCCATTCCAATCATTAATCCGTGAATAGGTTCCTGAATACCACAAGAAAATTCATCAAACCAAACCCTACACTTTATACTTTTGGTAAGAGTACTAACACTAAGAAGGTTGAACTTAAACTGGGGAATAAAGAGGACATCTTTTAGAACTAAGTTTCTACCCAAGTGAATAGTTCCTATACCAACAATGCTCACTAGAACTCCATTAGGTAAGGTAACAGTTGTGTTTGGAAGATATTTGAAATCAGAGAAAGAGGATTTGGAATGTGAAATATGGTTAGTGGCACCGGAATCAATCACCCAAGCATTGAGAGCGGTGACATTGCTCTCAACCGAACAAACATAAGGCCTATCCGATCCGGAAAAAGAACAAAGGATAGAGGGGAAAAATTTACCGGATACGGGGCACATGGTTGAGAAAGAAGGAGCGAAGAGGAGACAGAGTGAACTTCGGTGTGATGGTGGTGCTAGGAGACTGAAGCTTAGCACTGAGGTAAGAAACAAGCTGCTGTATCTGAGAAGAAGATAAATCATCAGCAATCATAGAGGATTCTCCAATAGCAGTATTAGCTACAACGTTTGAAGTGTCAGGCTTCTGCTTTGTCTTGTAACCAACAGGAAAACCATGTTTCTTGTAGCATTTGTCAATAACATGACCAACTTTGCCACGAGAATGTACAAACGAGTCCGTCCTTTCTCCGAATAGAAGTAGCGAGGAACGACAGATTGTTGTTGGTATACTTGTAAAGCGAGAAGAACCTACATCATCAAGAGTGATCCTTGCGGATTTCGACTATCTTCCCGATCAAGAAGATTATAAACTTCTGAAAGTGTTGGAAGTATCTTCTTCATCAATATACGGCTTCTGATATTCTCATAGGTATCATTCAATCCCATGAGGAAATCAATGACTCTATTTGTTTCTTTTTCTGCAATCAGATCTTCAACAGAATGAGCAACGACCTGAATGCTGGACAGTTCTTCCCACAAGGACTGGACCTGAGTGTGATATGCAGATAGATCCATGCTTCCTTGGCGAAGAGAATGGATTTGATGCCTTAACCTGTATAGCCGTGGTAAATTGGATTTGTGAAATCTAGTGTATAGATCTTTCCAGATATCAGCAGCATTCTTGATGTATAAGATGCTCATATAAATCTGCTTAGAAACACTGTTCAACATCCAAGATTTAACCATACTGTTGCATCGGCACCAAATCTTGCAATAAGGATCAGAATCATCAGGTTTAACTATAGAACCATCGAGAAATCCCATCTTATTCTTAGCTTCTAGGCTAGTAGTCATTGCAATCATCCATGTTCCATAGTTACTACCATCTAGAAGTTGAGCAGAGAGTACTAAACCTGGATGATCTGAACTATGGAGATAATACGGTGAGTGAATGTTATCGGGAGCGATAGAGATCTCGAATCGTGGAGCTATAGATGGATGAGCTGATTTGGGAGCAGATCGGTGAAGATCCATAAGATCCGGCGTCGTTGAAGCATCACGAGGAGGAAGCGAGCTTGTAGCTCTTACTCGGTTACTTGGAGACATCGGAGGAGGAGATTCCGGCGAATCTGAAGAAGATCGTCGGTATTTTGATTTGCAATTTCGCTTTCCCATTTTCGAATCAAAAACAGCTCAGATCTGGAGAAGAATCTGATGAAATCTGGTGATGATTAGATGAATGGATAGAACGAAGAAAGGTGAATAGAATGATCGGAGTAGATTTTGCGGAATGAAGCTTTTCCGGCGAAGTATGGTGGTTAATGCCGGAAAAAATTTTGAGAGAGAAAAAAAGTTTGTTAGAGGAACGAGAAACTTTAATGCTCTGATACCATATTAGTGAATGTAATGTATCTCGTTAATTCATTAATGAGTACAATGTACTGTATATATACAAGTATGAATATACTAAACCGGTATAAACCAACTATATAATACTATATATATTAATAGTAATAGTTCTTATGAGAGGAGAGATAAGCAGCCTACGCTTGGCGAAATGACGCTTGAGGACTTGTTGTTGAAAGCTGGAGTAGTTACTGAGACAATAGCTGGTTCGAACCATGATTAAAAAGAACCAAAGAGTACATCATTATCCACAACTAAAAGGGAGAGAAGAAGATGTAGAATCAGCGCTTCTGCTCACCATTTTTCAGAGAAAATTACTCTTCGTCTAAGAAATCTCTTAGAGAAAGACGAGAATATTTGAGAATTGTCTCCATGAAAATGGTATTATGAGACTTGCGGAGGAGAGAGTTTAACGTTTAAAGACACAAACATAGGGGTAATTTTGGTATTTTAGGACAATATAGGCTACAAATCGCAGAAAAAAGCCCACTCATGTTTGTTACGTCATGTAGACCCCACCTTTGATTTGAAAAATTGTTATGCAGTACCATTTATAGATCATTTTAAAGAAAAGTTACCCCAAGTTTATATAAATCAAAAACAGCCCCCAACACGAGATGAATGAAGCATTCTTGTTTTCTCTATAAATTGTAAATCTATATTATTAACTGGGAATAACTTTTTTTGAAAAACCCTTCAACATTTTTTTTTAATTACATGTAATATCATTGTATAAATTTTAGCATAAGGTAATTTTAGATAAAATAAAATTATAAAAAATATTCCTATTTAATAGGAATATTAAAACGAAACTATAAAAAGAAAAAATTACCTTATCAAAAATTACATGTAATGTCATTGTAAAAATTTTAGTATAAAGTAATTTGGTTCGACTTGTTCATATAACCCACAAAATATTGAAATAGCCTACTAAAATCCAAATTACCTTATCAAAACTATATGCATGTGGTATATCTTCGGGTCTATTTGGGTACAATTCGAGCCACAGGTCGGTTCGAGTTAGAACGGAAACCCGAGTTAGAAAATATTAAAACCCGATAGGATAATATGAGAATCAAAACCAAACCAAACCGGATTTTTTGGGTCGTTTCGATTTCGGGTTTCGGATCTCGGGTTAAATGCTGAGCCCTAAGTGGACTGAATTTTCAATTCATGGTTTTCCATAATACAACTTAATATTAATTATGAATATCATGTCCCGCGCAATGCGCAAATTACTTACCTAGTTTTTTCCAAAAAGTAAGATAAATTTTATTTGCGGGTATAATTTTAGATTTAAATGTATGTATAATTATAGATTTTAAAATCAAATACATTTTCTATATTTGTGTAGTTTTGCGACGGGTCAGAAATTATCATACATAATTTGTAAGATATAACCAAATTTTATTTGTAATATCAAAACATACATAAATACGATTTCAAAATTTATCTTAACTATTCATCAATAAAAATTCAATTAAATTTTATCAAATTGATAAACAATACACCCGCACGAATTCGAACCTAGTATCATTATAAATGAAAGAGACTTTACATTGTTAATAATCTAACTATAGTTTAGCATTTTTCTCCATATAATGTTTTCTCCATTTCGTTTATTTCACCTAGTTATAAAGTAAAACGCTAATGGCTCAACTTATTAATAAAACAATAATTGGAGGTGATATTATTTTAGTGGAAGTTAGACCATGATTATCGGGGGCCTAAAGGTGGTCCTTAACCCGTGGGCCCCAAGATAATCTTAAGTAACACCACTTAAAACCTCTCCCTAAGTACCAATTCTTAGACTTTTCGCAGGCTCCACCGACACGTGGCGGTCCGCGATTAGTCTGATTATTATTTTAAAAATAAAAATAAAAAAAACTTAAGTAACTTTTTCTGATCCATAGGAATAATGATGCTCTTAATGCTTTCATCTTGTTAAAATACTAGAGTCCTTTGGAAATTAAAATGTAGAAAATGGTAAACGTTAAAGTAAAAGGAACCTTATATGAAAAAGTTAAAATATACGTTTGTGTTGGTTTTTTACCTTTGGGTAATAACCCATTGATGTATAAAAACAAAAACATAAAAAAGGTTTGGTCTTTCTCATAAATGCAATGCTCTGAAAAGTAAAAAAGTGAATATATACCGTGATGATAAACAAGAAGACAAGACAACTAACCACTACAAGAAATATGAGTATTCATAGCACTGTGCGATAGCGTTGATTCTATAAGTGTTATTAAAAATATTTGATGAGATACAATAGCGGTTTGTTAACGCTACGTCGAAAAAACATAAGTGAAAACCCAAAATACCTTTAGTTTACATATAATTGACCTTTTATCACACTTTTCGTTTTATTAAACCAAATAAAAAGGCTTAAATTAATTTTGACCTAAAAATTTCTCTCGTCTCTTCTTCTCTTCTTTCTCCTGCGCCTCCTCTCTCTTATTCTCGCTTTAATCCCATCTCTAAAACTCTAAATTTCTCGGTGATTCGGCAAAAACGAAAATTCTGATGGATTACGATTCAGACTCCGATGGTTCTCGCGTCTCCGCCACTCCTCCCCGCAACCCAGTTCAACCACTATCTCGTATGCCTCCTCAGCCGCCGCCAAATCCGATTCCTCTAGTTTCTCGGAAAGTTGCGTCTTGTTCCTCTCGCTGGAAACCCAAACCACCTACTCACATGAACCTCCAGAGCCATCTCCACTATTCACCGATCTGCGAGCCTTGGAATCAATCCAAAACTCCGAAGAGCTTCTCCCACATCTGAGATCAGAAGCGGTCGATTGTTCCCCGGAGCTTCCTCAGTTATCAATCGCTCCTTCAAAACCTTTAAGAAGAAAGCCTCCTAATCTCATAACTGAATCTCTATCTTCTACGCCGCTGAAAACTCTGGTGGTGTTTCGCGGCGGCGACGAGGGCAATTTCGTGAAATTGAACTTAAATGTTCAGAGAGGGAAGAAGTTCCCAAGCAAATATAAAGGAGCCTCTAAATCTGCAAGTAAGTACGCTTACAGAGGGAAGAAGAGATATAAAAATTCAGAAGAAGCAAACGGCGAAGGCGAATCATTGTTAGAGGAAGAGTGATCTGCAGAGACAAAGAGAAGAAGAAGCTAATGGCTTTATCAGCTCAGTAGAGGATGCGATTCTTGCGGTGAAAGATGAGTCTTCTGATGAGAATCTTAGGCATCTGTTGAGTTCAATGTATGGTTCAATAGTTAGCTCCTTCGATATACAACTTGTTCTTTGATTCTCGCTATTTCAATTGTTTTGATTCATAGGAACCAAAGACGGGAGTGAAAGTGTCTACCAAGAAGAAACAATATGAGTCTCTCATAACATTTCGTTGATGGATTCTTCTCCCCTATCTATGCTCAGCTCGGAATCAATATCTTTGGTTAGCTTCTTTTACATTCACATCTCTCACTTTCTAGTAACTAATGTATCTCTTCATTGGCTATCACCAATTAAACTCTATGCTAATAACATTTGACGTTGGTCTTTTTTTGTTGTGTCATAGGACTTGGCTTTATAACATTCATTTTCTTGGTCGAAGTGTTCATATCTTCATGGTTAGGTACATCGGTTCTGAACTTAGGAGAGTGGTTTATCAAGAGAATGCCCTTTGTTCGCCACATCTACAACGCTTCCAAGCAAATTAGCACAACCATATCTCCAGATCAAAACACACAAGCTTTCAATGAAGTAAAGTTGAAATGTTTTGAATGTTTAGTTTGATGTAAAGTGGATCTTTTTATTATGAATAAATACATAGATTATACAAATTAATTGAATATTATGTAAAAACAAGATTTCCACAAATACCACACAATATTTGTTAAATACCATAACATAACATCAGAGTTATCACATCCTATTTTATAACATTTTTAGTGACCTATAATATCATATTTTACAGCATTCCATTAATGCTATAATAGAGAACATATGCTAGCGCACAAAAAAACGCTATTATATAGGGTGACCCTATTATAACACCGGCAAACATAGCGTTTATGAAAACGCTATTAAACACATATGATAGCGTTTTTCATATGCTAACAATGTACATTTTTCTTGTAGTGAACTAAAGTAAAAAAGGAATATAAAATATACCTAAACACTCAAAATTAAATACAAATAAATTCTATTCACACAATCTTACCCCTTAATACTATACTCTAAACATTAATTAGCGAATCCAAATGAAAAAGATTTTAATTTTGGTAATTTTTAAAAGGGTAAATCAAGCTTTTAAAATTTTAAAAGAGTGTAAATATATAAAAAAATTAAATTAGGTGTAGTTTTGTGAATGAGAGGTTGAAATGGTGTAGTTTTGTGAATTACTCAAGGAATATAAAATACAAATATTATACACCAACATAAATATTTAGATGTGGCCTTTTAACATTTTTAATGAAGCTCAAGTACCATCACGTGATATCATAGGTAAAGAGTTTCTCAATCGCTTTGGTTCTGAACTCTACTTTGTATTCACGATTGCAAATAAATATATTTCACTGGCAGTTATAGTGAAATCATGTCCACAAAGAAGACGCCTTCAGGGGCGAATCTAGAAAATATTTTTTTCCGGAGCAAAACTACTAACTAGCCTACAATTTAGATTTATCAATAAGTGCATTTTTAAAATCAAAATTAGATTAATTCAAATATTTTATTGGACCCTGTTATTAACCTACATTCGCCAGTGGACGCCTTAAAGGATTTTTGAAATATTAAATTCTGTTAAAAAAAAAAAAAATTAAATCCCGTTTTAAAGTATATTGAGCCCAATATTTCCAACAACATTTTATTTCCAAAACGCCTATTTCTCTCTCTCTCTCTCTCTCTCTCTCTGTAGTTGCATTACTAATCCAAAATTAATTACATTACTAATCCAAAATTAATACTAATGATACAAAACTATTATTATTAATTGTCCCTTTGTAGAGAATGTTTTGTTTGTGAGCTCATGAACACATATGGCTTTATAATTAACTTAAGAAGCAAAGAGTTATAAATTATAACTTATAATGTATGTGACTGGAGAGTTTATATAGAGGTTAAGCATAGAAAAATATATATAATGTATGTGACTCATAAAGCTTATGCTACTTATGCTAGTCCCTTTCTGGTCTTTGATCTTTCCTTTAATTTCTGACTTAATTGTTAGTAATGTTATATAGTGAACAAAACTCATCAATTTGACATTGTTTTATAAATATATCAATCGGTGCAGCTGGAGTAAAACTTATGATCACAGATTACAAATTCAAAGTCTATGCATTTTATAATTTTGAGAATATAAAAACCATAAAATTACATGCACAACCTTGATATTGATTTAGTATGATATTTATAACTTAATTTTATTATAAAAGAACTACTAGTTCCAATATATTGTATTAAAAGGACATGAATCTTAAAAGAACACTCGTTATCATTCCCTTTTGTTTCTCATATAGCGTTTGTGCTAAACTCTTAATGCTTATTTCATTAGAGTTCTTAATCATTTTGATGGAAGGTTACCATCTTAATTATAATCTCTTATTTACGATTAATGGAAAACTTAGTAGATGTTGAAAAGGTAACATTATTATAATGTTGTCTCTAGTAATGATTTATACGTAAAAATATGTAAGTTTCTGTAGGCTGTAGCAAAATTGATATAAAAAAACATATGAAATAAGTGCAATTTGGAAAATATAAATGTAGTTCGAATGATAGTACCAAATATTTTAGAGAAATTCCTTAGAATACCATCAAAATAAGTTTTTGTTTTGAAAATACCATATTACAAAGTTTTTTATAACAAAAATACCATTAAAATGTTTTTTATAACAAAAATACCATTAAAATGTTTTTTATAACAAAAATACCATCAAAAAGTAGTAGTTTACAAAAATACTACAAATACAAAAAATGAGTTTTAACACTTTTAGATTTTAAATTTTTTCATTTGGGTTCGCTATATAGTGTTTAGGGTATAGTTTTGAAGGGGTAGAGTATAATTTTTTGAAGATTTTGGGTATAATTTTGAAAATTTAAGATTTGTGGTATTTATGAGAAAAAACTTTTTAATGGTATTTGTAAAACTTTCGAAAATCTGTGCTAAATGTGTTAAAAAAACTTTTTTTAGTGGTATTCATAAGAATTGCCAAATATTTTATGGGTACACCCTAACCCAATTATATTTCTCAAAGTTAGTAGACATGGCTTTAAAAGTTTAAACATTTTATCTTTATCAAGTCTAAAAATTGATATATATCGAGAGATAATACCTTTTTCAATTTTTGCTATATTGACATTATAATAGTAGAAACTAGAGCCAACTTTAAAATAAGATAATTTAATCTTCAATAGAATTCAAATATCGAATGCATTTAAGTCAAACGATTACAAATCCCCTTCACATAGAAGTTTAAACAAATACTTCCTCTGCTTCTTTTAAAATGTTGTTTTTGTGAGTTTTTTTGCTTCAATTTAAATGTCGTTTCGATATAAAAAATTAAATAATTTTGACTTTTTCACTAATAGTATATTGTTATTGGTTGATTTAGTCTATTCGATAAATTTTTTTACGAAAAATCAAAAAAAATTTTAATATGTGTGCAAAACTCCAAAACGGCAATTATCTTTAGAAACATCCTTTAATTTGATTTTTTTCTCTCTAAAACATTAACTCAAGTGGTAAGGAGGAAATGTGATCTACTCCTTTTGTTCCATAATAATTGATTTTTATGCAATTTGTTTCAAAGTAGTTTTGATGTTTTAAGTTTTCAACGTATAAATAATTGTTATTTTGTATTTTTAGATTATTTAATTTAGGTAAAATGTTATTATGTTTGCCTAATTATGGTTAAATAAAATATTAAATGATGTTTTTACACTCATAATAACAAAACTAAATGAGTTCTTAATTTGCGCGTAGTAACCTAAAAATTAATATATATACTACTCTCTCTCCCCCATAATTATTTATTTTTTAAGGAAAATATATATTTATTGAATTATTAAATTTGTATAATTGTACACTTCAACAAATATTAGATGAAATAACTTAACTTATTAAAACTACTATAGGTTTAAAGTTATGAAAATTTGTTTAACCCAATAAAATAATAAAAAGAACTTTTACTATTTTCATAAAATGAGTAAAAATTCTAGAGAGCGAAGTTCAGAAAAAATCAATTACGATGTTTTTTTTTTGTCAAACAATTACGATGTTTTATTTTTAAAAAATTCAATGGCAAATCCGAGTGGACGGCCAATTGCTCAAAACGGACTTTGTAACCAAAATTTTTTGGATCTTACTCCCATCATAAACTTCTAGCTACATATTGTTAAGCATTTGATTCTACATTGCATTATTTAAGCTCCTTTTGTCGGCATGCATAAAAATGTGGGGACCGGATAAACGGATCGAGAAATCTATGATCTAAAAACGGATGAGAATTAAGATGTAGGACTTACAATCACGGAGTCAAGTAAGAACTTTGTCCTTAATTCTGTAAATCGCCCGTAGTGAGACGGTTTGATGCGATTCCGAATCCCAGCATACAACCGTGGACGTCTTCGTTACGCTTCACTCGCTAACGAAGCCTGGCGAACCACTCGCGCAGCGAATACTCTCGAGACACAGAAGAAGAGGAAAGTTGGTAACTGTTTTCGTTTTCTGAAAAATGAGATCGTAATGAGAAAGGAAGAAGGAGATGTTCGGTTATATAGAACCGAACAGACACGAATCGCGTCGGTTCGTTTAGTCGCGTTTGTACGTTAAGTCGCGTATGTTCGTTTAAATGGGCCAGATAATTGGGCCGAAACTTAATAAAAAGTTTCTCCAAAAAAAACTTCTTAATGGCCCGTTGGGCCAAGAACCCAAGAACCCACGAACGGGCCGTGCCGAGCCGAGCGAGCGAGCGCGCACGCGCGTGCGCGCGTGTGGTGTTCACCTCTCCATACCTTCTAACCTTTTAGAGAGATAATAAGAGTTGGATAGTATATATACTACTCCAAAACTTTCCATGGGAGCATTGTGGGACTTTGTAACTATGTTGACTTTTCCAAGTCACAAATTACCTACTTTGACCTCACATTTCTCATTCACTATTACTTTGATTTTGACATTCAACTATTCCAAGTTATAATCCAAACTATAAGCTTTCCAATGGAATCATAATCCGGTAATTCCGAGCAACGACCTTGCCGGAAAAGCCACCGGAAAAGTGCTGAAAAACACTTGTCTAAAATCAAGTTCCAACAAAAACAACGTTAAAATCCCCAACAAAAAATATATTGAATATTAGACATTGGCTAATGGAAATATTATATATATATATAAAGTCTATAAGATAAAGTTACAAAACATACATTCTTGGAAAAGCTTTTACAAAGAAGTATAAATAAACCCTCACTTAAACAGAACATTACAACGATAAAACCCTTAACTTGCATGCATGCATTTATTCAAAACATTACGATTTTAAAAAGAGTAGCTTGTGTATAGCTGATATCATTCAAGCACATTGAAAACCAGAAGGAACGTTCTTGTTACACTGGTTAAGAAGAACACTTAGAGATATTGGAACATTAAGGTTGATGCCAAGAACGTTAGCCCTAAGAGCGGTGCATAGACAAATCGCGGCGTCGAGATCAACCAAACCTTGGATCAATGAGCAACATTGTTGGGATGATGGTTGTCCCAATTGTAAGTTGAGTAGACCGCTTAGGACATTTCCACATGCACCAAGCCTTAGAACATCTATAGGACAGTTTCTTGACGAGCCAGGGGTGTTTGGGCTTGGGACCGAAGGGCTTGGGATCGAAGGAGTTGGGATAGAAGGAGTTGGGACCGAAGGGCTCGGTGTCGAAGGGCTTGGAACCGAAGGGCTTGGCACCGAAGGGCTTGGGAAGTAAGGACTTGGCACATGCTTAGGCTTAGGACTTGGGCTTGGCTTGGGCTTAGGAGTCTTTGGGGAGCAGCCACAATCAGTTGCACAAGTGAATGTGAAAAAGAGGATGTTTAAGGCAAAGAAGAAGGCAAGAGAGGATGAGTTCTTTGAAGCCATTTTATTTGAAAGAATAAGAATGGTATTTGATGTGTTATTGGGATGGTTTTGAGAGAGAGAGATGTGAAGATAAATGAAGAGAGGGTAAATGTATTTATAGTGTTTAGAGAGACTTGATAGAATGTTCAAAAATTGTTTAGTCAAACTTTGTTGTTTTGTCGTAATTGTTTTTTTGTCAAATATTATAGGTACATATACTAAAGTCGTATGGCCGATATTTTGTATGAAACTTATAATAAGTTAAAAATTACATATACAAACAAGATTTTTGTACGACTTTTGTGATAGAATTACAAAGAAGCTCGCAATTATGTGGCAAGTCATATGTCTCATGTGAATAGATTAAAATTTTAAAAAATAATTTATTTTTGCATCGGTTTTATTATTTTCATCAATTTAGAAAATCTCTCTCTTATTACTTTTAAATTTATTATGTGATCTTTTCATTATTATTATGACGGAAATCTATTTTAGATCTTACCCGAAGCAAGTATTATTAAGGGTTAGGCGTAGTAAATTTAGGGCTAAAGTTTCGGTGAAATTAGTGTAGTGTAACGTAAGAATATGTAAGAGCACCTCCATCGCTTAGAAGTTTCTAAGTCAATATATTTTTATACAAGTGGAATTAATAAAAAAAACACTAAAATCATAAACTAATTTAACCAATTATAAGATGACACATAAATATATAGATTCTAGAAACATGTACGATCGACTCCAAATTTATAAACCTAGTATCATTATAAATGAAAGAGACTTTACATTGTTAATAGTCTAACTATAGTTTAGCATTTTTCTCTATATAATGTTTTATCCATTTCGTTTATTTCACCTAGTTATAAAGTAAAACGCTAATAGCTCAACTTATTAATAAAACAATAATTGGAGGTGATATTATTTTAGTGGAAGTTAATGCTTCATCTTGTTAAAATATTAGAGTCCTTTGGAAATTAAAATGTAGAAAATGGTAAACGTTAAAGTAAAAGGGACCTTATATGAAAAAGTTAAAATATACGTTTGTGTTGGTTTTTTACCTTTGGGTAATAACCCATGGATGAATAAAAATAAAAACATAAAAAAAGGTTTGAGTCTTTCTCATAAATGCAAAGCTCTGAAAAGTAAAAAAGTGAATATATACCATGATGTGATCGCTCCCAATATTTTGGTTCTAAACGAAATATTAAAATAATTATCATCAAAAACTAATAGAAAACAACATACTTTTATTATTTATTATAAATACTATATATAAAAAGAAAATGTTATAGCACTAATAGATAAAAACAAAAAAAATCAAATAAACAGTAATAAATGTATTATTTTGATAAACAAGAAGACAAGACAACTAACTAAAGTAAAAAAAGAATATAAAATACAAATTAATATTATACACCAACATAAATATTTAGATGTGGCCTTTTAACATTTGTAATGAAGCTCAAGTACCATCACGTGATATCATAGGTAAAGAGTTTCTCAATCGCTTTGGTTCTGAACTCTACTTTGTATTCACGATTGCAAATAAATCTATTTTCACTGAAAATTATAGTGAAATGTCCACAAAGAAAGTGAGACGCCTTAAAGGATTTTTGAAATATTAAATCCCGTTACAAAAAAAAATTTAAATCCCGTTTTAAAGTATATTGAGCCCAATATTTCAACCAACATTTTATTTCCAAAACGCCTACTTCTTCTTGTGTAATCATTAAGACCATCTTTATCGGTTCATTTTCTGATATCTTAAGACCCATTTTCAAAAAAAACAAATAAAAATTAAATGAAAAAAAAGAAACCCTAAGAGCCGATTACTTTTTCTCTTAGACAAGATTACTTTTTATCTTAGACAAGAGGCGCCTCTTCCTTCACTTTTTCTCTTCTCTCTTGATTTCTCCGACGAAAAAAACAATTTGTGCTTTTTTCTTGTCGCGATTCCTTCTGCATGTTCGTTGGTACATTGAAATAAAAGTCATTGTTTTTATGTTTCTTAGGGATTGAAGCTTTCACAGTTGATTCAAATTTCTGTGGGTTTTTCTCTGAAATTGAAATCGAAATCTTAGCTCTTCTCTCTGTCTCATAAGTATTTATCAAAGTGCTCTATTATGTTTATAGATTGAATTTGGTGGATTCCAAACTTGATATTGTGTGTTTTGTGGTTTATTCTTCTCACTTGGTCAATTTTTTTTTCCAAACTTGGTCAATTTTGTTTTTAAGAACCACGAGCGGTTCTACCTATAATCACAAATTTTCATTACACCTCTTAACAAATTTCTTAAACACCTTTTATTAATAAAAAATGCTTAAGAGACAAAATATGGCTCTATTGATAATGATGCTCTAATATATGGCTTCTTTCTTTCGATCTCTTAATTATTTGTAAAGGAAATAGGCACTAGACAAGAGACAACTTTCAGATTTTGTTTACAGGTTTTATTTGTTCAAAACAATTCTTCAAAGTCTAATTCACAATGCAAGTAATTAAAACTTTATGATCACAGATTCACAATTCAAAGTCTATGCATTTTATAATTTTGAGAATATAAAAAAAACATAAAATTACATGCACAACCTTGGTATTGATTTAGTATGGTCTAACACTTTGCGAGGCACATGATTTATAACTTAAAAATTTAATTATAAAAGAACACTCGTTATCATTCCCTTTTGTTTCTCATATAGCGTTTGTGCTAAACTCTTAATGCCTTCATTAGAGTTCTTAATCATTTTGATGGAAGGTTACCATCTTAATTATAATCTCTTATTTACGATTAATGGAAAACTTAGTAGATGTTGAAAAGGTAACATTATAATGTTGTCTCTAGTAATGATTTATACGTAAAAATATGTAAGTTTCTGTACAGGCTGTAGCAAAATTGATATAAAAAACATATGAAATAAGTGCAATTTGGAAAATATAAATGTAGTTCGAATGATAGTACCAAATATTTTATGGGTATACCCTAACCCAATTATATTTCTCAAAGTTAGTAGACATGCATGGCTTTAAAAGTTTAAACATTTTATCTTATCAAGTCTAAAAATTGATATATATTGACTATTGAGAGATAATACCTTTTTCAATTTTTGCTATATTGACATTATAATAGTAGAAACTAGAGCCAACTTTAAAATAAGATAATTTAATCTTCAATAGAATTCAAATATCGAATGCATTTAAGTCAAACGATTACAAATCCCCTTCAAATAGAAGTTTAAACAAATACTTCCTCTGCTTCTTTTAAAATGTTGTTTTTGTGAGTTTTTTTGCTTCAATTTAAATGTCGTTTCGATATAAAAAATTAAATAATTTTGACTTTTTCACTAATAGTATATTGTTATTGGTTGATTTAGTCTATTCGATAAATTTTTTTACGAAAAATCAAATTTTTTTTTAATATGTGTGCAAAACTCCAAAACGGCAATTATCTTTAGAAACATCCTTTAATTTGATTTTTTTCTTTCTAAAACATAAACTCAAGTGGTAAGGAGGAAATGTGATCTACTCCTTTTGTTCCATAATAATTGATTTTTATGCAATTTGTTTCAAAGTAGTTTTGATGTTTTAAGTTTTCAACCTATAAATAATTGTTATTTTGTATTTTTAGACTATTTAATTTAGGTAAAATGTTATTATGTTTGCCTAATTATGGTTAAATAAAATATTAAATGATGTTTTTACACTGATAATAACAAAACTAAATGAGTTCTTAATTTGCGCGTAGTAACCTAAAAATTAATATATATACTACTCTCTCTCCCCCATAATTATTTATTTTTTAAGGAAAATATATATTTATTGAATTATTAAATTTGTATAATTGTACACTTCAACAAATATTAGATGAAATAACTTAACTTATTAAAACTACTATAGGTTTAAAGTTATGAAAATTTGTTTAACCCAATAAAATAATAAAAAGAACTTTTACTATTTTCATAAAATGAGTAAAAATTCTAGAGAGCGAAGTTCAGAAAAAATCAATTACGATGTTTTTTTTTTGTCAAACAATTACGATGTTTTACTTTTAAAAAATTCAATGGCAAATCCGAGTGGGCGGCCAATTGCTCAAAACGGACTTTGTAACCAAATTTTTTTGGATCTTACTCCCATCATAAACTTCTAGCTACATATTGTTAAGCATTTGATTCTACATATTGCATTATTTAAGCTCCTTTTGTCGGCATGCATAAAACTGTGGGGACCGGATAAACGGATCGAGAAATCTATGATCTAAAAACGGATGAGAATTAAGATGTAGGACTTACAATCACAGACTCGAGTAAGAACTTTGTCCTTAATTCTGTAAATCGCCCGTAGTGAGACGGTTTGATGCGATTCCGAATCCCAGCATACAACCGTGGACGTCTTCGTTACGCTTCACTCGCTAACGAAGCCTGGCGAACCACTCGCGCAGCAAATACTCTCGAGACACAGAAGAAGAGGAAAGTTGGTAACTGTTTTCGTTTTCTGAAAAATGAGATCGTAATGAGAAAGGAAGAAGGAGATGTTCGGTTATATAGAACCGAACAGACACGAATCGCGTCGGTTCGTTTAGTCGCGTTGGTACGTTAAGTCGCGTATGTTCGTTTAAATGGGCCAGATAATTGGGCCGAAACTTAATAAAAAGTTTCTCCAAAAAAAACTTCTTAATGGCCCGTTGGGCCAAGGACCCAAGAACCCACGAACGGGCCGTGCCGACCCGAGCGAGCGAGCGCGCGCGTGCGCGCATGTGGTGTTTCACCTCTCCATACCTTCTAACCTTTTAGAGAGATAATAAGAGTTGGATAGTATATATACTACTCCAAAACTTTCCATGGGAGCATTGTGGGACTTTGTAACTATGTTGACTTTTCCAAGTCACAAATTACCTACTTTGACCTCACATTTCTCATTCACTATTACTTTGATTTTGACATTCAACTATTCCAAGTTATAATCCAAACTATAAGTTTTCCAATGGAATCATAATCCGGTAATTCCGAGCAACGACCTTGCCGGAAAAGCCACCGGAAAAGTGCTGAAAAACACTTGTCTAAAATCAAGTTCCAACAAAAACAACGTTAAAATCCCCAACAAAAAATATATTGAATATTAGACATTGGCTAATGGAAATATTATATATATATATATATAAAGTCTATAAGATAAAGTTACAAAACATACATTCTTGGAAAAGCTTTTACGAAGAAGTATAAATAAACCCTCACTTAAACAGAACATTACAACGATAAAACCCTTAACTTGCATGCATGCATTTATTCAAAACATTACGATTTTAAAAAGAGTAGCTTGTGTATAGCTGATATCATTCAAGCACATTGAAAACTAGAAGGAACGTTCTTGTTACACTGGTTAAGAAGAACACTTAGAGATATTGGAACATTAAGGTTGATGCCAAGAACGTTAGCCCTAAGAGCGGTGCATAGACAAATCGCGGCGTCGAGATCAACCAAACCTTGGATCAATGAGCAACATTGTTGGGATGATGGTTGTCCCAATTGTAAGTTGAGTAGACCGCTTAGGACATTTCCACATGCACCAAGCCTTAGAACATCTATAGGACAGTTTCTTGACGAGCCAGGGGTGTTTGGGCTTGGGACCGAAGGGCTTGGGATCGAAGGAGTTGGGATAGAAGGGGTTGGGACCGAAGGGCTCGGTGTCGAAGGGCTTGGAACCGAAGGGCTTGGCACCGAAGGGCTTGGGAAGTAAGGACTTGGCACATGCTTAGGCTTAGGACTTGGGCTTGGCTTGGGCTTAGGAGTCTTTGGGGAGAAGCCACAATCAGTTGCACATGTGAATGTGAAAAAGAGGATGTTTAAGGCAAAGAAGAAGGCAAGAGAGGATGAGTTCTTTGAAGCCATTTTATTTGAAAGAATAAGAATGGTATTTGATGTGTTATTGGGATGGTTTTGAGAGAGAGAGATGTGAAGATAAATGAAGAGAGGGTAAATGTATTTATAGTGTTTAGAGAGACTTGATAAAATGTTCAAAAATTGTTTAGTCAAACTTTGTTGTTTTGTCGTAATTGTTTTTTGTCAAATATTATAGGTACATATACTAAAGTCGTATGGCCGATATTTTGTATGAAACTTATAATAAGTTAAAAATTACATATACAAACAAGATTTTTGTACGACTTTTGTGATAGAATTACAAAGAAGCTCGCAATTATGTGGCAAGTCATATGTCTCATGTGAATAGATTAAAATTTTAAAAAATAATTTATTTTTGCATCGGTTTTATTATTTTCATCAATTTAGAAAATCTCTCTCTTATTACTTTTAAATTTATTATGTGATCTTTTCATTATTATTATGACGGAAATCTATTTTAGATCTTACCCGAAGCAAGTATTATTAAGGGTTAGGCGTAGTAAATTTAGGGCTAAAGTTTCGGTGAAATTAGTGTAGTGTAACGTAAGAATATGTAAGAGCACCTCCATCGCTTAGAAGTTTCTAAGTCAATATATTTTTATACAAGTGGAATTAATAAAAAAAACACTAAAATCATAAACTAATTTAACCAATTATAAGATGACACATAAATATATAGATTCTAGAAACATGTACGATCGACTCCAAATTTAGGAATTTTAGCTTCATTTTCTTATTTTGTCTCTCTTTTTTTTATTCAATTTTAATTTTAGAAACTTACTTTGGGAACTTGGGATGTGGATGACCTAAGTTTCCGTAGGCTGTTACAAAATTGTTAGGAAAAAATATTAGGATGAAATAAGTGCAATTTGGACAATAAATGTAGCTCAAATGGCTTTAAAAGTTAAAAACATTTTATCTTATCAAGCCTAAAAATTGATATATACCGAGAGATAATACATTTTTCAGTTTTTGCTATATTGACATTATAATAGTAGAAACTAGAGCCAACTTATAAAAAAAGACAATTTAATCTTCAATACAATCCAAAAATCAAATGCATTTAAGTCAAATGATTGCAAATCTCCTTCACATAGCAGTTTAAAGAAATATTCTTTCCGTTTATTAAGTGTCGTTTTTGAGGGTTTTTTTGTTTCAAGTTTAAATGTTATTTTCTTTTTTTTTTTATTCAAAAATTAAATAGGTTTGAGTTTTTTGACCAATGTTATGATTTAATCATATTTAATAATATTTTATAGAAAACCAAAATTTTTTATCCGTGTGCAAATCTCTCAAAAAGACATTTAATTTATTTTTAAAAACATCCTTTTTATAAAAACAACCTTTAATTTGATTATTTCTTCTCTAAAACATAATTTCAAGTGGTTCAGAGGAAATGTGACCTGCTCCTTCCGTCCCATAATAATTGATTTTTTATGCAATTTGTTTCATATTAGTTTTGATGTTTTTAGTTTTCAACATATAATTTGTTATTTTGTGTTTTCAAATTATTTAATTTAAGTAAAATGTTCTTCTATTAGTTGAATTATGTTTTGATAAAATATTAAATATGCTTTTATAGGGAGAAAAAAAATTTATTGAATTCTTAATCTACGTGTAGTAACCTAAAAGTTAATATACATACTACTCTCTCCCCTAATTATTTGATTTAAAAAGATATAGTTATTGAATTATTAAATTTGTATAATTGTACACTACAACAAATATTAGATGAAATAATTTAAATTACTAAAACTACTATAGGTTTAAAGTTATAAAAATTTGTTTAACCCAATAAAATAATAAAAAGAACTTTTACTATTTTCTTAAAATGAGTAAAAATTCTAGAGAGCGTAAGTTAAGAACAAACCAATTACGATGATTTATTTTTTAAAAAGTTCAAAGGCAAATATGAGTGGGCGGCCACTTACTCAAAACGGACTTTGTAACCAAAATTATTTGGACCTTACTCCCATCATAATGTGGGTCGTCTGTTACTGTTCATCGTGGCTTTTCGTGGCATTTAGTGGTTTTTGCTCTATACCCACAAAAATTTTCGTGGCTTTTTCGTGGGTATGGGCATTTTTTTTACTAGTGATATTTGATTGTACATATTGCATTATTTAAGCTCCTTTTGTGGGCATGCATAAAACTACGTTAAAATCCCCAACAAAAAATATATTGGAATATTAGACATTGGCTAATGGAAATATTATATATATGTATAAAGTCTATACGATAAAGTTACAAAAACATACATGCTTGGAAAAGCTTTTACAAAGAAGTATAAATAAATCTTCACTTAAACAGAACATTACAACAATAAAACCCTTAACTTGCATGCATGCATGCATTTATTCAAAACATTACGATCTTAAAAAGGCTATCTTGTGTATAGCTGATATCATTCAAGCACATTGAAAACCGAAGGGACGTTCTTGTTACACTGGTTAAGAAGAACACTTAGAGATATTGGAACATTAAGGTTGATTCCAAGAACATTAGCCCTAAGAGCGGTGCATAGACAAACCGCGGCGTCGAGATCAACCAAACCTTGGATCAATGAGCAACATTGTTGAGATGATGGCTGACCCAATTGTAAGTTGAGTAGACCGCTTAAGACATTTCCACATGCACCGAGCCTAAGGACATCTATAGGGCAATTTCTTGACGAGCCAGGGGTGCTTGGGCTTGGGACCGAAGGACTTGGTACCGAAGGGCTTGGGACCGAAGGGCTTGGGACCGAAGGACTTGGGACTGGTCTAGGTTTAGGACTTGGGTTTGGCTTAGGCTTAGGTGTACTTGGGCTACAGCCACAATCAGTTGCACATGTGAATGTGAAAAAGAGGATGTTGAGGGCAAAGAAGAGGGCAAGAGAGGATGAGTTCTTTGAAGCCATTTTCTTTACAAGAAAAAGATTTGTGTTTTAAGTGTTATTTTAGTGGGTTTTGAGGGAGAGATGTGAAGATATGTGAAGAGAGGGCGTTTGTATTTATAGGGTTTAGAGGGACTTGGCAGAAGGTTTAAAATTTGTTTAGTCAAACTTTGTTCTTTTGTCGTAATTGCTTTAGTCAAATTAATTGAATATATTTTGGTGATAAAGTCTTATAGCCGATATTTTATAAGGAGTTTTAACATAAGTCAACAACTTAAATATACTCTATGTTCACATTCTTTTTGAAAACTCTCTATCATTGTTTCATTTTTCCATATTTTCAATATCCGTTTTTAATAAAACAAACTAAAAAAATCACTAAAAAGTATCACTATTACGGTTATAACTACATATATATACATATTAAATTCAAATAAAAATTAAAACACAAAATCGTATCTCTTTTAACAATAAGCCCTAAATACTAAATAGTGTATCCAATAAAAGTTTTTTAATTTGTGTAATAGTTAAAAGGTAGTTTAGCCATTGAAATTTTTTAAAAGGCGTAAAGTTAAAAAATAATTTAAATTAGGTGTAGTTTTGTAAAATAAGATTTAGTTTTGTGAACTTTTCTGGTAAATTAATTAGATTTTGTGTTAGTTAATGAGTTTATTTGTATAGTTTTTTTATATTTTTTATAATAAAATTGGATGACATTTAGTTGGATGCAAATTTGATGGGTGTCAAAAATATTATTAAAACTAATAATAAAACTTCAAAACAAAAATTAAAATTCATGGGTATCAATGTCAATTGTAAAATACCTTACATCCGCCCCTTATAATACCTTACATCCGCCCCTTGTCATGTCATTTAAATAGAGTAAAATTTAGAAGATAATTCATTTTGTATTAGTATCTCCAAATATATTTCTCTTTTAGGAAGGACTATTAAGATGGGAGTGTTGCTTTAGATGAGTGTGAAGAAAGTTGAAGAGAGGGTTTTAGTATATATATATATGCAGCTTAAGGAATATATGACACTTAATTAAAGCTGTCAATACTATTTAATTTTAAGGGTTTACTTAAAATTGTGATATTTTAGCAAGAATGCTTCGCTTTTTTGCAAAGTGGTTAAGACACATTTTGTATATTTTCTATATGGACAATTACAAAACTATATCTTTTGAATTGCATTTTACAAAACTACACCATTTTAAAGACATTTTTTTAAAACTACACCCAGTGGCGGAGGCAGAAAAAAAATTGACGAGGGTCGTTCAAGTTTAATAGGGACAATTATTAATTTTGGTTGGGGTCAATTTTACAAAAATGATAAAAACTACACTACTATATTTTGTTCCACATGGGTCATATGACCACCCTCACAATAAACACTCAAAATTAAATTCAAATAAATCATACGACACAATCTTACCCGTTAATATTATACTCTAAACTCTAATTTGCGAACCCAAATATAAAGATTTTAATTTTGTTAACTTTTTAAAGGGTAAATCAACCATTGGAAATTTGAAAAGGGCGTAAATATGTAAAAATATTGAATTATGCATAGTTTTGTGAAGAAATATTGAATGAAGGTAGTTTTGAGAATTCCTCGTTTTTATATGGTGATGAAAAATAACAACTTCTATTCATGCAATTTACTAATTGAACAATAATTCTAGTAAAATATATATTTAGTCCAAGACCATGCATTGCTATGTAAATACATATGTTTATGGTAGTTTTTCTATATTGTCATCGACATTGTGTAATTGATACATAATATATGGCCATATAGGGTGACTTGTGAATGTCTTATTTATATGCAATTAATATCAATGATTTTAAAAGAACAATTATATGTTCCTTATATTAATTTAACTACATGTATTTTGGTACTTTTTTTTGTTAATTGTGTATTTTCCTACTTCTACATTCTTTTTTTTTTTTCCACCTACTTCTACATTCTGTTTAGTATTTGTTCCTTCATTAATTGAAAGTCATAGAGTTAAAATTATGGGAGTGATCCATTTTTTAACCTTCCATAATATATAGGGGTTTTCTTCCAGTAAAGCTGAACGTGAAATATGATGGAATATATAAAAATTATGACTAACCAATAATCATGCCATAATTTTAAATTTAAATACCTGTAAAATACCCTATTATATCGGGAAAAATGTCAATTAAATCATGAACTTTCAAAATTCACCGAAAAAAGCATGAACTTTCACGTGAACCATTTAAATCATATATTTTTCGTTGACTACCGTTTTAAATCATGAATATTTTTTTACTGAGACAAAAAGAGCACAAAGTTGAATCCGTTAACGGAAAAATTGACAGTATGTTCAATTCCAACCAATTGAAGTGCTCGGTTCTTCAAATAAACCTCAAACCGTGTCAAACTATTACGTTAATAATAGTTTGTGCTCTTATAATGATGTTCTGACAAATATTTATACTAACTACTTGATTTGAAAATGTTAAATTTTCATAGGCATGTTATATTACATTTAGCCTTCACATTGGATTTATAAACACAATAGTATTTTAACTATGAAACTATTATAAGAAAAAACCATATATGCTTATTTTAGACTGATAAATCTCACTAGTCTTCTTCCTAAACTAGGTAATTTCTTCCGCCATGTGCGATGAATAAATTTTTAAAATAATAGAATTTTAAGTATAGATCGATAATTATGTTTAAGATTTAATATACTAATATTTCTAATTTGATTTACTTTTTTCGGTTATAATTTTTTTTTTTTTTACTGAATTAGATTTAGTTTTAAAGTGTAGTTTTTTGTCGTGAAATAGTATATTCGAAACCATATCACTATATATATGATTGAGTAACTACAACTATTATTTCAAGACTTTCGTATCATCAATAATCCAAACGAAATTTGAATTCACAAAACTACAAAATACACCCAAGTCCTAAGCCTAAGCCAACCCCAAGTCCTAAGCCTAAGCCAAACCGCGACCAATGATTGTGGTTGCAACCCAAGTCCTAAACCCAAGCCACACCCAAGTCCTAAGCCTAAGCCAACCCCAAGTCCTAATCCCCCAACACATGTCCCAAGTCCATCAATCCCAAGTCCTAACCCTAAACCGGTCCCGCCTCCAAGCACCCCTAGCTCATCCAGAAATTGTCCTATAGATGTCCTCAAGCTCGGTGCATGTGGAAATGCCCTAAGCGGTCTACTCAACTTACAATTAGATCAACCATCATCTCAACAATGTTGCTCGCTTGTTCAAGGTTTGGTTGACCTCGAGGCTGCGATTTGTCTATGCACTGCTCTTAGGGCTAATGTTCTTGGAATCAACCTTAACATACCTATATCTCTAAGTGTTCTTCTCAACAAGTGTAACAGGAAGGTTCCTTCTGGTTTTGAATGCACTTAAATAAACTAAGCCCACGAGAAAACACAAACTTTCCTCTTTAAAGATATTTAGAGTTTGAATAAATGCATGCAAGTAATAGAATTTTACAATTAAATATTAATTTTGCTTAAGTGATATAATGCATTTGTGTGAGTTTTTTTTTGTAAAAGTTCTTGTCTTTGATACTTGTATGTTTGTGTATCCATCAATTTATATTTTCAACCCATCTAATAAAAGAATACTCCCTCCATCCCAAAAACGTATAGTTTTAGAAATTTTCACGCATATTAATAATTCATTAAATTCGTGTATTTCCAATATTAAAACAATATTTAATATGGACTTGACTCTAACCTGAACAAATAGAAAAATAGTATGCAAAATCTAATTGGTCAAAAAATATTAAATGACGATAAATTTTACATTGAAATTAAAAAATTACATCTATTTCGAAACAAATTAATTTTTTCTACTAAAACTATATCTATTTTGGAACTGAGAGAGTAGTATATTGTAACCACCAACTTTTTAAATCTTTCTATCAATAGATTGAAATAATTCATGTTAGAGTTTTTTTTCCTTTTAATAGAATCAATTAGTTATTCACCAAACGATTACATATCTTGAGATTAATTTGGTTTCCTATAAATAACCCAATTATAAACAAAACCCTTCAATCTTTTTTAATAAAGAAACCATTCAAAGGTCATATGTAATATTAGACCATCATTATAGATGGTTTTTAAGAGAAATTTTAAGGTGGGTCCCACCTTTTTAAGCAAAAATCGCTTCTACCACTTTTTCTGTAAGAGACTTGTTTTCTTTGCGGGCCCCACTAACACGTGACGACCCGCAATTTATTTTTTTTTAAATCAAAAAAATAATTTTTAAAAAAGCTAAAAACCAAAAAGTGGTTCTTACCTATAATGATGCTCTTAATCACCGTATTCAAAACACAAATACTGTTCATGCAAAAAAACACATATACTATAAACTAATACATATATATATATATATATGTGAATTCATGTTTTTTTTTTGTTTTTTATGTGAATTAATGTTGTTTATTTGCTTTCTTAGTTTATGATTGAGGTTTGACCAAAAAAGTCTATGGCTGATAGATATTGACAGAGAATATGTGTCGTCATGGAATCATTGGAGCCTTGTGACAATTTTTCAAATACATATTCAAAGAAAAATCTATTTTCTTTATCACTAAATCTTAAACGTTTAAAGACAATCTTAAACACAAAATAGTGAACTCAGATGAATTTTTTTAATTTGTGTTAATTTTTTAAAAGGGTAATTTAACCCTTTAAAATATAAAAAGAATGTAAATTTGGAAAATTCTATATAGTTATAATTTTGTGAAATATGAACTGAAACAATATAGTTTTGTGAATTTCTCTAATTGTAAAATAGTATTAATTTCTCCCTGCACATATTATCTTTGGATGTTTTTTTTGTTTTTGTCAACATTTGGGCCACAAATGATCGACCCATTAGTCATTCCTACACTGACGTAGGCGTTGGAATTCGATTCCGGATGAGGTGGTGTTACTTGTCTCATGTGGACTTATGACTGTCACTATGACAAAGTCACTTCCCCATCGAAACGCTTCGGAAAAATGTTTAATAAATTATCAGAATTCTAAATTATACAAAAATATTAAAACTATTATTAATATATTAACTAAAAAATAAAATATAATGTACAAAAAACAAATATATATGATATACTTTCATTTTATATGAATTCCAAAATATGTAGAAGACTATATTAATGTGAATGTTATGAAAATTAGAAAATATCTTTATTTTTGCGACATCTTACTCTTTTAATTGTATAGTTATTACATTTCCGTACCGAAAATGAAAACGCCGAGTCTCCGAATATGAAAACGTGTTTCTAAATTAAGATTTGTGTCTCCAACGCGTTTTCTAAGAGATTATGCTTCCGAAACGTTTCAAAAACGGAAAACGCACAATGAAAGGAGTTTCCATGTAACTAGGCGGATTGATAAATGAATGTTAGGCTAATAAATTTCCGTACAGAAAATGCACGATTGTAGTTTGCACGTCTACCACCGTCTATAATAGGAGTCGGGTCAACGTGCAAACGTCTTGCTCTTTATAGATGGTGGTAGACGAGCAAACTATCTTCGACATCAACTACTCCAAGAGCCTCTTGATTGACAAGTATTTCATAGAAGATTTAACGCTAAATGTAGCATTAAAGAAGCTTGAGGATTATCTCACTTGTGACTCAAATGAAGAAGCAATATTGAAACCACCATCGTCTAGAGCAAAATCTATGATGGGGTTTTCTAGATCACTGAGACAACAAGTGAAACATAGTGTTCTTACCCATATTGATCACAATACCGCGTAAACACTTATCGGTCCACGGTGGGTTGAATTTGAGGATACACATAGAGATTTTTTCATCTCAGATGCTAAGGGTTTCACCGGTTTATGTTTTATGAAACATAAGGTAATATAATCATTTTTCTAAATAAATCTAGTTTTTGCATCTTAACAAAATAATTACTTTTTGATATTAAAAACTTAATCAAATCGATTATTTTTTTAAAAATACCTTGAAATACCACTAAAAGAAGTTTTCATTTTGAAAAGACGATTACAAAATACCATTAAAATGGTTTTAATATCAAAATATCATAAAAACATATTTAACAAAAATACCACAAACACATAAAACGAATTTAAACACTTTTTGATTTTTTCCGTTATTTAGTGTTTATGTTATAGTTTTAAAAGTTTTAAGGTTTGTGGTATTTTGAATTTTCTTTTAAAGGTATTTGTAACACTTTCAACAATGTATGCTTATTTTGTAAGGAAAACTTTATTAAGTGTTAATCGTGATAATTTCCATTTGATTTTCTATCATAAAAAATCAAATGTTTTATAGTCTTGAAACGTTTCTGTTATTAATTTTTTTTTTCTTCAATGTTAGGTGTATCCTAAGTTTTTAGAGTACATTAGTTACAAAATAATCACGGGGATTATTCGAGACCAGGTTCGACATAAGTAATGTTGGGTATACGCTGTGTTAGACACAATCAACGCACATCTCCAAATACATGGAGACGAGAAAGAGTTCATCCCACTTTCCGCGCATCACTTATCCTGAAATGCTTGTCTTGAACGCTTATTGAAGGAGGGCGAGTACGAAGCACGAGGTGACAAAGAACATTGTTGATTTGGATACTAACTCACGAAAGACCGGTTTCAAGTACGTCATGAAAAATGGGATTCCTAGGGAAGCGGAATGCGAAACAGTGTATGATTGTTTGAAAGAAACCTCGATTCCGGCGGATGATGAGAAACTGTACACAATAGACGGGACTATCACTTATGAGACATTAGATGACGTGTTTGAAACGTTTAGAACTCATCCTGTCACTGCAACATTAATTTGCTATATCGGGTGGGCATATAAAGAAATATACCGTGGACCGCTAACTCCTAATTCGCGTTTCATTTCTTTACATGCACAATCGATGGAGAAACAATTGTTATTTGTAAAAATAGCAACGGGATTAGGGTTGGTTTTAATGGATACATGTTTGTTTCTCTAGATGTGATGGTGAAGACTCTAGGCATGTCGCATGATCCTAAGGAGCCAGAATTGGATAGGTTCAAGAAAAAATGTTCTTCGGAACTCTGAGCATCTCCTAACAACCCCTTGTCAAACCAACAACAAGAGCAAGAGAAGAAAGTGAGTCTGGTCCCGAGGTAAGCTTCTCTGACTAATCTCCCTCAATAAAAAAATTCTTAGTTTTAGTGATGTCCATTACTGTTTTTTTGTTATATTTTCTATATATGCTTTGAATCAATACCTTCTCTGGTTTGGTGTTGGATTTGGATAACTTGAAACAATCATATTAGTTCTTTAGTGTTGTGATTAGGATCCTTTGCACGTGTCTCACTAGTGGCTAATTAGCTTTAATTGTTGTTGCAGTCTTTTGTGGTTAGAGGCATTGATGAGAATAACTCAGAGACACCAGCTTCTATGAGCTACGATGTCAAGGTTTCTAAACCTTTTGCTGAGAAAACATCGAAACCTAACCCTACTGTTAATGAAACCGATACCAGCAAAGAGATTATCACAAAACAAGTAGAGGAACATGTCCCCAAAGATCCATGACTTTTGTTTTGGCATCCTTTATGGTATTTTGTTACTCTCAAAATTCCGATTCTTTGCATTACTGTAGTCTTCTTTGCTTTATAGACTAGATTATATATTGTACTTGTTGGATGCTAATCAGTCAGCCATCTTCCATGGCTATCAATGGATCATGAGGAGGAGCTGCTCAAGAGGGTCTTTCTCGTCAGGGAAGCTTGACTTTACCACGTGATCTTAGCAAAAAGATTGTTGATGAAATGTGGAAAGACAATCAGTGGAACAAGAATGTTGGTAATAGTTCTCATGAGAGGAGAGATAAGCAGCCTACCTACGCTTGGCGAAATGATGCTTGAGGACTTGTTGTTGAAAGTTGGAGTAGTTACTGAGACAATAGCTGGTTCGAACCATTATTAAAAAGAACCAAAGAGTACATCATTATCCACAACTATATCCTCACCATTTTTCAGAGAAAAATTACTCTTCGTCTAAGAAATCTCTTAGAGAAAGACAAGAGAAATTTTTTGAGAATTGTCTCCATGAAAATGGTAATTATGAGACTTTTAGAGGATAGAGTTTTAACGTTTAAAGACACAGACACTAGGGGTAATTTTGGTATTTTACGACAATATAGGCTACAGTTCGCAGAAACAAGTCCTCTCGTGTTTGTTACGTCATGTAGACCCCACCTTTGATTTGAAAAATTGTTATGCAGTACCATTTATAGATCATTTTAAAGAAAAGTTACCCCAAGTTTATAAAAATCAAAAACAACCCCCAACACGAGATGAATGAAGCAATCTTTTTTTTGTTTTCTCTATAAATTGTAAATCTATATTATTAATTGGGAATAACTTTTTTTGAAAAACCCTTCAACATTTTTTTTTAATTACATGTAATGTTATTGCATAAATTTTAGTATAAGGTAATTTTAGATAAAATAATTTTTAAAAAATATTCTTATTTAATAGGAATATTAAAACGAAACTATAAAAAGAAAAAATTACCTTATCAAAAATTACATGTAATGTCATTGTATAAATTTTAGTATAAATTAATTTGGTTCGGCTTGTTCATATAACCCACAAAAAAATTGAAATAACCTACTAAAATCAAAATTACCTTATAAAAACTATATACATGTGTATATCTTCGCGTCTATTCGGGTACAATTCGAGCCACAGGTCAGAAACTCGAGTTAGAAAATATTAAAACCCGATAGGATAATATGAGAACCAAAACCGCAACAAACCGGATTTTTTGGGTCGTTTCGAATTCGGGTTTCGGATCTCGGTTTAAATGCTCAACCCTAAGTGGACTGAATTTTCAATTCATGGTTTTCCATAATACAACTTAATATTATTTATGAATATCATGTCCCGCGCAATGCGCATGTTACTTACCTAGTTTTTTCAAAAAAGTAAGATAAAATTTATTTGCGGGTATAATTTTAGATTTAAATGTATGTATAATTATAGATTTTAAAATCAAATACATTTTCTATATTTGTGTAGTTTTGCGACGAATAAAAAATTATCATACATAATTTGTAAGATATAACCAAAATTTATTTTTAATATCAAAACATATATAAATACGATTTCAGAATTTATCTTAACTATTCATCAATAAAAAATTTAATTAAATTTTATCAAATTGATAAACAATGCTTCGAGTGTCCCACACGGCTTCGAACCTAGTATCATTATAAATGAAAGAGACTTTACATTGTTAATAGTCTAACTATAGTTTAGCATTTTTCTCCATATAATGTTTTATCCATTTCGTTTATTTCACCTAGTTATAAAGTAAAACGCTAATAGCTCAACTTATTAATAAAACAATAATTGGAGGTGATATTATTTTAGTGGAAGTTAATGCTTCATCTTGTTAAAATACTAGAGTCCTTTGGAAATTAAAATGTAGAAAATGGTAAACGTTAAAGTAAAAAGGACCTTATATGAAAAAGTTAAAATATACGTTTGTGTTGGTTTTTTACCTTTGGGTAATAATCCATGGATAAATAAAAACAAAAACATAAAAAAAGGTTTGAGTCTTTCTCATAAATGCAAAGCTCTCAAAAGTAAAAAAGTGAATATATACCATGATGTGATCGCTCCCAATATTTTGGTTCTAAACGAAATATTAAAATAATTATCATCAAAAACTAATAGAAAACAACATACTTTTATTATTTATTATAAATACTATATATAAAAAGAAAATGTTATAGCACTAATAGATAAAAACAAAAAAAATCAAGTAAAAAGTAATAAATGTATTATTTTGATAAACAAGAAGACAAGACAACTAACTAAAGTAAAAAAGGAATATAAAATACAAATTAATATTATACACCAGCATAAATATTTAGATGTGGCCTTTTAACATTTGTAATGAAACTCAAGTACCATCACGTGATATCATAGGTAAAGAGTTTCTCAATCGCTTTGGTTCTGAACTCTACTTTGTATTCACGATTGCAAATAAATCTATTTTCACTGAAAATTATAGTGAAATGTCCACAAAGAAAGTGAGACGCCTTAAAGGATTTTTGAAATATTAAATCCCGTTAAAAAAAATATATTTAAATCCCGTTTTAAAGTATATTGAGCCCAATATTTCAACCAACATTTATTTCCAAAACGCCTACTTCTTCTTGTGTAATCACTAATATATGGCTTCTTTCTTTCGATCTCTTAGAGCATTATTATCCATTGGGACTAAAAAAAATTCTTAAGATTTTTTTATTTATTTATTTTTTATTTTTTCCAAAAAAAAAAATTAATAATCAGACCAATCGCGTACCGCCACGTATCAGTAGGTCCGCGAAAAGTCTAAGAATTAGTCCTTAAGGAAAGATTTTAAGTTGTGAACCTTAAAATTATCGTGGGACCCACGGATTAAGGACCACCCTTAAAGCCCATAATCATGATCTTAATTATTTGTAAAGAAAATAGGCACTAGACAAGAGACAACTTTCAGATTTTGTTTACAGGTTTTATTTGTTCAAAACAATTCTTCAAAGTCTAATTCACAATGCAAGTAATTAAAACTTTATGATCACAGATTCACAATTCAAAGTCTATGCATTTTATAATTTTGAGAATATAAAAACCATAAAATTACATGCACAACCTTGATATTGATTTAGTATGGTCTAACACTTTGCGAGGCACATGATTTATAACTTAAAAATTTAATTATAAAAGAACACTCGTTATCATTCCCTTTTGTTTCTCATATAGCGTTTGTGCTAAACTCTTAATGCCTTCATTAGAGTTCTTAATCATTTTGATGGAAGGTTACCATCTTAATTATAATCTCTTATTTACGATTAATGGAAAACTTAGTAGATGTTGAAAAGGTAACATTATAATGTTGTCTCTAGTAATGATTTATACGTAAAAATATGTAAGTTTCTGTAGGCTGTAGCAAAATTGATATAAAAAACATATAAAATAAGTGCAATTTGGAAAATATAAATGTAGTTCGAATGATAGTACCAAATATTTTATGGGTATACCCTAACCCAATTATATTTCTCAAAGTTAGTAGAGATGCATGGCTTTAAAAGTTTAAACATTTTATCTTATAAGTCTAAAAATTGATATATATTGAGAGATAATACCTTTTTCAATTTTTGCTATATTGACATTATAATAGTAGAAACTAGAGCCAACTTTAAAAGAAGACAATTCAGTATAGTAGAAACTAAATGGTAAGATTTTAGTTTCTAAACCTTAAAAATTTTGAAAAAATCGAATTTATAATCATATTTTGATGATTTTCGGAAAAAAAATTTAAATTTATAATCGAATTTATAAACATTTTTTGAAATATTTTTATAAAATTCTTAAAACTAAATAAAAATATTGTCGTTTTTAGATTTTAAAAATATTTTTTTTGTGACCTATAAAATTAAAAAAACGAAAAAATAAAAGAGTGTCTTTATTAGATTAGAAGTAAAGAGATAGGGGTTTTTGAAAAGATGTTTCATTTTTAATCCAGTAATGAATTTGCTGGAAAGTCGTCTGCCCTATTTTTATAATGTAATACTATTCCATTTATTAAAATTTTATTTAGTTATTTATTTAAATTATACCATTGGTATACCGGTTTGTGCTACCAACATACATAATCTCATAAAATTCTTTTACGGGATAAAGAAAAGGGAGAATCACAAAACTACACCATTTGAATTACATTTCACAAAACTACACCATTTTCAAAATATTTCACAAAACTACATCTAAACACTCAAAATTAAATCTAAATAAACCCTACACATACAATCTTACCCCCTTAATACTATACCCTAAACACTAATTAGCGAACCCAAATGAAAATATTTTAATTTTGATAATTTTTAAAAGGGTAAATCAAACTTTTAAAATTTTGAAAGGGTGTAAATATGTGAAAAAATTAAATTAGGTGTAGTTTTATGAAGAAGGGGTTGAAAGGGTGTAGTTTTGTGAATTCTTCTAAAGAAAATAAATAAATACAAACTAAATTATAACACAAAATACAAACTAAATCTTACATCACTAAAATTCAACTTGCAAGAAAATTTAGAAACCATAAAAAAACTAGATGAATTATTAATAAATAGTGTTTTAAAAAAAAAAAAATTAACCTGAAATATATGGTTTTGTATTCAAGAAAATATCAATCCTACTTTTTAAAGGAAACGAAAACAAGATTTTTAATAAATTAAACAAAAAGCCACATGGAACTTTAAACAAATACTTACTCTGTATTAACATAATGTTTGAGGTTTTCTCATACATATTAAGAATGTTTTAAAATTTTTATGTATTAACATAATGTTTCAGGTTTTCACATACATATTAAGAGTTTTTTAATTTCTTATGTTGCAATTTATTATCTACATCAAAACAAAATCAACAAAGCAAAACAGTGTCGAGTAGAAACGGTCAAAAACACAAAACAGTACATTTAATTTTGTATTTAATTTTGTATTGAAAAATGAAAACATCCTTTAGTAAAAAATGTATAAAACATATTCCACGTGTACGTTAAGTCCAAATCAGTTACTATTAGATACTTTGGTAAGAAGTTACTAAATCTACGTACAATTTTATAATTACAGTGGAAAAAAAGGATTTGACCGGTGTTGTATTAATTATTTTACGTACTTTCGTCAGCATGGCACAAAATTACGTCCAAAAAATATAATCGGAAAACAGAAAAAATTGGAATATAAGGCGTTGACAAATAAAAATTATTTTATTTAACTTTCTATAAGATAATGTTACAACAAAAAACAAACATGCTCATAAAAGCTTTTACAAATAAGTATATATAAATCACACATAAACAAAAACATTACAACAATAAAACCCTTAACTTGCATGCATGCATTTATTCAAAACTATACGATAGTAAAAAAAAAAGATCACCGCGTGTGGACAATGGTGTATAGCTGATATCATTCAAGCACATTGAAAACCAGAAGGAACGTTCTTGTTACACTGGTTAAGAAGAACACTTAGAGATATTGGAACATTAAGGTTGATGCCAAGAACGTTAGCCCTAAGAGCGGTGCATAGACAAATCGCGGCGTCGAGATCAACCAAACCTTGAATCAATGAGCAACATTGTTGGGATGATGGTTGTCCCAATTGTAAGTTGAGTAGACCGCTTAGGACATTTCCACATGCACCGAGCCTAAGGACATCTATAGGGCAGTTTCTTGACTAGCCAGGGGTGTTTGGGCTTGGGACCGAAGGGCTTGGGATCGAAGGAGTTGGGATAGAAGGAGTTGGGACCGAAGGGCTCGGTGTCGAAGGGCTTGGAACCGAAGGGCTTGGCACCGAAGGGCTTGGGAAGTAAGGACTTGGCACATGCTTAGGCTTAGGACTTGGGCTTGGCTTGGGCTTAGGAGTCTTTGGGGAGCAGCCACAATCAGTTGCACATGTGAATGTGAAAAAGAGGATGTTTAAGGCAAAGAAGAAGGCAAGAGAGGATGAGTTCTTTGAAGCCATTTTATTTGAAAGAATAAGAATGGTATTTGATGTGTTATTGGGATGGTTTTGAGAGAGAGAGATGTGAAGATAAATGAAGAGAGGGTAAATGTATTTATAGTGTTTAGAGAGACTTGATAGAATGTTCAAAAATTGTTTAGTCAAACTTTGTTGTTTTGTCGTAATTGTTTTTTGTCAAATATTATAGGTACATATACTAAAGTCGTATGGCCGATATTTTGTATGAAACTTATAATAAGTTAAAAATTACATATACAAACAAGATTTTTGTACGACTTTTGTGATAGAATTACAAAGAAGCTCGCAATTATGTGGCAAGTCATATGTCTCATGTGAATAGATTAAAATTTTAAAAAATAATTTATTTTTGCATCGGTTTTATTATTTTCATCAATTTAGAAAATCTCTCTCTTATTACTTTTAAATTTATTATGTGATCTTTTCATTATTATTATGACGGAAATCTATTTTAGCTCAAATGACTTTAAAAGTTAAAAACATTTTATCTTATCAAGCCTAAAAATTGATATATACCGAGAGATAATACATTTTTCAGTTTTTGCTATATTGACATTATAATAGTAGAAACTAGAGCCAACTTATAAAAAAAGACAATTTAATCTTCAATACAATCCAAAAATCAAATGCATTTAAGTCAAATGATTGCAAATCTCCTTCACATAGCCGTTTAAAGAAATACTCTTTCCGTTTATTAAGTGTCGTTTTTGAGGGTTTTTTTGTTTCAAGTTTAAATGTTATTTTCTTTTTTTTTATTCAAAAATTAAATAGGTTTGAGTTTTTTTGACCAATGTTATGATTTAATCATATTTAATAATATTTTATAGAAAACCAAAATTTTTTATCCGTGTGCAAATCTCTCAAAAAGACATTTAATTTATTTTTAAAAACATCCTTTTTATAAAAACAACCTTTAATTTGATTATTTCTTCTCTAAAACATAATTTCAAGTGGTTCGGAGGAAATGTGACATGCTCCTTCCGTCCCATAATAATTGATTTTTTATGCAATTTGTTTCATATTAGTTTTGATGTTTTTAGTTTTCAACATATAATTTGTTATTTTGTGTTTTCAAATTATTTAATTTAAGTAAAATGTTCTTCTATTAGTTGAATTATGTTTTGATAAAATATTAAATATGCTTTTATAGGGAGAAAAAAAATTATTGAGTTCTTAATCTACGTGTAGTAACCTAAAAGTTAATATACATACTACTCTCTCCCCTAATTATTTGATTTAAAAAGATATAGTTATTGAATTATTAAATTTGTATAATTGTACACTACAACAAATATTAGATGAAATAATTTAAATTACTAAAACTACTATAGGTTTAAAGTTATAAAAATTTGTTTAACCCAATAAAATAATAAAAAGAACTTTTACTATTTTCTTAAAATGAGTAAAAATTCTAGAGAGCGTAAGTTAAGAACAAATCAATTACGATGATTTATTTTTTAAAAAGTTCAATGGCAAATCTGAGTGGGCGGCCACTTACTCAAAACGGACTTTGTAACCAAAATTATTTGGATCTTACTCCCATCATAATGTGGGTCGTCTGTTACTGTTCATCGTGGCTTTTCGTGGCATTTAGTGGTTTTTGCTCTATACCCACGAAAATTTTCGTGGCTTTTTCGTGGGTAAGGGCATTTTTTTTACTAGTGATATTTGATTGTACATATTGCATATTTAAGCTCCTTTTGTGGGCATGCATAAAACTACGTTAAAATCCCCAACAAAAAATATATTGGAATATTAGACATTGGCTAATGGAAATATTATATATATGTATAAAGTCTATACGATAAAGTTACAAAAACATACATGCTTGGAAAAGCTTTTACAAAGAAGTATAAATAAATCTTCACTTAAACAGAACATTACAACAATAAAACCCTTAACTTGCATGCATGCATGCATTTATTCAAAACATTACGATCTTAAAAAGGCTATCTTGTGTATAGCTGATATCATTCAAGCACATTGAAAACCAGAAGGGACGTTCTTGTTACACTGGTTAAGAAGAACACTTAGAGATATTGGAACATTAAGGTTGATTCCAAGAACATTAGCCCTAAGAGCGGTGCATAGACAAACCGCGGCGTCGAGATCAACCAAACCTTGGATCAATGAGCAACATTGTTGAGATGATGGCTGACCCAATTGTAAGTTGAGTAGACCGCTTAAGACATTTCCACATGCACCGAGCCTAAGGACATCTATAGGGCAATTTCTTGACGAGCCAGGGGTGCTTGGGCTTGGGATCGAAGGGCTTGGTACCGAAGGGCTTGGGACCGAAGGACTTGGGACTGGTCTAGGTTTAGGACTTGGGTTTGGCTTAGGCTTAGGTGTACTTGGGCTACAGCCACAATCAGTTGCACATGTGAATGTGAAAAAGAGGATGTTGAGGGCAAAGAAGAGGGCAAGAGAGGATGAGTTCTTTGAAGCCATTTTCTTTACAAGAAAAAGATTTGTGTTTTAAGTGTTATTTTAGTGGGTTTTGAGAAAGAGATGTGAAGATATGTGAAGAGAGGGCGTTTGTATTTATAGGGTTTAGAGGGACTTGGCAGAAGGTTTAAAATTTGTTTAGTCAAACTTTGTTCTTTTGTCGTAATTGCTTTAGTCAAATTAATTGAATATATTTTGGTGATAAAGTCTTATAACCGATATTTTATAAGGAGTTTTAACATAAGTCAACAACTTAAATATACTCTATGTTCACATTCTTTTTGAAAACTCTCTATCATTGTTTCATTTTTTCCATATTTTCAATATCCGTTTTTAATAAAACAAACTAAAAAAATCACTAAAAAGTATCACTATTACGGTTATAACTACATATATATACATATTAAATTCAAATAAAAATTAAAACACAAAATCGTATCTCTTTTAACAATAAGCCCTAAATACTAAATAGTGTATCCAATAAAAGTTTTTTAATTTGTGTAATAGTTAAAAGGTAGTTTAGCCATTGAAATTTTTTAAAAGGCGTAAAGTTAAAAAAGAATTTAAATTAGGTGTAGTTTTGTAAAATAAGATTTAGTTTTGTGAACTTTTCTGGTAAATTAATTAGATTTTGTGTTAGTTAATGAGTTTATTTGTATAGTTTTTTTATATTTTTTATAATAAAATTGGATGACATTTAGTTGGATGCAAATTTGATGGGTGTCAAAAATATTATTAAAACTAATAATAAAACTTCAAAACAAAAATTAAAATTCATGGGTATCAATGTCAATTGTAAAATACCTTACATCCGCCCCTTATAATACCTTACATCCGCCCCTTGTCATGTCATTTAAATAGAGTAAAATTTAGAAGATAATTCATTTTGTATTAGTATCTCCAAATATATTTCTCTTTTAGGAAGGACTATTAAGATGGGAGTGTTGCTTTAGATGAGTGTGAAGAAAGTTGAAGAGAGGGTTTTAGTATATATATATATGCAGCTTAAGGAATAAGGAATATATGACACTTAATTAAAGCTGTCAATACTATTTAATTTTAAGGGTTTACTTAAAATTGTGATATTTTAGCAAGAATGCTTCGCTTTTTTGCAAAGTGGTTAAGGCACATTTTGTATATTTTCTATATGGACAATTACAAAACTATATCTTTTGAATTGCATTTTACAAAACTACACCATTTTAAAGACATTTTTTTAAAACTACACCCAGTGGCGGAGGCAGAAAAAAAATTGACGAGGGTCGTTCAAGTTTAATAGGGACAATTATTAATTTTGGTTGGGGTCAATTTTACAAAAATGATAAAAACTACACTACTATATTTTTTTCCACATGGGTCATATGACCACCCTCACAATAAACACTCAAAATTAAATTCAAATAAATCATACGACACAATCTTATCCGTTAATATTATACTCTAAACTCTAATTTGCGAACCCAAATATAAAGATTTTAATTTTGTTAACTTTTTAAAGGGTAAATCAACCATTGGAAATTTGAAAAGGGCGTAAATATGTAAAAATATTGAATTATGCATAGTTTTGTGAAGAAATATTGAATGAAGGTAGTTTTGAGAATTCCTCGTTTTTATATGGTGATGAAAAATAACAACTTCTATTCATGCAATTTACTAATTGAACAATAATTCTAGTAAAATATATATTTAGTCCAAGACCATGCATTGCTATGTAAATACATATGTTTATGGTAGTTTTTCTATATTGTCATCGACATTGTGTAATTGATACATAATATATGGCCATATAGGGTGACTTGTGAATGTCTTATTTATATGCAATTAATATCAATGATTTTAAAAGAACAATTATATGTTCCTTATATTAATTTAACTACATGTATTTTGGTACTTTTTTTTGTTAATTGTGTATTTTCCTACTTCTACATTTTTTTTTCCACCTACTTCTACATTCTGTTTAGTATTTGTTCCTTCATTAATTGAAAGTCATAGAGATAAAATTATGGGAGTGATCCATTTTTTAACCTTCCATAATATATAGGGGTTTTCTTCCAGTAAAGTTGAACGTGAAATATGATGGAATATATAAAAATTATGACTAACCAATAATCATGCCATAATTTTAAATTTAAATACCTGTAAAATACCCTATTATATCGGGAAAAATGTCAATTAAATCATGAACTTTCAAAATTCACCGAAAAAAGCATGAACTTTCACGTGAACCATTTAAATCATATATTTTTCGTTGACTACCGTTTTAAATCATGAATATTTTTTTACTGAGACAAAAAGAGCACAAAGTTGAATCCGTTAACGGAAAAATTGACAGTATGCTTGATAAACGAGATTTTACCCCGTTAAATCTAATATCTTAATGTAGTACTTAAGATGTCAAACCAAATCAGGAGCAAACAATTTATTTGAATATATAAAAAACAGACTTAGTTTAAGCGTGATCAAAGATTGTTGTTTGTGTGATTTTGTAACTGAAAATTAAATAAAACGAAAACGCGAATTAAGAGTTTTGAAAAGATTAATTAAAAGCTAAACAATCAGGTTAAGGTGTTTTAAGGGTGATTAAACTTTCAGATTTCAAATTGTCTTTTACAAAAATAACTTTAAGGTTTTGAAAACGATTTTAGATCAATCCACTCTCGTGGCAATGATCATTTTCTCAACAATTAAACTAAAACAATGTCTTGGATAGTTTAATCGTCGAGAAACTTTAAGGACAAATCAATTCTAACCACCAAGCTTATTAACACAGATCTCTCGGTTAAGCTAGGCTTGGTTCTAAGGTAATTTTTCAGGAAGCTTTATAATCTCTCGATTCATAAAGTTTCCTGGGTTCGATAATCGAATGGCCAACTCGATTAAAGCTTTAAGGTTGTTATCAAAGACTAAAGTTTTATAATCAATTAAGTTTTAGACAAACATCTATCCTAGATTCAATCAAACGCCTTTTACCCTAACCCAATTGTCTATTTGGAACTACTCACAAATCATATTGAAATTCATAACAATTAAGTTCAGGGAAATCATAAACATAAATTAAAGCAAAGAGAAATAAGGGTAAAGAAATCTCTTATTGATGATGATGATGAAGATTACAAGGAGGCCAAGGCAAAAACCAAGAATCTCCCAAGTCCAAAAAGCTTAAATTCATCACTTTCGCCGTCTTTATGCTCCGAAACCTGAAATACACGAAACAAACCAAAATACAATCTATATGACACTAAATGCAACCTAAATGAATGAATTCTAATGCACAAACTAAGGTAAAATGATTAAAATATGCTCAATTTCAACCAATTGAAGTGCTCGGTTCTTCAAATAAACCTCAAACCGTGTCAAACTATTACGTTAATAATAGTTTGTGCTCTTATAATGATGTTCTGACAAATATTTACTTTGTGCTCTTATAATGATGTTGTGACAAATATTTATACTAACTACTTGATTTGAAAATGTTAAATTTTCATAGGCATGTTATATTACATTTAGCCTTCACATTGGATTTATAAACACAATAGTATTTTAACTATGAAACTATTATAAGAAAAAACCATATATGCTTATTTTAGACTGATAAATCTCACTAGTCTTCTTCCTAAACTAGGTAATTTCTTCCGCCATGTGCGATGAATAAATTTTTAAAATAATAGAATTTTAAGTATAGATCGATAATTATGTTTAAGATTTAATATACTAATATTTCTAATTTGATTTACTTTTTTCGGTTATAATTTTTTTTTTTTTACTGAATTAGATTTAGTTTTAAAGTGTAGTTTTTTGTCGTGAAATAGTATATTCGAAACCATATCACTATATATATGATTGAGTAACTACAACTATTATTTCAAGACTTTCGTATCATCAATAATCCAAACGAAATTTGAATTCACAAAACTACAAAATACACCCAAGTCCTAAGCCTAAGCCAACCCCAAGTCCTAAGCCTAAGCCAAACCGCGACCAATGATTGTGGTTGCAACCCAAGTCCTAAACCCAAGCCACACCCAAGTCCTAAGCCTAAGCCAACCCCAAGTCCTAATCCCCCAACACATGTCCCAAGTCCATCAATCCCAAGTCCTAACCCTAAACCGGTCCCGCCTCCAAGCACCCCTAGCTCATCCAGAAATTGTCCTATAGATGTCCTCAAGCTCGGTGCATGTGGAAATGCCCTAAGCGGTCTACTCAACTTACAATTAGATCAACCATCATCTCAACAATGTTGCTCGCTTGTTCAAGGTTTGGTTGACTGATAAACGATATTTTTACCCTCGTTGTTTCGAATGCCTTATCGTAGTATATAAGGTGTCAATCCGAATCAGGAGCAATCAATATATTAGAACTTATGAGAAACTACACTTAGTCCAAGCAAGTTAAAGAGTTGTTTGTTGAATGTTTTGTAACCGTGTAATCAATGAACGAAAACGAAAATTAAGAGTTTTAAAAGTTTATAAAAAGCTAAACAACTAGGTCAGGGTACTTCAACGGGTGATCAAACTTTCAGATTTCTAAATGTCTTTTAACAAAAATAACTTTAAGGTTTTGAAAACGTTTGATTAGATCAATCCACTCCCGTGGTAATGATCCTTTTCCTATCAGTTAAACTAAAACAATACCTTGGATAGTTTAAATTTTAGAAAACGTTAAGCTCAATTCAATTCAACCACCAAACTTATTAACACAGATTCCTCGGTTAAGCTAGGTTTAGTTTTAGGGTAATTGTTCAGGAATCTCCACGCTTTTCCCAAAGGTGAAGCTTCTTGGTTTCTATCAATTGAATGGCCAATTCAACTAAAGCATTAAGAATGTTACCCTAAATTAAAGTTTTGTAAAGTGTAAGATCAAAACATTTAACAATCCTAATATTGATTCACCCTTTTCTCCCAACTTAATTGCCTAAGGGAAACTACTCACTAAACATAATGAAAATAAAAGCAATCATAGTTAAGAAAAGCATAAAATAAATCAAGAGATTAAGGGTAGAAGAAACTCTGTTTATCAATGAAGAAAACTCAAATCATCCAAAATCCCAGAGAAAAGCAAGAACAAACAATCTCCAATGTCAAAAACAAGAACCAAAGTGCAAGAACAAGTGTTGTCAAAAAGATAAGATGATATGATAAGAAAAACCACACTTCTAAACCTAAAAATAAGATGAAAAACGTCTTGGGCCTTCAGAAAACGTCTTGGGCCTTCAGAAAACATCTTGGGCCTTTTTTCTTCTGTTTTTTCGCAGCCAATATCGACCAGAATCTGGTCGATACGACAAATCGGTATTCCGCAGCAGATTGACCCGTTGTCAGTAAAACTGGAATAACTGTAGATCTAACCGTTGAAAGCATCTCTAACCACCTCCAAATGAAAGCTAACATCCGTGGCTATCGTGTGGTAAAATTTCATAAAGATCCAACGGTGGAAACGTCTTGAACGAGTGTATTTCTGAAGCTTTTCGTCTGTCTTCAATATCGACCAAACTCTATCGATACCATAGGTCGGTATGAGTTTCCTCCCAATATCGACCAGTTGTTGGTCGATACCATAGGTCGATATGACCTTCTTTGCCTCTTCTTTGCCTTTTATTCGCGTCTCGACCACAGCTAATCGGTACAAGTCACCGATATGATCGTTTTTGCCACTTTAAGCTCTTTTTCCTCGCCTTTTTGTCACTTTGGCACTCTTGGACCTGAAAACACATGAACAAACACAAATGCAACCTATATGACATTAAATGCAACCTAAATGTGTTTGTTATAATGCATAAATCAATGTAAAAACATGCAAAATATACAACATATCATTGACCTCGAGGCTGCGATTTGTCTATGCAATGCTCTTAGGGCTAATGTTCTTGGAATCAACCTTAACATACCTATATCTCTAAGTGTTCTTCTCAACAAGTGTAACAGGAAGGTTCCTTCTGGTTTTGAATGCACTTAAATAAATACACAAACTTTCCTCTTTAAAGATATTTAGAGTTTGAATAAATGCATGCAAGTAATAGAATTTTACGATTAAATATTAATTTTGCTTAAGTGATATAATGCATTTGTGTGAGTTTTTTTTTGCAAAAGTTCTTGTCTTTGATACTTGTATGTTTGTGTATCCATCAATTTATATTTTCAACCCATCTAATAAAAGAATACTCCCTCCATCCCAAAAACGTATAGTTTTAGAAATTTTCACGCATATTAATAATTCATTAAATTCGTGTATTTCCAATATTAAAACAATATTTAATATGGACTTGACTCTAACCTGAACAAATAGAAAAATAGTATGCAAAATCTAATTGGTCAAAAAATATTAAATGACGATAAATTTTACATTGAAATTAAAAAATTACATCTATTTCGAAACAAATTAATTTTTTCTACTACAACTATATTTATTTTGGAACTCAGAGAGTAGTATATTGTAACCACCAACTTTTTAAATCTTTCTATCAATAGATTGAAATAATTCATGTTAGAGTTTTTTTTCCTTTTAATAGAATCACTTAGTTATTCACCAAACGATTACATATCTTGAGATTAATTTGGTTTCCTATAAATAACCCAATTATAAACAAAACCCTTCAATCTTTTTTAATAAAGAAACCATTCAAAGGTCATATGTAATATTAGACCATCATTATAGATGGTTTTTAAGAGAGATTTTAAGGTGGGTCCCACCTTTTTAAGCAAAAATCGCTTCTACCACTTTTTCTGTAAGAGACTTGTTTTCTTTGCGGCCCCCACTAACACGTGACGGCCCGCAATTTATTTTTTTTTAAATAAAAAAAATAATTTTTAAAAAAGCTAAAAACCAAAAAAGTGGTTCTTACCTATAATGATGCTCTTAATCACCGTATTCAAAACACAAATACTGTTCATGCAAAAAAACACATATAGTATAAACTAATATATATATATATATATATATATGTGAATTCATGTTTTTTTTTGTTTTTTATGTGAATTAATGTGGTTTATTTGCTTTCTTAGTTTACGATTGAGGTTTGACCAAAAAAGTCTATGGCTGATAGATATTGACAGAGAATATGTGTCGTCATGGAATCATTGGAGCCTTATGACAATTTTTCAAATACATATTCAAAGAAAAATCTATTTTCTTTATCACTAAATCTTAAACGTTTAAAGACAATTTAACACTTTCTTTAATTATTTTTCAAATAAATAAATATTTAATATAAATATCAAATATAGGCCGAGGAAGAGGGTGAACTTCCCCCTATTGTGGAGATATTGAAGAAAACCCAGAAGCGCAAAGATGGGTCATATGTCAGTTCACGATCTGAAAAGATCGTGAATGACTATGAGGCTAGACTCGCCGAGCGGGTAAGTCAGTCGTCCACTGAAGAAGGGAGCTCAGTGAACTCCTCGGGATGACTTTCGGTCGCGGAATGCGACCAAATCTACTACGAGGTAAATAATTTAATTTATATTTTTTAAATTATATTATATTTACTAACGGATATATAATATTAATTCTACGTAGGTCGCTTCGAAAAAGAAGAACCGCACTTTCGGAGTCGGTTCTATCGAGACCGTTCCCGCAGCTTCTTCATCACAACCTCATGTTTCTCAGCGGGATCAGGCTGCGGAGAATGCTCGTTTGCGACAGGAACTCCAAGATACAAACGCCCGCTTCAAGACAATGACGGATCTATTCTCCATAATTGCGATGGATAGTCCAAACCTGGCTAATGCGATGCGGGAACGCGGATTAGGGGTCGATTGTTATGTTCTTCGTTGCCAAATCGTTGCTAAATTAGCAACGATTTGGCGACGATTTGATGAAATCGTCGCTAATTCGTTGCTAATTTAGCAACGAATTAGCTACGATTTGTATAAAGAATCGTTGCCAATTCGTTGCTAAATTAGCAACGAATTAGCGACGTTTGCAGCAATTTCATAAGTTTTTAAATTCTGAAAATCGAAAATAATTTTTTAAAATTCGACGCTAAATCGTTGCTATTTCGAAGCTAAAATAACCTTGCAAATTCGTTGCTAATTCGTCGCTAAAATAGCAACGAATTAGCAACGAATATTTGGCAACGAATTAGCAACGATTTCGAGTCGTCGCTAATTTAGCAACGAATTAGCGACGATTTCGAAATAGCGACGAACGATTAGCGACGAAAATGTAATCGTCGCTAAATCGTTGCTAAACGCGTTTAGCAACGATTTAGCAACGATTTTGGTCGCTGCTAAATGTGCAGATTCTTGTAGTGAACACAAAATAGTGAACTCAGATGAATTTTTTTAATTTGTGTTAATTTTTTAAAAGGGTAATTTAACCTTTTAAAATATAAAAAAGAATGTAAATTTGGAAAATTCTATATAGTTATAATTTTGTGAAATATGAACTGAAACGATATAGTTTTGTGAATTTCTCTAATTGTAAAATAGTATTAATTTCTCCCTGCACATATTATCTTTGGATGTTTTTTTGTTTTTGTCAACATTTGGGCCACAAATGATCGACCCATTAGTCATTCCTACACTGACGTAGGCGTTGGAATTCGATTCCGGATGAGGTGGTGTTACTTGTCTCATGTGGACTTATGACTGTCACTATGCCAAAGTCACTTCCCCATCGAAACGCTTCGGAAAAATGTTTAATAAATTATCAGAATTCTAAATTATACAAAAATATTAAAACTATTATTAATATATTAACTAAAAAATAAAATATAATGTACAAAAAACAAATATATATGATATACTTTCATTTTATATGAATTCCAAAATATGTAGAAGACTATATTAATGTGAATGTTATGAAAATTAGAAAATATCTTTATTTTTGCGACATCTTACTCTTTTAATTGTATAGTTATTACATTTCCGTACCGAAAATGAAAACGCCGAGTCTCCGAATATGAAAACGTGTTTCTAAATTAAGATTTGTGTCTCCAACGCGTTTTCTAAGAGATTATGCTTCCGAAACGTTTCAAAAACGGAAAACGCACAATGAAAGGAGTTTCCATGTAACTAGGCGGATTGATAAATGAATGTTAGACTAATAAATTTCCGTACAGAAAATGCACGATTGTAGTTTGCACGTCTACCACCGTCTATAATAGGAGTCGGGTCAACGTGCAAACGTCTTGCTCTTTATAGATGGTGGTAGACGAGCAAACTATCTTCGACATCAACTACTCCAAGAGCCTCTTGATTGACAAGTATTTCATAGAAGATTTAACGCTAAATGTAGCATTAAAGAAGCTTGAGGACTATCTCACTTGTGACTCAAATGAAGAGGCAATATTGAAACCACCATCGTCTAGAGCAAAATCTATGATGGGGTTTTCTAGATCACTGAGACAACAAGTGAAACATAGTGTTCTTACCCATATTGATCACAATACCGCGTAAACACTTATCGGTCCACGGTGGGTTGAATTTGAGGATACACATAGAGATTTTTTCATCTCAGATGCTAAGGGTTTCACCGGTTTATGTTTTATGAAACATAAGGTAATATAATCCTTTTTCTAAATAAATCTAGTTTTTGCATCTTAACAAAATAATTACTTTTTGATATTAAAAACTTAATCAAATCGATTATTTTTTTAAAAATACCTTGAAATACCACTAAAAGAAGTTTTCATTTTGAAAAGACGATTACAAAATACCATTAAAATGGTTTTAATATCAAAATATCATAAAAACATATTTAACAAAAATACCACAAACACATAAAACGAATTTAAACACTTTTTGATTTTTTCCGTTATTTAGTGTTTATGTTATAGTTTTAAAAGTTTTAAACTAGTTTTAAGGTTTGTGGTATTTTGAATTTTCTTTTAAAGGTATTTGTAACACTTTCAACAATGTATGCTAATTTTGTAAGGAAAACTTTATTAAGTGTTAATCGTGATAATTTCCATTTGATTTTATATCATAAAAAATCAAATGTTTTATAGTCTTGAAACGTTTCTGTTATTAATTTTTTTTTTTCAATGTTAGGTGTATCCTAAGTTTTTAGAGTACATTAGTTACAAAATAATCACGGAGATTATTCGAGACCAGGTTCGACATAAGTAATGTTGGGTATACGCTGTGTTAGACACAATCAACGCACATCTCCAAATACATGGAGACGAGAAAGAGTTCATCCCACTTTCCGCGCATCACTTATCCTGAAATGCTTGTCTTGAACGCTTATTGAAGGAGGGCGAGTACGAAGCACGAGGTGACAAAGAACATTGTTGATTTGGCTACTCACTCACGAAAGACCGGTTTCAAGTACGTCATGAAAAATGGGATTCCTAGGGAAGCGGAATGCGAAACAGTGTATGATTGTTTGAAAGAAACCTCGATTCCGGAGGATGATGAGAAACTGTACACAATAGACGGGACTATCACTTATGAGACATTAGATGACGTGTTTGAAACGTTTAGAACTCATCCTGTCACTGCAACATTAATTTGTTATATCGGGTGGGCAGATAAAGAAATATACCGTGGACCGCTAACTCCTAATTCGCGTTTCATTTCTTTACATGCACAATCGATGGAGAAACAATTGTTGTTTGTAAAAATAGCAACGGGATTAGGGTTGGTTTTAATGGATACATGTTTGTTTCTCTAGATGTGATGGTGAAGACTCTAGGCATGTCGCATGATCCTAAGGAGCCAGAATTGGATAGGTTCAAGAAAAAATGTTCTTCAAAACCTGAGCATCTCCTAACAACCCCTTGTCAAACCAACAACAAGAGCAAGAGAAGAAAGTGAGTCTGGTCCCGAGGTAAGCTTCTCTGACTAATCTCCCTCAATAAAAAAATTCTTAGTTTTAGTGATGTCCATTACTGTTTTTTTGTTATATTTTCTATATATGCTTTGAATCAATACCTTCTCTGGTTTGGTGTTGGATTTGGATAACTTGAAACAATCATATTAGTTCTTTAGTGTTGTGATTATGATCCTTTGCACGTGTCTCACTAGTGGCTAATTAGCTTTAATTGTTGTTGCAGTCTTTTGTGGTTAGAGGCATTGATGAGAATAACTCAGAGACACCAGCTTCTATGAGCTACGATGTCAAGGTTTCTAAACCTTTTGCTAAGAAAACATCGAAACCTAACCCTACTGTTAATGAAACCGATACCAGCAAAGAGATTATCACAGAACAAGTAGAGGAACATGTCCCCAAAGATCCATGACTTTTGTTTTGGCATCCTTTATGGTATTTTGTTACTCTCAAAATTCCGATTCTTTGCATTACTGTAGTCTTCTTTGCTTTATAGACTAGATTATATATTGTACTTGTTGGATGCTAATCAGTCAGCCATCTTCCATGGCTATCAATGGATCATGAGGAGGAGCTGCTCAAGAGGGTCTTTCTCGTCAGGGAAGCTTGACTTTACCACGTGATCTTAGCAAAAAGATTGTTGATGAAATGTGGAAAGACAATCAGTGGAACAAGAATGTTGGTAATAGTTCTCATGAGAGGAGAGATAAGCAGCCTACCTACGCTTGGCGAAATGATGCTTGAGGACTTGTTGTTGAAAGTTGGAGTAGTTACTGAGACAATAGATGGTTCGAACCATTATTAAAAAGAACCAAAGAGTACATCATTATCCACAACTATATGCTCACCATTTTTCAGAGAAAAATTACTCTTCGTCTAAGAAATCTCTTAGAGAAAGACGAGAATTTTTTTGAGAATTGTCTCCATGAAAATGGTAATTATGAGACTTGTAGAGGAGAGAGTTTTAACGTTTAAAGACATAGACACTAGGGGTAATTTTGGTATTTTATGACAATATAGGCTACAGTTCGCAGAAACAAGTCCTCTCGTGTTTGTTACGTCATGTAGACCCCACCTTTGATTTGAAAAATTGATATGCAGTACCATTTATAGATCATTTTAAAGAAAAGTTACCCCAAGTTTATAAAAATCAAAAACAGCCCCCAACACGAGATGAATGAAGCAATCTTGTTTTTGTTTTCTCTATAAATTGTAAATCTATATTATTAATTGGGAATAACTTTTTTTGAAAAACCCTTCAACATTTTTTTTTTAATTACATGTAATGTTATTGCATAAATTTTAGTATAAGGTAATTTTAGATAAAATAATTTTTAAAAAATATTCTTATTTAATAGGAATATTAAAACGAAACTATAAAAAGAAAAAATTACCTTATCAAAAATTACATGTAATGTCATTGTATAAATTTTAGTATAAATTAATTTATTTCGGCTTGTTCATATAACCCACAAAAAATTAAAATAACCTACTAAAATCAAAATTACCTTATAAAAACTATATACATGTGTATATCTTCGCGTCTATTCGGGTACAATTCGAGCCACAAGTCAGAAACTCGAGTTAGAAAATATTAAAACCCGATAGGATAATATGAGAACCAAAACCGCAACAAAACCGGATTTTTTGGGTCGTTTCGATTTCGGGTTTCGGATCTCGGTTTAAATGCTCAGCCCTAAGTGGACTGAATTTTCAATTCATGGTTTTCCATAATACAACTTAATATTATTTATGAATATCATGTCCCACGCAATGCGCATGTTACTTACCTAGTTTTTTCAAAAAAGTAAGATAAATTTTATTTGCGGGTATAATTTTAGATTTAAATGTATGTATAATTATAGATTTTAAAATCAAATACATTTTCTATATTTGTGTAGTTTTGCGACGAATCAGAAATTATCATACATAATTGGTAAGATATAACCAAAATTTATTTTTAATATCAAAACATATATAAATACGATTTCAGAATTTATCTTAACTATTCATCAATAAAAAATTTAATTAAATTTTATCAAATTGATAAACAATGCTTCGAGTGTCCCACACGGCTTCGAACCTAGTATCATTATAAATGAAAGAGACTTTACATTGTTAATAGTCTAACTATACTTTAGCATTTTTCTCTATATAATGTTTTATCCATTTCGTTTATTTCACCTAGTTATAAAGTAAAACGCTAATAGCTCAACTTATTAATAAAACAATAATTGGAGGTGATATTATTTTAGTGGAAGTTAATGCTTCATCTTGTTAAAATACTAGAGTCCTTTGGAAATTAAAATGTAGAAAATGGTAAACGTTAAAGTAAAAGGGACCTTATATGAAAAAGTTAAAATATACGTTTGTGTTGGTTTTTTACCTTTGGGTAATAACCCATGGATGAATAAAAATAAAAACATAAAAAAAGGTTTGAGTCTTTCTCATAAATGCAAATCTCTGAATAATTAAAAAAGTGAATATATACCATGATGTGATCGCTCCCAATATTTTGGTTCTAAACGAAATATTAAAATAATTATCATCAAAAACTAATAGAAAACAACATACTTTTATTATTTATTATAAATACTATATATAAAAAGAAAATGTTATAGCACTAATAGATAAAAACAAAAAAAATCAAGTAAACAGTAATAAATGTATTATTTTGATAAACAAGAAGACAAGACAACTAACTAAAGTAAAAAAGGAATATAAAATATATTATATAATAGCACAATTCTCTCTCAATCTAAGCTATCCACATCATCAAAAATAATTAACACAATTCAATAAAAAAATCATTTAATAAAACTCTTTCAATATTAATAAAACTCCAATAATAAAACATTCAATATTATCTTTAACACTAATAAAAACACATATATATAAAATTTCTAAAATGAAAATATATCAAATTTGTTTCTCTCTTATACTAATTTTTTCAAAATATATTACATATCTCTCATTATGTAAAATTTCGATCTAAAAGCAAAAAAATTAAAAGTTATAAATGATGTACTATTTTAACATTTATTCAAAACAAATAAAAATTAAGACTACATAATATGACTATAGTTTATAAATAAAAAAATATGAATAGAAACTTCTGAAAATCAAATAAAATGAAACAAATCAAAAGACCTTAAACATCTAACAAAATGGGTTAGAGAGAAAATAATTTTAAAAATAAATAAATATAAATTTATAAAAGTTTAAATAATCATAATTTGGGATGGAAATACTTCATATATATACATACTTTCTAAATCAAAATGTTAGTGCCAAATATATGAAATAAACTTAAAATATCCACCAAGAAAAGAAAACCTCATACAAATAAATAATTACATATACAAATAATTCAATAACGTTACAGAGAAAACAAAACAAAATATGATCCAAATTAATTGACGGGTTAAGATGTCCACGTAAAACCAAAGTAAACAACATGCGTACAATTTAAATTAGAGAAGCTAAAATGAGTACACAACAACAATTTTCTTTACATATTAATATTCCATCGGTTTGATAATAAACTAAAACATTCAAAGAAAAGTTGTTTGTAAACAAAATCATTTTCATTAGCTTGGTAAAATATAAAATAGATGAAAAATATCTAAAGTTAAATCATATACCTATTACAAAAATAAAAAACTTCATAAAACAAATCAAAACCTTCACAAAGTCAATGTAAAATTATTTAAAATTACTATAAAAATTTGTAAATATTCCGCGCAACGCGCGGGTTCTTTTCTAGTTCAAATTAATATTATACACCAACATAAATATTTAGATGTGGCCTTTTAACATTTGTAATGAAGCTCAAGTACCATCACGTGATATCATAGGTAAAGAGTTTCTCAATCGCTTTGGTTCTGAACTCTACTTTGTATTCACGATTGCAAATAAATCTATTTTCACTGAAAATTATAGTGAAATGTCCACAAAGAAAGTGAGACGCCTTAAAGGATTTTTGAAATATTAAATCCCGTTACAAAAAAAAATTTAAATCCCGTTTTAAAGTATATTGAGCCCAATATTTCAATCAACATTTTATTTCCAAAACGCCTACTTCTTCTTGTGTAATCACTAAGACCATCTTTATCGGTTCATTTTCTGATATCTTAAGGCCCATTTTCAAAAAAAACAAATAAAAATTAAATGAAAAAAAAGAAACCCTAAGAGCCGATTACTTTTTCTCTTAGACAAGATTACTTTTTATCTTAGACAAGAGGCGCCTCTTCCTTCACTTTTTCTCTTCTCTCTTGATTTCTCCGACGAAAAAAACAATTTGTGCTTTTTTCTTGTCGCGATTCCTTCAACATGTTCGTTGGTACATTGAAATAAAAGTCATTGTTTTTATGTTTCTTAGGGATTGAAGCTTTCACAGTTGATTCAAATTTCTGTGGGTTTTTCTCTGAAATTGAAATTGAAATCGAAATCTTAGCTCTTCTCTCTGTCTCATAAGTATTTATCAAAGTGCTCTATTATGTTTATAGATTGAATTTGGTGGATTCCAAACTTGATATTGTGTGTTTTGTGGTTTATTCTTCTCACTTGGTCAATTTTTTTTTCCAAACTTGGTCAATTTTGTTTTTAAGAACCACGAGCGGTTCTACCTATAATCACAAATTTTCATTACACCTCTTAACAAATTTCTTAAACACCTTTTATTAATAAAAAATGCTTAAGAGACAAAATATGGCTCTATTGATAATGATGCTCTAATATATGGCTTCTTTCTTTCGATCTCTTAATTATTTGTAAAGGAAATAGGCACTAGACAAGAGACAACTTTCAAATTTTGTTTACAGGTTTTATTTGTTCAAAACAATTCTTCAAAGTCTAATTCACAATGCAAGTAATTAAAACTTTATGATCACAGATTCACAATTCAAAGTCTATGCATTTTATAATTTTGAGAATATAAAAAAAACATAAAATTACATGCACAACCTTGGTATTGATTTAGTATGGTCTAACACTTTGCGAGGCACATGATTTATAACTTAAAAATTTAATTATAAAAGAACACTCGTTATCATTCCCTTTTGTTTCTCATATAGCGTTTGTGCTAAACTCTTAATGCCTTCATTAGAGTTCTTAATCATTTTGATGGAAGGTTACCATCTTAATTATAATCTCTTATTTACGATTAATGGAAAACTTAGTAGATGTTGAAAAGGTAACATTATAATGTTGTCTCTAGTAATGATTTATACGTAAAAATATGTAAGTTTCTGTACAGGCTGTAGCAAAATTGATATAAAAAACATATGAAATAAGTGCAATTTGGAAAATATAAATGTAGTTCGAATGATAGTACCAAATATTTTATGGGTATACCCTAACCCAATTATATTTCTCAAAGTTAGTAGACATGCATGGCTTTAAAAGTTTAAACATTTTATCTTATCAAGTCTAAAAATTGATATATATTGACTATTGAGAGATAATACCTTTTTCAATTTTTGCTATATTGACATTATAATAGTAGAAACTAGAGCCAACTTTAAAAGAAGACAATTTAATATAGTAGAAACTAAATGGTAAGATTTTAGTTTCTAAACCTTAAAATTTTTGAAAAAATTGAATTTATAATAATATTTTGATGATTTTCGGAAAAAAAAATTTAAATTTATAATCGAATTTATAAACATTTTTTGAAATATTTTTATAAAATTCTTAAAACTAAATAAAAATATTGTCGTTTTTAGATTTCAAAAATATTTTTTTTGTGACCTACAAAATTAAAAAAACGAAAAAATAAAAGAGTGTCTTTATTAGATTAGAAGTAAAGAGATAGGGGTTTTTGAAAAGATGTTTCATTTTTAATCGAGTAATGAATTTGCTGGAAAGTCGTCTGCCCTATTTTTATAATGTAATACTATTCCATTTATTAAAATTTTATTTAGTTATTTATTTAAATTATACCATTGGTATACCGGTTTGTGCTACCGACATACATAATCTCATAAAATTCTTTTACGGGATAAAGAAAAGGGAGAATCACAAAACTACACCATTTGAATTACATTTCACAAAACTACACCATTTTCAAAATATTTCACAAAACTACATCTAAACACTCAAAATTAAATCTAAATAAACCCTACACATACAATCTTACCCCCTTAATACTATACCCTAAACACTAATTAGCGAACCCAAATGAAAATATTTTAATTTTGATAATTTTTAAAAGGGTAAATCAAACTTTTAAAATTTTGAAAGGGTGTAAATATGTGAAAAAATTAAATTAGGTGTAGTTTTATGAAGAAGGGGTTGAAAGGGTGTAGTTTTGTGAATTCTTCTAAAGAAAATAAATAAATACAAACTAAATTATAACACAAAATACAAACTAAATCTTACATCACTAATAATTCAACTTGCAAGAAAATTTAGAAACCATAAAAAAACTAGATGAATTATTAATAAATAGTGTTTTAAAAATAAAAAAAAAATTCAACTGAAATATTGTTGGATAATTCCAAAGACTTGGAGACAAAGTAATCTCTTCCTAGAAGATGCTAGAAGAAATAGAAAATAGGAAATACAAATAGAACTAGTTTTGTAAGTTTTCCTTTATCATATAGGAATAGGAAGTTGCATAGACCTATAAATAAAGAGCCTATGGAGAGTTGTTCCATAAGACTCAAGAAAGAGATTTAGTTTTTGATCACTACTAAAAAAAATTCATATAGTCACGGCCGTATCCGTGGCTATAGCGTTAAATCCGTGGCTATATGCTCGTGACTAAAAATTTTCGTGGCAAACCGTGGCTAAATAGCCACGGATTTTTTCTATAGCCACCGATACGGCCGTGGCTATATGACTTTTTTTTAGTAGCGTGAGAAGTTTTCTAAATCAATAAAGAAAGGTGTTCTTTAATTCTAAAAGTCTAAACAATTTGATTTGGTATCAGAGCCAAAGGGAGAAGACCTGTAGGCTCAGTTAAAAACGGAGAGAGAGGTTGCAGATCGGAAAGATGTCTGACGCAACAGGAACTCAACCGCGACCTAAGGAGATTGGATCTGCAACAATCCAATGTCCGATGTTGACCTCAACAAACTATATTGTCTGGGCAATGAGAATAAGAGTTATCTTGAACCTTTATGAGGTGTGGGATACGATTGAACTTGGTTCAGCGGATTCAAAGAAGAATTTTCAAGCGATGGCTCTATTGTTTCAATCTATCCCTGAAACTCTAATTTTTCAAATTGGTGAACTTAAAACATCAAAAGAAATTTGGGAGGCTATCAAGTCACGGCATCTCGGAGCAGATCGTGTGAGAGAAGCCAGACTCCAAACTTTGATGGTAGATTTCGACAAATTGAGCATGGGAGGAAGCGACTCTGTCGATGACTATGCAGGCAAGATCTCAGGAATTGCAGCTAAAGCAGCTTCACTAGGAGAGACCATAGAAGAAACCAAGATGGTGAAGAAGTTTCTCAAGGGACTTCCAGTAGACAAATACATTCAGATTGTAGCTTCCCTAGAACAAGTTCTTAACTTGGCAACCACGGGCTTTGAAGACATAGTGGGAAGAATAAAGGCATATGAAGACAGAGTTGGAGCCGCAAAAGCCAATGTGGAAGATCAAGGAAAACTGATGTGGTCTAGCAGCAATCAAAACAACCGTGGAGGCTACGGAGGCCCTCGAGGCAGAGGCCGAGGCAGAGGAAGAGAGGCTAGTGGCAGAGGCAGAGGAAGAAGAAGATCGAATGATCAAAACTCAGGAGGAGAGAAAGGAGACAATAACCAAAAGACAAAAGACAAATCGCATGTGATCTGTTGGAGATGTGATAAACCTGGACACTATGCAACAGTTTGCACCGAAAAACCCATCAAGAACCAAGAATCAAATCTGAACGAAACACAAAGAGCGGATGAGGCCCTCTACGTTCATGAATTAGTGTTCTTGAATGAAGAAAAAGTATTCCAAAAGTCTATGATACAAATAATGGGGATGCAAGCATTTGGTACTTAGACAATGGATCAAGTAATCACATGACGGGAAACAGAGGTTATTTCTCAAGCCTAGATGAGAACATCAAAGGTAAAGTTAAGTTTGGTGATGGATCATACGTTGATATAGTTGGGAAGGGGTCAATTAGGTTTGTAGGGAAAGATGCAGAGAAGAGAACTCTACAAGACATATTCTACATCCCCAACCTGAAACACAATATCATCAGTCCTGGGCAAGCAACAGAACACGGGTGTGAAGTAAACATGAAGAACGATGTGTTAACTTTAAGAGATCCAAACGGAAGGTTACTTGTCAAAGTGATAAGATCACCAAAGCGCCTCTACAAAGCACCAATGGAGATTAGCTATCTTAAGTGCCTACAAATTGAAGATGACGTTGCTACAAGAGTGTGGCACGCACGGCTGGGACATGTGAGTATTGGTGTCATGAACAATATGGCTAAGAAGGAGATGACCTTAGGATTGCCAAGAGTTCAATATCAAAGAAGCACTTGTGATGCTTGCCTAGCCGGAAAACAAACGAGAGCTTCGTTTCCGACCAAAGCAATGTTTCGCGCATCAAAGGTATTAGAATTGGTTCATGGAGACTTGTGTGGACCAATTTCACCACCAACGCCAGCCAACAATCGATATGTTTTTGTCCTCATTGATGATTTCTCAAGATATATGTGGATCATACTACTAAAGGAGAAATCTGAAGCGTTCGATCGGTTCAAAAGGTTTAAAGGAGTTGTTGAGAAGCAAGCAGACTCAGAGATAAAAACTTTTCGCACCGATAGAGGAGGAGAATTTACATCAATTGAGTTCAACCTATTCTGTGACGAGAATGGGATCACAAGACATCTAACTGCTCCTTATACTCCACAACAAAATGGCATTGTGGAGAGAAGGAATCGAACACTAATGGAGATGACAAGGAGCATGCTAAAAGCGATGAAGGTACCAAATTTCATGTGGGGAGAAGCTGTTCGACATTCGGCGTATGTCATCAACAGAGTTGCTACAAAAGCTTTAGAAGACAAAACTCCATATGAAGCTTTCAATCGCAAGAAACCAAACATAGAGCACTTAAGGGTGTTTGGTTGCATAGCTCACACTAAGATCAACAAACCGCATCTTAAAAAGTTAGATGAGAGATCCAAGAGTATGATAAATCTTGGAACTGAGCCGGGTTCTAAGGCTTATAGACTCTATGATCCAATTGAAAAAAGAGTTGTTGTTAGCAGGGATGTCGTATTCGAAGAAGAAAAATCATGGGATTGGTCTCTAGTAGTAAACAAAAGAGAGACAAATGCAAATTCACTAATCATTCCTCACTACGCTCCATTAATAGTGGAGAATGAAATTGAATACGACAACAACAACCAAGAAAATGAGCAAATGGAGCAAGATATCGAACAAGAACAAGATGCAGACCACTATGAAGATCAAGCAACAGAGGAACCGCAGCAAGTGGTGACAAGATATGGCCGAGTAGTAAAAAAGCCAGGGTACCTAAGTGAGTATGTACTTCTCGCAGACATTGAAAGCGTGAGATTGCTGCTCACAATAGATGGAGAGCCACTAAACTACTTCGAAGCTGCAGAACAAAAGGAGTGGATCGATGCAATGGAGAGCGAATTGGATTCCATTGAAAGGAACAAGACATGGGATCTTATTGATAAACCTGATGGAGTAAAAGTCATTGGACTAAAATGGATCTTCAAGATAAAAAGAAAAGCAGATGGCTCAGTGAACAAATACAAAGCAAGACTTGTAGCAAAAGGATATGTACAAGAACAGGGAATTGATTTCGAAGAAGCTTTTGCACCAGTTGCAAGACTCGAAACAATTAGGTTACTCATAGCTTTTGCAGCTGCAAGAAGCTGAGAAATTCATCACTTAGATGTCAAGACTGCATTCTTGAATGGAGATCTAATTGAGGAGGTCTATGTAAGTCAACCAGAAGGCTTTGTCAAGAAGGGACAAGAGAAGCAAGTATACAAGCTGCACAAGGCGTTGTACGGTTTGCGTCAAGCACCAAGAGCATGGAACAAAAAGCTTGACAATGTACTTAAGGCAATGAATTTTCAGAGATGCCTAAAGGAGACTTCGGTATACTTGACTACAGATGGTAAGGAACTCTTGATCATAGCTATATATGTAGATGATCTGTTAGTGACAGGTTCATCAAAGAAGATCATTGATAAATTCAAAGAAAACATGTCAAGAAAGTTCGAGATGTCCGATCTAGGAAAGTTAACGTACTACCTTGGAATTGAAGTGATTCAAGGGACTGATGGAATAGGCATAAAACAAGAAGGTTACGCACAAGGAATCTTAGTTGACAACAAGATGGATGCGTGTAACCCAGCGCATATACCTATGGAAGCAAAATTGAAGATATCAAAAGCAGAGCATGAAGCAGAGATTGATGCAACAGAATATCGGAGAGCGATTGGTTGCCTAAGATATCTTCTACACACAAGACCAGACTTAGCATTTGCAGTGGGGGTTCTAAGTCGGTATATGCAGAGTCCAAGAGAGTCACATGGACAAGCTATCAAACACATCCTGAGGTATGTTAGAGGAACTACTAATATGGGCTTGTTTTTTAAAAGAGACGGGTCAAGAAAAATCGTTGGCTATAGTGATAGTAGTCACAACATTGACATCGATGATGGGAGAAGCACTTCAGGTCATGTCTTCTACTTGGGATCGTCTCCAATAACATGGGCATCGCAAAAGCAGCCCACAGTTGCTTTGTCTTCGTGCGAGGCTGAGTTCATGGCGGCCACCGAAGCAACGAAGCAAGCTATTTGGCTCAAAGAATTGTTAGAAGAAATTCATAGTAAAGAAGAGAAGATCACACTCAGAATTGACAACAAGTCAGCCATAGATTTGACAAAGAATCCAGTATTTCATGGGAGGAGCAAACACATTCTCAAGAGGTATCACTTCATACGTGAGTGTATAGAGAATGAGCAAATTAAAGTGGAGCATGTACCAGGCAAGGAACAGAAGGCAGACATACTCACAAAACCATTAGCAAGGATCAAGTTCAAGGAAATGAGAGACCTCATCGGAGTTCAAGCTATACATTCACCCAAAGTTTAAGTTGGAATTAAGGGGGAGAATGTTGGATAATTCCAAAGACTTGGAGACAAAGTAATCTCTTCCTAGAAGATGCTAGAAGAGATAGAAAATAGGAAATACAAATAGAACTAGTTTTGTAAGTTTTCCTTTATCATATAGGAATAGGAAGTTGCCTAGACCTATAAATAAAGAGCCTATGGAGAGTTGTTCCATAAGACTCAAGAAAGAGATTTAGTTTTTGAGAAGTTTTCTAAATCAATAAAGAAAGGTGTTCTTTAATTCTAAAAGTCTAAACAATTTGAAATATATGGTTTTGTATTCAAGAAAATATCAATCCTACTTTTTAAAGGAAACGAAAACAAGATTTTTAATAAATTAAACAAAAAGTCACATGGAACTTTAAACAAATACTTACTCTGTATTAACATAATGTTTGAGGTTTTCTCATACATATTAAGAATGTTTTAAAATTTTTATGTATTAACATAATGTTTCAGGTTTTCAGAGCATCTGCATTGGTGTTTCTTAATGAGATCTTAGCAGGTGGGACCCGTTAAATAGTTAAGATCTGGATCTTATATTTCCTATTTAAGATCCGGATCTTAAATATTTAGTGGGCCCTTTGGATACGTGGCGAACTATGATTGATGCGTTTTTAATTATTTTATTTTTGTTTTATTTTAAACTAACTGTTCATGGGTCCCAATGAATAGTTAAGAAATTTTGAGGGTTTCTCTGTTGGACATGGTCTCACATACATATTAAGAGTTTTTTAATTTCTTATGTTGCAATTTATTATCTACATCAAAACAAAATCAACAAAGCAAAACAGTGTCGAGTAGAAACGGTCAAAAACACAAAACAAGTACATTTAATTTTGTATTTAATTTTGTATTGAAAAATGAAAACATCCTTTAGTAAAAAATGTATAAAACATATTTCACGTGTACGTTAAGTCCAAATCAGTTACTATTAGATACTTTTGTAAGAAGTTACTAAATCTACGTACAATTTTATAATTACAGTGGAAAAAAGGATTTGACCGGTGTTGTATTAATTATTTTACGTACTTTCGTCGCATGGCACAAAATTACGTCCAAAAAATATAATCGGAAAACAGAAAAAATTGGAATATAAGGCGTTGACAAATAAAAATTATTTTATTTAACTTTCTATAAGATAATGTTACAACAAAAAACAAACATGCTCATAAAAGCTTTTACAAATAAGTATATATAAATCACACATAAACAAAAACATTACAACAATAAAACCCTTAACTTGCATGCATGCATTTATTCAAAACTATACGATAGTAAAAAAAAAGATCACCGCGTGTGGACAATGGTGTATAGCTGATATCATTCAAGCACATTGAAAACCAGAAGGAACATTCTTGTTACACTGGTTAAGAAGAACACTTAGAGATATTGGAACATTAAGGTTGATGCCAAGAACGTTAGCCCTAAGAGCGGTGCATAGACAAATCGCGGCGTCGAGATCAACCAAACCTTGAATCAATGAGCAACATTGTTGGGATGATGGTTGTCCCAATTGTAAGTTGAGTAGACCGCTTAGGACATTTCCACATGCACCGAGCCTAAGGACATCTATAGGGCAGTTTCTTGACGAGCCAGGGGTGTTTGGGCTTGGGACCGAAGGGCTTGGGATCGAAGGAGTTGGGATAGAAGGAGTTGGGACCGAAGGGCTCGGTGTCGAAGGGCTTGGAACCGAAGGGCTTGGCACCGAAGGGCTTGGGAAGTAAGGACTTGGCACATGCTTAGGCTAAGGACTTGGGCTTGGCTTGGGCTTAGGAGTCTTTGGGGAGCAGCCACAATCAGTTGCACATGTGAATGTGAAAAAGAGGATGTTTAAGGCAAAGAAGAAGGCAAGAGAGGATGAGTTCTTTGAAGCCATTTTATTTGAAAGAATAAGAATGGTATTTGATGTGTTATTGGGATGGTTTTGAGAGAGAGAGATGTGAAGATAAATGAAGAGAGGGTAAATGTATTTATAGTGTTTAGAGAGACTTGATAGAATGTTCAAAAATTGTTTAGTCAAACTTTGTTGATTTTTCGTAATTGTTTTTTGTCAAATATTATAGGTACATATACTAAAGTCGTATGGCCGATATTTTGTATGAAACTTATAATAAGTTAAAAATTACATATACAAACAAGATTTTTGTACGACTTTTGTGATAGAATTACAAAGAAGCTCGCAATTATGTGGCAAGTCATATGTCTCATGTGAATAGAATAAATTTTTACAAAATAATTTATTTTTGCATCGGTTTTATTATTTTCATCGATTTAGAAAATCTCTATGTTATTACTTTTAAATTTATTATGTGATCTTTTCGTTATTATTATGACCGAAATCTATTTTAGATCTTACACGAAGCAAGTATTATTAAGGGTTAGGCGTAGTAATTTTAGGGCTAAAGTTTCGGTGAAATTAGTGTAACGTAAGAATATGTAAGAGCACCTCCATCGCTTAGAAGTTTCTAAGTCAATATATTTTATACAAGTGCAATTAATAAAAAAACACTAAATCAAATGCATTTAAGTCAAATGATTGCAAATCTCCTTCACATAGGAGTTCAAAGAAATACTCTTTCTGTTTATTAAGTGTCGTTTTTGAGAGTTTTTTTGTTTCAAGTTTAAATGTTATTTTTTTTTTATTCAAAAATTAAATAGGTTTGAGTTTTTTGACCAATGTTATGATTTAATCATATTTAATAATATTTTATAGAAAACCGAAATTTATAATCCGTGTGCAAATCTCTCAAAAAGACATTTATTTTTAAAAACATCCATTTTTATAAAAACATCCTTTCATTTGATTATTTCTTCTCTAAAACATAATTTCAAGTGGTTCGGAGGAAATGTGACATGCTCCTTCCGTCCCGTAATAATTGATTTTTTATACAATTTGTTTCATATTAGTTTTGATGTTTTTAGTTTTCAACATATAATTTGTTATTTTGTGTTTTCATATTATTTAATTTAAGTAAATGTTCTTCTATTAGTTGAATTATGTTTAGATAAAATATTAAATGATGCTTTTATAGGGAGAAAAAAAATTTTATTGAGTTTTTAATACTCTCTCCTCTAATTATTTGATTTAAAAAAGATATAGTTATTGAATTATTAAATTTGTATAATTGTAAACTTCAACAAATATTATATGAAATAATTTAAATTACTAAAACTACTATAGGTTTAAAGTTATGAAAATTTGTTTAACCCAATAAAATAATAAAAAAACTTTTACTATTTTCTTAAAATGAATAAAAATTCTAGAGAGCGTAAATTAAGAACAAATCAATTACGATGATTTATTTTTAAAAAACTTCAATGGCAAATCCGAGTGGACTTTGTAACCAAAATTATTTGGATCTTACTCCCATCATAACTTATATTGTTAAGCATTTGGCTGTACATATTGCATTATTTAAGCTCCTTTTGTGGACATGCATAAAACTACGTTAAAATCCCCAACAAAAAATATATTGGAATATTAGACATTGGCTAATGGAAATATTATATATATGTATAAAGTCTATACGATAAAGTTACAAAAACATACATGCTTGGAAAAGCTTTTACAAAGAAGTATAAATAAATCTTCACTTAAACAGAACATTACAACAATAAAACCCTTAACTTGCATGCATGCATGCATTTATTCAAAACATTACGATCTTAAAAAGACTATCTTGTGTATAGCTGATATCATTCAAGCACATTGAAAACCAGAAGGGACGTTCTTGTTACACTGGTTAAAAAGAACAATTAGAGATATTGGAACATTAAGGTTGATTCCAAGAACATTAGCCCTAAGAGCGGTGCATAGACAAACCGCGGCGTCTAGATCAACCAAACCTTGGATCAATGAGCAACATTGTTGGGATGATGGTTGTCCCAATTGTAAGTTGAGTAGACCGCTTAAGACATTTCCACACACACCGAGCCTAAGGACATCTATAGGGCAATTTCTTGACGAGCCAGGGTGCTTGGGCTTGGGACCGAAGGGCTTGGTACCGAAGGGCTTGGGACCGAAGGGCTTGGGACCGAAGGGCTTGGGACCGAAGGGCTTGGGACCGAAGGACTTGGGACCGAAGGACTTGGGACTGGTCTAGGTTTAGGACTTGGGTTTGGCTTAGGCTTAGGTGTACTTGGGCTACAGCCACAATCAGTTGCACATGTGAATGTGAAAAAGAGGATGTTCAGGGCAAAGAAGAGGGCAAGAGAGGATGAGTTCTTTGAAGCCATTTTCTTTACAAGAAAAAGATTTGTGTTTTAAGTGTTATTTTAGTGGTTTTGAGGGAGAGATGTGAAGATATGTGAAGAGAGGTCGTTTGTATTTATAGGGTTTAGAGGGACTTGGCAGAAGGTTTAAAATTTGTTTAGTCAAACTTTGTTCTTTTGTCGTAATTGCTTTAGTCAAAATAATTGAATATATTTTGGTGATAAAGTCTTATAGCCGATATTTTATAAGGAGTTTTAACATAAGTCAACAACTTAAATATACTCTATGTTCACGTTCTTTTTGAAAACTCTATCATTGTTTCATTTTTCCTTATTTTCAATATCCGTTTTTAATAAAACAAACTAAAAAAATCACTAAAAAGTATCACTATTACGGTTATAACTACATATATATACATATTAAATTCAAATAAAAATTAAAACACAAAATCGTATCTCTTTTAACAATAAGCCCTAAATACTAAATAGTGTATCCAATAAAATTTTTTTAATTTGTGTAATAGTTAAAAGGTAGTTTAGCCATTGAAATTTTTTAAAAGGCGTAAAGTTAAAAAAGAATTTAAATTATGTGTAGTTTTGTAAAATAAGATTTAGTTTTGTGAACTTTTCTGGTAAATTAATTAGATTTTGTGTTAGTTAATGAGTTTATTTGTATAGTTTTTTTATATTTTTTATAATAAAATTGGATGACATTTAGTTGGATGCAAATTTGATGGGTGTCAAAAATATTATTAAAACTAATAATAAAACTTCAAAACAAAAATTAAAATTCATGGGTATCAATGTCAATTGTAAAATACCTTACATCCGCCCCTTATAATACCTTACATCCGCCCCTTGTCATGTCATTTAAATAGAGTAAAATTTAGAAGATAATTCATTTTGTATTAGTATCTCCAAATATATTTCTCTTTTAGGAAGGACTATTAAGATGTGAGTGTTGCTTTAGATGAGTGTGAAGAAAGTTGAAGAGAGGGTTTTAGTATATATATATATGCAGCTTAAGGAATAAGGAATATATGACACTTAATTAAAGCTGTCAATACTATTTAATTTTAAGGGTTTACTTAAAATTGTGATATTTTAGCAAGAATGCTTCGCTTTTTTGCAAAGTGGTTAAGGCACATTTTGTATATTTTCTATATGGACAATTACAAAACTATATCTTTTGAATTGCATTTTACAAAATTACACCATTTTAAAGACATTTTTTTAAAACTACACCCAGTGGCGGAGGCAGAAAAAAAATTGACGAGGGTCGTTCAAGTTTAATAGGGACAATTATTAATTTTGGTTGGGGTCAATTTTACAAAAATGATAAAAACTACACTACTATATTTTGTTCCACATGGGTCATATGACCACCCTCACAATAAACACTCAAAATTAAATTCAAATAAATCATACGACACAATCTTACCCGTTAATATTATACTCTAATTAAACTCTAATTTGCGAACCCAAATATAAAGATTTTAATTTTGTTAACTTTATAAAGGGTAAATCAACCATTGGAAATTTGAAAAGGGCGTAAATATGTAAAAATATTGAATTATGCATAGTTTTGTGAAGAAATATTGAATGAAGGTAGTTTTGAGAATTCCTCGTTTTTATATGGTGATGAAAAATAACAACTTCTATTCATGCAATTTACTAATTGAACAATAATTCTAGTAAAATATATATTTAGTCCAAGACCATGCATTGCTATGTAAATACATATGTTTATGGTAGTTTTTCTATATTGTCATCGACATTGTGTAATTGATACATAATATATGGCCATATAGGGTGACTTGTGAATGTCTTATTTATATGCAATTAATATCAATGATTTTAAAAGAACAATTATATGTTCCTTATATTAATTTAACTACATGTATTTTGGTACTTTTTTTTGTTAATTGTGTATTTTCCTACTTCTACATTCTTTTTTTTTTCCACCTACTTCTACATTCTGTTTAGTATTTGTTCCTTCATTAATTGAAAGTCATAGAGATAAAATTATGGGAGTGATCCATTTTTTAACATTCCATAATATATAGGGGTTTTCTTCCAGTAAAGCTGAACGTGAAATATGATGGAATATATAAAAATTATGACTAACCAATATATCGGGAAAAATGTCAATTAAATCATGAACTTTCAAAATTCACCGAAAAAAGCATGAACTTTCACGTGAACCATTTAAATCATATATTTTTCGTTGACTACCGTTTTAAATCATGAATATTTTTTTACTGAGACAAAAAGAGCACAAAGTTGAATCCGTTAACGGAAAAATTGACAGTATGCTCAATTCCAACCAATTGAAGTGCTCGGTTCTTCAAATAAACCTCAAACCGTGTCAAACTATTACGTTAATAATAGTTTGTGCTCTTATAATGATGTTCTGACAAATATTTATACTAACTACTTGATTTGAAAATGTTAAATTTTCATAGGTATGTTATATTACATTTAGCCTTCACATTGGATTTATAAACACAATAGTATTTTAACTATGAAACTATTATAAGAAAAAACCATATATGCTTATTTTAGACTGATAAATCTCACTAGTCTTCTTCCTAAACTAGGTAATTTCTTCCGCCATGTGCGATGAATAAATTTTTAAAATAATAGAATTTTAAGTATAGATCGATAATTATGTTTAAGATTTAATATACTAATATTTCTAATTTGATTTACTTTTTTCGGTTATAATTTTTTTTTTTTACTGAATTAGATTTAGTTTTAAAGTGTAGTTTTTTGTCGTGAAATAGTATATTCGAAACCATATCACTATATATATGATTGAGTAACTACAACTATTATTTCAAGACTTTCGTATCATCAATAATCCAAACGAAATTTGAATTCACAAAACTACAAAATACACCCAAGTCCTAAGCCTAAGCCAACCCCAAGTCCTAAGCCTAAGCCAAACTGCGACCAATGATTGTGGTTGCAACCCAAGTCCTAAACCCAAGCCACACCCAAGTCCTAAGCCTAAGCCAACCCCAAGTCCTAATCCCCCAACACATGTCCCAAGTCCATCAATCCCAAGTCCTAACCCTAAACCGGTCCCGCCTCCAAGCACCCCTAGCTCATCCAGAAATTGTCCTATAGATGTCCTCAAGCTCGGTGCATGTGGAAATGCCCTAAGCGGTCTACTCAACTTACAATTAGATCAACCATCATCTCAACAATGTTGCTCGCTTGTTCAAGGTTTGGTTGACCTCGAGGCTGCGATTTGTCTATGCACTGCTCTTAGGGCTAATGTTCTTGGAATCAACCTTAAGATACCTATATCTCAAAGTGTTCTTCTCAACAAGTGTAACAGGAAGGTTCCTTCTGGTTTTGAATGCACTTAAATAAACTAAGCCCACGAGAAAACACAAACTTTCCTCTTTAAAGATATTTAGAGTTTGAATAAATGCATGCAAGTAATAGAATTTTACAATTAAATATTAATTTTGCTTAAGTGATATAATGCATTTGTGTGAGTTTTTTTTTGTAAAAGTTCTTGTCTTTGATACTTGTATGTTTGTGTATCCATCAATTTATATTTTCAACCCATCTAATAAAAGAATACTCCCTCCATCCCAAAAACGTATAGTTTTAGAAATTTTCACGCATATTAATAATTCATTAAATTCGTGTATTTCCAATATTAAAACAATATTTAATATGGACTTGACTCTAACCTGAACAAATAGAAAAATAGTATGCAAAATCTAATTGGTCAAAAAATATTAAATGACGATAAATTTTACATTGAAATTAAAAAATTACATCTATTTCGAAACAAATTAATTTTTTCTACTAAAACTATATCTATTTTGGAACTGAGAGAGTAGTATATTGTAACCACCAACTTTTTAAATCTTTCTATCAATAGATTGAAATAATTCATGTTAGAGTTTTTTTTCCTTTTAATAGAATCACTTAGTTATTCACCAAACGATTACATATCTTGAGATTAATTTGGTTTCCTATAAATAACCCAATTATAAACAAAACCCTTCAATCTTTTTTAATAAAGAAACCATTCAAAGGTCATATGTAATATTAGACCATCATTATAGATGGTTTTTAAGAGAAATTTTAAGGTGGGTCCCACCTTTTTAAGCAAAAATCGCTTCTACCACTTTTTCTGTAAGAGACTTGTTTTCTTTGCGGGCCCCACTAACACGTGACGACCCGCAATTTATTTTTTTTTAAATCAAAAAAAATAATTTTTAAAAAAGCTAAAAACCAAAAAAGTGGTTCTTACCTATAATGATGCTCTTAATCACCGTATTCAAAACACAAATACTGTTCATGCAAAAAAACACATATACTATAAACTAATACATATATATATATATATATATATATATATATATATATGTGAATTCATGTTTTTTTTTGTTTTTTATGTGAATTAATGTTGTTTATTTGCTTTCTTAGTTTATGATTGAGGTTTGACCAAAAAAGTCTATGACTGATAGATATTGACAGAGAATATGTGTCGTCATGGAATCATTGGAGCCTTGTGACAATTTTTCAAATACATATTCAAAGAAAAATCTATTTTCTTTATCACTAAATCTTAAACACAAAATAGTGAACTCAGATGAATTTTTTTAATTTGTGTTAATTTTTTAAAAGGGTAATTTAACCCTTTAAAATATAAAAAGAATGTAAATTTGGAAAATTCTATATAGTTATAATTTTGTGAAATATGAACTGAAACGATATAGTTTTGTGAATTTCTCTAATTGTAAAATAGTATTAATTTCTCCCTGCACATATTATCTTTGGATGTTTTTTTTGTTTTTGTCAACATTTGGGCCACAAATGATCGACCCATTAGTCATTCCTACACTGACGTAGGCGTTGGAATTCGATTCCGGATGAGGTGGTGTTACTTGTCTCATGTGGACTTATGACTGTCACTATGCCAAAGTCACTTCCCCATCGAAACGCTTCGAAAAATGTTTAATAAATTATCGAATTCTAAATTATACAAAAATATTAAAACTATTATTAATATATTAACTAAAAAATAAAATATAATGTACAAAAAACAAATATATATGATATACTTTCATTTTATATGAATTCCAAAATATGTAGAAGACTATATTAATGTGAATGTTATGAAAATTAGAAAATATCTTTATTTTTGCGACATCTTACTCTTTTAATTGTATAGTTATTACATTTCCGTACCGAAAATGAAAACGCCGAGTCTCCGAATATGAAAACGTGTTTCTAAATTAAGATTTGTGTCTCCAACGCGTTTTCTAAGAGATTATGCTTCCGAAACGTTTCAAAAACGGAAAACGCACAATGAAAGGAGTTTCCATGTAACTAGGCGGATTGATAAATGAATGTTAGACTAATAAATTTCCGTACAGTAAAATGCACGATTGTAGTTTGCACGTCTACCACCGTCTATAATAGGAGTCGGGTCAACGTGCAAACGTCTTGCTCTTTATAGATGGTGGTAGACGAGCAAACTATCTTCGACATCAACTACTCCAAGAGCCTCTTGATTGACAAGTATTTCATAGAAGATTTAACGCTAAATGTAGCATTAAAGAAGCTTGAGGACTATCTCACTTGTGACTCAAATGAAGAGGCAATATTGAAACCACCATCGTCTAGAGCAAAATCTATGATGGGGTTTTCTAGATCACCGAGACAACAAGTGAAACATAGTGTTCTTACCCATATTGATCACAATACCGCGTAAACACTTATCGGTCCACGGTGGGTTGAATTTGAGGATACACATAGAGATTTTTTCATCTCAGATGCTAAGGGTTTCACCGGTTTATGTTTTATGAAACATAAGGTAATATAATCCTTTTTCTAAATAAATCTAGTTTTTGCATCTTAACAAAATAATTACTTTTTGATATTAAAAACTTAATCAAATCGATTATTTTTTTAAAAATACCTTGAAATACCACTAAAAGAAGTTTTCATTTTGAAAAGACGATTACAAAATACCATTAAAATGGTTTTAATATCAAAATATCATAAAAACATATTTAACAAAAATACCACAAACACATAAAACGAATTTAAACACTTTTTGATTTTTTCCGTTATTTAGTGTTTATGTTATAGTTTTAAAAGTTTTAAACTAGTTTTAAGGTTTGTGGTATTTTGAATTTTCTTTTAAAGGTATTTGTAACACTTTCAACAATGTATGCTAATTTTGTAAGGAAAACTTTATTAAGTGTTAATCGTGATAATTTCCATTTGATTTTATATCATAAAAAATCAAATGTTTTATAGTCTTGAAACGTTTCTGTTATTAATTTTTTTTTTCAATGTTAGGTGTATCCTAAGTTTTTAGAGTACATTAGTTACAAAATAATCACGGGGATTATTCGAGACCAGGTTCGACATAAGTAATGTTGGGTATACGCTGTGTTAGACACAATCAACGCACATCTCCAAATACATGGAGACGAGAAAGAGTTCATCCCACTTTCCGCGCATCACTTATCCTGAAATGCTTGTCTTGAACGCTTATTGAAGGAGGGCAAGTACGAAGCACGAGGTGACAAAGAACATTGTTGATTTGGCTACTCACTCACGAAAGACCGGTTTCAAGTACGTCATGAAAAATGGGATTCCTAGGGAAGCGGAATGCGAAACAGTGTATGATTGTTTGAAAGAAACCTCGATTCCGGCGGATGATGAGAAACTGTACACAATAGACGGGACTATCACTTATGAGATATTAGATGACGTGTTTGAAACGTTTAGAACTCATCCTGTCACTGCAACATTAATTTGTTATATCGGGTGGGCATATAAAGAAATATACCGTGGACCGCTAACTCCTAATTCGCGTTTCATTTCTTTACATGCACAATCGATGGAGAAACAATTGTTGTTTGTAAAAATAGCAACAGGATTAGGGTTGGTTTTAATGGATACATGTTTGTTTCTCTAGATGTGATGGTGAAGACTCTAGACATGTCGCATGATCCTAAGGAGCCAGAATTGGATAGGTTCAAGAAAAAATGTTCTTCAGAACCTGAGCATCTCCTAACAACCCCTTGTCAAACCAACAACAAGAGCAAGAGAAGAAAGTGAGTCTGGTCCCGAGGTAAGCTTCTCTGACTAATCTCCCTCAATAAAAAAATTCTTAGTTTTAGTGATGTCCATTACTGTTTTTTGTTATATTTTCTATATATGCTTTGAATCAATACCTTCTCTGGTTTGGTGTTGGATTTGGATAACTTGAAACAATCATATTAGTTCTTTAGTGTTGTGATTAGGATCCTTTGCACGTGTCTCACTAGTGGCTAATTAGCTTTAATTGTTGTTGCAGTCTTTTGTGGTTAGAGGCATTGATGAGAATAACTCAGAGACACCAACTTCTATGAGCTACGATGTCAAGGTTTCTAAACCTTTTGCTGAGAAAACATCGAAACCTAACCCTACTGTTAATGAAACCGATACCAGCAAAGAGATTATCACAGAACAAGTAGAGGAACATGTCCCCAAAGATCCATGACTTTTGTTTTGGCATCCTTTATGGTATTTTGTTACTCTCAAAATTCCGATTCTTTGCATTACTGTAGTCTTCTTTGCTTTATAGACTAGATTATATATTGTACTTGTTGGATGCTAATCAGTCAGCCATCTTCCATGGCTATCAATGGATCATGAGGAGGAGCTGCTCAAGAGGGTCTTTCTCGTCAGGGAAGCTTGACTTTACCACGTGATCTTAGCAAAAAGATTGTTGATGAAATGTGGAAAGACAATCAGTGGAACAAGAATGTTGGTAATAGTTCTCATGAGAGGAGAGATAAGCAGCCTACCTACGCTTGGCGAAATGATGCTTGAGGACTTGTTGTTGAAAGTTGGAGTAGTTACTCGAGACAATAGATGGTTCGAACCATTATTAAAAAGAACCAAAGAGTACATCATTATCCACAACTATATGCTCACCATTTTTCGGAGAAAAATTACTCTTCGTCTAAGAAATCTCTTAGAGAAAGACGAGAATTTTTTTGAGAATTGTCTCCATGAAAATGGTAATTATGAGACTTGGAGAGGAGAGAGTTTTAACGTTTAAAGACATAGACACTAGGGGTAATTTTGGTATTTTATGACAATATAGGCTACAGTTCGCAGAAACAAGTCCTCTCGTGTTTGTTACGTCATGTAGACCCCACCTTTGATTTGAAAAATTGATATGCAGTACCATTTATAGATCATTTTAAAGAAAAGTTACCCCAAGTTTATAAAAATCAAAAACAGACCCCCAACACGAGATGAATGAAGCAATCTTGTTTTTGTTTTCTCTATAAATTGTAAATCTATATTATTAATTGGGAATAACTTTTTTTGAAAAACCCTTCAACATTTTTTTTTTAATTACATGTAATGTTATTGCATAAATTTTAGTATAAGGTAATTTTAGATAAAATAATTTTTAAAAAATATTCTTATTTAATAGGAATATTAAAACGAAACTATAAAAAGAAAAAATTACCTTATCAAAAATTACATGTAATGTCATTGTATAAATTTTAGTATAAATTAATTTGGTTCGGCTTGTTCATATAACCCACAAAAAATTGAAATAACCTACTAAAATCAAAATTACCTTATAAAAACTATATACATGTGTATATCTTCGCGTCTATTCGGGTACAATTCGAGCCACAGGTCAGAAACTCGAGTTAGAAAATATTAAAACCCGATAGGATAATATGAGAACCAAAACCGCAACAAAACCGGATTTTTTGGGTCGTTTCGATTTCGGGTTTCGGATCTCGGTTTAAATGCTCAGCCCTAAGTGGACTGAATTTTCAATTCATGGTTTTCCATAATACAACTTAATATTATTTATGAATATCATGTCCCGCGCAATGCGCATGTTACTTACCTAGTTTTTTCAAAAAAGTAAGATAAATTTTATTTGCGGGTATAATTTTAGATTTAAATGTATGTATAATTATAGATTTTAAAATCAAATACATTTTCTATATTTGTGTAGTTTTGCGACGAATCAGAAATTATCATACATAATTGGTAAGATATAACCAAAATTTATTTTAATATCAAAACATATATAAATACGATTTCAGAATTTATCTTAACTATTCATCAATAAAAAATTTAATTAAATTTTATCAAATTGATAAACAATGCTTCGAGTGTCCCACACGGCTTCGAACCTAGTATCATTATAAATGAAAGAGACTTTACATTGTTAATAGTCTAACTATAGTTTAGCATTTTTCTCTATATAATGTTTTATCCATTTCGTTTATTTCACCTAGTTATAAAGTAAAACGCTAATAGCTCAACTTATTAATAAAACAATAATTGGAGGTGATATTATTTTAGTGGAAGTTAATGCTTCATCTTGTTAAAATACTAGAGTCCTTTGGAAATTAAAAAGTAGAAAATGGTAAACGTTAAAGTAAAAGGGACCTTATATGAAAAAGTTAAAATATACGTTTGTGTTGGTTTTTTACCTTTGGGTAATAACCCATGGATGAATAAAAATAAAAACATAAAAAAAGGTTTGAGTCTTTCTCATAAATGCAAAGCTCTGAAAAGTAAAAAAGTGAATATATACCATGATGTGATCGCTCCCAATATTTTGGTTCTAAACGAAATATTAAAATAATTATCATCAAAAACTAATAGAAAACAACATACTTTTATTATTTATTATAAATACTATATATAAAAAGAAAATGTTATAGCACTAATAGATAAAAACAAAAAAAATCAAATAAACAGTAATAAATGTATTATTTTGATAAACAAGAAGACAAGACAACTAACTAAAGTAAAAAAAGAATATAAAATACAAATTAATATTATACACCAACATAAATATTTAGATGTGGCCTTTTAACATTTGTAATGAAGCTCAAGTACCATCACGTGATATCATAGGTAAAGAGTTTCTCAATCGCTTTGGTTCTGAACTCTACTTTGTATTCACGATTGCAAATAAATCTATTTTCACTGAAAATTATAGTGAAATGTCCACAAAGAAAGTGAGACGCCTTAAAGGATTTTTGAAATATTAAATCCCGTTACAAAAAAAAATTTAAATCCCGTTTTAAAGTATATTGAGCCCAATATTTCAACCAACATTTTATTTCCAAAACGCCTACTTCTTCTTGTGTAATCATTAAGACCATCTTTATCGGTTCATTTTCTGATATCTTAAGGCCCATTTTCAAAAAAAACAAATAAAAATTAAATGAAAAAAAAGAAACCCTAAGAGCCGATTACTTTTTCTCTTAGACAAGATTACTTTTTATCTTAGACAAGAGGCGCCTCTTCCTTCACTTTTTCTCTTCTCTCTTGATTTCTCCGACGAAAAAAACAATTTGTGCTTTTTTCTTGTCGCGATTCCTTCTGCATGTTCGTTGGTACATTGAAATAAAAGTCATTGTTTTTATGTTTCTTAGGGATTGAAGCTTTCACAGTTGATTCAAATTTCTGTGGGTTTTTCTCTGAAATTGAAATTGAAATCGAAATCTTAGCTCTTCTCTCTGTCTCATAAGTATTTATCAAAGTGCTCTATTATGTTTATAGATTGAATTTGGTGGATTCCAAACTTGATATTGTGTGTTTTGTGGTTTATTCTTCTCACTTGGTCAATTTTTTTTTTCCAAACTTGGTCAATTTTGTTTTTAAGAACCACGAGCGGTTCTACCTATAATCACAAATTTTCATTACACCTCTTAACAAATTTCTTAAACACCTTTTATTAATAAAAAATGCTTAAGAGACAAAATATGGCTCTATTGATAATGATGCTCTAATATATGGCTTCTTTCTTTCGATCTCTTAATTATTTGTAAAGGAAATAGACACTAGACAAGAGACAACTTTCAGATTTTGTTTACAGGTTTTATTTGTTCAAAACAATTCTTCAAAGTCTAATTCACAATGCAAGTAATTAAAACTTTATGATCACAGATTCACAATTCAAAGTCTATGCATTTTATAATTTTGAGAATATAAAAAAAACATAAAATTACATGCACAACCTTGATATTGATTTAGTATGGTCTAACACTTTGCGAGGCACATGATTTATAACTTAAAAATTTAATTATAAAAGAACACTCGTTATCATTCCCTTTTGTTTCTCATATAGCGTTTGTGCTAAACTCTTAATGCCTTCATTAGAGTTCTTAATCATTTTGATGGAAGGTTACCATCTTAATTATAATCTCTTATTTACGATTAATGGAAAACTTAGTAGATGTTGAAAAGGTAACATTATAATGTTGTCTCTAGTAATGATTTATACGTAAAAACATGTAAGTTTCTGTACAGGCTGTAGCAAAATTGATATAAAAAACATATGAAATAAGTGCAATTTGGAAAATATAAATGTAGTTCGAATGATAGTACCAAATATTTTATGGGTATACCCTAACCCAATTATATTTCTCAAAGTTAGTAGACATGCATGGCTTTAAAAGTTTAAACATTTTATCTTATCAAGTCTAAAAATTGATATATATTGACTATTGAGAGATAATATCTTTTTCAATTTTTGCTATATTGACATTATAATAGTAGAAACTAGAGCCAACTTTAAAAGAAGACAATTTAATATAGTAGAAACTAAATGGTAAGATTTTAGTTTCTAAACATTAAAATTTTTGAAAAAATCGAATTTATAATCATATTTTGATGATTTTCGTAAAAAAAAATTTAAATTTATAATCGAATTTATAAACATTTTTTGAAATATTTTTATAAAATTCTTAAAACTAAATAAAAATATTGTCGTTTTTAGATTTTAAAAATATTTTTTTTGTGACCTATAAAATTAAAAAAACGAAAAAATAAAAGAGTGTCTTTATTAGATTAGAAGTAAAGAGATAGGGGTTTTTGAAAAGATGTTTCATTTTTAATCGAGTAATGAATTTGCTGGAAAGTCGTCTGCCCTATTTTTATAATGTAATACTATTCCATTTATTAAAATTTTATTTAGTTATTTATTTAAATTATACCATTGGTATACCGGTTTGTGCTACCGACATACATAATCTCATAAAATTCTTTTACGGGATAAAGAAAAGGGAGAATCACAAAACTACACCATTTGAATTACATTTCACAAAACTACACCATTTTCAAAATATTTCACAAAACTACGTCTAAACACTCAAAATTAAATCTAAATAAACCCTACACATACAATCTTACTCCCTTAATACTATACCCTAAACACTAATTAGCGAACCCAAATGAAAATATTTTAATTTTGATAATTTTTAAAAGGGTAAATCAAACTTTTAAAATTTTGAAAGGGTGTAAATATGTGAAAAAAATAAATTAGGTGTAGTTTTATGAAGAAGGGGTTGAAAGGGTGTAGTTTTGTGAATTCTTCTAAAGAAAATAAATAAATACAAACTAAATTATAACACAAAATACAAACTAAATCTTACATCACTAATAATTCAACTTGCAATAAAATTTAGAAACCATAAAAAAACTAGATGAATTATTAATAAATAGTGTTTTAAAAATAAAAAAAAAATCAACTGAAATATTGTTGGATAATTCCAAAGACTTGGAGACAAAGTAATCTCTTCCTAGAAGATGCTAGAAGATGCTAGAAGAGATAGAAAATAGAAAATACAAATAGAACTAGTTTTGTAAGTTTTCCTTTATCATATAGGAATAGGAAGTTGCCTAGACCTATAAATAAAGAGCCTATGGAGAGTTGTTCCATAAGACTCAAGAAAGAGATTTAGTTTTTGAGAAGTTTTCTAAATCAATAAAGAAAGGTGTTCTTTAATTCTAAAAGTCTAAACAATTTGATTTGGTATCAGAGCCAAAGGGAGAAGACCTGTAGGCTCAGTTAAAAACGGAGAGAGAGGTTGCAGATCGGAAAGATGTCTGGCGCAACAGGAACTCAACCGCGACCTAAGGAGATTGGATCTGCAACAATCCAATGTCCGATGTTGACCTCAACAAACTATATTGTCTGGGCAATGAGAATAAGAGTTATCTTGAACCTTTATGAGGTGTGGGATACGATTGAACTTGGTTCAGCGGATTCAAAGAAGAATTTTCAAGCGATGGCTCTATTGTTTCAATCTATCCCTGAAACTCTAATTTTGCAAATTGGTGAACTTAAAACATCAAAAGAAATTTGGGAGGCTATCAAGTCACGGCATCTCGGAGCAGATCGTGTGAGAGAAGCCAGACTCCAAACTTTGATGGTAGATTTCGACAAATTGAGCATGGGAGGAAGCGACTCTGTCGATGACTATGCAGGCAAGATCTCAGGAATTGCAGCTAAAGCAGCTTCACTAGGAGAGACCATAGAAGAAACCAAGATGGTGAAGAAGTTTCTGAAGGGACTTCCAGTAGACAAATACATTCAGATTGTAGCTTCCCTAGAACAAGTTCTTAACTTGGCAACCACGGGCTTTGAAGACATAGTGGGAAGAATAAAGGCATATGAAGACAGAGTTGGAGCCGCAAAAGCCAATGTGGAAGATCAAGGAAAACTGATGTGGTCTAGCAGCAATCAAAACAACCGTGGAGGCTACGGAGGCCCTCGAGGCAGAGGCCGAGGCAGAGGAAGAGAGGCTAGTGGCAGAGGAAGAAGAAGATCGAATGATCAAAACTCAGGAGGAGAGAAAGGAGACAATAACCAAAAGCCAAAAGACAAATCGCATGTGATCTGTTGGAGATGTGATAAACCTGGACACTATGCAACAGTTTGCACCGAAAAACCCATCAAGAACCAAGAATCAAATCTGAACGAAACACAAAGAGCGGATGAGGCCCTCTACGTTCATGAATTAGTGTTCTTGAATGAAGAAAAAGTATTTCCAAAAGTCTATGATACAAATAATGGGGATGCAAGCATTTGGTACTTAGACAATGGAGCAAGTAATCACATGACGGGAAACAGAGGTTATTTCTCAAGCCTAGATGAGAACATCAAAGGTAAAGTTAAGTTTGGTGATGGATCATACGTTGATATAGTTGGGAAGGGGTCAATTAGGTTTGTAGGGAAAGATGCAGAGAAGAGAACTCTACAAGACATATTCTACATCCCCAACCTGAAACACAATATCATCGATCTTGGGCAAGCAACAGAACACGGGTGTGAAGTAAACATGAAGAACGATGTGTTAACTTTAAGAGATCCAAACGGAAGGTTACTTGTCAAAGTGATAAGATCACCAAATCGCCTCTACAAAGCACCAATGGAGATTAGCTATCTTAAGTGCCTACAAATTGAAGATGACGTTGCTACAAGAGTGTGGCACGCACGGCTGGGACATGTGAGTATTGGTGTCATGAACAATATGGCTAAGAAGGAGATGACCTTAGGATTGCCAAGAGTTCAATATCAAAGAAGCACTTGTGATGCTTGCCTAGCCGGAAAACAAACGAGAGCTTCGTTTCCGACCAAAGCAATGTTTCGCGCATCAAAGGTATTAGAATTGGTTCATGGAGACTTGTGTGGACCAATTTCACCACCAACGCCAGCCAACAATCGATATGTTTTTGTCCTCATTGATGATTTCTCAAGATATATGTGGATCATACTACTAAAGGAGAAATTTGAAGCGTTCGATCGGTTCAAAAGGTTTAAAGGAGTTGTTGAGAAGCAAGCAGACTCAAAGATAAAAACTTTTCGCACCGATAGAGGAGGAGAATTTACATCAATTGAGTTCAACCTATTTGATAAACGAGATTTTACCCCGTTTAATCTAATGTCTCAATTGTAGTACTTGAGGTCAATCCGAATCAGGAGCAATTAAATTACTAAAATTTGCAACGAATCAATCTTAGTCTAAGCAATTTAAAAGATGGTTTTGTTTATGTAATTTTGTAAAGATTAACAAAGAAATAAATCGAAATTGCAAGTTGTAAAGATTCAAATTAAAAAGCTAAACAACCAGAGTCGTGGTACTTTAACGGGTTCATCAACTTTCGTGTTTTTCGATGTCTTTTATAAAAATACTTTAAGGTTTTGAAAACGATTTTAGATCAATCCACTCTCGTGACAGAGATCCTTTTCCTAACAAGTAAACTAAAACAATATCTTGGATAGTTTAAATTTTAGAAAACATTAAAGTTCAAATCAATTCAACCACTAGACTTATTAACACAGATCTCTCGGTTAAGCTAGGTTTAGTTCTAGGGTAATTGTTCGAGAATCCTCACGGACCTCTCGGTTGTGAAGTTTCCTGGGTTCTATCAATTGATTGATCAGGTCAATTAAAGCATTAAGATTGTTACACTAGATTAAAGATTTATCAGGTTTTAAGTTCTAGACATCGATCAACCCTAGAGTTGATTCACCCTTTTTCCCCCAACCTAATTGTCTATGGGAAACTACTCACTAAGCATATTGAAATTCAAAGCAACTGAGATTAAAGAAAGCAATAACATAAACAAAGACAAGAGAATAAGGTTCAAGAAAATCTTATTGATGAAGATCACAAAGGTCGCCAAGGCAAACACCAAGAATCTCCCAAGTCCAAAAGCAAAAACAAAAGCGATGAAAAACTAAAACAAAAGATAGAATAATTGTCTAAACATAGAAAAACCCTAATATATTAAAAACCAAAGAAAATAAAGGAAACCAATTTGGTTTAGGAATTGGTTTTCCTTTTTACAACATAAAACCGATTTTCCTTATTAATTTCGCAGCCTGTATCGGTCATAGCAAACCGATACAGTCTGGCCGATATGCGCTTTCGGTAGCCTTCCTTCGGCTCAGTTTTCTTCGTATCGGCCAGGCTAAGCCGATACGACATGTCGATACAAGTGCTTCGTTTCCTTTTTCTCTGTACCGGCCACTCCAAACCGGTACAGCATGTCGATACGCATCTTCAGGTTCTCTTTCTCTTGTATCGGCCAGGTGTGACCGATATGACTGGTTGATACAAGTCTCGGCAAAAGAATTTCTTCTATATCGGCCATGGGAAACCGATACAACAAACCGATGCAAGTGTTTCCACTTCTTTTTTGCTTGAATTCTTCGTCTTTTGCCGTTTTAACGCTCCGAAACCTGAAATACATGAAACAAACCAAAATGCAACCTATATGACACTAAATGCAGCCTAAATGAGTTAATTCTAATGCATAAACAAAGGTAAAATGTGTAAAATATGCAAGCTATCACTATTCTGTGAAGAGAATGGGATCACAAGACATCTAACTGCTCCTTATACTCCACAACAAAATGGCATTGTGGAGAGAAGGAACCGAACACTAATGGAGATGACAAGGAGCATGCTAAAAGCGATGAAGGTACCAAATTTCATGTGGGGAGAAGCTGTTCGACATTCGGCGTATGTCATCAACAGAGTTGCTACAAAAGCTTTAGAAGACAAAACTCCATATGAAGCTTTCAATCGCAAGAAACCAAACATAGAGCACTTAAGGGTGTTTGGTTGCATAGCTCACACTAAGATCAACAAACCGCATCTTAAAAAGTTAGATGAGAGATCCAAGAGTATGATAAATCTTGGAACTGAGCCGGGTTCTAAGGCTTATAGACTCTATGATCCAATTGAAAAAAGAGTTGTTGTTAACAGGGATGTCGTATTCGAAGAAGAAAAATCATGGGATTGGTCTCTAGTAGTAAACAAAAGAGAGACAGATGCAAATTCACTAATCATTCCTCACTACGCTCCATTAATAGTGGATAATGAAATTGAATACGACAACAACAACCAAGAAAATGAGCAAATGGAGCAAGATATCGAACAAGAACAAGATGCAGACCACTATGAAGATCAAGCAACAGAGGAACCGCAGCAAGTGGTGACAAGATATGGCCGAGTAGTAAAAAAGCCAGGGTACCTAAGTGAGTATGTACTTCTCGCAGACATTGAAAGCGTGAGATTGCTGCTCACAATAGATGGAGAGCCACTAAACTACTTCGAAGCTGCAAAACAAAAGGAGTGGATCGATGCAATGGAGAGCGAATTGGATTCCATTGAAAGGAACAAGACATGGGATCTTGTTGATAAACCTGATGGAGTAAAAGTCATTGGACTAAAATGGATCTTCAAGATAAAAAGAAAAGCAGATGGCTCGGTGAACAAATACAAAGCAAGACTTGTAGCAAAAGGATATGTACAAGAACAGGGAATTGATTTCGAAGAAGCTTTTGCACCAGCTTGCAAGACTCGAAACAATTAGGTTACTCATAGCTTTTGCAGCTGCAAGAAGCTGGGAAATTCATCACTTAGATGTCAAGACTGCATTCTTGAATGGAGATCTAATTGAGGAGGTCTATGTAAGTCAACCAGAAGGCTTTGTCAAGAAGGGACAAGAGAAGCAAGTATACAAGCTGCACAAGGCGTTGTACGGTTTGCGTCAAGCACCAAGAGCATGGAACAAAAAGCTTGACAATGTACTTAAGGCAATGAATTTTCGAGAGATGCCTAAAGGAGACTTCGGTATACTTGACTACGGATGGTAAGGAACTCTTGATCATAGCTATATATGTAGATGATCCGTTAGTGACAGAGTTCATCAAAGAAGATCATTGATAAATTCAAAGAAAACATGTCAAGAAAGTTCGAGATGTCCGATCTAGGAAAGTTAACGTACTACCTTGGAATTGAAGTGATTCAAGGGACTAATGGAATAGGCATAAAACAAGAAGGTTACGCACAAGGAATCTTAGTTGACAACAAGATGGATGCGTGTAACCCAGCGCATATACCTATGGAAGCAAAATTGAAGATATCAAAAGCAGAGCATGAAGCAGAGATTGATGCAACAGAATATCGGAGAGCGATTGGTTGCCTAAGATATCTTCTACACACAAGACCAGACTTAGCATTTGCAGTGGGGGTTCTAAGTCGGTATATGCAGAGTCCAAGAGAGTCACATGGACAAGCTATTAAACACATCATGAGGTATGTTAGAGGAACTACTAATATGGGCTTGTTTTTTAAAAGAGACGGGTCAAGAAAAATCGTTGGCTATAGTGATAGTAGTCACAACATTGACATCGATGATGGGAGAAGCACTTCAGGTCATGTCTTCTACTTGGGATCGTCTCCAATAACATGGGCATCGCAAAAGCAGCCCACAGTTGCTTTGTCTTCGTGCGAGGCTGAGTTCATGGCGGCCACCGAAGCAACGAAGCAAGCTATTTGGCTCAAAGAATTGTTAGAAGAAATTCAGAGTAAAGAAGAGAAGATCACACTCAGAATTGACAACAAGTCAGCCATGGATTTGACAAAGAATCCAGTATTTCATGGGAGGAGCAAACACATTCTCAAGAGGTATCACTTCATACGTGAGTGTATAGAGAATGAGCAAATTAAAGTGGAGCATGTACCAGACAAGGAACAGAAGGCAGACATACTCACAAAACCATTAGCAAGGATCAAGTTCAAGGAAATGAGAGACCTCATCGGAGTTCAAGCTATACATTCACCCAAAGTTCAAGTTGGAATTAAGGGGGAGAATGTTGGATAATTCCAAAGACTTGGAGACAAAGTAATCTCTTCCTAGAAGATGCTAGAAGAGATAGAAAATAGGAAATACAAATAGAACTAGTTTTGTAAGTTTTCATTTATCATATAGGAATAGGAAGTTGCCTAGACCTATAAATAAAGAGCCTATGGAGAGTTGTTCCATAAGACTCAAGAAAGAGATTTAGTTTTTGAGAAGTTTTCTAAATCAATAAAGAAAGGTGTTCTTTAATTCTAAAAGTCTAAACAATTTGAAATATATGGTTTTGTATTCAAGAAAATATCAATCCTACTTTTTAAAGGAAACGAAAACAAGATTTTTAATAAATTAAACAAAAAGCCACATGGAACTTTAAACAAATACTTACTCTGTATTAACATAATGTTTGAGGTTTTCTCATACATATTAAGAATGTTTTAAAATTTTTATGTATTAACATAATGTTTCAGGTTTTCACATACATATTAAGAGTTTTTTAATTTCTTATGTTGCAATTTATTATCTACATCAAAACAAAATCAACAAAGCAAAACAGTGTCGAGTAGAAACGGTCAAAAACACAAAACAATACATTTAATTTTGTATTGAAAAATGAACACATCCTTTAGTAAAAAATGTATAAAACATATTTCACGTGTACGTTAAGTCCAAATCAGTTACTATTAGATACTTTGGTAAGAAGTTACTAAATCTACGTACAACGTTATAATTACAGTGGAAAAGAAGGATTTGACCGGTGTTGTATTAATTATTTTACGTACTTTCGTCAGCATGGCACAAAATTACGTCCAAAAAATATAATCGGAAAACAGAAAAAATTGGAATATAAGGCGTTGACAAAAAAAAATTATTTTATTTAACTTTCTATAAGATAATGTTACAACAAAAAACAAACATGCTCATAAAAGCTTTTACAAATAAGTATATATAAATCACACATAAACAAAAACATTACAACAATAAAACCCTTAACTTGCATGCATGCATTTATTCAAAACTATACGATAGTAAAAAAAAAAGATCACCGCGTGTGGACAATGGTGTATAGCTGATATCATTCAAGCACATTGAAAACCAGAAGGAACGTTCTTGTTACACTGGTTAAGAAGAACACTTAGAGATATTGGAACATTAAGGTTGATGCCAAGAACGTTAGCCCTAAGAGCGGTGCATAGACAAATCGCGGCGTCGAGATCAACCAAACCTTGAATCAATGAGCAACATTGTTGGGATGATGGTTGTCCCAATTGTAAGTTGAGTAGACCGCTTAGGACATTTCCACATGCACCGAGCCTAAGGACATCTATAAGGCAGTTTCTTGACGAGCCAGGGGTGTTTGGGCTTGGGACCGAAGGGCTTGGGATCGAAGGAGTTGGGATAGAAGGAGTTGGGACCGAAGGGCTCGGTGTCGAAGGGCTTGGAACCGAAGGGCTTGGCACCGAAGGGCTTGGGAAGTAAGGACTTGGCACATGCTTAGGCTTAGGACTTGGGCTTGGCTTGGGCTTAGGAGTCTTTGGGGAGCAGCCACAATCAGTTGCACATGTGAATGTGAAAAAGAGGATGTTTAAGGCAAAGAAGAAGGCAAGAGAGGATGAGTTCTTTGAAGCCATTTTATTTGAAAGAATAAGAATGGTATTTGATGTGTTATTGGGATGGTTTTGAGAGAGAGAGATGTGAAGATAAATGAAGAGAGGGTAAATGTATTTATAGTGTTTAGAGAGACTTGATAGAATGTTCAAAAATTGTTTAGTCAAACTTTGTTGTTTTGTCGTAATTGTTTTTTGTCAAATATTATAGGTACATATACTAAAGTCGTATGGCCGATATTTTGTATGAAACTTATAATAAGTTAAAAATTACATATACAAACAAGAATTTTGTACGACTTTTGTGATAGAATTACAAAGAAGCTCGCAATTATGTGACAAGTCATATGTCTCATGTGAATAGAATAAATTTTTACAAAATAATTTATTTTTGCATCGGTTTTATTATTTTCATCGATTTAGAAAATCTCTCTGTTATTACTTTTAAATTTATTATGTGATCTTTTCGTTATTATTATGACCGAAATCTATTTTAGATCTTACACGAAGCAAGTATTATTAAGGGTTAGGCGTAGTAATTTTAGGGCTAAAGTTTCGGTGAAATTAGTGTAACGTAAGAATATGTAAGAGCACCTCCATCGCTTAGAAGTTTCTAAGTCATTATATTTTTATACAAGTGCAATTAATAAAAAAACACTAAATCAAATGCATTTAAGTCAAATGATTGCAAATCTCCTTCACATAGGAGTTCAAAGAAATACTCTTTCTGTTTATTAAGTGTCGTTTTTGAGAGTTTTTTTGTTTCAAGTTTAAATGTTATTTTTTTTTATTCAAAAATTAAATAGGTTTGAGTTTTTTGACCAATGTTATGATTTAATCATATTTAATAATATTTTATAGAAAACCGAAATTTATAATCCGTGTGCAAATCTCTCAAAAAGACATTTATTTTTAAAAACATCCATTTTTATAAAAACATCCTTTCATTTGATTATTTCTTCTCTAAAACATAATTTCAAGTGGTTCGGAGGAAATGTGACATGCTCCTTCCGTCCCGTAATAATTGATTTTTTATGCAATTTGTTTCATATTAGTTTTGATGTTTTTAGTTTTCAACATATAATTTGTTATTTTGTGTTTTCATATTATTTAATTTAAGTAAATGTTCTTCTATTAGTTGAATTATGTTTAGATAAAATATTAAATAATGCTTTTATAGGGATAAAAAAAAAATTTATTGAGTTTTTAATACTCTCTCCTCTAATTATTTGATTTAAAAAAGATATAGTTATTGAATTATTAAATTTGTATAATTGTAAACTTCAACAAATATTATATGAAATAATTTAAATTACTAAAACTACTATAGGTTTAAAGTTATGAAAATTTGTTTAACCCAATAAAATAATAAAAAAACTTTTACTATTTTCTTAAAATGAATAAAAATTCTAGAGAGCGTAAATTAAGAACAAATCAATTACGATGATTTATTTTTAAAAAACTTCAATGGCAAATCCGAGTGGACTTTGTAACCAAAATTATTTGGATCTTACTCCCATCATAACTTATATTGTTAAGCATTTGGCTGTACATATTGCATTATTTAAGCTCCTTTTGTGGACATGCATAAAACTACGTTAAAATCCCCAACAAAAAATATATTGGAATATTAGACATTGGCTAATGGAAATATTATATATATGTATAAAGTCTATACGATAAAGTTACAAAAACATACATGCTTGGAAAAGCTTTTACAAAGAAGTATAAATAAATCTTCACTTAAACAGAACATTACAACAATAAAACCCTTAACTTGCATGCATGCATGCATTTATTCAAAACATTACGATCTTAAAAAGACTATCTTGTGTATAGCTGATATCATTCAAGCACATTGAAAACCAGAAGGAACGTTCTTGTTACACTGGTTAAGAAGAACACTTAGAGATATTGGAACATTAAGGTTGATTCCAAGAACGTTAGCCCTAAGAGCGGTGCATAGACAAATTGCGGCGTCGAGATCAACCAAACCTTGAATCAATGAGCAACATTGTTGGGATGATGGTTGACCCAATTGTAAGTTGAGTAGACCGCTTAGGACATTTCCACACACAACGAGCCTAAGGACATCTATAGGGCAGTTTCTTGACGAGCCAGGGGTGCTTGGGCTTGGGACCGAAGGGCTTGGGATCGAAGGAGTTGGGATCGAAGGAGTTGGGACCGAAGGGCTTGGGCCCGAAGGACTTGGGACTGGTCTAGGTTTAGGACTTGGGTTTGGCTTAGGCTTGGGTGTACTTGGGCTACAGCCACAATCAGTTGCACATGTGAATGTGAAAAAGAGGATGTTGAGGGCAAAGAAGAGGGCAAGAGAGGATGAGTTCTTTGAAGTCATTTTCTTTACAAGAAAAAGATTTGTGTTTTAAGTGTTATTTTAGTGGTTTTGAGGGAGAGATGTGAAGATATGTGAAGAGAGGGCGTTTGTATTTATAGGGTTTAGAGGGACTTGACAGAAGGTTTAAAATTTGTTTAGTCAAATTTTGTTGTTTTGTCGTAATTGCTTTAGTCAAATTAATTGAATATATTTTGGTGATAAAGTCTTATAGACGATATTTTATAAGGAGTTTTACATAAGTTAACAACTAAAAATACAAATTCAATTACAATACAACGTTTTTTTGGTTTTAATGTTAAACTTTATTAATACTTATAACATTACTTTACAAAAATAGCACTTATAAATATGCCGACAAGCCTAATTGGAAAGTTCCATGAGGAAATCAAAAAGGATAGTTAATACAATACGACTTTTGTGGTAAACTACATAGAAGCTTGATATTACGTGGGATGTCATCAGTGGCGGAGCCAGAAAATTTAGTCATGGATGTCAAATATTTTTTAAAGAATGCATAAAATTTACTAAAAAATATGTGATCACAAATTATGATCTTAAATATACTCTATGTTCACTTATTTTTTGAAAACTCTCTATCATTGTTTCATTTTGCCATATTTTCAATATCCGTTTTTGATAAAACAAACTAAAAAAATCATTAAAAAAGTATCACTATTACGGTTATAACTACATATACATATTAAATTCAAATAAAAATTAAAACACAAAATCGTATCTCTTTTAACAATAAGCCCTAAATACTAAATAGTGTACCCAATAAAAGTTTTTTTAATTTGGGTAATAGTTAAAAGGTAGTTTAGCCATTGAAATTTTTTAAAAGGCGTAAAGTTAAAAAAGAATTTAAATTAGGTGTAGTTTTGTAAAATAAGATTTAGTTTTGTGAACTTTTCTAGTAAATTAATTAGATTTTGTGTAAGTTAATGAGTTTATTTGTATATTTTTTTTATAATAAAATTGGATGACATTTAGTTGGATGCAAATTTGATGGGTGTCAAAAATATTATTAGAGGGGTGTCAATTTAAAACTAATAATAAAACTTCAAACATAGAGTAAAATTTAGAAGATAATTCATTTTTTATTAGTATCTCCAAACATATTTCTATTTTAGGAAGGACTATTAAGATGGGAGTGTTGCTTTAGATGAGTGTGAAGAAAGTTGAAGAGAGGGTTTTAGTATATATATATATATATATGCAACTTAAGGAATATATGACGCTTAATTGAAGCTGTCAATACTATTTAATTTTAAGGGCTTACTTAAAATTGTGATATTTTAGCAAGAATGCCTCGCTTTTTTGTAAAGTGGTTAAGGCACATTTTGTATATTTTCTATATGAAAAATTACAAAACTATATCTTTTGAATTGCATTTCACAAAACTACACCATTTTAAAGATATTTTTCAAAACTACACCTAAACACTCAAAATTAAATTCAAATAAATCATACGACACAATCTTACCCTTTAATATTATACTCTAAACTCTAATTAGCGAACCCAGATAAAAAGATTTTAATTTGGTTAACATTTTAAAGGTAAATCAACCATTGAAAATTTTAAAATGGCGTAAATATGTAAAAATATTGAATTATGCATAGTTTTGTGAAGAAATGTTGAATGAAGGTAGTTTTGAGAATTCTTCTGTTTTATATGATGATGAAAAATAAGAGCTTCTATTCATGCAATTTACTAATTGAACAATAATTCTAGTAATATATATATTTAGTCCAAGACCATGCATTGCTATGTAAATACATATGTTTATGGTAGTTTTTCTATATTTTCTATACATAATATATGGTCATATAGGGTGACTTGTGAATGTATCTCACTGATTTTTAAAGAACAATTATATGTTCCTTATATTTAAGGGAGAATTACAAAACTACACCATTTGAATTACATTTCACAAAACTACACTATTTCAAAATTACTTCACAAAACTACACCTAAACACTCAAAATTAAATCCAAATAATCCCTATCCACACAATCTTATCCCCTTAATACTATATCTTAAACACTAATTAGCGAACCCAAATGAAAATATTTTAATTTTGGTAATTTTTTAAAGAGTAAATCAAGCTTTTAAAATTTTGAAAAAATGTAAATATGTGAAAAATTGAATTAGGCGTAGTTTTGTGAATTTCTCTATATTTAACTACATGTGGTACTTTTTATTGTTAATTGTGTATTTTCCTACTTCTACATTCTGTTTAGTATTTTTTCCTTTATTAATTGAAAGTCATAGAGATAAAATTATGGGAGTGATCCATTTTTTAACCTTCCATAATATATAGAGGTTTTGTTCCAGTAAAGCTGAACGTGAAATATGATGGAATATATAAAAATTATGACTAACCAATAATCATGCCATAATTTTAAATTTAAATACCTGTAAAATACCCTATTATATCAGATTTGTACACTTAATAGATCTTTTTTGTTAAATATATAAATAAATATTCAATTAATTATAAAAAGAAAGGGGTTAAAAAGATGTCGATTTTCTAAATTTGATAATCCAGATATAAAAATCATAGCCAAAGAGAAAACCTCAAATATTATTAGTGCACACGTTTAGAAATTATTGTCTTTATAAAAAAACAATTGTTTAAAGATATTGTGCATAATTCCCATGTGTGCCTCATATGTGTCTATGCTGGTTATTTTTGTCTTCTAAAGCCTATATTAATTTTGAAATTTGTTAATTTTTAAGCATTGATTCCCTAGCATAATTAACTAATTATACCTAAGATTTGTAATCAACTCATTATTGTGAGTTTAAAGAGTATTTTCAGACATGCATGTTTATAATACCTTTTCGTGTATCAATTCTAAAAACTCTAGAAAAAACATATATTGTATACAAGATGATATATGGACTAACTACAACCCTTTATGTAACTGTATAAAAAATTAAGAATAATAAAACAAATTATCTAATTGACATTTTGAAAGTTCATGATTTAATTGACATTTTTCCCTATTATATCATATTTGTACACTTAATAGATCTTATTATCTTATATATATAAATAAATATTCAATTAATTATAAAAAGAAAGGGGCTAAAAAGATGTCGATTTCTACATTTGATAATCCAGATATAAAAGCCATAGCCAAAGAGAAAACCTCTAATATTATTAGTGCACATGTTTAGAAATTATTGTCTTTATAAAAAACAATTGTTTAAAGCCTATATTAATTTTGAAATATGTTAATTTTATAAGTAGAGGTTCCTTAGCATAATTAACTAATTATACCTAAGATTTGTAATCAACTCATTATTGTGAGTTTAAAGAGTATTTTCGGACATGCATGTTTATAATACATTTTCGTGTATCAATTCTAAAAACTCTAGAAAAAACATATATTGTATACAAGATGATATATGGACTAACTACATCACTTTATGTAACAGTATAAAAAATTAAGAATAATAAAACAAATTAAAGTCAAATTGACGAAGAGTGTGTATTGATTACCAATCACTCATTTTCATGAAAATCGTAGATGAAGAGAAACGAAATGTGAAACATATGTTTTATTCTTTTCGATTAATGGACTTTGGAAGCATTTATTTGTTTTTTTTTTCCTCTTTTATCGTCTACATTTTTTGTGTAAGTTTTAGTGTCGTCTACACTTTATTCTTTTAAATTAAAACAAACATATTTTCAATATTTAGAAAATATGTTAGAGTTAAAAGAAATTTTAAGAGGCAACCCTCAAAATTATATATAATGATGTTCTGACAAATATTTATACTTACTACTTAATTTGAAAATGTTAAATTTTCATAGGCATGTTATATTACATTTAGCCTTCACATTGGATTTATAAACACAATAGTATTTTAACTATGAAACTATTATAAGAAAAAACCATATATGCTTATTTTAGACTGATAAATCTCACTAGTCTTCTTCCTAAACTAGGTAATTTCTTCCGCCATGTGCAATGAATAAAATTTTAAAATAATAGAGTTTTAAGTATAGATCGATAATTATGTTTAAGATTTAATATACTAATATTTCTAATTTGATTTACTTTTTTCGGTTATAAATTAGATTTTTTTACTAAATTAGATTTAGTTTTAAAGTGTAGTTTTTTGTCGTGAAATAGTATATTCGAAACCATATCACTATATATATGATTGAGTAACTACAACTATTATTTCAAGACTTTCGTATCATGAATAATCCAAACGAAATTTGAATTCAGAAAACTACAAAACACACCCAAGTCCTAAGCCTAAGTCAACCCCAAGTCCTAAGCCTAAGCCAAACCGCGTCAATGATTGTGGTTGCAACCCAAGTCCTAAACCCAAGCCACACCCAAGTCCTAAGCCTAAGGCAACCCCAAGTCCTAATCCCCCAACACAAGTCCCAAGTCCATCAATATCCCAAGTCCTAACCCTAAACCGGTCCCGCCTCCAAGCACCCCTAGCTCATCCATAAATTGTCCTATAGATGTCCTTAAGCTCGGTGCATGTGGAAATGTCCTAAGCGGTCTACTCAACTTACAATTAGATCAACCATCATCTCAACAATGTTGCTCGCTTGTTCAAGGTTTGGTTGACCTCAAGGCTGTGATTTGTCTATGCACTGCTCTTAGGACTAATGTTCTTGGAATCAACCTTAACATACCTATATCTCTAAGTGTTCTTCTCAACAAGTGTAACAGGAAGGTTCCTTCTGGTTTTGAATGCACTTAAATAAACTAAGCCCACGAGAAAACACAAACTTTCCTCTTTAAAGATATTTAGAGTTTGAATAAATGCATGCAAGTAATAGAATTTTACGATTAAATATTAATTTTGCTTAAGTGATATAATACATTTGTGTGAGTTTTTTTTTGTAAAAGTTCTTGTCTTTGATACTTGTATGTTTGTGTATCCATCAATTTATATTTTCAACCCATCTAATAAAAGAATACTCCCTCCATCCCAAAAACGTATAGTTTTAGAAATTTTCACGCATATTAATAATTCATTAAATTCGTGTATTTCCAATATTAAAACAATATTTAATATGGACTTGACTCTAACCTCAACAAATAGAAAAATAGTATGCAAAATCTAATTGGTCAAAAAATATTAAATGACGATAAATTTTACATTGAAATTAAAAAATTACATCTATTTCGAAACAAATTAATTTTTTCTACTAAAACTATATCTATTTTGGAAATGAGAGAGTAGTATATTGTAACCACCAAATTTTTAAATCTTTCTATCAATAGATTGAAATAATTCATGTTAGAGTTTTTTTTCCTTTTAATAGAATCACTTAGTTATTCACCAAACGATTACATATCTTGAGATTAATTTAGTTTCCTATAAATAATCCAATTATAAACAAAACCCTTCAATCTTTTTTAACAAAGAAACCATTCAAAGGTCATATGTAATATTAGACCATCATTATAGATGGTTTTTAAGAGAGATTTTAAGGTGGGTCCCACCTTTTTAAGCAAAAATCGCTTCTACCATTTTTTCTGTAAAAGACTTGTTTTCTTTGCGGGCCCCACTAACACGTGACGGCCCGCAATTGGTTTTTTTTTAAAAATCAAGAAAATAATTTTAAAAAATGCGAAAAACCAAAAAAGTGGTTCTTACCTATAATGATGCTCTTAATCACCGTATTCAAAACACAAATACTATTCATGCAAAAAAACACATATACTATAAACTAATACATATATATATATATATATATATATAAATATGTGAATTCATGTTTTTTTTGTTTTTTATGTGAATTAATATTGTTTATTTGCTTTCTTAGTTTATGAATGAGGTTTGACCAGAAAAGTCTATGGCTGATAGATATTGACAGAGAATATGTGTCGTCATGGAATCATTGGAGCCTTGTGACAATTTTTCAAATACATATTCAAAATCTTAAACACAAAATAGTGAACTCAGATGAATTTTTTTAATTTGTATTAATTTTTTAAAAGGGTAATTTAACCCTTTAAAATATAAAAAGAATGTAAATTTGGAAAATTCTATATAGTTATAATTTTGTGAAATATAACCTGAAACGATATAGTTTTGTGAATTTCTCTAATTGTAAAATAGTATTAATTTCTCCCTGCACATATTATCTTTGGATGTTTTTTTTTTTTTGTCAACATTTGGGCCACAAATGATCGACCCATTAGTCATTCTTACACTGACGTAGGCGTTGGAATTCGATTCCGGATGAGGTGGTGTTACTTGTCTCATGTGGACTTATGACTGTCACTAGGCCAAAATCACTTCCCCATCGAAACGCTTCGGAAAAATGTTTAATAAATTATCAGAATTCTAAATTATACAAAAATATTAAAACTATTATTAATATATTAACTAAAAAATAAAATATAATGTACAAAAAACAAATATATATGATATACTTTCATTTTATATGAATTCCAAAATATGTAGAAGACTATATTAATGTGACATCTTACTCTTTTAATTTTATAGTTATTACATTTCTGTACAGAAAATGAAAACGCCGAGTCTCCAAATATGAAAACGTGTTTCTAAATTAAGATTTGTGTCTCCAACGCGTTTTCTAAGAGATTATGCTTCCGAAACGTTTAAAAAATGGAAAACGCACAATGAAAGGAGTTTCCATGTAACTAGGCGGATTGATAAATGAATGTTAGACTAATAAATTTCCGTACAGAAAATGCACGATTGTAGTTTGCACGTCTACCACCGTCTATAATAGGAGTCGGGTCAACGTGCAAACGTCTTGCTCTTTATAGATGGTGGTAGACGAGCAAACTATCTTCGACATCAACTACTCCAAGAGCCTCTTGATTGACAAGTATTTCATAGAAGATTTAACGCTAAATGTAGCATTAAAGAAGCTTGAGGACTATCTCACTTGTGACTCAAATGAAGAGGCAATATTGAAACCACCACCGTGTAGAGCAAAATCTATGATGGGGTTTTCTAGATCACTGAGACAACAAGTGAAGCATAGTGTTCTTACCCATATTGATCACAATACCGCATAAACACTTATCGGTCCACGATGGGTTGAATTTGAAGATACACATAGAGATTTTTTCATCTCAGATGCTAAGGGTTTCACCAGTTTATGTTTTATGAAACATAAGGTAATATAATCCTTTTTCTAAATAAATCTAGTTTTTGCATCTTAACAAAATAATTACTTTTTGATATTAAAAACTTAATCAAATCGATTATTTTTTTAAAAATACCTTGAAATACCACTAAAAGAAGTTTTCATTTTGAAAAGACGATTACAAAATACCATTAAAATGGTTTTAATATCAAAATACCATAAAAACATATTTAACAAAAATACCACAAACACATAAAACGAATTTAAACACTTTTTGATTTTTTTCGTTATTTAGTGTTTATGTTATAGTTTTAAAAGTTTTAAACTAGTTTTAAGGTTTGTGGTATTTTGAATTTTCTTTTAAAGGTATTTGTAACACTTTCAACAATGTATGCTAATTTTGTAAGGAAAACTTTATTAAGTGTTAATCGTGATAATTTCCATTTGATTTTATATCATAAAAAATCAAATGTTTTATAGTCTTGAAACGTTTCTGTTATTAATTTATTTTTTTCAATGTTAGGTGTATCCTAAGTTTTTAGAGTACATTAGTTACAAAATAATCACGGGGTTTATTCGAGACCAGGTTCGACATAAGTAATGTTGGGTATACGCTGTGTTAGACACAATCAACGCACATCTCCAAATACATGGAGACGAGAAAGAGTTCATCCCACTTTCCGCGCATCACTTATCCTGAAATGCTTGTCTTGAACGCTTATTGAATGAGGGCGAGTACGAAGCACGAGATGACAAAGAACATTGTTGATTTGGCTACGCACTCACGAAAGGCCGGTTTCAAGTACGGCATGAAAAATGGGATTCCTAGGGAAGCGGAATGCGACACAGTGTATGATTGTTTGAAAGAAACCTCGATTCCGGCGGATGATGAGAAATTGTACACAATAGACGGGACTATCACTTATGAGACATTAGATGACGTGTTTGAAACGTTTAGAACTCATCCTGTCACTGCAACATTAATTTGTTATATCGGGTGGGCAAATAAAGAAATATACCGTGGACCGCTAACTCCTAATTCGCGTTTCATTTCTTTACATGCACAATCGATGGAGAAACAATTGTTGTTTGTAAAAATAGCAACGGGATTAGGATTGGTTTTAATGGATACATGTTTGTTTCTCTAGATGTGATGGTGAAGACTCTAGGCATGTCGCATGATCCTAAGGAGCCAGAATTGGATAGGTTCAAGAAAAAATGTTCTTCAGAACCTGAGCATCTCCTAACAACCCCTTGTCAAACCAACAACAAGAGCAAGAGAAGAAAGTGAGTCTGGTCCCGAGGTAAGCTTCTCTGACTAATTTCCCTCAATAAAAAAATTCTTAGTTTTAGTGATGCCCATTACTGTTTTTTTGTTATATTTTCTATATATGCTTTGAATCAATACCTTCTCTGGTTTGGTGTTGGATTTGGATAACTTGAAACAATCATATTAGTTCTTTAGTGTTGTGATTAGGATCCTTTGCACGTGTCTCACTAGTGGCTAATTAGCTTTAATTGTTGTTGCAGTCTTTTGTGGTTAGAGGCATTGATGGGAATAACTCAGAGACACCAGCTTCTATGAGCTACGATGTCAAGGTTTCTAAACCTTTTGCTGAGAAAACATCGAAACCTAACCCCACTGTTAATGAAACCGATACTAGCAAAGAGATTATCACATAACAAGTAGAGGAACATGTCCCCAAAGATCCATGACTTTTGTTTTGGCATCCTTTATGGTATTTTGTTACTTTCAAAATTCCGATTCTTTGCATTACTGTAGTCTTCTTTGCTTTATAGACTAGATTATATACTATACTTGTTGGATGCTAATCAGTCAGCCATCTTCCATGGCTATCAATGGATCAGGAGGAGGAGCTGCTCAAGAGGGTCTTTCTCGTCAGGGAAGCTTGACTTTACCACTTGATCTTAGCAAAAAGATTGTTGATGAAATGTGGAAAGACAATCAGCAGAACAAGAATGGTGGTAATAGTTCTCATGAGAGGAGAGATAAGCAGCCTACGCTTGGCGAAATGATGCTTGAGGACTTGTTGTTGAAAGTTGGAGTAGTTACTGAGAATAGCTGGTTCGAACCATGATTAAAAAGAACCAAAGAGTACATCATTATCCACAACTATATGCTCATCATTTTTTTAATTACATGTAATGTCATTATATAAATTTTAGTATAATGTAATTTTAGATAAAATAAAATTTTTAAAAATATTCCTATTTAATAGGAATATCAAAACGAAACTATAAAAAAATATTACCTAATCAAAACATGAGACAACTTCTGTAATGCCCCTATTTCTGTAATTGAAATCTTTTATACTCCTCAAAAATCTCTTATGCCCCTTTTTATTTTTTAAATAAAAAAAATTCAAAAAAATCGAAAATTGACAAATCTAAACCCTAAACTAATCTAGGGGTCTTGGTTTAGGGTTTGCGAACCCAAATGGTAAGATTTTAGTTTCTAAACCTTAAAATTTTTGAAAAAAACGAATTTATAATCATATTTTGATGATTTTCGGAAAAACTTTTTAAATTTGTTTTTTGATTTTTGAAATATTTTTATAAAATTCTTAAAACTAAATAAAAAAATATTGTCGTTTTCAGATTTTAAAAATATTTTTTTGTGGCCTATAAAATTAAGAAAACGAAAAAATAAAAGAGTGTCTTTATTAGATAAGAGTGTCTTTATTAGATTAGAAGTAAATAGATAGGGGTTTTTGAGAAGATGTTTCATTTTTAATCCAGTAATGAATTTGCTGGAAAGTCGTCTGCCCTATTTTTATAATGTAATAATATTCCATTTATTAAAACAATTTCAGTTATTTATTTAAATTATACCATTGGTATACCGGTTTGTGCTACCGACATACATAATCTCATAAGATTCTTTTAAGGAATAAAGAAAATAAATAAATACAAACTAAACTATAACACAAAATACAAACTAAATCTTACATCACTAATAATTCAGCTTGCAAGAAAATTTAGAAACCATAAAAAAACTAGATGAATTATTAATAAATAGTGTTTTAAAAAATTAAAAATATTTCAACTGAAATATATATGGTTTTGTATTCAAGAAAATATCAATCCTACTTTTTAAAGGAAACGAAAACAAGATTTTTAATACATTAACCAAAAAGCCACATGGAACTTTAAACAAATACTTACTCTGTATTAACATAATGTTTGAGGTTTTCTCATACATATTAAGAATGTTTTAAAATTTTTATGTATTAACATAATGTTTCAGGTTTTCACATACATATTAAGAGTTTTTTAATTTCTTATGTTTTGTTTTGTATACAAAACGCAATTTATTACCTACATCAAAACAAAATCAACAAAGCAAAACAGTGTCGAGTAAAAACGGTCAAAAACACAAATCAATACATTTAATTTTGTATTGAAAAATGAAAACATCCTTTAGTAAAAAATGTATAAAACATATTTCACGTGTACGTTAAGTCCAAATCAGTTACTTTGGTAAGAAGTTACTAAATCTACGTACAATGTTATAATTGCAGTGGAAAAAAGGATTTGACCGGTGCTGTATTAATTATTTTACATACTTTCGTCAGCATGGGATCGAAGGACTTGGCACCGAAGGGCTTGGCACCGAAGGGCTTGGGACCGAAGGACTTGGCACATGATTAGGCTTAGGACTTGGGCTCGGCTTGGGCTTAGGAGTCCTTGGGGAGCAGCCACAATCAGTTGCACATGTGAATGTGAAAAAGAGGATGTTTAAGGCAAAGAAGAAGGCAAGAGAGGATGAGTTCTTTGAAGCCATTTTATTTGAAAGAATAAGAATGGTATTTGATGTGTTATTGGGATGGTTTTGAGAGAGAGACAGAGAGAGATGTGAAGATAAATGAAGAGAGGGTAAATGTATTTATAGCGTTTAGAGAGACTTTATAGAATGTTCAAAAATTGTTTAGTCAAACTTTGTTGTTTTGTCGTAATTGTTTTTTGTCAAATATTATACCAAAGTCGTATGGCCGATATTTTATATGAATCTTATAATAAGTTAAAAATTAAATATACAAACCAGATTTATGTACGACTTTTGTGATAGAATTACAAAGAAACTCGCAATTATGTGGCAAGTCATGTCTCATGTGAATAGATTAAAATTTTAAAAAATAATTTATTTTTGCATCGGTTTTATTATTTTCATCAATTTAGAAAATCTCTCTGTTATTACTTTTAAATTTATTATGTAATCTTTTCGTTATTATTATGACGGAAATCTATTTTAGATCTTACCCGAAGCAAGTATTATTAAGGGTTAGGTGTAGTAATTTTAGGACTAAAGTTTTGGTGAAATTAGTGTGATTTGGTAAATTAGTGTAGTGTAACGTAAGAATATTGTTTGCTTCATCAAAATATTGGTTGTCTATTTTTTAACGGTTACATTTGTAGCGTTTGATAATCTTTGTACTAAATTACTATGAATGTTTAATATAAAAGCACCTACATCGCTTACAAGTTTGTAATTCAATATATTTTTATACAAGTGCAATTAATAAAAAAAACACTAAAATCATAAACTAATTTAACCAATTATAAGATGACACATAAATATATAGATTCTAGAAACATCTACAATCGACTCCAAATTTAGGAATTTTAGCTTCATTTTCTTATTTTGTCTCTCTTTTTTTTTATTCAATTTTAATTTTAGAAACTTACTTTGGGAACTTGGGACGTGGATATGTGGATGACCTAAGTTTTCGTAGGCTGTTACAAAATTGTTAGGAAAAAATATTAGGATGAAATAAGTGCAATTTGGACAATAAATGTAGCTCAAATGGCTTTAAAAGTTAAAAACATTTTATCTTTTTTTTTTTTGGTAATCCTGGTGTCCTGATCCTTACCGAAGTAAGTCCAGACTATTTCCAGGAACGCTGCAGCCCGTATGTTAATTCCGCAGTGGCCGAGGTTCGAACCCAGGAGGCGGAACTCACAGCTGTGAGCCCTTTACCGCCTGAGCTAGAAGCCCCGGTTTAAAAAAAAAAAAAAAAAAAAAAAAAAAAAAAAAACATTTTATCTTATCAAGCCTAAAAATTGATATATACCGAGAGATAATACATTTTTCAGTTTTTGCTATATTGACATTATAATAGTAGAAACTGGAGCCAACTTAAAAAAAGACAATTTAATCTTCAATACAATCCAAAAATCAAATGCATTTAAGTCAAATGATTGCAAATCTCCTTCACATAGCAGTTTAAAGAAATACTCTTTCCGTTTATTAAGTGTCGTTTTCGATAGTTTTTTGTTTCAAGTTTAAATGTTATTTTCTTTTTTATTCAAAAATTAAATAGGTTTGAGTTTTTTGACCAATGTTATGATTTAATCATATTTAATAATATTTTATAGAAAACCGAAATTTTTAAGAGAAAGTCACAAAACTACACCCTTTTAACCATCTCTTCGCAAAACTACACCTAATTCAATATTTTCACAAGTTTACACCCTTTCAAAATTTTAAAAGCTTGATTTACCTTTTTAAAAATTACCAAAATTAAAATCTTTTCATTTGGGTTCGCTAATTAGTGTTTAGGGTATAATATTAAGGGGTAGAATTGTTTGGGTAAGGTTTATTTGGATTTAATTTTGAGTGTTTAGGTGTAGTTTTGTGAAGTATTTTGGAAATGGTGTAGTTTTGTGAAATGTAATTCAAATGGTGTAGTTTTATAATTCTCCCAATTTTTAATCCGTGTGCAAATCTCTCAAAAAGACATTTATTTTTAAAAACATCCTTTTTATAAAAACATCCTTTAATTTGATTATTTCTTCTCTAAAACATAATTTCAAGTGGTTCGGAGGAAATGTGACATGCTCCTTCCGTCCCATAATAATTGATTTTTTATGCAATTTGTTTCATATTAGTTTTGATGTTTTTAGTTTTCAACATATAATTTGTTATTTTGTGTTTTCAAATTATTTAATTTAAGTAAAATGTTCTTCTATTAGTTGAATTATGTTTAGATAAAATATTAAATGATGCTTTTATAGTGAGGAATTTTTTTTTAAAGAGTTCTTAATCTACGTGTAATAACCTAAAAGTTAATATACATACTACTCACTCTCCCCTAATTATTTGATTTAAAGAAGATATAGTTATTGAATTATTAAATTTGTATAATTGTACACTTCAACAAATATTAGATGAAATAGCTTAACTTATTAAAACTACTATAGGTTTAAAGTTATGAAAATTTATTTAACCCAATAAAATAATAAAAAGAACTTTTACTATTCTCTTAAAATGAGTAAAAATTCTAGGGACCGTAAGTTAAGAACAAATCAATTACGATGATTTATTTTTAAAAAGTTCAATAGCAAATCCGAGTGGGCGGCCACTTACTCAAAACGGACTATGTAACCAAAATTATTTGGATTTTACTCCCATCATAAATATTGTTAAGCATTTGATTGTACATATTGCATTATTTAAGCTCCTTTTGTCGGCATGCATAAAATAACGTTAAAACCCCCAACAAAAAATATATTGGAATATTAGACATTGGCTAATGGAAATATTATATAAGATTTATTAGCTAAATGGACAGTTTCTAGGGTACATATTCTTTTGATTCTAGTATATTTTTAAACAATTAAGCGTTGATCTAAGCCGATTATGCAAAGTTTTAAAATAATGAAACGTGACAAATTTATATACTAGAATTTGTGAAAAGGCATATAAATGCATATAACTTTTTGAAAGGTTTATAATTTCGGTTGGTCTCAAAGAATTTTAAAAAATTCTGAAATCATATATGGATATGATTTAAGAACAATCACAAAACTACAATTTTTGAATTGCGTTCCACAAAACTACACCATTTCGAAATTACTTTTCAAAACTACACATAAACACTCAAAACTAAATCCAAATAAACCCTACCCACACAATCATACATATTTTATACTATACCCTAAATACTAATTAGCGAACCCAAATAATTTTTTTTATTTTTGGTAACTTTTTAAAAGGTAAATCAACCATTTAAAATTATGAAAAAAGTTTAAATATGTAAAAATATTGAATTATATGTAGTTTTGGGAAATAAAGGTTCAAAATATGTAGTTTTGTGGATTCCTCTATGATATAAAGGTTGGTCGGGGGAATATGGGATTATGAGTCTCGGTCGAGAACCTCCTTGTTTAACCAATTTTTTTTTAATAAAACGAAACAATTAAAAATGCATTTTACATAACTATATTTATTCAAGATTGATTTTTATAAATACACTTAAACATTAAATTTTAAATTTAAATAAATCAAAAAAACTTGTGAAAAAAAAATCATAAACACTAAAGCATATCTTTTTATATCCTTTTTAACACTAACCCTAAATAGTGAATCTAAATGAAAATTTTGAAATTTATGAATATGATATAAATAAAAAAAAATTAAATTTGGGATAGTTTTGTAAAGTAATATTTAAAAGGGTGTACTTTTATAAATTTTTCAATCTTTATGATATAAAGCAAGACACTTTTATACATCGTCGTCGTTTTCAGAAACTTGAGTCGCATATTTCTGAGGCAACTTCTGTAATGCCCCTATTTTGTACTTGAAATCTTTTATACTCCTCAAAAATCTCTTATGCCCCTTTTTATTTTTTTAACTAAAAAAAATAAAAATAAAAATCGAAAAATTGACAAATCTAAACCCTAAACTAATCCATGGGTCTTGGTTTAGGGTTTGAAAAAATCGAATTTAGAAATCATATTTTAATGATTTTCGGAAAAACTTTTTAAATTTGTTTTTTGATTTTTGAAATATTTTTATAAAATTCTTAAAACTAAATAAAAAATATTGTCGTTTTCAGATTTTAAAAATATTTTTTTTGTGGCCTATAAAATTAAGAAAGCGGAAAAATAAAAGAGTGTCCTTATTAGATTAGAAGTAAAGAGATAGAGGTTTTTGAAAAGATGTTTCGTTTTTAATCCAGTAATGAATTTGCTGGAAAGTCGTCTGCCCTATTTTTTATAATGTAATACTATTCCATTTATTAAAATTTTATTTAGTTATTTATGTAAATTATATCATTGGTATACCGGTTTGTGCTACCGACATACATAATCTCATAAAATTCTTTTAAGGAATAAAGAAAATAAATAAATACAAACTAAACTATAACACAAAATACAAACTAAATCTTACATCACTAATAATTCAACTTGCAAGAAAATTTAGAAACCATAAAAACTAGATGAATTATTAATAAATAGTGTTTTTAAAATATAAAAAAAAATCAACTGAAATATATGGTTTTGTATTCAAGAAAATATCAATCCTACTTTTTAAAGGAAACGAAAACAAGATTTTTAATAAATTAAACAAAAAGCCACATGGAACTTTAAACAAATACTTACTCTGTATTAACATAATGCTTGAGGTTTTCTCATACATATTAAGAATGTTTTAAAATTTTTATGTATTAACATAATGTTTCAGGTTTTCACATAAATATTAAGAGTTTTTTAATTTCTTATGTTGCAATTTATTATCTACATCAAAACAAAATCAACAAAGCAAAACAGTGTCGAGTAAAAACGGTCAAAAACACAAAACAGTACATTTAATTTTGTATTGAAAAATGAAAACATCCTTTAGTAAAAAATGTATAAAACATATTTCACGTGTACGTTAAGTCCAAATCAGTTACTATTAGATACTTTGGTAGGAAGTTACTAAATCTACGTACAATGTTATAATTGCAGTGGAAAAAAAGGATTTGACCGGTGATGTATTAATTATTTTACGTACTTTCGTCAGTATGGCATAAAATTACGTCCAAAAAATATAATCGAAAAAACAGAAAAAATTGGAATATAAGAACATTAACATCAGACATCTTCTCCCACATCTTAATTGGTGGGTCCCACCAGTAATATCAAAATGCACATCTAAAAAATCTAATACAAGAGGTGGTTTTTAAACTATTCGCAGGTCCCACTGCACCGTGGCGACCCGCGATTGGTTCTTTTTTTTTTTGAAAAAAATTAAATGAAAAAAAAAATTAAGATTTTTTTTTAACATCTATTGATGTTAATGCTCTAAGGCGTTGACAAATAAATATTATTTTATTTAACTGTCTATAAGATAAAGTTACAAGAAAAACAAACATGCTCATAAAAGCTTTTACAAATAAGTATATATAAACCACACATAAACAAAAACATAACAACAATAAAAACCCTTAACTTGCATGCATGCATGCATTTATTCAAAACTATACGATATTAGAAAAAGATCACCGCGTGTGGACACTGGAATTTTAGAGATTTTGATTTTGGGAGATTTTGGAAGAACGGAGAAGAGACGTTCTTTTTTCTAGACTTAGGTTATATTCAAAATTAATTAAAGTACATGGATTTGGATCTTATTTGTGGTTTTAAATTTGGATTTGGGTCGGATTTTGTGGTTGGATTGTAAATAATAGTAATTGTCTCTAGATTTTCGTCTTTTACCGTCAAAATCAATTAAAAATAATTGTAAAAGAAAATAGAATAAGGAGCAGTGGCATATGCGATCACTTTTTCTCGAAGAGTGGCAAATAAGAAATTGAATCTTTGTATACAAAACATAATTTATTATCTACATCACAACAAAATCAACCAATCAACCAAGCAAAAACAGTTTGTCGAATACAAACGGTCATAAACACACAAAAACAATACATTCAATTTACTATTAAGTCCAAATCATTTACTATTAGATACTTTGGTAAAAAGTTACTAAGGAAAATTAGTATGTTAGACGAAAAACTGCAAGTACGTACAATGTTAAAAAGACGAATTCACAAAATTACACTATTTCATCCTTTTCTTTATGAAATTGTACCTAATTCAATATTTTGTATATTTACATTTAAAAATGATTGATTTACTCTTTCAAATCAATTGCGAAAAACGAAAAATTTCATTTGGGTTCATTTATTAGTGTTTAAAGTATATCATTAAAGGTGTATGATTGTGTGGGCAAGATTTATTTAGATTTAATTTTGAATGTTTGATTGCAGTTTTGTGAAGTGAATTTGAAATTGTTTAGTTTTGTGAAATACAATTCAAATGACGTAATTTTGTAATTTCTCAATGTTAAAATTGCAGTGGAAGAAAAGGATTTGACCGGTGTTGTATTAAGAGCATTAACATCGGTGGATGTTAAAAAAATTCTTAAAAAATATATATTTTGTTTTTATTTTTATTTTTTGTAAAAAAAATAAAAAACCAATCGCGGGTCGCCACGTGACAGCGGGGACCCGCGAATATTGTAAAATGTGCCCCTTAAAATAGATGTTTTGGAGGCGATATTTTATTAAAGCGGCGGACCCCACCGATTAAGAGTGGGGCAAAAGAGCCGATATTACTTTACGTACTTTGTTATCATGGCATAAAATTACGTCCAAAAAATATAATCGAAAAACATAAAAAAATTGGAATATAATGAAAGCTTGAAAGAAGCTTGAAAGAGAAAAGAAGAACTTTGATATTATTATTGTTTTTCTGTGTCTGTTACAATGCAAAACTCATGACCTATAAAGGGAAAGGAAGTGTGCACAGGATAAGAACAAAGACTGCCAGCTCAGCTGGTCAGAGCCGCAGATCCCAAAGCTACAAATCGGTTGTGCAGCTGTAATGTCGTACTGGCAGGACTGCTGCTTGTCCTCTTCTGCGTCAAGGTCTTGTTACCGTTAGGAGCTTGGTGGTTGGGCCTAATGGAGTGCAGTTTGGAAGAACACAACAAGGCCTCGTTATGATTTAGATGGGCCTTGTTTACACACCCCCTCAAACTTGGCACAGGAGGCAGGACTACGCCAAGTTTGTCTCTCAAGTCGCAGAACGGTTGTTGTGCCAAGGACTTGGTGAATATATCAGCAAGTTGTTTTGCCGAGGGAACATGGCTTACAACAAGAGCACCAAGTGCCACTCTCTCTCGAACATAGTGAAAATCTGTATCAAAATGTTTTGATCTGTTGTGCAACGCCGTATTAGCCGTTAGATAAACCGCCGACAGGTTGTCACAAAACAGTTGAGGAGGATCTGGTAATGTAATGCCCATTTCACCAAGCAATGAGGCTAGCCATTTCAGTTTTGTTGCCGTGATTGAGAGTGTACAATACTCTGCTTCTGTGGATGATCTTGACACTGTGGGATGTCTCTTCGCGGACCAGGAGATTATATTTGAACCGAGGAAAGTACACATACCTCCCGTTGATCTGCGCGTTTCCCGACATCCTGCCCAATCACTGTCGCTGAAACCATACAATAGAAATCCTGTTTCTTCATTGATGTTTAAGCCAAGTTTGCTTGTACCCTTCAAATATCTTAAGATGCGTTTCAGATTTGTAAAGTCTGCCTTCGTCGGAGCATGCATTTTCTGACATACATAATTTACCGCAAACTGAATATCCGGTCTTGTTAAAGTCAAGTATTGTAGTTTACCAGCCAAGCTTCTGAAATACGTTGGTTCCGGAAAGATTTCTTCTTGACCAAGCACTTTGTCTAATTGGAGAGGCAATGGTGTTGCCACTGGATCGCATCCTGCCATTCCTGCCATCTCCAATAGATCATTAGTATATTTTTCTTGACACATAAACAGACCATTCGCATGAGCCTGCACTTGTATTCCAAGAAAATAATGAACAAGACCCATGTCTTTCATGCGAAAAACAGTTTGCAGAGTTATCAACAACTTTTCAATGAGCTTGTCATTATTGCTTGTAAGTAGCATGTCATCGACATATAGCAGAAGGTAAATCACGTCTTGATCATGCAAGTAAACAAACAGTGACGGATCTCCATGAGTACATTTGAAGCCAAATTCAAGGAGAAAGGTGCTGAATTTGTCGAACCATGCTCGTGGTGATTGTCGAAGACCGTAGATAGATTTCCGAAGTTTGCACAAATAATGCGGTTTTTCTGGATCTTCGAAACCAGGAGGTTGTTTCATGTACACAGTTTCTTTCAGATCACCGTGGAGAAAGGCATTTTCCACGTCTAATTGCCTGATTTGCCATCCTTTTACTGTAGCTATGTGCAGAACAGACCGTATTGTGGCTGTTCGGACAACCGGACTATATGTTTCAATATAGTCAATGCCTTCTTCCTGCTCATTTCCTCTTGCCACCAATCTTGCTCTGCGCTTCTTTAATGTTCCATCAGCATGACACTGTGATCTGAATACCCATCCGCAACTTATTGGTTGCATATTTGGCTCCGGTGGGACCAAATCCCAAGTTCTTGCCAGTTCAATGTTGGCCTTCTCTTGCCCCATCGCAGCTGTCCAATTTGGATCTTTAAGAGCCGCAGCAACAGATTTTGGAACAGGAAAGTCTGATTTTATTGTCATTAACATGTATCGTGGATTTGGTTTGCTGATACCATCCTTGCCACGGGTAACCATAGGATGTGTGGTAGCATTCTGAATTGGAGCCTGTGTTTGTTGACCAATTGGAGAAGGCACAGGAGAACCATGGTCGTCAGAGATTACCGAAGTTGGAGTGTCAATAGGCATTTGAGATTGTGGATATGAGGAAATATTTCTTCGACTGGTTCGGGTTCAGGTTGAATCAAGGGTTTAGCAATGAATTCAGATTTCCATGCCGACAAAAGCTTTGTATCCGACAAGTTTAGAAATGATTGATACTGCTTTTGATAAGGGAAACTTGATTCATTGAACAAAACATGTCGACTTATGTACACCCTTGCGCTTGGTGGATGCAAGCATCTGTAACCTTTGTGTGTTTCACTATAGCCAAGAAACACACAATGCAGGCTCTTTAGGTCAAATTTATTTTCTGCATATGGCTTCAGGAAAGGATAGCAACTGCAGCCGAATACTCTCAGCGAAGTATACACAGGAGGTTTGCCTACCAATACTTCATAAGGACTAATATGACCAGGAAGCACCGAAGAAGGGAGGAGGTTGCTCAGATAAGTACCTGTCATGAAAGCTTCCAGCCAAAGTTGATGAGGAACTTTGCTTTGGAACATGAGAGAAAGACCAAGCTCTGTCACATGTCGATGTTTTCGCTCTGCGAGACCATTTTGTTGCGGCGTGTGTGGGCAGGACACTTGATGTTTAATCCCACAGACTGCAAGATGAGTTTTTAATTGTTTACTAGTAAATTCTCCACCACCATCTGTTTGGAAAGTTTTTATTTTGCAATCAAGTTGATGTTCAACATACTTCTGAAACCGTAAGAATATTGAAAAGAAATCTGATTTCATTTTCAAAGGGTACAACCAAGTGTATCTTGAGTAATGATCAACAAAGACTGCATAAAACCTAAACCCTTGGGTAGAAATCACTGGAGAGGGTCCCCAGAGGTCACAATGCACTCTTTCTAGAGGTTTGGTTGCAACAAAATCAGAAACTGAAAAAGGCAAACGACTAAACTTTCCAAGCTGACATGCCTCACAGAACTGCGAGCTTGATTTATTGACAATGATGGCTTTATTTGAAGATAGACGATGGAGAATATCTTGATGTGGGTGACCTAGCCTCAAATGCCACACATCATCACCGGCGGCTTGCTGTCTGTGAGAATAGTAAGCCATGAAATGCGGATTCTCCAAAACGTACAAGTCTTTTTGTCTACTGCCCTTGGTTAGCATATGCCCTGTCTGTTTGTCCTTCACAACAACACTATCAGAATCGAACTCAATGGAACAAGGATAATCAGCAGTGAGTTTGGAGACTGACAAGAGAGATTTAGTAATAGAAGGGCAAACCAGAACATCTTTTAACAGTAATTTACCTTGAAGACTAGGCAGAACTGCTGTACCGACATGAGTTATTGGAAGAAACTCACCGTTACCGACCAATACAGTATCATCTCCTGTGTATGCTTGAGCAGATTGCAGACGAGATGATTGATTTGTAATATGAGTTGTAGCTCCTGAATCAGCACACCATTCCTGTGTTGTAACTTGCTGAGGTTGTGACCGGAAAGCAGAGAGAGCTTTGTGATAATCCTCAGACTGAAAAGAATGGTCAAATCGCTTGTAACATTTGTATGCAGGATGACCAAATTTGTTGCAGATTTGACACGTTTGTCTCCCTTCAGCTGAAGTAGATCCTCCTCTTCCTGACCCCTGACTAATTTGCTGATGAAAGCCACGTCCGTAAGTTGAGTAGCCTCCTCTTCCCCGATATCCGCCTCTGTTATTTGCTCTTCCCCGATAAGGGTAACCTCCTCTGTTAGAGTAGAAGGCATGATGCAGAGACACGTCGGTTGTAGATTCGTAGGAAGAGAGTTTGTCGCTAAAACCGATCAGCTTGAACACCACATCTTCAAAATTAGGGCCAGGAAAAATATCCATTGAGTTTTCTATCACAGTGGTAATGGACTCGTATTCTTTACCCAGACCACGGAGAACTCCGTAAATCTTCTCTTGGTCCATAAGAGGAGCTCCGATCGAGTCCAGTTGGTCACATAGAGACTTGATCTCCGCAAGATATTCTGCAAGGGTTCGAGACCCTTTCTTAGTGTTCTGAATCCGACTTTGTAACTCCAATCTCCTTGTAGGAGAAATACGATTGTATTTCTGCGAAAGATAGTACCACAGTTCTTGAGAAGATTTAAGACCATACACACTTTTAATGGCTTCTTCAGACAGAGAGCCACACAACCATGCCATGATTCGCTGATCTGTTTGTACCCATTTTGTGTATGAAGGATTTGGTTGGTCTGTAAGAAGGTCGCCATTTGTAACACCGATGATAGGAGGAGGACGAGGTGTGGCGCCTGTAACATGACCTAAAAGAGATTGGCTGTTAAGAAATTGTTCAAACTGAAACTTCCATGACAAATAGTTGGAATCGTTGAGTTTCAGTGTGACACACTGAGTAATGGTGAGAGGAGCAGTGAATGAATCACCATCCATAGTTAAGCCTCAGGTTCTAATCCTTGGGCTCTGATACCATGAAAGCTTGAAAGAAGCTTGAAAGAGAAAAGAAGAACTTTGATATTATTATTGTTTTTCTGTGTCTGTTACAATGCAAAACTCATGACCTACAAAGGGAAAGGAAGTGTGCACAGGATAAGAACAAAGACTGCCAGCTCAGCTGGTCAGAGCCGCAGATCCCAATGCTACAAATCGGTTGTGCAGCTGTAATGTCGTACTGGCAGGACTGCTGCTTGTCCTCTTCTGCGTCAAGGTCTTGTTACCGTTAGGAGCTTGGTGGTTGGGCCTAATGGAGTGCAGTTTGGAAGAACACAACAAGGCCTCGTTATGATTTAGATGGGCCTTGTTTACATATAAGGCGTTGACAAATAAATATTATTTTATTTAACTGTCTACAAGATAAAGTTACAAGAAAAACAAACATGCTCATAAAAGCTTTTACAAATAAGTATATATAAACCACACATAAACAAAAACATTAGAACAATAAAAACCCTTAACTTGCATGCATGCATGCATTTATTCAAAACTATACGATATTAGAAAAAGATCACCGCATGTGGACAATGTTGTGTATACCTATATCATTCAAGTACATTGAAAACCAGAAGGAACGTTCTTGTTACACTGGTTAAGAAGAACACTTAGAGATATTGGAACATTAAGGTTGATTCCAAGAACGTTAGCCCTAAGAGCGGTGCATAGACAAATCGCGGCGTCGAGATCAACCAAACCTTGGATCAATGAGCAACATTGTTGAGATGATGGTTGTCCCAATTGTAAGTTGAGTAGACCGCTTAGGACATTTCCACATGCACCAAGCCTTAGAACATCTATAGGGCAGTTTCTTGACGAGCCAGGGGTGCTTGGGCTTGGGACCGAAGGGCTTGGGATCGAAGGAGTTGGGACCGAAGGGCTCGGTGTCGAAGGGCTTGGAACCGAAGGACTTGGCACCGAAGGGCTTGGGAAGTAAGGACTTGGCACATGCTTAGGACTTGGGGTTGGCTTGGGCTTAGGAGTCTTTGGGGAGCAGCCACAATCAGTTGCACATGTAAATGTGAAAAAGAGGATGTTTAAGGCAAAGAAGAAGGCAAGAGAGGATGAGTTCTTTGAAGCCATTTTATTTGAAAGAATAAGAATGGTATTTGATGTGTTATTGGGATGGTTTTGAGAGAGAGATGTGAAGATAAATGAAGAGAGGGTAAATGTATTTATAGTGTTTAGAGAGACTTTATAGAAAGTTCAAAAATTGTTTAGTCAAACTTTGTTGTTTTGTCGTAATTGTTTTTAGTCAAATATTATGGGTACATATACTAAAGTCGTATGGCCGATATTTTATATGAATCTTATAATAAGTTAAAAATTACATATACAATAAACCAGATTTTTGTACGACTTTTGTGATAGAATTACAAAGAAGCTCGCAATTATGTGGCCAGTCATATGTCTCATGTGAATAGATTAAAATTTATAAAATAATTTATTTTTGCATTGGTTTTATTATTTTCATCGATTTAGAAAATCTCTCTATTATTACTTTTAAATTTATTATGTGATCTTTTCGTTATTATTTTTTAGATCTTACCCGAAGCAAGTATTATTAAGGGTTAGGTGTAGTAATTTTAGGACTAAAGTTTTGGTGAAATTAGTGTTATTTGGTAAATTAGTGTAGTGTAACGTAAGAATATGTAAGAGCACCTCCATTAAGCTTCTAAGTCAATATGTTTTTATACAAGTGCAATTAATTAAAAAAACACTAAAATCATAAACTAATTTAACCAATTATAAGATGACACATAAATATATAGATTCTAGAAACATGTATGATCGACTCCAAATTTAGGAATTTTAGCTTCATTTTTTTATTTTGTCTCTCTTTTTTTATTCAATTTTATTTTACAGGAATTCACAAAACTACACTCTTTCAATCTTTGTTTCACAAAATTACACCTAATTTAATTTTTTCACATATTTACATCCTTTCAAAATTTTAAAAGCTTGATTTATCCTTTTAAAAATTACCAAAATTAATTTTTTTTTTCATTTGGGTTCGATAATTAGTGTTTAGGATATAGTATTAAGGGGGTAGGATTGTGTGGGTAGGGTTTATTTGGATTTAATTTTGAGTGTTTAGGTGTAGTTTTGTGAAGTATTTTGAAATGGTATAATTTTGTGAAATGTAATTCAAATGGTGTAGTTTTGTGATTCAAATTTTAGAAACTTACTTTGGGAACTTGGGATGTGGATGACCTAAGTTTCCGTAGGCTGTTACAAAATTGCTAGGAAAAAAATATTAGGATGAAATAAGTGCAATTTGGACAATAAATGTAGCTCAAATGGTTTTAAAAGTTAAAAACATTTTATCTTATCAAGCCTAAAAATTGATATATACCAAGAGATAATACATTTTTCAGTTTTGGTATATTGACATTATAATACTCCCTCTGTTCACTTTTATAAGATGTTCTGGGTTTTATTTTTTGTTTTCTTATATAAGATGTTTTAGATTTGCAAAGCAAAAATTAAATCTAATCAATTGAATTATGGACTTTTGTTTATTATTGGTTGAATTATTTTAAAATTAACTATAAAATTATAATTTTTGAATAAAACAAGAAACATAAATGATATCTTAATATTTGTGATTTTAACTAAAACATCATATAAAAGTAAAGAGAGAGTAGTAGAAACGGGAGCCAACTTAAAAAAAAATACAATTTAATCTTCAATACAATCCAAAAATCAAATGCATTTAAGTCAAATGATTGCAAATCTCCTTCACATTGCGATTTAAAGAAATACTCTTTCCGTTTATTAAGTGTCGTTTTCGAGAGTTTTTTTGTTTCAAGTTTAAATGTTATTTTCTTTTTTTTTATTCAAAAATTAAATAGGTTTGAGTTTTTTGACCAATGGTATGATTTAATCATATTTAATAATATTTTTATAGAAAACCGAAATTTTTAATCCGTGTGCAAATCTCTCAAAAAGACATTTATTTTTAAAAACATCCTTTTTATAAAAACATCCTTTAATTTGATTATTTCTTCTCTAAAACATAATTTCAAGTGGTTCGGAGGAAATGTGACCTTCCGTCCCATAATAATTGATTTTTTATGCAATTTGTTTCATATTAGTTTTGATGTTTTTAGTTTTCAACATATGAGAGCATATCCATTAGTGTTTCTTAAAGAGATCTTAGCAGGTGGGACCTATTAAATAGTTAAGATCTGGATCTTATATTTCATATTTAAGATCCGGATCTTAACTATTTAGTGGACCCTTTGGATACGTGGCGACCTATGATTGATGCGTTTTTAATTATTTTATTTTTCTTTATTTTTTAATCAATTGTTCATGGGTCCCAATGAATAGTTAAGAAATTTTGTGGATTTCTCTGTTGGAGATGGTCTAATTTGTTATTTTGTGTTTTCAAATTATTTAATTTAAGTAAAATGTTCTTCTATTAGTTGAATTATGTTTAGATAAAATATTAAAGGGATGACGATTTTTTTACACCAGGAGAGTACCATCCCACACTGAATCTACATAAACTCTCAATCTCTACACGTATACCCCTTAAGTCGTAAAATTATCTGATTATCCACACAATTTCATTAAAATCTAATTAATTCCACATTAGGTCAAAATTGCAATTATCTTATTAATTAATTGTGACAAAATAGACCCGATTCTGATTGAAATCTAACCCGATTACGATCTAAAACTATGGATCTAGGGCTTATATGTTTTAGCGGGTTAAATCCATAGTTTTATATCGTAATCGGGCTAGATTCGAATCATAATCGGATCTATTTTGTTACGGTTAATTAATAAGTTAATTGCAATTTTGGCCTAATGTGGAATTAATTAGATTTTAATGAGATTGTGTGGATAATCGGATAATTTTACGAGTTTAGGGGTATACGTGTAGAGATTAAGAATTTAGGTGGATTTAGTGTGGGATGGTACTTTCCGGGTGTAAAAAAATCGTCATCCCAATATTAAATGATGCTTTTATAGGGAGAAATTTTTTTTTTAAAGAGTTCTTAATCTACGTGTAGTAACCTAAAAGTTAATATGCATACTACTCTCTGCTCTCCCCTAATTATTTGATTTAAAAAAGATATAGTTATCGAATTATTAAATTTGTATAATTGTACACTTCAACAAATATTAGATGAAATAACTTAACTTATTAAAACTACCATAGGTTTAAAGTTATGAAAAATTATTTAACCCAACTAGGATTTAACCCGTGGTGTACCACGGGTTTATGTTTTTTATAAATAATTTTATATATATACAGTTAATTTAGAAGTTTGTAATATTTTTTCTGATTTTGTAAAATAAATAAAAATATTCAGAATTTCTAAAGAGTATTTTGTTCTTTTATTGTTTATGCAAATAAATATAGAGAAATTCACAAAACTACACGGCCCTTTCAATCATTCCTTCACAAAACTACACCTAATTCAATATTTTCACAAATTTACACCCTTTCAAAATTTTAAAAGCTTGATTTACCCTTTTAAAAATTACCAAAATTAAAATATTTTCATTTGTGTTCGCTAATTAGTGTTTAGAAATAGTATTAAGGGGTATGATTGTGTGGATAAGGTTTATTTGAATTTAATTTTGAGTGTTTAGATGTAGTTTTGTGAAATATTTTTGAAATGGTGTAGTTTTGTGAAATGTAATTCAAATGGTGTAGTTTTGTGATTCATATTTTATATAGCAAAATATTAATATAATTTGTAAGTGTGTTTATTCCAAACTATTATAAACTATAAAAATTAAGGATGGGCAAAACTTCCGGATCCGAAATACCGAACCCAAACCAAACCGAAATCCCCAAATCAATACCGATTCTAAAAACAAATAACTCGAATGTATAGGGAAATTTACTACCATAATACCCGAAATCGAATATGAACCGAACTCAATTTTGTAGAACTAAACTAAACTACTCTAGCTACCCAAAAATTATTTAAAATAATAATAGTTATAATTATATTTGAAGTACATAATTGGAACCAAACCGAAATTAAAGAACCGAAACCGTTCCAAAAATAAATAACCCGAACGAATTGAGAAATTTACTACCTGAAAACCCGAAGCCAAAACAAATTTCTAGATTTGAACCCGAATTACCCGAAATTTGTTTATGATAAAGTTTAATCATTATTTTCAAACTTCTTGTCATTTATCTAGAATTTTTCTAGAAACTGAACTCGTTAATAAATAATTGTTATGCTAGTGTTAATTGATTTAAACAAACTTTATCTATGTTCAATATAGATGTTTATTAACATCTAAAATATTAATATAAATAGAAAATTATAATATGGGCAATGATTATATATAAAAAATTTTCTTAGTGTTAATTGATTTAAACAAACTTTATCTATGTTCAATATAGATGTTTATTAACATCTAAAATATTAATATAAATAGAAAATTATAATATGGGCAATGATTATATATAAAAACTAAACTATATACTTTTAAAAAAATATTTATATTCTGAAATTTTTTATACACCTCCGTAAGAAAAATAAAAAGATTATATCAAAAATATCATAAATATGAAATTAGTGGTTGATTTTATGTTAAAATCGGTTTTATTGTTTTTGTTGATATTTAAGTCAATTTTAAAAAGTATATTTATAGAATGAGATATGTTTGTGTGTAAGTTTCACATAACTCTTTAAGTGAGTTTAAAACCAATGACATAGTATGTAGTTAAGTGAGTTTTTTTGGAAAAGTTCAAAAAAGTACTTCAAAAATAATAATATATATATTTTTAGTATATATTTCGTATAGCAAAAATTTAATATAATTTATAAGTTGATTAGACCAATAATTTATTATTTATTATATTTAGGATTCGAAAATACCCGAATTCAAAATACAAACCGAATCAAAATACACAAATCATATTATGCGATTTACCCAAATTTATTTAAAATTATAATTATTTTGATTATATATATATAAATAATTGTTGTAAACATATTCTAAATATGTAATATAAGATTTAAATTTTAGTAGAATTGCAATTTCTTCTTTTTTGTTTATAATCGAACCGGAAATCAAACTCGTTAACAAACTATTTTGTTTTTTATTGTTTGATATTTTTAACAAAAAAAAATTTCAAATCGTTTTTAAATTCTTAATAATATTAATTAAACCTGTTTGTTTTGATTTAAATAAAATATTAATGGTAGTTTTTATAAAAAAAACTATGTAATAATGTATTTATGTGAATTACATATGTTTATTTTGTTTTTCAAATATTTTTTACATAATTTCTTTAATATTTTTTATTTATATTTGGAGAGAATTATAATATTTCCTTATTTGATTTTTCGTAATTAAATGTTCAAAAATATTTCCTTTTATGCCCAATGGCATAATGTGTAATTTAGTGTGATTTTTTGGAAAATTTCAAATTAGTACTTCAAAAATACTAATATAGATAAAATAATAAAAAGAACTTTTACTATTCTCTTAAAATGAGTAAAAATTCTAGGGAGCGTAAGTTAAGAACAAATCAATTAGACAATTACGATGATTTATTTTTAAAAAGTTCAATGGCAAATCTAAGTGGACTATGTAACCAAAATTATTTGGATCTTACTCCCATCATAAATATTGTTAAGCATTTGGTTCTACATATTGCATTATTTAAGCTCTTTTTGTCGGCATGCATAAAACAACGTTATAATCCCCAACAAAAAATATATTGGAATATTAGACATTGGCTAATGGAAATATTATATATATGTATAAAGTCTATAAGATAAAGTTACAAAAACATACATGCTTGGAAAAGCTTTTACAAAGAAGTATAAATAAATTTTCACTTAAACAGAACATTACAACAATAAAAACCTTAACTTGCATGCATGCATTTATTCAAAACATTACGATTTTAAAAAGAGTAGCTTGTGTATAGCTGATATCATTCAAGCACATTGAAAACCAGAAGGAACGTTCTTGTTACATTGGTTAAGAAGAACACTTAGAGATATTGGAACATTAAGGTTGATTCCAAGAATGTTAGCCCTAAGAGCGGTGCATAGACAAATCGCGGCGTCGAGATCAACCAAACCTTGAATCAATGAGCAACATTGTTGGGATGATGGTTGTCCCAATTGTAAGTTGAGTAGACCGCTTAGGACATTTCCACATGCACCGAGCCTAAGGACATCTATAGGGCAGTTTCTTGACGAGCCAGGGGTGTTTGGGCTTGGGACCGAAGGGCTTGGGACCGAAGGGCTTGGGACCGAAGGGCTTGGGACCGAAGGGCTTGGGACCGAAGGGCTTGGGACCGAAGGGCTTGGGACCGAAGGGCTTGGGACCGAAGGGCTCGGTGTCGAAGGGCTTGGAACCAAAGGACTTGGCACCGAAGGACTTGGGACCGAAGGGCTTGGGAAGTAAAGACTTGGCACATGCTTAGGCTTAGGACTTGGGGTTGGCTTGGGCTTAGGAGTCCTTGGGGAGCAGCCACAATCAGTTGCACATGTGAATGTGAAAAAGAGGATGAGTTCTTTGAAGCCATTTTCTTTACAAGAAAAAGATTTGTGTTTTAAGTGTTATTTTAGTGGGTTTTGAGGGAGAGATGTGAAGATATGTGAAGAGAGGGTGTTTGTATTTATAGGGTTTAGAGGGACTTGACAGAAGGTTTAAAATTTGTTTAGTCAAATTTTGTTGTTTTGTCGTAATTGCTTTAGTCAAATTAATTGAATATATTTTGGTGATAAAGTCTTATAGCCGATATTTTATAAGGAGTTTTAACATAAGTTAACAAATAAAAATACAAATTCAATTACAATACGACTTTTGTGGTAAATTACATAGAAGCTTGATACTATGTGGGATGTCATCAGTGGCGGAGCCAGAAAGTCAAATATTTTTTAAAGAATGCATAAAATTTAATAAAAAATATGTGATCACAAATAATGATCTTAAATATATTCTATGTTCACTTATTTTTTGAAAACTCTCTATCATTGTTTCATTTTTCCATATTATCAATATCCGTTTTTAATAAAACAAATTTAAAATCATTAAAAAGTATCACTATTACGGTTATAACTACATATACATATTAAATTCAAATAAAAATTAAAACACAAAATCGTATCTCTTTTAAGTTTTAACAATAAGCCCTAAATACTAAATAGTGTACCCAATAAAAGTTTTTTAATTTGGGTAAATAGTTAAAAGGTAGTTTAGCCATTTAATTTTTTTAAAAGGCGTAAAGTTAAAAAATAATTTAAATTAGGCGTAGTTTTGTAAAATAAGATTTAGTTTTGTGAACTTTTCTAGTAAATTAATTAGATTTTGTGTTAGTTAATGAGTTTATTTGTATAGTTTTTTTATAATAAAATTGGATGACATTTAGTTGGATGCAAATTTGATGGGTGTCAATAATATTATTAGAGGGGTGTCAATTTAAAACTAATAATAAAACTTCAAAAGAAAATTAAAATTCATGGATATCAATTGACACCCCTTATAATACCTTACACCCCCCCCCCCCTTGACATGTCATTTAAATAGAGTAAAATTTAGAAGATAATTCATTTTGTATTAGTATCTCCAAATATATTTCTCTTTTAGGAAGGACTATTAAGATGGGAGTGTTGCTTTAGATGAGTGTGAAGAAAGTTGAAGAGAGGGTTTTAGTATATATATATATGCAGCTTAAGGAATAAGGAATATATGACACTTAATTAAAGCTGTCAATACTATTTAATTTTAAGGGTTTACTTAAAATTGTGATATTTTAGCAAGAATGCCTCGCTTTTTTGTAAAGTGGTTAAGGCACATTTTGTATATTTTCTATATGGACAATTATAAAACTATATCTTTTGAATTGCATTTCACAAAACTACACTATTTTAAAGACATTTTTCAAAATTACATCTAAACACTCAAAATTTAATCCAAATAAATCATACGACACAATCTACCCGTTAATATTATACTCTAAACTCTAATTAGCGAACCCAAATAAAAAGATTTTAATTTTGGTAACTTTTTAAAGGGTAAATCAACCATTGAAAATTTTAAAATGGTGTAAATATGTAAAAATATTGAATTATGCATAGTTTTTTGAAGAAATGTTGAATGAAGGTAGTTTTGAGAATTCCTCGTTTTTATATGATGATGAAAAATAACAACTTCTATTCATGCAATTTACTAATTGAACAATAATTCTAGTAAAATATATATTTAGTCCAAGACCATGCATTGCTATGTAAATACATATGTTTATGGTAGTTTTTCTATATTGTCATCGACATTGTGTAATTGATACATAATATATGGCCATATATATAGGGTGACTTGTGAATGTCTTATTTATATGCAATTAATCTCAATGATTTTTAAAGAACAATTATATGTTCCTTATATTTAACTACATGTATTTTGGTACTTTTTTTGTTAATTGTGTATTTTCCTACTTCTACATTCTGTTTAGTATTTTTTCCTTTATTAATTGAAAGTCATAGAGATAAAATTATGGGAGTGATCCATTTTTTAACCTTCCATAATATATAGAGGTTTTCTTCCAGTAAAGCTGAACGTGAAATATGATGGAATATATAAAAATTATGACTAATCAATAATCATGCCATAATTTTAAATTTAAATACCTGTAAAATACCCTATTATATCGGGAAAAATGTCAATTAAATCATGAACTTTTAAAATTCACCGAAAAAAACATGAACTTTCACGTGAACCATTTAAATCATATATTTTTCGTTGACTAACGTTTTAAATCATGAATATTTTTTTACTGAGACAAAAAGAGCACAAAGTTGAGTCCGTTAACGGAAAAATTGACATTATACTCAATTCCAGCCAATTGAAGTGTTCGGTTCTTCAAATAAACCTCAAACAGTGTCAAACTATTACGTTAATAGACTTAACTTTGAATTTTTTTTGTTTACGTTGTGTTCTTTTTGTTTCGGTAAAAAAGAATTCATGATTTAAAACGTCAGTCAACGAAAAATACATGATTTAAATGGTTCACGTGAAAGTTCATGCTTTTTTCGGTGAATTTTGAAAGTTCATGATTTAATTGACATTTTTCCCTATTATATCATATTTGTACACTTAATAGATCTTATTATCTTATATATATAAATAAATATTCAATTAATTATAAAAAGAAAGGGGCTAAAAAGATGTCGATTTCTACATTTGATAATCCAGATATAAAAGCCATAGCCAAAGAGAAAACCTCTAATATTATTAGTGCACATGTTTAGAAATTATTGTCTTTATAAAAAACAATTGTTTAAAGCCTATATTAATTTTGAAATATGTTAATTTTATAAGTAGAGGTTCCTTAGCATAATTAACTAATTATACCTAAGATTTGTAATCAACTCATTATTGTGAGTTTAAAGAGTATTTTCGGACATGCATGTTTATAATACATTTTCGTGTATCAATTCTAAAAACTCTAGAAAAAACATATATTGTATACAAGATGATATATGGACTAACTACATCACTTTATGTAACAGTATAAAAAATTAAGAATAATAAAACAAATTAAAGTCAAATTGACGAAGAGTGTGTATTGATTACCAATCACTCATTTTCATGAAAATCGTAGATGAAGAGAAACGAAATGTGAAACATATGTTTTATTCTTTTCGATTAATGGACTTTGGAAGCATTTATTTGTTTTTTTTTCCTCTTTTATCGTCTACATTTTTTGTGTAAGTTTTAGTGTCGTCTACACTTTATTCTTTTAAATTAAAACAAACATATTTTCAATATTTAGAAAATATGTTAGAGTTAAAAGAAATTTTAAGAGGCAACCCTCAAAATTATATATAATGATGTTCTGACAAATATTTATACTAACTACTTAATTTGAAAATGTTAAATTTTCATAGGCATGTTATATTACATTTAGCCTTCACATTGGATTTATAAACACAATAGTATTTTAACTATGAAACTATTATAAGAAAAAACCATATATGCTTATTTTAGACTGATAAATCTCACTAGTCTTCTTCTTAAACTAGGTAATTTCTTCCGCCATGTGCGATGAATAAATTTTTAAAATAATAGAGTTTTAAGTATAGATCGATAATTATGTTTAAGATTTAATATACTAATATTTTTAATTTGATTTACTTTTTTCGGTTATAATTTTTTTTTTTTACTAAATTAGATTTAGTTTTAAAGTGTAGTTTTTTTGTCGTGAAATAGTATATTCGAAACCATATCACTATATATATGATTGAGTAACTACAACTATTATTTCAAGACTTTCGTATCATGAAACGAAATTTGAATTCACAAAACTACAAAATACACCCAAGTCCTAAGCCTAAGCCAACCCCAAGTCCTAAGCCTAAGCCAAACCGCGGCCAATGATTGTGGTTGCAACCCAAGTCCTAAACCCAAGCCACACCCAAGTCCTAAGCCTAAGCCAACCCCAAGTCCTAATCCCCCAACACATGTCCCAAGTCCATCAATCCCAAGTCCTAACCCTAAACCGGTCCCGCCTCCAAGCACCCCTAGCTCATCCAGAAATTGTCCTATAGATGTCGTCAAGCTCGGTGCATGTGGAAATGTCCTAAGCGGTCTACTCAACTTACAATTAGGTCAACCATCATCTCCAGGGGCGAATCTAGAAATTATATTTATCCGGTGCAAAAGTATTTAATAGCCTACAATTTAGATTTTATCAATAGGTGCATTTTCAAAATCCTTAACAAAATTAGACTAATTTTAATATTTTATGGGGTGCAAGTGCACCTCTTGCTATCACCTTGCATTCGCCACTGATCATCTCAACAATGTTGCTCGCTTGTTCAAGGTTTGGTTGACCTCGAGGCTGCGATTTGTCTATGCACTGCTCTTAGGGCTAATGTTCTTGGAATCAACCTTAACATACCTATATCTCTAAGACCATCTCCAACCGAAAACTCCATTTTTTTCTTCATTTTTGAGCAACTCCATTTTTTCTTCATTTTTCCTCCAACCGAAAACTCCATTTCTATCTCCATTTTCTTTCTACTTTTTACTAATATCAAATTTATCATTTTAAGTTTTCATATTTACAAATTTCACCCATTATGTAATTTTAACAAATAAAAATGATTAACTATTTCATAACTAAAAATTTATTATAGAAAAAATAATACATTATTAGACATAAATAAAAACATAAAATAGAAATAAATTAATACATTTTTTAAATACCCATAGAATATTTATTCCACAAATGATCAATATATCAAAGCATTACGAAGTCCAAAATGAGCTTCTTTATCCCTAATTTTTCTATGTCGAGCAAATATGAATGTTTGTTATGTATGATGTTCTTTTAAAATTTGAATGTTTGTTATGTATTTTAATTTTATATTTAGTTATCTTATTTTGTATTTTAGTTTTATCTTTAATTATTTCATTTTGTATTTTATTTTATTTTTAGTTATAATATCATGAATTTTAATTTGATCTTTAGTTATGTTATTATTGCATTTAAAAATAATAATTGATTTTCTAACTAGTTTTGTATATATATTTTTGTTTTAATGTAAAATAATGGTTCATATTTTTTTGTTTAAGTTTAAAATAAATATACGGTTAAATTAATTTTGGAGTTGATTTGCAAATAAAAAAGTTTAAAGATTGATTTGCAAATAAAAAACTTGATCTCCATAAAATGGAGTTGAAAATGGAGATCTCCAAATTTGGAGAATAAAATGGAGATCTCCATTTTGGAGATGGATTTGGAGTTCGGATAGAGCATATTTGGCTCCATTTTCACAAATGGAGGTGGATATGGAGTTCGATTGGAGATGCTCTAAGTGTTCTTCTCAACAAGTGTAACAAGAAGGTTCCTTCTGGTTTTGAATGCACTTAAATAAACTAAGCCCACGAGAAAACACAAACTTTCCTCTTTAAAGATATTTAGAGTTTGAATAAATGCATGCAAGTAATAGAATTTTAAGATTAAATATTAATTTTGCTTAAGTGATATAATGCATTTGTGTGAGTTTTTTTTGTAAAAGTTCTTGTCTTTGATACTTGTATGTTTGTGTATCCATCAATTTATATTTTCAACCCATCTAATAAAAGAATACTCCCTCCCAGTGGCGGAGCCAAGTAAATTTCTTACTGGGGCAAAATTAAACTTCAGCCCAATTGTAATATTATTTTTTCTTATTTAATGGGGTCAAAAAAAATTTAGATGGGGTCAAGATTTATTTTACATGGGTGCAAAATAAAAAAAATCTGAAAAAATAAAAGAATCTGAAAATTTGATGGGTGCAGTTGACCCCACTACTACAACACTCCCTCCGCCACTGCTCCCTCCATCCCAAAAACGTATAGTTTTAGAAGTTTTCACGCATATTAATAATTCATTAAATTCGTGTATTTCCAATATTAAAACAATATTTAATATGGACTTGACTCTAACCTGAACAAATAGAAAAATAGTATGCAAAATCTAATTGGTCAAAAAATATTAAATGACGATAAATTTTACATTGAAATTAAAAAATTACATCTATTTCGAAACAAATTAATTTTTTCTACTAAAACTATATCTATTTTGGAACTGAGAGAGTAGTATATTGTAACCACCAACTTTTTAAATCTTTACAATTTTATTATTGTTATTATCAATAGATTGAAATAATTCATGTTAGAGTTTTTTTTCCTTTTAATAGAATCACTTAGTTATTCACGAAACGATTACATATCTTGAGATTAATTTGGTTTCCTATAAATAACCCAATTATAAACAAAACCCTTCAATCTTTTTTAATAAAGAAACCATTCAAAGGTCATATGTAATATTAGACCATCATTATAGATGGTTTTTAAGAGAGATTTTAAGGTGGGTCCCACCTTTTAAAGCAAAAATCGCTTCTACCACTTTTTTTGTAAGAGACTTGTTTTCTTCGCGGGCCCCACTAACACGTGACGGCCCGCAATTGGTTTCTTTTTTTTTTTAAATCAAGAAAATAATTTAAAAAAAAACTAAAAACCAAAAAAGTGGTTCTTACCTATAATGATGCTCTTAATCACTGTATTCAAAACACAAATACTATTCATGCAAAAAAACACATATACTATAAACTAACACATATATATATATACATATGTGAATTCATGTTTTTTTTTGTTTTTTTATGTGAATTAATGTTGTTTATTTGCTTTCTTAGTTTATGACTGAGGTTTGACAAAAAAAAGTATATGGCTGATAGATATTGACAGAGAATATGTGTGTCATGGAATCATTGGAGCCTTGTGACAATTTTTCAAATACATATTCAACAGAAAAATCTATTTTCTTTATCACTAAATCTTAAACACAAAATAGTGAACTCAGATGAATTTTTTTAATTGGTGTTAATTTTTTAAAAGGGTAATTTAACCCTTTAAAATATAAAAAGAATGTAAATTTGGAAAATTCGATATAGTTATAATTTTGTGAAATATGATCTGAAACGATATAGTTTTGTGAATTTCTCTAATTGTAAAATAGTGCACATTTTATCTTTGGATGTTTTTTTTGTTTTTGTCAACATTTGGGCCACAAATGATCGACCCATTAGTCATTCCTACACTGACGTAGGCGCTGGAATTCGATTCCGGATGAGGTGGTGTTACTTGTCTCATGTGGACTTATGACTGTCACTAGGCCAAAGTCACTTCCCCATCGAAACGCTTCGGAATTTTTTTTAATAAATTATCATAATTCTAAATTATACAAAAATATTAAAACTATTATTAATATATTAACTAAAAAATAAAATATAATGTACAAAAAACAAATATATATGATATACTTTCATTTTATATGAATTCCAAAATATGTAGAAGACTATATTAACGTGAATGTTATGAAAATTAAAAAATATCTTTATTTTTGCGACATCTTACTCTTTTAATTGTATAGTTAATACATTTCCGTACAGAAAATGAAAACGCCGAGTCTCCGAATATGAAAACGTGTTTCTAAATTAAGATTTGTGTCTCCAACGCGTTTTCTAAGAGATTATGCTTCTGAAACGTTTCAAAAACGGAAAACGCACAATGAAAGGAGTTTCCATGTAATTAGGCGGATTGATAAATGAATGTTAGGCTAATAAATTTCCGTACAGAAAATGCACGATTGTAGTTTGCACGTCTACCACCGTCTATAATAGGAGTCGGGTCAACGTGCAAACGTCTTGCTCTTTATAGATGGTGGTAGATGAGCAAACTATCTTCGACATCAACTACTCCAAGAGCCTCTTGATTGACAAGTATTTCATAAAAGATTTAACACTAAATGTAGCATTAAAGAAGCTTGAGGACTATCTCACTTGTGACTCAAATGAAGAGGCAATATTGAAACCACCACCGTCTAAAGAAATCTATGAGGGGGTTTTCTAGATCACTGAGACAACAAGTGAAGCATAGTGTTCTTACCCATATTGATCACAATACCGCGTAAACGCTTATCGGTCCACGGTGGGTTGAATTTGAGGATACACATAGAGATTTTTTCATCTCAGATGCTAAAGGGTTTCACCAGTTTATGTTTTATGAAACATAAGGTAATATAATCCTTTTTCTAAATAAATCTAGTTCTTTCTTAACAAAATAATTACTTTTTGATATTAATTAAAAACTTAATCAAATCAATTATTTTTTTAAAAAATACCTTGAAATACCACTAAAAGAAGTTTTCATTTTGAAAAGACGATTACAAAATACCATAAAAACATATTTAACAAAAATACCACAAACACATAAAACGAATTTAAACACTTTTTGATTTTTTCCGTTATTTAGTGTTTATGTTATAGTTTTAAAAGTTTTAAACTAGTTTTAAGGTTTGTGGTATTTTTGAATTTTCTTTTAAAGGTATTTGTAACACTTTCAACAATGTATGTTAATTTTGTAAGGAAAACTTTATTAAGTGTTAATCGTGATAATTTCCATTTGATTTTATATTATAAAAAATCAAATGTTTTATAGTCTTGAAACGTTTCTGTTATTAATTTTTTTTCTTTTCAATGTTAGGTGTATCCTAAGTTTTTAGAGTACATTAGTTACAAAATAATCACGGGGTTTATTCGAGACCAGGTTCGACATAAGTAATGTTGGGTATACGTTGTGTTAGACACAATCAACGCACATCTCCAAATACATGGAGACGAGAAAGAGTTCATCCCACTTTCCGCGCATCACTTATCCTGAAATGCTTGTCTTGAACGCTTATTGAAGGAGGGCGAGTACGAAACACGAGGTGACAAAGAACATTGTTGATTTGGCTACTCACTCACGAAAGGCCGGTTTCAAGTACGTCATGAAAAATGGGATTCCTAGGGAAGCGGAATGCGACACAGTGTATGATTGTTTGAAAGAAACCTCGATTCCGACGGATGATGAGAAATTGTACACAATAGATGGGACGATCACTTATGAGACATTAGATGACGTGTTTGAAACGTTTAGAACTCATCATGTCACTGCAACATTAGTTTGTTATATCGGGTGGGCAGATAAAGAAATATACTGTGGACCGCTAACTCCTAATTCGCGTTTCATTTCCTTACATGCACAATCGATGGAGAAACAATTGTTGTTTGTAAAAGTAGCAACGGGATTAGGGTTGGTTTTAATGGATATATGTTTGTTTCTCTAGATGTGATGGTAGATGTGATGGTGAAGACTCTAGGCATATCCCTCAATAAAAAAATTCTTAGTTTTAGTGATGCCCATTACTGTTTTTTTGTTATATTTTCTATATATGCTTTGAATCAATACTTTCTCTGTTTTGGTGTTGGATTTGGATAACTTGAAACAATCATATTAGTTCTTTAGTGTTGTGATTAGGATCCTTTGCACGTGTCTCACTGGTGGCTAATTAGCTTTAATTGTTGTTGCAGTCTTTTGTGATTAGAGGCATTGATGGGAATAACTCAGAGACACCAGCTTCTATGAGCTACGATGTCAAGGTTTCTAAACCTTTTTGCTGAGAAATATGTTAATTTTATAAGTAGAGGTTCCTTAGCATAATTAACTAATTATACCTAAGATTTGTAATCAACTCATTATTGTGAGTTTAAAGAGTATTTTCGGACATGCATGTTTATAATACATTTTCGTGTATCAATTCTAAAAACTCTAGAAAAAACATATATTGTATACAAGATGATATATGGACTAACTACATCACTTTATGTAACAGTATAAAAAATTAAGAATAATAAAACAAATTAAAGTCAAATTGACGAAGAGTGTGTATTGATTACCAATCACTCATTTTCATGAAAATCGTAGATGAAGAGAAACGAAATGTGAAACATATGTTTTATTCTTTTCGATTAATGGACTTTGGAAGCATTTATTTGTTTTTTTTTTTCCTCTTTTATCGTCTACATTTTTTGTGTAAGTTTTAGTGTCGTCTACACTTTATTCTTTTAAATTAAAACAAACATATTTTCAATATTTAGAAAATATGTTAGAGTTAAAAGAAATTTTAAGAGGCAACCCTCAAAATTATATATAATGATGTTCTGACAAATATTTATACTTACTACTTAATTTGAAAATGTTAAATTTTCATAGGCATGTTATATTACATTTAGCCTTCACATTGGATTTATAAACACAATAGTATTTTAACTATGAAACTATTATAAGAAAAAACCATATATGCTTATTTTAGACTGATAAATCTCACTAGTCTTCTTCCTAAACTAGGTAATTTTCATAGGCATGTTATATTACATTTAGCCTTCACAATGGATTTATAAACACAATAGTATTTTAACTATGAAACTATTATAAGAAAAAACCATATATGCTTATTTTAGACTGATAAATCTCACTAGTCTTCCTCCTAAATGATGGATATATATATGTATAGTATTTTAACCAATCTCTAAAACTTAAAAAAGGGTGAACATATTTAAAATGAATGAATTAGTCTTATAAATAGAGACACAACAAACTAAAGGAGATAAAATCAACATTTATTTGATAAAAATAAAGCAACTTAAAAAAAGAAAAGAAATTTAACAAAGAATCATAATAAAGAAAAACATCAAATATTATGACCAAACAAAGCATAGATAATTAAATAGTTCAAGCACATATGTATCCAGAAGGGATCTTCCTGCCACAAACATTAACCAGAGCGGTAAGAGAGATGGGAACATTAAGGTTAATGCCTAAAACATTAGCCTTAAGAGCGGTGCAAAGACAAGCCGCGACTTCAAGATCAACCAAACCATTAAGGAGTGAGCAACAAGGCTTGACCGGTGGCTTTCCTAACTCGATGTTGAGTAGACCCTTGAGAACATTGGCGCAAACACCGAGCTTGAGAGTGTCTCTTGGACAACTTCCCTTGGATGAAGGGCTCGGAGTGGGCTTGGGCTTAGGGCTTGGGCTGCAGCCACCGCCACACGCGGTGGTTAGTGTGAAAAATAGGATGTTGAAAGTGAGGAAAATGACAAGGGAGGTTGATATTTTCGAAGCCATCTTTTTAAAGGTATTTTTCTAATTTTAGAAAGAAGTTGTAAGAAGGAAATTGTTGCTTTAGAGAGTTGTGAAGAAACATGAAGAGAAGGTGTGTGTAAATATAGGGTGTTAGGACAGTTAATTAAATCTGTCACTATTATTTAATATTATGGTTTTATTAGAGGTTATGAGTTATGATATATTTTAGTATGTGTAGATCTTTGGTTTGGAGTGGTTAAGGCACATTTCCTTTGTTTTTATTTAGTAAGAAAGTGATTATTTTTTATCATGGAGTTTGATAATTGAACAATAATTCTAGGGAAATATAATTATTGAAGCACAATATAATTGTTTTGCAAATCTGTTTATCTTATAGTTTAAATTTTTTTATAACCTAAATTGTTTAGTTTAATGTATGATTAGTTATGTGTTTAGTGAAAGGTGAAAGACTCATTTATATTTGACAATTTGAGGGATGAAAATGAAATAAAAGAGATACTTATTTAATCAAACAATAAACTATATGAATATAATGTCCCTCATATAAGGTTTTATGTAATGAATTTTAAAGACCAGCAAAGTTAGAATTGATAGACAAACCAACGTAATCAGTTCATGTTATACTTTAGTAATTTAAATTATATTCTGGTTTTTTTTGACAATCACAACATTATGCATGTTAGGTATTTTGATCATCTAACTATAATATCTTATATATTCATCAAATGGGAAGGATAAAAATGGCTAACCGCGCGCCAAATATATGATATATCACTAATTGAATGTAATGGAAAAATACAAAATTTAAATTAGGACAATTACAAAATTAAATTTTGAATTGCATTTCACAAAACCACACCATTTCAAAGTCATTTTTAAAATTATACCTAAACACTCAAAGTTAAATCTAAATAAACCTTATTCACATAATCTTTCCCTTTAAATATTATATTCTAAACACTAATTAGCAAACCAAAATAATTTTTAAAATTTTTTCGTAAATTTTTAAATGGTAAATCAACCATTTAAAAATTTGAAATGGTGTAAATATGTAAAAATATTTAATTATGCGTAGTTTTGTGAATGACTGGCTGAATGGTATAATTTTGTGAATTCCTTAATTTAATTAGTATTGTTGCACATGTCTACCAGAATTGACAATAATCCCATGTGTATCCTCGTATATGTATGTGTTTTAATTAGCTGGCAAATGTTTGTTTAGGGTTTATATCATATTATCTTATAATTATGTATGTAAGAACGTCGTAAGCACTCATTGCAGTTATAAATGGGAGATGATCAAATTTTTGTTATAATCTAGTTTTTTTGGGGTTAAATTTTAAAATGTTATAGTCTAGTTTATATTAAGAAAGCAAATAACGATTAGATTAATATTTGCAAGTGTTGTAAATATGAAATAGTTTTTGGCTTTACCTCACTTCAAGGACATGTTAATATATATTATATAATATTATGTAAGTCATGTATTGATATAATATTATGTAAGTCATGTATTGATATAATATTATGTAAGTCATGTATTGAACCTAAAATGTATGATCTCGAACTTTTACAAGTAACTAATATAGTATTTTTTTGACAAAGTTACTAATATAGTATTAGTACGAATTGAAGCAAATAGTTAAGTAAACCTCCTACATTCTCATGCTAAATATCCAACGCCAAAGTAATTTAATGTTAACTAAATTATGTTAATTTTTAGAAAAAACTACTTTACGTTGTTATCATGGTTCTAGAACTCGCTAGGCGCTACGCGTGCGGGCAGCAGGGACCTAGCGTCTAGCAAAAAAATCAGAGATTAATTGGGAATTAATCGGGGAGTAGATTTGGATATATTTATATTTTTATATATTTTTTACTTTAAATTAATTTTTTATTATCATTTATATTGTTATTAAACTCTAAAACTAATAACTTATCAAAGTTTTTATAAAATTTAAATTTAAGTGATCAAATTAGTCGAGAAAAATCAAAAATTAATTGGATTATACGAAATTTTATAGAATTAGACAATGTTGCTCATGTCATTGAATTTAAGCGGCTAAAAACATAATCGGCACGGATGACCACTCAATGGCGGAAACTCGGGAGAGTAATCGGTTAGGCGGACGAGTTTTAGAACAAAGGTTGTTATGAAACCAATGAATATAATTTAACATGCTGAATGGTTTAATTATAATTGATATATTATTACTTTTTCACTATAAAACGATTTTCGTAGCTACAAATAGTAGAAATCTAATATTTAGAGAAAATTGATGAATGACCTAAACCAACATAGTAAATCTTTCACCAACTATAATATAAATCACTAGATTACCGCCACTTGTAATTAATATTTGGGAGAATCACAAAACTACACCATTTGAATTACATTTCACAAAACTACACTATTTCAAAAATACTTCACAAAACTACACCTAAACACTCAAAATTAAATCCAAATAAATCATGCCCACACAATCCTACCCCCTTAATACTATACCTTAAACACTAATTAGCGAACCCAAATGAAAATATTTTAATTTTGATAATTTTTTAAAGGGTAAATCAAACTTTTAAAATTTTGAAATGGTGTAGTTTTGTGAAAATATTGAATTAGGCGTAGTTTTGTGAATTTCTATTAATATTTTGTTATTTTGGTCAGCAAGTAAAAGAATATTGCGACCTGGATAACTGTCTATTGTCTCTTCAATACTTGTTTCGTTTTTATTTTAGTTTTTTTTTTAAAATTATGGTATACTCATATGTCATATGTTGTTTAGGTGACAAATGTCATTAAGTTGTACCATTCTCTTATTAACAATATGATTAAATATATTGTACGTTCTATATTCTAATCATTTGCTTATAATGCTGATTTGTTAGAGATACGATTTTTGTTTTTAATAAACCTAGAAATTGTGTGTACGTACCAACACATGCTCAATTATTATGTAAGACATATCATGTTGGTTTAAGTTTATTAAATTTTAACTCATATAAATTAAGAAGAAAAAGAAGGTGATTTAAATCCTTCTATCTAAAAGGAGGCTTCTAGAGCTCCTTAAGCTATGCACGTCATACAAAAAAATCGCTATATGGCTTCCACGTCAGCGTAGGAGTAAGAGAGTGTACCGTGGTTTACCTTCTGGTTTACCTTCTGGTTTACCTTCTGTTCTTTTCGCCTCCTCCGTCTCCTGACCTTCTCTCGCTTTCTCTTCATCTTCTAAGTTCGATCCTCATGATCTTTATTACTCTTTCATTATGACTCTTTCAATGTGAAACCACTATTTAAATTAAACTCAAATTTTTCGTAATTGACCAATCCTCATCAAAACCCACTCGTTTTTCCCCTCGTTCATCTCCCCTGCAATCTGGTTGAACCCACGTCGCCGGAATTACGAACGAGAAACAAATACTCCTATTAGAAACTCGAAGACAATCAAATCTCAGTTTACAATCCAATCTCAACGACATCTTTTTTTTTTTGTATTTAATCCCTTCTCTTATTTATCATTTACGGTTTTTTTTTTTCTCTAAAGATTTTATGTGAAGAAATTGCCTTCCTTTAGGTTTCAATATCGGTAGTTCTTAATTTTTGGGGTTAAAAAATCGAAAAAACCTCTATAATAACAGGGTTTCGATGGTAATCTAATTTGCATAGATCTTGAGGGATTATGTGTTTTCACGATTATTTGAGATTATGCAGAGATATTCGAAGATTGGTAACTGAAAAGATGTAAGATGCTTTTGTCTTGGTATAAACTTCGCCTACCAAATGAATACATGCCTTAGTTATACCATCTCTCTTTTCAATAATTAATTTCGGATGTTTAATAGTTTCAAGTTGTCAGGTTACAAGAAACGAATATGGATACATGTGTGAAAAGGTTTATGCCTTGATAACGTAATGCACATGCATGTGTTCAACAGAGAGCAGCGGAGCAAGTTTGACATGAAGAAGAAATGGTACATTCTGATTTATGTTCACAACAAGTTTCGCAAAAAAAATTGGTCTACAATGGACATAATGGTTGAATTTCTTACTAGCCAATGACGAGAACATAACCATAGAAAATCTGTCTTAACATGTCTACTAACTTACCAAGCATCGTATTTCCAACTCTTCATGTTCACTAGGTTTGCGTTAGTTATTAGTTTCTCTTTTTCTATATTTAGATCTTCAGTATTAAGGCTAAACAAAGATAACTTGGTTCAAATTTTGTGTCTTTAAGTTAGGAACCTACCAGCCAATTATCTTTATAATTTTTTAAATATTGTTTTATATATGTCCAGACACGGGTGGCTAGGGAATGTGTCTATTTTGAGTTTCAAGCTCAGGAGAAGAAAGAGGAAAGATATTATTGCATTAATTTTATTTGACATGGATATCAAACTCATGCCTTAGTGAATCCCACATGGTTTAAGGTAGAGTTTGGATCTCGCCTCTATTTACAACGAAATCCATTTATTTTGAGCAAGTACTCAAACTTCAGACTTCAACTTTGTTCGGAAAACGTAATGACATCATTCTTTAGTGTTCTTTGCCACTGAAGAGATTGTGATATTCCCCTTTGACCACGTATTTGTTTGGTTTAAAGTTAGGTTCTTTACGAAGCCATATGTATAATCATGGATCATGGAACAAGTTGTGATATGGGAGGTGAATAGAAGGGAGAAAGTACGTTTTATAGGCGTAAACGGAGGTGGGAAGCCGACCTAACTCCGGATAAGCACGAGTCAAGCAGAACATGATTCATGTAAGGTTAACAAGGCCAAACCCCACTATGAAAAGTCGTCTTCCTGAGCCATGAGTTTGAGGTTTAGATGATCACAATGGTGAAGGAAGAGTTCGTGAGTGCTTAAAAGGAAGAGATGAGAATAATTGACAGACGATTGAAGAATATGTCAGTGTTTTGGACCTCATGCTTTCAAGTGCATAAGGTGATTAGGGGTTTAGCTTCCCAATAACTTGAAACTCAATCGGAGAATATTGAAAATGTTTTGCGAGGTAATACTGCGAGCAAATGTTGCATATGCAGATTTACGGTCAAGTGAAGCCTTGAATGAGTGAAGGTTGGTGTTTAGCCTATTGATAGAACGGAAACAAATGAAAAAGAAATAAAGGGATACAAGAAGATGAAGTAAGAAGAAAGCAACCAGAAAACAAAGAAATAACTATTCTATTGAATTTTGTTGAGGTGAGAAAGATGAGAGAAGAAACCAGAAATCAGTTTTGTTTGGGTGTATTGAGTGGTCTACATTTTCGTTCTTCTTCTCTAAGAGTGAATTATGATTTTGTTTAGTTTCTAGATTATAATGAATTTTGTTGAGGAAAGAGAACAAGTATGATAGATTAGTCATTTGTAGATTATCTTCTCTTAACTAAAACAATTCTGAGAAACAAGAGATTACTACTCCATACAATTTCAAAGAAATTACAATATGTCATTTAAAATAACGAAGTTTAGTTTAGAATTGTGATTAACAAAACTAGAATATAAAATTAAAGTAAACAAAAAAATAATAAAGAAGTATATTTTTCACTTCACAAAATTACTAAAATACACATTCAAGTTACAAAACTACACCATTTGAATTACATTTCATAAAAGTACACCATTTTAAAATTATATCACAAAACTACACCTAAACACTCAAAATTAAATCTAAATAAATCCTACCCACACAATCCTATCCCCTTAATACTATACCTTAAACAAGTAATTAGCAAACCCAAATGAAAAGATTTTAATTTTGGTATTTTTTAAGGGTAAATCACGCTTTTAAAATTTTGGAAGGGTGTAAATATGTGAAAATATTGAATTAGGTGTAGTTTTGTGAATGGAGGATTGAATGAGTGTAGTTTTGTGAATTTCTATTTTAAATTATATTGAATAACAAAAATATATTGAATCAAAACCCGCGCGCTACGCGCAATTTCCTAGTCTCTCTATCTAAAAGAAACCTTTTAGAGCTCCTGGAGTAGGCCACGTCGTATTGTCAAACCTCCTATATTGACGCCACGTCAGCTAATTAAGTAGAGAATTAAGCCTAACGTAATTTACGAAGCCCACTTATTGACTCATTGTCGGTTCAGGTTCTTCGCCATGTCAACTCGCCGCAAGTTATAGGAAGCTTATTCATTCGGTAACACTTTAAGTTGTAACATTCATAGCTTGACCATTCAAATTTCATATTCCATAATTTCCATTAATGTATCGTGCTTTTTTCATCTATAACATATATACGATTCTTCAGCTTACCAAAAACCTTAATTATAAATCCATCAAACGATTGAAGAATCGACGAAAACTCAAGATAGAAGATAGAACATCTTGGGTTTTGTCTTCCCCGTCTGCAACAGAGGCTTCTTCGAAAAGTTCACAGAGCCAAAAAAATAATCCAATCCCTACGGTATTGTTCCGATGTCCGATCCAGTCTCATCACGCTTCCCCGATGCTTTCGATTCGGTAAAATTCCTCTATAACTATCTTTGATAGCTTCTTTAAATCAATTTATCTCAAAATTCTTCTTTAAATTCATACGCGCAAGTTCAAACACCCTTCAAAGCCAAGTCCATATAGAAAGGTACGGAGCTTTCTTACTTTCTTTTGAAATAAGAAACACCAAGTTTCACGCATCTTAAGCGCTACTATTGCTCGGGTTTGATCTTATTTATTTTTTATTCTCTTTGTCTGGGCGTTATTGTAGAAGATAAATCATTACAACCTTCAGCAAAACGCCTTTGGATTTGATTGTACGAATGTTGTTGTTTTTCCTAAGCCTCAATCTATTGGCTTATTCTACAACAACATCAATCAACCTCTTCCATTACATGAGGTACATAATAAAGCAAAGTTGCCTCCTTTTTAGTTTTTTCTTCTAAGATTTTGCGGGGATTTGAACCAAATATTTACTAAATTTGTGTGTTTTCCTTTTACCAAGCTTCATCTTAGTTGTGTAATTCTAAGTACAATTTTTACATCATTAATACAAAGGTACTAGGATTTAACCCGTGGTACACCACGGATTTATGTTTTTTACAAATAGTTATATATATATATATATACAGTTAATTTAGAAGTTTGTAATATTTGTCATGTTTTTATAAAATAAATAAAAATATTCAGAATTTCTAAAGAGTATTTTGTTTTTTTATTGTTTATGCAAATAAATATATAATGAGAATTAGATTTTATATAGCAAAATCTTAATATAACTTGTAAGTTGGTTTATTCCAAACTATTATAAACTATAAAAATTAGGGATGGACAAAACTTCCGGATCCGAAATACCGAACCCAAACCAAACCGAAATCCCCAAATCAATACCGATCTAAAAACAAATAATTCAAATGTATAGGGAAATTTACTACCATAATACCCGAAATCGAATCCGAACCGAACTCAATTTTTTAGAACTAAACTAAACTACTCAACTTACCCAAAAATTATTTAAAATAATAATAATCTATATATAAATAACCCGAACGAATTGAGAAATTTACTATATGAAAACCCGGAGCCAAAACAAATTTCTAGATTTGAATCCGAATTACCCGAAATTTGTTTATAATAAAGTTTAATCATTATTTTCAAACTTCTTGTCATTTATCTAGAATTTTTCCAGAAACCGAACCCGTTAATAAATAAATTTTTTTTTATTGTTTGATAATTTTAACAAAAAATTGTTTCAACTCATTTTTAAATTCTTAATAATATTAATTAAATCTATTTTGACTTAAATTAAATTTTAATGGTAGTTTTTTATAAAAACTATGTAATAATGTATTTATGTGAATTATATATTTTTATTTTGTTTTTCAAATATTTTTTTACATAATTTTTTAATATGTTATCTATTTTTGGAGAGAATTGTATTATTTCCTTATTTGGTTTTTCGTAATTAAATGTTCAGAAATATTTCTTTTCATACTCAATGGCATAATGTGTAAATAAGTACAATTTTTTGGACATGTTCAAATTAGTACTTCAAAAATAATATATAGATAAAGTCAAGTTATGATAAGTGATCAATCATTTATTTACAAGTTAGTGACTTGAGTTCATTCTTTATGTTCCGCTATAGGAGAAAAACTGAACAATAACCGTCATCATCATCATCGATAAAAGCAGGATTTCCATGATAAGATGGAGGATGTTTTAGCCCAAATGTATTTTCATTACTACGGAAAACTTCTACATCGGCATATTTTTTTGTCAATGTTTGCTGCACTGGTAAGCAGATATTACAATGTATAAAGGAAACAACCACACAAGCTATATGATCAAAGAAGCTCAAAGTCCATGCCTTTTCGCTCACTAGACTACCTCTCATGGTCTCTTGCCTTGCTTTCCCAAGCTTCTCCGCATCATCTTCATCTCCAACCTGTCTATAGGAGCAACAAACATAAGATCCCAAAACAGAGAAGCCTAGGAAAACCATCACTTCCTCAAATTTTGTCGTTGTTTCGCCCCAAGGGAAGACGAATGATTTGGCTACAAAACACCATTTCTTGGCAATGGAGAGAACATATTGTTTAGTTATATTGTAAGTAAAAGCTTTGCTTGCTTGAAAGCATACCAACTCTCTTCCATGTGGGTTCATGTAAAACTTTTATGCTTCTTTGACGGTAGAAGCTTCCATGCAAAGACGCAAAAGACTATTTTCTTAGTTTTGAAATGTTGAATGTATACTCATACAAACATTATACAATCTGTTTGTTTTTAAGGATAAATATATTTATTTCTTAAGAATTAAATTAAAATTTTAGTGTTGAATTTTTATAGTTTAGTTCTATGATTTTTCAAAATTAATTAAATCTTCTGTTTTTTTAAAAAATTGGAAGATATTTTTTTAAATCGAACATGATTTTTTGATAATTACTATTTACTTATTGGGCTTTTTTATATAAAAAAAATTGAAATTGAAATGCTGAAAGAGAAAAATGCAATATTTATCTTAGTTTACACTACTTTACTTTATAGTAAGAAATAAGTATAACATGGAATTCATAATATTTATCTTATACATAATATTCACAATATATTAAAACTTTCAGTAACGTCTCAAGTCATTTAGAAGCCAAATTGCTTAGGAGTAGTTTATATGTGTAGTATAAATGTATAACATTTGATCATTTTAGAAAGCAGTAAACATTCTTAAATTTTGAATAATTGACTATATGTATAATTGTGCGTTAGTGTAAATTAAGATAGCTAATTTGTGGTGCAAAAATCATAATGAGAAATTCCTCAAAATAGCCTGAAAAAATGTTTTTTGGACAAGAAAAACATTACAAGTTTTTTTCCCTTGAATACCATTAAAATGTTTTTTGGACTAAAATACCATAAACACAAAAATCTAATTTGAACGTTTTAAAACTTAATTTTTTCATTTGGGTTCGCTATAAACTGTTTAGGGTATAGTATTGAAAGGGTAGAGTTTAGTTTTGAGGGTTTCATGTTAATTTTGAAGGTTTTAACTTAATTTTAAGTTTATGGTATTTTTGTCCAAAACAATTTTTTAATGGTATTTAAGGAAAAAAAACTTATGATGATATTTTTGTCTAAAAACCTATTTTTCATGGTGTTTTCGGAAATTGCCCAATCATAATTGTGTTAGTGGACAAAATATAATAAACTTTTACGTTTTTTATTAAAAAAGAAAGGTACTGAATGAATTTTGCAAGATGGAATACAAGACAAAAATACAAGTTTTTTTTTGTTAAAGACAAAAATAAAGTTACAATTCACTTAAGTGATTTTAGCACAACTTAAACCATAAACGAATGCAAAGCTAACTTAAGCCATAACTTAAAAATATTTGGGCATTACAAAGAATCTCAAAGCTTCTTTCGTTGGGACAAATTATACCAAAGATCACTAAAAACTTGAACTCATAATTCACTGATGTTCATTTGAGATCACATTTTATAAATCTAAAACCCGCGCGTAGCGCGGGAATCCCCTAGTCGAATACAATAAAAGAAATAGAAGCAACTTTATTTCAAATTAAAATCTGATAACATAAAATTCAAAGAATCATAATGAAAGAAGAGATTAAACATTTGAACCAATGCAAAATAAAGGATAAATAGATTAAGCACAAATGTATCCTGAAGGAATTTTCCTGCCACAAACATTAACAAGAGCAGTAAGAGACATTGGAATATTAAGCTTAATGCCTCAAATATTAGCCTTAAGAGCGGTACAAAGACAAGCCGCGACCTCGAGATCGACCAAACCATCAAGGAGTGAGCAACAAGGCTTGACGGGTGGCTTGCCTAACTCGATGCTGAGAAGATTCTTAAGGACATTAGCGCAAACACCAAGCTTGAGAGTGTCTCTTGGGCAACTTCCTTTTGAAGAGTGGTTTGGGGTGGGCTTTGGTTTAGGCTTTGGGGTTGGGCTGCAGCCACCGCCACACGCGGTGGTTAGTGTGAAGAAAAGGATGTTGAATGTGAGGAAAATGATAAGAGAGGATGAGATTTTTGAAGCCATTTTTTGATATATGCTTATTTTTGCTTTGATTATCAAATCTTAAGATAGAAGTGTTGGTTTAGAGAGCAGTGAAGAAAATTATAGAGAGGGCATATTTATATTAGGTTTTCTAGGGGTTGGATCGTTAAATAAAGTTGTCATTAGTCATTATTAATACTAGGAGATCATCCGCGCATGTGCGTGTCTTTTTGTATTTAAAAGATTGTATGTTTTACGTGATATTTTAAATTGAGGTTACACATAAGATGTTTTTGAAATAATTAAATTTTACAATATTTTCAACTAAAATCGTAGGAAAACATTTGAATGACGTAGCCGAGAGAAAGAATCGTAGGGACATGGTTATTTGTCAAGCTATTGAGAACTCCCTTGGTATTATTACTTGAATCATCAAATTATTATTGTTTTACTAAAGATAAAGTATATTTTGTATTCATTGAGAAAACATGTTCAATCATTTATTAAATTGAAAAAGTAAAATTAGGGGCAATGTGGTCATAGTAATCCTTGTTTGAGATAGAAAGTTAATGTTATCCAATTCTCTAGTAATCCTTGTTTGAGATAGAGCTAATTGTTTAATATACTACTAGGAATTTACTAAAAATTTGCGTAATAGAAAAAATGTTTATTGGTAAAAACAATGTGTAGTATAAAATGAAATAAAAAGAATTTGTATCTCATGTGATCCGCGTTTTTAAATTTGAAGTATATATAGAAAATATATTGTATTTTGGTTTTTATAATGTTTTATTTACAAAAATTTATTACTATTACTATTTTAAGATTTATCATCGAAAAAGATTATCATTGCCATTTCGATGTTGAATATTTACCTTTACGTATAATTTACTATTTATCATTAAAAAAAATAACTACATAGTGTTTTGAAACTTTGATATGACTCGTTTAACAATGAAAAGTATGTCAATCCAGCTTTCTATTTGTCATAAAATCGGACTATTAAAACCTCGGATATATAAAACCACTGAATTTTCGGGGCTCGAGTCAATTTTCTCGCTCAAGTTTTGTCATTTGACATGAACTTTGATGTTTAATACAATTTTACAAAATAATATTGTTATTTATAAATGAACAATATGTTTTATCATTCTTTTGTGCGAGAATATAACATACAAACATTAGAAAAATTATAAAATTGTGTTTTTCATTAGTTTTTTAAATATTTTAAACATATTTTCTAGGAAAGTTTAATCACTCTTTCATGTCTAAACTTATCCGAAAATTCTTTGTTCAAAGTTTGGGAACTGGTGGTTCAACCAATGAGTCGGGTAAATTGTGTGTTCAAGTTTTTCATTTGACATGAATTTTGGTGTTAAATATAATTTTACAAAATAATATTGTTATTTGTAAATGAACAATATGTTTTATCATTATTTTGAACTCGATGTAATAGAATATAATATATAAATATTAAGAGATCTATTAGAAATTATAAAATTGTATTTTTTATGAATTTTTTATATTATATTTTATGGATTTTTCAACATTTTTTAATATTATCCATTTATTATGTCATTTTAAGTCATTTTGTGTTAAATTTGGGCTTTTGTTTTGAGCTTTTATGAATTTTTAATTATGTGGGACCAGAAATGCTTAGGTGATGACACGTGTAATTTTAGAATGATTTTCTCTCTCCGTCTTCTGTATTAATAATATAAGATATAGGTAGTGTGTACAATAGTTATTTTGCATGCTTATAGAAAGTTATTCTTTTTGTTTCCCAAAAAAGTCAGTTTAAAGTTTTGTAGGTGAATTAAAAATTTTTGTTTTTTATAAAGCAACATTAAATATGATTAAATCAACCAATAGAAAATAATTGAATAATACTAGTGGTTAAAAATCATAATTCATTTACATAGAAAGTTTAAAACGACTTCTTACAAAACAAAAATAAATTTTCTAAAACGACACTTTTTCGAAACAGAGGGTATACTTCATAATTTTGTTACAAAATTGGGGGTTGTTGCTTTAAAAGATAATTAAAGTCACATATTATACTCATTGGAAATAATAGGAGTAACAAGAAAATTTAAAGAGAAGAAAATGGTGAAAAGATTGACTATTAGAGTGGTAAAGCATAATTAGTAAGAAAAATTAGTTAAAAGCATTAACACTATGCACTCCCAAGCAGCCCATAGTATAGTTTCAAATTGTAAAATCACGTAATTTTCTTTAATCAAATATTTATATATGTGTATATGTGTCATCCATCAAATAAAAAGCTGTAAAAAGAGTGAAATATATAAAAGGATATAAAAGATTATGGATTTTCTACAATTTGTAATCAGAAATAAAAAAAATGATTAACAAAACAAAACTTGAATTAGAATCGATGCACATGTATACAATAATTACTCATAATTCACATGTGTTTTATCAGAGTTTTAGCTGGCGATTGTGTTTGAAGATTATTATTTTGGAATTTCGTGACCACAAAATTTGGATTTCACAATTTTCCTGGCTATAAAATTCTTATTTTATTTGAATTATCATTATTATTTTTAACCTAACCAAAAATAAAAATTCAATAATTTTCATTACTAAATCATTTTAAGGAAAAAATAATTTTCATTCCCTCCGATATTTAATGATACATAAACGACATGATTATTCACGGAATTAAGTACCAAAAGTCTACTACCACTATTTTTAGTTGATGTATATATATTTTTTTGTTAAGATAGAAAGAGTTAAAAATCATGACATTTTATCTCTCTATAATATCACTAAATAGTTCGTTACCGAGTTTTGTAATGAATCTTAAAGATAACTATTTTTTTTACTCACAAATAGTAGAAATCATATTTAAGAAAAATCGATCTATGGCCTACTTAAAATAACATAGTGAATATCCACCAAGTAAAAACAACTAAACTACCACCACTTATTATATTTTGTATAGAAGATTTTATAGATTTTAATCATTAATAACTCACATAAAAATGAGTTATACTGAGTACTGACATTGATACTCATATGCCATGTGTGGTTTAGGTGACTAATGTCATTAAGTCTTGCCATTCTCTTATAACAATCTGATTAATTATAGTAAGTTGTTTTGCTCTAATCATTTGTGTATTATAATGTTGATTTGGTGCTATTTGTGTTTTAATAAACCTAAAAATTGTTGTACGTACAAACACATGCACAATTATTATGTTGGACATATAAAGTTGGTATAAGTTTATCAAACTTTTAGTTCATATATAGTTTAAGCGGAAACAAGAGAGAAAATTGATCCAAAATAGATACAACACAAGAAGTAAAAGGAACACTTATTCAATTAAAAAAAAACTGAAAACATAGAATTCAAAGAATAAAAATGAAAGAAAATCATCAACAAAGATATTAAACATTTTAGCCAATGCAAAATAAATGATAAATAGATCAAGCACATATGTATCCTGAAGGGATCTTCCTGCCACAAACATTAACCAGAAGGGTAAGAGAGATGGGAACATTAAGGTTAATGCCTAATACATTAGCCTTAAGAGCGGTGCAAAGACAAGCCGCGACTTCAAGATCAACCAACCCATTAAGAAGTGAACAACAAGGCTTGACCGGTGGCTTGCCTAACTCGATGTTGAGTAGACCTTTAAGAACATTGGCGCATACACCGAGCTTGAGAGTGTCTCTAGGGCATTTTCCTGAGGAGGAAGGGCTTGGGGTTGGCTTGGGTTTGGGCTTGGGGGTTGAGCCGCAGCCACCGCCACACGCGGTGGTTAATGTGAAGAAGAGGATGTTGAATGTGAGGAAAATGATTAAAGAGGTTGATGTTTTTGAAGCCATTTTTCGAAGTTTATTTAGGTTTTGTGTAGAAAGTTTAAAGATATAGAAGTGTTGGTTTTAGAGAGTGGTGTAGAGAATAGAAAAGAGGGTGTGCATATTTATATTAGGTTTGTTTAGGGGAAGGACAGTTAAATAAAGCTGTCATTAGTCAGGTATTTTGAGGGTATATTATTTATTTCAAATAGCGGATCATTGTTTTATTAAGTGGTTTGGCCTAGTGACAGACATAAGTTCACATGAGGCATGTAACACCACCCACCCGGGATCGATTCACAGCGTCTACGACAATGTATGAATGACTAATGGACCGGTTGTGGCCCAAATGTTGATAAAAATAAATGTGGTTAAGATAAAGTGTATGTTCATGGAATTTATTGAACAATATCATGAGTTTTATACAATTTTACAAAATAATGTTATTTCCCTTCTTTAAATATTGTTAATTTATTTTCCAGTTGTTGGCCAATTTTATTTTTGTTGGGTTTTAGAAAGGATGATTTAGTTATGGGTGTAGAAGAATCAAAAATTACAGATTCCATATAAATAAACTCATATTTAATTCTCTTACATAAACTACTAAAAACTTGAGGAAAATACCCGTATGACTAAAAGATTATGTGTAACTTTTTTTTTTTTTTTCACGAAAGATTATATGTAACTAACCTATATATATATTAAAATTATATCAATCGATTTTTTCATAACCGGGGCTTCTAGCTCAGGCGGTAAAGGGCTCACAGCTGTGAGTTCCGCCTCCTGGGTTCGAACCTCGGCCACTGCGGAATTAACATACGGGCTGCAGCGTTCCTGGAAATAGTCTGGACTTACTTCGGTAAGGATCAGGACACCAGGATTACCAAAAAAAAAAAAAAAAAAATCGATTTTTTCATATATTCCACATATACGATCTAATAAGTAATAACGTAGCCTTAAATTTATTTTATATTATATTAGCTTTAAACGGTCAATGATACGCCGTATATGATTAATTAGCTTCTTAATACACCCGACTTATTTAGACTCTCAATTTATATTTCATACTTGATGGTTTATATTTCATTTCATTGATTTATTTATGATCACCAAATATAGTATTTTGCATGCATGCATGCACGTACTTATGGGTAGATAGATTTATAATATATCAACTTGAATTTTTTTTCTTTTTGATTGTCACCTTTATATTTCCCAAATAAATACATTTTAATTTGGTAAACTTATTTTATCAAGACATTACGAACAGACTCGTTCATGTAGTCAAGGGGCCAAGACTAGTTTGATAATTACGACATCTAATATTTTAAGCAATGTTTTTGGAAATTATATTGATTTTCAGGGATTACAGATATTTTACTTATATACAAATATTATAAAAACTTGTTTATGTCTTTTTTTGTCAAATACTTGTTTTATGTTTTTAAAATAACCATTTACGACAAAAAAAAACTAAACACTTGTTTTGAAGCTTTGTTAGGAACCCACATTTTATAGCACAATAGGTTTCATATAATAACAACTATACCAAAACCAAAAATTAAACAAAAATATAAAAAATTGGGTTTTGGTATATTATTAGTCTTTGAGGAATTCTTATTCTAAGCAAATGATTTTTTTTTGCCCTAACAGTAAGCACGTTCCTAAATGGCTAAATCGGTGCACATGCAAATACAACAACTACTGATAATTGCCATGTGCTTTATAGGCTATTAATTAGAAACAAAGAAAATAAAGACGCATACAAAACCTTCAAAATAAAAGAGGAGAAGAAAGTTAACATATAAACATATTTACATTTATTAACAAAAAAAAAAAAAACATATTTACATTAAAAAAAACTTACTTCTAAACACTCAAAACTAAATTCAAATTAACCTTACTCACATAATTTTATCCCTTTAATATTATTTCCTAAACACTAATTAGCGAATCCAAATAATTTTTTTTAGTTTTGGTAGTTTTTTAAAAGGTAAATCAACTATTTAAAATTATAAAAGTGGAGACAACCGGAACTCATAACTTAAAAAAAAAAAATTTAAACTCGTGGTCAGAAAAATAGTTAACTCACTTAAAAATGTATGCTTGACTCACTTGGTTCCAAAACCTTCCTGCAGATCGCCAGCTAAAACATACCATAGGGGTTAAGGCTAACCACATGGTACAATTGCATAATATTCTTAATAATTTTGGTTTTACATAGATAATATTCTTCATAATTTGGTTTTACATAGATAATATTCTTCATAATTTTGTCTCACATGCACACATAATATTATTCATAACATTAGTGTTACATAATAATAATAATATTATTCATAGTTTGGTGTTACCTACAAAATAATAATATTATTCAAACTAATTCAATCTTTTATAACTCATGTCATTCATATCATCATTATCATAACCCCCACTAATTAACGCTATAAATACCCACTAACACACTCTCAATTTATTCACCAATCTCAAAACATAAACAACATTCTAATCCACATTTTCAAGGCTAAGTAAAAAATGGCTCTTAGAAACTCATTAGCCATCTTCCTTGCCTTGAACATCCTCTTTTTCGCCTTAACCGAAGCCGCCCGGTCTGGCTGCCCACCAGCTCCTTACAGACCATCCAAGCCTACCCCAACCGCACCGGCCATCGAAACATGCCCAAAAGATACCTTAAAGTTTGGAGTTTGTGTTCAAGCATTGAACTTGGTTAATGTTACATTAGGTGCACCACCGGTTAAGCCATGTTGTAGCCTAATTGATGGTTTGGTTGATCTAGAAGCCGCGGTTTGTCTTTGTACCGCGATTAAAGCTAGCATTCTTGGTATCAAAATTAACATTCCTATTGATCTTAGCTTGCTACTTAACGTTTGTAGCAAAAAGGCGCCACGTGGCTTCCAATGCGCTTAATTACGTACTCGTTGAACTATACATATGAAAAAATCGATAATATCATCATATGGATATGCATGAAAATGTGGTTGAATTTTTATTTCGAGAAAAAGTTGTGTTTGTTTTTTTATTTATTTTCTCTTTGGTCTATGAGGATGAGTATGGTTGTTATTGATTAAGAAATGAGTTTGTGTTGTTGTAATTTGTTTCATTTGTCTTGATAATAAAATGATATTTGGTTTGTCTTACAATGGTACGTAATATGTTTACTTTTATAATTAAGCCGTACCATAGTCATAATTTCGATAGATTAATTAATGGACAATTCTCGTAAATAGCGCTAAATAAAGTTTTTTTAACGCAATTACCACACATTTTTGAAAGTTTTATAAATACCATTAAAAAAAATTTTCTCATAAATACCACAAATCTTAAATTTTCAAAATTACACCCAAAACCTTTAAAACTATACCTTACCCCTTTCAAAACTATACCCTTAACACTATATAACGAATCCAAATGAAAAATATAAAATCTAAAAGTGTTAAAACTCGTTTTTTGTATTTGTGGTATTTATGCAAACTATTACTTTTTGATGGTATTTTTGATATAAAAACCATTTTAATGGTATTTTTGTTATAATTTTTTTTTGTAATGGTATCTTCAAAACAAAAAACCTATTTTGGTGGTATTCTATTCTAAATTAGTGTAAAGAATGATTGTCATTTTGATCGAATATCATACTACTAAAAATCTTGTTAAAGGAATAATTAAATTCTAGATCTCTTCTTTATATACTACCCGTGACTCTCACATATAATTTGGCATGTTCGAACTAGTTTTATAACCCTAATAATTAAACAAATACCACTAATTATACACGAACCCTATATTATTATCTTGATAAAAACCTGTACTATTATTTACATTAAGTATTACTCTTAACTTTGTTTATTGAGAAGTTTTGTATAGAAGAGTTAACCTGTTCTAATCTAGTTTTAAACGAAAAAATAATAATTAATATGCATATTAAAAGTTAGCAGTCTGCATGCTCTAAACCTAAAATGGTCAAGACTTGAGACCTAAAAATAACTATATTATTTATGAGGATGTTAATGTTCGTCTGAAACTTGTTTATGATGATCTTGATTTAACCGCTATGTAAACTATGTTCTTGATGTTGATTTGTACACGAGAACTTGTTACCCAGAGTTCACCCAATAAAGGCTACGTCTCTGGGGCCAGTTTTCACCGGCGTTGCACTATAACTTGACCGGAAAAAACCTCCGGTCGGTGGCGCACAAACTCAAACACTAACCCCTTTGTTTTGTATTACAGGTTATACAATTACTAAGGAGCCAAGGAGTTTATGAAGACGACGACAACTGAGAAACAAGACCTGAAGTTTCCGACGATCCCTCCGATCTCAGAAACCTTCTTCTCCGGCGAAAACACTCTGTTTCTTTCCCTCTGTTTTCTTGTTCTGTTTTTATTCTCTTTCTTTTATAACTTGGACTTAGGCCTTTTATAGTCCTCCTCGTAACAGGCCTTATCTTTGTCGAAGCCCATTTGCACTTTCGGAAAAGGCCCATTAGGTTTAGTTTTGCTGAGACAAAACTCACAAATCTCCACCTGTCTTCACAAAACGTAAACCTAATTTCTCTTCCTTCTTCCTCTGCGCCGTCTCTCTTTTTCCTCTCTATGCGATTTCATCGCAAACTTTTGTTCTTCTCCGATCTGTAACTCTCTCTGTTACTGATCTGAAACCATAACCATGTCTAGCTCTTTCTCTTCCACCTTCCTTCTCCATAAACCAAAGCTTTTCCGATGAACCTCCTCTTCAGAAAATAACCCTAATCCGTTCAGCTTCTGTCTCAACACAAAACTGTCAGATCTAGCCGTTTCCTTAACATGCATGGCAAGCGAACAACACGACGAACCATCTGATCTCCGGCGACGAACCTGGTAAGCTAAGTAGCTAACCTCTTCACCTTCTGATTTCAGATCTGGGTTATATCTTGTGTAGATATTAACTCTTTGTTTGTTCCTGTGCCGTGACAGTGACAGGTGAACCAATATCTGACCTGAACCGGCTTAGCTTGAAGGATCCGCGAGGAGAAAAGACCTTGAGCCCGACTTCACATCCGGATAGGTAAGCCTCTCATACTCCTCTGTATAGATCTGTACATGTTTTTGATGTAACCCTTTTCTCAGTTCTACTTTTGACAAACCTGATGATAACCACTAACACCATTTTGTCTTCTTTTGCCTGTATGTCTGCGAGGTGATGAGCTGAGAAGAACACCTGCAGACGAGGCGGCTAGCTTCACCGGACCAGTTTCAGGGCCAAGAGACCCTTCTCCAAAACAAGTACCGTGTACGCTCTTGGTAAGTAAATCCGCAAGGTTTAGACTAGTGTGCACCTTAGCTAATGTAACTTCTCCATCTGTGATTTGGTCCTTGATGAAATAACACTTAGAAGCCATGTGCTTAGTCCTTTCATGATAACCCCCATTCTTTGCTAAACCCAGAGCACTTTGTGAATCACAATGAATCTTGACTGCATCCTGCTTAAACCCTAAATCCTCACACATGCCTCTTAACCAAATAGCTTCTTTAACTGCTTCTGTTAATGCTAAATACTCTGATTCAGTAGTTGATAAAGCTACAACATGTTGCAAACCTGATCTCCAACTGATAGTATTACCACCAACTTGAAAAATGTAGCCTGTGATTGATCTTCTTATGTCTAAGTCTGAACCGTAGTCTGCATCACTGTGTCCTTCCACTATAAATTCTGCACCTCTAGTGAATGTTAAAACACAATCCACAGAACCTTTAATGTACCTTAAAATCCAATGAATTGCCTTCCAATGCTCTCTGCTTGGATGTGCCATAAACCTACTAACAACACCCACTGAATGAGCTAAGTCTGGTCTTGTACCAACCATGGCATACATAAGACTGCCCACTGCGCTTGCGTATGGTATGTTGGCCATGTGACTAGCTTCCTTCTTTAACTCCTCCCGAGTTAAACTCTTCGGTTTGAACTCGTGAACCAAGTGGGGTAACAACTGGTTTACAGTCAAACATGTTAAAAGTCTTTAGAACCTTCTCTAAGTACTTTCCTTGTGACAGCTTGAGTGTACCCTTCTTTCTGTCTCTGATGATATCCATACCTAGAATTCTGGTTGCTGGACCCAAATCTTTCATCTCAAATTCCCTGCTTAAACTGTCTTTTAGTTTCTGAATCTTCTTTGAGTCCTGAGATGCAATCAGCATATCATCCACATAGATCAATAAGTAGACCATTTCCTGAACACTAGATCCTTTGGAGTAGACACATGGGTCATGTCTTGTCTGCTTAAAGCCTTGATCTTTCATAAACCCATCAAATCTCTTGTTCCATTGCCTTGGAGACTGTTTCAAACCATACAGAGATTTTCTGAGAAGGCATACCATGTTTTCTTTTCCTTTTTCCTTGTACCCTTCTGGCTGCTCCATATAGATCTCCTCTTCCAATGTTCCATGAAGGAAAGCTGTCTTTACGTCTAGCTGTTCCAGTTCCAAGTCAAAATTGACAGTAAGTGACAACATTATCCTGATGGATACATGTTTCACAACTGGTGCAAACACCTCTGTGTAGTCAATGCCTTCTACCTGAGAGTACCCCTTTGCAACCAGCCTTGCTTTATACCCGGAACTTTCCACATTTGGTATTCCTGGTTTTCTTTTAAAGATCCATCTGCACCCTATCACTCTTTTCTTTTCTGGCCTTTTGGCCATATCCCAAGTGTGATTCTTGTGAAGTGAATCCATTTCTTCTTCACAAGCTGAAGTCCATTCTTCTCTATCCAAACTCCTCATAGCTTCAGCATAATTTTCTGGTTCATCAGTCTCAATATCTTTGGCAGTCGATAAGGCAAATGCTCGATACATCAAAGTCATCAAACTTTGAGGGTAGCTTTATGTCTCTTCTTACCCTATCTCTTGCCAACACGTAGTTATCTAAGTCCACCACCAATTCTGTCTCTGAAACATTGTCTGAAACTTCCTCTAAGCTTTCTGTGACTTTTTCTGAGCTGGGACTTGATTCTACACTCTCTGTATTCTGATATTCTTGAGCCTCTGATCCTCGATTCTCTTTCTGTCTCATGACTTGCTCCACCCGATTCATGAGAACTAGCTCCACCCGATTCATGAGAATCTGTATTTTCCGAACCCGATGAACTTGCTCCACCTGAATTGTGAACCGATTCCGATGGTCCTCCGACAAGTATTGGACTGAATGAGACTTTCTTCTTTTTCTTTTCTCGGTTCCTCTCGTTACTTGAGTGGTATTCCCTGTTGATTCCTTGAAGACCTCTTCCTCATGGAATATAACATTTCTGCTGATAACACACTTTTGCTCTTCATGTAACCAGACTTTGAACCCTTTAGTGCCTTGAGGATAACCAATGAAATACCCCTTAACTGCCCTAGGACTTATCTTTGACTGTGTGACATGAACATAGGCTGCACAACCAAATCTTCTGAGATGTGTTAGGCTAGGCTTGTTTCCTGACCATAACTCTTCTGGTACTTTGAAATCAATGGATGAACTTGGTGATCTGTTTATCAAATAAACTGCAGTACTTGCTGCTTCAGCCCAAAACTTTTCTTCCATTCCACTTTCTGCTAACATGCATCTCACCTTATCCATAATGGTTCTGTTCATTCTTTCTGATACTCCATTCTGCTGTGGGGTATAAGCACATGTCCTATGTCTTCCTATTCCAGCTTGTTTACACAGATTGTCAAATTTGGAATTACAAAATTCCAATCCATTGTCAGTCCTTAGAGCTTTAATCTTCTTTCCAGTTTGATTTTCAACTAGGATCTTCCAATCTGAAAAATTCTGAAAAGCTTCATCTTTTGTTCTCTGAAAGTAGATCCATACTTTCCTTGAGTAGTCATCTATAAACGTGACAAAATACTGGTTTCCTGCAATGCTTGGTGTGACAGATGTTGATCCCCACAAATCAGAGTGAATGTAGTCTAGCACATTCTTAGACGTGTGTTTTGCCTTAGGGAAACTTTGCTTGTGAGATTTTCCCAAAACACAGTCTTCACAGAAACTTAGGCTCTTCACATCCATGTCTGAAATGTATCCATCTTTGACCAGCCTTTCCATGTTCTTCTGACTCATATGACCTAGTCTGGAATGCCATTTCTTGGCTGGATTGAACACGTCCTTGACTGTGTTGACTTCCCCATTTGGTACAGACCCCTCCAAATAGTACAGACCATCTTCATATTTCCCAGACAGAACTTTCTTGCCTCCCTTTTTCAGCACAAAGATGACTCTGAAATCCTCACCTTCATATTTGCAGCCAGCTTTCTCTAAACATCCATAGGAAATTAGATTCCTACCCATCTTAGGCATATATCTAACACCAGTTAGTATAATACTTTGGCCTTCATCATTTATAATTCTGACTTTACCAATGCCCTTTATGTCACTGAATGTATTGTTCCCCATCAACACCTTTCCTCCTTTGAATTCCTCTAAGTCAAATAGAAGGTCTTTGTTGTGGGTTATGTGGTAAGTGCTGCCTGAATCCAAAACCCAATCATCTTCTGATTTCTGGATTCTAGCTGACAGTATCATGGGTTCTGTGAAGTTGCATGACTTGTCCTCATCAGTTTCAAGCACCAAAGAACCTGGATACTTCATTACCACGTTGACACTTCCCTGAACTTTCCTCTCTGGACAGTCCCTTTTCCAGTGTCCTTCTTTTCCACAGACAAAACAGCCTTTGTTTTTCTTGTCTGTTCTGCTCCTTGACTTGCTCCTAGCACGTCCCTTGAAATTGCTTTTCACATGATGATTCTCTCTCTTTTCTGGCCTGCCTCTACTACTTGATGTAAACAACCCTTCTGCTTGATTTCTTGTAGTTTTGTTGTTTTCTGCAAGTTCCCTCTCCTTAGACTTTGCTGATCCAATAACCTCACTTAGACTCAAAGTCTCTCTACCATACTTGAGGGTTTCTTTTAGCTGATCATACTTGTAGGGCATAGAACTCATCAATAGAATAGCTTGAACTTCTTCAGATATAGTAACTCCAATGTTTCCCAAATCAGCCACTAGCTTTAGGAAATCATCTACATTCTGGTCAATGTTCTTGGAGTCTATCATCTTGAATGTATAGAACTTGAGCCGTAGGTAGATTCTGTTTGGTAAAGTACTCTCTAAGTACAGACTTGTCTAGAGTCTTCCACATAGAGGCTGCAGTCTCACGAGCTTATGATTTTCCTCGAACATGATCTCCTACATTAGGAATTATGATGCTCTTTGCTTTCTCTCGATTTCTCCACCTTGATTGGATCTTTAACCTTGACCACTAAGGCCGTATCTTGTGAGCTATCTTGGCTTGTTTCTCGTTCCTATTACTCGTTTCTTGTGTTGTTGTTGTAACAGGATCCTTCAAGAGCTCTTCATCAAGGAGGATATCTTTGAGCCCAAGCAACCGAAGTGAGCCATCATCCTAACTTTCCACAGGGAGAAGTCTCCCGTGCCATCAAACCCGTCCACCTTCACACGCGTCTTAATCGGCTTATCATCCACCATGGTTCTTGATACAGAAGCTGAACCTTGAAGATCAAGAAGCTCTGCAAACACACACGGACTAGCAGATAAGTTTCGAACCTTGTCTGCTTGTCTTCTTTGCACTTATTGATCTTGAACCTAGCCTCTGAATCTCCTGAACCTTGCTCTGATACCACTTGTTAATGTTCGTCTGAAACTTGTTTATGATGATCTTGATTTAACCGCTATGTAAACTATGTTCTTGATGTTGATTTGTACACGAGAACTTGTTACCCAGAGTTCACCCAATAAAGGCTACGTCTCTGGGGCCAGTTTTCACCGGCGTTGCACTATAACTTGACCGGAAAAAACCTCCGGTCGGTGGCGCACAAACTCAAACACTAACCCCTTTGTTTTGTATTACAGGTTATACAATTACTAAGGAGCCAAGGAGTTTATGAAGACGACGACAGCTGAGAAACAAGACCTGAAGTTTCCGACGATCCCTCCGATCTCAGAAACCTTCTTCTCCGGCGAAAACACTCTGTTTCTTTCCCTCTGTTTTCTTGTTCTGTTTTTATTCTCTTTCTTTTATAACTTGGACTTAGGCCTTTTATAGTCCTCCTCGTAACAGGCCTTATCTTTGTCGAAGCCCATTTGCACTTTCGGAAAAGGCCCATTAGGTTTAGTTTTGCTGAGACAAAACTCACAGAGGAATTCACAGAACTACACCCTTTCAACCCTTTCTTCACAAAACTACACCCTTTCAATCCTTCCTTCACAAAACTACACCTAATTTAAAATTTTCACATATATACACCCTTTCAAAATTTTATACGCTTGATTTACCCTTTTAAAAATTATCAAAATTAAAATCTTTTCATTTGGGTTCGCTAATTAGTGTTTAGGATATAGTATTAAGAGGGTAGGACTGTGTGGGTAGGGTTTATTTGAATTTAATTTTTAGTATTTATGTGTAGTTTTGTGAAATATTTTGAAAATGGTGTAGTTTTGTGAAATATTTTGAAAATGGTGTAGTTTTGTGAAATGTAATTCAAATGGTGTAGTTTTGTAATTCTCCCATTATTTATTAAACAAATGATATAATCGTATAGTTTTATATTCACTTAAATTATAGATTTATATAATCGAAAGAGAAGTAGCATCGATGATTTTGTCGTTATACCACCTTAATGTAGAATATTACTGGATCGAACAACTTTATAAGAAACTTTTAATATCTTCTTTACAAAAACTACTTTTAATATCTTATATATTAATTGGAACACATTATTGCAAATTGCCCTTAAAAATTATAACTACAATACAATGCCACTACATTTTTTTTACTAACCTATATTTATAATTTGGATCAATTTACATAATTTACAAAGCTCATACTCAGGCCCAATCGAATACAAATTATACAAATCATAATAGCAGATACATATTTTAATTTGAGGAATTCACAAGACTACACCCACTTCTTTCACAAAATTACATCTAATTCAATATTTTCTATAATTACACCCTTTTAAAATTTTAAAAGGTTGATTTATCCTTTAAAAACTATCAAAATTTAAATCTTTTATTTAGGTTCGCTAATTAGTGTTTACAGTATAATATTAAAGGGTAGATTTATTGTAGGTAGGATTTATTTAGATTTAATTTTGAGTGTTTAGGTGTAGTTTTTAAAAATAACTTTGAAATGTCGTATTTTGTAAAACGCAAATTGCCCTTAAAAAAATTCTAATTACAATACAATGCCACTACATTTTTTTTACTAACCTATGTTTATAATTTGGGCCAATTTACAGAATTTACAAAGCACATACTCAGGCTCAATCGAATACAAATTATACAAATCATAATAGCAAATACATATTTTAATTTGAGGAATTCACAAGACTACACCAATTCAACACTTCTTTCACAAAATTACATCTAATTCAATATTTTCTATAATTACACCCTTTTAAAATTTTAAAAGGTTTATTTATCTTTAAAAAAACTATCAAAATTTAAATCTATTCATTTAGGTTCGCTAATTATTGTTTGCAGTATAATATTAAATGGTAGATTTTATGTAGGTAGGATTTATTTAGATTTAATTTTGAGTGTTTAGGTGTTGTTTTTAAAAATAACTTTGAAATGTCATATTTTGTAAAACGCAATTTAAATGGTGTAGTTTTGTAATTCTCCTTTTAGTTTTTGTAACGGGTCGTTAAAAGATCACAAAACAAATTTAAACGAATGATAATGGTTATGAGATTAAATCGAATTCAATTTATGCACAAATATTTATGTGTAATTTAGCAACATGTCAAAAAATAGCATAAATAATCCATAATATATAACTAAATTTTATTTCAACTATAAAATTATACATAAATATAATTTTGAACTTTATACTAAATATAATTTAGTAAACTATTTTAAATTTGTATCAAGACATCTTGGAAGGTATATCCCGGGGTTAAAAATTTAAATATTTCTAATACGCGGATGAATCCAGCGTTAAACCATACCTCGCACAATCTACATGTTTTATTTAAAGTATTTTATGAAATAAGAGACTATCTACATATAATCCAAGTCGGTGAATTTTTTTCAATATATATATTTTTTACTAAATAATTATAAATATATAAATTAAAAACTATATTAAATTCCGCACGTACGTGCGGATCCTCGTCTAGTCTTTATATTAAGCGGTGACTTAGATTACTAAAAATTTGAAATCAGCCGAAGTGTAATTTTTGTCGCAGTATCTAATTTAATTTTGATTTCAAATTTGTATCAAACAATCTAATAATCCGAGTTAATTTAAATATAAAAAAACTATACAAAATCGTATAACCAGATTTCTTATGAAATGAATGTAATTTTGTAAAATAATATTTAAACAGTGTAGATTTGTCAATTTTTCAAAGAACTACAAATCTTATCAATACATTCTAAAACTCACCGAATATAGATAGTATCTGGAAAAGATTTTATAGAGAGCAAATAACATATGTTGTAACAAAAACAAAAAGAAACACAGTTCATGAAAAAAAAAAAAAAAAAACACAGAAGCAGAATCTAAGTGTTAAGATTCGACTTCATGTCGGAAGTTTCTACATAGTTTTGTCTAGTTTCAACATTTGTGTCCGAAAAACAAACATTGTCTTTTATCTTCACTTCACGAGTTTTCTTAACACGGATTCTGCGCGCTGCTCGAACCGAGGTAGAGCCCATTCGTGCTGAAGTATATCAAGACCATCTTTCTCCGCACCCAGGCTCTGATCAAAGTTGCAATCCAATAATACTCAAATTAGCTATTGGCCGAAGATCGAAAAAAAAATGTAAGAATATAGAGTAAACTTTGAAGAAAACACTACAGATTTAGTTGTGTTGTGTATACCTTTGATGCATCAAATCCAAACCCACCCATTTGCATCATACGTTGCGTGTCATCAATGGCTAAATAAGAAAGCAAACAAGTTAAAGCCATAGTTTACCAAAACCCGAAGAAAAGAGTTAATAGTTTTTGAAGAACGTGGAAGCGAAATTAGTATACGGAAACTAACCATTTTCGTCTCCAAGGATAAGACTGAACAAGCCTCTTAATCCAAACAAGTTTAAAAAGTACCTGAAAGAAATGCAATACCAAGAAGTAAGCAACTATGATTAGAACATCGACTACATTTGAGTAAGTTAAGACCTTAATGTGACATGTGTACTTACCATGAACGGCTACTCACATAGCTAACATCGACAGTGCTCAAGTCAATGCCGTTCTGTAACATTGATCTGAACCTTTGAGTCAGTGGGAATGGTATTTTGGCTGCAAGATAAACAAAGAAGACTGGAGAGTCAAGAAGACTGATCAAAGTAATAGCAGTAAATACACATATATTCATGATAGTCATTTGTGAAGTTACGAAGAATAATAAACCTGCGACGAATCCAGAGAAGAAGAAGTTGACCCATGCAAAAGTGAGAGTCTGCAAAACAGTAAGTTAATACAAAAGACATCGATGATAGTTTCCCATATCGCAAATAACACAAAGACATCGATGATAGTTTTCGAAAGTATTTTAAATCTACCTGGGGAATAATCATTGATAGATTCTTCTTCATCATATCCATGGCCATGTTAGGATCAGAAAACATCTGAGCTTGAGGGTTTGTTCCTTCTCCCTTGGGAACATGTAGCAAACCGTTCTCCTACAGCAACCAACACATATTTTCAGGTATCCAAAGATGGGTACTTAACACACTAATCTGAAAACAGTTCACATGATAAACCCACGTAGATCCCTCTTATTTCCCTTACACAACACAAAGAGACGATAAAACGAAAGAAAATAGGCAACTAAAAGCTTTATTTATAATTGTTGAAAGTAAATTCATTTTTATTTATAATTGTATTTGGGAAATAACTTCCTTTTTTTATTTTGAGGAATTCACAAAACTACACCATTTCATCCCTTCTTTTACAAAATTCAACCTAATTCAGTTTTTCACATAATCACCCTTTTTCAAAATTTTAGGAAGTTGATTTACCCTTTAAAACTCCACCAAAAGAAAAAAAAATTCATTTGGGTTCGCTAATTAGTGTTTATGGTATAATATTAAGGGGATAAGATTGTGTGTAGACTTAAATTGGATTTAATTTTTAGTGTTTAGATGTATTTTTGTGAAGAAATTTTTAAATAGTGGAGTTTTTGTGAATTGTAATTCAAAGGGTGTACTTTTGTAATTCCCCTATTCACTTGTTTGAATAATTTAATTTTTAATAATTTGGTATTCTTTCGACTTTTAAATATAGGTTAGAATGGGAACATTTAAGAGAAATAAGTTAAGACTTAAAATATGTTTTTTTGATAATTTTTTGCTAATAAATCGCTTATTTGCTTTACAATTTTATATTATCCATGTGTATGTTTGAAGTTTTTCCCTATAAATTCCACAAAAATACTTTTAACTCCTATTTTATGTTTTCAATAATGAAAAACGTATCCTTTTAACATAGATAACTTTGATAATCACTCTTACTTTCTGCGTTGTGTAAGGACACCATTGCTCCTCCCACTTGTGTGACGTAAAAGATTAGAAGGTTGAAACAAATTTTATTTCTCAAGTTGGGCGCTTACATATTGATTTTTATTTTATTTTTTATTTTAGCTTAAAAACGAAAAGCTTTATAAGGCATTGTTTATTGAAACATAATATTTTAGTTTAATCAGAGAGGAAACAAATGCGGTTTCAGTTTGATCGGTTGGAGCTTCATTCTAGTAACTATATTTGAACTTTTTTTAAGATAAGTTTAGGAATAATTTCGCACTTCATCTCTTTTAGTTTTACTTGTCCCAACAATATCATATAAATTTATAAGAACAACTTTGAATGTTTTAAAAAACACCAGCAGGAAAGTGTCCCTTATTTTTTTTTGTGTGTATTAGGAAATTTAGCATATTTGTTTGAAATTTAATTTTTCATTTTTTCTTTCATTTTCTGAAAATTTTAATTGGTTCTTAATTAATCAAAAGTTACTTTTATTTGCATATAGTATTTCAGAAATGTATAAATGTCAAATATTAAATACTGAAAATCAAATTTATGTTTACACCAGTGTGCTTTTTTTTGCCTGCCTAACCTGCTTGCTAGCGTGGATGTGCTGTTTTGGTAGCTTGAGCGATTTAACTATCAGTCACAATCAAGGTCATGACAAATTACAATATTATCTTGTTGGTGAGACTCTAAATAATTTGACATTGTCCTTTTAATTTGATAGGCTAGAATTAGAGATTTTTTTATGTATAGATGTCAACTTGAAAGTTCAAATTTAAGTCCATATTTAAGTTTAAAACTTGCTGATTTTTTTATTATTATTAGCGTTCGACATTTTTGTATAGGTAAACATAATTTTGAACAGTTACCAAATTATGAATTTGGTAGACCTTCTCTCCACCATCGTTAGGAGATTCAGAACTTCGAACGTGAATTAAAAACACGTATATTCTATTTCTAGCATTAGTGTACTGTTATATATACTATAAGATGAAACAGATATATCAAAATATCACCCTTTTCAGCTTTGATACCAACAAAGAAAATGCATTTTATTAAACCAACAGAAAACAGAATGCAATTGAGAAACAAACACAAAGAATACGTATTGTCGAACAGGTAAACCAAAAGTATTTGTTTATTTCCCTTGGTTAATCCTCATCATCCAGAAACTGTTGGAGTAAGCTTGAAATATCTTGGAGATCAAGCTTAGCATAATCTACCGAGTTATGAGGATTAGGAATTATCAAAAGAAACTTTGGGAGTTATCTAAAGTAGTTTTAGGAGTTATCTAAAAATAAGGAAAAATAAAATTAGGAGTTATCTAGTTTTAGGAGTTATCTAAATCTTGTATAAAAGGAGTTGCAGGTTTGTTGCAACTAAGCGTGTGTTTTTGTTATTTGAGAAAAAGAGAGCACATGATATTTCGTTAAGATTAATAAGAGAGCAAATTCTTATTACCGATCTTTTATACAATCATTAGACTCACAAACTATAGAAACTATATTGATTTGTAGTTCAATCTTATTACAACCACATATTCTTTAACCAGTTCTTAACTTCTCGTGGCTTCATGGTGATGTTCTCAACTTGAGGGCCATAACTTGTAGCGTCGTCAGGCAGATTGATCTACCTTGGGGGAGACTCAATTGACTCGGCCTAGTACTGAAAATCGCGTACACCCCTGACTCAATAAGACACTTCATGGTAGACTTAGAAACACTAAATGTTTACTCACCTTCCCAACCTGTCTGTCAGCTCTTTTCTCTCGCAAGGAAGTGAACTTCATTAACAAAGCTAATACTTGTTGAACAATATACAACAAAAGATCACATATAAATTTTGTCATTGAAAGTTCCATAACTCGAAGAAGAGCTAAATTTCTCAAGAAAACAATCACGGCATAACGAATTCAGCGGTGGCCTTCTCCCCTCTCTGAGGGCTGCTTATCTTTCGTAGAAAAAAATATATTTCAAAACAAAGCTAAGAATAATAAACAAAGTTAGAACAACACCGCAAATCAATCTAGAAGTTCAAGGCCCGACTTACCTTGAAGCCATACAAACGGTATACTTTTTTAGTCTTTTACATGATGATAAATCTCAGCAAAAGTTTGTGCAACTCATGGTCGAACTTAACATCTATGTCCATTATACCTCGCGAGTGGCAGAAGTTAAATGTTTGCAAAACCTCATCTAAAAATTGCAAGCTTATCACTAACCTCCGAGAATGCCATGGATTAGTAGTAGTAATAAAAATTATAGTGGAGAAAAATTACCTTTAGTGTCAGTCACAAAACTTTTTTAAGTTTGTGTTGTTAACGTACTCAAATATCAAGCTTGGGGATATAGAGTGTTGATCTCTGACAACATAATGTATTTTGACAATACTTGCCCCTCCTCAAGGATTCTGAAGAATTTTAATCCCACTTAATCCCACTTTTAATCTGTTAAGAGAGGATATAACTTCAGTAAGAAACTCAATAGAAAAAACTCAATAGAAAAGTATTCAAGTGTAGACTAAGAATGCAAAAGGAACATGATTATGTTCTCATTAACCTGTCAACACAAAAGTTCAAACTCTTTTTCTTTTGCAATTTTAAGGTTTATAGCACGAACAAAAATGAAAAGCAACTATACTATAAATTTGTGAAGACGCTTACATTTTTTATTTAGGCAGGTTTGAAAATCTTGATTTGCATTTCTCTTTGTTGTTCATGTATACGTCCTCGAAAAAACCGCACCGTTGCCATGCCCCACCTTTGGCTACCCGTAGTCATCTTGCTCACTGAGAAGCAAACACAAAGAAGAATCTCAATTCTTATAACAAAAGCATTCTTTACACACCAATACCAAATCAGAAGAACTCCATCATACATGGCAAACCGAGTAACTCAACAAACTAATCAAAAACAATCATGATGTGAACATCAGTAGCGAAGCTCAATTCGATATGATAAAGATTCATTTTTAGCTTGGAATAAACAATCATGAAGTGGACGCAACTAAAACCTGAACAACCGTAATGAACAAAGTTTGGTTTCTTCTATAGTGCAACAAACACAAAACCAAATAGTTTATAGGTGTTTCGTAATTTCAAATAACGAAAGATCTAACCCAACACACTCAATAAGCAGATCTCTCCGTCAATAGAATCATCACCGCCTTCTCCATCCCCTTGGTCATTACCTCCGTCGTCACATCAAACACCACCACCACCACCGTTGACGGAAAACAAAACGATCCAATTGCTAATGGCAGAAACCATGTCCGATATGTGATTATTGCTGATTACCGGACTTTATATAAGAGCTCTTCCAACTCTTCGTCTTCTAAGCTTCAAGGGTGAAACCCACTTCAATATTTACTTGTGTATTCATTGATTAATTAATTGAAAGTTGAAACATATGAGACTCTTGAATATCTTGCAAGTTTTAATTAGAAAATAAGGAACTAAAACGTTTGAGTTTGCTGCGAATAAATTTTATTCAAGCAACATAAATTTAATTTAGGTTCAGTTTCTTGACTGACGTGTCAAGTTTCTAAAGCACTTGAAATTGTGACGTGGACATGAGATTGAGCTCCAAAAGGTTTCTTTTATATAGAAATATTGATCACAATACCGCGTAAACGCTTATCGGTCCACGGTGGGTTGAATTTGAGGATACACATAGAGATTTTTTCATCTCAGATGCTAAAGGGTTTCACCAGTTTATGTTTTATGAAACATAAGGTAATATAATCCTTTTTCTAAATAAATCTAGTTCTTTCTTAACAAAATAATTACTTTTTGATATTAATTAAAAACTTAATCAAATCAATTATTTTTTTAAAAAATACCTTGAAATACCACTAAAAGAAGTTTTCATTTTGAAAAGACGATTACAAAATACCATAAAAACATATTTAACAAAAATACCACAAACACATAAAACGAATTTAAACACTTTTTGATTTTTTCCGTTATTTAGTGTTTATGTTATAGTTTTAAAAGTTTTAAACTAGTTTTAAGGTTTGTGGTATTTTTGAATTTTCTTTTAAAGGTATTTGTAACACTTTCAACAATGTATGTTAATTTTGTAAGGAAAACTTTATTAAGTGTTAATCGTGATAATTTCCATTTGATTTTATATTATAAAAAATCAAATGTTTTATAGTCTTGAAACGTTTCGTTATTAATTTTTTTTCTTTTCAATGTTAGGTGTATCCTAAGTTTTTAGAGTACATTAGTTACAAAATAATCACGGGGTTTATTCGAGACCAGGTTCGACATAAGTAATGTTGGGTATACGTTGTGTTAGACACAATCAACGCACATCTCCAAATACATGGAGACGAGAAAGAGTTCATCCCACTTTCCGCGCATCACTTATCCTGAAATGCTTGTCTTGAACGCTTATTGAAGGAGGGCGAGTACGAAACACGAGGTGACAAAGAACATTGTTGATTTGGCTACTCACTCACGAAAGGCCGGTTTCAAGTACGTCATGAAAAATGGGATTCCTAGGGAAGCGGAATGCGACACAGTGTATGATTGTTTGAAAGAAACCTCGATTCCGGCGGATGATGAGAAATTGTACACAATAGATGGGACGATCACTTATGAGACATTAGATGACGTGTTTGAAACGTTTAGAACTCATCATGTCACTGCAACATTAGTTTGTTATATCGGGTGGGCAGATAAAGAAATATACTCGTGGACCGCTAACTCCTAATTCGCGTTTCATTTCCTTACATGCACAATCGATGGAGAAACAATTGTTGTTTGTAAAAGTAGCAACGGGATTAGGGTTGGTTTTAATGGATATATGTTTGTTTCTCTAGATGTGATGGTAGATGTGATGGTGAAGACTCTAGGCATATCCCTCAATAAAAAAATTCTTAGTTTTAGTGATGCCCATTACTGTTTTTTTGTTATATTTTCTATATATGCTTTGAATCAATACTTTCTCTGTTTTGGTGTTGGATTTGGATAACTTGAAACAATCATATTAGTTCTTTAGTGTTGTGATTAGGATCCTTTGCACGTGTCTCACTGGTGGCTAATTAGCTTTAATTGTTGTTGCAGTCTTTTGTGATTAGAGGCATTGATGGGAATAACTCGGAGACACCAGCTTCTATGAGCTACGATGTCAAGGTTTCTAAACCTTTTTGCTGAGAAATATGTTAATTTTATAAGTAGAGGTTCCTTAGCATAATTAACTAATTATACCTAAGATTTGTAATCAACTCATTATTGTGAGTTTAAAGAGTATTTTCGGACATGCATGTTTATAATACATTTTCGTGTATCAATTCTAAAAACTCTAGAAAAAACATATATTGTATACAAGATGATATATGGACTAACTACATCACTTTATGTAACAGTATAAAAAATTAAGAATAATAAAACAAATTAAAGTCAAATTGACGAAGAGTGTGTATTGATTACCAATCACTCATTTTCATGAAAATCGTAGATGAAGAGAAACGAAATGTGAAACATATGTTTTATTCTTTTCGATTAATGGACTTTGGAAGCATTTATTTGTTTTTTTTTTCCTCTTTTATCGTCTACATTTTTTGTGTAAGTTTTAGTGTCGTCTACACTTTATTCTTTTAAATTAAAACAAACATATTTTCAATATTTAGAAAATATGTTAGAGTTAAAAGAAATTTTAAGAGGCAACCCTCAAAATTATATATAATGATGTTCTGACAAATATTTATACTTACTACTTAATTTGAAAATGTTAAATTTTCATAGGCATGTTATATTACATTTAGCCTTCACATTGGATTTATAAACACAATAGTATTTTAACTATGAAACTATTATAAGAAAAAACCATATATGCTTATTTTAGACTGATAAATCTCACTAGTCTTCTTCCTAAACTAGGTAATTTTCATAGGCATGTTATATTACATTTAGCCTTCACAATGGATTTATAAACACAATAGTATTTTAACTATGAAACTATTATAAGAAAAAACCATATATGCTTATTTTAGACTGATAAATCTCACTAGTCTTCCTCCTAAATGATGGATATATATATGTATAGTATTTTAACCAATCTCTAAAACTTAAAAAAGGGTGAACATATTTAAAATGAATGAATTAGTCTTATAAATAGAGACACAACAAACTAAAGGAGATAAAATCAACATTTATTTGATAAAAATAAAGCAACTTAAAAAAAGAAAAGAAATTTAACAAAGAATCATAATAAAGAAAAACATCAAATATTATGACCAAACAAAGCATAGATAATTAAATAGTTCAAGCACATATGTATCCAGAAGGGATCTTCCTGCCACAAACATTAACCAGAGCGGTAAGAGAGATGGGAACATTAAGGTTAATGCCTAAAACATTAGCCTTAAGAGCGGTGCAAAGACAAGCCGCGACTTCAAGATCAACCAAACCATTAAGGAGTGAGCAACAAGGCTTGACCGGTGGCTTTCCTAACTCGATGTTGAGTAGACCCTTGAGAACATTGGCGCAAACACCGAGCTTGAGAGTGTCTCTTGGACAACTTCCCTTGGATGAAGGGCTCGGAGTGGGCTTGGGCTTAGGGCTTGGGCTGCAGCCACCGCCACACGCGGTGGTTAGTGTGAAAAATAGGATGTTGAAAGTGAGGAAAATGACAAGGGAGGTTGATATTTTCGAAGCCATCTTTTTAAAGGTATTTTTCTAATTTTAGAAAGAAGTTGTAAGAAGGAAATTGTTGCTTTAGAGAGTTGTGAAGAAACATGAAGAGAAGGTGTGTGTAAATATAGGGTGTTAGGACAGTTAATTAAATCTGTCACTATTATTTAATATTATGGTTTTATTAGAGGTTATGAGTTATGATATATTTTAGTATGTGTAGATCTTTGGTTTGGAGTGGTTAAGGCACATTTCCTTTGTTTTTATTTAGTAAGAAAGTGATTATTTTTTATCATGGAGTTTGATAATTGAACAATAATTCTAGGGAAATATAATTATTGAAGCACAATATAATTGTTTTGCAAATCTGTTTATCTTATAGTTTAAATTTTTTTATAACCTAAATTGTTTAGTTTAATGTATGATTAGTTATGTGTTTAGTGAAAGGTGAAAGACTCATTTATATTTGACAATTTGAGGGATGAAAATGAAATAAAAGAGATACTTATTTAATCAAACAATAAACTATATGAATATAATGTCCCTCATATAAGGTTTTATGTAATGAATTTTAAAGACCAGCAAAGTTAGAATTGATAGACAAACCAACGTAATCAGTTCATGTTATACTTTAGTAATTTAAATTATATTCTGGTTTTTTTTGACAATCACAACATTATGCATGTTAGGTATTTTGATCATCTAACTATAATATCTTATATATTCATCAAATGGGAAGGATAAAAATGGCTAACCGCGCGCCAAATATATGATATATCACTAATTGAATGTAATGGAAAAATACAAAATTTAAATTAGGACAATTACAAAATTAAATTTTGAATTGCATTTCACAAAACCACACCATTTCAAAGTCATTTTTAAAATTATACCTAAACACTCAAAGTTAAATCTAAATAAACCTTATTCACATAATCTTTCCCCTTAAATATTATATTCTAAACACTAATTAGCAAACCAAAATAATTTTTAAAATTTTTTCGTAAATTTTTAAATGGTAAATCAACCATTTAAAAATTTGAAATGGTGTAAATATGTAAAAATATTTAATTATGCGTAGTTTTGTGAATGACTGGCTGAATGGTATAATTTTGTGAATTCCTTAATTTAATTAGTATTGTTGCACATGTCTACCAGAATTGACAATAATCCCATGTGTATCCTCGTATATGTATGTGTTTTAATTAGCTGGCAAATGTTTGTTTAGGGTTTATATCATATTATCTTATAATTATGTATGTAAGAACGTCGTAAGCACTCATTGCAGTTATAAATGGGAGATGATCAAATTTTTGTTATAATCTAGTTTTTTTGGGGTTAAATTTTAAAATGTTATAGTCTAGTTTATATTAAGAAAGCAAATAACGATTAGATTAATATTTGCAAGTGTTGTAAATATGAAATAGTTTTTGGCTTTACCTCACTTCAAGGACATGTTAATATATATTATATAATATTATGTAAGTCATGTATTGATATAATATTATGTAAGTCATGTATTGATATAATATTATGTAAGTCATGTATTGAACCTAAAATGTATGATCTCGAACTTTTACAAGTAACTAATATAGTATTTTTTTGACAAAGTTACTAATATAGTATTAGTACGAATTGAAGCAAATAGTTAAGTAAACCTCCTACATTCTCATGCTAAATATCCAACGCCAAAGTAATTTAATGTTAACTAAATTATGTTAATTTTTAGAAAAAACTACTTTACGTTGTTATCATGGTTCTAGAACTCGCTAGGCGCTACGCGTGCGGGCAGCAGGGACCTAGCGTCTAGCAAAAAAATCAGAGATTAATTGGGAATTAATCGGGGAGTAGATTTGGATATATTTATATTTTTATATATTTTTTACTTTAAATTAATTTTTTATTATCATTTATATTGTTATTAAACTCTAAAACTAATAACTTATCAAAGTTTTTATAAAATTTAAATTTAAGTGATCAAATTAGTCAGAAAAAATCAAAAATTAATTGGATTATACGAAATTTTATAGAATTAGACAATGTTGCTCATGTCATTGAATTTAAGCGGCTAAAAACATAATCGGCACGGATGACCACTCAATGGCGGAAACTCGGGAGAGTAATCGGTTAGGCGGACGAGTTTTAGAACAAAGGTTGTTATGAAACCAATGAATATAATTTAACATGCTGAATGGTTTAATTATAATTGATATATTATTACTTTTTCACTATAAAACGATTTTCGTAGCTACAAATAGTAGAAATCTAATATTTAGAGAAAATTGATGAATGACCTAAACCAACATAGTAAATCTTTCACCAACTATAATATAAATCACTAGATTACCGCCACTTGTAATTAATATTTGGGAGAATCACAAAACTACACCATTTGAATTACATTTCACAAAACTACACTATTTCAAAAATACTTCACAAAACTACACCTAAACACTCAAAATTAAATCCAAATAAACCATGCCCACACAATCCTACCCCCTTAATACTATACCTTAAACACTAATTAGCGAACCCAAATGAAAATATTTTAATTTTGATAATTTTTTAAAGGGTAAATCAAACTTTTAAAATTTTGAAATGGTGTAGTTTTGTGAAAATATTGAATTAGGCGTAGTTTTGTGAATTTCTATTAATATTTTGTTATTTTGGTCAGCAAGTAAAAGAATATTGCGACCTGGATAACTGTCTATTGTCTCTTCAATACTTGTTTCGTTTTTATTTTAGTTTTTTTTTTAAAATTATGGTATACTCATATGTCATATGTTGTTTAGGTGACAAATGTCATTAAGTTGTACCATTCTCTTATTAACAATATGATTAAATATATTGTACGTTCTATATTCTAATCATTTGCTTATAATGCTGATTTGTTAGAGATACGATTTTTGTTTTTAATAAACCTAGAAATTGTGTGTACGTACCAACACATGCTCAATTATTATGTAAGACATATCATGTTGGTTTAAGTTTATTAAATTTTAACTCATATAAATTAAGAAGAAAAAGAAGGTGATTTAAATCCTTCTATCTAAAAGGAGGCTTCTAGAGCTCCTTAAGCTATGCACGTCATACAAAAAAATCGCTATATGGCTTCCACGTCAGCGTAGGAGTAAGAGAGTGTACCGTGGTTTACCTTCTGGTTTACCTTCTGGTTTACCTTCTGTTCTTTTCGCCTCCTCCGTCTCCTGACCTTCTCTCGCTTTCTCTTCATCTTCTAAGTTCGATCCTCATGATCTTTATTACTCTTTCATTATGACTCTTTCAATGTGAAACCACTATTTAAATTAAACTCAAATTTTTCGTAATTGACCAATCCTCATCAAAACCCACTGTTTTTCCCTGTTCATCTCCCCTGCAATCTGGTTGAACCCACGTCGCCGGAATTACGAACGAGAAACAAATACTCCTATTAGAAACTCGAAGACAATCAAATCTCAGTTTACAATCCAATCTCAACGACATCTTTTTTTTTTTGTATTTAATCCCTTCTCTTATTTATCATTTACGGTTTTTTTTTTTCTCTAAAGATTTTATGTGAAGAAATTGCCTTCCTTTAGGTTTCAATATCGGTAGTTCTTAATTTTTGGGGTTAAAAAATCGAAAAAACCTCTATAATAACAGGGTTTCGATGGTAATCTAATTTGCATAGATCTTGAGGGATTATGTGTTTTCACGATTATTTGAGATTATGCAGAGATATTCGAAGATTGGTAACTGAAAAGATGTAAGATGCTTTTGTCTTGGTATAAACTTCGCCTACCAAATGAATACATGCCTTAGTTATACCATCTCTCTTTTCAATAATTAATTTCGGATGTTTAATAGTTTCAAGTTGTCAGGTTACAAGAAACGAATATGGATACATGTGTGAAAAGGTTTATGCCTTGATAACGTAATGCACATGCATGTGTTCAACAGAGAGCAGCGGAGCAAGTTTGACATGAAGAAGAAATGGTACATTCTGATTTATGTTCACAACAAGTTTCGCAAAAAAAATTGGTCTACAATGGACATAATGGTTGAATTTCTTACTAGCCAATGACGAGAACATAACCATAGAAAATCTGTCTTAACATGTCTACTAACTTACCAGTACTGTATTTCCAACTCTTCATGTTCACTAGGTTTGCGTTAGTTATTAGTTTCTCTTTTTCTATATTTAGATCTTCAGTATTAAGGCTAAACAAAGATAACTTGGTTCAAATTTTGTGTCTTTAAGTTAGGAACCTACCAGCCAATTATCTTTATAATTTTTTAAATATTGTTTTATATATGTCCAGACACGGGTGGCTAGGGAATGTGTCTATTTTGAGTTTCAAGCTCAGGAGAAGAAAGAGGAAAGATATTATTGCATTAATTTTATTTGACATGGATATCAAACTCATGCCTTAGTGAATCCCACATGGTTTAAGGTAGAGTTTGGATCTCGCCTCTATTTACAACGAAATCCATTTATTTTGAGCAAGTACTCAAACTTCAGACTTCAACTTTGTTCGGAAAACGTAATGACATCATTCTTTAGTGTTCTTTGCCACTGAAGAGATTGTGATATTCCCCTTTGACCACGTATTTGTTTGGTTTAAAGTTAGGTTCTTTACGAAGCCATATGTATAATCATGGATCATGGAACAAGTTGTGATATGGGAGGTGAATAGAAGGGAGAAAGTACGTTTTATAGGCGTAAACGGAGGTGGGAAGCCGACCTAACTCCGGATAAGCACGAGTCAAGCAGAACATGATTCATGTAAGGTTAACAAGGCCAAACCCCACTATGAAAAGTCGTCTTCCTGAGCCATGAGTTTGAGGTTTAGATGATCACAATGGTGAAGGAAGAGTTCGTGAGTGCTTAAAAGGAAGAGATGAGAATAATTGACGGACGATTGAAGAATATGTCGGTGTTTTGGACCTCATGCTTTCAAGTGCATAAGGTGATTAGGGGTTTAGCTTCCCAATAACTTGAAACTCAATCGGAGAATATTGAAAATGTTTTGCGAGGTAATACTGCGAGCAAATGTTGCATATGCGGATTTACGGTCAAGTGAAGCCTTGAATGAGTGAAGGTTGGTGTTTAGCCTATTGATAGAACGGAAACAAATGAAAAAGAAATAAAGGGATACAAGAAGATGAAGTAAGAAGAAAGCAACCAGAAAACAAAGAAATAACTATTCTATTGAATTTTGTTGAGGTGAGAAAGATGAGAGAAGAAACCAGAAATCAGTTTTGTTTGGGTGTATTGAGTGGTCTACATTTTCGTTCTTCTTCTCTAAGAGTGAATTATGATTTTGTTTAGTTTCTAGATTATAATGAATTTTGTTGAGGAAAGAGAACAAGTATGATAGATTAGTCATTTGTAGATTATCTTCTCTTAACTAAAACAATTCTGAGAAACAAGAGATTACTACTCCATACAATTTCAAAGAAATTACAATATGTCATTTAAAATAACGAAGTTTAGTTTAGAATTGTGATTAACAAAACTAGAATATAAAATTAAAGTAAACAAAAAAATAATAAAGAAGTATATTTTTCACTTCACAAAATTACTAAAATACACATTCAAGTTACAAAACTACACCATTTGAATTACATTTCATAAAAGTACACCATTTTAAAATTATATCACAAAACTACACCTAAACACTCAAAATTAAATCTAAATAAATCCTACCCACACAATCCTATCCCCTTAATACTATACCTTAAACAGTAATTAGCAAACCCAAATGAAAAGATTTTAATTTTGGTATTTTTTAAGGGTAAATCACGCTTTTAAAATTTTGGAAGGGTGTAAATATGTGAAAATATTGAATTAGGTGTAGTTTTGTGAATGGAGGATTGAATGAGTGTAGTTTTGTGAATTTCTATTTTAAATTATATTGAATAACAAAAATATATTGAATCAAAACCCGCGCGCTACGCGCAATTTCCTAGTCTCTCTATCTAAAAGAAACCTTTTAGAGCTCCTGGAGTAGGCCACGTCGTATTGTCAAACCTCCTATATTGACGCCACGTCAGCTAATTAAGTAGAGAATTAAGCCTAACGTAATTTACGAAGCCCACTTATTGACTCATTGTCGGTTCAGGTTCTTCGCCATGTCAACTCGCCGCAAGTTATAGGAAGCTTATTCATTCGGTAACACTTTAAGTTGTAACATTCATAGCTTGACCATTCAAATTTCATATTCCATAATTTCCATTAATGTATCGTGCTTTTTTCATCTATAACATATATACGATTCTTCAGCTTACCAAAAACCTTAATTATAAATCCATCAAACGATTGAAGAATCGACGAAAACTCAAGATAGAAGATAGAACATCTTGGGTTTTGTCTTCCCCGTCTGCAACAGAGGCTTCTTCGAAAAGTTCACAGAGCCAAAAAAATAATCCAATCCCTACGGTATTGTTCCGATGTCCGATCCAGTCTCATCACGCTTCCCCGATGCTTTCGATTCGGTAAAATTCCTCTATAACTATCTTTGATAGCTTCTTTAAATCAATTTATCTCAAAATTCTTCTTTAAATTCATACGCGCAAGTTCAAACACCCTTCAAAGCCAAGTCCATATAGAAAGGTACGGAGCTTTCTTACTTTCTTTTGAAATAAGAAACACCAAGTTTCACGCATCTTAAGCGCTACTATTGCTCGGGTTTGATCTTATTTATTTTTTATTCTCTTTGTCTGGGCGTTATTGTAGAAGATAAATCATTACAACCTTCAGCAAAACGCCTTTGGATTTGATTGTACGAATGTTGTTGTTTTTCCTAAGCCTCAATCTATTGGCTTATTCTACAACAACATCAATCAACCTCTTCCATTACATGAGGTACATAATAAAGCAAAGTTGCCTCCTTTTTAGTTTTTTCTTCTAAGATTTTGCGGGGATTTGAACCAAATATTTACTAAATTTGTGTGTTTTCCTTTTACCAAGCTTCATCTTAGTTGTGTAATTCTAAGTACAATTTTTACATCATTAATACAAAGGTACTTAGGATTTAACCTGATGACACCACTGGATTTATGTTTTTTACAAATAGTTATATATATATATATATACAGTTAATTTAGAAGTTTGTAATATTTGTCATGTTTTTATAAAATAAATAAAAATATTCAGAATTTCTAAAGAGTATTTTGTTTTTTTATTGTTTATGCAAATAAATATATAATGAGAATTAGATTTTATATAGCAAAATCTTAATATAACTTGTAAGTTGGTTTATTCCAAACTATTATAAACTATAAAAATTAGGGATGGACAAAACTTCCGGATCCGAAATACCGAACCCAAACCAAACCGAAATCCCCAAATCAATACCGATCTAAAAACAAATAATTCAAATGTATAGGGAAATTTACTACCATAATACCCGAAATCGAATCCGAACCGAACTCAATTTTTTAGAACTAAACTAAACTACTCAACTTACCCAAAAATTATTTAAAATAATAATAATCTATATATAAATAACCCGAACGAATTGAGAAATTTACTATATGAAAACCCGGAGCCAAAACAAATTTCTAGATTTGAATCCGAATTACCCGAAATTTGTTTATAATAAAGTTTAATCATTATTTTCAAACTTCTTGTCATTTATCTAGAATTTTTCCGAAACCGAACCCGTTAATAAATAAATTTTTTTTTATTGTTTGATAATTTTAACAAAAAATTGTTTCAACTCATTTTTAAATTCTTAATAATATTAATTAAATCTATTTTGACTTAAATTAAATTTTAATGGTAGTTTTTTATAAAAACTATGTAATAATGTATTTATGTGAATTATATATTTTTATTTTGTTTTTCAAATATTTTTTTACATAATTTTTTAATATGTTATCTATTTTTGGAGAGAATTGTATTATTTCCTTATTTGGTTTTTCGTAATTAAATGTTCGAAATATTTCTTTTCATACTCAATGGCATAATGTGTAAATAAGTACAATTTTTTGGACATGTTCAAATTAGTACTTCAAAAATAATATATAGATAAAGTCAAGTTATGATAAGTGATCAATCATTTATTTACAAGTTAGTGACTTGAGTTCATTCTTTATGTTCCGCTATAGGAGAAAAACTGAACAATAACCGTCATCATCATCATCGATAAAAGCAGGATTTCCATGATAAGATGGAGGATGTTTTAGCCCAAATGTATTTTCATTACTACGGAAAACTTCTACATCGGCATATTTTTTTGTCAATGTTTGCTGCACTGGTAAGCGAGATATTACAATGTATAAAGGAAACAACCACACAAGCTATATGATCAAAGAAGCTCAAAGTCCATGCCTTTTCGCTCACTAGACTACCTCTCATGGTCTCTTGCCTTGCTTTCCCAAGCTTCTCCGCATCATCTTCATCTCCAACCTGTCTATAGGAGCAACAAACATAAGATCCCAAAACAGAGAAGCCTAGGAAAACCATCACTTCCTCAAATTTTGTCGTTGTTTCGCCCCAAGGGAAGACGAATGATTTGGCTACAAAACACCATTTCTTGGCAATGGAGAGAACATATTGTTTAGTTATATTGTAAGTAAAAGCTTTGCTTGCTTGAAAGCATACCAACTCTCTTCCATGTGGGTTCATGTAAAACTTTTATGCTTCTTTGACGGTAGAAGCTTCCATGCAAAGACGCAAAAGACTATTTTCTTAGTTTTGAAATGTTGAATGTATACTCATACAAACATTATACAATCTGTTTGTTTTTAAGGATAAATATATTTATTTCTTAAGAATTAAATTAAAATTTTAGTGTTGAATTTTTATAGTTTAGTTCTATGATTTTTCAAAATTAATTAAATCTTCTGTTTTTTTAAAAAATTGGAAGATATTTTTTTAAATCGAACATGATTTTTTGATAATTACTATTTACTTATTGGGCTTTTTTATATAAAAAAAATTGAAATTGAAATGCTGAAAGAGAAAAATGCAATATTTATCTTAGTTTACACTACTTTACTTTATAGTAAGAAATAAGTATAACATGGAATTCATAATATTTATCTTATACATAATATTCACAATATATTAAAACTTTCAGTAACGTCTCAAGTCATTTAGAAGCCAAATTGCTTAGGAGTAGTTTATATGTGTAGTATAAATGTATAACATTTGATCATTTTAGAAAGCAGTAAACATTCTTAAATTTTGAATAATTGACTATATGTATAATTGTGCGTTAGTGTAAATTAAGATAGCTAATTTGTGGTGCAAAAATCATAATGAGAAATTCCTCAAAATAGCCTGAAAAAATGTTTTTTGGACAAGAAAAACATTACAAGTTTTTTTCCCTTGAATACCATTAAAATGTTTTTTGGACTAAAATACCATAAACACAAAAATCTAATTTGAACGTTTTAAAACTTAATTTTTTCATTTGGGTTCGCTATAAACTGTTTAGGGTATAGTATTGAAAGGGTAGAGTTTAGTTTTGAGGGTTTCATGTTAATTTTGAAGGTTTTAACTTAATTTTAAGTTTATGGTATTTTTGTCCAAAACAATTTTTTAATGGTATTTAAGGAAAAAAAACTTATGATGATATTTTTGTCTAAAAACCTATTTTTCATGGTGTTTTCGGAAATTGCCCAATCATAATTGTGTTAGTGGACAAAATATAATAAACTTTTACGTTTTTTATTAAAAAAGAAAGGTACTGAATGAATTTTGCAAGATGGAATACAAGACAAAAATACAAGTTTTTTTTTGTTAAAGACAAAAATAAAGTTACAATTCACTTAAGTGATTTTAGCACAACTTAAACCATAAACGAATGCAAAGCTAACTTAAGCCATAACTTAAAAATATTTGGGCATTACAAAGAATCTCAAAGCTTCTTTCGTTGGGACAAATTATACCAAAGATCACTAAAAACTTGAACTCATAATTCACTGATGTTCATTTGAGATCACATTTTATAAATCTAAAACCCGCGCGTAGCGCGGGAATCCCCTAGTCGAATACAATAAAAGAAATAGAAGCAACTTTATTTCAAATTAAAATCTGATAACATAAAATTCAAAGAATCATAATGAAAGAAGAGATTAAACATTTGAACCAATGCAAAATAAAGGATAAATAGATTAAGCACAAATGTATCCTGAAGGAATTTTCCTGCCACAAACATTAACAAGAGCAGTAAGAGACACTGGAATATTAAGCTTAATGCCTAAAATATTAGCCTTAAGAGCGGTACAAAGACAAGCCGCGACCTCGAGATCGACCAAACCATCAAGGAGTGAGCAACAAGGCTTGACGGGTGGCTTGCCTAACTCGATGCTGAGAAGATTCTTAAGGACATTAGCGCAAACACCAAGCTTGAGAGTGTCTCTTGGGCAACTTCCTTTTGAAGAGTGGTTTGGGGTGGGCTTTGGTTTAGGCTTTGGGGTTGGGCTGCAGCCACCGCCACACGCGGTGGTTAGTGTGAAGAAAAGGATGTTGAATGTGAGGAAAATGATAAGAGAGGATGAGATTTTTGAAGCCATTTTTTGATATATGCTTATTTTTGCTTTGATTATCAAATCTTAAGATAGAAGTGTTGGTTTAGAGAGCAGTGAAGAAAATTATAGAGAGGGCATATTTATATTAGGTTTTCTAGGGGTTGGATCGTTAAATAAAGTTGTCATTAGTCATTATTAATACTAGGAGATCATCCGCGCATGTGCGTGTCTTTTTGTATTTAAAAGATTGTATGTTTTACGTGATATTTTAAATTGAGGTTACACATAAGATGTTTTTGAAATAATTAAATTTTACAATATTTTCAACTAAAATCGTAGGAAAACATTTGAATGACGTAGCCGAGAGAAAGAATCGTAGGGACATGGTTATTTGTCAAGCTATTGAGAACTCCCTTGGTATTATTACTTGAATCATCAAATTATTATTGTTTTACTAAAGATAAAGTATATTTTGTATTCATTGAGAAAACATGTTCAATCATTTATTAAATTGAAAAAGTAAAATTAGGGGCAATGTGGTCATAGTAATCCTTGTTTGAGATAGAAAGTTAATGTTATCCAATTCTCTAGTAATCCTTGTTTGAGATAGAGCTAATTGTTTAATATACTACTAGGAATTTACTAAAAATTTGCGTAATAGAAAAAATGTTTATTGGTAAAAACAATGTGTAGTATAAAATGAAATAAAAAGAATTTGTATCTCATGTGATCCGCGTTTTTAAATTTGAAGTATATATAGAAAATATATTGTATTTTGGTTTTTATAATGTTTTATTTACAAAAATTTATTACTATTACTATTTTAAGATTTATCATCGAAAAAGATTATCATTGCCATTTCGATGTTGAATATTTACCTTTACGTATAATTTACTATTTATCATTAAAAAAAATAACTACATAGTGTTTTGAAACTTTGATATGACTCGTTTAACAATGAAAAGTATGTCAATCCAGTTTCTATTTGTCATAAAATCGGACTATTAAAACCTCAGATATATAAAACCACTGAATTTTCGGGGGCTCGAGTCAATTTTCTGCTCAAGTTTTGTCATTTGACATGAACTTTGATGTTTAATACAATTTTACAAAATAATATTGTTATTTATAAATGAACAATATGTTTTATCATTCTTTTGTGCGAGAATATAACATACAAACATTAGAAAAATTATAAAATTGTGTTTTTCATTAGTTTTTTAAATATTTTAAACATATTTTCTAGGAAAGTTTAATCACTCTTTCATGTCTAAACTTATCCGAAAATTCTTTGTTCAAAGTTTGGGAACTGGTGGTTCAACCAATGAGTCGGGTAAATTGTGTGTTCAAGTTTTTCATTTGACATGAATTTTGGTGTTAAATATAATTTTACAAAATAATATTGTTATTTGTAAATGAACAATATGTTTTATCATTATTTTGAACTCGATGTAATAGAATATAATATATAAATATTAAGAGATCTATTAGAAATTATAAAATTGTATTTTTTATGAATTTTTTATATTATATTTTATGGATTTTTCAACATTTTTTAATATTATCCATTTATTATGTCATTTTAAGTCATTTTGTGTTAAATTTGGGCTTTTGTTTTGAGCTTTTATGAATTTTTAATTATGTGGGACTAGAAATGCTTAGGTGATGACACGTGTAATTTTAGAATGATTTTCTCTCTCCGTCTTCTGTATTAATAATATAAGATATAGGTAGTGTGTACAATAGTTATTTTGCATGCTTATAGAAAGTTATTCTTTTTGTTTCCCAAAAAAGTCAGTTTAAAGTTTTGTAGGTGAATTAAAAATTTTTGTTTTTTATAAAGCAACATTAAATATGATTAAATCAACCAATAGAAAATAATTGAATAATACTAGTGGTTAAAAATCATAATTCATTTACATAGAAAGTTTAAAACGACTTCTTACAAAACAAAAATAAATTTTCTAAAACGACACTTTTTCGAAACAGAGGGTATACTTCATAATTTTGTTACAAAATTGGGGGTTGTTGCTTTAAAAGATAATTAAAGTCACATATTATACTCATTGGAAATAATAGGAGTAACAAGAAAATTTAAAGAGAAGAAAATGGTGAAAAGATTGACTATTAGAGTGGTAAAGCATAATTAGTAAGAAAAATTAGTTAAAAGCATTAACACTATGCACTCCCAAGCAGCCCATAGTATAGTTTCAAATTGTAAAATCACGTAATTTTCTTTAATCAAATATTTATATATGTGTATATGTGTCATCCATCAAATAAAAAGCTGTAAAAAGAGTGAAATATATAAAAGGATATAAAAGATTATGGATTTTCTACAATTTGTAATCAGAAATAAAAAAAATGATTAACAAAACAAAACTTGAATTAGAATCGATGCACATGTATACAATAATTACTCATAATTCACATGTGTTTTATCAGAGTTTTAGCTGGCGATTGTGTTTGAAGATTATTATTTTGGAATTTCGTGACCACAAAATTTGGATTTCACAATTTTCCTGGCTATAAAATTCTTATTTTATTTGAATTATCATTATTATTTTTAACCTAACCAAAAATAAAAATTCAATAATTTTCATTACTAAATCATTTTAAGGAAAAAATAATTTTCATTCCCTCCGATATTTAATGATACATAAACGACATGATTATTCACGGAATTAAGTACCAAAAGTCTACTACCACTATTTTTAGTTGATGTATATATATTTTTTTGTTAAGATAGAAAGAGTTAAAAATCATGACATTTTATCTCTCTATAATATCACTAAATAGTTCGTTACCGAGTTTTGTAATGAATCTTAAAGATAACTATTTTTTTTACTCACAAATAGTAGAAATCATATTTAAGAAAAATCGATCTATGGCCTACTTAAAATAACATAGTGAATATCCACCAAGTAAAAACAACTAAACTACCACCACTTATTATATTTTGTATAGAAGATTTTATAGATTTTAATCATTAATAACTCACATAAAAATGAGTTATACTGAGTACTGACATTGATACTCATATGCCATGTGTGGTTTAGGTGACTAATGTCATTAAGTCTTGCCATTCTCTTATAACAATCTGATTAATTATAGTAAGTTGTTTTGCTCTAATCATTTGTGTATTATAATGTTGATTTGGTGCTATTTGTGTTTTAATAAACCTAAAAATTGTTGTACGTACAAACACATGCACAATTATTATGTTGGACATATAAAGTTGGTATAAGTTTATCAAACTTTTAGTTCATATATAGTTTAAGCGGAAACAAGAGAGAAAATTGATCCAAAATAGATACAACACAAGAAGTAAAAGGAACACTTATTCAATTAAAAAAAAACTGAAAACATAGAATTCAAAGAATAAAAATGAAAGAAAATCATCAACAAAGATATTAAACATTTTAGCCAATGCAAAATAAATGATAAATAGATCAAACACATATGTATCCTGAAGGGATCTTCCTGCCACAAACATTAACCAGAAGGGTAAGAGAGATGGGAACATTAAGGTTAATGCCTAATACATTAGCCTTAAGAGCGGTGCAAAGACAAGCCGCGACTTCAAGATCAACCAACCCATTAAGAAGTGAACAACAAGGCTTGACCGGTGGCTTGCCTAACTCGATGTTGAGTAGACCTTTAAGAACATTGGCGCATACACCGAGCTTGAGAGTGTCTCTAGGGCATTTTCCTGAGGAGGAAGGGCTTGGGGTTGGCTTGGGTTTGGGCTTGGGGGTTGAGCCGCAGCCACCGCCACACGCGGTGGTTAATGTGAAGAAGAGGATGTTGAATGTGAGGAAAATGATTAAAGAGGTTGATGTTTTTGAAGCCATTTTTCGAAGTTTATTTAGGTTTTGTGTAGAAAGTTTAAAGATATAGAAGTGTTGGTTTTAGAGAGTGGTGTAGAGAATAGAAAAGAGGGTGTGCATATTTATATTAGGTTTGTTTAGGGGAAGGACAGTTAAATAAAGTTGTCATTAGTCAGGTATTTTGAGGGTATATTATTTATTTCAAATAGCGGATCATTGTTTTATTAAGTGGTTTGGCCTAGTGACAGACATAAGTTCACATGAGGCATGTAACACCACCCACCCGGGATCGATTCACAGCGTCTACGACAATGTATGAATGACTAATGGACCGGTTGTGGCTCAAATGTTGATAAAAATAAATGTGGTTAAGATAAAGTGTATGTTCATGGAATTTATTGAACAATATCATGAGTTTTATACAATTTTACAAAATAATGTTATTTCCCTTCTTTAAATATTGTTAATTTATTTTCCAGTTGTTGGCCAATTTTATTTTTGTTGGGTTTTAGAAAGGATGATTTAGTTATGGGTGTAGAAGAATCAAAAATTACAGATTCCATATAAATAAACTCATATTTAATTCTCTTACATAAACTACTAAAAACTTGAGGAAAATACCCGTATGACTAAAAGATTATGTGTAACTTTTTTTTTTTTTTTTCACGAAAGATTATATGTAACTAACCTATATATATATTAAAATTATATCAATCGATTTTTTTCATAACCGGGGCTTCTAGCTCGGGCGGTAAAGGGCTCACAGACTGTGAGTTCCGCCTCCCGGGTTCGAACCTCGGCCACTGCGGAATTAACATACGGGCTGCAGCGTTCCTGGAAATAGTCTGGACTTACTTCGGTAAGGATCAGGACACCAGGATTACCAAAAAAAAAAAAAAAAATCGATTTTTTCATATATTCCACATATACGATCTAATAAGTAATAACGTAGCCTTAAATTTATTTTATATTATATTAGCTTTAAACGGTCAATGATACGCCGTACACTACTAAAAAAAATCCATATAGCCACGGCCGTATCGGTGGCTATAGCGTTAAATCCGTGGCTATACGTTCGTGGCTAAAAAAATTCGTGGCAAATCGTGGTTAAATAGCCACGGATTTTTGCTATAGCCACCGATACGGCCGTGGCTATATGACTTTTTTTTAGTAGTGGTATATGATTAATTAGCTTCTTAATACACCCGACTTATTTAGACTCTCAATTTATATTTCATACTTGATGGTTTATATTTCATTTCATTGATTTATTTATGATCACCAAATATAGTATTTTGCATGCATGCATGCACGTACTTATGGGTAGATAGATTTATAATATATCAACTTGAATTTTTTTTCTTTTTGATTGTCACCTTTATATTTCCCAAATAAATACATTTTAATTTGGTAAACTTATTTTATCAAGACATTACGAACAGACTCGTTCATGTAGTCAAGGGGCCAAGACTAGTTTGATAATTACGACATCTAATATTTTAAGCAATGTTTTTGGAAATTATATTGATTTTCAGGGATTACAGATATTTTACTTATATACAAATATTATAAAAACTTGTTTATGTCTTTTTTTGTCAAATACTTGTTTTATGTTTTTAAAATAACCATTTACGACAAAAAAAAACTAAACACTTGTTTTGAAGCTTTGTTAGGAACCCACATTTTATAGCACAATAGGTTTCATATAATAACAACTATACCAAAACCAAAAATTAAACAAAAATATAAAAAATTGGGTTTTGGTATATTATTAGTCTTTGAGGAATTCTTATTCTAAGCAAATGATTTTTTTTTGCCCTAACAGTAAGCACGTTCCTAAATGGCTAAATCGGTGCACATGCAAATACAACAACTACTGATAATTGCCATGTGCTTTATAGGCTATTAATTAGAAACAAAGAAAATAAAGACGCATACAAAACCTTCAAAATAAAAGAGGAGAAGAAAGTTAACATATAAACATATTTACATTAAAAAAAACTTACTTCTAAACACTCAAAACTAAATTCAAATTAACCTTACTCACATAATTTTATCCCTTTAATACTATTTCCTAAACACTAATTAGCGAATCCAAATAATTTTTTTTAGTTTTGGTAGTTTTTTAAAAGGTAAATCAACTATTTAAAATTATAAAAGTGGAGACAACCGGAACTCATAACTTAAAAAAAAAAAATTTAAACTCGTGGTCAGAAAAATAGTTAACTCACTTAAAAATGTATGCTTGACTCACTTGGTTCCAAAACCTTCCTGCAGATCGCCAGCTAAAACATACCATAGGGGTTAAGGCTAACCACATGGTACAATTGCATAATATTCTTAATAATTTTGGTTTTACATAGATAATATTCTTCATAATTTGGTTTTACATAGATAATATTCTTCATAATTTTGTCTCACATGCACACATAATATTATTCATAACATTAGTGTTACATAATAATAATAATATTATTCATAGTTTGGTGTTACCTACAAAATAATAATATTATTCAAACTAATTCAATCTTTTATAACTCATGTCATTCATATCATCATTATCATAACCCCCACTAATTAACGCTATAAATACCCACTAACACACTCTCAATTTATTCACCAATCTCAAAACATAAACAACATTCTAATCCACATTTTCAAGGCTAAGTAAAAAATGGCTCTTAGAAACTCATTAGCCATCTTCCTTGCCTTGAACATCCTCTTTTTCGCCTTAACCGAAGCCGCCCGGTCTGGCTGCCCACCAGCTCCTTACAGACCATCCAAGCCTACCCCAACCGCACCGGCCATCGAAACATGCCCAAAAGATACCTTAAAGTTTGGAGTTTGTGTTCAAGCATTGAACTTGGTTAATGTTACATTAGGTGCACCACCGGTTAAGCCATGTTGTAGCCTAATTGATGGTTTGGTTGATCTAGAAGCCGCGGTTTGTCTTTGTACCGCGATTAAAGCTAGCATTCTTGGTATCAAAATTAACATTCCTATTGATCTTAGCTTGCTACTTAACGTTTGTAGCAAAAAGGCGCCACGTGGCTTCCAATGCGCTTAATTACGTACTCGTTGAACTATACATATGAAAAAATCGATAATATCATCATATGGATATGCATGAAAATGTGGTTGAATTTTTATTTCGAGAAAAAGTTGTGTTTGTTTTTTTATTTATTTTCTCTTTGGTCTATGAGGATGAGTATGGTTGTTATTGATTAAGAAATGAGTTTGTGTTGTTGTAATTTGTTTCATTTGTCTTGATAATAAAATGATATTTGGTTTGTCTTACAATGGTACGTAATATGTTTACTTTTATAATTAAGCCGTACCATAGTCATAATTTCGATAGATTAATTAATGGACAATTCTCGTAAATAGCGCTAAATAAAGTTTTTTTAACGCAATTACCACACATTTTTGAAAGTTTTATAAATACCATTAAAAAAAATTTTCTCATAAATACCACAAATCTTAAATTTTCAAAATTACACCCAAAACCTTTAAAACTATACCTTACCCCTTTCAAAACTATACCCTTAACACTATATAACGAATCCAAATGAAAAATATAAAATCTAAAAGTGTTAAAACTCGTTTTTTGTATTTGTGGTATTTATGCAAACTATTACTTTTTGATGGTATTTTTGATATAAAAACCATTTTAATGGTATTTTTGTTATAATTTTTTTTTGTAATGGTATCTTCAAAACAAAAAACCTATTTTGGTGGTATTCTATTCTAAATTAGTGTAAAGAATGATTGTCATTTTGATCGAATATCATACTACTAAAAATCTTGTTAAAGGAATAATTAAATTCTAGATCTCTTCTTTATATACTACCCGTGACTCTCACATATAATTTGGCATGTTCGAACTAGTTTTATAACCCTAATAATTAAACAAATACCACTAATTATACACGAACCCTATATTATTATCTTGATAAAAACCTGTACTATTATTTACATTAAGTATTACTCTTAACTTTGTTTATTGAGAAGTTTTGTATAGAAGAGTTAACCTGTTCTAATCTAGTTTTAAACGAAAAAATAATAATTAATATGCATATTAAAAGTTAGCAGTCTGCATGCTCTAAACCTAAAATGGTCAAGACTTGAGACCTAAAAATAACTATATTATTTATGAGGATGTTAATGTTCGTCTGAAACTTGTTTATGATGATCTTGATTTAACCGCTATGTAAACTATGTTCTTGATGTTGATTTGTACACGAGAACTTGTTACCCAGAGTTCACCCAATAAAGGCTACGTCTCTGGGGCCAGTTTTCACCGGCGTTGCACTATAACTTGACCGGAAAAAACCTCCGGTCGGTGGCGCACAAACTCAAACACTAACCCCTTTGTTTTGTATTACGAGGTTATACAATTACTAAGGAGCCAAGGAGTTTATGAAGACGACGACAACTGAGAAACAAGACCTGAAGTTTCCGACGATCCCTCCGATCTCAGAAACCTTCTTCTCCGGCGAAAACACTCTGTTTCTTTCCCTCTGTTTTCTTGTTCTGTTTTTATTCTCTTTCTTTTATAACTTGGACTTAGGCCTTTTATAGTCCTCCTCGTAACAGGCCTTATCTTTGTCGAAGCCCATTTGCACTTTCGGAAAAGGCCCATTAGGTTTAGTTTTGCTGAGACAAAACTCACAAATCTCCACCTGTCTTCACAAAACGTAAACCTAATTTCTCTTCCTTCTTCCTCTGCGCCGTCTCTCTTTTTCCTCTCTATGCGATTTCATCCCAAACTTTTGTTCTTCTCCGATCTGTAACTCTCTCTGTTACTGATCTGAAACCATAACCCTGTCTAGCTCTTTCTCTTCCACCTTCCTTCTCCATAAACCAAAGCTTTTCCGATGAACCTCCTCTTCAGAAAATAACCCTAATCCGTTCAGCTTCTGTCTCAACACAAAACTGTCAGATCTAGCCGTTTCCTTAACATGCATGGCAAGCGAACAACACGACGAACCATCTGATCTCCGGCGACGAACCTGGTAAGCTAAGTAGCTAACCTCTTCACCTTCTGATTTCAGATCTGGGTTATATCTTGTGTAGATATTAACTCTTTGTTTGTTCCTGTGCCGTGACAGTGACAGGTGAACCAATATCTGACCTGAACCGGCTTAGCTTGAAGGATCCGCGAGGAGAAAAGACCTTGAGCCTGACTTCACATCTGGATAGGTAAGCCTCTCATACTCCTCTGTATAGATCTGTACCTGTTTTTGATGTAACCCTTTTCTCAGTTCTACTTTTGACAAACCTGATGATAACCACTAACACCATTTTGTCTTCTTTTGCCTGTATGTCTGCGAGGTGATGAGCTGAGAAGAACACCTGCAGACGAGGCGGCTAGCTTCACCGGACCAGTTTCAGGGCCAAGAGACCCTTCTCCAAAACAGTACCAGGTACGCTCTTGGTAAGTAAATCTGCAAGGTTTAGACTAGTGTGCACCTTAGCTAATGTAACTTCTCCATCTGTGATTTGGTCCTTGATGAAATAACACTTAGAAGCCATGTGCTTAGTCCTTTCATGATAACCCCCATTCTTTGCTAAACCCAGAGCACTTTGTGAATCACAATGAATCTTGACTGCATCCTGCTTAAACCCTAAATCCTCACACATGCCTCTTAACCAAATAGCTTCTTTAACTGCTTCTGTTAATGCTAAATACTCTGATTCAGTAGTTGATAAAGCTACAACATGTTGCAAACCTGATCTCCAACTGATAGTATTACCACCAACTTGAAAAATGTAGCCTGTGATTGATCTTCTTATGTCTAAGTCTGAACCGTAGTCTGCATCACTGTGTCCTTCCACTATAAATTCTGCACCTCTAGTGAATGTTAAAACACAATCCACAGAACCTTTAATGTACCTTAAAATCCACTGAATTGCCTTCCAATGCTCTCTGCTTGGATGTGCCATAAACCTACTAACAACACCCACTGAATGAGCTAAGTCTGGTCTTGTACCAACCATGGCATACATAAGACTGCCCACTGCGCTTGCGTATGGTATGTTGGCCATGTGACTAGCTTCCTTCTTTAACTCCTCCTGAGTTAAACTCTTCAGTTTGAACTGTGAACCAAGTGGGGTAACAACTGGTTTACAGTCAAACATGTTAAAAGTCTTTAGAACCTTCTCTAAGTACTTTCCTTGTGACAGCTTGAGTGTACCCTTCTTTCTGTCTCTGATGATATCCATACCTAGAATTCTGGTTGCTGGACCCAAATCTTTCATCTCAAATTCCCTGCTTAAACTGTCTTTTAGTTTCTGAATCTTCTTTGAGTCCTGAGATGCAATCAGCATATCATCCACATAGATCAATAAGTAGACCATTTCCTGAACACTAGATCCTTTGGAGTAGACACATGGGTCATGTCTTGTCCGCTTAAAGCCTTGATCTTTCATAAACCCATCAAATCTCTTGTTCCATTGCCTTGGAGACTCGTTTCAAACCATACGAGAGATTTTCTCGAGAAGGCATACCATGTTTTCTTTTCCTTTTTCCTTGTACCCTTCTCGTCGCTCCATATAGATCTCCTCTTCCAATGTTCCATGAAGGAAAGTCTGTCTTTATGTCTAGTTGTTCCAGTTCCAAGTCAAAATTGATCGTAAGTGACAACATTATCCTGATGGATACATGTTTCACAACTGGTGCAAACACCTCTGTGTAGTCAATGCCTTCTACCTGAGAGTACCCCTTTGCAACCAGCCTTGCTTTATACCTGGAACTTTCCACATTTGGTATTCTTGGTTTTCTTTTAAAGATCCATCTGCACCCTATCACTCTTTTCTTTTCTGGCCTTTTGGCCATATCCCAAGTGTGATTCTTGTGAAGTGAATCCATTTCTTCTTCACAAGCTGAAGTCCATTCTTCTCTATCCAAACTCCTCATAGCTTCAGCATAATTTTCTGGTTCATCAGTCTCAATATCTTTGGCAGCTGATAAGGCAAATGCTGATACATCAAAGTCATCAAACTTTGAGGGTAGCTTTCTGTCTCTTCTTACCCTATCTCTTGCCAACACGTAGTTATCTAAGTCCACCACCAATTCTGTCTCTGAAACATTGTCTGAAACTTCCTCTAAGCTTTCTGTGACTTTTTCTGAGCTGGGACTTGATTCTACACTCTCTGTATTCTGATATTCTTGAGCCTCTGATCCTGATTCTCTTTCTGTCTCATGACTTGCTCCACCTGATTCATGAGAACTAGCTCCACCTGATTCATGAGAATCTGTATTTTCTGAACCTGATGAACTTGCTCCACCTGAATTGTGAACTGATTCTGATGGTCCTCTGACAAGTATTGGACTGAATGAGACTTTCTTCTTTTTCTTTTCTGGTTCCTCTGTTACTTGAGTGGTATTCCCTGTTGATTCCTTGAAGACCTCTTCCTCATGGAATATAACATTTCTGCTGATAACACACTTTTGCTCTTCATGTAACCAGACTTTGAACCCTTTAGTGCCTTGAGGATAACCAATGAAATACCCCTTAACTGCCCTAGGACTTATCTTTGACTGTGTGACATGAACATAGGCTGCACAACCAAATCTTCTGAGATGTGTTAGGCTAGGCTTGTTTCCTGACCATAACTCTTCTGGTACTTTGAAATCAATGGATGAACTTGGTGATCTGTTTATCAAATAAACTGCAGTACTTGCTGCTTCAGCCCAAAACTTTTCTTCCATTCCACTTTCTGCTAACATGCATCTCACCTTATCCATAATGGTTCTGTTCATTCTTTCTGATACTCCATTCTGCTGTGGGGTATAAGCACATGTCCTATGTCTTCCTATTCCAGCTTGTTTACACAGATTGTCAAATTTGGAATTACAAAATTCCAATCCATTGTCAGTCCTTAGAGCTTTAATCTTCTTTCCAGTTTGATTTTCAACTAGGATCTTCCAATCTGAAAAATTCTGAAAAGCTTCATCTTTTGTTCTCTGAAAGTAGATCCATACTTTCCTTGAGTAGTCATCTATAAACGTGACAAAATACTGGTTTCCTGCAATGCTTGGTGTGACAGATGTTGATCCCCACAAATCAGAGTGAATGTAGTCTAGCACATTCTTAGACGTGTGTTTTGCCTTAGGGAAACTTTGCTTGTGAGATTTTCCCAAAACACAGTCTTCACAGAAACTTAGGCTCTTCACATCCATGTCTGAAATGTATCCATCTTTGACCAGCCTTTCCATGTTCTTCTGACTCATATGACCTAGTCTGGAATGCCATTTCTTGGCTGGATTGAACACGTCCTTGACTGTGTTGACTTCCCCATTTGGTACAGACCCCTCCAAATAGTACATACCATCTTCATATTTCCCAGACAGAACTTTCTTGCCTCCCTTTTTCAGCACAAAGATGACTCTGAAATCCTCACCTTCATATTTGCAGCCAGCTTTCTCTAAACATCCATAGGAAATTAGATTCCTACCCATCTTAGGCATATATCTAACACCAGTTAGTATAATACTTTGGCCTTCATCATTTATAATTCTGACTTTACCAATGCCCTTTATGTCACTGAATGTATTGTTCCCCATCAACACCTTTCCTCCTTTGAATTCCTCTAAGTCAAATAGAAGGTCTTTGTTGTGGGTTATGTGGTAAGTGTCTGCTCGAATCCAAAACCCAATCATCTTCTCGATTTCCGGATTCTAGCCGACGAGTATCATGGGTTCTGTGAAGTTGCATGACTTGTCCTCATCAGTTTCAAGCACCAAAGAACCTGGATACTTCATTACCACGTTGACACTTCCCTGAACTTTCCTCTCCGGACGGTCCCTTTTCCGGTGTCCTTCTTTTCCACGGACAAAACAGCCTTTGTTTTTCTTGTCCTGTTCCGCTCCTTGACTTGCTCCTAGCACGTCCCTTGAAATTGCTTTTCACATGATGATTCTCTCTCTTTTCTGGCCTGCCTCTACTACTTGATGTAAACAACCCTTCGCTTGATTTCTTGTAGTTTTGTTGTTTTCTGCAAGTTCCCTCTCCTTAGACTTTGCTGATCCAATAACCTCACTTAGACTCAAAGTCTCTCTACCATACTTGAGGGTTTCTTTTAGCTGATCATACTTGTAGGGCATAGAACTCATCAATAGAATAGCTTGAACTTCTTCAGATATAGTAACTCCAATGTTTCCCAAATCAGCCACTAGCTTTAGGAAATCATCTACATTCTGGTCAATGTTCTTGGAGTCTATCATCTTGAATGTATAGAACTTGAGCTGTAGGTAGATTCTGTTTGGTAAAGTACTCTCTAAGTACAGCTTGTCTAGAGTCTTCCACATAGAGGCTGCAGTCTCACAGCTTATGATTTTCCTCAGAACATGATCTCCTACATTAGGAATTATGATGCTCTTTGCTTTCTCTGATTTCTCCACCTTGATTGGATCTTTAACCTTGACCACTAAGGCTGTATCTTGTGAGCTATCTTGGCTTGTTTCTGTTCCTATTACTGTTTCTTGTGTTGTTGTTGTAACAGGATCCTTCAAGAGCTCTTCATCAAGGAGGATATCTTTGAGCCCAAGCAAACTGAAGTGAGCCATCATCCTAACTTTCCACAGGGAGAAGTCTCCTGTGCCATCAAACCTGTCCACCTTCACACGCGTCTTAATCGGCTTATCATCCACCATGGTTCTTGATACAGAAGCTGAACCTTGAAGATCAAGAAGCTCTGCAAACACACACGGACTAGCAAATAAGTTTCGAACCTTGTCTGCTTGTCTTCTTTGCACTTATTGATCTTGAACCTAGCCTCTGAATCTCCTGAACCTTGCTCTGATACCACTTGTTAATGTTCGTCTGAAACTTGTTTATGATGATCTTGATTTAACCGCTATGTAAACTATGTTCTTGATGTTGATTTGTACACGAGAACTTGTTACCCAGAGTTCACCCAATAAAGGCTACGTCTCTGGGGCCAGTTTTCACCGGCGTTGCACTATAACTTGACCGGAAAAAACCTCCGGTCGGTGGCGCACAAACTCAAACACTAACCCCTTTGTTTTGTATTACAGGTTATACAATTACTAAGGAGCCAAGGAGTTTATGAAGACGACGACAGCCGAGAAACAAGACCTGAAGTTTCCGACGATCCCTCCGATCTCAGAAACCTTCTTCTCCGGCGAAAACACTCTGTTTCTTTCCCTCTGTTTTCTTGTTCTGTTTTTATTCTCTTTCTTTTATAACTTGGACTTAGGCCTTTTATAGTCCTCCTCGTAACAGGCCTTATCTTTGTCGAAGCCCATTTGCACTTTCGGAAAAGGCCCATTAGGTTTAGTTTTGCTGAGACAAAACTCACAGAGGAATTCACAGAACTACACCCTTTCAACCCTTTCTTCACAAAACTACACCCTTTCAATCCTTCCTTCACAAAACTACACCTAATTTAAAATTTTCACATATATACACCCTTTCAAAATTTTATACGCTTGATTTACCCTTTTAAAAATTATCAAAATTAAAATCTTTTCATTTGGGTTCGCTAATTAGTGTTTAGGATATAGTATTAAGAGGGTAGGACTGTGTGGGTAGGGTTTATTTGAATTTAATTTTTAGTATTTATGTGTAGTTTTGTGAAATATTTTGAAAATGGTGTAGTTTTGTGAAATATTTTGAAAATGGTGTAGTTTTGTGAAATGTAATTCAAATGGTGTAGTTTTGTAATTCTCCCATTATTTATTAAACAAATGATATAATCGTATAGTTTTATATTCACTTAAATTATAGATTTATATAATCGAAAGAGAAGTAGCATCGATGATTTTGTCGTTATACCACCTTAATGTAGAATATTACTGGATCGAACAACTTTATAAGAAACTTTTAATATCTTCTTTACAAAAACTACTTTTAATATCTTATATATTAATTGGAACACATTATTGCAAATTGCCCTTAAAAATTATAACTACAATACAATGCCACTACATTTTTTTTACTAACCTATATTTATAATTTGGGTCAATTTACATAATTTACAAAGCTTCATACTCGAGCCTAATCGAATACAAATTATACAAATCATAATAGCAGATACATATTTTAATTTGAGGAATTCACAAGACTACACCCACTTCTTTCACAAAATTACATCTAATTCAATATTTTCTATAATTACACCCTTTTAAAATTTTAAAAGGTTGATTTATCCTTTAAAAACTATCAAAATTTAAATCTTTTATTTAGGTTCGCTAATTAGTGTTTACAGTATAATATTAAAGGGTAGATTTATTGTAGGTAGGATTTATTTAGATTTAATTTTGAGTGTTTAGGTGTAGTTTTTAAAAATAACTTTGAAATGTCGTATTTTGTAAAACGCAAATTGCCCTTAAAAAAATTCTAATTACAATACAATGCCACTACATTTTTTTTACTAACCTATGTTTATAATTTGGGCCAATTTACAGAATTTACAAAGCACATACTCGAAGCTCAATCGAATACAAATTATACAAATCATAATAGCAAATACATATTTTAATTTGAGGAATTCACAAGACTACACCAATTCAACACTTCTTTCACAAAATTACATCTAATTCAATATTTTCTATAATTACACCCTTTTAAAATTTTAAAAGGTTTATTTATCTTTAAAAAAACTATCAAAATTTAAATCTATTCATTTAGGTTCGCTAATTATTGTTTGCGAGTATAATATTAAATGGTAGATTTTATGTAGGTAGGATTTATTTAGATTTAATTTTGAGTGTTTAGGTGTTGTTTTTAAAAATAACTTTGAAATGTCATATTTTGTAAAACGCAATTTAAATGGTGTAGTTTTGTAATTCTCCTTTTAGTTTTTGTAACGGGTCGTTAAAAGATCACAAAACAAATTTAAACGAATGATAATGGTTATGAGATTAAATCGAATTCAATTTATGCACAAATATTTATGTGTAATTTAGCAACATGTCAAAAAATAGCATAAATAATCCATAATATATAACTAAATTTTATTTCAACTATAAAATTATACATAAATATAATTTTGAACTTTATACTAAATATAATTTAGTAAACTATTTTAAATTTGTATCAAGACATCTTGGAAGGTATATCCCGGGGTTAAAAATTTAAATATTTCTAATACGCGGATGAATCCAGCGTTAAACCATACCTCGCACAATCTACATGTTTTATTTAAAGTATTTTATGAAATAAGAGACTATCTACATATAATCCAAGTCGGTGAATTTTTTTCAATATATATATTTTTTACTAAATAATTATAAATATATAAATTAAAAACTATATTAAATTCCGCACGTACGTGCGGATCCTCGTCTAGTCTTTATATTAAGCGGTGACTTAGATTACTAAAAATTTGAAATCAGCCGAAGTGTAATTTTTGTCGCAGTATCTAATTTAATTTTGATTTCAAATTTGTATCAAACAATCTAATAATCCGAGTTAATTTAAATATAAAAAAACTATACAAAATCGTATAACCAGATTTCTTATGAAATGAATGTAATTTTGTAAAATAATATTTAAACAGTGTAGATTTGTCAATTTTTCAAAGAACTACAAATCTTATCAATACATTCTAAAACTCACCGAATATAGATAGTATCTGGAAAAGATTTTATAGAGAGCAAATAACATATGTTGTAACAAAAACAAAAAGAAACACAGTTCATGAAAAAAAAAAAAAAAAAAAAACACAGAAGCAGAATCTAAGTGTTAAGATTCGACTTCATGTCGGAAGTTTCTACATAGTTTTGTCTAGTTTCAACATTTGTGTCCGAAAAACAAACATTGTCTTTTATCTTCACTTCACGAGTTTTCTTAACACGGATTCTGCGCGCTGCTCGAACCGAGGTAGAGCCCATTCGTGCTGAAGTATATCAAGACCATCTTTCTCCGCACCCAGGCTCTGATCAAAGTTGCAATCCAATAATACTCAAATTAGCTATTGGCCGAAGATCGAAAAAAAAATGTAAGAATATAGAGTAAACTTTGAAGAAAACACTACAGATTTAGTTGTGTTGTGTATACCTTTGATGCATCAAATCCAAACCCACCCATTTGCATCATACGTTGCGTGTCATCAATGGCTAAATAAGAAAGCAAACAAGTTAAAGCCATAGTTTACCAAAACCCGAAGAAAAGAGTTAATAGTTTTTGAAGAACGTGGAAGCGAAATTAGTATACGGAAACTAACCATTTTCGTCTCCAAGGATAAGACTGAACAAGCCTCTTAATCCAAACAAGTTTAAAAAGTACCTGAAAGAAATGCAATACCAAGAAGTAAGCAACTATGATTAGAACATCGACTACATTTGAGTAAGTTAAGACCTTAATGTGACATGTGTACTTACCATGAACGGCTACTCACATAGCTAACATCGACAGTGCTCAAGTCAATGCCGTTCTGTAACATTGATCTGAACCTTTGAGTCAGTGGGAATGGTATTTTGGCTGCAAGATAAACAAAGAAGACTGGAGAGTCAAGAAGACTGATCAAAGTAATAGCAGTAAATACACATATATTCATGATAGTCATTTGTGAAGTTACGAAGAATAATAAACCTGCGACGAATCCAGAGAAGAAGAAGTTGACCCATGCAAAAGTGAGAGTCTGCAAAACAGTAAGTTAATACAAAAGACATCGATGATAGTTTCCCATATCGCAAATAACACAAAGACATCGATGATAGTTTTCGAAAGTATTTTAAATCTACCTGGGGAATAATCATTGATAGATTCTTCTTCATCATATCCATGGCCATGTTAGGATCAGAAAACATCTGAGCTTGAGGGTTTGTTCCTTCTCCCTTGGGAACATGTAGCAAACCGTTCTCCTACAGCAACCAACACATATTTTCAGGTATCCAAAGATGGGTACTTAACACACTAATCTGAAAACAGTTCACATGATAAACCCACGTAGATCCCTCTTATTTCCCTTACACAACACAAAGAGACGATAAAACGAAAGAAAATAGGCAACTAAAAGCTTTCCTCGGGCCAAATCTCGCACAACTAATAACAACCAATACCGAGCATAACAGCACAAAAACATCTGTATATCGAAAAGGTGACTAATTTCTACACACACACAATAACAAATCATATGATTGATACTTCCATAACACTTTTTATGTCTTCTACACACTATATAAAGCAAAACATAACTCATCTACAAAATTAACATCACAAAGAACACTTTAACTATGTATTCCACAACAACTCCAAGCTGTCTAAGACCAAATCTACAAAACTTACGCCACAAAGACCACTTAAACTATGTATCCACAACAAATCAAAGCTTTCTAAGGCCAAATCTACAAAACTTACACCACAAAGAACACTTAAACTATGTATCCACAACAAATCCAAGCTTTCTAAGGCCAAAACTACAAAACTTACACTACAAAGAACACTTCAACTATGTATCCACAACAAATCCAAGCTTTCTAAGGCCAAATCTACAAAACTTACGCCACAAAGAACACTTAAACTATGTATCCACAACAAATCAAAGCTTTCATAGACCAAATCTTCCATAGAAAATCATTACCTCGTTGCTAAAGTAGAATCTGCGAGACCGAAACGATTTCGGAGGTAAGAAATTAGCACCAGCTTTTAGATTCCGAGCTCTAATAACAACTTGCCTATACACAAAAATCGAAAAATCAAAATCGAAATCAGCAACGAAGAAGACAATAGATAGATCTAAGCACAAAGCTTACCCTTCTTTAACCATTTTAGCATCAGGAGTTGGTGAAGAGCGCATGAGCTTGGAGACGAAGTAACGGAGGATACCTATGAGAACCATCACGACGGAGAGTGGAATCAGAACCCAATCTCTTATCGCTGTATCGAGAACAAGATCCTCCGCCATTTTTACGGTTTCTTCTTCTCCGATTCTATAAAACCCTAATTTACTCTCTCTCGCGATCTCTAGCTTCTCGTCTTCTTCTTCTTCTGAGATCTTCTCTATGGTGAAAGCAAAACACGATCTGAGAATCTGAGGATTAGTAAATTAGCGAAATATTGTTATTTTTTTTAATATTTAAATACAGACGACCGGGTTCGGTTATATCGGTTCTATAGAATTATTGTAATTTGGTTTAGTTAGATTTGTTATTTTAGCTTGGATTAACTCGGTTTTAACTAAAACTATGTTTTAACTTTTTTGGGAATTACAAAACTACGCTTTTTTAAAAGACAATTACAAAATTACACATTTTAAATTACATTTTATAAAATTACACATTTTCAAAGTACATTTGAACACTGAAAAGTTAAATCTAAATAAATTTTATTTACGCAATCCAACCGCATTAATATTATATATTAAACATTAATTAGCGAATCCAAATAGAATAAATCAACAGTTTAAAAACTTGAAAGATGTAAATATACAAAAATATTGAATTAAGTATAGTTTTGTGAAGAAATTGTGGGAATGACGTAGTTTTGTGAATTCTTCTTTAACAAATGGATTTCACAAAACTACAACTTTCAAACCATTTTTATAAATATATTTAAACCATAAATATTAAATCAAAAACACAAAATTAAGAACTACAAAACTATATCATTTAAAATGCATTTTACAAATATACGTCCTTTTAAAATCACTTTACAAAACTATATATAAACTGAAAAACACTAAATATTAAATCAAAAACACAAAATGGAAAACTACAAAATTACACCATTTAAAATACATTTTATAAATTTACATCCTTTTAAAGCCACTTTACAAAATTACATATAGACAGAAAACACTAAATATTAAATTCAAATAAACCTTATTCACAAAACCATATCAGTTTAAACAATAAATTAACCATATGAAATTTGAGAAATATGAATATTTTTTTTAAAAAAGGTATAATTTTGTGAAAAAATATTGGAAAAGTGTACGTAGTTTTGTGGAATTTTCAGCACAAAATTTTATTCTTTTTATTAATAAACTCTAATCACTAAATAGTAAAAAAATTTAAAAAATTATGGTGATTTATTTAAAGTAACTAGGTTAATATCTGCGCTACACAGAGAGGTCATTACATATATTTTGTTCTTTAATGTGTTGTCTTGTTTATGTTACACAATTTGGCTTATGTGACAAATAAGGAGAGACTCACCTTACTTTTATATTGTTGATTTAAAAGATAGTTTTGTGAAACAATATTTAAAAGAGCATCCTTTTGTGAATTCGAAAAGGGATTCCACAAGGGAGAATTACAAAACTACACCATTTGAATTACATTTCACAAAACTATACCATTTCAAAATTACTTCAAAAAAATACACCTAATCACTCAAAATTAAATCTAAATAAACCCTAACCATACAATCCTACCCTCTTAATAGTATACCATAAACACTAACTAGCGAATCTAAATGAAAAAAAAATTTAATTTTGGTAAATTTGAAAGGGTAAATCAAGCTTTTAAAATTTTTTAAAAAAGTAAATATGTGAAAAAATTGAATTAGGTAGAGTTTTGTAAAGAAAATGAGGAAATGACGTTGTTTTGTGAATTCCTCATTCCAAAAAGTATTTTGAAATATATTGGTATACTAGGATTTAACCCGTGGTATACCACATATTTATGTTTTCTTTAAAGTTTATATATTTTTATATTTAATTTAGAATTTTGTGTAAATTGTTTTTTATAGAATATTATAGATATATTTAAAATATGTAATATTAGAATAACATATTATTATTTTAAGTTTTTTGTGTTTTTTTAAAAACGACCCGTTAATAAATATATATATATATATATATATATATTTTTAGTCACTACTCGTTAAAAAAGTTGTAATCTAAAATAAAATTAAATATTAGTTAAACTTGTTTTTAAATTTTGGGTTATTTTTGTTAAAACAATCTATTTTTTTGTTAAAAACCTTTTTCTAATAGTTTTGTGATGTTTAATAAAATTGTAATGATATTTTTGTTATAAAAATCTATGTAATAATGTATATAAGTGAATTACATATTTTTTTATTTGATTTTCCCAATTATTTTTACATAAATCTTTTAATAATTGAATCCTATATTTGGAAAATTTTAATTTTCCTTATATTATTCTTGCAATTAAATGGATAAAAATATTTCATTTTATGCATAATCGCACAACGTATAATTTTAAGTGAGTTTTTGGACATGTTCAAAATACTATTTCAAAAATAACAATATAGATATTCAATTCGAATTTGGTTTGTTCTTGTTTCTTCTTTTCAGTTTCCACAATAATTTAAAGAACCGGTAAACTCGGTTTGGTTTGGTTATGTTTCCGGTTATACCCTTTGTTCAAAACCTAATAAAATATCTGAAACCTTCTACACCACACAGAGACATTCCTTAAGCCGCCTTTACAAAACCCTAATTCCTCTTTAAGTTTCTCAATAAATTTAAAACCCTAGCCTCCTTCTTCTCCTTCTTCTCCTTCTTCTCCTTCTTCTCCTTCTTCTCCGCTTCTCCGCTTCTCCGCTTCTCCGCTTCTCCGCTTCTCCGCTTCTCTATCTCTCTCTAAAATACCAAAACTCGTCTCTCTCTAAAGATGACTGTAGAAGCAGTAAACCCTAAAGCATACCCATTAGCAGATTCACAATTAGCGATAACAATCCTGGATCTTGTGCAACAAGCTACTAATTACAAACAGCTTAAGAAAGGAGCTAATGAAGCTACAAAGACATTGAATCGTGGTATCTCTGAGTTCGTTGTAATGGCTGCTGATGCTGAGCCTTTAGAGATTCTTCTTCATCTTCCTCTTCTCGCTGAAGACAAGGTAATTAACAAAAATTATTCTTACAAAATCTCGAAAATTAGTATCTTCTTTGTCTCTCTGTATTAACTCTGTGTATTTGGAGATAGTGTATGTATATGAAATAAGCTATATTATATTGTATATTCATGATGATTTTATAATGAAGCAAACACTTTTTTAAAATTTAGTTGTTGTGTTATATATTGGTCTAAAATGTCATACCCGTATTATGTGATGGTATTTTTGGCCTGAAAGCTCCAAAAGATTATATTTTTTTAGGAACTTCTACAAGAATTTGTTGTGGTATTTTTGTTTGTTTTGTTTCTTATGTTTTGTCAGGGATGCATAAGATGGTTTCTTATGCTTATTTCATATGTTTATTTCATATCTAACATTTATAATATTTGAGTCATATTGTTATGCATATATGATGGTATTTTTGGCCTAAACATTCCACAAGATGACATTTTTCTAATTTTTACGAGAAATTGTTGTTGATTTTTCTTTGTTTCTTATGTTTTTTTCAGTGGTAGCATAAGATGTTCCTTTGATCGAGTATGCTTATTTCTTATATTTTTATTTCATGTGTAACATTATAATTTTGAGTCTTTTTAAGCAACCATTTGTTGTCTCTGTCTCTTTGGATTTGTTGATGCAGAATGTGCCTTATGGTACTTTTGCAAATAACCCTTTTTGAAATATTTTGATAAAATTTTCTCACAACAACACAATTTTAATACAATAGGCAAAGGACCTAAGAATGTAATTCCCATATTGGTATGCATAGGTTCATATTATATGTAACATTATAATATTTGAGTGATGTAACTAACCATTTTTCTGTCTCTTTTGTATTGTTGATGCAGAATGTGCCTTATGTGTTTGTGCCATCAAAGCAAGCTTTGGGAAGAGCATGTGGTGTAACTAGACCGGTGATTGCGTGTTCGGTTACATCGAACGAAGCTAGCCAGTTGAAATCTCAGATTCAGCATCTTAAGGATGCTATTGAGAAGCTTCTCATCTAAAGAATATATTTTTTGGGTGGTTATGGATGATGGGTCTTTTTTGCCATTGGGGAAAAAAAGGCTTTGACAAGAAACTAATATCTATCCATTGTTGTGTCTTTTTTATTTTATGGTTTTTGTTTTGGTGCAAATGCAATTTGATGAGAAAACATTTGTTTCTACTTTTGAGGTTTTATGGATTTGGTTATTGATTTGTTGTCTTTTGTGATAGTATTGGTGTTGAGAAAATTATTTTTATTTATGTTTAAATAATCAAAATAATATAACTAGTAATATATGTTTAAATTATAAATATTCTTTGTGAACATATTATTTAACAAAAATGGTTCAACTAGTAATATACACTTCCGGGTTTCAATAGGTTTCACTAGATTTCACCGGGTTTTACTAGTTTTTTCGGGTTTTTTTTGGGTTTAAAAATAGCGGATTTTAACAGTAAACCCAAACCAGAAATTCTCGGGTCACCGTCGGGTCGGGTATGAAAACACTGCCTCAAATTAAATTAAGATGCTATTCTCAAAAATGAAAATAAATTATCCTTGAGGAATTCACAAAACTACACCCTTTCAGTTCTACCAAAAAAAAAACTACACCCTTTCAACCCTTCATTCACAAAACTACCTAATTCAATATTTTCACATATTTACACATTTTCAAAATTTTAAAAGCTTGATTTACCCTTTAAAAAATTAAAAAAATTTCATTTGGGTTCGCTAAATAATGTTTAGGGTATAATATTAAGGGGTAAGATTGTGAGGGTAAGATTTATTTGGATTTAATTTTGAATGTTTAGGTGTAGTTTTGTGAAATTATTTTGAAAATGTGTAGTTTTGTGAAATGTAATTAAAATGATGTAGTTTTGTAATTCTCTCATAATCCTTTATATTATAAAACACAAATCACATAGCCAATCAAATTATGTCACGTGGCTTGTGCTAAAATATTGTTTTTTCAAATACTATTAACAAAAATAAATCTCTGCCGGTTATGGTTCGATTCTGTCTATGAATAAATAAGAAAATTAATTATTATGGGTCATATTTCAAACCCAATAATCAATTTTTGGCACAAATAATATAAAATTCAAAATTATCAAATGGTTTTGTTATTCTCCTTATCCCTAAGACATTATTTGAGAAGTGATTTTCCTTAAAAATCCTACGTGTCGACACCAGAATGAGTTTCGGCAAATAAATGGTGACATGGCAGAAGGAATCATTAACAACCAATAGAATATACAACATAGAAAATTATTAATCATTTTATTTAAAATCACTAAACATCTTTCAAGGCCCAAACATAAGATCTATGTGAAAACGTTATGTGAAATATCATGTTAAATATGACCAATTTTTATTCATACAATCATTTGTTTTCGGAAATTTAATTTTTCACAATGATAAAAGTTTAATAAAAAAATCAGGATTCTCTAATAAATCAATAAAATAAAGTTTTAAATATTATTTTTATTTTGATTACAAACATAGAACTCTTGCATGATATAAGTAAATTTATGAAGATCCAAAAAATAGTCTTTTAACAAGAAAATTGTTAGAAAATAGAACTCTTTAACACAAACGTTTCCGTTTGATAATATTCCTTTAACGAAGCAATCAGACATATTTCTTTCGAATTTATGAAGATCCAGAAAATAGTAGGATTAAACTTTGATATAAAAAATATCTCCCCGTTTGTTTAAATTATATTCTAATAATGTTTACCAAAAAGAACTAAAAGATCGTATAATATATTCTCATGTTATAAATGATAGAGGATTTCACAAAACTATTATCCCTTCCTTTACAAAACTCTACCTAATTCAATTTTTTTACATAATTACACCCTTTCAAAATTTTAAAAGGTTAATTTACCCTTTAAAACTTCACCAAAATTAAAAAAATTCATTTGAGTTCGCTAATTAGTGTTTAGGGTATAGTGATTAAAGGGGTAGGGTTGTATGGGTGAGCTTAATTTGGATATAAGTTTATGTGTTTAGGTGTAGTTTTGTGAAGAAATTTTTAAAAGGTGTAGTTTTGTGAAACGTAATTCAAAAGATGTAGTTTTGTAATTCTCCCTAAATAATATTTATCAAAAAGAATTTTAACATACAAAGATATTTTAAAGTAGGATGTAAATTTTAATTAGACAATAAAGCAATTTTCTTAATAACTTTTACTTAAAATAATATCCATATATTTGTTAGGAAAAAATCATATTTGATATGATTTTCCAAATTATTATACGTTAATTAAGGGAGTTTTGCGAACAAAATTTATTGTCAAATATTTAGTTTATAGAGCCGAATTAGGTAAAGACATATTCACGCGCCATATAAATTTGTGGGGAATTACAAAAATACACCATCCGAATTTTTTTTTTACCTAATTTATCAAAATTATTTTCTTTTATACTCAACGACATAATGTGTAATATTGAGTGATTTTTTAGACATGTTCAAATTACTACTTCAAAAATAATAATATAGATAAGAAGATATACATTTATTTGATGGGATCGTATAATTCCTAGATTATATTTTTCATAAAGATTATGATAATTTAATTTTTAACTTTTTCTATTTTCGAAAATTTCCATATAAATTTGTTCTTATTCTTCTATAATCTAGGAGTTATCATATATATATTTCTAACAAAGATTTTCGAGATTTTGAAAATATACTAATAACAAAGATTTTCGAGATTTTGGGAAAATACTATAACAAAGATTTTAGAGATTTTGGAAAAAATATTGTTTAAATTATAAAAAATTATAATATTGTCCATGATACGAAAGTCTCGAGATAATAGTTGAAGTTCCTCGATCAAGTCTATATTGAAAACTAACATGGTTAGGAGTAGACTAATTCACGACAAAATATTACACTTTAAAACGTAATTTAATTTAGTAAATAAAAAAATAGTATAAATTTTATAATCGAAACAAAAAATAAATCAAATTGTAAATATTATTATAATAAATCTTAAACTTCATTATCATTATCCATCTCTACCTCAAACTATATTATTTTTAAAATTTATTCGTCGATGGCGCGAGAAATCACCTAGTTATTATACTATCTCACTAGATTCAACTAAAAAAAGAAATATAATTTGAGAGAATTATAAAACTACACCATTTCAATTACATTTCACAAAACTACATCATTTCCAAAATACTTCACAAAACTACACCCAAACACTCAAAATTAAATCCAAATAAACCCTACCCACACAATCTTGCCCCCTTAATACTATACCCTAAACACTAATTAGCGAACCCAAATGAAAAGATTTTAATTTTGGTAATTTTTAAAAGGGTAAATCAAGCTTTTAAAATTTTGAAAGGGTATAAACTTGTGAAAATATTGAATTAGGTGTAGTTTTGTGAAAGGAGGGTTGAAAGGGTGTGGTTTTGTGAATTTCTCGTATAATTTCATATTTTTCTGAGAAAAATACCTAAATACAATTCGAGGTATCGATCTTTAAAACTAATTTTAATTTTCAGTAACTATATTTTATCCGAAATTTCTAAAATTATTCCAAAATCCCTAAAATTACGGTACCATTCTTACCATGATTTATGCAGCTTTCCCAACTATAAATACTTCACAATCCATGTTTTTTTTTTTTTTTTTTTTTAAGTTAGTTTCTTAATCGTCTACTCATCTTCTGAGAATGGAGAAAAAATTTCAGTTTCTAATCCATTATTCTTATTTAATTTGTTTACTTAATTTCTTATGTTTTTGTTATTTGATCATGTTTACCATGTCATTAGATTTAATTGTGTTTCTAATGAGAGATTAAATTTTATGATTTGTAATTGGATTATTGTTCGTTTTCAGGATACAATTGAAGAGTTCAACCTTTATAACAATTCTTCTTAAGAAAACATACATTATGTGAGAAAAACAAATACAAATGATTTTAGGGAGAATTACAAAACTACACCATTTGAATTACATTTCACAAAACTATATCATTTCAAAAATACTTCACAAAACTACACCTAAACACTCAAAATTAAGTCCAAATAAACCATACTCATACAATTCTACCCACTTAATACTATACCCTAAACACTAATTAGCAAATTCATATGAAATTTTTTTATTTTTGATAATTTTTTAAAGGATAAATCAAGCTTTTAAAATTTTGAAAGAGTGTAAATATGTGAAAAAATTGAATTAATTAGAATTTTGTAAAGTAAATGAAGAAAGTGTGTAGTTTTATGAATTCCTCTTAATTTATTTACATATCAGTGAAAAATATAGTTAATGAATTAATTTTCACAAATTATTTAAAAATCCTAGTTCAAGTTAAATAAGGGCAAAACAGTCTTTTGACATGCAAGCCCGACTCTCTCTTATTAATCTTCCTTTTATTTCTCCACAGTCCCCAAATAAACGTTATTGATTTGCCGATATAAAAAAAAAACATCGTCGTCTTCGTCACATTCTCTCTGAAAAATTCGAATCAAAATCTCCGAATTCAAATCACGAACCCAGAAAGGTAATCATAAGTATAAGTAAGAACCCTAAATTCAACAACAACACAAGATCCTTCTTTCCCAATTTGAGATATTTCAATTCGCAGAAAACCCTAATTTCAATTTTTTCTGTGTAATTTTTATCCATCGCCGCGTAGAAGAAGAAGAAGAAGAAGAGACACAATCATGTCGTATTGTATGACGCTTAAGCAGGCGTGTATAGGATGTGGGTCACAATCAGATTTGTACGGAAGCTCTTGTAGGCACATGACTCTATGCTTAAAGTGTGGCAAAACCATGGCAGAGAACAAAGCTAAGTGTCTCGATTGTGGAACCATCCTTACACGCTTGATTCGGGTCTGTCTCTTTAGATTCTCTCTTCTTCTTCTTCTTCTTCTTAGATTTTTCAAAAATCGATTTTTTTTTGTGGGATTTTTAGGAGTATAATGTTCGTGCTTGTGCGCCTACGGATAAGAACTATTTCATCGGTAGATTCGTGACGGGTCTTCCTAATTTCAAGAGAGGTTCTCCTGAGAATAAATGGTCTCTTCGTAAAGATATACCACAAGGTCGCCAATTCACTGATGCTCAAAGGGTATAATTGTCTTTTGTTCTTTGTGTGATGTATCATCATCATCATTATGTGCTTATAAGACTTTATCTTATGTTGTGTTGTGTTGAATAGGAGAAGTTAAAGAACAGACCTTGGATATTAGAAGATGAGACTGGCCAGTTTCAGTATCAAGGGCAGCTTGAAGGATCACAATCTGCTACTTACTATCTCTTAGTGATGCAAAACAAAGAGTTTATCGCCATTCCCGCTGGTTCTTGGTATGAATAAGCTATTTTTTCAAGCGTCTTATGTTGTTATGTTGCTCTGTTAGTTGCTGGAAATTATGTGTTTTGTTGTTCAGACAAGATGTTAATGGATGTGTCTTGTGATGGGCTAGGTTGTAACCTATTTGTGAATGGTGTTATGTCTTTTTGTGTTGTGTTATAGGTATAACTTCAACAAGATTGCGCAGTATAAACAGCTTACCCTTGAAGAAGCTGAGGAGAAGATGAAGAACCGTAGGAAAACCGCTGATGGGTATCAGAGATGGATGATGAAAGGAGAAGGTGGGAATGACAAAGAGAGCGGTGGAAGCGGTAGTGGTAACGGTGGTGGTGGTGTAGGTGGTGGAAGGGGTCGTAAAAAGTCGACAGGAGGTGGTGATGAAGAAGAAGGAAACGTCTCTGATAGAGGAGAAGAAGATGAAGAGGAAGAGGCGTCACGGAAGAATAGACTCGGGCTTAACAAGAAGAGTAACATGGATGATGATGAAGAAGGTACAAGAGGCGGTGATCTTGACATGGATGATGATGACATTGAGAAAGGCGAGTAGTGTTTTTCTTCGTTGATGTTATCTATTTAACAAAGCTGTTGAATTGTATGTAGAGTTATGATGATGATGTGTTGATATTCTAATATAGGCGATGATTGGGAGCATGAAGAAATCTTCACTGATGATGACGAGGCAGTAGGTAATGATCCCGAAGAACGTGAAGATCTTCTTGCGCCTGAGATTCCCGCTCCTCCAGAAATTAAGCAGGTCTGTGTTTTTTTCTTAATAGTCTACTTGCGATGTACAATTCTATGTGAGTTGACTCTCTTCTTTTTGCAGGATGAAGATGATGAAGAAAACGAAGACGAGGAAGGAGGAGGCTTAAGCAAATCTGGTAAAGAGCTAAAGAAATTGCTCGGTAAGGCTAATGGTTTGAATGATTCTGATGAAGAAGACGATGATGATTCGGATGATGTAAGTTAACACTTTGGTTCTAAATCCATAGATTGTTCAAATTCTCAAACACTCGTTATATTATATTACAAAATTGTCCTTTCATAGGATGAAGACACAAACTTTGGTCCGGTTACGAATTCAAAGCAGAAGGATGCGACCAAAGAAGAACATGTTGAGAGTACTCCTCCAAAACCGGCACCATCTGTATCTTCTCGTGGAACACCTTCTGCGAAACCATCAAAGGGAAAGAGGAAACTCAACGACGGCGATTCCAAGAAACCTAGCAGCTCTGTTCAGAAGAAACCAAAGACTGAGAATGTAAGACACTCTTACTTATGTCTTTTTTGCTATGTTTATTGGGACAAAACATAATGAGGTAAAGAGGGTTGTTTACTTGTCTCGATATTTTCATGTCTAATTTGTTAGCAGGAATCGAAATCTTCGGTCAAGGAAGAGAAACATAACAACTCGGTTTCTAAATCCAACACGCCGTCAAAAGCCGTGAAAGCGGAACCAAGTTCAGCTGCTGGTTCATCCTCAAATGCTACAGGGCCTGTGACAGAAGACGAGATCCGCGCTGTCCTGATGGAGAAGAAGCAAGTCACTACACAAGACCTTGTCTCTGGGTTTAAGGCAAGACTTAAAACCAAAGAGGTAACATTCTCCATATACATAAATAAGCTAAATTCCTTCTTTAAGAACCTTATGTGTTGTATTTGTGGAGAATCAAATCGTTTTTTTCGGATATTTACAGGACAAGAATGCATTTGCTGATATTCTGAGGAAGATCTCAAAGATACAGAAGAATGCTGGTTCTCAAAACTTTGTCGTTTTGAGAGAAAAATGAGAGTTTTGTTTAACTATTATCAGAACTAACACTCCTTTTTTTTCTTTTTCGTGATCTTGAAGTGAGTTAAATAAAAACATAAGAATCTGTTTTTCATTACTTGATTTCTAAAAATGTAAGAACCTGACCAGTTTAGTTCCTAATAATTTCCACAGAGAAATGAAAAACTATATTTAGAAATTTGGCACACCTTTGTTCTTGTCAGTGTGTTCTTATTTTTGTCGTAAAGAGTATGATATCGTCTATTTCTGACCGAGTGTTAAATCATTCGCCGAATACATGAATTCACCAAATTTCATCTATAAAAATCGTAAACCGTGTTTAACGGTCTTTTACGAAAATTAAAATTAATTCATAAACTTAATGCATTGGACCTAAAATATAATTTATGGAATTTTTTTTGGTAGGAATGCGGGGATTAGACTCCCCTTTTATTAATAAAGCTTTATAAAGTTACACAGGCACACTAATGGGAGACATGATCCCATCAGCGTCATCATAAAGTACCGAGTTACAAGGACTCGGGCATGAATTAAAAGAATGGAAGCCCATCGGAAGATCGAAGGCGTGGTTAGCTAACCTATCCGCAAGACGGTTTGCTTCCCTGTAGACATGTGTGACCCGGACTGACCAGTCCTTTGATAAGAAGCCATAGCACAACCGTGCTAGGAATGACAACGGATGAGATTCACTTATCCCTGTCTTAAGAAAACCCACCACCATCTTAGAATCCACTTCTAGCTCAAGACGAGGAATTCTCTTCTCCCAAGCAATGTAGAGTCCATAGTACACTCCCCATAGTTCCGCTAAAGGGGCTGAACACCTACCTATATTCAATGAGAAACCTCCACACCATACACCATTTTCGTCTCTCGAACTCCTCCTCGCCGCTGCGGGTCCCGGATTTCCCCTAGAGGCCCCATCCGTGTTGAGCTTGATATATCCCGATAGTGGCATCGTCCACTTAGTTCCTCTCTCTTGCCGTGCCGCATTCCGATCCATGACTCTAGCTTCTTTATGCGTTCTTTGCACCTCCAATGCTAGATCTTTAACAAATTTAACTCTATCTCGGCACGCGCCTAAACTCCCAAAGATATTCCCACATCTCCACTTCCAACTCCACCACACTCCAATGGAAAATAAGGTTGGCCAATTCCTCTCAGCCTCACTCCCATCAGTTGTCAGATTCAAATAAATCCACTCGAGCAATGGTTGGTTAAAGAACTCATGTTGCTTCCTTAGAGGTACAATTCTTGTCCAAATACCCCTTATAGACTCACAATCTCTAAGCACGTGAAGAATCGTTTCAAACCCATTCTTGCACACTTGGCATATTCCCGTGTCGCCCAAATGACGTCTGTATCTCTCCATATTTGTCATGATTGCCTGGTTTGCAACTAACCAAAGAAAACAATTTACTCTCTCTGGCGCCGTTGTCCTCCAAATTCTGTTAAAAAACCCATTCATGCACTGTCCAAGCCTTCTATCCCTAGTTAGAAGTAGATATGCTGATTTAACCGTAAATTTGCCGTCATGCCTTCCTCCCCATGTCAACCTATCCACCGCCCCTGTTACCGTATCCACCACCATGGCTGCTAGCTCCAGCCGCTTCTCCTCACTTATGAATGGTTCAATTTGTGCCATGTTCCATCCAACCCCATGTATCCATAAATCTGAAACAAAAGCACCCTTCGCAGCTATAGGGAGAGCTCGTCTGACTGAGTCTATGATCGGTTCATTCGTCATCCATTTATCCTCCCAAAATCGTATACTCCTGCCATTACCAATTACCCAACAAAGTCCAGGCAACACCACACGTTGCAGCCCAGTGATAATGCTCCTCCACGTTGAAGACCATGTGTTTTTACCCACTAGCCAAGTCATATCTCTAGTATCCTCTATCTTGTATTTCTTTCTCAAGACTCGTGCCCACAGACCAGTGTAATCTTTGATAAGCCGCCATCCCAACTTAGCTAACAACGCTATATTCATCTCTGTAGCCTTTCGGATGCCTAGTCCTCCCTCTTCTTTCGGCAAGCAGACCTTATTCCAAGCAACCAGATGTTGTCTCTTTTTCTCCGTTGAACTTCCCCATATAAATGATCTTGAAATTCTGTCTAGACTTTTGAGAGTAACCCCTGGAAGCGCAATAACACCCATTGTATGAACCGGTATTGATGATAAGACAGCTTTAGTTAACGTTACTCTTCCCGCAAGACTTAAACAACCCCCTTTCCATCCTGCTAGCTTTGAATTCACTTTCTCAAGTAAGTCTCTAAACGTTTCTTTGTTAACCCTCTTTTGAAGTATGGGCATCCCCAAATACTTCCCTATCTCTCGAGTAGCCTTTATCCCACTCTCGGATGTGATCCTAGCCTCCAGCTCACTGGTCACATTGTGAGAAAAGAATATCTTTGATTTCTCTATACTTACCTTCTGTCCGGATGCGGTGCAAAAGGTTTCTAACACTTGTCTAATGTACCGAATCTGGGACACCGACGCCTCTGCGAACAAGATTAGATCATCCGCGAAACAAATATGAGACAATTGGGGTCCCCCTCTTGAGATGGTGATGGGTTTCCACTGTTTAAGCTCAATGGATGTATCAATAAGATGACACAGTCTCTCCAGGCACAATACAAATAGGTAGGGCGATAACGGGTCCCCTTGCCTCAGTCCTCTTGACGGCTTAAACGGCTCAGTCTTCTCCCCATTCCACAAGACGGTCATAGATGGTTCCTTTACACACTTCATTATCCAATTAACCCACTTTTCAGAGAAACCTGCTACGTTAAGGGTATCCTCGAGAAAGTCCCATCTCACTCGATCATAGGCTTTCTCAAGATCCAACTTCAAAAGCATCCATCCCTTACCACCTTGTTTCCTTCTCATTGAGTGGACCAATTCTTGCACAATGATAATATTGTCACTACTAAGTCTCCCGGGTATAAAACTAGCTTGCGCTGGTCCTACAAGCAGGGGCATTACACGCTTCATTCTAGTCACCATGCTCTTTGTAATGGTCTTAAATAACACGTTACATAGACTTATGGGACGAAATTGTGTGATCTTCTCCGGCTTAGTGACTTTAGCAATTAAAACCACCAGCGCATCATTCAATCCTTCAGGAAAACTGCCAGAGTCAAAAAACTGCATCACAAGACGAGTCACCGATTGTCCCACTATCTCCCGCATTGTTGGTAAAAGACTGGTTGATAACCATCCGGCCCAGGAGCTTTAAATTTCCCCATACCACGTATAGCCTCTACAATCTCTTCACTCCCAAAAGGCCTCTCAAGGTGGCTAATGTCCCCGACTGCTAATTGGGGGAATCCCCTTGCGGGTAGCTTCTCTACTGAGTGTGGGACATCCTCCAAGGAGTACAATCTCTTGTAGTAATCCACCGCCATCTTCTCTAGTTCCCCGCTCTCACTAACCCAGCTTCCCGCGTCATCTTTCAGGCTGTCTATCCGGTTCCTTCTCCTTCTAATGATCGTCGATGTGTGAAAATATCTTGTGTTCCGGTCCCCTAAGACAATCCACTTCTCCCGCGACTTTTGGAACCATAAAGTCTCTTCTTGCTCAAGGGCTACCTCAAACTCTCTGATCAAGTTTGCTTCTTCATTCAGTAACTCATCTGTCTGTGAGTTCTCAAGGAGGTTCTGCACACCCTTTAACTTCTCAGCCAATTCTTCCTTGCGTTTTTGTACATCCCCAAAGACCTCTCTATTCCATTTCCTGAGTTTAACCCGTAGTTGGTCTAAAGCCTCCGGAGTTGCTATGTTACCCTTCCAAGAAGCAGTAACTAGGGCTTTAAACTCTGGGTGTTGTAACCAAACTGCTTCAAATCTAAATGGTCTCCTGCTAGCATTCCCTTTATTCTCTGGACTCAGTTGTACATAGAGCGGAGCATGATCTGAGGCAAAAAAGGGGAGATGTGAAACAGTAGCCTCTTGCCACTTCAGTCTTGCTTGCCCACAACAGAGAACTCTATCCAATCTCTTCGCGACAAAGTTTTTTTCTGTTCTTCCTCGCCTCCATGTGAACCGGCTTCCCTGGAAACCCATATCGATTAGCGATAAATCATTAATCCAATCTCCGAAAGCTTGGGAGTCTTGGGATAATTGACCACTTCCTCCTGTGCGTTCATCTAATCTCACTATCGAGTTAAAATCACCACCTATGACCAATGGCTCATAGATTCCTTGGATAACCCTTTTCAGATTATTCCACAGGTTGCTTCGACGGCTGACCGTAGGAGCTGCATATACCGCTATCACATGCCAACTCTCCAACCCATTTGTTACCTTAACATGAATAAATTGGTTTGAGCTTTCTACAACTACCACCTCACCAATCTCACTTCTCCACAGGACCCATAAACCTCCGCTTTGGCCCTCAGCATCAACGCGGAAAGAATTCTCGAAGCCTAAACCGTGGCAAATTTTTCTAGCTCTCTCACCTTGGGCATGGGTCTCGAAGATTGCGAGCATATCCACCTTAAACTTCTTCAAGATATATCGAATTGATCTTCGAAAGTTGGGTTTATTCGCCCCCCGGCAGTTCCATAATAAACAATTCATCAGTACTATTTTTAAGGGGATCTGAACTGCCGGGGAGTGCCATCACGCCACCTTTGGCTCTCCTTCCCTCTCCAATTGTCGATTCTGCGCATCAATGTCCTGTATTGAACGCATGTCTCGTGCGGTGGCGCCATCACCTCGCTGCCCATTTTTACCCGTCGATTGGTCAAGATGTAGAGGTTCCCCGGAGTTGCCCTCAAAAGCGCCTCCATCTCTACCAACTATCCCCTTCTCGACTCTCAGTCTTTTCCCAGATGCAGATATCCCGATTGCATCATTAGTGGTTCCAAAAATCAAACCCTTAACAGGCCTCTGATTTTTTAGCCTTGTTTGGAATTCTACAAAAAAATCCGATACCCGTTGGCTAATTTATGAGGTCCGCATCTAGGAAATATCAGTATTAAAAGCCAAAACAACTAATCAAAATTTGCATATCCATTCAAAGAAAAATGTCCGCATTATGCATATCCCGGTATATGAAAGCGCAATTCATTAACCGAAATTCGTAGGTCAATTAAAAGAAGATCCACTTTAATGATTTCGCATGGGATGTAGTCTTATTTATAGTAAAACATTTCTTATTTCGTTTTTTATTTTTTTCGATGTGGAACAAAATTAATCCATAAAGTTTTATATATGGGATTGAATTCGTTGGATCTGAAATATTATTTATGGTATTTGCCAAATAAATATTCAAAAATATAAAGATACAAAATCAAAAATAATATAATCACTCTCGTCGCGACATGTAAGCCTTTTGTGTTCTCTTTTCATAGTATAAATTAGTTTATAAAACATTACGGTAGATTCACTATAATATAACCAAGACTATGTTTTGTTTTATTTTGTATTTTATTTTTGCTTTTTGTTTTGTTATCAAACATTTTGTTTTATGGTATTGGGTATTGGTGGGAAATACCTTTATAAAAATACTAAAAAATTCTTTTTTTTTCGAACGAATGAAAAAAAAGTAAACGAATAGATGTGTAAAGATAATTGGCCATGACACGGTCAAATATTTAATAATATTATTAAAAAAATCAGAAAACTATTATTAATAGCGACATATATAACAAAATTTACCATTAACCTAATTACCTAAAGACAAAAACAGAGAAGAGAAGACATCGCTAGCTAGCTGCTGATTGTGTCTGTGTGTTTTCAATAGTGTGCTACAAAAAAATGGAGATTGAAACCATAAAAACAAGAACTCAAATTATAAAACAAGATGTTGAACTCTAATGGCCGATTCACAGAGATCTTGCACTTCTATAAACTCTAATCTCTCTATCCCCCTTTGTAATCACTCGTGTGTTTTGCATAAAGAAAGAACACAAGATTTTGTTAACCCAGAGAAACCCTAGATGGGTAAAAACTCTGGAGCCCGACAAGGCAAAGAAATCACTATCAATGTTTACAATGAATCTCTAAGTTATGATCACAAGTTGATACAGAGCTTTTATATGCATGACCTTTATCGGAATGATAAAGCTTAGATATAAGAAGCAGAACCGGTTATCACTTAACCGTAAACCATGAATATAACCTAAACCGGCTCCTATACACTTGACTTCCTTGTCCGGTTTAAGTCCAGCATTGGGCTGATCTAAACATCACCAAAGAGCCCAACAAACTCCACCTTGATGATGATCAGCTCAAGCTGCTGCTCCACTTCAGTTCAATCACGCACTTGCCGGGCAGCCTCCACACTTAGTGATAGGCCAAGCAAAGCTCCTTAAGAGCTTCCTCAAATTTCTTCACTGGTACCACTTTAGTCAAGATATCAGCAGGGTTTCTAGATGATGGTATTTTTGAAACTTTCACCGTACCTTGAGCAATGATGTCTCGGATAAAATGAAGTTTCCTGTCCATATGCTTTGTTCTCTCATGATGAGTATTGTTCTTGGCCAGACCCAAAGCACTCTGCGAATCACACCATACTTCCACATACTTCTGTTCAAAACCCAACTCTTCTACCAAACCCTTCAGCCAAATGGCTTCCTTAACTGCTTCCACTAGTGCCATGTACTCAGCTTCTGTCGTGGATAAGGCAACCACATGCTGAATTCCTGACTTCCAACTTATAATATTGCCACCAGCCTTGAATGCATATCCTGTAATGGATCTTCTCTTGTCCAGATCTGATCCGAAATCTGAGTCACAAAACCCCTCCACCTTGAAGTCTTCACTCTTCTTAAACACTAGCTTCAAGTCTTGAGTTTTCTTCAAATATCTAAGTACCCATTTCACTGTTGTCCAGTGAGTCAAGCCTGGTTTACTCATGTACCTACTCACTAACCCAACTGCATAGCCAAGATCACACCTTGTACCTATCATTGCATACATGATGCTGCCAACTGCATTTGAGTATGGTATGTCCTCCATGTTTGTTTCTTCTTCACCATCTTGTACAGCAGAAAGCTTGAAGTGTGCTCCCACTGGTGTTGTAACCTCTTTAGCATCTGTCATGTTAAACACTCCTAGGATCTTCTTGATGTAGCTTGACTGAGACAAAGTACGTACTCCACCTGCTCTGTCCCTTGTAATATCCATCCCTAGAATTCTCCTAGCTGGCCCTAAGTCCTTCATCTCAAATCTATTACTCAGAAGCTCTTTCACTTTCTTAATCTCCCTTTTATCCTTAGAAGCTAGAAGCATATCGTCTACGTAGAGTAATAGATAGATGTAGGTACCTTCTCTTATCTTTCTGAAATAGACACATTAGTCATATTCACTTCTGCTGAATCCATTTCCAACCATGAACTTGTCAAAACAGATGTTCCATAACCTTGGAGCCTGCTTCAGTCCATATAGGGATTTCTTGAGTTTGCACACATGGTCTTCTTTGCCCTTGACCTCATAGCCTTCAGGTTGTTCCATGTATATCTCCTCATCAATGTCACCATGCAGAAACGCAGTTTTGACATCAAGCTGCTCCAACTCCATGTCCAGGTTAACTGTTATGGACAGAAGTAGCCTTATGGAGACATGTTTGACTACAGGTGAGAAGACTTCGTGATAGTCAATTCCTTCCCTTTGTGCAAAGCCCTTTGCCACCAACCTAGCCTTAAACCTTGGTTTCTCTACTTCAGGTATGCCAGGTTTTAGCTTGTAAATCCATTTGCATCCGATTACTTTCTTCCCTGTAGGTCTCTTCACTATATTCCATGTCTTGTTTTTGTCAAGGGAGTTCTTTTCTTCATCCATTGCTCCATTCCACATATCAGAATCAGAACTGCCTATAGCTTCTGAGTAGCTTGTAGGTTCCTCTATTTCCATTTGTTCAGCCACAAACAAGGCAAATGCATATATGTCATAATCATCATACCTTGCAGGGGGAACAATTGTTCTTCTGGTTCTGTCCCTTGCAAGTTGGTATTCTTCTTGGTTTGTATCATCATCTGAGGCATTGTTAGATTCAGAGTCTGATGAATCTCCTTGTTCTGAGGTGATCTCCTCCACAGTAGCTTTCTTCTCCTTCTGTTTGAGTGCTACTTCTACATTTGTTTTGTCTTGCCTCTCAAATTTAGGTGAGTCTCCCTTGTCTCTTTCACCTTTCAGATCTTTATAGACCTTATCTTCAACAAACAGAATGTTTCTTCCAATGATGCACTTCTCCTCATCAAGGACCCAGATCTTGTAGCCTTTAGTTCCAGGTGGGTAACTAAGGAAAACTCCTTTTACTGCTCTAGGCTTCAACTTTCCCTGGTCCTTGTGGCTGTATACGATGCATCCAAATCTCCTTAAGTGTTTGTATCCTGGCTTCTTTCCCAGCCAAATTTCTTCAGGTATCTTGTTGTCAATAGCAGAAGCAGGACTCCTATTGATCACATATACTGTCGTGTTAACAGCTTCAGCCCAGAATTTTTCTTCAAGTCCTGACTCATCCAACAGACACCTTACTTTCTCCATTATTGTCCTGTTCATACGTTCAGTAACACCATTTTGCTGTGGTGTGTATGCACAGGTCTTGTGTCTCTCTATCCCAGCTTTGACACACAAGTCATCAAACTCTGAGTTGCAGAACTCCAGACCGTTGTCTGTTCTCAGGTATTTGATCCTTTTGTTGACTTGATTCTCCACAAGTGTTTTCCAGTCTCTGAACTTCCCAAATGCTTCACCTTTTGTGCTCAGAAAGTGTACCCAGACCTTTCTTGTGTGATCATCAATAATGGACAGAAAGTATTGTTTCTGTGATAGGCTGAATGTCACATTTGGAGATCCCCATAGGTCAGCATGGACGTATTCAAGAGTTGCACCAGATTCATGCTTCCCTGTGTGAAAGCTCAATCTTTTGTGCTTGCCCATGACACAACTTTCACAGAATTCTAAGTTGCTTATTCTCCTCTTGTCCAAGATCCCTCTTCTTGCAAGTATTTGCAGGTTCTTCATACTCATGTGGCCAAGCCTTTTTTGCCACAGGGCTGTTTCATCACTTTTGGATTTCTTCTTTGCTTCTGTGTTGTTGACTTGTGTTGTGACAGTCTCACCATCCAAAAGGTACAGTGTGCCCTTTAGTGTCCCTGATAAACCAAGCTGCTTGTTCATGTAGTACTTGGTTCTCCCATTTCCACCTGAGTGCATGAACCCAAGTCTGTCCAAAGTGCCTGTAGATATCAGGTTTCTTCTCAGCTTTGGCACATACCTTACATTTGTGAGTTTCTTTACTGACCCTCCATAGTTCTTGATGTTGATAGTGCCTATCCCCTGAACATCCACAATGTAGTCATCCCCAAGAAGTACCTTTCCTTTGTCCAGTTCCTGGAAAGTATCAAACCAGTCCCTCCTTGACGTCATGTGATAAGAGCAGCCTGAGTCTAGAACCCATTTTTCTTGATGCCAATCCTCTGATACGTTGAGAGCATCTGAATCTTCCAGCAGCTCTATAACAACAGCTGCTTCAGCTGAGTCATCATCACCAAACTTCTTCTTTCTGGCATAGCAATCTTTCTTAACGTGACCCTCTTTCTTGCAGTACCAGCAGGTGATCTTGGACCCAGATCTTGACCTTGATCTGTCCTTGCCCTTCTTGTAGTTTCCTTTGTAGCTCTCTCTCTTCTCAGGTCTTCCCCGTGCATAGAGACCTTCATCAGGTGGTTTGGTTGTACCTGAGTCCTTTGATTCCTTTAGCTCAAGCTCCTTTGATTTAGCTGCGCTGGATACTTCCTCTATTGACAGCGTCTCTCTCCCATACTTCAATGTCTCCTTCAAGTTGTTATACTGCACAGGCAAAGAGTTTAATAAGAGTATAGCCTGAACTTCTTCAGATACAGAGACATTAACACTAAGCAAATTTGAGACTATCTTTAAGAAATCATCTATGTTTTCATCAATACTAGTTGATTCTTTCATCTTAAAGGTATAGAACTTGTGTTGAAGATAGATCCTGTTAGGTAGGGTTTTAGAAAGATACAACCTTTCTAGTGTGGACCATGTCTCTGCGGCGTTTGAGCAGCCATCCAGCTTTCTCAAGACATGATCACCAACGTTCAGGATGATGAGATTCATCGCCTTCTCTGATCGTTCTTCTCTGTCAGATTCGATCTTGATGACGCGATCCTTGTATGCATCATCGTCTTCGTCTTTCTCCTTCGCCACAGGTGTCGAATCCTTTGTGGATTCCTGAAGAACATCCTTTAATCCCAGAACCGAGAGATGCGCAAGCATGCGCTTCTTCCAGAGAGAGAAGTCTCCCTTGTCGTCGAATCGTTCTACTTCGATCCGCGATTTCGCCATTGACATCGATCTTGCACCAAGCTCTGATACCAATTGTTGAACTCTAATGGCTGATTCACAGAGATCTTGCACTTCTATAAACTCTAATCTCTCTATCCCCCCTTTGTAATCACTCGTGTGTTTTGCATAAAGAAAGAACACAAGATTTTGTTAACCCAGAGAAACCCTAGATGGGTAAAAACTCTGGAGCCCGGCAAGGCAAAGAAATCACTATCAATGTTTACAATGAATCTCTAAGTTCTGATCACAAGTTGATACAGAGCTTTTATATGCATGACCTTTATCGGAATGATAAAGCTTAGATATAAGAAGCAGAATCGGTTATCACTTAACCGTAAACCATGAATAGAACCTAAACCGGCTCTTATACACTTGACTTCCTTGTCCGGTTTAAGTCCATCATTGGGCTGATCTAAACATCACCAAAGAGCCCAACACAAGAAGTTAAGAAACAGTTTTGGTTGTCTGGTCCACTCATAGGCGTTAGCATTCTCCAATACTCTCTTCAAGTCATCTTTGTCATGTTCGTTGGACATCTCGGCTCACTTCCTCTCTCCGCGGCTTCCATCGCCATTAAATTTAAATCAGCTTAAAACATTAAGATTAAACCCTAAACTCCCAAAACTAAACACTATCCCATTAAAAATTAAACCCTAAACAGTAAATAGTAAAACCAAAAGAATTTTTTTGAATTTTAAAGTGATTAATGTTTTTTTTTTTGTTTATGGTATTTTGGTCTAAATGTTTGTAATGGTATTCTAGGAAAAAAAATTTGGTCAAAAATATTTTTTCTGATGATATTTTACATGACTACTCACATGATGTTTTCTTAGTCCTTGTTACTTATAGTTATGATTCTAAGGTGTGCATATATATATGGTGTGACAGCTTAGAGCTTTGGTCGTTTGAGCTTTTGGTTCTCTTGTCGGGACTACTTCCTAATCCGGTTTTAGAGACCTCAACTCTTTCAATCTGGTAAAGACCATCTCCAATCGAAAACTCTATAATTTACTTCATTTTAGAACAATTCCATTTTTTTGGTAAAGATAGTCGGGACGGTGTATAAGAGCCTAGCGCTGCCTAGGTGGACGCCTATAACGCTTTCTTGAACACTGATATTAATGGATAATTTTGTTATTTGGTAAAGGCCCAGAAAGCTAAACAAAGAGTAGGGACTTCGGATAAGGAGATTGAGGAAGCTCAAGGATCAATTGTTATTTAGCTTATAATCCTTTTGTTTCAAATGTGCATGTGAATGTTTTTTAGTATGTATCTTTTAAAACATTCACTAGCTAATCGAGAAAGCGTAAAAAAAAAAAAAAATCAAACATTGGAATATAACAAAGAGATATCCAATTACAACATTTATGTTTAAGAACCTCTTTTCATTAAGAAAATCTTTCATTTTTCATCATCATCATCATCATCATTCATTAAAACACCAACCTCCTCTGCCTCAGTTACATAATCATACCTATAATATAAAACAAAGGAATATAATTAAGTTTATTATCTTTGTTTTTAAAGGGTTACAAAAACATATATGCATCTTGCATATATCTCATGTAATGTAATTTATGAAAACACTAATATATGGTCTTTTGATATTGATATTACTTTATTTTACGAGTAAGTTGGTATATCCCGGTCGCGGCCATAGCAACATTTACACAAAACAAGTTCCAGTTTTTCTATAAAGACACAAAACCAATGTAAAATACACAAACTCAACAAGTAAGATATGTAATAATTGTCACAAAGAAGATTTAATTAAAACTTACAGGAATGATTACAGTGCTACAACGACACCATATCATTCCGGTACATGTCACAGCTAATACAATTTATAAAGGAAAAAAAAATGTAGTTAGAAGATTTATAGATACAATTGTAAAACCAAGAATTGGGAATATATAGTCATAACAATTATATGCAAGAAATAAATTACACAAATATGATTAGTAATATTTGTGTGAATATATATATATATATACCAGTTTGTTGAAGGTATGAAATATTCTCAGGAGGTTTTTGAAAATCTGCAATGTTAGCAATGCTTATACCCCATTTGAATGTTGGTGCCCAAAAATGAACTGATAAGACAAAACAAACAAAAATGAATTTTGTAAACTTAATAAAAATTGAGTTATTTAGTTTACTAGTTACATTTTATTTTTTAATTTGCAATATGGTGATCTTTTTTTGTATTTGCATTTAGATGATTTTTTATGTTGAAAAGTTAAAAATAACCCTAAACATATGTGAATATTCATGAACATAAATTAATAGGCATAACAAAATTGTGAACATTCATAATCTAATTAAGTAATTCATGAAAAAATCTGAAACAGAAAACTTATGAACATTCATGAACATGTGTGAACGCGCGAAAGGGTATATCTGTCAGGAAAAAAAACAGAAGTAATGAAAACCACCTAATTACTAATTTTGAAACACAAATCACCTTATAGTATTATTAATTCACATAAATACCAATTACACAGGAAACCTAATTTAAGACCATACAAAAATATTGATTTATCGAAGTGTAAATTTATCGAAAATTAATTTACCAAAGTTATATTGTAATTCGCTTGGTTAATAACGAATGTATAATGAAATCACTCGAAAATTAGAAATTGTAAGTTTAATATGAGTCCATAAATATTAATTTTCCAAGAAAAATTACAAAAAAAAAAAAATGGAGATTGAATATAATGAAAACTGTGTGAAGAGAAACTAAGTTGACTAACTTGTCTTTGGTCCCGCAGGGTGATTCCACACAGCTTTAAGCTTAGATGTCGCCATTGACTTTTTTTTTTCTTTTCTTTGAGATTCTCTTTTTTTCTGAAGTTGTTCAGTCTCCGACATAGTTATTAACGTAAAAGATGCCACTCAAAAACGACGTCATATAGACAATGCACTTAGAAGCCAATAATAATCCTTTTTAACATTACTTTATCCTATCAAAGAATTCACAAAACTACGCATAATTTAATATTTTTACAAATTTACATTCTTTCAATATTTTAAAAGATTGATTTACCCTTCAAAAGTTATCAAAATTAAGATATTTTCATTTGAGTTCGCTAATTAGTGTTTATGGTATAATATTAAAAGGACAATGCACTTAGAAGCCAATAATAATCTTTTTTAACATTACTCTATCCTATTAAGAAATTCACGAAACTATATCCTTTGACCCTTCTTTCATAAAACTACATTCTTTCATAAAACTACATTCTTTCATAAAACTACATTCTTTCATAAAACTACATTCTTTCGACCTTTCATTCACAAAACTACATTTAATTTAATATTTTTACATATTTCACTCGTTCAAAATTTTAAAAGGTTGATTTACCTTTTAAAAATCATCAAAATTAAAATATTTTCATTTGGATTCGTTAATTAGTGTTTATGATATAATATTAAAGGGATATAATTGTTTGGGTATTGTTTATTTGGTTTTAATTTTGACTATTTAGGTATAGTTTTGAAAATTGACTATAAAATGGTGTAGTTTGTAAAATACAATTCAAATAGTGTAGTTTTATAATTCCCCCATAGTTTTTTCTAATTGATTTTAATTCTTCATCTTGTTCAATTACATACAAGAACACAAGGAAGTCTTATAACATAAAAAAAAATTGTTTCAAGTCTTCATCTCTTATAATTCTTTTGAGACAACATGTTCTGCTTCAGATGCATAATCATGCCTACAAAACCAAAAAAAAAAATATCGCATATATATCAATGTCTAAAGAAATATATATATTTTTAAAGAACAATGGTTTATTCGAAAAATTAGCATTCATCTCTACATATTATATACAATATGCTTTTGACAAAAAAATATATATATACATTATGCTCATGGTTAAATTTGAAAACATCTTGCAACTTATAGCTACACTAAAACTAGAGTTTTAGATTTTTTATTGGGCAATTCTCATGAATAGCACTAAATTAAGTTTTTTTTAACACAATTAGCGCACATTTTCGAAACTTTTACAAATACTATTAAAAAGTTTTTTTCTCAAAAATACCACAACTCTTTAATTTTCAAAATTGCACCCAAAACCTTCAATAAACTATACCCTACCCCTTCAAAACTATACCCTAAACACTATATAGCGAACCCAAATGAAAAAAAAAATCTAAAAGTGTTAAAACTCATTTTTGTATTTGTGGTATTTTTGTAAACTAATACTTTTTGATGATATTTTTGATATAAAAAATATTTTAATGGTATTTTTGTTAAAAAACTTTTTAAAATATTATTATTTTATTGATATAGAAACTTGTCAATTTTGTTAAATCAATGTATTTACTAATATATATTTATTAGTTTCTTTATATATGTGAAATCTCTAAAATAATTATTTTTTTTAAAAGAGGAAATGAGTGTTCATTTTCACATTGACAACTAAAATCAAACATCTTTTATAAAATGTAGAGAAATGTCTCTCTAGATCTTACTTTATTTTACGACTAAGCTGGTAAACGCCTGTCGCGGCCATGGCAAGACTAACGCTAAACAGGTTCCAATTTTTCTGTAATAAAAAAAACATAACAAAAAAATAAACTAACAAATTAGAACATGTTTTTTTAGTAAAATCTCATGTTATTAAAGAAATTAAAGACTTGTTCAGTCTAATTTTGCAAATTATCATCAACATTAGTACTAATTAGCCAAGCATACCGGAGTTATTACAGTACTATAACGTGACCATATGAGTCCGGTCGCTGTGATAACTGATAATAAGGCAACAAAGAAGGTTAATGCATAATAAAGCAAAGCAAATCAATACAATGTCATCACAAGTTTTAAGCAATATTAGCATTAAGGATATAAATATACGACAAATTCCTCAAAATAGCATGAAAAAATGTTTTTTGGACAAAAAAAACATTACAAGTTTTTTTTTCCTCAAATACCATTAAAATGTTTTTCGAACTAAAATACTATAAACACAAAAATCTAAATTTTTTTTTATTTGGGTTCGCTATATACTGTTTATTTTTGTTTTCATTTGGGTTTGTTATATACTGTTTAGGGTATAATATTAAAAGGGTAGAGTTTAGTTTTGAGGATTTCGTGTTAATTTTGAAGATTTTAGCCAAGTTTATGGTATTTTTGTCCAAAAAAACTTTTTAATGGTATTTAAGGAAAAAAATAATTATGATGATATTTTTGTCCAAAATACTATTTTTCATGGTATTTTCGGAAATTTCCCTAAATATATATATATATATATACCGATTTGTTGAGGGTATGAAAGTGTCTCTGGTGGTTTTTGAAAGTCTGCAATGTTTAGCAATGCTTATTCCCCATTTAAACGTCGGCGCCCAAAAATGAACTGCGGAAAAAATTAACAATAAAAATATGAGTTTACAAAACAATGTTTTATAGCAAATCTTCATCAACTTTTACAAATATACACTTGTAGGATTACAATTTGGAAACCATTAGAGATAAAAAAAAGAAGGTGCATTTTGCATATACATACAAAATCCTATCATTAGACATAATCAAATAAGTATACTTTTTGGTTTATGAGTATGACCTCAATTTTTAAAGACGATTTTGAAGGAAATTAATTTACATGTTTTGGTCTCCGGCAAATATAGGATTTGAACTTCTTAATTGGTTATAAAATTAAAAAAAATGTTTTACATCAAATTAAAAATCCTATCATTAGACCTCGGTTTCAAAACAATTTTTAAGGAAATTAATTTACATGTTTTGAATTTGATAGAGGATTTAAACTTCTTGGTTATAAAATTAACAAAATGGGTTAAATCAAATTAATATCATGGTATTATCCATCAAAGCCAACTTTAATTAAAGTATAGTCAAAGTACGAAGCAAACATATACCAATACATCATTAGATTCAAAAGTTCTAACGATAATAGATAAGTAAGAGATATGTAATATTCCATGATCAAAGTCTCCTATAGAGTGAAAGAACAAGGTCAACGTTATCAAACAAGGTCAACGTTATCAAACAAAGTAAAGTTTTAATAAAAATTGAACAAACTTGTCTTTGGTCCTGCGGGATGATTCCAAAGAGCTTGAAGCTTTGAAGTTGCCATTGATTTTCTCTCAAAGGTTTTTTTTAATTTTTCTCTCAAGAAATCTTCTCTGTTTATTGTTAAGTCAAACAAAAACAATATATTCTCTAAACATTTGACTAATCAATGGTTTCTGACATGTATTAACATGTTAAAGTATAACTATAAATAATGTTATTTATTAAAGAAACTAACATATGAATGTAATATATTCGTATGAAAATGGAAACTGAAAATGATCATATTTCTAAATAGTAAAATAACATGGCAAGAATATGGAAACAAAATATAATGATATATTAAGTAATAAACATAAAATAATAGACAATTTCCAAAAAAATACTATAACAAGTTTTTTACAAAAAAAATTGTTTGTGTCAAAAATACTTCAAAACTTAAATGATAAAAAAACCCTACGATTTTAAAAATAACTTTATCACTTTTATATCTAAACCATAAACATTTGTGGTATCTTTTGTTTCAAAGAGTTTTTTGTCACGTTTCAAAAAGTTTAGTGGTATAATTTAGCGTTTTTAATTAAAAAAAGAGAAATTCACAAAACTACACCCTTTCAATCCTCCATTCGCAAAACTACACCTAATTTAATATTTTCACAAGTTTATACCCTTTCAAAATTTTAAAAGCTTGATTTACCCTTTCAAAAATTACCAAAATTAAAATTTTTTCATTTGGGTTCGCTAATTAGTGTTTAGGGTATAGTATTAAGGGGTAGGATTGTTTGGGTAAAATTTATTTAGATTTAATTTTGAGTGTTTAAGTGTAATTTTGTGAAGTATTTTTGAAATGGTGTAGTTTGGTGAAATGTAATTCAAATGGTGTAGTTTTATAATTCTCCCATAAAAAAACCCTCAACTATTAGCAAATCCATTTTTAAATCCTAAATTATATTTTTAATGAAAATACCCCAATTTATCATAGTTAATGAAATTAACCTTTTATCTATAAAATCTTGAATAATTCGCTTTTAACTACAAAAAAGTAGATTTTATTGTATTAACAGATATGGAGAATTACAAAACTACACCATTTGAATTACATTTCACAAAACTACACCATTTCTAAATTACTTCACAAAATTACACCTGAACACATAAAATTAAATCCAAATTATACCCTAAACACTAATTAGTGAACCCAAATGAAAAGATTTTAATTTTGGTAATTTTTTTAAAGGTAAATCAACCTTTTAAAATCAAGTATTTATGTGAAAAATTGAATTAGGTAGAGTTTTGTAAAGGAAGGGATGAAAGTGTGTAGTTTTGTGAATTCCTCTAATTTTAGAGATAAAGATAGGGAAATACATTGGAGATAGTCTAACAAATAATATATGCCACAATTAAGTAATAACACAATATAATTTCTAAAATAACATCATAATGTAAAGAAACTTAAAGCTGTGTATAAATCTTGGATACAATATTGTTTTTAAGAGTTTATGTCGTTTCGCAATCAAATAATGAACATACATAGTCTCAAATTAGATAAAATGATGTATTTATCAAATGAGAACTATTCAAGATTTTTTTATAGAAAATGATTATATTCATTTAGCAAAAATTAGATGAAGGATTTTTTTCATTAAAAAAATTATATTTGAAGGTCTTGTTTATTAACAATGTTAAGTTGATGATTAATGGTTCCGGTGATAGTTGAAGGGATTAATCATTAAAATCCCTATGATTTCGACATAAACATGTTGTGATCATATTATTGTATCCCTACCATTTTAGAGTCACTTTTCAAAACTACAAATAAGTACTCAAATTTAAATCTAAATAAATCATATTCATTTAATACTACATCATAAACACTAATTAGCGAATTCAGATAAAAATATTTTAATTTTAGTAACTTTTTAAAGGGTAATCAACCATTTTAAATTTTGAAAGAATGTTAAATATATAAAAATATTGAATTATGTGTAGTTTTTTTTTGTTAAACCAGAATAGGGTTTCGGACCTTTGTCTCATAATCCCCCTCGGTCTGGGGCCAACCTTTGATAATACTCGTTTAAAGGCGTAAATCACCCCTCACAACGCGGTTTGAACTCATGACTTTGGCACCCACATAGATAACCTCAACCAACGCCGCGTTGGTGAATTATGTGTAGTTTTGCGAAAAAGATAGAAATGGTGTAGTTTTGTGAAAAAACTGAAATGATATAGTTTTGTGAATTTCTCTATTCTTTAGGCTTTTAAGTTCTTTTAGCGGTAGTTTAAAGAATTTGAAAGAATATACTCCTTCTGTTTTTTATTATTTGATTTTCTAAACTTTTCACACTTATTAAGAAAATAAATTAATGTTCAATATTATATACACGGATTTTTGTATTTCAGAATTTTCTATTTTTTTAACCAATAGTAATTCAATAACCTTAATTAATATATCTTGGAAAGTACAATTCACTATTCTCAATGAATTAACGTAATTTAAAAAACCAGAAATCAATATTTAAAAAACAAAAAAAAATTCTAAAAGATAAATCTTTTTAGAACCGAGGGAGCAACATATTATCATTTATAAACGAGTAGAAGTAGTCAATAAACGGTCGTAAATGTTTTGCTCTCGACCTTTCTTCTTCTTCAATTAATTATATTTTCTTGGAAATGAAAAATCTCACAAGTTTCTCTTCCCAATTATGTTCGACTTTTCGCCTTCATCATCCTCCCTTTCAAGTATATATAGAACTGATACTAATTAAATCTTTCTTCATCTTCCTTATATGTAAGCCTTATAATAAAATAGCTTCATTCTAAATAAACCTTGCCTTGTAAGGCAAGTTACATCTTTAAGTAGTCTAACTATTTTTCTTTGTTATTATTGTTTGTAGAAAAAAGATTCTTGCGACATGGAGAGAAGCGAGAAGAACACTCTGGTCGATACAATCTTCTCTTGGTCAATAGAAGATATCCACAACAAAGATATCTATATAGAACACATTAAGACAATACCAAACACTTTTGTATCCACTGATCAATACTTTGATTGCTTTGTTCCTCATCTTCTTGAAGAAACACGAACCGAGTTGTTATCAAGCTTGAGATCTCTATCGAAATCTCTTGTTTTCAACATAAGTTCCATGGAGGCAAGAACCATGGAACTACCAAGTAGAACATCAAATAGTTTCAATGTGTATCTTAAAAGAGATAACATTGTGGAAAGAAACATACCAAAATATGTTGCGAAATGCGGAGATCTCATTGTACTAACGAAAGAATCAAGGCCAAGACGCGTTTACGATTTGAACCCTTTGGTTCTTGGATATGTATTCTCTGCTGAAGATGAGAATGCATACTTTTCTGTTCATTTGTCTACTTCTATAGATATCGATGAGAGGATTTCGTTTCGTTGCGGTGTTTACCTGATGAGTTTAACGACTAATACTCGTATTTGGAATGCTTTGCACAATGGTGGTGATAATTTGAGTCTCATCAAGAGTGTTCTTCAGGCTAATATCAAGGTATGTAATATAATTTAAAGAAATGATTTGGTTCATTAAAATATTACAAACTTTTTATTACCTTATGTTTTTATTTGGCATCTTGTTAAAACACATATTTTTAGTTTTAGGTGTTTAAGTTATAATTTCTTAATTCTAATTGTCTATAGAAACTTGCTATACTTTTTTGAAGATGTGAAATAATATATTTTATAGCACTTTTGGATATACTTTTCTAGACTAGTCAAGCTCTTTTTTGTAGCTTTTTATTTAGTATCTAAATTTGAATTAATAATTGGACATGTTCTTGTATTTCAGGAAACAGAGCACTCTGTTTTTACCAGGAATTGGATTAGTGGTGTTTTAGATAGTCTGTTTCTTGAGGCTAATATCAAGGTATGTAATATTAACAAAATTTAGTATCCAAAACTTCTGTTTAAATTTAGTATCTAAATCTTATTTTTGTTTAACAACACAAAATATTTTTAGTTTTTTAGTGTTTGTGGTTAAAATTTTATAATGTTAGTTGGCTATTGTAATTTGATTAATATTTTGAATATTTGATAAAAATATCAGTTTCTAATCGTATTTTTAGATATATGTTTTATATCCTAGATTCATTATATAGATATGAAATAATATTTAGTGTTAATTTCATGTAATTTCAGGATACTAGGGGTCGGAGTAGTGATGTTTTGGATATCATACATTCGTCGAATTTAAACTCTTCTCAAGAATCCGCAATCTTGAGCTGCTTAGAGACGAGGAATCTCCGCGACAAGACTAGTGTGAAGCTCATTTGGGGACCACCTGGTACCGGCAAAACAAAGACAGTCGCTACTCTTCTCTTTACACTTCTCAAACTAGGCTGCAAAACCGTTGTTTGCGCTCCTACAAACACGGCCGTGGTAGAAGTTGCATCGAGGCTTTTGGCATTATTTAAAGGATCTTCGTCATCAGAACATGTTACTTACGGTCTTGGGGACATTGTTTTATCCGGAAACCGAGTAAGAATGAGAATAGATGACAAGAATGTTCATCTCCTCGATGTGTTTCTTGATCATCGGATTAGTACATTGAGTAAACTCTTATTGCCTTTGACCGGGTGGAATAATAGTTTGGACTCGGTCATAGATTTTCTTGAAAATATGGAGACCAAGTACAGGACTTATCTATTGTTAAGTGATAGAAAGGAGAAGGAAAAAGAAGGTAACAAGAAGAAACATAAGATTCTTACACTTGAAGAGTTTGTAAAGCAAAAGTTTTATGAGTTAAGTGAAGAGTTAGAGACTAATCTTGTGGATTTGTACACACATCTCCCCAAGTCTAAATTATCATTAGATCATGTGAAGCAAATGGTCGAAGCTCGTAAAGCTCTTCATCGTACTAGACATTTCTTGCATGGAGATAGCTACAATTTCGATGGATTCAAAAAGTTCATCATTCTTGAATGCCTTGAGCCTTTACGTTTGCTTAAAGTACAATTTCAGATTCCGGCCTTGTTGAAGAACGAAGGTCCAAGTAGATTTTGCTTACAAAATGCACATATAATATTTTGCACTGCCTCGGGTGCTTCGGAGATGACCGCGCAAAGGACAGGAGCCATAGAGATGCTTGTAGTTGACGAAGCGGCTCAACTTAAGGAATGTGAATCAGCAGCTGCATTGCAGCTTCATGGCTTACGCCACGCTGTTCTAATAGGCGATGAACTTCAATTACCGGCAATGGTGCAAAGCGAGGTAGCACTCCTTTTTATACATTTATATTTTCTACAAAATGAACCTAACATATTGAAACATTATTTGAACCGAAATATCAGTTTTGTTCTAGAAAAACTTATTGATTTATCGATTATTAATTTATAGAGATTTTACTATATATATATGTAATGGGTAGATCAGCCACTAGTAGTAATCTATGTTTTTGGACAAATGTGTAGGTATGTGAGAAGGCAAAATTTGGTAGAAGCTTATTTGAGAGATTGGTTTTGCTTGGTCACAACAAACATTTGCTTGATATTCAATACCGTATGCATCCTTCTATAAGCCGTTTCCCCAACGTCGAGTTTTACGATGGAAAGATCTCGGATGCTCCGATTGTTAAAGAAATCATCTATCAAAAGAAGTTTCTTCAAGGAAACATGTTTGGTCCTTTCTCGTTTATCAACGTTGGACTCGGGAAAGAAGAGTTTGGTGATGGACATAGCCCCAAGAACTTGGTTGAAGTCGCCGTTGTTTCTGAAATCATATCAAATCTTTTCAAAGGTATAATAAACCTATTGAATATATTATTTATCTCAAATATAATAGTTGCCTAGATTTACTTACTTATTTACGTTTTAAACGTGGTATTATCAACGATTACAATTTTTTTTTTAAAACAGTGTCTAGTGTCACGAAGACTAAGATGAGTGTTGGAGTTATTTCGCCTTATAAAGGCCAAATCGAAGCGTTACAAGAGAGAATAGGACATAAGTACACACAATCTAGTGAGCTTTTCACTTTAAATGTTCGGTCCGTAGACGGATTTCAAGGAGGTGAAGAAGATGTTATCATCATATCAACCGTTAGAAGTAACGGTAACGGTAAAATAGGGTTTCTAAGTAACCGTCAAAGAGCTAACGTTGCACTCACTCGAGCAAGGCATTGTTTGTGGGTTATAGGCAACGAGACAACTTTGGCTTTGAGTGGTTCTATTTGGACAAAGCTCATAAGAGACTCGAAGCGACGTGGATGCTTCTATGATGCCTATGATGATGACAAGAATCTAAGAGATGTTATGAATAATGCTTTGGTGGAAGTAGAGATGTGTGATGTGTTTTCGAGTTTTCAATCTCTAACTATCAAGAAAGGGAGAAGAAATGGTTGGTAGTTATTTTAAAACTCATGTTAGAGATCTTATATGTGTTTTCTTCTTTTGTTTGCTTTGACACATTTTGGTTGTGTTTGAATTGAAGTTATGAAACCCTTCTTGCTAAATAATTTGTGATGTTTATGAGGAATATCAATTTTTCACGTAATTGTATATTTATTTGAAAGATTTAACATGTAGTGAATCTAAACAAGACCATCATTTATTTTATATAACAATTAATCAAACACACAATTCTTATGAATAGCCCGGTCCGGGGCACAAACCCGCCTAAATCATGGCTTTGTCCGACATATATTTTTCAGTTTTTAAGGAACACAATTTTGTTATAAAGAATTATATATATAGACCACAAATTTTTTTAAAATATTTTCTAATAGTAATGCAAATTCCTAATAGTAAATAACATTCTTTTTGTGTGTTTTGCTTTGGATCACCACTTTCGTTGGACCGGCGTTGCCTCTACGCTGGTGCGTCATTCACAACAGTTTTTATGGAATCCTATGGTTTGGTTCGGGTTTTAAGGTTTAATATGTTCTTCTTTGCATTGTATAATGTACAAATACTACGACAATTAAGCGATGGGGTTTTTCGAAATAGCATGTGGCTACTTTTCTTGTTAAACTAGGATCGTTATGACTTACGCGACCATGTCATCTTCAAGGGTATGCTACTTTTCTTGTTAAAAATCATAGTTATCTTAAGTTTGTTCAAGAAACGAAGTTATAAAGATAGTAACAATAAAAAAAAACTCATTATTTTTTCAAAACGAGGATGCTTTTAGAACCAAATTTCTTCTGTATCTTTGCGATCTTCTTCAAAATAGCCGCGAAAGCGTACTTTTCCTATAAAGATCAATGCAAAAAATATTTAAAACTCAAATCATAACCATATGGTTCATACAAAAAAAAAGAAAGTAATTATTATAGATTAAACTACTAATACTATATATAACAAAAAAATACTAATTACCTCTTCGGTTTTAAGCCTTCCCTTAAACATAGTGACAAGGTCTAGTATAGTGACATTCTTCTTCTCCATCAGAACAAAACGAATCTCTTCTTCAGACACAGTCTCTTTAACTGTTGAACTTGGTTCTTCTTCAGACACAAACTCTTTAATAGTTAAACTTGGTTCTTCTTTAGAGACATGCTCTTTAGCTATTGAACTTTTTTCGGCTTTCACGGTTTTTGATAGACTAATACCTATCATGGTTAACAAGAAAAATAACATCATAAATTTATATCATATAGTCCACATATATAAAACCATGAGACATTCACTTCTAGAATTTTTGTATATTAGCCACAAATTTGCTAGAAAAACTATGGTAAATTGTCAAGAAAAATAACAAAAATAAATCATATATTTTTGCTATATAACCATGAGACATACACTACTAGAATCTATGGTAAATTGTCAAGAAATTTTTTTTTATATAACCATGAGACATACACTACTAAAAATAACAAAAATAAATCATATATTTTTTTGCTACGGACTTTGCTTCGAATTTGGTTACGGATTAACAACGTAAAATAAAAAAAATTGTGATATTATAAATAATTCATGGCAAATTTGTCAAGAAAAAATACATAATTAACAATAAGTCATACAATTATATATATAACCGTGAGGATATATGATAATGACTTTTTGTTATAAGCAAACTAATTAAGACACTTTTTGTTATAAGCAAAATAAAAAACATTGCTGGTAACTTTTAGGTTAAACAAGTACATCATATATTATTATTAGAATATGATATTATAAGCTTTCACAATCGAATTTTGATGGTAAGAAAAATCAAAGGCATATGAAAAAAAAGAATTAGCTAAACCCTAATTAATCCTAGTATTAATTCTCAAATCGATAATTCTTACAATGGTCAAGTTTCTAGGTCTACTAAAGGAAAAAAAAACACAAAAGAAACCTACCCATGGAGGATGCTACGATGAAGGAAAATAAAAGTTTATAGGTTTTTCTCACAATAAAGAAGAAGAAGATCTTAATATTTGCAATAGATGCGGAACTTAATATATATACTCTCTTTGTTTTCCTCTTTTTGTTAGAAAAAATACCTAATAATGCGTTTTGTTAAATTGCCTAGAAACATATCGAGAAAGATAAGTTTCGGAAATAATATTTTTCAAAATTAGGAAAGATATTATTTATAGAGAAAAGTTAGGAACATATGTATTTTTCAAAATTAAATTGCAAATATATATATGATCGTCCTAAATTATTGTAAGTTTTTTTTTATTTAGGAGATTATAAAAAGAGTTAATTAGTGTTTTTTTGTAAATTTAAAAAAATAATTTGCAAGAGCGGAGTGATATTTGTAATTCACATGTATTATTTATCTTTCACGGAGACCATTCATCATTCGAAACAATCATTCACTCGAAATCATTCACTCGAAATCATTCACATAATATCATTCACGAAATTTGACAATTTTAAAATTAAAGGTAATTTTGTAATCCCGTGTTATCATCCAGAAAAGAATCAAAAATGTTGTCCAATTATATTAAAGACTGCTAATTTTGAATGATTTATACACAACCTCATCAAAATCACGTTGAAAATCGATAACAAATGATGTGGGATTGCTTAAAACTCAAAACCCTATAATCTAAATCAACTTGAACGTAAATACCACTTCCAATTTAACGAATTTTCAGGCTCAAAACGTCTAGTGAAATAACCCTTGCTCCCAAATTACTTCACTAGGCTAAATAAATAAACATAATGCAATAAACTTAGATTAAAAAAAAAGTATTTTAATAACAACATTAAGTCCCAAAGTAAACTCTTCCACCAAAACAAGATCTTTTCTTAATGTTTCTTCCAATTTCAAGAAGCTTCCACATTATGGTTTTTGCTTCACATGTAGCTATAAGCTTTCTTTGGTGGCCTAATCCAAAGATTCTCAAGTGGGCATAGATCCTCTTGTTCTTGCCATTGTTTCCGCGGATAATACCTTTCTTCATCAAACGAATACGACACACAACGCTTGCTACTAAACCGAAGCCTAGGGAAGTAAACACTATTCCTCATCCATGGGAGATTAACTCTCATCTCAAACGAATAGAGACTCATAAAGATTGTCAAGCCATCAAGCGTTTTACTATTAACCTCCTCCCATTTACGAGACTCATAGTCTAGTTTATACACGATAGGCTTCTCACCACCACATGTAAACATTTTAAAGAATATACCATTACGCACGGCCAAGTAAACCTTCTTCTTCTTCTTATCATACCTATAGCTTAACATACCTGACATATAAGGACATACCGGTTGATATGTATGTTTATATCTCCATCTTCGAATAGACGGCTCAAAATAATATAGGCGCCCATCGCCGTCTAGGCAATAGAAGCGATGTTTTGCATAAACAACATTGCTACGCTTAAGCTTATCGCTTCCATAACTAGGACCATATTGTAAATCCTCGGTAACCCACTCGGTTTCTCCAAGGTGGAAAGTTCTTGTAGTGGTTCGACCATACTCATGACCAACATGCGTAAAAGCTAGTACCAAGCAAGTACTTGATGTAGGTGCACAAGAGAAAGCAATGGAATCATACGTAAACCTACATTTTGGCAAGTTTATAAGCTTCCTTGTAAATGGATTGAAGAAGAACAATTCGTTTGAAGCAATTTTGCGCATAAGTAACCATCCATCTCTCGAGTAACACACCGCGGATTTGGATAGCTCGGGTAGGTAAAACGTGTACATCTTTTGGTGCAACGGATCGTAGAGCTCAAATGAGTGGCCACGTTTAGGTAAGTACATAAGCCATGGAGGCTTGTCTACTAACCGGACGTATAGACCGGCCTCACGCCATGTTTTGCAGACAGCCGAGGCGCGGATGTTGTCTTTTAAGACAAGTTTTGATATTATAACTTCGAGTAGACATAGTGTAAGGTCAGCAAAACTTGGCTTCTCTGCTTCTTTGATATGTTTCTTGCCCTCCAACAAACTGGTTCCTTTGACTTCTACGTTTGACCTGTCAAAGAGTTTTTGATTAATTACAAAACAATGAACTTTTTTGGGTTTTGTCTATAAGATATCTAATTACACAATGAGATGTATCATAGATGTGTTCTAAATTATAATAAACATAACTACAAAAATATATATATTTCAGAAGCATAATTAGAAACCCAAAAATTATACTAGTGAGATTAAAATTTTTATAAAGTTTGCTATAAATCTTACAATATAATAAACCACTAGTCAAATTCATTGTTTGTTATTAAATTTTAATGCCTAACCTAAGAACCCTAAAATATCAGATCCTATTGAATCTCAGTATTTTCAACAAATTTTTTTAATTTAGCTTATTATATTCAACAAAAAAATTTCATGAAACCCTTACTCTTATACATTAGTCCACTATCAAAACAAATATTTCTTTAACGAAATTTCTCTAATTACTAGAGAAAATATGAAGAAGATAGAAAAACTCACGAGTAAATTTTCCCTTTCTGGCCAAGCATAGTGTTACACAAGTACGATGATGAGACAAACAAAGACGATGAAGATTTGTAGAACGAGCCATATATTATTAAAAATTTGCTATAAGAAAGAATTAGGGGCTTAATTAGTCTTGCCCTTTATATATATTGCTTCTACTACGAAAAACCCTAAAAAGTGCGAGTCGTGCCTCTAAGCTGACGTGGCCTTGATAGTTTTGCTTAAATAACGGCTGATTTTGTTACGTGTCATGGTCCAAGCGTTACCGATATTAAATTTTATATGAGATATTAGTAATTAGTAAATAAATTAAAATCAGATATATACTTTACGTTTTTGATTGATGAGGGGAGAAGTATTTTGATGCGAAATAATTTTTCGAAATGGATTTGTAAATTTTTACTGATCAAAATTATTCGATCGAAGGTTTAAAATTAAGCCAACAAAATTTACACACAAAACATATATTTGAACTTTTTGCTCTAGGATTTAGGCTTTAAATTTTTTGGTTGTAGAGTTTTAGGCTGTGACTTTAGAAAAATTGAAAGCTGGTTTTTTTGGGCTTTAGAAAAAATGGTTCCGCATAGACAAAATAAATTAAAAAGGAAATAAAGTGTCTCTGAATTTTTTTTTAAAGACAACGCTTGATTGGTTTATATTGGTGGTTGTAGAAAAATATTGGCTTTCCAAAAATTCTAAATCCTCAACCAATCACCCCAATAATTAGTGAAGAGACTAAGAGCATTAATATTGATTAAGAAGCAAAAAGAACCTCTTAAAAAAATTATTTTGTTTTTATTTATTTTTTCGAAAAAAAAACCAATCGCGGATCGCCACGTGGCAATGGAACACTCGCGAAAAGTTTAAGAAGTGTCTCTTAAAATAGAGGATTTAGATGTGGTTTTTATACCAGATGGCGGGTCCCACCTGTTAAGAGGTGGGACTAGAGGCTTGATTGATTAGGTTGTAATTTTGAACATTTTGTTGTAGGATTTAGGCTTTAGATTTTTTAGTTGTAGAGCTTTTGGATGTGATTTTAAGAAAAAATGAAAGCTTGTTTTTTTGGGCTTTAGAAATTGGCTCTTCGGAGCCAAAATAAATTAAAAAGGAAATAAAGTATCTTTGAACTTTTTTTTAAAGACAACCTTTGATTGGATTATATTTGTGGTTGTAGAAAAATATTGGTTTTCCAAAATTTCTAAAATCTCAACCAATCATCCCTAGATGACTGATATTAATGGTCTAACGAGAAACATGTTTAAATAGTTTTTAAGGTTTTAAAAGAAAATTTGGTTATGTTGATCCAAGTATATATATAACACCAAATTATGTAAGATTATTACGAGATTCCAAGTTATGTTATGGTAGTTTTATCTTTCAAAATATTGTGGTTTATGCATACCCAATAAAAAAATTATAGGCCTTTTGAGCGATTATCAATAATTAATTAATTACCATGCTTCATGTAGGAACAATTTATCAGCAGCCCCATCTTTCAATTTTTGTAGATTTATTCTTTTATTTTTTAGAGGAATTCACAAAACTACATCCTTTCAACTCTTCATTCACAAAACTATACCTAATTTAATATTTTCACATATTTACACCCTTTCAAAATTTTAAAAGCTTGATTTATCCTTTACAAAATTATCAAAATTAAAATCTTTTTATTTGGGTTCGCTAATTATTGTTTAGGGTATAGTATTAAGGGGGTAAGATTGTGTGGGTAGAATTTATTTGAATTTAATTTTTAGTGTTTAGGTGTAGTTTTGTGAAGTAATTTTGAAATGGTGTAGTTTTGTGAAATGTAATTCAAATGGTGTAGTTTTGTAATTCTCCCTATTTTTTATGCATATATTAATACCATAATACCCCATATTTGTCACACTACATTATCTTATTGAAAATTTTTACAATTGGACAAAATTCTTTTTGAGGTAATTGTAAAACTATACTTTTAGAATTTGTGGAAGTCGGATTTTGTTTGTTTAGGTATGAAATTAGAAATTTTACATCGTTCATGTATGTTATAGCACAATTTAATCGTACATGTACAGAATGAGATGATTGGAAATAGTTTGTGGGGAAATCGGCCATATTCATGTAGGTATTGAAAGAATTTGAATTATTTATAGTTTTGCGAAGGAATGTGTGAAAGGTTATACTATTGTCAAGAACTGCGTGAAATAGTGAAATAGTGTAGTTTTGTGAATTTCTCAAAATTTATATAAATTTAAGGGACATTTATTACAAAACTACAGTTTTTGAATTGCAGTTCACAAAAGTACACCATTTCAAAGTCATTTTTCAAAACTACACCTAAATATTCAAAATTAAATCCAAATATATTATATCCACGGAATCCTAAAAAACTAATCGAACCATCTAGTAGTTGGTTCCCTCCGAAGTTTCAAAAAAGATTTTAATTTTGAAAAGGTAAATCAACAATTTAAAGTTTTGAAAATGTATAAATATGTAAAATATTGAATTAGGTGTAGTTTTGTGAATGAATGGTTAAAAGGGTGTAGTTTTGTGAATTCCTCTAAATTAAACACATAAATCTAATTAAATATATAATTATTAAGAACGATGATTAGTTTGAAAATTAGTTGTAAAATCATATATCTATATATTACATTTTCATATAGTTTAATTTATTTTCGGATTAATGCGGTTTAAAAATCCAAATGATACATAACTTCATAAATTTGATAACAAGTTCCAATTTATTATTTTTAAATTTTATTGTATGATGACAATCAAATAAAATATTACATAAATACTAAAACTTAAATTCAAATAAACCTTACCCGTTAAAATCTACCCTTTATAGCACAAAACCATCCACATTAAATGAAATATTTTAATTTTGATAATATTTTAACTTTTTTTAATTTTTAAATATTGTAAATATAGAAATTTTTTGAATTATGAATAGTTTTGTGAAGGAATTGTTGAGAAGTACTTAATTATGCCAACAATTCAACCTAAGGAGAGAAACAAACGGTACACATTTATCTCTTACTTTCATTATTGGTTATATGCATTGCCTTATCGATCAACGGATAGTTAACAAAGACCGAATTATATCACGAAGCTGCTACGCGTTTGCGTTTATTATATGATAAACATGGAGACAAAGTAAGAAGTTTAATTTAACATATGTTCAATAAAACATAGGGACTTAAAGAGTTTGGTTTCTTTTTTGCAGGAGTTGAGAAGCCTTGAGACACAAGCGAGTATTTTTGATGTGACATATATTCCGAACAAGAGTGAATTTTATCAAATCTTTATCTCATCTAAAAATATTGTACTCGATTAATGGAAGCCAACATTTCATTAAGGACGTAATTGCAAGTATATAATAATTTCGACAAATAGATAATCTCTATGGATTTTAAAAATATCTAAATATTGCTTATTTTATGTGAAATGGATGTATAGAATTGTAGCCTTACACAATTCAATGGAAAAGTGACAAAAGAAATCAACAATGAAATCGTAGTCTTCCACCATGATTGCTTATTCAATCATGTGATATCACAACCATATAGGTTAAAATTGGAAACCACCCCGGCTAACACATCAAGTTTCACTACATGGGATTTTGTTGACCATAACGATGGAACTTATACCGGTAGATATCTAGCTAAACAGGTCAGTACTTATGGAATGTTGGATACGTTTATATTAAAAGTTCCATAAGTACTCATCTTATTAGTTAGATATATATCGGTAAAAGTTACATTGTTATTGTCAACAAAGTACCATGTAATGAAACGTGATGTGTTAGCCGGAATGATGTCTAATTTTAACTTATATGGACGATGTGATAGCACATGATTGAATAAGCCATCACGGAAGAAGAAGACCACAGTTTCATTCTTGATTTTTTTGTCATTTTTTACTTTGAATTGTGTCACACTACACTTTTTGACACGTCCGCTTCACCTAAAATAAGCAAGAATTAGACATTTATACAACTGAAAAATTTGCTATAAGAAAAAACTAATGCATGGCTCGTTGTGTTTTCTTTTATTCTTCACGTTGCCCTTTATATTTATATTGCTTCTTCGAAAACCCTAATAAGTGCGAGTCGTGCGTCTAAGCTGACGTGGCCCTGATAGTTTTGTAGCGTTATCCTATGAAATTTTGTGAAGATTTTGTAAAATTTAAATAATTGACCCAAAAAAATAAATTAAAATTAAATTTATAAAATACGTTTTTGAAGAGATCTTGATTTTATTATATCTGATTTTATCCGGATATAAATTTTTTTTGATTAATGAGGAAAAAATATATTTTGATATGAAATAATTATTCGAAATGGATTTTTTAAATTTTAGGATCAAAATTATTGAAAAGAAAATACCATTCAGTAAAAAAAATGAAAATTCCCATACAAAACAAAGTTACATTAGTGAAAAGGATCACGAGAAACATGTTTGATATAAGTTTTTAAGGTTTAACAAGAAAAAATTGCTTATGTTGCACTTATATGCTTGATGCAAATGATGTTAGATTACTAGATTAGTCGGAGATTTTGATACAAGATTAATAAAGGGGGATGTTCGCACGTGTGGGAGATGGTGACAAGTACACGTGGAGGGAGAAGATTAGATACTTTGAATTTGGAGTATATTGTTAAAGATATTTTAATGGAATACATATACAAGTATTATGGGCGTGATTGGTAAGGGCTGTAGAATCTGTGTACAGCCACTTTTCTGTCTACAGCACTAATCTTTATCCAATCAAGCTTTCTACAGATTTTTAAAGTCACAACATTTTATTTTCGTTTATTTCCTTTTTTGTCATTTTTAGTCTTAGTGAAAGCACGAAAATGTACTGATACGTGATATTTTAGACTTTGGAAATTTTATTTTATTTTATTTCTCTTTTCTCCTTTACTCAGACTTTTTTCCATCTTGACTTTTTGTATAATATATATACCATTAATTCAACTTATATGATGTTACGTACAATTTAATCATATATGCAATTTAATATATATGTATATATAATGTAGCCAATATGTATGAAATATATATATATATATATATATGTGATAAGAAAAAGGTATATGCTATACATATATTTTACGTATGGTATATACTATTTAGTTATATTAATTAATATATAGAATACAATATATTATTGTAATTATATAGTATTAAATTTGAAAATTGTAAAATACAGTTTTCTTTGATGATATATTTTATTCTATAAAATTGAATTTCTTGTATATTATATTTAATAAAGTTTAGTTTATATATACAATATAGTTTATTATCATTTTTAATGTATTATACAGTCCAATATATGCATATTTTGTTTGATCTAAATATCCATTTTATTTTATAATTAATCTACAGCATAATATTTGCCAATCGGGATTTTATTTTTAAAATCTACAATTTAGTTTTCTACAGCCAAAATCCTACAGCAATAAAATTAAAAGCTACAGCAAAAAAACCTACAACTAGATTTCTACAGCCAAAAACATAAAGCTACAGCCTCTACAAAGATTTACGAGTATTTAAAGTTGTACTAGAAAGAAAGATTTTCGGGATTTTGGAAATATTTAAACAAATTCTTTCAAAATATGGTTACAAAAATGGTAATAAATTTGAAATTATTTTTCTTTATATTTTTAAAAAATCAGATTTTCCATAAATATTTTTGATTGTTTAAATCAGAATATTCACTTCGAGATTTGGGAAATATGTTTGTTTAAATTATAAAAATTATAATTTCAATAAATATTTGACAGCTTTAAATTTGGAATATTCAATTTCTAGATACTTGCTCAAGAACTTCCAGATATAATGATATATTCATAAAGTATGATCATTTAATTTCTATATACTTTCCTATTTTTTGTAATATCTTCATATAATTTTTATATACTTTCCTATATATATATATATATTCCTATTTTGTAATATCTTCATATTTTACAAAAAAATAGGATACAAAGAAAATAAATGGAAATAACTTTACCTTTCCATCTTAAAAGTAGTCCACATAAAAAATGAAAAAAAAATATATGTTGTCGGCAATATTAGTTACCAATACCATGTGTCTTGTTTTTTTTTTTTTTTGTCAACATTTGGGCCACAACAGGCCGGTCCATTAGCCAATCCTACACTACCGTAGGCGCTGAGAATTGATCCCGGGTGGGAGAGTGTTACCTGCCTCATGTGGACTTATAAATGCCACTAGGCCAAGGCCACTTCCCCCCATGTGTGTTGTTGCATATTTGTATTTTTAAATAAAGTAAACTAAATCCAAATTTATATATATTACTAATATTTTCTTCATCTAACATATTCCATTTAATTTACTTTACACCTAATAATAAATTAGAAGATGGGTGTGAAATAAATACTACATTTTTATTAAAACCAAAACTTTGCATATATTACTAATTTTTTTTCTAATCTTACTATTTCGGTTTTTTAATCATACAAAATAAAAACCAATCTTCAAAAGGTTAAATTATATACATATATATATATATATATATATATCTAAATTTAATTTTTAAGAAATACTCAACCTCGGATTTTATATGTAACATGTATTCTTTTTATTTTTTATCTTCATATATATTTCAATAGTATGAATTATAACAATTAAAAAAGCATATAACCATTTTTATAATTTTTGTATTGTTTAATAGTTAAATTAATTACTTCAATACATATATTACTTTTCAAAAAACTTAAACCCGCACATGGCGCGGACAAGTAATCTAGTCACGCGTATAGAGTGAGTAGAGTACACACTAGTATAACAGCATATGTTAGTTCACTTACAAAACATAGACTATTTTGATGCAATTTGTGAGATCTAATCTATTCTCAACCTGGGTTTCTCTCGTCTTTAGAGCTAGCTAGTATTGAATCCGTGTTTTATAAAAGTTATAGACCTTTTAATCTTTTACTTGTCTGGAAAAGAAGAAATTAGCTTGTGACTTTGGTGAATATATACCCTCTTGTTACTCTAGTTATTGTTTCTTGTGAATACCAAACCTATCTCTATAAATCTCTAAACACTTTTAACTATATGATGATTTCGAAGAATAAATCAAATTATCACATAATCTGAGAGAACAAAGCAACAATGTATATATAAAAGGAGTACATAAACTTCGAAGAAAGCTTACTACATTTTACAAAGATTTTGATCTCTCCCACAAGATTTGTTCTATAACTTCCAAGTCTCTATAACATTTTAATCTATAACTTCGACGCAATGATGATTATCGAAAAGGTCTCAAAGATCCAACATCATCATCTATCTTCCACCATTCACCACCACCATCACCAATCTCTATTGGTTCCACTTCTGTCCCATCCTCGAACTCATCTTCGTCGCGGTCAAACTCGTAGTCCCAAACACCGCGATAGCCTCCTCCTCTCTCTTTCTCTACAATAGGATCATAACTCCACTCGAGCTTCTTCAACACATCTCTATCTTTCCACTTGCCAACAACTTTCTCAACTTCCTTCTTAGCCTTCCCCATAACAACTTCTCTCCACGAATACGACGCATCAGCCACTCTTTTCAACGCTCCTTCGTTCAAATCTCCGATAACAACCGTCCTCAAACACCTCTCTTTAGCTTCCCAAAGAGTCCCCGCGAAACCCGAATCATCGGAAACAAGAACCAAACATTCCACTTGTCTCTTGTTCATAACATCAACCATATGTTTCTTCAAAGCCAAATCCGCCGACTCGGGTTTATCGCTAACCATCTCAACGCAAAACCCACCTCGTCTAAGCTCGTCGGCTAAACCGTAACCTAACCTAGGGCTCAAAACGCTACTCGCCGCTCTTTTGTACTTTTCGAGTTTCATCGAATACTTAGCTACAAGCTTAACTCTTAAATGCCCTTTCGAAGTTTCGATCTTTCTTACCCTTTTGAGATTCTCTCGTTTCGTGAATCCGTCGAAAATGGTTTATTAGCTTCTCGTTGGTGTAGAATCTCCGGTCACATACGCCGCAGAAATACGGCTCCGATGGTTTAATCAAGCCTCTGGTCTCTAATTCGTTGAGAAGCTTCTTCGATTTTCTCTCTTGTTTGATTTCGATGGGTACGTAGGTGAAGGCGTGGCGATTCGCGTAGGCTACCATTAGACTCACGGAGCCGAAAGACGACGCGGCGGCTCGGAGTTTGACGGCGGCGTCGTACGGTGGGGTAGAGGAAGGCGGTTTGTTGTCTAGATCCCAGAAAATCGCTACTCGGATTCTGGGTTTTGGGTTTATCGATGTGAAGGATCTGATTGAATTTAGAGACGGCGTGATTTGGATTCGACGGAGGAGAGCCGATGACATCGCCGGAATGTTTAAATCAACGGCGGCGGAAGGAGGATTAAAAAAAACCCGGTTAATTAACGAAACCCTACACGACCCGGTTAAATATCAAACCCGGTTGAAATAGACTCGCTTGTTTGTGCGGAAGAAAAGATCATACTCCTCCGTTCTTTTAAGTTTGATGTTTTAGAAAAAATATTTATTTTTAATTGTTTGATTTTCATAAATATCAATGTAGTTTTATTTATTGATGTTTGTGAATTGTAATTTTCAAGATATATTAATTGAAAGTTTTGCAACACTATTGGTTAAAAAATATTGAAAATCGTTAAACACACATTTATTAGTAGTTATTTATGTGTTTTCTTAATTTGTGTGAAAAACCTATAAAATCAAATAAAAAGAAACGGAGGGAGTAAACAAAAAGGAACGGAGGGAGTATAAGATAAAAATTTATTTGGGCCTTTATAAACTTATTATAGATATTATATGACCCATTAAGTATTATGGACGTTTCAACATTAACATCGGTAGAGGAAAAAAAAAGGTCTTAAAAAAAAATTATTTTGTTTTTATTTTAATTTTTTTGAGAAAAATAAAAACCGATTGCGGATCGTTACGTCACAGTGAAACCGGCGAATAGTTTAAGAACTGCCGCTTATATTAGATTTTTGGAGGTGGTTTTTGGGGTTAGTGGCGTGGGGCAAGATGCACGATAACAATGCTCTTATGAGATATTTGGTTTGAGTTTTGCTTTATTTCCTCTTGATTTAATTAATTTTTTTAATGCTGATAATAAATAGGGACTAATACAAAACTTCGTTTTTTTGAATTTATTTCACAAAATTACACTATTTTCAAATAACATCTTTCAAAATTACATCTAAACATTTAAAATTATATTTAAATAAACCCTATTTACGCAATTCTATTTTTTAAATATTATATCTTAAACACTAGTTATTGAACCAAAGTACAAAAAAAAATTAATTTTGGTAAATTTTTTTAACGGATAAATTAATCATTTTAAATTTTGAAAGGATATAAATATGTCAAAAATATTATATTAAATATATAGTTTTGCGAAAGAATAATGAAAATTCACAAAACTACACCCTTTCTCTCATTCCTTTACAAAACTCTACCTAATTCAATTTTTTCACATATTTACACCCTTTCAAAATTTTAAAAGTTTGATTTACCCTTTAAAATATTTTCAAAATTAAAATCTTTTCATTTGGGTTCGCTAATTAGTGGTTAGGGTATAATATTAAAGGGTTAGGATTGTGTGAGTAGAGTTTATTTGGATTTAATTTTTAGTTTTTGGTATAGTTTTGTTAAGTTATTTTGAAATGGTGTAGTTTTGTAATTCTCCCAAGAATAATTGAAATGGTGTAGTTTTGTGAATTTCTCTAATAAAAATGGTGTAACTTTAATATTAGGCGGCTTTTTATTTCTATATATTTTAAATTTGGGAGAATTACAAAACTACACCTTTTAAATTGCATTTCACAAAACTACACCTTTTTAAAATCACTTCACAAAACTACACCTAATTACTAAAAATTAAATCGAAATTAATCTTACCCACAAAACCCTACACCTTCAATATTTTACCATAAAAATTAATTAACGAACCCAAATGAAAATATTTTAATTTTGGTAATTTTTTAGAGCATAATTGAACCATTTTAAAATTGAAAAGGGTGTAAAAATAGAAAAAATTGAATTATGTGTAGTTTTGTGAAGAAAAGATTAAAATGGTGTAGTTTTGTGAATTTCTCTTTAAATTTAGTTGATACAATAAGGTGAATAATTTTAAATTCGTCGTTTGAATTTTAATTAGAGAAATTCACAAAACTACGCATTTTCAATCCTCCCTTCACAAAACTACACCTAATTCAATATTTTCACAAGTTTACACCCTTTCAAAAATTTTAAAGCTTGATTTACCTTTTAAAAATTACCAAAATTAAAATATTTTCATTTGGGTTCGCTAATTATTGTTTAGGGTATAATATTAAAAGGGTAGAATTATTTGGGTAGGGTTTATTTGGATTTAATTTTGAGTATTTAAGTGTAGTTTTGTGAAGTATTTTAGAAATGATGTAGTTTTGTGAAATGTAATTTAAATAGTGTAGTTTTATAATTCTCCCTTTTAATTATTTAATCCACGCATCATTAGAAAGAAAAAAAAAGAAAACTTATTTTCCAAAAAAGAATAAAGGAAATTAGCAGCAGTTAAAAGGGGAAAAAAGGAAAATTAGAAGTTGTAAAAAAAAGGAAATAAGGAACACACGTGGCAATGTGTCATCATAGAGGAAGAAATATAACCGTTGGAAGTATATATATATCACTACACATTACAGAACCCTAAAGTTTCACAATTAACACTTTTCTCACAATAATCAAAGTCTCTCTCTATCTCTCTGTGAATTTTCTGACATAGAAACATGGAAGCAATTCCGCTAATTGAAATCGACGCAGACAGAAGAATCTTCTCTCGATCGCAAGGAAACGCAACAAACTCTGTAATAATCGTAATCAAAACCAAATCAGAAGAAATCCTTTTAAACCAAAGAACTGGTCAACGCTACTTAACCGGCCGGTCAACTCCGGTTTCTAGACCGGTCTTCGTCGATTTCAATCTCCGTAGTTCAAACTACAACTACATACTCTCTCTTGTCCAAGAAAGACTCAACGCAAGAGATCGCGTTGGGTTTTGGATATGCGGAGTCTTGGCCACGGAGATTTTAACGGAAGCTAACGCTTTGGGTTTTGGTCATAACGTGTTTGCTTTGACGTTAACCGTTACACTCACTTACCAAACCGTTGTGGTTATGTCCGAATCTCATTCTCCGTCCAAGGAAGACGTGTTAATGGCTACGGTTTTGAGATTGATTCTCTTAGGGAAGAAGATAAGCGGTGGAGAAGAAGAAACAAGGGAGCCTTGTTCGATTTGTCTCGATGATATCTCTTGTTCGGATACGAAACATGGTTTTCCGACAAAGATGGAGTGTTCACATGTGTTTCATAGTCGATGTCTTAAGGAGTGGCTTCAACGCAAGAACACTTGTCCTTTGTGTAGGTGTGTTCTTTACGAACAGTGAACAAGGGGGGATTTTATATAATTAGGGTTTTGTCTAGTGATTGTATAACTTGGATCGCACGCTTAATTGTTTTAAGGTTGTATTAGGTTGTTCTGGATTGAAGTTAATTGGGTTACAAGCATTGTACTTGAAAGTAATTTTGTTATATCAATATAACTCTTTTGTCACTACAAGAAAACAAGTAATTGTTAGTACAAAAGTATAATACAAATAATAGCCAATAATATTAAAAAAAGACGGCTTCTTTCTTATCAATAATAAGAAAGTATTCAATTTTATTGTAAACAAACGGTAGAAAAATATATGATTCCAAAGACTCTAATTTCATTATTCTCAAACATGAACTCTACATTAAAGTAAAAGCCACAAGATTTTGTTTTACCTTCAAAAATTGTAGTCACTTACTACATAGTCACTTAAGCAACTTCTGATTAATTCTGTTGGAACCACTCGGCGGGCCACCACTTTGGTCTAATCGCCTCGACTTTCACTTCCTCTGAACCGTTTACGACCAATTCAGCCGATGGTTTAAAAGCTTCCTCTACTCTCATTACACCCATTCCTCGGCTACCTAAAGCTGTCGAAACTGTCCCTAGCTTCTTGCCGGTTCTTGTTTCGACAACTTCAGCGCCGGCCGCGATCTTCTGGTTCATCTCTGCATAAACAATACCAAAAGTTTGTGTCTTGATCATAAGATGCAAAAAAAAATTTGAGTTTCCTTAGACGGAAATTTAGTTTTTTTTACCATTTCCGTTGCTATCGATGAATCGTAAAGGGATTAGCCGTTTACGGATCACACCTCGGTGATGCGTACGAGCTATTAGCTCTTGACCAACATAACATCCTTTGTCAAAGCTTATCGCGTTAAGACCAACGAGATTATATTCAAGCGGGATCGCTTCTCCTGTAAAAACCCACAAAAAAACATATTATAAACACGAATAGACAAGAGAAAGATCGATAAGTTAAAAAGAAAAATAGATCATACCTTTAGAGATTTCAGCTGATCCTTCAGCAACTCCATGCTCTAATCTCCACAAAAGATAATTACTTTCATCGGTTTCTTTGTCCGCTTCGACTAAAGGCGCTGCAAAAACCAAAAAGCAAAGTAAAGTCACATATTCGTAAGCTTCTTTTTTGTCAAACACCGCAAATTCGTAAGCTAGTAACATCCCGTACTACCAAAATCAGTAAGCATAAAAGAAAATAATAGTACTAAATACCATAAACCAAAGATACTATAAAAATTTTTGCCCAACAATACCACAAATATGAAAACAATTTTTAAGGTTTTAAATTTTTTGGGTTTGAGTTAGTAGTTACGATTTAGTTTTGAATAAAATTTAAGGTTTAATTTTAAGGGGTTTAAGCTAATGTAAGTTTGATGTTTTTTGGAAAAAACTTTTATTGTGGTAATTTTGGCCTATAAATTTAACAAATTCAACAAAATGGTCCTAATCATAAAACTTTTAATTCGAATAAGAAGCTTACGGGTTGTATCGGAAGGAAAGATGCTTCTATAACCGAGACAATCCAGCCTTGGATCTTTATACCATTGCCATCCATACTTGTTAGCACTAGCCGTTGATTCGCTGGCTTGGTCAACGCCACCGCCCCAACCAATAGACGAAGATCCAGTTAGATCTCTACCGTAACGCTGCCAACATGAAAACTCCTCCGCAACGTTCTCTATATCCACTTTTGACCTCAACCGATATCTATCAATAAACATTTCAAAAATACCACCTCGAAAACTTAACAAGAACACAAATAATTCCTTTTTCTACAAAAAAACTAAACTTTATAACTAATCCATTGTCCTGTGACCATCTAAATCTCAATAAACTTTTGACTTCAAATGATATCTATCATAGACATTTCACATATACCACCAAAACTTAACAAGAAAAAAATAGTTCCTTCTCTACAAAAGTCCAAAACTTTATAACTAAACCCATTGTTTTGTGTCTCTGTGACCACCTCAAATTTAATAAACTTTTGACCTCAAACGATATCTATCAACATTTCAAAAATACCACCATCACTTAACAAGAACAAAAAACAGTTCCTGTCTACAAAAACCATAAATTTATAACTAACACATTGTCCTATCACCATCTAAATCTCAATATCCAATTTTGACCAAAACGATATCTATCATCAACATTCAAAAATACCACTAAACTTAACAAGACAAAAAAAAAACAGTTCCTTCTTCTACAAAAATCCAAGCTTTTTATAACTAAACCCATTGTTCCATGACCATCTAAACCCTAATCTCCATGAACATTACTAAAATTGAAATCCAAAAAAAGACCCAATTTTTCAATTTTTCTTCTGAAAAAAGCTTACTTTTTGAGTGTTTCAAGCAATTCATCGAGAACAGAGACATCAACATCCGCGAACAATTCAATCGACCCATTAAAATCCGGATCCGACCCGGGTCCAGAACCGGTCGGGTTAAGCTTTTCCTCGGGTCGGTTCGGTCTATAGAAGAAAAAATCGTAGAGGAACCTTCCCTGAGAAGTTAGCAACGCCGTGTACATAGGCGGCGTCGTAACGGAAGCCATGTTCGGTGTCGGAACCGTCGATTTCTTCTCGCCGGAAGATTTGCCGAATCTCCTTGCTTCGTTGGTCACCAAGCCCTGAAGAAACTTAACCGTATCCGGTCCGCTAAACCGGATAACGGACCGGGAATTAAGCCGAGATGCCATTGGACCGGCATTTTCTAGACCGCTGTGTATTTTCCGGCGATAAATTCCGTCGGATTTGGAGATTTCGCGGCGAAGATTGAATCGGAGCATATTGGTTTTGTGTGAAAAAGGCTCTGTTTTGTTTTTGGGTATTGTAAACAAAAGCACGTGATTGGCACGTGATGGTTTGACTCGTGACACGTGGCACGAAAGATGTGTGGGATTGCATAGTAACCAAGTACAAATATAGAATTTTTCTCTTTAGACCGAGTTTTAAGGTTGTTAGACCATGGTGCGTAGTAGAAATTTAGGTGGTGCTTAGTAATAAATATAATTAAAATTAAATAGGATTAATAAGCATCGACCCTTATTGAAATAACTTTTTTTAACTTTAGAACTGGACACGTGTTGGATAATGATGCTCTTATTCTAAATTTTATAACCAAACAAAAACAAAATATTAGGAAACCGGATAGAAAATTCATGGAAAATTGAACTATGAAAAAGAAAAATTTATAAGAAACAAATGTACAACTTTTAAATGTTATATGCATACCATTTTTACAACTTAACAACAAAAATTTTAACAAAAAAAAATTAACAACAAATCTAGTTTAGTGACTTCCACGTGACAATTCACATTTGATTAAACTGGCTCATATCTCATTAAATTAAAGTAGTATTGAATATACAAAAGTGGAAAAGGAAAATCAATTATTCACGAAAGGGTAAATATGCAAATATTCTGTTTTTGTTTAAATCTTTTTATGGTTAGTTCGAAAATTAATTTTTTCATCACGATATTGTCGTCGTCACTTTCATAGATCTCTTAAAATTAGTTTAAACTTTTTTGCAGAGTGCTTGTGTATTTTTTTTGTATTTGAGTGTTTAATGAAGCATTTTAATCTCCTTTTTTGTAGAGTGTTTACCCATTTTAATCTCCCCTTTTGTACAAATACACACAAATACGCAATTATACTAATTTTTTATTCTTAAGCATCACACAATTATTTTCCCTTGATAAACATGCTCTAAAGTTTCATTTATTTTATTATCAGATTAGGATAACTTTTATATATTTAAAAGTTGGATAGTTGAAAGAGTAAATAGAGATCGTAAACCTATGATAATCTCTTACATGTTTAGAATTATTGTTTTTTTTTCTTTCTTATATGGGTAACCAAACATGGTGGAATCATAACTTTAATTCGTTGTTGGGGTAAATTTCTTACTTAATATCCGTTATGGATTTTGTGTATTATATTCCTCTTTTTTTTTTAGAAAATCTCTTATATAAATTTATTTTCAAAAATGTACTAGTTGTGAATAACGAGGTTCTATTAATGGTTTCATGGCAAGCATGAGGTGTGGTCAAGGAAAACTTGGATGTTGTTTCAAGCATACCTAAATGTGATAATATTCATATAAAAGAAAATTTTCTCTTTCACGTCTTTAAACTCACACTATTAAGGTTTTCATGAAACGTGTGGGTATTGTTTGTATCAATCTTGCATTCAAAAGCAAGATAAATTATGAGAAACATTGATCAAACTTTGCACGAGAAAGTGTGTCCTAATACATTGTTTCATAGGTTGGATATATGAGTCAATGGCTTAACAATGATATGGGCGTTAAGGTTTAAAAAAGCACAACTGAGGCATGCCTAGGCGAGAGGCGAAGTGAGGCAATGACTATGACGCCTCAGGTGGTGGAGGCGAACTGGGCACCAGAAGGTGTTCGCTTTGACTTCGTCTTAGCTGAAGCAAAAGGCAACTAGGCGATCGCTTTGTAGATAATTTTATTTAGATTTACGTTGAAGTGTTATTTTGTATGATATATTGGTTTTATAATAAATTTTTTTTGGTTTAATTCAATTTTGTATTAAACCAATTATTTTTTAAACTAAACCAACATACACTTCCAAACCCACATTATCCCCACGACTTAAACCACAAGGCCATGATACCTAATTTTTTGTTATATTAAAAGAAGCTTTGCCCGCAGGTTGCAGAAAACCGACCATCTCTAAGAGTCTTATTCACGTTTCTAAATTTTCTCCACAGATCATAAGGCATAAGCTATTTCGTCACAGATCAGAAGCTAAATGAGGAGAATTTGGATCAAGAACATGATGATTATGAAAACATTGATCTTGGAGATGATGATGATTTCGAGTATTAGTAGTTTATTCTATCTAGCAATATTTAAAAACTTTTCAATTTAGTTTTTTCTCTTTATTTTATATTGGATTCATGTTTTGGTTTATGGATTGATGTTTTGAAATTTGGATTGATGTTTTGGAATTTTATTTTGTTATAAGATTTATTATTATAAGAAAAATGTATCTATACGTAAGATTCTATGCATCTATTCTAGACTACGCCTCAGATCGCCTAGGCGTAAAGCGCAAGGCAGAGATCTCGTCACATATTAAAATAAGAATGGAGAAAAGCTCATTGGATTTGTGACGAAAGACCAAAGTTTCAAGGAAAATTTATGGAGTTGGCAATGGGTGGACCTTCTCAAGGGTCGTTTTTGTCTCGGTGGTTGGGGTTTCAAAGGGAAGATCTCAAAGATGAGGGATGATTACAACTAGGGATTGAGAAAATAAACTTTTGAGAAATATAAGAATGGAGAAATGCAAATAATTCAAACCAAGATGAGAAGATTTTTTATGAAACTGATTGAAATATACATTTTAATCGATGTTTTCTTTTCCTTGTTATAGTTATCTTTTGAATTATATATATATATATATATATATATGTGATAGAAACAAAAGAAAGTATATGAACAAGAAACTCAATTGTTCTTTGTTTTGTATATATTACAAATCTTTCTTGTGCCTTAAGTTAAATATATAGGCCAAGAACTCGTTGGTTCTCCATTTCTAACGGGAGAATCAAAAAACTACGCCATTTGAATTACATTTCACAAAACTACACCATTTCAAAAATACTTCACAAAACTACACCTAAACACTCAAAATTAAATCCAAATAAACCCTACCCACACAATCTTACCCCTTAATACTATACCCTAAATACTAATTAGCGAACTCAAATGAAAAGATTTTAATTTTGGTAATTTTTAATAGGGTAAAACAAACTTTAAAATTTGAGGAATTCACAAAACTACACCCTTTCAACCCTTACTTCACAAAATTACTCCTAATTTAATGTTTTCACATATTTACACCCTTTCAAAATTTTAAAACATTGATTTACCCTTTAAAAATTTACCAAAATTAAAATCTTTTCATTTGGGTTCGCTAATTAGTGTTTAGGGTATAGTATTAAGGGGGTAGGATTGTGTGGGTATGGTTTATTTGGATTTAATTTTGAATGTTTAGGTGTAGTTTTGTGAAATATTTTGGAAATGGTGTAGTTTTGTGAAATGTAATCCAAATGGTGTAATTTTCTAATTCTCCCTTAAAATTTTTGAAAGGGTGTAGTTTTGTGAAAAAATTTAATTAGGTGTAGTTTTGTGAAGGAGGGGTTGAAACGGTGCAGTTTTATGAATTCCTCATTTCTAATTATAGTTATTTTGATGATATTGTTGGGACTTTATTTTTACGTAAGGATTTCTTAACAATTATTTACCATATCGAACTTTGTTAAATTGTACATTGTTCCAACTCGGAAACATCAAATTTTATATTATTTTATAGTGTTTACTAATTTATAGAGGTTATACCGTAAGAAGTGCTGGCCAAAACCCATAACGTTTTTGTTCGAGAATCATAACATATTAATCTCTAACATTTAGGTATGCGTCCAACACTTCGTTGGTCTCTGTATCCAACATTTGAAGTTTGCAACCTCTCCTATTTTAGGGCTAGGGAATTAACAAGCTGGGAATAATACTATAGAAATTCCTTAGAATACAATCAAAATAAGTTTTTGTTTTGAAAATATCATTACAAATTTTTTGTAACAAAAATACCATTAAAATGATAACAAAAATACCATTAAAAATAGTAGTTTACAAAAATACCACAAATACAAAAAAAAACGAGTTTTAACATTTTTAGATTTTAATTTTTTTTCATTTGGGTTCGCTATATAGTGTTTAGGGTATAGTTTTGAAGGGTAGGATATAGTTTTTTGAAGGTTTTTGGTGTAATTTTGAAAATATAAGATTTGTGGTATTTATGAGAAAAAAACCTTTTAATGATATTTTTAAAACTTTCGAAAATTTGTGCTAGTTGTGTTAAAAAAAAACTTTTTTTAGTGGTATTTGTAAAAATTGCCCATAATACTATACTCCACAACCATGTCAATATAAGATATTCAAAACCCTAAGAATACTACTAGTTTAGTACAACGCTAACGTGGACAAAAAAATAATACATAGGCAGTTTTTGATTTTTCAAGTTAAAATCGACTTTAATATCACAAGACTTGTTCCTTGGATCAAAACCTAAAGACGTCTTTCATGTATTATTCACCCCCCGAGAGAGACAATACCGAATGGATCGTCCTGTGATCAGCCGCGCTAGAGATAGGAATCGCAGCCGTTGGATTCAACAACACGAAATTGTGTTTGTTATTTTTCCGGTTTTTGATCTTCTTGACCCGTCCCGGCCAAGAAACTTCCAACAACCACCTGTTGATTGAAACACAAGAAAATATACTATTTCGGCTAGAGAAAGTTGTAGCTTATTGGACCGAATAATATTTGAAAAATGGTTAACCTGAACCGGACTCGCGGCTACTAGTAAACCAGCTACACCACCACCTATTACTCGTCCGTCAAAACTAGCTAACGAAATGCTCATTCCTCCGGTTCTACTCCGAGTTCCGCCTATGTCATTAGGCATGAATGACCCCGACAACGATAATATCTCAAACCGACCCTAAAAAACACTATAAATCATCAAAAAAAACTTATATATCTTCAAAATAATCGACATAATTTTTTTTTGTTCGATGTGATCAAGTTACATACTTCGTATGTTAATGTGCCACCGGATGAATCGGGTTGATTAAGCGTTACGCTTGAAACAACACCGTTTGCTGATAAAACACAAATGGTACGAGGTCCTTGTTGCGAAAACGATATTATCTTCATAGTTATATCCTAATTGAACAAAAATATATATATATATCACCCGAAACTCGGTTTTAAAATTATATGGTGACCTAAACATATCCCATATTGAAATACACATAAAGGATATGTTGATTAGTCTATATCTCTTATATATCACTTAAAGTTACTTCCAAGTATTTGTATTTCTCATAGTATATAGAGAGTTACGATGAACTTACTTCGCCGGCGTTGACCGTCATTACATAAGGTATGAAATTACCATCAATGGAGGAAGGAACAAATTCACCTACACAATACATAACATAAGAGCAATAACTCATTAGTATATTAAGATCTTAATACAGAAAAAATTACTTTATATTTAGTGTTGATTTTTTTTTTTGTTATAACTAGACTAAATTAACAATACAACTAGATTTATCTACTTTTTTAACCTCTATTTTCTACCTTGACGTCTAAAATTGTTACTTAATTAAGCTTCATGTTGCAATTAAGATGTGACAATAAAAGAACATGAAATATAACGTGTAGATACTTATAAAGTTATAACAATAAAAGGCACATCAATAAACATATACAAATTAAAACATACATATATACAAAGAAGATGAGATATTTTATAACTTATAAGTTGTAGGCCCCACTTAAATTAAAAACATGTAATGAAAATGGAATCCAACAAATTAAATAAAGAGAAATTAATTAGAATACCATTAAAATAAGTTTTTGTTTTAAAAATACCATTAAAAAGTTTTTTATAACAAAAATACCATTAAAATGTTTTTTATAACAAAAATACCATCAAAAAATAGTAGTTTACAAAAATACCACAAACTCAAAAAACGAGTTTTAACACTTTTAGATTTTAAAATTTTTCATTTGGGTTCGCTATATAGTGTTTAGGGTATAGTTTAGAAGGGTAGGATTTAGTTTTTTGGAGATTTTGGGTGTAATTTTGAAAATTTACGATTTGTGGTATTTATGAGAAAAAAACTTTTTAATGGTATTTGTAAAACTTTTCAAAATCTGTGTTATTTATGTTATAAAAACTTTTTTTGATGGTATTCATAAGAATTGCCCATAAATAAATTGTATTTTCTATTTTATGCTGAAATTTTAATTAATATAAACAGAGCAAAGAAAATTTACCCAAATTCCCAATTTGTTGATGATGATACTTTGTTTTGTTAAAAGATTTAATTGGGTTAATTTTCCCGCGTTTTTCAGTGGCGGAGAAATCGATGATGTGTGAATTCAACGGCGGAGGACGCGACGGCGCCGGCACCGAAGAAATCGGTTTCGGAGATAAAGCCACAACAGCTCCGTCAGGTCCGTACTTCCTAGGCCGTCCACGTTTCTTATTTAACGGTACACCGGAGAGACCTTCCATCGCCGTAGCCGCCGTCGAAATCTGCGGCGGCGGAGAAACTCCGGCGAGGTGAATTGTGTGATTTGATTGTGGTGGTGGAGGAGATGGATTCGAGCTTTCCGATCTCGGAGCTATGTGAAAATCCAACGGCGCGTCGGATCTAACCACCGTGATGCCACCGCCGTTACCGGCGGTTGATGTAACGACTTCTCCGGAAGACTTCGTAGCTAAAGACATTAGCTTTGTTTTTTTGTTTTCTTATAATTTTTATTAACTAATGTAGATTTTGGGTTTTGATTAAAGATAGTTTAAGACGAGATTAAGAACAAAAATTAAAAGTAAAATAAAAATAAAAAGGAAGTTATTTTCGGAGGAAAGAAAAAAAAGATTTATAGCAAGAAATTAAAAGTGGAAAAAAAAAATTAGAACGAAGAAGTTAATTTTGTAGGAAATTGTATATTTTCTAAGAACTGAGCTTTGAAATTAGGAAAAATGTTGGAGAGGAATGTGAGAAATTAGATTTATTTATGCTTATGTGATCAAGTTGAGAAAAAATAAAGAAATTAGTTTTTTTTTTATTTTGGAAATATTGACTTATAATAGTATTTTTCTCTTTTTAATATGTTATTTTATTTATATTATAAGATTGAGGAATTCATAAACTACACCCTTTCATGCTTCTCTCCTTGGTAACTTTTTCCATGTTTGCCCAATTCTATTTTAATTTAATAATTAATAATGGTAAAAAAGGAAATATTTTATTACGTGTTCATAAAATTAGTTTATATTTTTTAATATTTGGGAATATATAGATATTCGTGTTTTTAGCTGGAATCCGATGGGGAGGAATTAATAAATAAAAAGGTAATAGAAAATGTAAACAATATACAAAAAAATAAAGGGAGAATTATAAAACTACACCATTTGAATTACATTTCACAAAATTACACCATTTCCAAAATACTTCACAAAATTACACCTAAACATTCAAAATTAAATCCAAATAAACCTTACCCACACAATCATACTCCTTTAATACTATACCCTAAACACAAATAGCGAACCCAAATGAAAAGATTTTAATTTTGGTAATTTTTTAAATGATAAATCAAGTTTTTAAAATTTTGAAAGGGTGTAAATATGTGAAAACATTAAATTAGGAATAGTTTTGTGAAGTAAAGATTGAAAGGCTGTGGTTTTATGAATACCTCAAAAATAAAGTTGTTTATAAAAAGGAAATTGTTTATTTTTTTTAAATAAACAATTTCTAAAGATAGACATGGCGTGCCTATATCTCTTAAGGTAATCATATTATATATTTTCTTGCCGTGTTTTTTTTATATATTTTATATGTGAATATCATTTTTCCAATTGCATGTCCTTTTTCTTTAATTAATAATCCGGATCTGGAGTAAAGGACAAGTTAAGCTGCTAAAATGCATAAAAAATAAATTATACCGGAGATAATATAAATTTAATTTAACACTAAACAATTAAGAAAAGAAAGCCAAAGGCAAGAGTGACAATTACATTGGCCCACTTTTCCAAAATCGTATTAAATTTTTTTAAAAATTTATATTTAAATATAATATTGTCATAGCTTCTCCAGAAAATTATATACTACAAAAAGAAGCATATTTATATTAGAAATCCATAAAAGTACACTCTTTTTAAACTCTCATTCATAAAATTATATCTAATTCATTTTTTCTATATAAATTTAATATTTTTATTTTTAGATATAATTTTGTGAAGTGACTTTAAAAAAATATAATTCTGTGAAATGTAATTCAAAAATATAGTTTTGTAATTCCCCCTATCTATCAAAAAAGAAAAAGATATATATAGTTCTTATTTCTTGTTTTTGAGGGCAAAGAAATATAAAATTGGAGAGTATGCTAATTTATTTGGTGCAATGTTTTTATGGCAGTGTCATTTGGTTAGTCGAAATTTATGTCACAAATTTATTTAAAAACTTGGTGAATGTTCTATACAACAATATTATTCATTTTACTAAAAAAAACAATAGTTTCTACCTCGGTTTTTTCTAGCTTAGCAAGCATTAGAAAGAAAAATTACAATCTTAATTATTCAAATGTATACTTTAATTAATAATTAATATCAAGAAAGACCAATAGTAAACAATTTCTTTCCTAGTAACAGGAAAGTTTAAATTAAGATTTGAATTGTGAAACTTTACATTCCCAAAAAATACCAAAAAGATCAAACTTTTTCTTAGGACGTTATTATATTATACTCCCTCCCTCTTTATATATTTGATTTTTTTAGATTTTTACTTTGTTTCAAAAAAATAATTTTTTCATATGCACTATTTATTGTTAGCAAATTATAAATTGTTATATGTATTTATTGACAATTTTTAAATATTATTGGTTTAAAAGTATACGAATTTTTTTAAAAATTATATTCTTAATAAATGTGAAAACACGACTTTTAAAAAACGCAGAAAATATGTTCTAATATATAAGTTTCAGTTGAAAACTCGTTTTTAAATAAACAAGTTTTATTTTTTGAATTTTCTACGCCCGAACGTCATCTAATATTTAATTAAATAATTCAATTAATAAAAATAAAGCCAGTTCAGAAAATATTAAACTAAACTGACGTTTGTACAAAACTAAATTTTCTACAAAAAATATACTAAAAACTAAATAATATGATAGAAATGCTACTAAAATATTTTATTTAACGAAATGAAAAGACAGAAATTGAAACTTGAAATAGCTTAAATGTAACAAATAGTTATTTTCAAAATATAGAGCTAAACTAAAAAAACCTTTTAGCTTCATGAACCTGTAATGACAAGATAGATGATCATTTTTAATTACCAAAAAAAAGAAGATAGAGGATCATTTTTTAGCACTCAAATATAATCCCGATTCAAAATATGAAATTTTTGTTTAATTCTAGAGCTCCTTAACGTCTTAAAAATTATGTTTATACTTTATTCTATTAAATATATTTTAGAGAAAATTTTAAATATTCGTAAACTATTTTAAAAATCAATTTTTATTTGGGACCACGAAGCATTAAGTCACTGACCAATAAAGAGTGTAAATTTAATTTGGAAAAATATAACTAATTAAATAATCTGGAGTATAGATAAAATCGAACCATTTTTACTCATTTAGTAATGTTTTCTTTATTTTTGGCCTTTAAATAAGTTTCTTTCTGTAAATTAAAAAATAATAGTGATGTGCTCGATGTGCATTTTTCTCCCAGACTTTAATATTTATCTTTCATAAAGAAATTATAATAGACAAAATAGTGATTTCACATTACTTTTATATGCGAAATTTTTAATTAAAATTAAATTGCAGTTGGCATTCTGACCTAACTATTATCTTATACGAGAAAAAGATAAATATAAATATGTATAATTATTTAACGATTAAAAACGGAGAAACATATAGTATATATATAAGTTATATTCAATTGCAATTTACTTTAATACTAGGATAGAATCCGCGCGTTACGCGGAATATCCATCAATATTTTATAATAATTTTTAAAAATATTTATATTTTGATTATGGCGGTTTGAGGTTGATATATTAAAAAATAGTATTGTAATAGGTATTTGGTTTGACATTAGATACAAACAACCCATTTTATTTTACCAAATTAACGAAAATAAAATTGTTCATGTGTAACTTTTGAATGATTATTTTAGTTTATTAAAAAAACTATTAGAAAATCAATACGTGATGAAATCTAGTTTTACAAACTTTTTAATTTAAAGACGAGTAAATTGTATTGTTGTGTATTCTTTTTAATTTTTTTACTATTAATCATTTATTTTCGTCCGTATACATTTATTTTTGTTTTACAAAGAGATTTTAACCCGTTTTTTAAATTGCACCATAGTTTATTTTTTTTCTTTAATGTTATTAGAACATCTATATTTATTTTTTATATTTCATATGACGGTAGTGTTTTCGGTGAATATTTTTAGTGAATATTAACATTTGGTTTAAGAACATTATTGAGAACAATTTATGTTTTATTTATAATTGTAGTCACGGAGTCTTAAATTTATAATGTTGAAACTTTATTTATCTATATATATTTTAGTTTGAATTTGTATATATTTATTATTGTATATAATGTTTAATTTTATTATTAAATAACTTTATGTCTTTAATGGTTTCTTATTTGGTTTTTATTAATAATTAATGAAATTTATCAAAATTTTATTTTATTTATGGATTTAATATTTTTGATGATGTGTCATTCATAAGGAGAGAGTTCTTCTTTTAGAGCAAATCCAATGGTGTTTCTTAACGGGATCTTAGCATGTGGAGCCCACCTAAATAGTTAAGATCTGAATCTTATATTTCTTATTTAAGATCGAGATCTTAACTATTCATGCATACGTGGTGGCCCATGAGTGGTCCGTTTTTATTTTTTATTTTTTTATTTTGTTTTAAACCAACTGTTCATGGACCCCACTGAATAGTTAAGAAATTTTAAGGGTTTCTCTGTTGGAGATGGTCTTATAGTTTAGATTTTTTTAAAAGATTTTTCCTTTTAAAACGCTCATAAACCAAATAATATTTTTTGTTGACTATCCTGACAAAATATCATGCAGATAAAAAAATGTAATACGTTACATCTTATAATTTTTCATGTATCTATAAGCTTATCAGGAAAACTAGGTTATAATTCCACGCGATGCGCGGAGAGGTTATTCAAAAATAATTATTTACATTAAATTTTTTATTTCTGGATTTAAAAAAATCATAAAAACGAAATAAATATTGTATAACAAACATAATTTATTTTAGATATAGATATATATTTATCTTGCTAAAAATATAACTCTTTTTTACGACAAATTATCCAAAATTTATACATATCACTATATTCATATATATATATATATATAGAAACCCTGTATATATGTGTACCAGTAACACAATGAAATGATTAAAAAGTATTAAAGATTGTGATATTGGTTAAAATTTTCTGAAAATAATTAAAAAAACTTGAACGTTATAACAAATCTTATTTTATAAAATATTTTTTATTTACGCAAAAATATAAGGGCATAAACGCAAAAAATAAAATATATTCAAAATTTTAATTGAGACCAAAATATAAGGGCATAAACGCAAAAATAAAAAATTTCCTCAAATCTCTATGGTCGCGACACGTACGCGTTTTGTCTTCTCTTTTAATAATATAGATTTTAGACTAATTTCGGAGTGTGTAATTTTCATTTTTCTGTGTAAAATACTCATTTCGTAGTGTTACTTTTATAAGTATTAGTAACACGTTTATTATTTTATTTATGTGAATGGTTGTCATACCACAAAAAGGAAAATATCGCATGTTCGTTTCTCATGAAATCTAATTGGCGAAAAAGAAATAGACATTAAACTTTATCATTTTATATTTAAAATTTAAACAAATAAAATCATTTTTATTTTTACTAGGAGATCAACCGTGCATGCGCGAGTTTTTTTTGTCGCAAAATCTTAATTGTATTCTATTTAATTTTTGACTTAGTTTAATTATCATTTTTGGCCATCGGTTTATAAGAGTTAGCCTACTATTGATATAAATCAATATTTTGATAGTGGAGATTATAAATTACTATTAGAAAAATCATTGAAAAATTTATGTTCCAAATTTTTTTGTTTGATATAATTTATATATTTCAATATTTATATTTTACCGTAGGATTAATAAATTTTCTTAGGGTTTATTGTTTTATAGTACATAGATGAGATATTTTTTTGTTTATGTATTTTGTAAAAAAGATATAATGTATATGTAAAAAAATAAAATAATAATGTTTTGTACAATTAATTTTTTTTAACCGCATGATATAAATGGAAAAAACTAAACCGTAGCGTCAATGTTAGATACTAGCTTGGAGGGAGCTCACTTACGTACTTTAGTGTCGATGCGATTGCTCGTCCAATCCGTGCTAGCTTGTCCGCTTGCAAATTTCTCGCTGTTGGAATAGTTTTGATTCTGAATTCTGTGAAATATTCAAGCAAAGTCTCAAAATATTTTAACATTGTCACTCAGAGAGATTATGCAAGATTACCTCTAATGTACAATTAATTTTTGTTTTATAAATTATTTAATTAATTAATTATGAAGTGAGATGTTTATTTGTCAAACCATGGTGAATACCCTCATTTTTTATATATAAGATTAAAAAAAACTTACAAGGGCATATTTGACGATATTTGCAACAGTACCAACCAATGGTCACCATGTGAAGCTTTTACATAACACTAATAAAATCATATTTATACAAAAAAAAACTAATAAAAATATTATTTTACATAGAAAAACTAAATGAATCATCCGCGTGCTTTAAGAAAAGACATAAGACCATAATTATTGGAAGCTCTTAATGAGCTCTTAACATATGGGTCCCATGAAAACCACAAGAAACCACCTCTTTAAACTCTTAATTGGGAACCGACTCTTAAACTTATCGTGGGCCCACTGACACGTGGCGGCCCACGATTGGTCTGTTTTTTATTTTTTATTTTATTTTTTTTTTAAATAAGAAAAAAAAAAAAAATAATTAAAATACTTACTTAGGAAACTGTGCAAAGGATTTCTCCAATAATCATGCTCTAACTTGTTGGAATTTCTAATTACAAGAGTTCTTAGAAGAGAAACATCGCCTATTTTTTTACTTCTTATTTTTATTTGGGTTTCTATTTAATAATTTATTTCAAAAACCTTCACAGGTTTATGTATAAAGCATTCTCTTCTATTATTATTATGTAATTTCTTAAAATATTAACGTTGATTACATACTAACATGTGTCACGTTTAACATTGGTTGGAATTTATATCCAAATCTGTAACACAAACTATTCGGAAAAGAAACACTAAAAATTTAGTCAACGTTGATATATGTCATGTAACCTCATTAATATATGTCATGTAACCTTATATTTTAGACTGCCCAAATAGTGTGTAGTGACATAGTTTCTGAAATTATTAGCCTAATTAAGAAACAAAAAATGAACTAAAAAAATCAGACAACTAGTAACATACTAGTATGTATTTTCGGATCATTGAATATTAACAAAAAATGAGAATAATGAAAAAAATGGTTAAGACCAACTTTAATACAACCATTCAAAACTTATATATAAAAAACTAATCTTAGTTTCATCTCTTTCGCATTGATATTAATTACATGGACGTATATAACATATAACTCACAAATATAACATAATTAAAAAGAAAACAACACAACTACACAAAGAAGATTAATTTCATCACAAACTCACAATGATTCGTTAGTAAAAGGGATCTCTTGGAACTTAAACGAAGCATTACCCGCGTTTTCGCGGTCGAACCTCAACACATCCTCGTCGGGCAACGGCATCACTTGCCTATCCCCGACTTGTCGCGGTGGCAAAACTTCTCTACGCGGCGGAAATTCGGTGGAATCGAGCGTTTCGTTACTAAACAACAAATGCGTGCTACTCGTTGGCGGCGATGAGAAAGCCGCGGTGGCGGATGAATCCCATAGGATGACGTGGAGGATGATAGGTACTTTCGCGTGACGGTGTAATGATAGTTTTTGGCTTAAAGAAACTGTGTCGTAGCAACGTATGGCTCCTGTGGAAGAAACCATCCAAGGGAGTACTTTTTGCGTGCCTACGCGTGACACGACTAAACGACGTGACGCCTTGGCTGCTTCTCTGTACAATGAGCTCAAGCCGGATCTTGCGGCTGGTGCATTCTCGTCTTCGTGGTCCGTCACCGAGGAGACATAAATGAAACCCTGTCGGAGAAATACGAGGGAATTTGCAAAAATACAGTCATTTAAAGTCTATTTTCATAAATACATCTAATCCATAAATATCGAACTCAAATGAAATTTTTTAAGTTCGGATGTATCTTTTAAGAGGTGCAGTTCTATTATTTGAAATTTGAAAAAGATGTAATTTGAAATTTTTTTGAAAGAAGTGTAGTTTTGTCAATTTCTCAAAAACTATATTGAAATTCATCCAACTTTACACAGTAAGGTAATAGTTATTTTATTTCCCATTAAGCTCAAAACTCTTAGTTTGTAAAACAAAAAATTTATGTGTGAAAAACATCTAAAACATTCAACAAAATGTTTGGTCTAATATATATTTATGAGTTGACCAAAAAACATCAAAACATAAAACACATGAAATTTCTTGAAGATTTTTTTCTGAATTATAACAAACCATATAAGCATAAATTAACATATAAATGTTGATAAAAATAACTACAATAAAGTGTGTGTGTGTGTGTTTTTACCTCTTCAGTGCGGCTAATAGAGAAGCCAAGTTTGACATCATCATCTCTAAGTTTAATCTCAAGTGGCAACTCAATGCCTAAAGGTGCATACCAAAGCCTAACGGCTCTCACCACACCAATATCGACTCCATGATAATCCTCAAACCCATATAGACTCGCGTTTGCTAGATTCGATAGATCCGATAACGAAGTTGTATTAACCGTTGCCGACGCAGTTTCTCCCGATATCTTTTACCATGTAAATATATAAAAACTATCAACAATTTTTTTCACTAGGCAAAAATAACAATATTACACAAACTATAAATATCTAACCTTAGTTAAGCAAAGATAATTTTGTGTAGTAATGTTGTTGATTACTATGCAAAAATAACAATATTACACAAACTATAAATATCTAACCTTAGTTAAGCAAATATAGTTTGCGTAGTAATGTTTTTGATTACTATGCAAAAATAACAATATTACACAAACTATAAATATCTAACCTTAGTTAAGCAAAGATAGTTTTGTGTAGTAATGTTTTTGATTACTATGCAAAGATATCAATATTACACAAACTACTAAATATCTAACCTTAGTAGGCAAATGTAGTTTGTGTAATAATGTTTTTACGACGCAAAAAAAGCAATATTACACAAACTATTAAATATCTAACCTTAGTTAAGCAAAGATAGTTTTGTGTAGTAATGTTTTTGATTACTATGCAAAAATAACAATATTACACAAACTATAAATATCTAACCTTAGTAGGCAAATGTAGTTTGTGTAATAATGTTTTTACTACGAAAAAAAAGCAATATTACACAAACTACTAAATATCTAACCTTAGTAAGCAAAGATTCGGTTTGAATATTCATAAAGACAATAGGAACACCATTAGCTTGTGAACAACTTAGCCAAGCATTTGCTCGAGCAAGTGTATCTTCCAAGTCGTTGTAGCGCGAACCCGCTCTTCCATAAGCTAATTATTTTTTTTTATATAAAATTGTTAACATATATAGGAATAGTTGAATTGAATGGAATATTTGTGTTTTTTATTACCAGAAGCTTTGGGAAGAAAAAGAATGGAGAGGAAGTTGCTCGAACCAGAGATCGGTAAAGCTTCTTGCATTCGCTTTTCCCATGGATATGAAACATAACCATCTTGAAGCTTTGCTCTCATCAATGCTTCCACCATTCTTGATCCTCTTGAAGCTGCAAAATTATGTAACAACATTCTTATTTTTGTCTTGTGCTCTCTAGTAAGATTTTTATTTATTTTCAGTTTACAGTTTTCTTTGTAAAATTAATGTTTCAACATAGAGGAAATATAAAACAAATTACTCAACTAATAAATACAATGACTTTAGATTTAAGGGAGAATTACAAAACTACACCATTTCAAAATTACTTCATAAAACTATACCTAAACACTCAAAATTAAATCTAAATAAACCCTAGCCACACAATCCTACCCCTTAATACTATACCATAAACACTAATTAGCAAACCCAAATGAAAATATTTTAATTTTGATAATTTTTAAAAGGGTAAATCAAGTTTTTAAAATTTAAAAGGGCGTAAATATGTGAAAATATTGAATTAGGTGTAGTTTTGTGAATTTCTCTAGATTTAATAAGACACATACAACTTTCCAAAAAAAATCAGAGATAGTACCGGTTTTGTTGGATGTGTACAAGAAGAAACTTTCTTAGTTAATAATTATTAATTACATAAATAATACTAATAGGTACATATAATTTGACTTTTTTGCATTAGAAAACATAGTAATTAATATGTCAAAAATCTCCATATATAAACATTCATAGTCTCTAACTAATGACTAAATAATAATATAACAATGTATAAAAAAAAGTTCAAATAAAAATTAAAATTATGTTATATATTGGGGACAATTACAAAACTACACATTTTGAATTTCATTTTGAATCTAATTTCCTAATTTTTTCAAAAAAGTACTACGAAAACTAAATTAAAAACATTCACCAACTAAAAACAAGCACGATTTTGTCAACAAACCCACACACAAAAAAAAAAGTCAAACAAAAAAAACAAAACCCAAGTTTGACTAACCTTGCAAAGCGAGACAATCCGACTCAGTACGATCCGAGAACCCGACAGTATAATTCGGATCATCAATAGATCTAAGCATATACTGTTTCTTCCCCACAGATTCATTAGGAACAATACAAGCAGACAAATCCGAGAATTCCTCTGTGCCACGTCGGACTCTTACAATAATCAAAGTCTCTTTGTTCTTGTAAGAATTATGCAACACTTTCTGTAGCCAAGGCTTGCCTCCTTTAAAAGGAGATTCGAATCTAACCGAACCGGGTCCTGAACCGATACGGATCTCTTCTACTATGTCTCCGGTTTGTAAACTGTCTCCGCTCCATTCTTCGCTTTTTAAGCTTCCTTTTAGACAGTCTATTGATAGAACTATTGTGTTTCCGGGTCGGGTCGTGGTTTCGGGTTGCTGGGTTCGATCCATTTGTGGGAGAGAGAGAGAGAGAGAGAAAGATGAGAGAGAGAAAGATGAGAGAGAGAAAGATGAGAGAGAGAAAGATGAGAGAGAGAAGTTTATAAGTTTTTTTTGTTGTTGTTGGGAAGTGATTCTTTGAGACACGGAATCTTTGAGAGAGAGTATACAAAGTCATACTTTGTTGGCTTTGAGAATTTTTTTATATTATTATTTACTTTAATTATGTGATGATTGTTGATAAAAAAAATTATGTGATGATTAAAAATTTTGAAGGGGAAGTGGGTTTGGCTTTGGTACGGATCAGAATTAGGCGTGCTAACCCGATCCGAATCCGTAAAACTCGTATATATTTGAGTTCGCTCTGGTTCGAATATTTTTCGGGTTTATATTTCAAAATCTGGTTCGATCGTTATAGGGTTTTCGGGTTTTTCATAAATTTTTAAAAAAAATGTTAATATAATTTTGATGTTTAAATTATAAGTTAAACAATATTGTTAAATTATTTTACACATTAACGTTTTGAATAATATAAAACATGAATCACAAAACTACACCATTTGAATTACATTTCACAAAACTACATCATTTCCAAAATACTTCACAAAACTACACCTAAACACTAAAAATTAAATTCAAATAAACCCTACCCACACAATCTTACCCCTTAATACTATACCCTAAACACTAATTAGCGAACCCAAATGAAAATATTTTAATTTTGGTAATTTTTTAAAGGGTAAATCAAGCTTTTAAAATTTTGAAAAGGTGTAAATATGTGAAAATATTGAATTAGGTGTAGTTTTGTGAAGGGAGGGTTGAAAGGGTGTAGTTTTGTGAATTCCTCTTTATAATTAATGGAATAAAATCATTATTTAACTATGAATTGAATACCCACACAATCCTACCCCTTTAATACTATATCCTAAACACTAATTAGTGAACCCAAATAAAAATATTTTAATTTTGGTAATTTTTAAAAGAGTATTTCAAGCTTTAAAATTTTGAAAGGGTGTAAATATGTGAAAAAATTAAATTAGGTGTAGTTTTGTGAAGGAGGGGTTGAAAGGGTATAGTTTTGTGAATTCCTCTTTAATATACTATGTTTTCTCAAATATATTTGACTTGAAAATGTTCATTAGACTTAATCACCATATACATAATTAAGTATTACAATCCATTATTCAATTATATTTTTATTATAACAAAATGTGATTAATACTAATTATTTAAAGATATATAAACTATTTGCTAACAATTTTTTGATGTATTTATAGGAAAAATAGATAGAAGATTAGGTTTTACAAATAATAAAAAATGTATACTTCTCTTGTTTCATAAAAAGTTTCACTTTATATTTAGGCACAGACAGATTAATAATTATCTGTTTTCCACAAAAATAACCTTAAATATTATCAGACTAACCAATAGAGTAAAAAACTGCATTATTCTATTTGTTAGAAAAGTCAAACTAGTTAAAAACCACTAATCTCTTTATAAATATCATATTGTTATATCTCTTTTAATCTAAAATCAAAACATAACCAACAAATCAATAGAAGCAAATTTCATTTTCATTCAAAAGAAGCACAACATCACAACATCACATAAACATTCTACATAACAAGAAAGAAACATATCAAATGCAAAAATAGAAACTTTTCTTCTTCTGTTTTTTTCTCAGAACCTATGGACTTTATCTGCCTTAACCAAAGGATTCGCCTTTGCGATCGCATCGCGTCCAACTTCTTTGAAATCGAAGCTACACTCGTGCTTCTCCGGATACCTATGCTCCCCACAAAACATGCTACCACATTTGCATTTAAACCCAATAACTCCAACTTTCTTATTACAACTAAAACACCTATTCTTCGGCTTCGTAGGTGGTTTCGACGGCTCTGCCTCGTCCTGTTTCACCGGTTCAACGGTTAAAACAACAACGGTTTTCACCGGTTTAGTAGGCTCTAAAGACTGTTTTTGGTTTGGTTCTTTGGTGAGAAGGTTTAGTGAATTTTTAACGGCGGCTTTCGCTATTGATGTTTGGTCTTCTCCCGCGCGTAGGCTTCTGTAACATTTTGAACATAAGTTCATGTTTGATGATGATCCGAAGAATCCGCATCCGTTATCGCAGAGCTTTGATTCTGCTGTTGTTGGTGGGAAGCTTGTGCTGTTGTTTTGTTCAGAGCTCATTTTTTTGGTTTATTGTCCTTTTAAAATTTCTTGGCTTCTTTCTTCTTCTTCTTCTTAATCTATGTAATAAAGAGAAAAAAGAAAACACAAATCAATTTAGAAGAATTCTTGAAAATACCATCAAAATAAGTTTTTAGTTCAGAAATAACATTACAAGTTTTTAAAAAAAAATTAGTATTGAAAATAGTTTTAAACCAAAATATTACAACACACAAAAAACAAATTTTAACAATTTAGAAATAATTTATTTTTTTCGTTTAGGTTCACTGTTTATAATTTAAACTTTCTTTTTGTTGACAAATTTCATAGGCAAGAATTAACATCACAAGTTTTTTTGTCTCTGGAATATCATAAACACAAAATCAAATTTTAACACTTTAGAAATTAAACTTTTTTCATTTGAATTCACTGTTTAGTGTTTAAAGTTTAGTTTGAAAGGACGTAACGAATATATTTTTGTAAGGGTTTTAAGGTTTATTTTGAGATTTATGGTATTTTAGTTAAAAAGATAATTTTAAATAGTATAAAAAATTAACTTGTAATGGTATTTGAGTTTTAAAAACACTTTTCAATGGTATTTTGGGAATTGCCCAATAATTTATCATTAGAAGAAAGTTTTATTTTCAAGGTTGTTATCGAATTAAGAACAAAAATCATTCAAAACACAGCTTTTACATAAAAAAAAATATAATCGAATCAATTCAGTTTTATTATTTAATCTATCTTGGAATAAAATCTATCTCGTTTTTTAATTTTAGCTCCAAATATAAATTTAATCACAGAATTTTGTAATTGATAAAAATAATCGAAAACAAACAAGAAAATCATACAAGAGAATTTTTACCAGAAATGTTTGGATCAAATAAGATTTTTGCCTCCAATTTTTAAAAGTTTCTCTTATCAAAATAAACTTTACAAAATGGGTTTTATTCTGATCTTGAAGAAAGAAGAAGAAGAAGAAGGATATTGTGTTATTTGTTGAAGAATTTGATAAAGAAAAAAAAAACAAATCCCTTTGATTTTAGGTGAGAAAGAGAAAGAAAGAGATTAAACAAACACGAACACGCAACAAAATGGTTGATTAGAAAATGGACCAATATGTTATTTTTATAAAAGATAAATAAACCCAAACCCAAAGACACGGTTATGTTATGTTATGTCGGGTCTCGTATTTCATATTTATCGACGTCTATAAAACGTTTATGTTTTCTTGACCGGTCGGTTCAACTAAAGAAGGGTATAAACGTAGTTATAAGAAGGATAAATGAGTAATTAAACCACTGTTTTCCTTGTACTAGTTTTAAAAATGTGAGAAAATTTATATAATACTCTCTCTATTCCTTAGTAAATTATGCTTACAATACGAAGAAGCTTATACTTTATTAACCTTAACTTGAGATGACTTTATTAACCTTAGTAAATTAACGTAGGATATATCATGAAATCTATTATATTAAAAGAGAATGCAAAAAGCCTACGTGTCGCGACGTGAGAGCTTTTAGGATATTTTTTATTTTTTTGCGTTTTATTCCTTATATTTTTGAATACTTTTTGTTCGCCGAATTCTATGCAATTATATTTCAAACCCAACGAATTCAGGCCCACATATAAAACTTTTAAGAATTAATTTTCTCCCACGTTGAAAACAATAAGAAATAAAAAAAGAAATCTTCTATTATAAATAAGATTTTATCACATACAAAATTATTTAAGCGGACCTTCGTCTAATGGGTTTGCGAATTTTGGTAAATGGATTGCGCCTTCATTTACTGGGTTATGCATAATGAAGATCTTTTTCTTTGAATAGGCGTGCAAAGTTTGATTAGTTATTTTGACTTTCGATACTGGATCTTTCATAGATACATGCCTTATAAATTGACTAACGGGTATCAGAGATTTTGATTACTGGATTGAAGTCTGACCATTCGGTTTTCAGGCCGGGTTCAGGTCGGGCTCATTCAAGTTCGGATTTTTTGGGTTAGAGGATATAGGATCTGTTCGAGTTATTTACAACTAAGGTTTCCTTCGATTCGAATCCATTCAGATTCAGGTCGAGTTTCATAATTTTAACAAAACCTTACAAGGACCCAAATATTATTCGGTTCGTGTTTTTGGTACAAATTTTCAAGTTTTTCATATTTTTAATAATAATTTTCGGTCTTATTTCGGGTAATTAGGATTCGGATTTTGGTTCGGCTTATTCATACAACCCACAAAAAATTGAAATAGCCTAATAAAATCCAAATTACTTTATTAAAACTATAACATTTGTATATTCGGATTTATTCGAGTACAATTCGGGCCTCAGGTCTGTTCGGGTTAGAACGGAAACCCCAGTTAGAAAATATTAAAATCCGATAGGATAATATGAGAATCGAAACCGGACCAAACCGAATTTTTCGAGTCGGTTTGGGTTAGAACGGAAACATGAGTTAAAATATATTTAAACTCGATAGGATAATATGGGAACCGAAACCGGATTTTTTGGATCGATTCGGTTTTGGGTTTCGGATCTCGGATTAAATGATTAACCTTAAATTGATCAATTCATGTTATTCCATAATATTATTTAATATTATTTATGAATATCATGTCCCGCGCAAGGCGCGGTTACTTACCTAGTTAAATGTATAATAGAAAAAAACATGTGAAAATACCTAAAATTACATTTAAAGAATAACAATTTTTTCCTAAAACACTATTTATTAAGGAACAGAGGGAGTAATAGAATCTTTCGTTCTCGCTCAAATTACAACAACTTTTTAAATCTTATAAATAATTATATTGACAATTCACTAAATAATGTTTTCTTACAAAATTTTCATTAACAACAAGTATATTTTTCTCAGAAAAATCACAAATTTTAAATTATATTAAAACTACCAAAACTAAATCATAAACCTTCAAAATTAATCTCTATCCCTTTAATATTATACCCTAAACATTATATATTGAACTCAAATGAATAAATTAAATTATTAAAGTGTTATAACTAGTTTTGTATTTATGGTGTTTTGTAAACTAAAACAATTTGATGATATTTTTGTTATGAAATTTTTTGTAATATTTTTAAAATAAAAAGTATTGTTGTTATTTTACAGAATTTCTCTAATTGGCATATTTGTTTTTTTAATTTATTTAAGCAAAACAAAGTTATTGTCGCATAATATGTTGATTTACATGATTTTTAATTACAAATTAAAAAAATTATGCTGGTTTTAATTTAAATGTTGACATAATGACAAGTCACAAAACTGTGAGGAACCATTATACATACTAACATGTTTTGGTTTTTTTAACATAAATCTTTTCCTACCAAAGATAGTAAGCAACTATTTTCTAAATTTTTATTTCATACTAATTCTAGAAACGAAAAATAAATACATTGCAATTCATGATGTAATCAAACAATACTGCCAAAAAAAATTATGCAACCATACAATATTATAAAAAATGTATTAAAAATATTTGTCTAGTCAGCCATGACCATCTTTTGAGCAAAACCACGAATAATTTTGTAGATAATGCTTAGATCATCATCCACCATCATTTGATAACCCTTGTGATTAGATGAAACATATTCTCAGAAGTCCCCGTTGGGGATAAATTTAACCATCCCGGTTAAGGTTTAACCGGCGGCAAAATCGGACCGGACTGACGGCAGATCGGACCAGCTAAACCGGAATCAGCGGCAATATCGGAACCGACCTCCTTTAGTTGATATTGGGCTTTATGTGGGCTTAATTATCGACATAAGGTAAAATGGAAAAGATATATTACTAGATTCTCTTAAATATTCATAAAGGAGAGAATATAGGAAAATATCTAAATAAAAGGAAAAATGTCAATAAAAGGAAACATGTCAATTCCTATTCATAAAAGGAAAAGGAAGCTCATTGACCTAAAGACCTCTATATAAAGAGAAGAAGCTAGAAGACCTAGAGGACTCATTCATTCATATCGACATTCATTGATATCGACTTTCACATACACTTTTCGACATAAACACTTGTTTCTAGAGAGAATATTCGATTATAAGCTTTAGATTGTTTTAAGTCTAGATCTTGAATCATATTCCTCTTTTCTTGTATTCTTTCATCGATTAATAAAGACATCTAATTCAAACCGTTTCTAGTAGTATAAACCGTTATCGAATTCCGTGGTTCTTCTAACGGATCGCTAACTTTTGCCCAAACAGTTTGGCGCTAGAGAGAGGGCAGAAGTATAACGCTACGACGAGCGATAACGGAGCAACCTATTACCCCGTTCTCGACGAACATGCTAAACGACGGGTGGATGCCGTCAACGAGCAACTCCGGGCAAGTAACGAAAAGGCTTGCTCAACTGGAGGAAGACAACCTCCGACTTCGGAGGCAAAGCGCGAATCTCACGTCCATCGGCCAAAAATCCGCACCCATGGGAGATCCCATCTTCACAATCCAGCCAGTGAGATTATTCAGATCGGGTACAGATTATCCAACGACGGGAGGAAAACCTAGTACCTTCCGTGATCGGAACATCGTCGATCTCGACCACGAATGTTCCGACTTCGAAAGAGATCATGCCTACATCGATTCCGTCATCGAGAAAAGGCTTAGTGCTTTCGAATTAATGATCGAACGAATACCGGGAGTAGCTCCACCCATAAGACGCTCCGAACGTTACTCCCATGCTAACTCACCCTTCACGGATGAGGTAACTCTGGTAGAGATACCCAAGAGATTCACCTTCCCAACGGCGAAGATCTACGATGGCTCTACCAACCCCGACAATCACGTATAGATAACGAGGATGTATAATGGGGCAAAGCAAAAACCCTAATAACTATATAGAATCACGAAGGTGAATTGTTAACAACGACGATCCAAAAGAGGTGAAAAGAGGTTGACATCCGGTCACTTCCATCTGCTCGTCAACCATCCGCTCGGCGACTAGTTTGTCAACGATATTTATGATAATGGTGTCGACGATCTTACGAAGGCTCCTAACCCAAGCTGCAATATGCCAACGAGTAGTTTCTGCGTTCGAAGGAGGTTTATTTGTATACATCAACCTCCACAAACAACTCACCGAGTACCAATGCAAAACCATGGAGGTGTTCTCGATCGAGCATGGTCACTTGGGAAGAAAATTGACCCGCATTGATCATCAATCAACAAAGGCGGATTCACGGATCTTACGATGTGGAAAACCTTCATGAGAAGACGAACCGTATCAAAAACCACGTTTCAACATTAGCGAGACGGACTCATCGGTCTCTTCACATGTAAAGCCTCAATGAGAGGAAAAGACGTATTGGAGATCACGCTTCTACGTTAACAAAGCCGGAGACAAAATCGATGCACAGTGAACGGTTAGAAGATCCGTCAAGGAGGACCGATTACCAACCACTTCGATTCATGGTTGCGCCACAACAAAAGATAAGTTTTTGGGACTTTTACTTTTTACCTCGATAATACTCGGTTGATAGCTTTTATACATGTTTTCATATGAATTAAGATGAAACATGTCGCATCGAACCATCGAGTTCACAATACTCGCACCTACAATGTTATCCTGACTTAAATGTTTTAGAACACACGGTTCATCGGTATCTGATCATTATTTGTATTTTGTCTTTGTAGACATCTCATCAACGGCCTATAATATTCTCAGCGGGATATTCATCAATGGAGGTATTCGCAACGACAAACTCCGTCATGAATTAGATAAGGAGAAGGAAGATGAATCCTATTCCGCCAAGGATTACGTCAACCGAAAAGCCACCTACACATCTGGTTGTTCACAAAGATATGGAAACTGAACGCTATTCCGCCGAGGATTATGCCGCCATCATTGTCATAATTCTTCAAGCTGACTCAGCTCGACGACCAACGCAAGTATAAGAACCACCACAACAACGATGCCGAAGGAATGGTTGAACAGTTCGTATACCACGTAATTTGTTCATGATCAAAGGATATCATAAGGAGTATAAATCCCCATGGCACACCAATCATCGTGTTAACGCTAATTGCCCGATGGAAGGACGATTCATCAACTATTGAAACTTGGTGAACACTCTCTTGAAGAACGCTTATAGAAGGACGATCTTAGAAGATACAACCGAGGAATCAATACAACATGTGAGTTCGTACGAAAACCATGATCTCACAAGACGAAGGGGATTCCATCGACGTTTGACTATCCCATCAACCCCTACCTCCATGAGAAGTCGAGATGATCAAGATCAGCCGTAAGCATATTCACCGGCGACGTCTGAAGAAGCGTACAACTGGCGACTTAACCATCGACGAAAAAGTTCTTTATCAGATCGCGAGTAAAGTTAGGCGTAATTGGAGGATACAACCAGGTCAGGATCCAATCCCGACGAAGGAATCGAAACGCCACTGACGATTCCTCAAGTGACCTACGACTGGGGACTTAATCATCAATGACGAACTTAAGCGCAAGGAAAGTCTATTACGGATCATGACAGGGTTGCCAAGGACAAAGTCGGAAACCTCTGTCAATCATAATTCGCTCAGGAGATAAGCTCACTGCAATTATGACGGGTCATCAGCTATATGGCGAGACATCAACTAATCGGATAGGCCAACGTTCTCACTACATGTAGCCGAATCCCAATGCATCCGCAAGATCAAAAGAAATATTTATCTCATGGGGCATGTACTACCACAAATCCGTGGGGCATAAGGTTCACTTGGCGGACATAAGAACCTCATCCAATCTTTACCACCCGAACGAAGAGGAGATTGCAACGAGGGTATTCAAGAAGAAACTTACACTCGACGTATCGATGGCTGACGAGAAACTATAACCTTACTATCAGCCGCGTGCAACAATGATGATGATATCTCTAAGAGCGGCCAAACTCAGCGACTTTGGCGTCATCTGGAAAATCCTCAACGAACGTCAAGCCGCAGACTTTAAAATAATGACTGGAATATCAGTGAATCCTTCAACGTCCCCACTCAGGCCATTCAGTCGGGCTAACCACCTCCGCCGAGCAAAGAGACGTGCAAAACTACTTATTGCGCAAACTTTATCCACGGAGAATTGCTTTGGCGACTATTCCTCGGATCACATCTCAACGACAAAGTTCCATAAGGAAGAAGGTACGCATTAATTATTATCAAATAATTAATATACCTATAAAATAAAAACTTAAAACGTAAGTGAACTTTTGAAAAAGACTCGCTTACCAAACATAGTGTTAATATCAAAACTAGTCGTCCATTGAAACTCAAGCGAGATACTAGTTAGCTGCAAAAGCGTTCATGACATATCTCGCCCAAGTTTCAGGGGCAAATATAGATAATCTCAAAACACTGAAATAGGTCATTCATTGAAACTCAAACGAGATATTAGTTGGCTGCAAAAGCGTTGATGACATATCTCGCCCAAGTTTCAGTGCAAATATCACCAATCCTCAAAAAACTTTCATGAAAAATACTTAGGGTAAAAATTATAAGCAACCAAAACGTTTAATAAAATAAACCTTAATGAAAACGCTGTCAGCAAGAAAAAACTCAGTGAAATATCGTTCGACGATTTACGGGGGCAAGGTACAAACCTAAAACCCAAAAGTCTTAGAACGATTTCCCTATAAACTCGTAGACCTAGGTCAACGAGATAAAGCTAGATGTTGAGTTCGATGAAATTCATCAACTAAACATCTTAGAGGTAAAGGTTAAGACGATATACTTCGTCACCCTAGAAGGCTCAAAGAAGTTTAAACTACTTCACCAGCCAATAATGTTCGACGTGAGTTTATCGACTTCGTCAAGCAAATACCAAAAGCCCTATTCCGCATAGGCCAAAAGCCCTATTCCGCATAGGCCAAAAGCCCTACTCCGCGTAGGCCAAAAGCCCTACTCCGCGTAGGCCAAAAACCCTACTCCGCGTAGGCCAAAAGCCCTACTCCGCATAGGCCAAAAGCCCTACTCCGCGTAGGCCAAAAGCCCTATTCCGCATAGGCCAAAAGCCCTACTCCGCGTAGGCCAAAAGCCCTATTCCGCATAGGCCAAAAGCCCTACTCCGCGTAGGCCAAAAGCCCTATTCCGCATAGGCCAAAAGCCCTATTCCGTATAGGCCAATAGCCCACTATGGTGGATAAATTTGCTCGAAATTTATCAAACCACAGGCTCAATCCTAGCCGAACACATCACGACAGCCTGTGTCAGTGTAAATCGAACGCTAGAAGGGTTCCATACGGGTTTCCGGACCACGTTAGGACCAGGCAAAAGTTAGAGTTATTGTCTGCGGACATGTAACCTAACAGCCGAGTGTACAGGCGCGACGGCACCTCGCTCCATAAGACTGCTGGTATGGTTGCCTGAACCGCCCAGTCGACAAGGTGGAGGCTAATTGTGTGTTAATGACCTTCCTCGAAAGTATAAAATCAGCAACGCACATTAGTCGCCCTCTTGGGTGTACAGGTCTGACGAGACCTCGCCGAAACCACACTGAGATGGCCGATCTCCTGATCCCATCCAGGCAATGTACAACACAAAGGCTCGGCGAAACTTAACCGACTCACCCGACAGGCTCTGAACGATTAATACAGCGCCGAGACCCTTAACTGGTCCACTATTAATGACGATCGAATCTCCGAGATCTCGTCCAATAAACGGTCGACCCCCGCGGTCCCATACGCATTAAAAACAGCCAGCGGATAGAATCTCCACGAGAGATAGTAGATTCACCACTTAGAGATGAAAGATGACCGACCTCGTCGGATCCATCCGGATTTAAGATGGTCAGCGACAGATAACCTAACGAGGCTTAATTTGCTCGGTGCATCTAATCGGATTTGACGCTCAAAGGATATAGTTCAAACCTATCGAAAGCTCAAAACAAAAAGATAACCGAAAAAGCAAGTTTAGCCTCGGGGGCAAAATCCAAAAAAGCCCACCAAGGGCAAAAACATAAGGGTCCGCTATGATCAACGAAAGTTTGAGCGGCCCACTTAACAGTTTAAAGATGGCCCATCCCATAGATGGACCACAACAGAATTAAAAAAATTTAGATAAAGGAGGATCAAGACGGAGGAGCATCGCTAAACGCCATCAGCGACTCAACCACCTCCGGAGCAGGCAGACCCTTGAACTGTGCCTGAGCCTTCACCACTTGGGCATAACGGCGATCAAGGCCCTCAAGGTCCCACGACAAATGCTGCCCGACCAGATACTCCTTTATTGTCTCCCACCGGGTTATAACCGCAGACCCGCCAAGGAAGAAGTCGTATTCAGCTTGAAGCAACTCGTTCTTCCCCTTCAGCGACTTCACGTCCTCATCCTTTATTTCATCCTCTCGATGACTTTTTGTTGAAGCTCCTCCATGATCAGATATGGAGACTTTGAGGTCTTCTACGTCTTTGTTCTTGGCATTGATGGCAACAAGCTGACCCAACAAGTGCCTAAAAGATGACGGGTCCATCATAAAAGCGTTCTGAATGGTCGACCAAGAAGATCCGAAGGCAACTCATTCAACACCGGAGAAAGCGAGCCCTTAAAGCGACCTTGAGCCGCCCTCATACATCTTTTTCATGATAAGTACAACCTTATAATCCTTGGATGACTCATCAACCATGACGGAAGTTTCAACCCTACGGAGTTCATCAACCATGGCGGAAGTGTCAACCTTACGGAGTTCACCTAGGAATGTAGAAGTTAGCCCACACGAGCTCTACTTTGAAGACGAAGTTTCAACCTTTCATGGCGTACCTTTGACAACTGAGTGTGATCCCCGTGAAAGGTCACACATCGAAGATAAAACTCTATAAACGTTCAACATCAAATAGAGTAACGAGGAATCTCATTAACGAAATCACGACTGACGGGAAAGCTCATCTTCAACCATCAAACATAGAAGACGCATGCTCTCTTGAAGGACGTACCTGCGACATTTGAAGGTTTCAACTTCACAAAACCTCATCTTGGACCAAGAGGTATCAATTCCAACTCACTTACAACCTCTACGGCGATCACATCACTGAAGAAAGCGCGAGTTCGACGGTGATACTCTGCTTGGAGCCAAATTCAAGTAAAAAGAACCCAAGAAGCTGAAGCTGAAGACGATATATATGTTTTGAAATCTACCAACATGATGCGAATTGTCCATCAAGAACAATCACCCTCTCACTTGCAAGGTGACCATGGTGAAAGAACACAAGGCTTTGCTCGCAAATACTAATTCGGTAATCGGGGGCAAGTCTGGAGCTGCACTAAGGCGTAGTACATCCAAAAAGTATTACTCAGAGGGAGAATATGTCAAGTTAAGAATATGTCAAGTTAAGGAGCTCATCGGACGCAACGACGAAAGGATCAAACACACGGCGAGTTAGAATCATATTGTCACTTGCATTCACGAAGGATTCGCGTGGAGACACTTCATATCAGCATCATCTAGACTTCATCTATGAAGATTTTTCATCAAGATCTTCGTCGTGGTCTCTCGCGAAGATATTATCGCCGACCTACTAAGGCGCTAATTACATCCGGTGTCGACGACTTCTTTCCTTCGGATGAGGTTATCAACCTCTTGCGACATGGATTCAATATCTTTCTGTCAGAGATAGACGTTTCAAGACCTAGCATGGACATGAGAAATTTTATCTTACCACCATGATTTCCCTTCGTGACCAAAGAACCGTCATCGGCGATATAGAAGAGATTCCTTTCTCTCCAATGGAACGGAATGAAAGTTTCTCTTACAAAGAAGAAGTCCCGCCAACAAAGCTTTGAACACGGCGGCAGCATCAAAACATGAAGATATACGGCGGATTCTAACCTTTATTCGCTCGGTATCCCCATCCTCACGGATGAAAGCAGACTCGACCTCGATTATGGACTTAATCTCCGAGAAAAGATGATCAAGGACGGATGTTACTGGGAGTAGAAAGACGATGACAATTCATCAACGACATCATATCCCGAACGAAACAGTTCTCATGATCAAATCGGCTTGTCGGTCACTTAGCAGATCATCATCGAGGTAATCTCATCATCACAAACTCTTTCAGTTTTGACTAAACGTTGATATACGCTTATAGTTAAAAACAATATCGAAAGAGAGAGACTTTACTCTCAAAGAGAAAAAAGTCTTTCCTAATCGAACTCTTACGAAGAGAACCCCATATGGAATCATGGAACGACTATGTTCCAAGTCTAATATCTACAAAAGATATTCACACGACTAATCCCCACGCGGGAGAAGGTCAGTGACCTTTCACAGAGGATAATAGAAAGACCAATCCCTACGCGGGACACACGTCTAAGATTCTCACTGAGAATAACCACATGACAACTCTCTACACGAGAAAAAAGTCATCAGATCCTTACATAGGATAATTATGATCACATTGATCAAAATCGTTAAAGCATTACTTTACTTATTATCTTTAATATACTAACACATGTTTTATAATCTCTGCGCGAGGAAAACATTCAAAATTCTCGTCGAGGATAATGAGACGATCATCCTCTCGGCGGAAAAAACACCAGAAAGTCATCACTTCACGAAGCCGCGCAAAAGGACCATCAAATCATGATGGAACTTTAAGATTGACGAGATATGTTGTTTTTGAAGCATGGAAAGAAGTCATAATGCAAGTTCAAGTGAACCCTACTCAAGCGAGTCGATCAAACGAGGAGGAGACAATGCGTGTTGCACTCTTTTCCCCTTAACCATGGTTTTTCCCACTGGGTTTTCCTGGTAAGGTTTTTAACGAGGCAACATCCCCGCCGCATCCATGAATATCTCTTCCAAGTGAGGTCGACTCAACATTGCTACTCGGCGTATGACGAAATCAATCCACGGTGAAATCAAAGGCGAGCTCAAGAAATTTATCCTTCGGCAAACTACTTTCCCCTTCTTATTCAAGATCAAAGAAGAGCAAAGTCGGGGGCAAACTGTTGGGGATAAATTTAACCATCCCGATTAAGGTTTAACCGTGACGGAGACCGGACCGGATCGACGGCAGATCGGACCCGACTAAACCGAATCGGCGACAATATCGGAACCGGCCTCCTTTAGTTGATATTGGGCTTTATGTGGGCTTAATTATCGACATAAGGTAAAATGGAAAAGATATATTACTAGATTCTCTTAAATATTCATAAATGAGAGAATATAGGAAAATATCTAAATAAAAGGAAAAAGGTCAATAAAAGGAAACATGTCAATTCCTATTCATAAAAGGAAAAGGAAGCTCATTGACCTAAAGACCTCTATATAAAGAGAAGAAGCTAGAAGACCTAGAGGACTCATTCATTCATATCGACATTCATTGATATCGACTTTCACATACACTTTTATACATAAACACTTGTTTCTAGAGAGAGAATATTCGATTATAAGCTTTAGATTGTTTTAAGTCTAGATCTTGAATCATATTCCTCTTTTCTTGTATTCTTTCATCGATTAATAAAGACATCTAATTCAAACCGATTCTAGTAGTATAAACCGTTATCGAATTCCGTGGTTCTTCTAACGGATCGCTAACTTTTGCCCAAACAGTCCCTATCTCTATACTTCTAATCTAATAAGGACACTTTTTTATTTTTTTTGGTTTTTTAATTTTATAGGCCACAAAAAAAATATTTTTAAAATCTGAAAACGACAAATTTTTTTTTTAGTTTTAAGAATTTTATAAAAATATTTCAAAAATCAAAAAACAAATTTAAAAAGTTTTTATGAAAATCATCAAAATATGATTATAAATTCGATTTTTTCAAATTTTTTAGGGTTTAGAAACTAAAATCTTTCCATTTGGGTTCGCAAACCCTAAACCAAGACCCCTCGATTAGTTTAGGGTTTAGATTTGTCAATTTTCGATTTTTTTTGAATTTTTTTAGTTAAAAAAATAAAAAGGGGCATAGGAGATTTTTGAGGGTATATGAAATTTCAAGTACACAAATAGGGGCATTACAGAAATTAGATACCATTTTTTGAAAATATTAAATTTGTTTAATTAATTATGTTTTAACTTTCAAAAGGAACAATCATGAGACCCGCAAAAATAAGTGGGCTTTTTTACACATCCAAAGGTCAAGAAATCGTGTTGTTTTGACTTTTTTGAGTCACATGCCTTGCTGTTTTTTTTCCCATGGAAAGAATCTTACCTTTTTTATGTACAAAAGCTAAATAGAAAGGTATACTGTTGTATTCAATATTCATTATTAACAACATGAGTAAACTAAACACAAAGAATCTTTATGTAAAAGTAGCATCAAATATAATTAAAACACACATTTCTTTATCTTATCATATGATGTAGCAAAGAACCAAGAGTCAAAAGATAACCTGAAAATAATAAAATAATATTCTAAAGCATGAATTTTCCTAAAATACATAATCAAAATCACCTAATCTACTTATATATTTTGAACCAATTGTATCCTAACAAATATGACTGTGATGCTATTATTTATTTTATTACATCTCTATTGATAGTATTAGTCTATTAGAAGATCTAAGACCATGATTATTGCAAAACTAAGTTAAAAATTCTTAAGTATTTAGTTTTTGTTTGATTTTTTTAAAAAATATCTAAAAACGCATCAATCGTGGGCCGCCACGTGTAAGAGACAGTGGGGCCTACAAATAGTGTAAGAACTAATCCCGAAATAAGAGACAAGAGATGTAGTCTCTTAAATATTTGTGGGGTCCACAAGTTAAAATCTCAACTAAGAGACTACAATAATCATGCTCCAAGGACACCTCCAGTGGTGGTCTTTAACGAGTTTTTTTAAATTAAAATTGAATTAAAAAATAAGTATTAGGAAACAGAAAATAAAAAACTTTTCTTACCTAGGATATAATATAAGAAGCATTTCTATAACCGTTTAAACGGTATTTTATCATGTGTTTTAATATCATTAATCAAATTTCTTTAGAGCATCTCCAACCCACCTCTATATTTACCTTTAATCTCTATTATAGAGCAATATTTGCTCCAACCCATCTCTATTTCTTCCTCTAAAATAGAGATTGCTATTTTTTCCTCTATATATAGAGGAATGTTATCTTTTCCTCTATAAATAGAGACATACTTTTTTATTTGCATACTAGTCCTTTACTTTCTCTTTTATATTAATTATAACTAAAATATATAAAATTGTCATTTTCTTTTATGTTTTAAAATCAAAATTATTTTAATTTTCAAAATAATCATTTAAATATTGTTATTATAATTACAAATAAATTATAAATATTAACTCAAAATTGAAATTATTATTTATAAAAGATAAATCATATAAAGTTTTATAATAAGACATAATCGATCATTTATGGGAAAAATACTCTACAGCGGTGATAGTTAAATAAGCTATAATATTTTTTGTATTGGGTAATGTACTATTTTTTATAATAAAGTTTTAAACTTACATAATATAATAATTTTATGAATATCTTGCGAAAATTAAACTTAATTGGGTTAATTTGCAACTTTTATAAATAAAATGTGTTATAGTAAAATGTAAATAGAATCTTTTATAGAATATTCTTTTATAGAGATAGAGATAGAGAAATACATTGGAGAAGAATAGAGGAAAATGCACCTCTATTATAGAGTTCCTCTATTTTAGAGATAGAGATAGGGAAATACATTGGAGATGGTCTTAGAGGAATTCACAAAACTACACCATTTCAACCCCTCCTTCACAAAACTACACCTAATTTAATTTTTTCACAAAACTACACCCTTTCAAAAATTTTAAAGCTTGATTTACCCTATTAAAAATTATCAAAATTAAAATCTTTTTATTTGGGTTCGCTAATTAGTGTTAAGGGTATAGTATTAAGGGGTAGGATTGTATGAGTAAGGTTTATTTGAATTTAATTTTGAGTGTTTAGATGTAGTTTTGTGAAGTATTTTTGAAATGGTGTAGTTTTGTGAAATGTAATTCAAATGGTGTAGTTTTGTAATTTTGAGATGATGTCGCCTTAGAACAACTCTATCTAGCTATGATTTTTCAATTCATTTATAGAGTCAAATTAATCTATCTATATTTCTGAAATCTTAAGCTTAGTCTAGACTTGTAAGACAAAGCATATGTTATTGTAAGTGTGAAATATGAAAAAAAACAGAAAATTCAATTGATTATTATAAAGCATATGTGTTTGATCAAAATATATATACAAATTAGTGACATGTTCAATTCATGTTTTAAAATCTTAGGCCCATATAATTCTTTTAATCTTCGGTCCAACTTATTTTTCGGTACAACTTATAAAGACGTAACTCACGAATTCAATATATATTAGGAATTTACCCGCGCTTAAAAATTTACTTAATAGAAAAAATGTTTATTGGTAAAAAACAATGTGTAGTATAAAATGAAATAAAAAGAATTTGTATCTCATGTGATCCGCGTTAAACGCGGAGTTTAAATTTGAAGTATATATAGAAAATATATTGTATTTTGGTTTTTATAATGTTTTATTTACAAAAAATTATTACTATTACTATTTTAATATTTATCATCGAAAAAGATTATCATTGCCATTTCGATGTTGAATATTTACCTTTACGTATAATTTACTATTTATCATTAAAAATAATAACTACATAGTGTTTTGAAACTTTGATATGACTCGTTTAACAATGAAAAATATGTCAATCAAGTCTCTATTTGTCATAAAATCGGACTATTAAAACCTCAGATATATAAAACCACTGAATTTTCGGGGGCTCGAGTCAATTTTCTGCTCAAGTTTTGTCATTTGACATGAACTTTGATGTTTAATACAATTTTACAAAATAATATTGTTATTTATAAATGAACAATATGTTTTATCATTCTTTTGTGCGAAAATATAACATATAAACATTAGAAAAATTATAAAATTGTGTTTTTCATTAGTTTTTTAAATATTTTAAACATATTTTCTAGGAAATTTTAATCACTCTTTCATGTCTAAACTTATCCGAAAATTCTTTGTTCAAAGTTTGGGAACTTGTGGTTCAACCGATGAGTCGGGTAAATTGCGTGTTCAAGTTTTTCATTTGACATGAATTTTGGTGTTAAATACAATTTTACAAAATAATATTGTTATTTGTAAATGAACAATATGTTTTATCATTATTTTGAACTCAATGTAATATAATATAATATATAAATATTAAGAGATCTATTAGAAATTATAAAATTGTATTTTTTATGAATTTTTTAATATTATATTTTATGCGTTTTTCAACATTTTTTAATATTATCCTTTTATTATGTCAATTTAAGTCATTTTGTGTTAAATTTGGCCTTTTGTTTTGAACTTTTTGTTTTGGACTTTTATGAATTTTTAATAATGTGGAACCAGAAATGCTCAGGTGATGACACGTGTAATTTTAGAATGATTTTCTCTCTCCGTCTTCTGTATTAATAATATAAGATTAACTCGATGATTAACAGCCCAATCTTAAAATTGAACATGAATTGGTTATGTTGTAAATCTACATATATTAACAAACAATCCGCCATGGTGTAGTAATTCATGTCATTTATAATTCATAATTACTCCGTTTTTTAATGTAGAATTTTCTAGAAAAAAATAACAAATTAACAATTTGTTTAAAATGACTTTTATAACCCCATTTATTATTCCTATTATGATTGATAAAATATAAATGTGATAAACCATAAAAGTATAAGTAATGACGTAATAGGAAAATATGTGTCAATTATTTTAGAAATCTTACATTTCAAAATAATTTTTTTTTCTAAAAAGTCTTACATTAAAAAACGGAGGGAGTATTAGTTAAGTTGTTTTTACAAATTTCAGATATGGCTCAGCACAAAAACATAAAATATATTTCCTCTGTTTTTAAAAAGGTATTTTTTGGAGATTTCACAATGTTTTAAAAAATCATTAATATGTATTAATCATTATATGTTTTCGATAAGTTATAAAAGTTTTTGTATTAATCAATCAATTGTATATTACGAATTCAGGGGGGTGTATTGAAACATGAATTTTGAGAGATTTTAATATTTTTTTAAATCCCTTGTTATTCAACTAAGGATTTCTAAATCTCTTCCCAAATTTTATGTTATTGAACATAACTTTTGTTCAAAATCACTCAAAACATTTTACAATCTCATGTTATTCAATCAGTGATTTATAAAAACTATATCAAATCCCCTGTTATTCAAAAATTAGAAATCTCAACAAAAAATGGATTTAGAGAGACTTTAGATATCTTTTTAGTTAAAAACAAATATCAAAAAGCCATCACCTTACACGATGGAATTTGAAGTGATTTCAATCACAAGCTAATTTTTTCATTAATATCATCTCTTTTATTTTTCTCGTCGGCATCTCTTATTCGGACATCGTTCTTGACCAAAATCAAAGAGCTTTCAGTCACCCTTCTCTTTTTCCTATGTTCATTGTTTCCTAATATTGTAGGTTGTAGAATGTTCGGTCGCTTAAGTCGACATCGATCTTTCATGTTCTTCATTGTTTGATGAATATAACATAAACATAAACTCTGATGATACTTTTGGGAAGATGGGTTTAGTAAATGTTTTAGCTGCATGTAATTTTGACTTAGAATTTATATATGTTCTTAATGGATGTGAATGTTCAACTTCATGATGCAAAAGTATTAAATGACGCTTTAACGAGAAATACAAATAGGTTCAAAGTTCCAGAATGTATGTTTCTTATTATGAAAATATTTTTGCATTAATATATTTGAATTTTATTTTATTTATATACATTACATTTAAATGACGTTGAAACCATGTGGGCGGATGCTTTGGATATGAGACTTTGATTCAACAACAAATTTTCTTTATTTGATTTGTAGTTTTTTTTATTTTTACTTATCTTTTTTTATTATACATGAACCTGCATGAAGATTATATTAATAATAGTATTTTTATTTTTATTTTTATTTTAGGCGTTCTTTTGAACTTACACATTCTCAAATCACCTAAAATACAAAAGTGATTTAAGAAGAAAATCTTATCAAATCACCAACAAAATTTTTTTTTTTTATAAATTTTATCATTTAACTAGATACGGACCCGCATGTACGTGCAATTTATTTTTTTATAATTTTTAAATAATAAGATATATTGGCAAATTTATATATTTAAATTTATTTGATAAATCATATATTAAAAATGTCAATTTTAATTATATGTTTGTGGTATCTTGTGTCATAAAGTAAACGAATATATTGTAAATTTTTATGTTCTTATGATGATAACCCGAATTATATGTTTTTGATCTATTGGATTATATAATTATATCCAATAAACTATATTTCATTTATATATTTCATTAAAAAATGACCCCACTACGTACTACGTCGTTTATGTCGACCAGAGTAGATAATGCTTGGTGGAGAAATCTTTTGATTAAATTGTATGGGTCTTGTGACCAAAAAAAAAAAAAAAAAAATTGTATGGGTCTCTTTTAATTCTCAAAAAAGTATTAAATCACGAAACACACGACAAAACTAAATAAGTAAACTATCTCTAGTTTTGCGACACGTGTATGCACAACGCGATAGCTACCGACTTCAAACTTTTTTGATTGGGTCACATTTTTCTCAAACAACTGGTCGAGAGCGTGACAGAGTAAGTATTTGTTCCAAACACGGTTTAGTTATCAAAATTTACAAGTAACTATCCTTAAACGGTTAATTATTTTAGAGATTCGTTATTTTCTTTCTTTTGAAATATTAAAATATTGATTTATTTTTTAAAAGTTAATCAAAATTAAAATATTTTTATTTAAATTCATTATTTAATGTTTATTGTATAGTATAAAAAGATATAATTGTTTAGATATGATTTATAGTTTTGTAAAATACAATTCCAGAGACTTTGTTTTATAATTTACCCTTATTTTTATTATATTTTGTGGCTTCTCTCATAAACACAATAAAATTATATGAATTTGAAAATAGGTATGAATTTGCCGCAAATAAAACTATAAAAGTAAAATCATATTAATATTTTTGTTGCAACTAACACATTAAATATCATCTCAAAAAGTTTATTCTTACTCTTTGTTATTCTTTTTATTTCATTTTTAAGTAATGACTTTTTTAATAAATTTTTTAGATTCTTGACTTTTGATGCATAATTGTATCTCTGTCCACATTTTAATCGTAAATCACTATAGAAACATTTACAAAACTATACTTTTAAATTGCATTTCGCAAATCTATACAATTTCAAAGTTAATTTTCAAAACTACATCAACAAACTCAAAATTAAATTCAAATAAACCATATCCACACAAATTACTCTTTTAATACTATACCTTAAACACTAATTAACGAATCCATTTTTTAAAAAAATTTGGAAAGTAAATCAACTGTTTTAAATTTTGAAAGAATGTAAATATGTAAAAATATTAAATTAGATGTAGTTTTGTGAATAAAAATTGAATGAACATAGTTTTGTGAATTCTTCATAACTTTATTCCATTTTTAATCCATTTTTAATCATGACTACAACTACATACACACATTAAAAAGCTATATTTAAATAAATACATTATTTTTTGGGACAATTATAAAACTATATTTTTGAATTGTATTTTACAAAACTACATCATCAATTTTCAAAACTACACATTAACACACAAAACTAAATCCAAATAAATTATATCCACACAATTCTACCCCTTTAAAACAATACATAAACACTAATTAGCGAACTCAAATAAAAAGATTTTAATTTTTATAACTTTTTAAAATATAAATCAACCATTTAAAATTTTGAAAATATGTAAATATGCAAAAGTATTAAATTATGTGTAATTTTGTAAAGTAAAGATTGAAAGTGTGTAGTTTTGTGAATTCCTCTTATTTTTTAACAAAAAATAAAAATACATTATTGCTCCAAAATAATTTCAATATTACAAATATAAAGAAGAGGTCCCTATAAAGAATCATAAATAGTAATCACTATTCACTTATGTTCTTAAATCAAATAATTTTTATTTCCATTTTTAAAAACAATTTTTTATTACCATTTAGCTTGTACAATCTTTCTTAATACCATTTCTAAAAAATTCTTTTATTTTTTATTCAGAAATAATCCAATAAATAAATTAAAGAAATTTTCGACCAAAAAATAAAAAATAAAAAAAATAAATTAAAGAAATAGAACAAGCGTCAAGCAATGAACACAAAACAACCAAAAGGGAAAGAAAAAAAACTCAAAACTCTTTCTCTCTCAAAATCACCAATAAAAAAATAATCTCTATTTTTTTTAAATTGAATCCTTCCTTATTGGTTATGTCTCTTTGATTAAATCAATTTTTGTGGTAAAAGATCGTAGAATCTAAATCTAGGGTTTCTTAAAAACCCTTTCTTAATGACTTACCACGAAGAAGACGATGCAGTTCTTGAACTGCGTGTGAGTGTTCAAGAAGAAAACGAAGAAATCAAGAAATTAGGTCATTACTCAAAACTTAACGAAGAAGCAGATAAAGAAGCTTCGTCTTCCTCGTCTTCTTCGTCTTCTTCTTGTTCTTGTATAGGGACAAGATCTCTTTGGTTTTGGATCAAGCTTGTTCTTGTCTTAACGTTACTCTCTGTTTTGGCTCTAATCGCTTATAAATGGATCGGTCCTTTAATCATGGATAAGGTTTTTTTTTTTTCAATTTTACCCTTTCTTTTTTTTTGAAATAATAAAATTAGATTCATGTCTCTGTTTCAATTTTGATGTTTTCTTGTGTTAAAGTTTAGATTTTTATTAATTTGGTTTGATTAAAAAATCTTAACAGTAAGTAATAACCACAAGTCTTTAAGATGAAACTGTTCTGTTAGTGTAAGAAAAATAAGGTTCCTTTACAAAAATTTGTTCATGAGAATTGTATCTTAATGAAAGTTAAGTAAAAATGAGTTTTATAGCTAAAGTTAAGAATATAAAGGTCAAGTTTTTGAATATTTTTCCAAGAATGGATCACTTTTTATAGAGTAGATTTTTGTTACATTTAATATTATTGGTAGTAACGGAGCTTGAAAGAAAGAAAACGGTCTAGTTTTGCATATTTTTCGAAGAATGGATCGCAAATTTTTGTTACATATATCATTATTTTTTGTTGCAAAGCTTAAAAGAAAGAAAATGGTCTAGTTTTGCATGATTTTTTTCGAACTTTAACATGTAACATATTAAAAGATTGTTACTATATTACATTTCTACCTTTTTGTTGTTGTAGGAGCTTATACCGATAATAAAATGGGAGATGAGGACATTCACACACCCGGTTTTGGGTCTACTCGTGTTTTCGTCCGTGGCATTGTTCCCTATCATACTTATCCCCTCCACGCCGTCAATGTGGGTTGCGGGGATAACGTTTGGTTACATTTACGGCTTTCTCCTTACTTTCCCGGCTATAGCTATTGGTGTATCTCTTCCTTACTTCATCAGCTATCTCTTTTGCGACAAAATCCAAGTATGTTGTAGTGTCCTCGGGCATATTAAATTTAGAAAAGTTCTTTAAAATACAACACAAAAGGCTTTTATTCCAAAAATACCATCACAAAGTTTTGTAGACCAAAAACAGTACTAAAAAGTTTTTGTTCCTAAAATACCATAAATACAAAAACCGAGTTTTAACGCTTTAGAATCTGAATTTGTTAATTTAGGTTCAATATTAAGTGTTTTAAGGTTTATTTTTGGAGTGGGTAGTGTTTAATTTTGAAAGTTCATGGCTTAGTTTCAAACGTTTTAAGCTACTTTTTAAGATATTTTTGACAAAAACACTTTTTAGTGGTATTTGTCAAACTTTTGAGAGTGTATGTTATTTTTGTCGAAAAAACTTGATTTAGTGTTTTACAATGTAAGAGAATTTTCCTTTGAACTTATGTGTGTGTTTTTTGCGCAGGGTTGGTTAGAGAGATATCCGGATCAAGCCGCGATGCTTAGAGCCGCAGGTGGAGGCAATTGGTTTCACCAGTTCCGTGCAGTGACGTTGATAAGGATCTCACCGTTCCCTTACGTTGTTTATAACTACTGCGCGGTGGCGACCCGTGTGAAGTACGGTCCTTACATTGCTGGTTCTCTCTTAGGAATGGTGCCAGAGAACTTTGTTGCCATTTATACGTAAGTTTTTTTGCTTATAGTTATTAAGAAAATTCATTACTATACCACCAAAAAAGGTTTTCATTCCAAAAATATCAATACAAAGTTTTTATAACAAAAAATTCCACCAAAGTTTTTTCTTTACATAAATACAAAAAACAACTTTTTCCATTTAGGTTTGCTATTTAGTGTTTAGGGTTTAGTTTTGAAAGTTTAAAACTAATTTAAGGCTTTTGGTATTCTTGAAAAAACTCTTTTTAATGGTATTTGTAAAACTTTTGTTAAAAAACTAATGTAATATATATGAGAATCGCCTAATTATAAGTTTAGTGAGATTAATTTTATCTGTTTGGGTGATTTTAGAGGGATTCTTATAAGAAAATTGGCGGATGCATCGACGGAGGAGCAAAAGGGAATGTCGATACTTCAGATAATTCTTGGTTTCGTAGCGACTGTTGCGACGACTGTTCTGATCATGAAGTACGCTAAAAGACAGCTTCAAGTTATGAAGAAGGAAGAGGAAGCTTTGTTATTACAGTAAATACTAAATAGCTTCTTCAACAAAGTACAGATTCAATTCAATATGTGAAAGAACTTTTGTTTTTTTGTTTTTGGTTTCTTTTGAGTTCTTTCACATTCTGTTTTTTTTTTGAAAAAGAAAAAGGGTCAAAAAGGAAAATATGTTATTGACTATTAACATAGAACATTTCAAGTTCTAATATCATTTAATGTTTATATAGCATTTTAATAACCATTCACTAAGCTAATTAGCTTTTAACAAACTAATAATTTTAACCTCAAGAGAGTTAAAGATGATAAAGTTTTGTAAATTTCAAGTTCAAATTATTGCAAACAAGAAAAGGAAAATAAAGTTTTGCTTGAGTTTGTCACTTTTTAACAAATTTTTTTTTTATTACAACACTTTTTAACAAAATTAATATAAATGGATTTTGTAATTCATGCAAAACTCTCAACAAAATTTAACAAACTCTATAGAAATGTAAACAATTCTCTCAAATTCCAAATATAAAAAACAAGGGAGTTCTCATGAATATCTAAAAAAAAAAATTCTTAAATTTTTTTCATACATTCTTGAAAGTTTTACAAATACAATTAAAATGTTTTTTTCTCAAAAATACCACAAATTTTTAATTAGTTTAAAACTTCGAAACTAAACTTTAAACCTTCGAAATTAAACCACTACCCCCTTCGAAATTAAACTCGTTTTTTAGATTTATGGTATTTTTGTAAATTAAAGCTTTTTAATGGTATTTTTGTAATGGTATTTTCAAAATAAAAACTATATTAAGGAATTTCTCGAAAAACAATCTCTTATCTAAATATAACTCCCACAAAACCTCCCAAGACAGTTCATATGCAATTATGCATATAAGTTGTTGCATATACTTATTGGGCTTTAAAACCAAACTTGTAGAGACTTATAGGCCCAATTAAACGGCCCATAATACAAAACAGATATACCCTACCTACTATAAACCCTACCACACCTGATCCACCCTCTTATTTTCGCACCATTTTTTCTGTTTCCCCCAAAGATTTTCCCGGGAAAGAAAGCCAAACAAAAAAAAAAACCCTTTTTTTTCTTCTCCAAACGCAAATCTGGAAGAAGAAAGAAGAAGCAAGAGACTCAAATCCACCATGGAAGTCGAAGAAGAAGTTCACATAACTTCTTCTTCTTCTTCCTCTTCTCATCATCTAAATCTCCCACCGTCTATGAATCGACCAACGATTTCACTCGAGAATCGAATCAATCGTCTCATAGATTCGAATCATTATCACTCTCCTTCGAAACCCATTTACTCGGATAGGTTTATACCCAGCAGATCCGGTTCCAATTTCTCGATTTTCGGACTCGAACCGTCGCCGATTAAGAAAGACGGCGGCGGCGGAAAGGAAGAATCGCCGAGATCTTACGCCGGAATGTTGAGAACGGCGCTTTTTGGGCCTGTGACGCCGGAGAAAAACGAGGGTTTTTCTGGGTTTTCTCCGTCGATGAATATTTTTAGGTATAAGACGGAGACGCAACGGCGTTTGAACTCTTTCTCGCCGTTTGGTTCTGACGGAGAAGGTAACGGTGGTGGTGTCGTTGGTCGTAATGCCGTTAAGTCTCCGAGGAAGATTCTTAAGTCGGCTTATAAGGTTAGAGAGAGAGAGAGAAAGAGAGCTTGTTTGTGTTTTTGTTTTTAGGGTTTCTATAAAGTCATGTCCTTTTAGGGTTTTGTAAATTGATTTAGCTTATAAGAGTCTATGGTTATGGTGAAATTGCTTGTTCTACTGATCGATTGGTGTATTATTGAGAGATTGTGTTACTTTTCAGTGCATATTTGTAAGGTTATAAGGTTAGAGAGAGAGCTTGTGTGTGTGTTTTTGGGTTTTTTAAAGTCATGTGCTTTTAGAGATTTGTACATTGATTTAGCTTTTAAGAATCTATGGCCATGGCGAAATTGCTTGTTTTATGGATAGATTGTGTTACTTTTGAGTGTATATGTGTATGAAACTTTTGGGGTATATGATGAAGTGAGAGAGCTTGTGTGTGTTTTAGAGTTATAAAGTCATGTGTTTTTATGGGGTTTGTAAATTGAGATAGCTTTAAGAATCTATGATCATGGCGAAATCGCTTGTCTTATTGTTAGATTGTGTTACTTTTGAGTGTATATTTGTATGAAAGTTTTAAAATCTTGGTGTATAATGAAATAATGTATATGATCTGCTTTTGAGATGTTCAAAGTTTGTTACTTTTATTGAATTTGTTTCATGTGAGTGAGAGGAGATGCTTTTCTTTGTTTTTGTTGTTGTTAGGTGTTGGATGCGCCGGCTTTGCAAGACGATTTCTACTTGAATCTAGTGGATTGGTCGGCGCAGAATGTACTTACGGTGGGATTAGGGAACTGCGTGTATTTGTGGAACGCGTGTAGTGGCAAGGTGAGTTTATATATATAGCCTTTTCTGAACTCAATTCATGTTACCAAGAAGTGTGTTTTTTAATGGGGAATGTCTTTGTGATTGTTTTGTTTTTGCAGGTAACCAAGTTATGCGATGTTGGGATCGATGATAGTGTTTGTTCAGTGGGTTGGTCGCTAAGTGGAACACATTTAGCGGTTGGAACTAGTGGCGGCACAGTAGAGGTAAGTTGAACAAGACACATTTTGTCTGTTTTAATAGTCAATGCATGCCTCTATCTATATAGATTACTCTTCTACTACCTGAAATTTCATCGAAAACCTTATTATACCTTAAAAGATGTGACTTTACGTAAGCGTTGTGATGGTTCTGAGATGCATTTCCTATCTTTTAAATGGTTTTTTAAATTTTTCGGAATCATTTGGGCCATTGATAGCTAAGATTGACACTTTAAGACAGTTTATGAAGGACTTGCTCTTACTATTTATTTTTTTCACTAGATTTGGGATGTGCCTCGTTGCAAGAAAATAAGAACAATGGGAGGTCATCGACAACGAGTTGGAGCCTTGGCATGGAGCTCATCGGTTTTGTCTTCAGGGAGCAGAGACAAAAGTATACTTAATAGAGACATACGGTCTCAGGAAGATCATGTAAGTAAGCTAACAGGTCACAGATCCGAAGTCTGTGGACTCAAATGGTCTTATGACAATCGCGAGCTAGCATCCGGCGGAAATGACAATAAGGTTTAACATATAATCTTCGCATTATCTCTGAAACATAAACATGATTTCTTCAAACATGGATAATGAGTCTCTAGTTTCTTGCAGCTTCTTGTATGGAATCAACATAAAACACAACCGGTGTTGAGATACTGTGAACACAAAGCAGCGGTTAAAGCCATCGCGTGGTCTCCACACCTTCATGGACTTCTTGCTTCAGGTGGTGGCACAGCCGATAGATGTATCCGGTTCTGGAACACGACGACAAACTCTCATTTAAATTGCATAGACACAAATAGTCAGGTAAAATTCGCTTAAATCTGAAAAATAGACATTTTCACATCGGTATAGCTTTTGGATACATAACCAACCGTCTTTTTTGTGTGCTTATGAAGGTGTGTAATCTTGTATGGTCTAAGAACGTGAACGAGCTTGTGAGTACGCACGGTTACTCCCAGAACCAAATCATTGTCTGGAAATATCCAACCATGTCTAAAGTAAGAATCTTTTTGTTAATGTTCTAAACTTCTAATTCCGGTTTCTTCTGTTCAATTTCGATGATTGAAACTTGTTTTTATCTTTCTCTTAAAAGTTGGCTACGCTCACGGGTCACACTTTTCGCGTTCTATACCTCGCAGTCTCACCAGATGGACAGGTTAGTCTTTTTGCTTATGTTTCTCATTAGCTTATTATTCTCATAGTATTTTGCTTACTCTCTCTCTCTCTCTCTCTTATGGTAATTATCTTACACTTTGCATTAACAACACAGTTTCTTATGTTATAATCTTGTATATATATACATATGTTGCAGACTATTGTGACAGGAGCAGGAGATGAAACATTAAGATTCTGGAATGTCTTCCCTTCACCAAAATCTCAGGTAACAAAACAATCCAAAACCGTTTTTTTTCTCGAATATTACTATGTATTAACACACATAACACTCTTTTGTTTATATATTTCTCAGAACAGAGAGAGTGAAATTGGGGCATCATCTTTTGGTAGAACAACAATCCGGTGATGATTTTGTCTTTTAAATTTTAATTTTCCGGCGAAAAAGAAGCCAAACACAAACACTGTCATCCATGTTAGTTTATCAGCCTAAGCATAAGTCTTTTCTCATGAGAATGCAAAATTTTAAGCTTTTGTTTTTACCTTTTTTAGGTGATATGGGTTTCTTTAGATTTTAGTAACCATTGTATCGATTGTTTTTTTATGTATATAATTTTTTTTGAAATCTTTTTGATTATACCAAAGATAGTGTAAGAATTGAGATTTCTCACTTGATTTAGACTTTAGAGTTATAACCTTTTTCAGTTACTATTGTTTTTCAATGTTTTGCATTGTTGTCACTTTTTCACCTTTTTGTGTTGAAGTAAAAAATGTGATATGGTTAATGAATATTCTTTATAGTTAATTGGTGCAATAGGTACATTTTAGAAAATAATTTGTCAAATGGGTGATTTCGGATTCCTAATTAAATTTTAGATGATTTTATCAAATTTTTAGGGCGATATGACCAAATTACTTTTGTGTCTACTTAACTCTTAAAAATCGATTTATGTAAACTGATTTATTTGTACCAGTTTTTTTTGTAAAAATATATTTGTACAAAATTAACTTTTTAAGAAAATATATTATTATATATTTTCCTTTTAAAAAAAGAAACACTTAAAAAAAAAGAAACACAAATTATTATACAAAATTAACTTTTTAAGAAAATATATTATTATATATTTAGAATAAAAATTACTTGTTGTCGAGACCTTACTTTCAAGGATTCGTGATTCATGAGTGAAGTATATGAATGAAATATATGAAGGGAAACCTGTGAATGAAGTCTGTGAATGTTAACTAATGAATTATGTGAAGGATAATAGTGAATGAAGTTTGTGAATTTTGTTTCTCGAGTGAATTATGTGAATGTATCGTATATGGTTATCTGTGAATGAAGCATGTAAATGAAATATATGAATGGTAACCCGTGAATGAAGTCCATGAATATTGACTCGTGAATGAAAAAAGAAGAGAACATACGATATAAGAAAAGAAGATATGAGCAAAGGAAAGAAAGCAAAGAAAAACACAAACCTTTCTCAGTTTCTGAACAAGAAGATCAACGACGACAAGAAACACGATCTCGACAGATTGAAATCAAATCAAACCTAATCAAAACACCCACGAAAACTTTTGAAGCTAATCAAACACCCATTAATCCCAAATCTTCAATTCAGCTCAATCAAAAGAGACCCATAAGCAGAGAGACACATAGAAAAAAGAGAGGAAGAGGACCTTGTGGCTCTTCGTCTTATAGCCCTTGTGAGATTTTGAGATTTTGAGAAGAGATGATATGTATCGAAGAATATTTTGAGATTTTGGGGATTTTAAGAATTTTTAATGATTTTAGTTTTGTGAAGAATAAGGTAATTGTTATTGTTTTTTACATAAAAAGTTAATTGTTTAAAAACAATAAACAATCGATTTAGGAAAAACAAAAAAATATTGTAAAATAATTTCAAAATTATTTTTTGAGTTTTTTTTAATGAAAATTGGTTTGGTTTTGGTATTGGTTTAAATTAAACCGAAAATATGTTGTAGAGAAATTAGAGGGTAATTTTGTCATTTAACTCTCCAAAATCACTTTATTTGACGAATTTTCGTTAAAACAAATAATTTAATATTTTTTTTTAGCATTTCTTTAGATAATAATTTAAGATTTTTAAGTTTTAAGCTTACAGTTAACTAGGTGGTTTGACCCGCGCGCATGGCGCGGGTATAAATAATTTTTAGAAAAAATAAATAAAACAAATTCAAATGTTATATTAATGAAAAATAATATTTTTCTTAAATTATGCTAACATCACAATGAGATAAATAAAACCAAATGTAATATATTAACAATAAAAAAATGAAAAAGTTGAAAAAGAACAAACATATAAAAATTGTGGTTTTGTGTTTTGTGGTGGACTTATATTATTTAAATACAAAAATTTCAATATTTTTATAGTTTTGAGATTTTGTTAAAGAAATATAGCCTTGGTTATAGATTTTAAATAAAAAGCATCAATTAAAATGAAAATTTGTTAAAAACGTATGTATGTATGCTATTAAAACATATGTTTGTTACGTATGTTTCTATTCTACGAAATAATATGTTTGACACTTAAAAAGACGATAAAGATATATGTCCACAAATTAATTTGGATAATATAAAACAAAACATATTCAACAATAGTTTTATGCGAATTAGATAAAAACTCATTAATGAAGATGTTAAAAATTATAATATCTTTAGATTTCCAAAAATATAAAGAGAAATTCACAAAACTACACTCTTTCAACTCTCTCTTCACAAAACTACACCTAATTCAATATTTTCACAAATTTACACCCTTTCAAACTTTTAAAAGCTTGATTTACCCTTTTAAAAATTACCAAAATTAAAATCTTTTCATTTGGGTTCGCTAATTAGTGTTTAGGGTATAATATTAAAGGGATAAGATTGTGTTGGTAGGGTTTATTTGGATTTAATTTTGAGTGTTTAGGTGTAGTTTTGTGAAGTAATTTTGAAATGGTGTAGTTTTGTGAAATGTAATTTAAATGGTGTAGTTTTGTGATTCACCCAAATATAAAATATTATGATGCAGGTCAAAAATTATAAGTTTACATATTTATAAGAATAAATTAATAGTTATCAAACATTTAAAAGAAGTTACGTTTATAATATTTGCATAAATATTAGAAAATTGTTGATCAAACTTGAATCATCGTGTATGTAAACAAAATGGATTAGACCATTTATAATAATAATATTATTAATTATAAGTGTATTTTTATTTTCCATTTATTTCTCCCTTATCTGTAATAATACATAAAACTAATTAAATATTTTTAAAAAATCATTTTCCCAAAATTTTAGTTGTCACGTGAAGACCAATTCTCGGATTTTATAGAAGTTATATATTTTTTATTTTGTTTTTATTTATGTGATTGTTATATTTTTTGTTGACAATTACTTTTTTGTAACAATGTTCTTTATATGATTTAATTACTTAAATGTACGTGTTACTTCCATAATTATTATTAATTTATTTTATATTCTTGGTTATATATTGTTATTTTGAGAACTTTAATGTTTTTATAGATTTTTCATAATTTAGATTTAATTTTGCTTTTAAGATTCTCTATGTAGTAACTTATTTATAATTAAACACATTCTTGTGTTTGGTTACTCTTTTTGTAATTATGAATACTTAAATTTCATCGATTTTACTGTTGTTCGAAAGTTTTTTCTCTCGTTAGTTTTCGAAATCATTTGCTTATTTTTTTAGTTTTTTTGTTTCAATCTTTTACCATGAATTGACATTAATATGGTTTAGTCACATTTTAAAACAAAATTTGGTTTTTCCCTTCTAGATCTAGTGTTAAACCATATTTATCAAGGGTACTTAATTGGTGTTGCTTAACTTTGTATGTCATATTTTTTGTTTTAAATTTAATCATAAGCACTCTAATACAAAGAAAATAAAAATGAGTGTTTCATCCTACCAAAAATAAAAATAAAAATGAGTGTTCATTAAAGGTGCTTAAATAACAAAATCAATCTACATTAAGGGTGTTTAAATAATAAAATTCAACCAATTAGATGATGACACACATGGAAAAATAAGTTGCTTAAAAGTTGTTAAAATTGTTTAAAAGTTGTTGTAATTGTTTAGATAAGCAACTCCACTTAAGTTATTCAATTTTTTTTATTTATTTTAATATCCTAAATACTCATTTTAATACATAAACAACCTTTAAAAATACATCAAGCACCCTTGATGAGATGCTCTTAGGTGTCTTGTTTTTTTATCTTAAATAACTTTTTTTTATATCTTAACTTTTTTTTAGTGCGACACATAAGTTAAATTACTCATATTTGTTATACATGATTTATAATAATAGTATTAATGATAAGTAAATATATTTAATTATGATATAAATTAAAATTCAAAAACTTGACATCGTATAATTTTTTAGAAGATATTTTTGAAATTTTGAAAATATTAAATTAATAAAAAAATACATGATAATATTTTAAAAAATATTACTGAAATTTCGAAAATATTAAATTAATAAATAATATATGATAATATAAACTTTTGAGAAACAAAAGGAATAATCATAAATAAATATTAAAATATATCCTTAATTTTCTCTTTGTACGACTCATAAGACAAATTACTTGTCATTTATTATATATGATATTTCTAATAAAATTTATAATAAATTTAAAATTTTGGTATATATGGTATTTTTGTTTGAATTTATTTAGGCGTACGGGTCAAACCATCTATATAATATAATTACTTGTCATTTTTTGTATACATAATATAAATTAAAATACCAAAAAATATAACGTAAATTTATTGAAATTTCGAAAATATTATATTAATAATTAATATATCGTAATATAAATTAGGGAGAATCACAAAACTACACCATTTGAATTACATTTCACAAAACTACACCATTTCAAAATTACTTCACAAAACTACACCTAAACACTCAAAATTAAATTCAAATAAACCCTACCCACACAATCCTACCCCCTTAATACTATACCCTATACACTAATTAGCGAACCCAAATGAAATTTTTTTAATTTTGGTAATTTTTTAAAGGGTAAATCAAGCTTATAAAATTTTGAAAAAGTGTAAATATGTGAAAAATTGAATTAGGTGTAGTTTTGTGAAGGGAGGGTTGAAAGGGTGTAGTTTTGTGAATTTCTCTATAAATTATGAGAAATAAAATGGATAATTACAAACAATTTTTGAAAATATTAAATTAATTAAATATAAAACAATTTTCTTAATCTTCTCTTTGGGCAACACGTAGGCAAACCTACATGCATTTATTATATATGAAAATATTAAATTAATTAAATATAAAACAATTTCTTTAATTTTTCTCTAGTAATAAGTACATGTTTTAAATTATAATATAAATTAAAATACCAAAAAGAAATCGTACATTTTTAGTAAATTTTAATATATTAGTGATAATTAAATATTTTAATAAAAATACCAAAAGATATTGTACACTTTTTAATAATTTTCTTGAAATTTCGAAAATATTATATTAATAAATAATATATGATAAAATAAATTATGAGAAATAAAAGAGATAATTACAAACAATTTTCGAAAATATTAAATTAATTAAATATAAAAAATATAAATTATGAAAAATAAAAGAGATAATTACAAACAATTTTCGAAAATATTAAATTAATAAAATTTAAACTAATTTCCTTATTTTTCTCTTTGGACGACACGTAGGCAAAACTCCTTGCTATTTATTATATATGATAGCAATCCCATAATCAACATGACAAAATTTTTCCTATGTATGCGAATTGATTGATTTGTACCCAATTTTATACCCTCCACAAAACTTAAACCTACAATAATATTTTTGACACCAAATAAACCATTCTCATCATAGTTAAAGCAAGCAAATTAAACACAAAAGTACAGTTAATCTTATGAGCTTAATCACCCATTAATTATGCCCTGGAGACAACGACGGCGACGAAGACCAATCTCTTTCTTCCTCTACAAGTAACTGATCACCAATGGTTGGTTCTGGTAAAGGAAGACTAGATTCACAACTAAACCAATGTATAACTTTATCTAAACTCGGTCTTATCTCCGGATTTTCGTCGATACATAGCAATGCAATGTGAATATATCTCAATTTTTCGCTTATCGAATCTCGTCTCATTGTTTCATGGATCACATCAATGGCTTCTCCTCTTCTCCAACATCTCATAACCTAATAAAAAGACAACAAATATGATTATAAGGAAGCACTTGAAAACCATAGACATGTTTTTTTTGTTTGTTTCTTGCATAAACTTACAAATATAATTATAGGTTCTTCGCCTTCGATACAATATGCTTTTCTTTTGCTAATTATGTTTAAGATTGTAACTCCAAAGGCATAAACATCGGTTTTGAAAGAAACACGCCCGGTTCGTATGTACTCTGGATCTAAATACCCTCTGCAAATTATCTCAAAATCTCTATAAATTAATATTCGATAAATTAATTTTAAAATTAGTTCGAATAGATTTTCCGGTACTATTAATAACCTTATGAATTAAAGTAATATCATAGCATCAATTTTACTATATATTAAACTCATTCAAAACACTTAATTAATAAACTTGGCTCACATGGTACCGGCAATTGTAGTTGGTTCTGCTTCACTTTCACCTTGTTGCATCATCTTAGCCAAGTCAAAACCCCCGATTTTCGGTTTAAAATCCGAATCCAATAGAATGTTTGAAGGTTTAATGTCGCGGTGAATGACACATAGACCCGATTCTTCATGAATATAACGTAACCCCCGCGCTATGCCTTGGATAATGTTTCTACAATTCTCCCAATTTAACTGAGAAGCTCTATGTGGATCTGAAAGACATCGTCATAAAATGAGTAACAAAACTATATTACAAAATGTAAATATTCAAAAAAAAAAAAATTGTCTAACCAAATATAAAACGGTCAAGGCATAAGTTAGGCATATACTCATAAACAAGAAAATGTTGGTCTTGTTTAGAGCAGAAACCAAGAAGTTGTATCAGATTCTTGTGTCTAAGATTCGACAAAACCTCGATTTCGTTACGAAACATTGTCTCAAATGTATTGAAATTACTGCCAGAAAATCTCTTCACTGCTATTTCTTGTCCACTTTGAAGCTCTCCCTGATAATATTACCATGAAAATATACGAAAACCCATTAAAAAACGAAAATTAACATTTTAGAGATTAATAAGTATTTTGCGGAATGGTGAAACTTACATGATAAAGATTAAGAAAAATTCTTAAAACTGAAAAAAACTTAAATATAGTCTATGTAATTACGCACCATAATAAAATTAAAACTCAAGTTTAATAAATGTAACTAATTTAAAAATAAAATAAAAATACTTTGACATATATCAAGATCTAAAACTAGCTTTGAGTTTTTGATACTAAACCATAGTCTCGTAAATGATAATTATGTTAAATTTTGCTTATAAATTAATATATTAATATCAATATATCAAAGGCTAAAGACATAAACTTTGTAACAATATAACCAAAATTTGTGGAGGAATTTATAAAGACTAATAAAATCACAAACCTTGTAAACATTACCAAATCCGCCACGACCAATAATATCTGAGAAATCATTGGTTGCAACTCTTATGGTGTCGAAATCGAATTCGAAAACTGTATAATATTATCAAAGAAAAATGAAAATACATATAAAAATAATTTACTTACCAACAAATGTGTAGAAGAAAAACAATGAGAAGAGACAAGAGACTTACTTCTTATGAAACCATTAGTATTGAATTCAATAGATTTCTTCTTTCTTCTTTGAAACATCTTGTGGAGTAATGAAGTTAAGGCCATGGAGAAGACAAAGAAAGTGTTTTTCTCAATTTTCTTACCCAAAAAAAATGTGATGGGAAATGTATTGGAAGTGTTTTTCATCGATAGTTGACTTTATTAAAGCCCAAAGTTAAAGTCCAAAAGATGAATTAAAAGCTCATGTGTTTAGGGTTTCCAAGTTAATAGGTTTAGTATAAATAGCAATAGTATGAGATATTTGTGTGTAATCTTGAGAGAGGCAACTCTCTCCTTCTTTATATTATCAATCTATCAATATAAAATCATAATGTTCTTGGTGACAATCTAAAGCTTTCTCCTTTCTTCTATCTTTCACAATAAAGCTCTTATGGCTATTTCATATTCATGTTTTAGTTTTCTTAATAAGCACAAATCCATTAGTATGGATTATCTCACAGACTTTGTTGACTTTGACCAACTTCAGTTTGTTGACTTTGACTCTATTATTCCTTTTCACTCCTTTTTGGTTTTAACCTCGGTTCTAAAACTCTTCCGCCGTTACTTCTCCGCGTTTTCTCGCTATCGAGTGGTCGTCTGTGCCGATTAAGTTTTTGGCCGTGTAAATTTAATGACCTGAATAACGGCGTTTAATTCTATAAAATTTCGCATAATCAAATTAATTTTTGACTATTTTCCGACTAATTTGATCACTTACATTTAATTTTTATAATTTTTTTGATAAATTATTAATTTTAGAGCTTAATAACAATATAAATGATAATAAAAAATTAATATAAAATGAAAAATATATGAAAATATAAATTTATCCAAAATTACTCCTCGATTAATTCCCGATTAATCTCCGATTTTTTCGCTAGGCGCTAGGCCCTTGCTGCCCGCACGCGTAACACCTAGCAAGTTAGAAAACCTTGGTTTTAACTATGCACGTAAATATTGTTGTTAGGTATTTAATAGGATTTCAAAATAATTTGAGATTTGATAGCAGCTTCAACTTTTAAGTTTTTGTTTATTATGAACAACTTTTAAGTTTTTTTTTATTATCCGTTAAGTGTGTAACGGAGAGCAAAACGGAGCGTTTTACTTTGATTTAAAGGATTTTTGCAAAAAAAACCTCCAAGTCATTTTCGATTGCAATTTTACCCTCAAATTTTGGAAAATGCAAGTCAAACCCTCCAAATCTCGGTCAACCCGCTTTATAATCCTCTTGAGTATCGATGACGTGACAAAAACGTAATGGATTTACGAAACAAAATTTCAAAACTCGATTTATCTCTTATATTTGGAGAAAAATCAATGTGTTAGAGTTCTTGTTTTTCTGAAATATTGCGATAATGAAGTAAGATTGAGATTCGAGCAATTCTTTGAATATGATCCCTTATGTAGCTTTTGTAATCGTTTCTTCGTCTTATTAATTATTTTTTCTTCTTATTTTCAGCTTCAATTTTCCGCATTGACGAAACAAAAGAAAAAAAGAATCGATATTATGGTGGTGAAACTGAAAAAGTTAGACTTTTTTCTTCGGATGAGTTTTGTATTCATAAAATAGAGAATGACTGGAATGCTCTCACTTGATTGTGGGAGATATTCAAATGATCAAATATTTTCTATTGCCTAGGCCACATACGGTTATTTAAACACTCGATTGAAGACTTGGATTTACGTTTTGAAAATGATTAACAAGAAAAACAAACGATTACAAGAAACTATATAAGAAATCGTCTTCAACGAATTGCTCGAATCTCAATCTTACCTCATTATCACGATTTCATAAAATCTCTCAAGTCATTTGATACACGAAAAGACTATATTGCGGGATGACCGAGATTTGGAGGGTTAAATTTGCATTTTCGGAAATTTAAGGGTAAAGTTGCAACTGAAAATGACATGGAGGATATTTTTGGCCAAAGTCCCTTGCTCTCCGTTACACACTTAACGGATAATACACGGCAAGTCCTATATTGCGGGTTGACCGTGATATCGAGGTTTGACTCGGAGTTTCTTCATGTGGAGGGGTTAGTTGCATATCAAATAAAATTGAAGGGTTCATATGATATGAACTTTTATGTGACTTTTTATTTTATAAGGTATGAATTTCAATTTTACAAATTCCTTGAAATTTCTCCATATCACCCAAAGATTTAGAGAAATTTACAAAATTAAACTCTTTTAAACAAGAGTGAATTGGTTGTATATTACTTATAAGGCCTGAAATTTGGGTTCATAACTTTCTTTGTTATTAATTTGCACATATAACACTTAATGAAACAACAAATAAAATTGGTGTCAATACTAACCCTACCTCCATCGAAGAAACCGCCGGTCTGACGAGGAATAGACAACTGACAAATATACGGCTGTTTGAAAGCTTTCTATCAAGAACAGAGAGTTATTACTCAATAGCTATAATCAATTGAAGATTCTGCTGGATTTTAAATATCTTGTTATTTGGTAACTATTACGAAGGACAAAGATATAAAAGATGGTGAATTTATTTATATAGAAGAGATACAACTCAGATTTAATAGTCAGATACAAGGAAGAAATAAGAGTCTACTATCATAGTCTACTATTTAATCTTAAAGATGATTGTTTACTATTTTATAGTAAAATAAACTAGTAAATAGTCACCTATATTCTTTAGGAAATTCACAAAACTACACCATTTAAACCCTTCTTTCACAAAACTACACATAATTTAATATTATCACATATTTACACCCTTTCAAAATTTTAAAAGCTTGATTTACCCTTTAAAAAATTACCAAAATTAAAATATTTTCATTTGGGTTCGCTAATTAGTGTTTATGGTGTAATATTAAGGGGGTAGGATTGTGTGGGTTTATTTGAATTTAATTTTTAGTGTTTAGGTGTAGTTATTTTGAAATGGTGTAGTTTTTTGAAATGTAATTCAAATGATGTAGTTTAATAATTCTCCCTATTCTTTATATAGTCACATATACTCTATATATAAAAGATTATAGTTTCCTATTTAATTTTATAGTCCACTATTTAATTTTAACCTTGTCTTTATATCTGACCAATGACTATTTAATCTTATATACCACTATTTAATCTTAACAAATTAACAAATAGTCCACTATTTAATCTTATAGTCCATTATAGTATATATAACTGACTATGAATATAGAAGAGATACAACTCATATTTATTTATATAGAAGAGATACAACTCAGATTTAATAGTCAGATATAACTCAGATTTAATAGTCAGACTATGACTATGACTAAGATGGTGAGTTTATTTATATAGAAGAGATACAACTCAGATTTAATATTCAGATACAATGAAGAAATAAGAGTCACTATCATAGTCTAATACTGTCATAGTCTACTATTTAATCTTAAAGATGAATATTTACTATTTTATAGATACTGTCAGAGAATACTATCTTGTTCCCTATCCCCAATAATCTTCCGAACTGTGAACCAATCAATGCCTGTAATTGGTCCTCTTCCAATGATTTCTTCACGAGTTCTAGATAGTTCAAACTGAAGTAAAAGTTAACCTTCTTCTTCAATGGTTCGTGCTCGTGAACAAAAATCCGCGGAGGCAACGACAATTGTTTTTGATTTTGTCTGAAACATAAAAATAGAAATTAGGTTCCCCAAATCTCACACATTCAAATCCCTAATACCATGGTTTGGTCAATCGAACATCGAATCAATAATCCAAATCAAACAAAAACCAATCGATTTTTCGAAAACTTTATATAGCGTACCTTGTCCGATTATTTTCGAAAACTGTCTTTGACCCCATCTCTCCGACCGTGTTCTCCGGAGAGGATATTTTCTGGCCACGTCTCTTTCTATCTTTCGTATTAACCATTACACTCTCTTAAATCTCTATCGATATAGTTTATTCAATAGAAAGAAGATGATAACAATATATTGGGTTTTGCAAAAGTAAAAGGTTAAGTGACTATAGGGAAAATGAGAAGCGTGTCACCGTAATTTTTTAAAAATTTGATAAAAATTGATGAAGGCAAAAATAAGAGATACTCGATATAGGAGTTGTATAGTCTTCTCACTTGCCTTAGAAATCACCTCTTTAAATTGCAAATATTTGGTCAAGTAAGTATTATACAACCTAATATTCCTTTAAACAATACTTTACACCAATAACACCACTTATATACAACAATATAAACAAATCCAAGAACTCACACTATATTCAACAATTGAAATAATTACAATAAACACATTTACATTTTGTAAAATTCAAAAGTCAAAAACACACACAAATGAACCCTAAACTAAAAACACACCTTTCATTAATATCACACTTCAAGAGGTTTCGTGTATTGGAAGGAAACAAAATATATATATAAAGCGAGTTTCATATGGTTAGGTTTTCTTGCATAACAAGGAAAGAGCCAATGATCTTACCACCAAGATCAGGGAATGTCTCGCAGCCAGGAAGAGAACTAACTTTACCTGTTCTGTCTACTTGAACTGGATACTTTAGAAGATGACCTGTCATCTCTGTGACATCCTCTGATGCATATCGACTCCAATTAAGTTCACTTAATTGCCTAACTCTTCTTACACATTCCATGTTCTCTGGCTCTTCGAAACCTTGCTCTAGAAACCCTAGATGCTCTGCCCATAACGACATTCTATAGCCAAAGATCTGCGATAAAACCGTGTTTTAGAGGTACATAGATTGGTGGTTTTAGTGGCATTTTCGGCTTTAAAATCTTGTGATGACTTTTTGGTCTTAAAAACTCAAGAAAGTGGTATTTTTGAGAAGCGCCTATGTTTATATTACCTGACCACGAGGACGAGAACCTTTCTCAGCCCAAGAATGGCGTGGTTGATATCCTCCCATGGCTATTTCAGTGTCTCTAGTTCCTTCCAATGATCTCTGGTTGATATTCGCGGAACCAATCAATACGAATTCATCGTCCACTATCATACCTTTCGAATGAACATATATCATAAATCTCCGACTCTTCAAAACTTCCACCTAGAATATAGTTTTTTAGCCATTAGAGCGAAAACCGAAGATTACAAACAAGATTCGTCTATAATATATATATACCTGAATTGCATTTGTATTTGTCTGAGGTGGACCATTATACAAGCTAACCGTTCCATCGGCGACCTCTCTGCTTCCGAGACAGAAGAAGTTGAGAAAGTCTTGCGGCTCATACTGACCGTCAAGCCCAACTTCAACAAGAGTCTTGTAGATTGTTTGATACATCATTTGCATTGTTTTGTACTAAAAAGATTATGTTATAATAGAAAGACTTAGACCGGTTCAATTTCGAAGATAGTTTAATTTTAGCAAAAGTATTTTTACCTGCCAATATAGAATCCTCTGCATAAACATACTTGTTGGAGAACCTTCAGGCCACATTGGTATCACAATGTAAGCAGCAAATTTCTCTCCTGCTCTGATTTTGTTAGAGATCTTAAGCGCAATTTCTATAGGGATCAGATTATTAGCACCTATAAATAATGCCGAAAAAAACACGTTAATTAGTTATTATACTGCACAAATTTTGATTAAACTTTTATGTATTGAGCCTTACCCAAGTCCTTGTTTGATTCCCAGCTGAATGATGAACCAAGAAAATATTGGTTCTCGATGTAGATAAAGTGTTGAGCAGAGCGTATGGCTTTAACATAAGCCGCGTGTATGCTCATGTCTATGAGTATATTCTTACCACACATAAGGTTCTGTTGAAATACACATAATCAAAAAGAGAGTAACAACATGGTGGTGGATTATACATTGCAAAGCTCAAAAGTTGTGCTTACTCTTCCCGTAGCTTCCTTTGGATCCTTCGGAAACCCTTTGACCGAGCATGAATCAATCGAACGAAAAACCTATTATTCATTTAAACAATTGAGATTCCTTGTCATAATATATGACAATATAAACACATCATATTGGTAATTACTTGAACATGCCAAGACTCTGGATCATTCTCATTAGCAGAAGAAACTTCTGATAGTCCCATGATGTCGGGTATCCTGTCTATCTTAAGCAGAGAATCATCATATGACGATCTTAGTTTCCCGATTCCTCGAGGTCTCGAAGCCATTTGCCATCTTTCTTCGAAGTTAGCAAGCACGTCGTAAGCAGCTGGACCATCAATCTTGCTGTGCATATCATGCCACGGTTGTCTTGGTCCATCATCCGCAGTAGTCTAATACCGAAAAAGAAATCAATCGTAGTATTACTTTAAATTTCAAAAATTGAAATAAATCAGGGGTTTTCTCGAATGGTTTACAGTGATATTTCCGTTATGAAAGTCGTCTTTATGGAGTGTCTTTAGTGTACTAAACAGAGGATGCTTGGGAGTATCGAACCGTCCGTTGCATACGTCTAGCCCTCCGACAAAAGCTACGATCTTTCTTCTGTTCTGAGGTGCATCAGCATCTACAATCACTGTTTTTTGATGATGGGTGTAGATAGTTTGAACTTCCTAAATCATGAAACTCAGATTTTAGATGATGAAGCAGTAAGGGAAATGTTAAGTAATGAGCATCATCTTACAGATTTTTTAATGAGGCTGTGACCTTTTCCGCCAGATCTAGGACAAAGGATAACTTGAACTGACGAATGCTTGAAAAATCGGCGAGTCTCTTCATCGCTTGTTTTCATCTGTCCTGACTACACACAAAAAATGGATTCTTGATTAAGTTAGTACTCAAACATATCAAAAATGATCTAATCAAATCAAAAACATACTCTCCAACAAGATTAACAGAGCAAGTGTCCCAATATAGGATCCAAAACATCATGGAGAAGAGAATTAATAGAAAGCACTTAAGAAAGTTAACTATGCAACTACGGTTCTCGTTAGGCTCCCTCTAGAGAAAAGTCTCAAAACGACCATATCTAACCGAAAAGGTATGTGTAAATAGAGAAGCTCCCTTAAAACTAACTAGGTAAAAGGATAAGCATCATATCCCAACTGAACATAAACAGAGAAATCTATTTTGTCTATCCAAAAAAATACTAAATTTAACTCCATAAGATACTTCATGCTCTCATTGTAGAAACATTTTCTTTTCCTATCAAAATATTAATCTAGCTGCTAGTATAAAGTTTACATGATAAACATAATGAGAATACTTACAGTTCTGATCCCAAGAAAACTCCTTGAAGTGGGATCATCCCACACCAAAACCAAAACTCTAACACCTTCTTGAGATTTGAGTTTAAGCAAATCCCCTAAAGTACCATCCGTTGGGTCATTGTTACGACGAACCAACCTAACCGGATGATAAACCGACCAACCCGTGATATAAACCAACCTCCTCGCCTGTCTTATCGCATCAGCCATATCCTCCCAGCATTTTCCATGGCTGTACTGCATCCCATTATCGAGATACACACCAGGGAGAGTATCGTCATCGACATGAGCATCCTGATACAGAGTAACCTTACCTCCTTTCCTCAAAGGGAAGTATGTTCCGGGAACTCCTACACACTCATTACCAGAGCCAACACCCATTTGATAAAGACTCATCATTTTCACAGGAGTATATTGAATAGACAAACTCAACACAGCTCCTTCTTTACAAGGCTTTTTGCTACTATTAAGTATCGGAAAAAACCCTTCGATCTTAATCCCGGAACACAACTGTTCTGTAGGGATCCCAACACTTCCCATGATCTGTGAGCCAATAATGTCACTGTCTTTCACCACAAAGTGAACTTCTGCATCACTATGAGCCACGGGTACATCGAAATGCTGCATCCACACAGGATTCTCGCTATTGTTTATCACGAAAGTTCTGCCTATAACAGCACCTGAGATAGAGACAGTTACATAAGGATCACTTGTTATCTTGGGCGGTTTCTCACCTTCATGTTTTGTTCTACTCTTCCTATGGCTTAAACCAGAAAACATCCCACTAAGCCTGTGGTGAAACCCATCCATGTTAGGTAAATGTTTAGCTTCTTTAACCCAAATGTCTAAGTTACCATGTAATAACTCTACCCTTAAAGATTCATTACTTGTAGGCACAAATTGTTGGCCTTGGCCATGGCTTGACCCTCCTCCCATTGACATAGTCTCTGTATAAGCCGGATGATACGCCATCACAAAAGACCCAAAGATAGAAACTTTAAGTGGTGGGATCAAATTTTAAACGTAACCCAGAAGAGAGGAATGTTTAGTGAGACAAAAGATCCAACAAAGAACACAAAAGATGGAAACTTTAAGTGGTGGGATCAAATCTTAAGCATAACCCAGAAGGCAGGAATGTTCAGTGAGACAAAAGATCCAACAAAGAAAACAAAAGATAGAAACTTTAAGTGGTGGGATCAAATCTTAAATGTTCAGTGAGACAAAAGATCGAACACTTGGTGTGCAATAAAGAACAAGTGATTTGGCATTTGGGTTTGTATGAAATTTATGAATAAAGGAGAGATTTAAAGAAGAAGGTGAGAGGAAACGTTGACTTGGCAAGGAAGACTTCAAAAAATAGCGACTCGTTCTAAGTTTAGCCATTGAAGATCACTTACACTAGTTTTTACTCTTAGTTTAAGCACAAGTGCTTTTCTGACGAAATGAAACTAAACACAAGTTCTAAAATAATAACAATTTAAAAATACCGTTAATTTTAGGAATTTTAACCTTTTGTTTCGTCCGTTACAAGTTTGTTATTTCAAAAATGCCACAGAATTAAATTTCCCAAAAATAGCACATATAAAAACTATTTTTAATTTTTTTTAGGATTTATCAAACTATTGGATTTGGATTTGATAATTATTAAAGTTTTATGTTAATTTAATTAAATAAGACATTAATTTTTGATAATATATTTTAAAAAGTTTGATGGTATTTTTGATTAAAATTAAAAAATGGTATATATTTTCGAGTAATTCTCAAAACTACACAATTTCGACATTTCCTTCATAAAACTACACCATTTCGACATTTCCTTCATAAAATTACACCTAATTTAATATTTTTACATATTTACACATTTTCAAAATTTTAAAATGTTGATTCATCCTTTAAAAATTACAAAAATTTTAAAAAATTCATTTGGATTAGTTAATTAGTATTTATGATATAATATTCAATGGTATAATTGTTTGAATATAGTATATTTAGTTTTAATTTTGAGTATGTAGATATAATTTTAAAAATTAACTATATAACGGTCTAGTTTCGTAATACTTCCTATTTTTTAGCGAGGACCAAGACTTGGAGTGAGATTTGGCCAAATCCATATATAACAATAATCTAATAATAATAATTGTTTTTTAGCGAGGACCAAGACTTTCAATTTGGTTTGGCTAATGAGAACTCTTCTCTTGTACCTCTTTTGACATTGATTTGGAGATTATATTATTTATATATGTGAACAAGAATAAACATTTGACACCATCATTAATCTAAATCATATAGGAGCATTATTGTTAAATATTTTTAAGTTTTTCTTTGATGGAAAATACATTTTTATCGTTGAAATCTTACAATAATTGTCAGTGGCTCTATCAGATGAAATAATGAATTTAAATTATTAGTCACGGTCTTATTACATCATTGTATTATCTTTATACAAAAATATTGACATTATAAACAAGTACAAAATGAGTTTAATTCAGACACAAGTGCTTCTTTGGATGGAGGTTTGGAAATACAATATTAAAAGGGGAGAATTACAAAACTACACCATTTGAATTACATTTCACAAAACTACACCATTTGAATTACATTTCACAAAACTACACTATTTCAAATTACTTCGCATGCAAAATTACATCTAAACACTCAAAATTAAATCTAAATAAACCCTACCTATATAATCATACCCCCTTAATACTATACCCTAAACATTAATTAGCGAACCCAAATGAAAAAAAATTAAATTTGGTAATTTTTAAAATTTTGAAAGGGTGTAATTATGTGAAAAAAGTGAATTAGGTAGAATTTTGTAAAGGAAAGGAAGAAATGGTGTAGTTTGTGAATTCCTCTATTAAAATTAGAGAAATTCACAAAACTACACCCTTTCAACCCTCCCTTCACAAAACTACACCTAATTCAATATTTTCACAAGTTTACACCCTTTCAAAATTTTAAAAGCTTGATTTACCCTTTTAAAAATTACCAAAATTAAAAAATTTTCATTTGGGTTCGCTAATTAGTGTTTAAGGTATAGTATTAAGAGGATAGGATTGTTTGGGTAGGGTTTATTTGGATTTAATTTTGATTGTTTAGGTGTAGTTTTGTAAAATATTTTGGAAATAGTGTAGTTTTCTGAATTCAAATGGTGTAGTTTTATAATTCTCCCTTCAAATTATCCAATGTGTATTTTTCTAAATTTTTGACTTATTAAAGAGCAAAAAAAGTTATTTGACAAAAAAAAAAAGAGCAAAAAAATATCCTAAAAGAACACTTTTATTATGAGAATGTTCAAAAACACAGTTTTTAATTTTTTGTTTAAAGAATATAATCACAAATTCATTTTCGAAACATACCCCAAAATTATATTTTCCGCATCATGCTATAAATACAAAAATTAGTCTTATACTTATAAATGCTAAACTTTCAAAACAAACCCTAAAATCTAAAGTAAGCACAAAAACACCAAACTCAATCCTAAGAACGTAAACTAAACATTTATTTTGTTTTAATTATGTCTGAATTAAAAACTTGTTTTAGAATATTTTGAAACAATTTTAATAGTTTATTAAACAAGTTTCTTATTAATATTTTTTAAGAGTGGTTAGCAAACTGAACATCAGAGTTTTGTTAAACCAACCAAAGCTAAGAAGAGATTAATATATTTAATTTAAATTAAGAAAAAGTCAAATAAGATTAGAGAAATTCACAAAACTACATCATTTCAATCATCCTTTCACAAAACTACACCTAATTCAAATTTTTCTCATATTTACACTTTTTCAAAATTTTAAAAGTTTGATTTACCCTTTAAAATAATTCAAAATTTATTTATTTTCATTTAAGTTCGCTTATTAATGTTTAGGGTATAATATCAAGGGGATATGATTATGTGGATAGAGTTTATTTGGATTTAATTTTGAATATTTATGTGTAGTTGTGTAAAATATAATTCAAATGATGTAGTTTTGTAATTCTCCCATAACATTATCACGCCTTCAAAATAAATCTTTTAACGGCCACCCATCATAATAACTTAACAAAAACGAAATCAAAAAGGAAAAAAAAAGCTCTGAATTTTATGAGCCATAAAAATACTAGTAGTAATATTTCTTAAAAAAGACCAATTACAGTTTATTACTAGTTTTTCTCATGTTAAAAACCAGCCAAATTAAAAAAAAAAAACTTTTCAAAAGGGGAAAGAAAAGAAAAACATGGGAAATATACACAAAAGTGGCATGAGGATATGATTTAGTTACATGATACTACATTTGCTATCTTTAGGAGATGACTTGCCTTCTTGTCTTGATGATGACGACGACGTAGTAGCTGATGATTGCCTTTGGCTGCTCCTTGGTACCTTTCAAAATGGTCAAAAGAAGCAAATTCTATTATTTGAAGTAAATGGACCAAACATGACTTGCATAATTATAAGAGCTATGAGTAAGAACCTGAGGACCAGTGACTAGTCGTGACGCACCAACGCTTGTTGGTTGTGGAGCCGGGTTACTGCGTGGGCTCTGCTCCTCGAACTCCTGTTGTTGCAACGCTATCGCCAATTGTAGATCAGAGCTGCGTCGTGTTATATACCCATCAAAAATCAAAAAACAAGATCATAAACATGTTTCAAAACAAATACATAAACGCGGTAAGAGGCAAAAGGTTTATTGAGACGTTTACTTGACTTCCATGCCTGTGTCCGGCACGTTGTTGATGCTTGCAAGATAATCCTGCGAGGAGGAAAAAATGCAAAAAATAATTCGTTAAAATGACTAAAAGAGATCTCGAATAGGCATATAGGGTACGTGTGTTCGAGGAGAATATATATACAGCGGTGTTTGTGACTGCGTTTCGTTCATCCCATGTGGCACTTGCGCCGGTTGTGTTGCTGTCATCAATCTTGAAGTCTTTGAATGTACTAGTCATGAACGCAGTGTCGCCGTTAACCTGTCACCATATTATTGCATGTACAAAAGTGGTCACAATAAAAACTACACCACTAAGCAGCTAAAAACTCATAAATGAGTAATAACTTTGCTGATTACCTCGTTTAGCTTCTCCCAAACCAAATCAGGCTGATTCAAGTAGCCTTGATCTGTCGCCAAAAGATAAAGTTCGCCTTCATACTACAAAAATGAAACGAAACAAGAATTAAAACTGTTACAAGCAGAAGGTGGTCGTATTTGCAGATTTAACTAACCTTAAACATGGTGCAGAAATGATTGTTGCGGAAAAAAACACACAGTTCACGTTCTTTAAGGCCTTCTTGAAGGCGAAAGAGTCTGCAAGATACAAATAATTATCAAATGTAAGATAATACCAATGTAGAATATGCTTCCTAAACATGGATAGAATCACGCACCCGCAAAAGGTTAATTGACTGGCACTATTCTTCATGAAATTCTTGATTAGTTCACCTGGTAAAACCCAACAGTAACGAATTAAAAACTCAAAATATATGAGACACATGTGAATGTCTATGCACAAAGGCAAGCATGTAGAATTTACCTTCTTCTGCTGTGAGCCCATCCGTGGCCTTCCCTTCAGAAGAACAATCGCCAACATTCTTCTCAGCTTTTTTACCAAGAAGTGACTCGCCTTCATAAACTGGTTCTTTGTCTGGACAAACTGGAGGCACTGTGTTCACGCATTCCTCGCCTTCATACATGGGTTCATCAGTAGATACAGGTGAGGTCAAAGCATCACGTACATCGTCATGCTGGGATCTGCAAGAAAGATCTGGAGATGGAGTGGCCTCAGTTTAAGAATTTTTCATCTCCAAATAAATATCTTCAGATATAAAATGCAGAAGTAGAAGAACTACTTAAGGAGACACTGATGAGATTACTCTACATAAGGATGAATAAAAGGTACCTGAATTAGCAGAAATGGCATCCGACTTGAGTAGATTATCAGAGCTGCATTCACTTTTGGTGGACTCGAGAAGAGTCTCAGAAGATGTTACATCCACGATAGCCCTTTCGTTATCATTCACATTATCAGCATCATGACCCGTCTCATTTCCAGATTCCTTTGAATGTGACTGATCATGATCAAGATCCCCACTTTTAACTGTAGTTGATGTCGGGATGTCCACAACTTCAATCATATTCGTATCATTTTCTGATGACTTATCATCTTCAGATTTGAACTGTTCTAGGTTACAGATATTTTCGACATGGTTGCTAGTTTGATTTGCATCTGAAAATGTGAATGCAGAGTCTAGATTGGTGGTTGAGTCTCCTTGAGTGTTAGGTGCTGAATCAAGCCCCTGCCCCTGTGATAGTTGCAAGGCTTGCAATAACTCTGTTTCTTCTTCGAGATCTCCCTTTCTCTTTCTACGAAGCTCTGCAGCTGCAGGTGGAGATTCCTCAAAAGATCTCGTTTTTGAAAGACATGGTGAAGGAACACCCAAAGCCGCAGTGGTTGCCGCAGCAAAATCAACAGAATCTTCTCCGGGATTTTGGTCTCCTGGATTTTGGTCTCCTGGAGCCTCTACATTGTGTGTCTCCAGTGCAACGAGTTCACCCATTAGAGCATTATAAGACTTGCTTCCAATTGCATTAGCAGCTTCAACATCCTGGAGGTATGCACATAGAAAGCAATGGCACCAATTATTTTATTATAGAGTCAAGGCTAATAAAGACACCATCTTACAAGGATGCTCTCAGTCACTATTCATATCCCTAACAAGCCAAACAATGGATATAGACGATAAAGTAGCATTTGTATGTATCTCAAGAAGGAAAAGTAGAGAAGACCCTACATATCAAATATCCACACACAAAAGCACAACAAGCACGAAAGCAAGAGTTAACGGTCTATGCTAATGAAATCTAAACTTTTACGAGTCGATAAGGCCATTCAGACAAAAGTTTGAAACAAAATGATGTACCTGGGGATCAACAATCCAACCATGATATAAAGGAATGTCGAGTAAATCAAATATCGCACACTCAGGCGTGAACTCAAAATCATCAATCCTGCAAACAATGTAAAGATCCATGGTTATTAATAGGAACTTCTACATATCAAAAGCGACAAAACATGCCACACAAGTACCAAACCTCCTGAATTTAATATTGACATCGATTCCCGTTGTAAGACGCGGAAGAAGATCGATCGCATCAGCGATGTTCTGCTGCTGATTCTTGATATATCCTTCTTCTTTATCCTACCATTAAGAAACCAAAAAAAAACATGTTAGATTCACACCACAAAGTGTAAGGAGAAGAAGCAAGAAAGCAAGCAATCAAGGAGGTTATTACATTGACTTTACTGTTGGAATCGATAAGTCTATCGACAACAAGAGACATCAATCTCTCTTGTGAAACCTCATAACAGTCTGGATTCAGATTCAAATTGTTTCTCAATAGAAGCACATTACCTGTTTTTCATCCCCAAAAAAACAACAAAAAAATCAATCTCAACAATCACAAAATCAAAAACACTCTTTGCCTTAAGCATCAAAATCAAATAACAAGAGACTTCTTAACACCAATTCTTCAATATAATTTCTACAATTTCATAGAATCACTAAAGAAAACCTAAAAAAAAACTCTTAAGGAAGAAGAAGAAGGAGCATACAAATGGCTAAGAGAGGACAAGGTCCATTTTCGTTTTGGAGAATGATAGGAGTGTTTCTTCCAAGGAACTGAATCGATTTCGTCTTGTACATGACTTCTTCCTCCTCTTCAACAACCACCGTAGAAGCTTCCTTTGACGAATCTTGCTCCGTCGCTTCTGGATTCGTCGGAGAATCTTCGATAGGAGGATCTGGAGGCGGAGTAGAAGATGAAACGGTCGCCATTGTTGATGATTATCGAATCCAGAAAATCAAAAATCAAAAGTTACGAAGAATTTTTTTTCTTTCTGATCTAAAAATCGAACGAGAAAGAGAGAGCGTGTGGGGAGCGTGCGTGCGTGCGAGAGGATTTTAATTAACCATTTATATTATAAAACACAAGTCACATAATCAATCAAATTATGCCACGTGGTTTGTGCTTCAATATTTTTTTGACAAATTAAAACCTCTATAAATTAATAATGTTAGGACTAAGAAAATTTATTAATTTATAGAGATAATTCTACGAAAAGGAAAATTATTTTGTTGAATATATTGTCGATTTTTAGTTTTTTACTTTCTTTCGTTAATATTAGTATATATATATATATTTAATTTTAACACTTTACATGAATTATTAAAATGACTTTTCATCGAACAGACGTTGTGAAAACAACCATGACTGATCAAATACACAAAGAGTTATGACATTGATATATAATGTATGCATGAAATTGAAATTATTAATTTATAGTATGATTGTGACCATATTTTTACATAGAAATATTTTAAAAAATATTATCTTATTAATTTATCAAAATTGGTTGATTTATACATTGATCCGAATTGTGACAAGAAAATTTTATTAATTTATAGTGGTTATTAATTTATAAAATATTAATATATAGATGTTTTAACGTATATTTGTGTTTTAATGCGAACTAACTACATGAACATGGGCTAAAATTAAATAGTGAGACTCATAAGCCCATTTTTAGTTCCATTTTCAATACACTATCACGCATTATTTATCGATAATCAATCATCAAATAATATTTTTTTTCCTGATAGCCCAACAGAAGAGAAGCCCAGCACAGATTTACAGATGATATAAACTCTTAAAACTAAATAATGCCATTTGGTAACCAATAGTTTCAAGGTCTAAATCCATAATTAGCTTGGATTAGTATTTTATCATCAATCAAAACCTATGTTTATACCAACATGGGAAGCTCGTGGACTCGGAGTCGGGGATGGAGAGCATTGCTACGACTTATTTTCAACAACTATTTAAATATTCGGACACGGGAAATATGGATGAGGCTTTGTGCGAGTTGAGAACAGTGGTACCTGACTATATTAATGTTTCCCTAACAAAGGATATATCAGAAGGAGAAGTAAGGAAGGCTCTTTATTCGATGCACCCGGAAAAAGCCCCAGGACCCGATGGGATGACGGCTTTATTTTATCGACGATTCCGGCATGTTATTAAACATGATCTAGTTCCGTTGGTAAAAGAATTTATGATATCCGGAACTTTCGACCGAAGACTTAATGAGACGAATATTTGTCTAGTACCGAAAGTGGATAAACCTAAAAGGATGACGGATCTCCGACCAATAAGTCTTTGTAATGTGGCATATAAGGTAATCTCCAAGGTATTATGCTTGAGACTAAGGAGATTTTTACCCAAAATGATATCGTAGACCCAATCGGCATTTGTATCGGGGAGACTAATAACGGACAATATTCTATTAGCGCAGGAAATGGTCCACGGGTTACGAACAAATAAAAAATGTAGGTTTGACCATATGGCAATAAAAACGGATATGAGTAAAGCATATGATAGAGTAGAATGGCCTTTCCTGCAGGAAGCAGTATTACTGAAGCTAGGTTTTAGTACCACATGGGTAAAATGGATTATGTGGTGTGTTAGTTCTGTTTCGTATCAAGTCTTGATTAATGGCCATCCTAGAGGGTTGATCATACCGGAACGCGGTCTGAGACAAGGGGACCCAATGTCCCCATATCTGTTTATTCTATGTACGAAAGTGTTAATTTCTTTAATCAAGAAAGCAGAGAGGGACTCACACATCTCGGGCATTAAAGTGGCAAGGAATAGTCCTGCGGTGTCCCATTTATTATTTGCGGATGATAGCCTTTTCTTCTGTAAGACAGACGAAAGAGAATGTAGGAAAATCTTGGGGATACTAGAGCTATATGGAAGAGCATCGAGGCAGGAAATTAATTTTGCAAAATCATCAATAATGTTTGGACACAATGTGGATTTAGGGACTAAGACGGATATGAAAAATATTCTAGGTATTCAAAAAGATGGAGGTATGGGTGCATATTTGGGAATCCCGGAAAGTTTAGGTGGAGCAAAAAGTAAAATATTCAGTTATGTTCAAGAACGGTTAAATGAGAGGATTAATGGCTGGACAACCAAGCTGCTATCACGAGGAGGGAAGGAAACACTAGTCAAATCAGTGGCCTTAGCCCTACCTCTGTATGTTATGTCATGCTTCGAATTGCCCCAGACGTTAACGAAAAAGTTAACCAGCGCGATATCCAAATTCTGGTGGATCTCCAATGGAAGAAACAGCGGTATACATTGGGTAGCATGGGAAAAAATGTGTGAGTGCAAACACGAAGGTGGCATGGGCTTTCGATCGTTACAAGAGTTTAATAAGGCTTTATTAGCAAAACAATTTTGGCGTTTGTCTCAATTCCCAGAATCTCTAGTAGCAAGAGTGTTCAAGGGGAGATATTTCTCGAGGGTACACCCTTTTATGGCAAAGACACCACGAGCTCCATCCTTTGGATGGAGGAGCATTTATTCTTCAAGGGATCTATTGATGAGAGGGTTGAGGATAATGCCCGGAAATCAAGCAAAATATCGGTCCGGGGGGACACATGGATTCCGGGTACGGACCCAAGACCGGCGCAAGGAAGAGGAAGTCCGTTATTTCCGAGTTGAAAGTTAAGGATTTAATTAATCCTAACACTCTTGAGTGGGATAATCAAGCTTTAGCGTCCTTAGTAACCAGAGATGATAAGGTCTTAATCCAGGGATTACCGATCAGTAAAAGATCGGCTTTGGATAGATGGACATGGCACTACACACTATCAGGAAAATATACGGTAAAATCAGGCTTTAACCTGCTCGCAAAAAATCAAGAAAGAGAGTATCTCAGCTAATCAATGGGGACCTAATATTAACGGGTTAATAACAAAAGTGTGGGATACACAATGCCCACAGAAATTGAGGCATTTCATGTGGCAAATATTATCGGGGAGTATGGCAGTTAGAGAAAGATTAAACTCTCGAGGTATACAATGTGACCCGGTTTGCCCACGATGCGAGAAAGAGATTGAGACAATAAATCATGTGTTTTTTGAATGTACACATTCACTTTACACATGGGGTGTCTCACCAGTCTCAATCAATCAGGACTTTCCACAAGGAGGTGTGTATTCAAACATGAATTACTTATTATCCAAGCTGCAAGTAGTTGAGAGAGAGAATCACGAAAAAGAATGTTATCCTTGGATATTATGGTATATCTGGAAATCAAGAAATAGAAAGGTTTATGAGGATGTGGAAATGGATCCACCCGATATAATTGAAATGGCAATAAAAGAATCAAGAGCTTGGGCGGAAGACCAAAACGTGGAGGAAGAGGTAGATAATAGGATAAGTTTCTTTGCGCTAGAAGACTCGCAGAACGTGGTTTCAAGATTAGTTTGTCAAGTAGATGGATCATGGAAAAATACAGAGGTGTTTGAAGGATTAGGATGGATTTGTATAAATGGGGATGGCTCAAGCCATCTAATGGGAACAAGTCGGAGACCACGGGGTTTATCTCCTCTACACACTGAGTTTAGAGCCTTATTATGGGCCATGGAAGTTATCAAAGCACGGAATATCTCCTGTCAGACATTCGAATCAGACAGTACGACATTGGTGGCAATCTTGCAGAGTCCCACAGAGTGGCCTGCGTTTAAGACAATGATCGAGGAGTTTGAGACGTTGCTCGAGTACTTCACGGACTTCGAATCAAAAAAATATCAAGGGACGAAACACAAAAGCGAGATAAGTTGGCGCGTTCGGGAAGAGTTCATCCATTTGCTTCTACGTATATCAGCGAGGCTACACCGAGTTAGATTTACGACGAAGCTGCTTGATTTTTAATTTTCGTTAACTGATGTAATAAAAAAAAAAACCTATGTTTATACTAAAACAACATTAAAGGACTTGTGTTCATAGTATATGTGGATCATTATTTATACTTTTTTTGCATCAATGCTATTATAACAAAAGATATAAAAAGACTCATTATCTAAATCTGACATAGTGTGGTTCAAATCCATGTTTTACTAATCTTTAGGTTTGAAATCAATCTTTGTCACTAGACATTAACACACATTTTTTGTAATTTGTAGTCTCATAATATAAGACTAGGATTTAACCCGTGGTACATCACGGGTCTATGATTTTTTTGTAAATAGTTTTCGATGTCTATAAGTTTAATTTATAAATTTGTGATACATCTTTTTGACAATATAATTTGTGATACATCTTTTTGACTAAAATAGTTTTAAATATCAAATAATTTTATATATCTATATATTTAATTTAAGAAGTTTGTGATATTTTTGTTTTGTTTTATGGAATAAATAGAAATATTTAAAAGTTAATTATTATTATGTATACAAACAAATAGGATAAATACCTCAAACGGGTAGAGAAATTTACTAACTGAAAACACTGAATCAGAATTGAAACAAATTTTCTAGAATCGAATCGAATTACACAATAATTATTTAACATAATAACAATTTTAATATTAAAAGTTGTTGAAAATGGAGTATTGTGTAGTACATAATATATATTTTGTCATTTGTGAGTTGGTAGGATAACATATATATATATATATATGTGTGATATTTTTTAGCTAAAGTCTAGGGTCTAGCAAAACTTGGTGACCAAGTTTTTTTCAATTTTGGAAACGGGTTTTATTAATATTATGAATTATATATTTCCATTTTTTGATTTTCGAAATATTTTGTGGCCAAAAGTTAAAAGATTAAAAATTTTGTAATTAATTTTTTACATATTTTTGGTAACACAAATGATTTTAAAAATTACTTGATGAAAATTAGCATTTACATGTTTTCCTTTTTTGATTTTCGTACTAAATAAATACCTTATTTGAATATATGACATTGATTATCAAGGATTATGGTAATAGACAATGATTAATGGTGATACTATTAAGGTACGTTTAGCCTTTTTTTTATTTCGTACATGCATAATACTATATTTAAAAATATTATTTTCTTATTATCAAATAACATTTAAATATTTCAAAATTTTACTACGAAAATTCTGATAATTATTTGTCCTAAATTTTTTAAAAAATTACTATACTTGTTTATGTTTATTTTAGAAAATACATGTTATAATTGTTTTAAAATTTAGCTTTTGATTTAGAAAATAACCTTTATGTTTGTGATATATGGTATTTTAAAATTCTTTTTTTTAATATGTATTTTTAAAAAAATAGTTCATTGGTTTTTAGTATTTGCTTCATATCACTTTTTGTACTTTATATGTGTAATGATTTAAGAAAAACGAAAATTAATTATGTTTGGATGTAAGTTTAGAATTATTCTTTTTGTGATTGTTATCCAAGGTAAGAATAAGACTATATTTGGATAGTTTTGTTTGTATTCTTGGAACTTCATGCTTTGTTGCCTTTTCTTAAAAAGATTTACAAACTTTGGCATCAAGTCTTTACATAATATTGGTAATACGTTAGATTTTTAAAATTAACATTTAATTACTGGCCTTTTTTGTATTTTAATCTAAATCAATATCATATTTTGAATATATGGTATTATTTGTCTTATGTTTATGGTAACACCTCATGATTATTAATGGTACTAATAAGGTAAGTTTAGCATAATACAAATCTAATTTTAATTAGCAAAATTCAAAATTCAAAATTGGAAATTGAGAATCATGTTACATTTCTAGTCATTTTTTTATATTGGGCCCAATATCCATGTTTATTTTAGAAAATACATATCATAGTTTTTTTTAATATATGATATCATAATACAAATGTAACAAAATATTATTTGAAATACATTTTAAAAAAATATTCCAAATGTAATAAAATATTATTTAACATGGTATATGGTATTTTTAACAAAATATTATCTTGTCTAAATTTAAATGAAAGTTAGTATACTTAATTATGTTTATTATAGAAATTTAAAAGTTATAAGAATATTTAAATTCGTAATAAAATATTATTTGGATTTTTTATGTACATTGTAAAATCCAAATAATATAAGTTGAAGAATATAAGAATATAAGAATATTTTATGTTTGAAATAATATTTAAAAGTTATAAGAATATTTAAATTCGTAATAAAATATTATTTGGATTTTTTATTGTTATAAGAATATTTAGAATTTTTAATAACATGGTATATTGTATTTTTAATAATAAAAAAAAATTAATTTTTTTAAAATTATAAAAGAAAAACGAAAACAAAATTGTGTTGGTTGTAGGTTTAGTGTTATTGTTATCCAAGGTAAGGATATAAATATCATTTGTTAGTTTTGTTTGTATTGTGTAAGTTATTGTTTTGCCCTTTATTAAAATTTTAAACATATGGTAAAGCAATGACATAGATTGTAAATAAGTGTGATTTTTTGGAGATTTTCAATTTAGTACTTCAAAAATACTAATATAGATTGTTGTTGTACCTTCTTTGCGTAGTATAATAATAAGTTAAAGCGGATGAGCAAGTGGTCCAATGGTAGTTACCTCTGCATCTAATCGCATAATCCGGGGATCGAACTTCGCCGCTCTCAGTTGGGAGAGAACTACTTAGACACTGCATTATAATGAAAAAAAAAAATAAGTTAAAAACAATTTAAAATGTAGAGTGGGTAATTTAATATTTTCTCAAGATTCTCTAGATGTTTATAAAGTCAATTTTTTTTGGTAAGATAATTATGTCACGGGATCGTGACTAATAATTTAAATTCATTATATCATCTAATAGAGCTATTTAAAATTATGGAAGATTTCAACGATGACAATGTCTTTTCCATTAAATAAAAATTAAAAAATTATTAATTAATCTCCTATATGAATTAGATTAATGATGGTGTCGAATGTTTACATTTATAAAAATAGTTCTTTGGGCAGCCGAATTAAAATGGAAGTCTTGGTCGTCACATAAAAACAATTATTATTAGGCTTAATTTATTATGAACCAAAGTGAATTTGGCCAAATCTAAAAATACCATTTTTAAAATTATGAATCAAAAATACCATCACAATTTTTTAAAATATTATTAATAAAAATACTATGATATTTTAAGTTGAATTATGACAAATTGTGAATTTATAGAATATCAAGTTTGTATTCCTCTGACTCTTAGGTGTGTATTTTTAACCTAACAACTTTCTAAAGAAAGAGAACGATACAAATAGAAAATATAAGATTAAGTAAATATATAGGAAATATAGAAATATATTTGAATAAATTAAAACTTTTAGAACTAATCTTTAACCTATTCAAAATAAAATGCTAAACACTAACTATTAGTATATTCACATCCATTAGTTTTTTTTAACTCTAAAATGCTTTAAAACCTAGGTTTTCATTTGTGCTATTTTAGGAAAGAAAATTGAGTCGTATGTTTTAAAACAAAGTTGCAATGGTTGACACAAAAAACATTAATGGTATTTTAATTTTACTTAGAGCTTGACTGGTTAGGCGGTAGTTTTTTGATTTTTTTGGTATAGGATTTATGCCGTAGATTTTCTGGTTGTAGATTTTTTTGCTCTAGTTTTCAGAAAAATGAAAACTTGTTTTTTTGCTTTAGAATAAATTGTTATGCAAACCCAAAATAAAATAAAGTGTCTCTAAAAATTATTTTAAATACAAAGCATGATTGATTTTTTATGTGGTTGTAAAAAAATTAAAGGTTTTATAAAGTTTTTAAAGCCTCTATCAATCACTCCTTATTTATTCTAGGACTTGTCTTTACTTTCTAGTTTGTGTTTAATTAAGAGCTTTGTTTTAAAACTCGTCCGCTTAGCCGATTAGTCTCTCGCGTTTCCGCTACTCAGTGATCATCCGCGCCAATTAAGTTTTTTGCCGCGTAAATTTAATAACTAGAATAAAGGAGTCTAATTCTATAAAATTTTGCATAATTCAATTAATTTTTAACTATTTATTGACTAAATTGATCACTTACATTTAATGGAAAATATATGAAAATATAAATTTATCCAAAAATTACTCCCCAATTAATTTGATTTTTTCTTTAGGCGCTAGATCGTGCCCAGCGATTCTAGAACCTTGATTAAGAAATAAATATATACTATAAGTGGTCATTAATGGCTGAAAGCTAGAACTTGAACGGGTCAACAAAGGCACGCCAAATCTTAAAAATCTCCAGAAGCTCAAATTTTTTTCGATCTTCCGTTTCAAATTCAACGTTCCCTTGGTCTCCTCTCTCACCACATTATACATCTCATCCGTTATTCGAAGATTTGATCTGTGCCCAATTCTCAGGTTCCTTGTTCTTTATTGCACACCAAGTGTTCGATCTTTTGTCTCACTGAACATTCTTGTCTTCTGGGTTACGTTTAAGATTTGATCCCACCACTTAAAGTTTCTATCTTTTGTTTTATTTGTTGGATCTTTTGTCTCCCTAAACATTCCTCTCTTCTGGGTTATGCTTAAGATTTGATCCCACCACTTAAAGTTTCTATCTTTTGTGTTCTTTATTGATTCTTTTGTCTCACTAAACATTCCTCTCTACTGGGTTACGTTTAAAATTTGATCCCACCACTTAAAGTTTCTATCTTTGGGGCTTTTGTGATGGCGTATCATCCGGTTTATACAGAGACTATGTCAATGGGAGGAGGGTCAAGCCATGGCCAAGGCCAACAATTCGTGCCCTTTGCTACAAGTAGTGGATCTTTAAGGGTAGAGTTGTTACATGGTAACTTAGACATTTGGGTTAAAGAAGCTAAACATCTACCTAACATGGATGGGTTTCATAACAGGCTTGGAGGGATGCTGTCTGGTTTAGGCCGTAGCAACAGTAGTGTGAAACCACCCAAGATAACAAGTGATCCTTATGTCACTGTCTCCATCTCAGGTGCTGTTATAGGCAGAACTTTCGTGATAAGCAATAGCGAGAACCCTGTTTGGATGCAGCATTTCGATGTACCGGTGGCTCATAGTGCTGCAGAAGTTCACTTTGTGGTGAAAGACAGTGACGTTATTGGCTCACAGATCATAGGAGCTGTTGGGATCCCTACAGAACAGTTGTGTTCTGGGAATAGGATCGAAGGATTTTTTCCGATACTTAATAGTAGTGGGAAGCCTTGTAAACAAGGCGCTGTGTTGAGTTTGTGTATTCAATACATTCCTATGGAAAGGATGGGACTTTACCAAATGGGTGTTGGTTTTGGTAATGACTGTGTAGGAGTTCCTGGTACTTACTTCCCTTTGAGGAAAGGAGGTAGGGTTACTCTGTATCAGGATGCTCATGTCGATGACGGTACTCTCCCGGGTGTGTATCTCGATAATGGAATGCAGTATAGCCATGGAAAATGCTGGGAGGATATGGCTGATGCGATAAGACAGGCAAGAAGGTTGGTTTATATCACAGGTTGGTCAGTTTATCATCCGGTTAGGCTTGTTCGTCGTAATAATGATCCAACAGATGGTACTTTAGGGGATTTGCTTAAACTCAAATCTCAAGAAGGTGTTAGAGTTTTGGTTTTGGTGTGGGATGATCCAACTTCAAGGAGCCTTCTTGGGTTCAAAACCGTAAGAATATACTGATTTTCTGCTTAATACATTCTATTTTTGTTTACCTAATAGCAGATTTTACCTGTAAACTATATGCTAGTAGCTAGATTGACATTTCGATAGTGAAATAAATGTTTCTGCAACGAGAAAATGAAGTAACCTATGTAGTTATACTGTATATAGTTTTTTTTTCGAACAGACATTAATTTCGCTGTTTGCTGTTTGTGTGCAATTTGGACACTCAGATGCTGTTTGAAAATATATGGTTGTTTTAGGTTTGTATTTATATTTTAATACTTGCTTCGTTGATTTTGTTGTAGAGTACGATTGCTTTGATATGTTTGAGTATTAACTTAAGCAAAAATGCATATATTGTTGCTTGCAGCAAGGAGTTATGAACACAAGCGATGAAGAGACTCGACGGTTTTTCAAGCATTCCTCAGTGCAAGTTCTCCTTTGTCCCAGATCTGGTGGGAAAGGTCACAGCTTCATTAAAAAATCTGTAAGATGCTCATTACTTTGCTTGACTGCTTAAACTCTATAATGTATAAGCTTTATCATAGAAAATCTGAGTGTCTTTATGATGATCAGGAAGTTGGAACTATCTACACACATCATCAAAAAACAGTGATCGTAGATGCTGATGCACCTCAAAACAGAAGAAAGATCGTAGCGTTTGTTGGAGGGCTAGACGTATGCAACGGAAGATTTGATACTCCCAAGCATCCTCTCTTTAGGACACTAAAGACACTCCATAAAGACGACTTTCACAACCCAAACTTTGTGGTAACCATTCAAGAAAAATCATGCTTGGTTTCAATTTTTCAAACGGACTACAACTAATTATTGATTCTTTTTCGTATTAGACTACTGCGGATGATGGACCAAGAGAACCGTGGCATGATCTACATAGCAAGATTGACGGTCCAGCTGCATATGACGTGCTTGCTAACTTTGAAGAACGCTGGAAAAAGGCTTCGAAGCCTCGAGGAATGGGGAAACTAAGATCGTCTTCTGATGATTCTTTGCTTAAGATAGACAGAATGCCCGACATCATGGGACTATTAGAAGCTTCTTCTGCTGGTGAAAATGATCCAGAGTCTTGGCATGTTCAGGTAACTATCATATGATAACTCATGATGTTTTATATTGTCATAAAAGGAATCTCATTCGTTTCGACGATTTATAGGTTTTCCGATCAATTGATTCAAGCTCGGTCAAAGGGTTCCCGAAGGACCCAAAGGAAGCTACGGGAAGAGTAAGCGCAACTTTGAACTTTGTAATCTCTATTTTCACCATGATGTAACTCTCTTTCTGATTATGTATATGTGAACAGAATCTTCTGTGTGGGAAGAATATACTCATAGACATGAGCATACACGCGGCTTATGTTAAGGCCATACGATCTGCTCAGCACTTCATCTACATCGAGAACCAATACTTTCTTGGTTCATCATTCAACTGGGATTCAAACAAAGACTTGGGTAAGCTTTTGAAGGCGAACTCAGTACAAAATTTCAATCAATGAGTATAGTAATAACAAGGAGTCTTGGCGTTACAGGTGCTAACAATCTGATACCCATGGAGATCGCGCTTAAGATTGCTAACAAAATCAGAGCCAGGGAGAAATTTGCTGCTTATATCGTCATACCAATGTGGCCAGAAGGTGCTCCAACAAGTAACCCTATTCAGAGAATCCTGTACTGGCAGGTAAAATACTTTGTGATATTAAACTATCCTCGATGTCGAACAGCCTTAAGTCTTCTTTTATAATGTAATCTTATAACGATATGTGCAGCACAAGACCATGCAAATGATGTATCAAACAATCCACAAGGCACTTGTAGAAGTTGGGCTTGATGGTCATTTTGAGCCACAAGACTTTCTCAACTTCTTCTGTCTTGGAACCAGAGAGGTGGCCGATGGAACGGTTAGCTTGTATAATAGTCCTCGTACTCCACGTCAGACAAATGCAAATGCAAATGCTACACAGGTATATACATATTAATACAAGCCCAAGATGAATCTTGTCTGAAATCTTCGGTTTTCGCTCTAATGGCTAATGTAACTATTTACAGGTGCAAGTTTTGAAGAGTCGGAGATTTATGATATATGTGCATTCGAAAGGTATGGTAGTGGATGATGAATTCGTATTGATTGGTTCCGCGAATATCAACCAGAGATCATTGGAAGGAACTAGAGACACTGAAATCGCTATGGGAGGGTATCAACCACACCATTCTTGGGCTAAGAAAGGTTCTCGTCCTCGTGGTCAGGTAAAAACATTGGCGCTTCTCAAAAATACCATTTTCTTGAGTTTTTAGGCCCAAAATAACCATCACAAGATTTAAAGCCAAAAATACCACTAAAAAGACTACAAAATTTAAATTACCTTAAAACCCTTCAAAATAAATCCTAAACCCTTTAAACTAACCCCTAATCCTTGCAAAACTAAATCCGAAAATTAAGGTTTTAAAACATACATCGCATGTGGTAGTTTTGGTATAATTTTTTTATTAATGGTAGTTTTATCTTAAAAACTTGTGATGACATTTTGGCCTACACAAATTTTAGTGGTACTTTAAGGAATTTCTCAAAACAAAAGTTTCGGAAACTTCCTAGTTTTCATTGCATTTCATGACCTAAAAACCAAGAAACCAACCAATCTATGTACCTCTAAAACACGGTTTTATCGCAGATCTTTGGCTATAGAATGTCGTTATGGGCAGAGCATCTAGGGTTTCTAGAGCAAGGTTTCGAAGAGCCGGAGAACATGGAATGTGTAAGAAGAGTTAGGCAGTTAAGTGAGCTTAATTGGAGTCAATATGCATCAGAGGATGTCACAGAGATGACAGGTCATCTTCTAAAGTATCCAGTTCAAGTAGACAGAACAGGTAAAGTTAGTTCTCTTCCTGGCTGCGAGACATTCCCTGATCTTGGTGGTAAGATTATTGGCTCTTTCCTTGCGTTACAAGAAAACCTAACCATATGAAACTTGCTTTTGTGGTGTGGTTATGTTATGTTTTGTTTGTTTGTTTGTTTTCTTCCACTTCACGAAACTTATATGAGTGTAATATTAATGACAAGGTGTGCCTTTAGGGTTCATTTGTGTGTGTGTGTGTGTTTTTCTATTGAATTCTACGATATGTAAAATTATTATTTATTGCAATTACCTCGATTGATTAGTGTGTGTTTGTGATTTGGTTACATTTTTATTATAAGTGGTGTGTAAGGTTTTGTTTATTGTTTTGCAAAATTTATGATAAATATACAGTGAAATCTCTAATAAATTAATAATGTCCGTACTACGCTAATTCTATAAAAAAATGAGGAATTCATAAAACTAGTCCATTTCAATCTTTACTTCACAAAACTACATTTAATTTAATATTTGTATATATTTAAACATTTTTCAAAACTTTAAAATGTTAATTTTCCTTTTAGAAAATTACCAAAATTATAATATTTTCATTTAGGTTCGCTAATTTCGTGTTTAAAGTATAGAATTTATTTGGTTTTAATTTTGAGTGTTAAGGTGTAGTTTTGAAAATTGATTATGAAATGGTTTACTTTTGTAAAATGCAATTTAAATGGGATAGTTTTGTAATTCCCCAAAAAAATATTAATATCAAATTGTGATCATTGATTTACTTAGAGAAAAATTTTAGTATTAAATATTAACATCTTTGTTTTTAAAGATAATATATATATATATATTTAAAAGTTTTTAATATTACTATATTTTTATTGATTTACAAACAAATAATAATTTAATCATTTAATACTAAAAATTGTTATAATTTTTTTGTTGTTACTGTTTGTTATCCAAATTACCTGGATGTAAAATACTAAACCGGAACATAACTAAATATCCAAATTAAAACCGATCCAAAAAATAAATATCTCGAACGGAAGAAAATTTACTAACCGAAAATTCGGAACCAAAATCTGAAACAATTTTTTTTTTGAAATAGAACCGAATGATCCAAAATTATTTAAATAATGATGATTTTAATATTAAAAATTATTAAATTAAATTTTTTTGTTACTATAAATTGATTTATTCCAAACTGTTTTACACTATGAAAGTTGTTATTTATTATACTATAAAGTGAAAAAATACTCGAATCTAAATTAACGCATCGAAACCAAATCGAAATATTCGAACAGAAACCGATCCATAAAATAAATAACTTGAACGGGTAGAAAAATTTACGACCCGAAAACCTAGAACCAAATCTGAATTGAAACTAAATTTGTAAAACTGAACCGAACTGTTAGGGTTACCCGAATTTTATACTATGAAAATTATTATTTATTATATTATAAGTGTGGACAAAATATTTGGATCCAAATTAACGTATCAAAACAAAACTGAAATATTCGAACCGAAACTGATCCAAAAATAAGTAACTCGAACGGATAGAGAATTTTACTACCTGAAAACCCGGAACCGATCCGAATCGAACCTAAATTTTAAAAACTTAACCGAACTACCAGATTTACCCAAAATTTATTTAAAATATAAATAAATTTAATTATATATACAAATAATTTATTTAAATATATTCATAATATATAATATTAGTGGTTGGTTTTGTGTTGAAAATATTTTTTTTATTGATTTCTTTATTATTATTTCAAATTTTAGCTAAATTTTAAGAATATAATAATATTAATGATATATGTTTGTATGTATGTTTAATATAAAACTTGTTTTGAAATTGTTATCAAATTAATAATAAGATTATTCAAATAGATTTTGTTTGGTAAGTATAAATTATGATTTTACATTTAATGAATTATTTTTTCATGTTTAAACCTAATGACATAGCGTGTAATTAAGTGAATTTTTTCGGAAAAATTCAAAAATAGTACTTCAAAAATAATAATACAGATGTTTCAACATTTATGGTATTTAAATCGGACGGTAGAGAATGATGAGTGGATCGTAATCTGACGGTGACGGAGATTCCAAAGTTTCGGGGAGATTTTTATAAAACGACATATGTTTCACTTATGTTTTACTTCAAAGTCAGACTCAGACATAACTCACTGAAATCACACGTTTGTGTCTATTAAACGCAGCGGTTGCAGCGGTTGCTGTTGCGGTTGAGGGAGATTGCTGAAGCTGGCGATGGCGGTTAATTATGGTATTAGGCGGTTTGTACGATCAGTATAACGGTTAAAAGATTTTGTGTTTGCGGGATATTTTTGATTGGTTGACAAACGTCAGTAGTAATTGTTAAAAATTATCAAAATTATTTGAAAATTACAAACATCACAACTATATTTTATATCGTCACAACTATGATATAGAATATATTTTTTCGAAAATATATAAAAAGTAATATATTATGATATCTTATAATAAATTAAAAATAATAACAATGAAAACTAAAGAAAAGACCTAAATAATTATTCAAAACTTTTTTATTTATAGATACATTTTTAGTATTATTATTTGTAATATTATTATGGATAAAATAATTCTTTTTCTAAATTTTTTTTTAATATTATTGAAAAAATAAATTATTTAAACCAATCGCAATCGCCCGCAATCGCAAACGCTAGCGGAAAGGAGCTTTTGAAATATGGCGATTTCGAGTGGTGCAAAACGATGAAAAACTCGTATAAAGCGATTTGAGTGATTTTTGCAAACGCGATAAATCGCAATCGCCCGCAAAAGCTGCGTTTGCGGGTGGTTGCGGGAGAACCAATCAACACCTAAATTATTTCATTTTTTCTGTAAATTAATTGGAACACAATACCAAACCAAATCAAAAACCAAAACCAAAAACCCAATCGGAAATTCAGGAAAACACACACCCTTTCTCTTTCACGCATTCAACATTTTCCAGCTAATTATTTTAAAAAGGGAAATCAAAGAAAATAATCCACTTCCTAAAAATATTGTATATTATTTTGATTCCAGATAATATTCTATTTTAATATTCTATTTAATTATTTTCCAAAAATTGGAGGAATTCACAAATTACATCATTTTAACCATTCTTTAACAAAACTACACCCAATTCCATATTTTTATATATATTTATACATTTTCAAAAATTTAAATTGTTGATTTACCTTTTAAAAACTTACCAAAATTAAAAAAAATATTTGGTTTGCTAATTACTGTTTAGAATATAATATTTAAGAGTGTGTGAGTAGAGTTTATTTATATTTAATTATGAGTGTTTAGTTATAGTTTTGAAAAATGATTTTGAAATGGTGTAGTTTTGTTAAATGAAATTCAAAAAGTGTAGTTTTGTAATTGTCCCAAAATTGTTTTTCAATTTGGGAATTACAAATCTACATAATTTGAATTGCATTTTACAAATTACACATAAATACTCAAAACTAAATCGACATAAACCCTATCCACATCGTACCCCGTTAATATTATATTTTAAACTCTAATTAGCAAACTCAAATTTAATTTTGGTAAATTTTCAAAGAGTGAATCAACTTTTAAAATTTTAAAAGAATATAATTATAGAAAAATATTGAATTAGATACAGTTTTGGGAATTCCTCTTTCACAATAATAAAACTAGTAAGTATTTTAAGGTGACTTCACAAAATCACAAGTGTGTAATTTTAGGAATTTTCTATTACATCTACATTTTAATAATAAATTTGAATTTTAAATGAAGTACAACTGTACAAATATTTGGTTGACCCCCAAAAAAAAAAGAATAACTAATAAGTCTAATATTTTATATTTATTTCTCCTGAATTATTAAATAAAATTGAGTTTCTTTCTCTGTTTCTCAAACAGATTCATTATATTCTTAGATATCATTTCTCTCTTCTCAAAAATCAAACCTTTGATTTCAAAAATGGCTAACAACGTTGGAGTATTGGCTATGGACATCTATTTCCCTCCCACATGTGTTCAACAAGTAACAAAACCTATTTCATTTTAACCAATTCAATATATATATATATTTATTATTAAGAAGCTATTACATTGATACTCTGTTTCTGTCTGATTTTTTTCTTTTTGGCTTTGTAATGAGGCCAAGTCAGAAAATACTACAAATTTGGTTGAGGATACTTTGAGATTGATTTTGATAAATAAAAAATTGAATTTATGAGTATAAAAGTGTAAACCTTTATTATAGTTTTGTGGTTTGTTATTATTGTCTCATTGAGATTACTATTTTTTAACAAATATTTCTTGTAATTTTGTAAACAATACACTAGATCTACAACATTTTATAAGTTCTTGATTTTAGGATTTTTTTATATTTGAAACTTTTGGGTTTGTACTTTATAAATGTGTGTTCTTTTGTGTTATAATAGGAAGCATTAGAAGTTTATGATGGAGCAAGCAAAGGCAAATACACAATTGGACTTGGCCAAGATTGTTTAGCTTTTTGCACTGAGCTTGAAGATGTTATCTCTATGAGGTAATAGTCTATGCACATTATCATTGTAAAGACCTAATTAAAACTTTTCTTAATAGTTGAAATGTTTCTTGTTTATTAGTTTCAATGCGGTGACATCTCTTCTTGAAAAGTATAAGATTGATCCGAAGCGAATCGGGCGTCTTGAAGTAGGAAGTGAGACTGTCATTGACAAAAGCAAGTCCATCAAGACCTTCTTGATGCAACTCTTTGAGGTCTTTTTATACTTTTTGCTACTTAAAATTCGAGGAAACTCTCAATTTTCGTGAGAAATTGAAAAAAATACACTTTTTAACTTTAGAAAACTACACCCAATTATTCTAAAATACACAATTTCAAGGGTTTAAATGATTAAACAACACCTCTCAATTTTGAATTTATATTTTTCATTTGGGTTCAATATTCAATGTTTAGAGTTTAGTTTTGAAAGAGGTAGGGTTTAATGTTTAGCGTTTATCTGGATTCAGCATTTAGTATTTAAGTGTATTTGTGAAAATGGATTTTAAGTGAGTGTTCAAAGTACACTCATAAAGGTGCATTTATGCAATTTTCCCAAGTTTATTAGTGTAAAAACTAAAAAGATACTAAAAGTTTGTTTTGTGTGTGTTGTGAATGAGCAGAAATGTGGAAACACCGATGTTGAAGGCGTTGATTCGACCAATGCTTGCTATGGAGGAACTGCGGCTTTGTTAAATTGTGTGAATTGGGTTGAAAGTAACTCGTGGGATGGACGTTACGGCCTCGTCGTTTGCACTGACAGCGCGGTAACAACAACATAGAATGTTGCTACTTATGTCTTAAGACTTGACTTAAAAGAGTCTTTTGCCTAAAATTTTGACATGTTTAGGTTTGAAAATGCTTTTTTTTTTAGGTTTATGCAGAAGGACCCGCGAGGCCCACAGGAGGAGCGGCAGCGATTGCTATATTGATAGGACCAAATGCTCCTATCGTTTTCGAAAGCAAATTAAGAGGAAGCCACATGGCTCATGTGTATGACTTTTACAAGCCAAATCTTGCTAGCGAGTACCCGGTAATAAACATATCATCTCAAGTACTATCTACACAAAATAGCACATATGTTTACAATGTATCCTTGACCTTGTAGGTTGTTGATGGTAAGCTTTCGCAAACTTGTTACCTTATGGCACTTGATTCTTGCTACAAACATTTATGCAACAAGTAAATGTGTTTTACTACTATTACAATAAGAGTTTCTTTTCTTTAGATGTTTTGGTGTGACTCATTTTTTTTCGATTCTTCGGTTATTTTTTATTAGATTTGAGAAGCTAGAGGGTAAAGAGTTCTCCATCAACGACGCCGATTACTTTGTCTTTCATTCTCCATACAACAAAGTAATTTTCTTAAACCTCGAAGGATAGTTTTCTTTCTATTTAAAGTGTGATTTACCGGCCTTTCTCGATTTCGTTATTTTGTAGCTTGTGCAGAAAAGCTTTGCTCGTCTCTTGTACAACGACTTCTTGAGAAACGCAAGGTTCTTGAATCTTCGTGTCGAAAGTGTTGTACTTGTTTTGTTACAGGTAACATAATACTTTGTATATCGCAGCTCTATTGATGAAGCTGCCAAGGAAAAGTTCTCGCCTTACTCATCTTTGTCCCTCGATGAAAGTTACCAAAGCCGTGATCTTGAAAAGGTTTTTCTTTCATCATTTCTCCTTTTCTTCGACACCGTGAGAAAGAAAAAACCGTGTGATAGCTCAAAGTATTGTGTAGGTGTCACAACAAATTGCGAAACCGTTTTATGATGCTAAAGTGGAACCAACAACTTTAGTACCAAAAGAAGTCGGTAACATGTACACAGCTTCTCTCTACGCCGCATTTGCTTCTCTCATCCACAATAAACACAATGGTTTGGTAATAACAAATATTTATCTTCTTCTGACGCTAATGAAATTTATTGCATTTTGTTTAAAGTTTTAAAATTTGTGTTTGGTTTCTTGGTTGTATACTTGTATATAGGCGGGGAAGCGGGTGGTTATGTTTTCGTATGGAAGTGGTTCAACCGCGACAATGTTCTCATTGCGTCTCTGCGAGAATCAGTCTCCTTTTAGCCTTTCGAGCATCGCGGCTGTAATGGACGTTGGCGGTAAATTGAAGGCTAGACATGAGGTAACAATTGCCAAATATACCACTTTTTCAAAAGTACCATTGCAAAAAATGTTTTTTTCCCAAAACTTAGAGTATTTTAAAACCTTCAAGAACCCTCAAGACAAAAAAATACTCCCTTCAAAACTAAACACAAGACCCAAAATGAAAAAAACTAAGTTTTAAAATGTTAAGTTGTTTTTTGTTTATGTGATTTTTTTTGGGAAAATTTTGAGTGCTAATTTTGGCACAAAAACATTTATACTGGCATTTAAGAAAATTTTCTTCTATACAAAAAGGGTGCACAATCCTCTTTCAAATTATTCGATTACGAAATATATAATTGGTTTATTACATATTTGGTTTGGATTGGTTAAACCGGGATTTGAACATCCTTATTACCGAAACTCCGGTTCTACTTAGTATCTTGAACCATTGGTTCTTGTGTTTGTTTTGTTTTGTTGTAGTATGCACCTGAGAAGTTTGTGGAAACAATGAAGCTAATGGAACATAGGTATGGAGGAAAAGACTTTGTGACAAGCAAAGATGGTATTTTAGACCTTTTGGCACCGGGAACTTATTATCTGAAAGAAGTTGATTCCTTGTACCGGAGATTCTATGATAAGAAAGGTGAAGATGGATCTATAGCCAATGGACAATGAATCTTTTATAAGAGAAGAAGAAGAAATAATAATCATAATAATAAATCACTTGAAAGATGATGGTCTCTCTTTACTCACACTCTTATGTTACTTTTTTTAACATTTTAAACGTTTTTATAAGTTTGTTATTATTTTGATTTAGAGACAAAGATTATATGCTTTGTGTTTTTTTATTTCTTCCACCCTCTCAAGCTATTTTGTCTCTCTTCTTAAACTCATATGATATTGTTCGTTTTGTATGACACTAGCAAAATCCAGGTATATATTTCATCGGTGTTCTTTTCAAATAATCTCATACTTCCTCCGTTTTTTAATGTCGGATTTTCTAGAAAAAAATAGACTTAAGTTAGACTTAAGATATTTATTAGACACATTTGTGTAATTTTATATGTTGAATCCCAACAAATCTTCTATTAACTAAATATCGGTAGCCAAGTGATTTCCGTCTCAAGAGGATTTAAACATTGTTGGTCCAGGATAGGACTAAATGCGAAATTATTTAGGGATTATTTTTTTAAATGCCATTAAAATGTCAATTTTCTACGTGAACCAAAGAAGACGACGAATGACGAATTTGTCTTCGTGTTTTATCCGGTTGGTGTTCGTGAACTAAAGTTTGTCTACGGAAAAAAAGTTAGATTTGTCATTATTCGTCTTTTTTTCTTCCACATGTGATATTTTTCGAAATCTTTTAATTTTTAATGGCTTAACGCCTAATTTTTTCAATTATTTAATCCTTGTTTTTGAACAAAAGGAATATTAATAATTTTCAAACAAAGGACCACAAAATTAGTCACATCTCCTCCAATAAAGCTTGGTATCCATTTTTGTAGCATTTTTAAATAATCACTAGCTAACATATGCTTTGTTAGAAAGACTTTTGATATATTGCATGGTTTGTTTTGAGAGCTTCTCCTACACTTAATATCTAACCCACATTCTCTTTTGTGGGACAAGTGCCCCACATTTGAAAATTAGGCAAAGCCGGTCTAGATACAATTACATAGAAACTTTTTGGGTGGTATCCAATTTCAAAACCTCTGAACTTTTATTAATCTTTCCCAAAATATTTTAAACTATTAAAACTTAAAACTTAATCTATTCTACCAAATATTTATTTTCTATGAAATATTTATTAAAGGTTTCCTTCTACCAAATAGTATTTTTAAATCTAAACGTTTAGATAAAACTTAATCCCTAAGACATTATTTGTGAAGTGATTTTTGCTTAAAATCTTAGGTGTCAACACCACGACGAGTTTCAGCTAATTAAATGTGACATGAAATATATAACCAATAAGAATCAATCTAATTTACAACATGTAATTTTTTTTAATAAAAACAAAAAAGATAAAAATGTTTTAAAGGTCCAACAATTTAAAATATGAAAACCGTCTCTAAAAGAACAATAATTTTATTGAGAAAATTTTATATAACTTTAAAACATCTAAAAACTCAAAAATATTTTTAATATTGTACGATTTTCGTAAAATTGAAATATTTTTGTTATTTTTTGTTTTCAATTATGTTACCTATTAAATAGTTTGACGATAATTATTTTTATTTTCTTTTTCTTTTTTTAAAAAAATTTTAATCCTATTAAATATGATTACATTTTTTATATTTATATTTATTTTTATGTTTATTTTTTAATTTCATTTTTCACTTTTAATCTTATTAAATAGGAATATTTTTTGTTATTTTTTATCTAAAATTAACTATTACTATAATTTATGTAATAACATTACATGTAATTAAAAAGAATTTTGACGGGTTTCTCAAAATTTGTCCATCCCAATCAATAATATAGTTATATAGTTAGATCATATTGATTTGTTCTAAATGAAAATGATATGTATGAGTTCCCATAAATAGTGAACACAAATTTTATATTTCAACCATAAACATTTTTATATTATGGTTGAAATATAAAATTTATTATTAAATTTTATTCCAAAGATTAGGAAATTTGATTTTAGGAAAAACAATTTTAGGAATTTAGGAAACTTTAAATACGAGATTTTTATGAAATTTGATTTCTTGGAAAATTATTAATCGAGGAGTTTTAGCAAACAAAAATTTGTTCCATGTTTAATGTCAAATATTAACTTCTTTTATTTGCTTAAGAGATTTTAGGGTTTGGGTCTTTAGTTTTAATGTCGAATCATTTTACAAGAATCCGAATTCGATAAAAATTAAAATTGAATGAAGTTGAATTAAAAGATTGAAAATAGAGCGTTATAAATATATATATTTTTTGTGTGGATTGTCCATGATACGAAGTTTCGAAATAATAGTTGTACTTCCTCGATCATGTCTATAGTGACATGGTTCTGAATAGACTATTTCACGACAAAAAATTACACTTTAAAATTAAATCTAATTTAGTAAATAAAAATAGTAAAAAATTTACAACCAAAACAAAAAATAAATCAAATTATAAATATTCTTATGTAATTACCCACCTATACGTAAATATTTTCAAAATTTATTTTCAAAATTTATTCATCGCGTATGGCGCGAGAAATAACCTAGTATATTCCATTATTTCTTATTCACATAAACATCTTGTATATTGTTAAAACAAAAACCTACCAAATAAACGAAACCAGAAACTAAATAAATTGATCTATTACATTGATAATTGATTCCATTAGAAAATGTGACACGCAAAGTTATTTCATAATTTGTAATGAAATTTCCAAGATAAAAAGATTCGGACATTTTGAAGGTATCAAGAAAAGGAATTATTCGTTGATTCCCACCAAAACTTTCTATTTATTTATTTAATTTATTTTATTCAATTATTTTAAAACATTTTTCTCCTTATATTAAAAGTTTAAACAAAGGCACTACAAAATACAAAGAGCCACGTGATCCGTTCTCTACGCTTTTGACTCATCAAATCATTTTTTTATTTTATTTGTAAATAAAAAACTCAATTCCATTAATAAAAAAAAAGAAACATTTCTCTTCTTCTTCTTCGTCTTTTAGGGTTCGTTATTGTGTGTATTTGGGCGTAAGCTCCTCTAAAGCTTTGATTTTTTTTACTGAAATCAAATCGCGAAGATTTCTCGTCTTTGATCTTCGCGCTAAACGGGTTTTTTTTCACCAAGACACAGATTCGTCTTCATTGATTGTTGTGTGTTGGTATGATTTCTCTCCGATTAAAGCTTCAAAAAATTGGATTTTGCATGTTACAGATAATGACATTGTAATCTTTTATTCGAATGTTTGTATTGATGGGTTTTCTTCTTCTTTAGCATTGGATACAAAGATCATCTAAAAATTGAATCTTTTTGAGCCACATGATCTTATGTGGCTTTCTCTGCTTATTGTCCTCTTAAAGCAATTATATGGAGTTTGTTATTTCTCTATGTGATTATTATTAGTTGGGTTTTTACGCTTTTGTGTGATTGTAATAAGCTTTGTTGAGAGAACAAGTGGTTATTTATTTGGTTTTTGTGCTCTTAATTGAAGTGTTTTCACTGTTTAGTTTGGATTGGTATATACTATTTAAGAAACTAAGTAGCCTTTTACGCGCTTGTCGAGAGCAGACGATGTAAGAAATGAGTTATGTAAGGCATGCCTAGGATTGTCTTGATTAGATCTCTGACATAAAAACAGTTGTGAGGAAACTTGAGCTCTTGTTAACAGCTAATTTTGAGAATTTGCGTTATGTTGTATGTTTCAATACGGTTTTGTAGTTTCTTTCTCCTTGATGAGTGATGTACAAAAGGCTTGATTTTTTTGGATTTTAGGGGATGAAGTGGTTCCTTTGTATCAGGCAGCTCTTTAGATTCTCCTCGAAAGCGGAATTTTATAACATTTATAATGTGTTGTAAGATTTGGCACTTGTTTAAGCCAGGATGTCGTTGAGTTGTAGAGTCGAAAGTCCAATAACATATGGCTGTTTTCTCCACATTTGATGCATCAGCAGTTAGTTATATTACTGAAATAGATTCACTTTTTCTTGTTTCCATAGGCACAAGGTTATTCATTGCACTAGAAATTGGAAGCTCGAAGTTATTCATTGACCATTTTCTTCCTTGCTCTGTCAAGATTTGTACTGTCATCAAGAGAGTCAAGAACAAAACTTAATAGGAAACTACATGCTATGGGTTCTGACAAGCACTCTGCTCGTTTATTAAACACCCTTAAAATGGAGAGAGTCAGAACGATTCTAACACATACTTACCCTTATCCGCATGAGCATTCACGTCATGCGATCATTGCTGTGTTTTTCGGTTGCCTATTCTTTATTTCATCGGACAACATGCACACCCTCATAGAGAAGTTTTCAGTCAAGTGGTGGTCTATGTATGCATGCTTGCTCGGTTTTTTCTACTTCTTTTCTTCTCCATTTATTGGGAAGACAATCAGACCAAATTATTCAAACTTCAGTCGATGGTAAGGAACCGTTCATTCCATTATCCAAAACTATTTATTCACATCTTTTACGATTTTAGTTCTCCTTGTTTCAATTGTGTGTAGGTACATTGCGTGGATTTTAGTTGCAGCTTTGTATCATCTTCCTAATTTTCAGTCAATGGGTTTGGATTTGAGGATGAATTTGTCCTTGTTTTTAACGATTTACATATCATCCATAGTCTTTCTTGTTGTCTTCCACATCATTTTTCTCGGTCTTTGGTATATTGGTCTTGTGTCTCGCGTGGCTGGTAGACGCCCAGAGATCTTAACCATTCTTCAAAACTGTGCTGTAAGTTCACCATCACATCAAAGTCACTTATCTGCTTTCATATATAATATGTTGTCGTCTTCATGTCTTTTATCTGTGCAGGTTCTTAGCATGGCTTGCTGTATCTTTTATAGTCACTGTGGTAATCGAGCTATTTTGAGGCAAAAACCTCTTGAAAGACAGCATTCTAGCTGGTTTTCGTTCTGGAAAAGAGAGCATCGGCACAATACATGGCTTGCAAAATTCATTCGCATGAATGAATTGAAAGACCAAGTGTGCTCATCGTGGTTTGCTCCAGTCGGTTCTGCAAGTGATTATCCACTATTATCGAAATGGTTCATTTATGGGGAGGTATCTCTTCTTTAAAGTGTTCTACTGAGCTGTGAATATCTTTAATTTCTTCATCCTCTTATATTTGTATCTTACGATATTCAGATTGCGTGCAATGGGTCTTGTCCTGATTCATCTAATGAAATTTCTCCCATATACTCATTGTGGGCCACGTTTATTGGTCTCTACATTGCCAATTATGTAGTGGAGAGATCAACAGGGTAAGTTGCATCTATAGCACAGTAGTTCTTGTCAAGTTATTATCGGAATTAAAGATCAAGAAAACATTCTTATTTACAACTTTGATCTTACATTCAAATGGCATGTTTAATCTTAATTTTTTTTGTATGATGTTCAGGTGGGCTCTTACACATCCTCTATCGGTTGACAAATGTGAGAAGCTGAAAAAGGAGCAAATGAAACCTAATTTCTTAGATATGGTTCCTTGGTATTCAGGGTATGTTAATGCTAAACTAATATTTCCTTTTTCTTCTTGCCATTGTTTTTATTGTGGCAAGTAAAAATGAAAGCGGGACACATGACCAGGTGCTGACTAGTTATATAATTATATGTTTCAGAACGTCGGCTGATTTGTTTAAAACTGTGTTTGACCTGCTCGTATCAGTGACGGTATTTGTTGGCCGCTTTGACATGCGGATGCTGCAGGTATACCTTTTTTTAGTTTATGATATGGTCAGGTCACTCCTCTTTTTTGCTGACAGGCATGTGATAATTGCATTGTAATGTTTTTGCTTCTTTCCTTTTTTTGACAAATCTTTAGGCTGCAATGACCAAATCTTGTGATGGAACCAAGAGGAAAGAACTTTTATATGATCACCTTGCTGATAAGAAAGACTTTTGGTTTGATTTCATGGCCGATACTGGTGATGGTGGGAATTCATCGTACGCTGTTGCGAAACTTCTTGCTCAGCCTTCTCTTAACGTCTTGGTGGCTGATGATTATGAATATCTGCCACGGGGTGATGTATTGCTTATTGGAGGAGATCTTGCGTAAGTGCTTTACATAGTATATGGTAGTTTTTTTACGTATTCTCGAGCTTTTATCAGCTCTAACGGTGGATGTCTTTCTTAACAGATACCCCAATCCTTCTTCTTTTACATATGAAAAACGTCTCTTTTGTCCTTTTGAGTATGCGCTGCAGCCTCCTCGTTGGTATAAGAATGAATCAATTGCTGTTGACAAGCCCGAGTTACCCGAGGGAGTGTCTGATCTGAAGGATTATGATGGTCCTCAATGTTTTCTCATCCCAGGGAATCATGGTGAGTTTCAGGTCTCAATCTAATTTATATATCAAACAATTTTGCTATAGACTGATTGTTTATTATTTCGCAGACTGGTTCGATGGACTCAATACTTTCATGAGGTATATATGCCATAAGAGTTGGTTAGGCGGCTGGTTTATGCCCCAGAAGAAAAGCTATTTTGCCCTGCAGTTACCTAAACAATGGTGGGTCTTTGGTTTGGATCTTGCACTTCATGGTGATATCGATGTCGACCAGTTCAAATTCTTTTCCGAATTAGCGAAGGAGAAGGTATTTGTGTATTATGTTGCTCGCCACGCTCTATATTAGATTAGCAGATGCTTTGCGATAGTTTGTGTCACCTAGTCAGGGTTGATAACTATTTTGCTAACGACTTACTATAAACTATATTATTCTTGTGTGCATATATGATGTCATTGAAATGCTCCAAACAAGTGATTTAGGGTATCTGTTAGTGGTTTTGTCTTTTCGTTACTGCTTTATTAACATCAGTATTCTTTCTCATTTAGGTTGGGAAGAATGATGGAGTGATCGTTATCACGCATGAACCAAACTGGCTACTTGACTGGTATTGGAGCAGCGATACAGGGAAGAACATGAGACATCTGATATGTGACGTTCTAAAATATAGGTGTAAACTTAGAATGGCAGGGGATTTGCATCATTACATGCGACATTCATGTACTCAATCAGATGGACCAGCCCATGTCCAACATCTTCTTGTTAATGGCTGTGGAGGAGCGTTTCTGCATCCCACTCATGTGTTCAGCAACTTTTCAAAATTCTACGGAGATTCCTACGGAAGCAAAGCTGCCTACCCTTCCTTTGATGATTCAAGCAAGGTAAAAAACTGTAAAGTTACTTCTTCCAGTTTCTTATCACTGACTTGCCTTCCCTTCTTTTCTGTTGTTTGCAGATAGCTTTGGGGAATATTTTAAAGTTTCGGAAAAAGAACTGGCAGTTCGATTTCATCGGTGGCATTATATACTTTATCTTGGTCTTTTCATTGTTCCCTCAGGTGCGTATTAAGCTCCTTCTAAACAATGCACAACATCTAGTTAATAGATAGGAAATCGAGATCAGTGTTTTATATCCCATAGATATTTTTGTTTCCTGAGGTTTTGTAGTTTTTCTTTTACCTTGTGTACTATCTTATTGGCTCATTATTCACATGAAAATTGATTTTCCGTTCTTCGTTGGTTTCAGTGTAAGCTAGATCACATCTTAAGAGGTGATTCGTTTTCTGGTCACATGGACAGCTTCTTAGGCACGGTTTGGAACGCATTTGCATATGTGATGGAAGAGTCTTATGTGTCTTTTACCGGCGTCTTGATGTTGCTGATAACCGCAATCATATTTGTGCCCTCAAAAATATCTCGGAAGAAAAGGGTGTTAATTGGAGTTCTTCATGTTGCTGCTCACCTGATGGCAGCTTTGATTCTCATGTTGATGTTGGAACTTGGCATCGAAATCTGTGTTCAGCATAATCTCCTTGCGAATTCTGGTTAGTCACCATTCCATTGATTGCTCTTTCCATGCATAAGCGCGTTGTTTTATTGCACATGTAGGCTTTTAAGTAGGCTTAGAGACATTTTTATTGAATCACCATCTTGACTAATCACGTGTCATCGGCCTCAAAGGATAATACATAATAGTGTGACATTTTGTGTGACACAGGGTATCATTCATTGTATCAGTGGTACAAATCAGTGGAAAACGAGCATTTCCCGGACCCTACTGGCCTTAGAGCACGTATCGAACAATGGACGTTTGGCTTCTATCCTGCGTGCATTAAGTATCTTATGTCAGCATTTGATGTTCCTGAGGTAAGTATTCTATATTGTGTTTCGATAAATCCAGTTCGAAAAAGCTGACCTGAGTGCTTTGCACATATCAGGTGATGGCGGTTACCCGGACAAATATTTGCAAAGAAGGCATGGAATCGCTTTCCCGAACAGGAGCTGTCATATATTATGCTTCTGTCTTCTTGTACTTCTGGGTCTTCTCAACTCCTGTTGTGTCTATGGTGTTTGGAAGCTACTTGTACATCTCTATCAACTGGTTACACATACACTTTGATGAAGCTTTCTCGTCGCTCCGCATTGCTAATTACAAATCTTTCACACGTTTCCACATCAAAGACGATGGAGACATCGAAGTATTCACTCTCGCAGTTGATAAGGTAACTACAAAACTCTACTTGCAAACCGAATCACCGTAATGCTCTTGCTACAAATGGTTACCATGAACCACATGACACTTCATGAACCAATATTTGTGGATTCTATCATTAGTTTTGTTGATTATATAGCTGTAAACTCATGGTTAAGAAACCGTTAATGTAACCAGAAAGTGTGTGTGTGTGTGTGTGTGATATGGTATGTGTTTAGGTGCCAAAAGACTGGAAGTTGGACAAAGATTGGGATTCAGAGCCAAAACAGAGTATGGAGATGAGCCATAAGAGAAAGTTTCCAAGTAAATGGTGTGCTTCAACAATGCATCAAGACCCTGTCAATACAGTTAAAATAGTGGATCGTTTTGTTATTCATAGATCAGAGAAACAAAACGGTGAATGTTAGTAGATATGTGTGTAATCAGTTTCTTCACTGATCCTTTTTATTGCTTTTAAAATTGTATTAGAGTTTAGAATGTAATGTAGCCTTTGTTTCTTGTTTTTTAAGATGATGAATCAAGATCAATGATTAATATATATATATAAGAAGAATATGATCTTTAGATAAGCTAAACCTTTGGCTCTGCCTTTTCTCTCTAGTGCCTCTTTCTCTATACTTCTAAATCATACAACAAATTCTAAATAATGCTCTTAGTCAAGCCTTATGGTTTAATCTTAAAGAGTCTTACTAATATAAACAAATAGAGGATGGCTTTGATAAAAGCTTTTTAAGAGATACAATGAAGAAGGTGAGTGTTCTTGCATGGCCTTTGCTAACTTATCTCTAGCTTTGTGATGTCTTTGTCCTTATCAGGAATGTTCGCGGGGTTACATTCTCGTTTGAATCCTTCTGTCTGTCACGGGTATACAACATCAGCTAAACTATAAACCACCACGAAAAGCTAAAGAACAGAGCGGTTATTCAGCTAAGCGCGTTCAAGATGCAGTTTCCCGACCTGACGAGAACAAAAGTGTATATATCGTTTGTTTTTCGGACAATGATTGTATGCTTTGTCCCCTTGTCGACGCCTTGTTTATCTTTCAATGTACTAACTATGTATGTTGTGTTGTTTGAATGCACCACAACATTGATACAAAAGGTTACAACAAGTTACAGAACAATAAAGACACCAAAGAGAACTTTGATGGATGTGTCTCATAAGTGATTTTTAAACCCTTATAATGGTTATTCATATAACATCACTAAAGTTACATTGGTCTTAGCGACTAAACAACGGTAAACTTCCATCAAATATAGTTTCACTTTCTGTAATAAACACAAAGGATTAAGAAAAAGAAAACAAAAGTTTTAAACTTGAAAATAAATCTAAGGAAGAGAAGACATAATGTAAAAAAGTATCTTGTGTAGTAATAAATAAAGAAGCTTGAAACATTATAAATAAAATCAGATAAGTTCAAGGAACAATGCTTCTTGTTTGTTGCTTAATCCAAGATCGTTAAGCGTCGAGTCGCTTTCTCCATCGCCAAAAGCACGCCTCGGATATGGTCTCACCTGTTTTTCATACATAACACACCAAACAAAACTTTAGTAAATGTTACAATCAAATTTCATCCCATCTATTAGACCAGTCATGAGAGCATAACCGCTCTACCATACGCAATTAGGCTTGCCTTTAAGCATTAAATATGATATGTCAAATTTTATTTAGGCTAACTTTCAAATATACCACAATACTAAGTCTCGTTTATAAAAATACCACTCAAAAGTTTTACAAATACCATTAAAAAATTTATTTTGTCAAAGTTAACTCAAAACTTAAAACCTTCGAAACTAAACCCTAATTTCCCTAAACAGTAAACACAAAGTATTGAATCCAAATAGAAAAAAAAACAATGCTAAATATGTTAAAACTTAAAATTGTATTTGTGGTATTTTTGGAATAAAATCTTTTTAGCGGAATTATTGTTCTGAAAACATTGTGATGGTATTTTCGGAATAAAAAAGCTTATTTTGGTGGTATTTTAAGGAATTTCTCTTTCGTTTATAAAGAGGCAGAGAAGTTAATTACCAGTCTGTAAGTGTTGGGTTTCACCACTCTGCCTATGTCTATGAAGTCGAAAAGACACTGCAAAACAACAACAACAACAACAATGGTTATTTATGCATATAGTTTGAGAATATGTGATAGCAAAGCGAATATTCTTGAAAACTTACTTTCAGTTTGTCAGATCTAAGGAAACGGCGGCCACGTCGAGTTCCATCTGGCATTCGGACAAGAAGGGTAATGGCGTTATCTTCGTCTGCTTGTGGTTCTTTAGGCAGAGTAGCTTCTTTCTCAACTAGTTGTCTCTCTAGCTCCTACAAAACAACATTCACAGGTAAACAAACCGTAGTTAGCAACGAAACAAGTGCCTAACACTCCACAGTTTCTGTAGTAAGAAAGCCGGCTTTTTCTATCTACTTCCAGGACGCTCGGTAATAACAATCCATAAACAAGAACTAAAGAAATATATGTTTGAAACTGGCTTGAGAGAAAGAGAGAGTTATAAGAAACAGAAGTAGCACCTGTTCCTCCTCGAGTTTTCTTTGAGCTTCTTCCTCTTTTCTCTTTTCTTCCTCTAGAAAAGCCTTTCTAGCAGCTTCTTCCTCTAACTGACGTGCCTCGGCGTCTCTAATGGATTTCAGTTCTTTATCTCTGTCAGCTTGAAGGGATGCAAGATACTCATCATCCTGATAAGAAAAATTCAGGATCATTAATAACACTCGATAACATAAAGGGCTTTAAGTCAAGAAACTAGTAAGTGTTTGCCTAACCTGTTGTTCTCTTATCAACCTCTGAGCTGTCAATGAAGGTGAAGGAGGACGTGGTCGTGCTGGTACCCTTTGCTGAGGAGGTAAGAACGGCATACGATTATATCCAGTTTCAGGAATACCACCAAACATGGCTGCCTCGAGCATAACAGCTTCATCGTGCTCCTCAGACGAAATTCCTCCCCACTTTAGTATAGACAAAAGAGTGTCAGTAATGGCGTATACGAGCTAGTAGCTACTCTAGGATTCTTTCTAATGTAAAATGAATTTTATTGATACCTCAGAGGGAAACGCATTGCCAGTTTCCGCTGGATTCTCTTCTTCAGGACTCCTGCTCCGAGATCGGTCATCGTCATCAGGTGGGGCCAGAGATCCAGACGCCGCACGTCTTGTCCTGTGCCTAACAAGTGGTTGCTCATCAGCATCATCAGTGTCATCCTCAATCGGAGAGCTGGGTGCTGCCAATCTAGACAATATAAAAAAGCAATTAGTTAGTCCTTGTTTTTTAGTCTAACAACAGTAGACAAACCACTTGAAAACAGTTTCTGCAACTGGAGATTTTAAACACAGAGATAAGACGGTACCAAACCGTTAGAGAAAAATAAAAGAACAAACCTTCCATTCAAGGCTTGGGTATCTTGAGGTCCTTGAGCCGCAGCCATTTCAGAAGCTCCGATTTCAGAAGTTGAGGCCTTATACCCTTGATTGCGCAAAACTTCTTCCTCCGCTGACTGCATTCGCTTATGTTAAAAGGGATCAAAGGGATATGGAAGAAAAAAATAAAAGAAAGAGGAGAAACAACCAGACCTTCAGCGACATTGTGACAGCTTTTGCTATGTCATCCTCATCTTCCATCCGCGACGGCCTCACTTCAGGCGAAGGATCAATCAATCCCTATAAAATAGGTAAAAAAGCTCCTATCTTGGTAAGCCAATATAAACAAGTACAAACCGAAATACCCCTGACTCTCTTACAAAAGCTTACCTCAGTCTCCGTTTTTGAGGCCTCAATGGCAGCTCGGATCATTTCTTCTTCTATATCATTGTACTCTTGAGTATTATTAGGGGCAGAAACATCGGGTCTAATTTGCCTACTTCTTCTTATGGGTGCAAAAGGAATATCATCATCACTCTCTACTTCTTCTTCTATAATAACAGTCCCTTGGGTAGCTGGACCGTGAACATGTGCGGTTTCTGTCACATCCTCAATAGTAGGAGCATTGCCGGATCGTTCTGACGGCCCGCTGCTATCCTTAACCTCTATGGGTATCTGCCTAACCTCTCTGGGATGACTAACAAACGGAGGCGGGCGTGGCATAAGAGGGTCACTGTCAAATATACTTCTACCAAAGTTTGGATTCAGAAGAGAAAAGGGTCCCATTGTTCTAGCTGCATTGAGAAGCGATAGAGGAGATTGTGCAGCTGGAATCACATCATCTATATCCATTGCATCATCATCATCATCGTCCCGAGGGACATTAACCGGTGCTTCACGTACCCTGCTACAAAAGATCAGACAAAAGATGTAAAATTTGCAGATAAAAGACTATAATAAACATGTGGAAAATCAATAATGAGATCGATGGCATACACATTCCGATCTCCCTCGCTGAAATATGCATTCACGGCTTGGTTAAGATCACCAAGATGCTCCTACAAAACTCAAAACCATGGGAAGATTGTGAGTAAAAATATCAATTAGCTACACATAAATTGATACTAAGAAGAACACATATAAAACCTAACTTTTACAACATCGAAACAAAGCATAAAAAAAACCCACAAATCAGCTCCAAAATACAAAGAAAAAACCTCTACGAAACAATATCGAAAAATCATACAATCATCAATGAACAAATACTAAGTATAATAAACACAATAATTCAGTAGAAACCTTATAGAGCTAATCAAAGCAGTGTAAGAAGACAAAAACCCTTAATTAAATAACCTAAAATTCCAAAAATCAACTCCGATTTAAACCTAAACCTAACTCAAAGAATCTTCTAATAAATCATCTCAAAAATTCAAAAAAAAATCGCGATTCAAAGACGAAGAAGAAGCAACCACCTCGAGTTTCTGAACGGCGACGGAATCTGAAGCGCCGGTGATGGAAACGAAAGTATCGATTGCTTCTTGATTCGGTGTCGCCATAAGAGAAGCAAAGAGAGAATCTGAAGAGAGGTTTTCGTTGTTTGATTCGCAGAGTTTTTGATGATTATTGTTTGTGAGATTTTTTTGTTGGAGTAAGGAAGGAGGAAGGTTTTATTATTAATAAAGATGTTCTCTTTATTGTTCTGAATAGGATTTGGATCGGTGAGATTTGGATTATGTCAAGTTTCTATTTTTTTTTTTTTGTCTAAATTTTTATTAATCACCATCAAACATAAAGTTTCATACAAGGATGACTACATAAATTCGTTATCGAAACCGAGAATGTACCATAGCCAAAAGCCCAAAAGAGGAAGCCAAAAACAAACACAAAAGACTCTAAACCTCCAATTCCGACAATGCAACAAGACAAACCGACAAGCTCTCTAAACAACCTTAATAAGTCGAAGCTGAATTAAGGAACATGAGTTTTGTGAATGACCAAAACTTAAAGCTCCATCAAACGATCGGAGATTAAGAAGTAGGTACTACACCGCTACTCAACTAAAAACAACAACGACAGAGTAGAAAGCCGACTCGCCAAGGAACAAAGTCGAAAACCACCAAATCTAGTCCTCGTCGAAAACACCAAACAATCGAGACAAGTTCAAAGGATAGACTTCCGAACGGAAAAACGCCAAAAAGGACCACCAACTCTTACACGCGGACACTCGCATACCAGACTCAACCACCTATCGACAAAATCCGGATACCTCCTCGCAAGAGAAAAGCCGAAGATCGATACCATTGTTGTGTCTTGAAGCAAACCCCAATCCTCAAAGAGAAACTTGAAGATAGCTCATAGGTGCCACCACATCGATATACCATCCAATATAGCGAAACCAGAACCGGATCATGACCATGCTCGTAGCTCAAAATCTCCGAGAAAACTAAAAAAACGGAGAGGCAGAATCCAAACATCATCCTAGAATACAAGAACTAACTCGAACCACCATACCAGCACAGACCTGACCAAGAGAAGGGACACAATTCCAGATTTATGGTGTTAGCAGACGAGCCGCTCCGTTGATTGGGAAATCCGGCACCACCATCTTCAATAATGTTCCATAACCACCTCAGATCTTTGAAACAACCACAAAAAAAGAAAGACATGGAGAAAACAACCACGACCGTGACCAACGACGGTGCTAAAGGAGCCACCTTTCGTCGGTCACGACCACAAATTTTTTTTCAGACTCTGTCTCTAGAAGAGAGAGTTTTTAGGGTCGGCCGTCTGTTTCTTTGGTGATCGTCAAGTTTCTATTTTTTAATTGGGTAATTTTTATAAAATTTTGCTTATAAATTACCACACTTTTTTCGAAAACTTTATAAAGTTTCTTTTTCAAAAATTATAAATCGTAATTTAGTTTAAAATTTTAAAAAATTAAATACTAAACTTTTAAAATCAAACATAATCATATTCTAAACACTACTTTGTTCAAATGCAATATTTAAATTTTAAAAATGTCAAAACTCATTTTTTGTATTTTTGTAAATTAATATTTTTAATAGTATCAAATTATGAGGAATTTACAAAAGTACGTTCATTCCACCATTCATTCACAAAACTAAACATAATCTAATATTTTTACATATTTACACTATTTTAAAATTTTAAATAGTTAATTTTTTATCGTGTAGATAGAATTTATTTGGATTTAATTTTAAGTGTTTAGGTAAAATTTTGAAAAATAACTTTGAAATGGTATAGTGATGTGAAATGCAATTCAAAAGTTGTAATTTTGTAATTATTTTATGGTATTTTTATTTTGAAATTTTTTGTAATGTTATTTTTAAAATGAAAATCTTTTTAGTGATATTTTAAAAAAAATATTTTCAATTTGTTGTTTTAATTGCCTTGATTTTATTTATGCTGGTTTTAGTTTTATAATGTTTTGGGCTTTTTCTTCTCTTTTGGTTTTATTTTGTTGGGTCGCTTATAGATATAAACCGCTTTGAAATTTCGAGATTGTTCTAACTTCTACGTTAGTAGTAAACGTAGGACAGTAGTTAACAACACAAATATGTTAACAACACAGATATCTACAAAAATATTTTGATAAATACTCTACTTTATTCAATTTTCTTTATTTGGTTTATTGGTTGTATTTGAATAGTTTATTGTTTAATATAATTTTTTATGATATAATATAATATATGATGATTTGCCGTTACAAAAATACTATATCAAATCATTAACAAGACTTAGATTTTCATGTATTTTGATAAAGCTGTTTCCATTTATGGGCAAAAGTTACATGGTATTATTATATAAAAATAGCCATTATTAAATTCGTAACAAATAGACTAAATTTTAAATTTGTATAGGAGGCAATTGGCTCTCTTAATTACTTACAACAATCTTTGCCGGTTTAAATTGAAAAGATGTGTATTTTTAATCTACCAAAATCCAAAACTTTCACCGTTTACACAAGTATACAAATATTTCAATTATCTTGTCTTCATTCTTCTGTTAACAAAAATTTGAATAATGAAAAGCTTTCTATTACATCTTTAAAAATGTTCTATTTTAAATAAATTAAAATAAACATAATTTGTAAAAATAATATTTAAAATAAAAATTGAAGTTTTATTAATTCTCTAATATATACTCTATCTATGTCACAAAGAGCATGCCGTAATATAATGCCCAAAGCAAAAAAAACATTTTAACCACTACACTATAAGAATTTCTGAAAATTTGATGCCTTTTAATTATAAATTTTTTTGCGCATAAATCATATGTTTTACCCGCTTTAGCTCATTACCAGAAATAGAGAGTGACATATTTGATCAGTTTATTTTGTTTCCTAAAAAGTATTGGTTTCATCTTTTTATCCGCTTAATCAAATATAAATAAAAAAATCACATAAAATAAAAATAAAAATAAATATGACACATACCAAAAGATATTAAAAACCCACAAATATATTTTAATAATTCTCATAACCTTACACACCATTTAAATCATTTTCCAAAAAATCTTTGAGGACCACCAAACATAATAGTCCTACCCTCATAACCTTACACGCCATTTAAATCATTTTCCAAAAATTCTTTGAGGACCACCAAACATAATAGTCCTACCCCAATATCTACTAACAAGCCAAGAGTTTTGTTTAACATAATCCCAACCAATATCAGACACAACTTCATTAGCACCAACAACACCAACAACCTTGTTCTGTTTATCGGCATCTAATATCGATACATCGCGAGCATATGCGTATAGTGTCGGATCAACGGCTACAACTTTGAGACCATTACCCATTGGACTACTTTCTGAGAAGGGAAGTGTGAATATTTCACCACCCCAAAAGACATCTTCTGCATTGTGTTTTAAGTCAGTGAATATATTGTCTGGCCAGAAACCTACACCTTCTTCTTTGTCTCCTTTCCCTATGCTTAACCACCAACTTCCATTTGATGGATCCTTTGAAACACAAAGAGAAACACACACACAATAAAAAATATTAATATAGCAAATATTGGTTCATAATAAAATTAGGGTTTTCTCTAGAATGTCGTGAAAAAGTTTGTGTCTAAAATTCTACAAAACTTAAATTAGCTTGATCTTAAAACCAAACCTTCTTTCAAAACCAAACCCTAAATATTGAAGCTAAGTAAAAACTTATTAATGTGTTGAAATTTGATTTTTGTATGTATGGTTTTATTACTATCTTTTCCCGTTATATATATATATATTTTATTTAAAATTAGAAAACTATAAGTAATTTGTTATTTAACATTTATTTAAATTTTTAACCTATAATACTAGTGTTCATAGCATATACATAAAATGGAACCTAAATTAAAATACTATTGACTATACATAAATTTTGGTTTAAAATTTGAGAAAATAAATAAAATGGCACCGATAGATTAGTACTATTTTAAAGGTCAAATCTTGCAATGGTATTTTAGACTTATAAACTCGTTTCATTTTTTAATTACAATGTAACAATTAATTAAATTAATGTGGCTAATAATTAATTAATTAAGAGTTTAACTTACTTGGTACTTTATTAAAAAAAAAAAAAACTTACTCGGTGAATGTGAATGGTAAGTTCAATGGTTTGCACACCGGTTCTTGAAACTCGTTTAAATGCATGATCAAGAGGAGTTTGCGGATTCGTTAACACGAAACCGTGACACTTCGTGTTGAAACAATGTTGCTTACTCGTCTATTAATTAATCCATTAAAAACAAACACACACACAAAGTATACATTAGTAAAACAAAGCCAAAATTAATTATTAATACTGATAACTAATTACTACTAGTTTATACTCCTTCCGTCCCATTATAATTGATGTTTTAGCCAAAAAAAATTGTTTCATATTAGATGATGTTTTCAGTTTTCAATGTAAAATTAATTGTTATTTTGTGTTTTTTTATTATTTAATTTATGCATAATGTTTTTCTATTGGTGGAATTATGTTTAAGTAAAATATTAAATGATGTTTTTACACAGAAAACAAGAAAATTTAATAAATTCTTAATCTGCATGTACAAAGCTAAAACATCAAGTAATTTGGGACAGAGGGAGTAATAATTATATAATTTTTTGTACTTTCTATATCTTTCAACCAATATTATCTACATAAATTCAATTAATATGCCTAAAAGTTTACAAATTTAATAATATTAATAAATGAAATTACATTTAAATTTGAGAAATTCAAACTATTTAACACAATTTGTTTTCTTAAAACATCAATATTGATAGGGAGAGAATATATAACACAATTTAATAGGATGTATATATAGCTTACATGGAGATATGTGAAAAAACGGCAACGATTATCTCCGTATAAAGTCGGATTAACCTGCACAAATGTAAGTAAATAATTTAATATTTTTTCCATAAGCTATGTAAATAATTAACAATTTTTGAAAGCTACAAATATGAATGTTTTTTTTTTGATAAATGATGAAAATTAAATGTTATTATACCGTCCAACCAGCTTTGATGAAATCTACACCGTTAGATATTTTGATTAAACCGGAAGAAAATTGAAGTTGTTTAACAAATGGTGTTTGGTACAAAGCAAAATGTGCTTCTCCTCCTCCTATATTCTTATGTATCCACTCTGGTCTTATTCTACCTCCTGCATACTATTTAATTTCACAAAAATTTCAATTAAAATTAAAAAAATATAAATAGGATTATAAAATAAAAGAAAAAAAAATTCCTTAGAATACCACAAAAATAAGTTTTTGTTTTTATAAATACCATTACAAAAAATTTTATAACAAAAATATCATTACAAAGTTTTTTATAACAAAAATACTATCAAAAATAGTAGTTTATAAAAATAACACAAATACAAAAAACGAGTTTTAACATTTTTAGATTTTTTTTTTTTTTCATTTTGGTTCATTATATAGTATTTAGGGTATAGTTTTGACGGGGTTAGGGAATAGTTTTGAAGGTTTTGTGTGTAATTTGAAAATTTAAGAATTGTGGTATTTATGCGAAAAAAATTTCTTATGGTATTTATAAAACTTTCAAAAATGTATGATAATTGTGTTAAAAAACTTTATTTAGTGTTATTGACGAGAATTGCTGAAGGATCTTTAAATAAATCGAGTGGTAAAAATAGAGTATTTACACACGTGCAAACCCTATAAATTAATAAATTTGAAACTACCTTATTTTATTAAAAAATAAATTATAAAAAAATTAAAATATTTATAGGATTATATACGAGAGTTAAAATGAGAAAAAATAGAATTTACGCACATGTAAACCCGGTTCGGAATCGGTTTGTGGATGGATATTTGAGTCAAAGATTTGGTCAAAGTGTTTTTGTCTTATTAGGTCTTCTTTTGTAGTTCTTCTAATTGGGACAGTGCCACGTGGACATCCAACTCTTGGTAAAGGAACATGTTCTGTTTCATTGTCATAACGGCTTCTTTTCTCTGGTCTATTCACTTTGCTTGGTTTCATCTTGAGAAAAAATAATAATTTATGAAATATAAAATTGGCAAGAATGATTTATATACTATAAAATTATAAAAAAATAATATAATTAAGAAGCTATTAATTACCTCAGGATGAAAAGTATGGTTTTTCAAGAGTTCATTATCAAATGCAGGTTGTTTGTAAAAATCTATACAATCATAGATGTCACCATAATCGGTCTGCAAAAAATTCACAATCAAAATTTTGTTAGAAGGAAAATAAATAAATTTAAAATCAAATATGTAAAAGAAGAATTCATACTATAAACTATATATATATATATATATATATTTGTGACAAAATTCTCAACTAGTATTAGTAATTTGTATACAATTTATGAAATAAGATGGAAAAAAGAAAATGAATAAAAAAATTAAAGCACTAACCTTGACAGTTTTAACAGGCGATTTATTTATAATCTTAAGTTGTCTTTCTAATTCCAAATCTTCTTCTTCAGACAACTCTCTAATTGCTGGTTTTGCAGTACAATTTGTTAACACAAAAATAGCTAAAACAAAAAACTTTAGCCAAAACATTTTTTTTCCGACAATAACTATTTTATAAAAACTTGTTGGTTATATTTTTTGTAAGTCACACACACAGACATATATATATATATAAAATTTGTTCTGTGAATTTATTACAAATCTTTTCAGTCCACAGATACAGTGGTTTGAATATTACGAAATGCAATTAATTTGAGATTAATTAAGAGAAATTCACAAAATTTTGGAATTTGCTATGACCAAATCTTAAACTGGTAATTACGGAAGAATATGCTATGGTATATTTTTCTAGGGGCATAATATTCTTCTGATATTCTTTTTTTGTTTTTTGAATCCATATATGCAAACTTATCTTCTCTTTTTGTACATAACAAAAAATTATTTTATTTTCTTGGGTTTTTATATTTGTGGTTAATGTGTGGGTTTATGCTTATACTCTCTCCATTTCAAAATGTTATTTTAGGATTTTGCACACAAATTAAAAAGTTTCAGTTTTTTTTATCAAAACTAGGTAACTTTTTCATGCCATGCGTGAGTTTATGTTTTTTGAAAAATAATTTAAAAATGTTGAAGTAAATGATGTAGCTATTAAAAAAAAATCAGCCAAAATTATGATTATAAACCTTCTAAATATTATGATTGTAAATATTTATTGTTATAATCCATGTTATTGAAATATATATGAAGAAAGAATATGTGTAAAGAAAAATTGTATTAAAACCAAAATAATTGGCGTTCATAAAACTATGAACAATGTAAAAGGATATTTATAATTAAGAGACCGTAAAGCTTAACTCTATTGAGCAAGTAAAATAAGTGAATATTCAGAATTAAACATGACAAATCTTTTTGGTTGCTAAAAATTCTATATTTTATAAAAAGTCAAGTTTTCCAAAATTTCTCAATTAAAGTTTCATAAATTCATAAAATTAATCAACTTTCCGAATATTTTATTTAAATTAAAAATTATTTCGCAAATTTTATATTTCAACCATATTGACTTAGCTAAAAAAACACGATGTTAAATGATTTAACGGGACGATGAACAACTCCGTTACACGATTTCACGGTAAGTGACATTGGTCTAGTGGCAGTCATAAGTCCATAGGAGGCAGGTAGCACCACCCCACCCGGGATCGATTCCCCGCTCCTACGATAGTGTAGGTTTGGCTAATGGGCCGGCCATTTGTGGCCCAAATGTTGACAAAAAAAATCAACAAAAGTTGAAATTTATTTTGATATTTTGCGCATTTTATTATTAAAATCATTTCTTGATAAAAATAGAATATTCATTAAAATAATTTTTAACCAAAAAAATAATTGAATATTTTTTCATGATATTTTTAAAATTTTCTCTAAATTAAATGTGCATTTTCCAGAAATATGTCTTTCGTTAATTTATTGGTTATTTTTGATAATTTTTCACAAAAATTTATAAAAGATGAATATTCAAGTTCAATAATCATTATTTAATTTGTTAACTAATGTTTTGTAGAGAGTTTTTATTAATGGGCTTTCGAAAGCCTTTTACGTTTTTTAATGAAGTTGTTTAAGTGGCTATTTGATTGATTGTTATTTAGTAAGCTTGTCATGTTACATTTTTTTGGCTGAAACTCCTTCTGATGCTGACACATAAGTTTTTTTGTAAAAATTACTTCACGAATAATGTCTTAGGGATATCATTAAATATGACAAAATCAATTAATAAAAAACTACATTATTCTAATTGCTAGAAAAATCAGTATCATTTAATGCATGCATACCAAAATTAAAAGCGATATGTTACATAATAAGATATAATGTTTTTGTAGCTTACCAATTTTTGTGACATGTGTCCACTTTTTTCATCTCATAAGTATTCTTTCTATTTTCAATATAAGTTTTTTTTCATAGTTTCATAGTTTCATAGTTTCATAATTATCATGCATATGGGTTTTTAAATAAATATTGGTGTAGTCATATAACTTAGCTATAATGTGCATCAATTTTGTTTTAAACAATTTTTTATGATTATAAACCAATATTCATTTAGTAATTTTTTTTTTAATTTGATATGTATCACTTTTTAAAAATCTTGGATTAAGACTACATATATCATAATTTTTATATATTGTTAGAGTAAATTATGTTGGACATAAATATTTTTCTCTATGAACTATATGAAAGCTTTGTTATTTTATCTATCTTTTCTAATCAAATCAAATGAAAAATAAAATGAGAGAATTACAAAACTACATCATTTGAATTACATTTCACAAAACTACATCATTTCAAAATTACTTCACAAAAATACACCTAAACACTCAAAATTAAATACAAATAAATCATACCCACACAATCCTACCCTTTTAATACTATACCCTAAACACTAATTAGCGAACCCAAATGAAAATATTTTAATTTTGGTAATTTTTTAAAGGGTAAATCAAGCTTTTAAAATTTTGAAAAGGTGTAAATATGTGAAAAATTGAATTAGGTATAGTTTTGTGAAGCAAAAGTTGAATTAGGTGTAGACTTAGATTTCATGTATTGTGATAAAGTTGTTTCCATTTATGGGCAAAAGTTACATGGTATATTATATTAAAGGAAGAATTGGCTCAATATACAAAAGAATGGAAGAAATTGGGTCATGTTAGGTATAACTTTACCGATGTTATAACTTTACCGATGTTCATGTTAGGTGGAAATAACCTACCACAACCAAAAAATAAGGGGAAAGAGAAGGTGGTGGATCAACTTGCTGGGACAAGCAACCTTCCTCTAAGTCTTCTTGATGTTGATAAGGAATGGGATGGTATGGATTTAGCCATAGCCAGAAGTATAGCACATGAAGTTGAAATGGGAGGTAAAGTTAACATTTATCATCATGTTTTTATGTATACATTGAGGGGGGAAATTTGGTTTAAAATGTGTACTATTACATAATAACAGAGCCAAGCATGCGTCAATGTGGTTTCGATAAGTCTGCTTGGCAAACAATTTATGCAGAATTTGATGGTATATGTCAAGAACGAAACTTAGAAGGATTTCAAGTCATTCAGCACACGATAGGGGGTGTGGACTTCGACAATACTTCTGAAGAAATTCACCCAAATGATGGTGTAGGAGAAGACAATGATACTAACGCTGCAATGGGAAGTGCACATGGCAGTCTAGAGCAGTTAATAACTGAAGAATTCGACCCCGTCGACCCGTTTGTATGGTCAAGCCCGGAGGAACCTGAAGGTGATCAAGGTATAAGTTACTATTACAAATAAGCAGTACATAGTAAATAGTATACTATGTAAATAAATACCAAAACCATCGAAACATATACGTAAATGTATATTTGAAAAATATAAAATGATAAACAAAGTAGCTCCAATACACTATTTTATTTGAAATAGTAGACTATTGAACTAAAACTTAATTGTACATAGTAAATACTAAACTCTAAACCCTAACCCTAAACCTTCAACCAACTAAACCCTATACCCTTAACACTAACCTGAATCAATTAAACTATTAAAGTAGATCAGTACACTATTTCATTTGAAATAGTATACTATTTCATTCTAAATTGTACATAAAAGACTACTAAATATCTATTTAATAAATAGAAGACTACTAAATATATATTTAATATCTATAAATTGTACGTATAAATAGAAGACTACTAAATATCTATTTATAAAAGTAGGCCCTTACACTAGTTTTTATCTAATAGTTGACTACTAAACTTAATTAGGAAACTTCTTAACGACTGATTGGGTTTTGTTTGTGTTGTACAGATATGTCTTTTGGTTCAACAGAGGATAAGTTGTTAATTGGGCGTGTATTCAAAGACAAAGCAGACTTAAGACTACGTGTGTCCATGCATGCAATGAAGGAGAAATACACATTTAGAACCCTTCGTTCATGCCCCAAAATACTTGAGCTTGTATGCATTGACGTGACCTGTCCTTGGAAGGTATATAGTGCTATCATTGATGGGACAAATGAATTCGAATTGAAGATTGCTTATTTGATTCATACCTGCGGTGTGGATGTTCGTCGTTACTACCACAGACACGCTACAGTTGACGTGTTGGGAGAACTCATGATGTCGAGATACGTTGGTGGTCGTCGGGGTCCTTCTCCTGTAGAAATACAACGCCTAGTTTTCGTTGAGCATCAAGTCCGCATCAGCTACTGGAAGGCATGGAAATGCCGAGAAATTGCATTGGAGAAGGCCGTAGGTTCTATAAGTGGTAGCTACGCTTTGTTACCTTCTTATTTGGCCAATTTGGTTGATAGGAATCCGGGGTCTGTTTGTAAGCTAGAGTGCGATTATGATATGAAAGGCCCAAAGAGATTCAAATATTTGTTCATCTCTTATGGAGCCTCAATTCAAGGGTTACCCTTCTTAAGACCAGTTATTCTCATAGATGGAACACATCTACGTGGACGTTACGGAGGATGTCTACTAATCGCGAGTGGACAAGATGGGAATCACCAGACATTCCCTGTCGCATATGCCGTTGTAGACAGTGAGAACGATGCTTCATAAGAATGGTTTCTTAATTGTTTGGTTGGTGTGATTGATGACAACCCGCAACTTGTGTTCATTTCAGATCGCCACCCTTCAATAACCAAAGGTTTAGAAAAGGTATATAGTTTACTATTTATATGTAAACATTGTTACTACTTTTATGAAATAGATTACTATTTTTATCCTAATACCTCTTATACGCCTTTTGTGTAGTTTTACCCTCTATCTCGGCATGGAGCTTGTCTGGTTCATCTGGTTAGAAATGTGGCAACCAAGTTCAGCAGGGAGAAGAGGTTGCCCGGATTGGTGGTAAGGGACGGTAAAGCTTACACTGTTTTTGAATGCGCTCAAGCGCTAGCGGAGATCGACTCGGTAAGTCCAGCATGTGGTAAATATCTAAGAGAGGTTGGTATTACTCGATGGACAAGAGCTTACTTCAATGGAAACCGTTACAACTTGATGAACACAAATCTAGCAGAATCCTTGAATAACGTGTTGAAAGAGTGTAGAGAACTCCCTGTTGTGGCAATGCTAGAGGAAATACGGATGAGCTTGCAAGGATGGTTTACTAGTAGATGGCATGCAGCTAGCCAAGAGAACCACTCCCTCACACCAAAAGTCAGACAACTGCTTGAGCCATCTTCAATGAATCTAACTACATGAATATCTACAAAATCAATGACGGTGAGTACGAGCTCCATGACAGATCCGGTGGAAAATACTTGGTGAATCTAGTTGGGAAGACTTGTAGCTGCATGTTTTGGGACAAGGAGATGATACCTTGTCCACATGCAATGGCGGCGGGACATAGGGACAACCAAATGACTGAGAGTTTGATTAGCGAGAAATACTACCAAGGTTACCTGCAACATACTTGGGCAGAAAACATTTATCCATTCCCGACCCCGGCTGCGACTGAACCTAGAGTGTTGCCTCCTTGTACAAGACGACCACCAGGAAGACCAAAGAAACAAAGATTTAAGTCAAGAGTTCAGATGAAGGTAAATACACAACTTACTACAAGTGTTAAATATGCGGCTACTTAAATATTTATTGAATTTTGTCATTTGCAGAGGCGATCCACCAAACAGAAAAAATGTTCCAGGTGTCTGGGAACTGGCCACAACAAGGCAACTTGTAAGAGGCCACTCCTCCACCTAACTACGTGTTAATAACTCCCTAAAGGGTTATGAATGGGGTTGCAGACACGCTTTCGGCTATTATGTACCGGAGGACATAGAAGGTTATTTTGGGAGTATTTTTTGGAAAATAATCTTCTGGTTCTGTTTAAGTTAGTTCTATTTTAATCGGCTAATTTCGGAGATATGACCATTTTCTCTGGTGTTGCAGAAATAGCAGGCTATTCCTAATCATACTGTTTTAAATAGCCTCATGTTTGTCAACAATAGTTTGCCTTAAATTCTGGTGTTGTCTGTAATAACCCCAACCTCTATGTTAAATAAATAATGTGTTATTTTGATGTTGAAATGTTGGTTGCTAGTATTCTATACATATAGGGCTATTCTATAAACCATCAAATAAACAAATTGATGCCGCCCAAATATACGAGTAATATATAGCCGACTACTTTTCCGTAAATAGATTACTATTCTAAAACGACTTTCTTTTAAATTTGTTTATGGTCTTAGAATTCACATGTACTATTCTAATAAGACTTTCTTTAAAAATTGTAAAAACCTTAGAATTCAATTGCCTTAAACCCTAAACAATAAACCCTAAACCCTAAACCCACTAAACCCTATACCCTAAACACTAAGCCGAAACAATAAACCCACTTAACCTATGTTTAATAAATATTGTGTTATTTTAAACACAAACAGTCACATATGGTAATGTATAGTTGAATTTACACATTTTACCTCACAAATATACGAATAATATTGTCGACTACTATTCCGTAAATGGGTTACTATTCTAATTCGACTTTCTTTAAAACTTGTTACTGGACCTTACAATTCAATTGCCCTAAACACTTAACACTATACCCTAATCCCTAAACCCAATAAACCCTATACCCTTAAAAGAATGTCGGATTAAAATAGTAACCTATTTACTTTACACATTTTGCCACCCATATATACGATTAATTTATAGCCAACTACTTTTCAATAAATAGGTTACTATTTTAACCCGACATTCTTCTAAATTTTTTTCTGGACCTTAGAATTCAATTGACCAAAACATTTATCCCAATAACCTAAAATTATAAGGGAATTATAACCCTAAACGAAAAACAGTTACCTATACCCTAAACATTAACACTAAACCCTAAACAGAAACATTACAGACTGAACCCTATACCATAAACACTAAGCAGAAAAGGTACATGTTGCGTATTTTGAACCTCATCATCTACTAAATAGACGCCTATTACACCAATAATATGCTAACAAAGAACAAAAGGTCTGAAATTGCATGAAAAGAGTATTAAAATATTTGTTACAAATGAAAAGAAAAAACTTGTCCATTGTTTTCAAATAGATAGGTACTCGGAAACTAGATGCAGCAGGTGATATTTCTTTCCATCACTGATTATTATGGTTTTTCATCACGGTGTGGAAAAGCGCTATAGCGTAATGCTGCATGGCACCCTCGACCTGCTTGCGAGTCAACTTGATTTTGTTGTCCAACTTGTTGTTAGCATGTATCAGCATCACAGAAGCAATTCCACTTAGCCCTAAAATAGATGAGCATTTACCACAATATTAAGAACTTAGCAACTGGATGATTATGAGAGATAAAACACTTATAACATAGATTTTGATGACATACCTGGACCTGGTAAGTTGATGTTCAGAGTTGGCCTTGTAATTTCAAAGGCATCCAGAGAATCATGCTTCATTTCTGAGTTGTACGCGAGCTGTCTGGTTACATACGGGAGAGCTGAGGCAAAGGGTGTAAGCAATGCATCAACAATTGGAAACTCTACAGCCTCTTCATTGCAATCAAGTACAATGATTGTGTGCTCTGCCAAGTTCCCAACCACGCCAACCCAATGTTTTTCCTCCAACAAGAATGGACATAGAAGGGTGTCCACATCAGTGTATAGATTTCTCCTTGACTTCACATACACATTTAGTTCTATGTTGATTGGTAGTTTCTTGCGTCGCTTGGTTGGTTCTATCAACACGTGCAAGAGCCCAATGTCACTCAGAAAAGTATAGTCCAAGAAATCATACTTCAATGGTTCCTTCTTAGAAGATTGTTGTAAGACGATTTCATGGAGGAATGAGACAAGTGAATCCATCACCTACAAAATGCAATTTTAATATTTATTGTCAACCTTAAAACAAGACAAGTATGGTTATAAACTTACCAGGATGGAGGTAACAACTGCAGGACGGAGGAGCTCAAGAAAGTTGGTCTCTGTCAGTGTGTGACCATCGTACGTGGGGAAATAGCTTGAACAATTTTAAATGAAAAGACATTAGAAATATAATAGTATTCCACAACATAGCAGTTTATACTGAAAATTATTGAAATTTGTCTTACCATGGATTGTCCATGGATTTGGTGATCATATCAACCTCATCCTGGGCTGGTGGCTTGAACATTTCAAAAACTAAACAATGACTACCTTTGTTTGGTAACTCAACCACGTAGTCGGTGTAAGAAGACGACGCAACCTTGGTCCGCTTACTTTTCCGTAAGTACACTTGATCAAACATTTTCCTTTTGATTAGTTCTTGTGTTAAACCAATGGAAAAAGATGGGGGAACTACGACATCTTCCACTATTTTATCTGTACGTAATCCCCCTCCAATTTCCTCTCCACCTCCATCCTTAATTACACATATAGGCAAAAAAATAGAGGGTTATTTACAGAGTAGGCAACCTATTTACAGTAGTATCATACATCAAGGTTTCCAAAATGTGAAATAGTGGACTATCATTGTCTTAACATAGTATACTAACCAATAAAAATAAACTTGGTAAGATATGTGTAAAATATGAACAAAATAATCGAGTGAAATGTGCGTATAAAAATAGTATACTATCCAATAAAAATAACCATAATAAGTTATGTGTAAGATATGAACAAAATAACCAATAAAAATATGAAATAGTCATCTATCATCGTTGAACCATAGTATTCTATAAAACAAAAATAACCATAGTAAAATATGTCTAAAACATGATCAAAATAAACTACTATTTACCAACTTACATTTGTAGTGGGAAGAATTTTCGCGTCACATGGTGGTACAACCACTTGTTCAGTCCATCCTAACATAATTATCGGGTTGTCCCAATCATCGTCCACTTGGTTAGATAAAGTATATATGTCTTGATCTTTTGGACACTATATAAAAATAACAAAAAATTCAGACATAACAATGAAAACTAAAGTAAGAATTCAGAGCACATACGTCCGCCAAAGGTTGTGGGTGAATCTCTACGTTGGGAACTCCATCCTCACCTTTTATCCTCGTATCTGATGGTTTATCCTATGAAAGAAGAACAAATTATAAATAACATGAACATATTTAAACAAATATATGGCTATTCAAATAAAAGGCTAACTACAAAGAATAGAAATTACGTAACAACTACCTGAGAATTATGTTCAACCCCCAAATCAGAGTGCTCAACCACATTGTCACCACTGGGATCAGGATCACCTCCATCCGTTTGAGGACCATTGACACTACACTGGACATGTTCATCATCTAGTTCATCTTTAGATTGATTCTTATCAACACATTTTGAGTCATGCTCTGCAGCAGCATCAAGGTCAGCAATAACATCCCTCACTGCCCTGTCGGGCGAATTCATATCTTCATGAACCTGTGATCCATCTTTAAAGACTGGAGGTACTGACTTGGCTTGGTTGAAATCTGGAGTAGTTTCTGACTCAGAATCATCCTGGTGTTCGGGCTGTGGTACATGATGTGGAACGGGAGATCTTGGAGCTGGCCGATTATGGAGGTTGTGAATGCTATGAATCATATTCTCCAATTGGCAAAACTTAAGCAATACATCAGTCTGAATTGACGTTACCGCAAGATCAAACATGTCCTGCATCTTCGAAAAGTATACTTGGTTTATAGCTTCAACCCTTTCGCAGCAGGCATCAGCAACCTCTCCCACTATCTTCTGCAAATCGATTTGGTTAGATTCAACTTCTTCAACTTTCTTATGCTTCATTACATCCGCAGCCCTAACTCCCCCCCCCCCCCTTTCCATGACTGGTGTGTAAATTTGTGTTTTGATCGTATCAAGCTCATCATGTAGTCCACCGAAGGGTCTTCTATATCACTCAATTTTACCTGCTTCTCCACTCCACGTTGATCAGCTCTAGCAGGCATTATAGAAAGAACATCGCCCTAATAAAAAAAGAGAATTTAAGTATCTATGAAAAACATAATAGGTAACTACTTCTTCACAACATAGATGTCTACATACAAAAAATAGTCACATAATCTACATATGTAACATAAGCACACGAACTATATGCATAATATATTAGACTACCAAATATACATCTATATGAAGAAGTTAGTCACACCATCTACAAACCATAAATAATACTATTATACAAAATTCTAATTAAATAATGTACCTGTCTTGCTTTGTCGTCATGATCAAGCTTCCTCACAAGAGGCATGTATATGTTGATAGGTTTGGTTCCACTCCCCGGTACAGTATGATGCTCCTCATCATCTGAACCAACTGAAGAATATGCACCAGGGTCTGTTGTGAGGATATTTGGTGAACATGCGAGTACAACCATTTGTAGGGCATGTATGAACCCTTGTATAGCAGCCGAGGATTGAGTGTATTTGTGAATCAATGACGTTCCAATGCTGGTCATTGTAATATCAAAGGATTTCCGACCCCATGGGTATGTTAAGAACCTGTTAATGTCTCTAACCAATTCCACGGATTCTAATGAGATCTTCGCTTCCCCGGATTTGCGACACAACACACCATCCACAATCAACAAAAGTGCAAGACGCATCCTAGTTTCTCTGTCTTTATAGGGTGCACCACTAAGTTTCTCAACAATCCATTTGGGTGTTGGAGGAAGTTCTTGGCCAAAAATCTCCTTCGCAAACTCTTTCGTTTGTTCTGTCACAATAACCTCAAGTTCGTTTGAACGGACAGAACATTTAAGACCGGTAACAAGAGCAAATTCTCTTAATGAGAACCTAATTGGCTGGCCACCAAAAATAACCTAAATCTCGTGACATTTTTTGGTGATGAGTTGTCTACATAGAAGGAAATGAGCAAATTTGACCGAAAAAGAAATTTTATTCCCAACCCCTAACAAATCCCCGAACTGTGAATCCATAAGTGTTTGGATTTGTTCATCGTCCAACGCTTTTTTAACAACCTCTAGATAGTTCAAGCTAAAGTAAGAATTGACCTTCTTCTTAAACGGTTCTTGACCGCGAGCAAACATTCTCGATGGCAGAGACGGATTCGAATCAGCGTGACTGAAAATAGAAGAAAATTAATTTTTGTATCAAATTTCATTAATTAATTGAAGCTAAGAACATAATCCAAAACCGAAAAAATAGATTACCCTAAAGCTAAAATGAAAAACCCAATACTTAGTGCATGTCCAAAAATCTTACCGGGTTCTCCTCTTGGTCGAAACAACTTCCGAAAATACCTCGCCGATTGTCTTCTCCGGCAAAACATCGTCGTTCTTCTTTCCTTTCCCTTTCTCCATGACACTCTTTCAATAATCGATTTCACAATGATATTTCAATAATAAAGACGACGAAGACAAAAGAAAGAAAGAAACAAAGAAAGAAACAGGAGAAATCACAATGAGGAAGACGATGAACAAATCTAACAATAAAGAACAAAGATTTCTTTGTAGAAGTTAGTTTCCTTTTTGTTTATTTACTCATTTGAACAAAATAAAAAAGGAGATGTGACCGAAATTAAGGGTGTGTCAGAATTAGGGGAAAAACCAAATCAAAGATTTTATAAGATTTAGGGCAAAATTGTCATTTCACATATACCTAAAGAAAACATATATTTGCTAATATATTTACCTAATTTCTCTTCTACCTTTGTATATCTACCCTAAATTTCCTATATTAAAATAGCCATTATTAAAAGTTTGTAACAAATAGACTAAATTTTAAATTTGTATAGGAGGCAATTGGCTCTCTTAATTACTTACAACAATCTTTGCCAGTTTAAATTGAAAAGATGTGTATTTTTTATCTACCAAAATCCAAAACTTTCACCGTTTACACAAGTATACAAATATTTCAATTATCTTGTCTTCATTCTTGTGTTAACAAAAATTTGAATAATGAAAAGCTTTCTCTTACATCTTTAAAAATGTTCTATTTTAAATAAATTAAAATAAACATAATTTGTAAAAATAATATTTAAAATAAAAATTGAAGTTTTATTAATTCTCTAATATATACTCTATCTATGTCACAAAGAGCAGGGCCGTAATATAATGCCCAAAGCAAAAAAAAACATTTTAACCACTACACTATAAGAATTTCTGAAAATTTGATGCCCTAAAAATTTTTTTGCGCATAAATCATATGCTTTACCCGCTTTAGCTCTTGACCGCCCCTGAAAGAGTAATAAAGTTTATTTTGTTTCCTAAAAAGTATTGGTTTCATCTTTTTATCCGCTGAATCAAATATAAATAAAAAAAATCACATAAAATAAAAATAAATATGACACATACCAAAAGATATCAAAAACCCACAAATATATTTTAATAATTCTCATAAGCTTACACACCATTTAAATCATTTTTCAAAAATTCTTTGAGGACCACCAAACATAATAGTCCTACCCCAATATCTACTAACAACCCAAGAGTTTTGTTTAACATAATCCCAACCAATATTAGACACAACTTCATTAGCACCAGCAACACCAACAACCTTGTTCTGTTTATCGGCATCTAATATCGATACATCGCGAGCATATGCGTATAGTGTCGGATCAACGGCTACAACTTTAAGACCATTGCCCATTGGACTACTTTCTATGAAGGGAAGTGTGAATATTTCACCACCCCAAAAGACATCTTCTGCATTGTGTTTTAAGTCAGTGAATATATTGTCTGGCCAGAAACCTACACCTTCTTCTTTGTCTCCTTTCCCTATGCTTAACCACCAACTTCCATTTGATGGATCCTTTGAAACACAAAGAGAAACACACACACAATAAAAAATATTAATATTCTATATTTGGTTCATTGGTTCATAATAAAATTAGGGGTTTTTTTCTCTATAATGCCGCGAAAAAGTTTTTGATCTAAAATTTTACAAAACTTAAATTAGCTTGATCTTAAAACTAAACCTTCTTTCAAAACCAAACCCTAAATATTGAAGCTAAGTAAAAAAATTATTAATGTGTTGAAATTTGATTTTTGTATGTATGGTTTTATTACTATCTTTTCCCGTTATATAATTTTTTATTTAAAATTAGAAAACTAAGTAATTTGTTATTTAACATTTATTTAAAAAATTTAACCTATAATACTAGTGTTCATAGCATATTCATAAAATTGGAGTACTATTTTAAAGGTCAAAACTTGCAATGGTATTTTAGACTTATAAACTCGTTTCATTTTGTAATTACAAAGTAACAATTAATTATTAGCCACGTTAATTAAGAGTTTAACTTACTCGGTGCTAAACTCTTAATTAATGTGGCTAATAATTAATTAATTAATTAATTAAGAGTTTAACTTACTTGGTATTTTATCCCAAAAAAAAAACTTACTCGGTGAATGTGAATGGTAAGTTCAATAGTTTGCACACCGGTTCTTGAAACTCGTTTAAATGCATGATCAAGAGGTGTTTGCGGATTCGTTAACACGAAACCGTGACACTTCGTGTTGAAACAATGTTGCTTACTCGTCTATTAATTAATCCATTAAAAAAAAACACACACACAAAGTATATATTAGTAAAACAAAGTCAAAATTAATTATTAATACTGATAACTGATTACTATAGTTTATATGATTGATGTTTTAGTTTTTTCACAAATCTTAAGAAAACACATAAATTACTAATAATAATTATATAATTTTTTGAACCACACAAATTTATATATCTTTCAACCAATTTTATCTACATAAATTCAATTAATATGCCTTAAAATTTACAATTTAATAATATTAATAAATGAAACTACATTTAAATTTGAGAAATTCAATCTATTTAACACTTTTTTTTCTTAAAACATCAATATTGATAGGGAGAGAATATATAACTATTTAATAGGATGTATATATAGCTTACATGGAGATATGTGAAAAAACGGCAACGATTATCTCCGTATAAAGTCGGATTAACCTGCACAAATGTAAATAAATAATTTAATATTTTTGCATAAACTATGTAAATAATTAACAATTTTGAAAGCTACAAATATTAATGTTTTTTTTTGATAAATCATGAAAATTAAATGTTATTATACCGTCCAACCAGCTTTGATGAAATCTACACCGTTAGATATTTTGATTAAACCGGAAGAAAATTGAAGTTGTTTAACAAATGGAGTTTGGTACAAAGCAAAATGTGCTTCTCCTCCTCCTATATTCTTCTGTATCCACTCTGGTCTTATTCTACCTCCTGCATACTATTTAATTTCACAAAATTTTCAATTAAAATAAAAAAAATATATACAAGATTATATAATATAATAAAAAGAAATTCCTTAGAATACCACTATTACAATTTGTTTTATAACAAAAATACCATTACAAAGTTTTTTATAACAAAAATACCATTAAAATGTTTTTATATCAAAAATACCATAAAAAATAGTAGTTTACAAAAATAACACAAATACAATAAAAAAGAGTTTTAACACTTTTAGATTTTTATTTTTTTCATTTGGATTCGCTATATAGTGTTTAACCAGTTTAGGGTATAGTTTTGACGGGGTTAGGATATAGTTTTGAAGGTTTTGTGTGTAATTTTGAAAATTTAAGATTTATGATATTTATGAGAAAAAAGAAATTTCAAGGTATTTGTAAAACTTTCAAAATTATATGATAATTGTGTCAAAAAAAACTTTATTTAGTATTATTGATGAGAATTGCCAAGACCTTGAGTCTTAAAATAAAAGGAGTGGTAAAAAATAGTATTTACACACGTGCAAACCCTATAAATTAATAAATTTGAGACTACCTTATTTTATTAAAAAATAAATTATAAAAAATTAAAAATATTTATAGGATTATATACTAGAGTTAAAATGAGAAAAAATAGAATTTACGCACATGTAAACCCGGTTCGGAATCGGTTTGTGGATGGATATTTGAGTCAAAGATTTGGTCAAAGTGTTTTTGTCTTATTAGGTCTTCTTTTGTAGTTCTTCTAATTGGGACAGTGCCACGTGGACATCCAACTCTTGGTAAAGGAACATGTTCTGTTTCATTGTCATAACGGCTTCTTTTCTCTTGTCTATTCACTTTGCTTGGTTTCATCTAGAGAAAAAATAATAATTTATGAAATATAAAATTGGCAAGAATGATTTATATACTATAAAATTATAAAAAATAATATAATTAAGAAGCTATTAATTACCTCAGGATGAAAAGTATGGTTTTTCAAGAGTTCATTATCAAATGCAGGTTGTTTGTAAAAATCTATACAATCATAGATGTCACCATAATCAGTCTGCAAAAAATTCACAATCAAAATTTTGTTAGAAGGAAAATAAATAAATTTAAAATCAAATATGTAAAAGAAGAATTCATACTATAAACTATATATATATATTCTCAACTACTATATAAATATTTTTGTGACAAAATTCTCAACTAGTATTAGTGATTTGTATACAATTTATGAAATAAGATTGAAAAATAAATAAATTTAAAATCAAATATGTAAAAGAAGAATTTCGTACTATAAGTTTTATATATATATAATATATATATATATTCTCAACTACTATATATATAAAATAACTTTTGTAACATAATTCTCAACTACTATTAGTGATTTGTATACAATTTATGAAATAAGATGGAAAAAAGAAAATGAATAAAAAAATTAAAGCACTAACCTTGACAGTTTTAACAGGCGATTTATTTATTATCTTAAGTTGTCTTTCTAATTCCACATCTTCTTCTTCAGACAACTCTCTAATTGCTGGTATTGCAGTACAATTTGTTAACACGAAAATAGCTAAAACAAAAATCTTTAGCCAAAACATTTTTTCCGACAATAACTATTTTATAAAAACTTGTTGGTTATTTTTTGTAAGTCACACACACACATACATATATATATATATATATATATATATATATATATAGTTTATTCTGTGAATTTATTACACACATTTTCAGTCCACAGATACAGAGGTTTGAATATTACGAAATGCAATTAATTTGAGATTAATAGGCAATTTTTGGAATTTGCTATGACCAAATCTTAAACTGGTAATTACGGAAGAATATGCTATGGTATATTTTTCTAGGGGTTCATAATATTCTTCTGATATTCTTTTTTGTTTTTTGAATCCATATATGCAAACTTATTTTTTCTTTTTATACATAACAAAAAAGTATTTTATTTTTTTTTCTTGGGTTTTGACTTTTGATATTTGTGGTTAATATATTGGTTAACATGTGTGGTTAATATATTGGTTTATGCTTATACTCTCTCCATTTCTAAATGTCATTTTAGGATTTTGCACACAAATTAATTTCAGTTTTCATCAAAATATCGTTAAATATGACAAAATCAAGTAATACTCCCTCATTTTCATAATGGTCAATGTTTTAGACAATTTTTTAAATTTCAAATTAGTTGATGTTTTTAATTTTCAATGTAGAATTAATTGATATATGTGATTTTAATGATTTAAATTATGAAAGATGTGTTTCTATTGGTTGAATTATGTTTATGTGAAAAATTAAATGATTTCAACTAATTTAAAACGGAGGAAGTAAAAAACTACATTATTCTAATTGCTAGAAAAATCAGTATCATTTAATGCATGCATACCAAAATTAAAAGCGACATGTTACGTAATAAAATAAAATGTTTTTGTAGCTTACCAATTTTTGTGATATGTGTCCATTTTAATTCATCATAAGTATTTTTTTTATTTTTAAGATAAGTTTTTTTCATAGTTTCATAATTTTCATGCATTTGGGTTTTTAAATAAATATTGGTGTTATAATGTATTATTTTTGTTTTAAACAATTTTTTATGATTCTAAATCAATATTCATTTAGTAAATTATTTTTTAATTTGATATGTATCACTTTTTAAAAATCTTGGACTAATACTACATATATCATAATTTTTATATATTGTTAGTGTACATTATGTTGAACAAACATATTTTTCCCAAATGAACTATACCAAAGATTTGTTATTTATATCTTTTCTAATCAAATGAAAAACAAAATTACTTATTACAAAATGAGTATGCAAAGATATTAAAAGGAACACAAATATAACGAAACTGTTAGTGGTGGGCTCAAAGCCCGACAAGGTCCGACCCATTTGCGAAATCCAACCCATCAAAGATTCACCCCGACAAAGATGACGTCGGTACGGACCGACAACTCGCAGAAGTAGGTCATTGCAGACCATATGACCTATCACTAGAAGACACGCGAGCGTGTTTTCCGCATGAAGCCGCCTATCCCGACAGTACGGACCGAGCGTTCCGAGGACGCGCCCAGGAGTTCATTATAAATAGAGAGCTCTTGTTCAAAAGAAAGGAGGATTTTTCCTAGAGAGAGAAAGCTACATAGAGAAAAATTATCGTTTGTATTTCGCCTGTCTTTAGATCGTTCATTTCCATCGTCAGTTCGGCCCTACTTCTGTAACCTCGTTACCTCGCTATCTTTAACTCGCTATCTTTAGCCTTGAATAAAACACTTCGCTAGGCTTCCTAGTTCGCTCATTGCGAACATTTCCCAGTTGTCAAATAACGAGATTTCCAACCCCCTCTACCTCGACTCCGAACTAATTACACCCTAAAACCCCGATCTACTACTTAGCCGTTTTACCCTCCACAACAGAAACCTATATAAGTGACATTCCTCTTTGAGTTCTCGAGTGAAACCAATACCAAGGCTAAATATGATCGAAAGATGCCACATCTTGCTATCATTTTTCGCATGTCTCTAGACTCTGGCCACCGAATTAGCCGAAAAGACAAGAAAGAAAACCTTCTCTTATCGTTTGTTGACTGTTGAGTTACATGTGAATCATATTTTGTTACTCTAGAGACCATATTTCAAATATGAAACCACTCTCATCATTTTCTTAAATTACACGTAAATAAATTTTTTATCTCTAGAAATCAAATTACAAACAGAAGCAGATGGGTTAATCCCTGAATCAATCATCTTCTCAAACAAATCTTCAGCTTCTTTAAATTTCTTTTCTTTACAAAGAATCTCAATCAAACAACTATAGCTAGCAACATTTGGACACAACACTTTCTCTTCCATCTCTCTTACCAATCTCAAAGCTTTATATGAACTACTTTCCTTACAATACCCATGAATCATTGTATTGTAAACAACCTCGTTCCCTTCCAACTTCTTATCGATCATCGTCTTAAATAGCCTCGACGCTTGGTTCATTTGACCTTTGATGCAAAACCCGTGAATCAACACGCTGTAAGTATGAGCGTCCGAGACTAATCCTAGCTTCTCCATCGATGTTTGAAGATTAAACGCGATCTCCATGTTACCCGAACGAGCAAATGTGTCGATAAGTATCGTATATGTTACTTTCGACGGTTTTATCCCTCTTTCTTCCATCTCTTTAACCAACTTAGCCGCTCCCGAAGTATCACCCTTTTTACAAAACCCGGAGATTAAAACGTTATACGTTACGAGAGACATCGACATACCACTCGACTTCAAATCTCGACATAGACTCAAAGCCTTGCCTAGTTTTCCGACATTACAAAACCCATCGATCAAAGTGTTGTAAGTGATCAAGTTCGGGTTGATTCCTTCGTTTCTCATCTGATCAATAAGCTTATTACCTTCACTAGCTTTCATCTCCTTACATAACCCGCTTATCAAGGTGTTATAAGTAACAACGTTACACGAAACACCTCTCTCACGCATTTCGTCGAACACCTTGAAGGCGTCTTTCGTTAACCCGTCTTTACAAAGCTGATTCATCACAGAGTTATAAGTATAGATATTCGGCGAAACGCCATCGATCTTCATCTTCTCGTAAAGCCTGAACCCTTGTTTCTTAAGCCCGTTTTTAAACAACCCATGAATCAAAACAGTGTAAGTACGCTCATTAGCTACTAAACCAAGCTCCATAGTCATCTCCGAGAACAAAGCTTTCGCCTTTTCGATTTCTCCTACTCTGCAACACCCATCGATCAAAGTAGTGTAGATAACGACGTTAGGAGAAAACCCAACTTCTCTTAATTCGATTAAAAGCTTAAAGCTTTTCTCGATTTCTCGAGCTTCGCAACATCCTTTCATGGCGATACCGAAACTGTACAGATCTAATTCGACTTTGCTCTTGCTCTCGTTGAAGAAAACCCAGAACTCGTCGAAAGAAGACGACCCAAAAACGTGGAATCTCAAGAGATTGTTGAAGCAATTAGATCCAGGAACAAGCCCTTTATCGATCATTTCGTTGAAGTAAGAGATCGATGAGTGTAGAGATTGAGATTGGACATAAGCGTTGATGATTACCTCGTAAAGACGAGATTTTGTTGTAGAAGATTCTGATGATTGCGTTAAGTTCTGTAATAGAGAGGAATTAGTGAAGAATCTGGTGTTGATTTTACCGGAGATTACTTGAAGAAGAAGAGATTGTGCGTGAGAGAGTAAGTTTTGAGAGAGAAGGAGACGGAGAAGGATAGAGATTGATTCGTGTGTGTGTTGAAATCCGTGAGACAACGATGATTTCGAGAGAGAGAAAGCTTTTAATGGAGGTAATTTTATTAGGTTCGCTAAGAGAGAGAAGGCTCTTTGCGCTTTCTCTGCCATTGTAGACACTTTTCTGAAACACGAAGAAGAAGAAGAAGACGACATATCTGAACACTTAGTTTAATAAAAGCCCATATCTTATTGGGCTTTAGAATATTTAAGGCCCATGAAATTTACTTTAATTAAATGTTCGGTTCCGTTTTGGTTTATTGGATCTTTGGCTAAAGATAAATTTTGTAATGTATTAAGGCATTCCATTAGCAAAGCGACTTGGATGGATTCATCAGATTATGAGATTCTCAGCAGATTTGTGCGTAATATTACTCATTATTACTCATTATTACAGTGGATCTTCAAAAGAAAAAAATTGTATCGAATAAAATATATACTTCGTATTTGTTGTGTTAAAACTTTGGTTCGTAAACATAAAAGTAATGTACGCGCTTTTTAAAAAAGGTTGGGCTCGGGTTTATTGGAAGAATTCCTTACGGGAAGACCAAGTTCTTTCTTTAATCTTCCTAAGAAGTTATTATGCTTCAAAAAGATTATATCGCATGCGGATTTGGTAACTACGCCATTTTGACATTTTTTTATAAAACTACGGTTGATTCAGTTTTTTCATCCTTTTTAAATTTTAAATTTTTTCAGTTACTATTTATCAAAATTAAAACATTTTCGTGTGAATTTGTTAATTAGTGGTAGGGTTTATTTTGATTTGTTTTTTAGTAATTATGTGTACTTTTGTAGTTTTGAGAGCTGACTCTAAAATGATGTAGTTTCTTACAATAAAATTTAAATAGTATAGTTTTTAAATTCTCTCAAATTTTTATCAAAATATTTAAATATTAAAAAATTTTATTTTGCAAAAAATATCAAAAATATAAAAATGAGATTTAATAATTTAATTTTTTTTTTCATTTGGATTTACTTTCAAATGTTTTAACTATTCTAAGATTCGTGGTATTTTCGAAAAGTTGACTTTATAATATTATTTGTAATTTTTTGAACATATGCGATAATTTTGTAAAAAGATTTAGTTTAATGGTATTCACCAGAATTACCCTAAAATACGAAGATGGTTGTTGTTAGAAAAAAAAACAAGAATTACAAAACTACACTTTTTAAATTACATTTCACAACTACACTTTTTAATTTTTTTTTCACAAAACTACAGCTAAACACCAAAAATTAAATTCAAATTAAGCCATTCATACAACTCTACTCCTTTAATCACTATACCCTAAACACTAATTAGCGAATCCAAATGAAAAAAATTAATTTTGGTGAAGTTTCAAAGGGTAAATCAATCTTTTCAAATTTTAAATTGGTGTAATTATGTGAAAAATTAAATTAGGTAGAGTTTTGTAAATGAACGGTGAAATAACGTAGTTTAAGTTTGGTTAATTCCTCGAAAAACAAATACAACTAGGTGATGACCCCGCGCCATGCGCGGAGCGAAGTATTACTAAATAATCATATAACTGTGGAATTATAGTAAGCTTTAGCATGTTCTTATTAATTTTTTACATATTTTCAAATATGTTGATTAAAAAATATGAAGTCTCGCAAGCAAGAATCATAGTATAAACTAATACAAAGTACGATAAATAGTGATTGAATGTTGATATATAAATATCAATTTATTATTTTTTTAATATAGCATTTGATTTATATAATTTAGTAGCCTAATTTGTAAATTGCACTAATTTTAGCTAGGTGAGGATATTGTAAATATCAATTTTTTTAGATATAATATACATAATTTATTTTAGATTTAGATATTAATTTGTATTTTAAATTGAATAATAGGTTTTATTTGAATTGTAGAATCCACATTCTTTAAAAACAAAGATCAGCTGAATAAAGTACAATGTTAAAAAAAACAAAATATATATAAAGTCATTGTTTTGAAAAACAAAGAAAATATTAAAAAGTCACATCTTAAAAAACCCAAGAAATTGTTTTTGATTTTTTAAACTAAATATCATCAATGATCTCTTTGTAAACAATGTTAATAGTATTCTTCTTTGGCTTGTCATCGTCCCCAACAATTAGCACTTTAAGTCCAGTTCGAGATGTAACCCTTGAAAAAGCAACATATAGTTGACCATGTGTAAAAACTGGCCTAGGCAAAAACAATCCAACGCTTTTTAAAGTTTGTCCCTGACTCTTGTTGATAGTTTGGCATAAGCAATTGTCAAAGGAAATTGCTTTCTTCTCATCCTAAAAGGAAATTTGTTATCCGGTGGCGGTGGCGAGACAAACATCCTAGGAATCAAGACAGGTTCTTTCAAGTCATCATCTCCTGATACAGGTGCGGACTTCGCGCTATACGCTGGACAAAGTTTTATTATTCTTAATAATATAATTAGACTCATGTTTTAAATTAATCTTAGAAAATAAATAAATATTGTATAACAAATACAATTTATTTTAGATATAAATATATACTTATTTAACTATAAATATACATATATGCTTACGACAAATTATCCAAACTTTATATATATCACCATATTCACACATATATATATATATAAATATATACTTATTTAACTATAAATATACATCTATGTTCACGACAAATTATCCAAACTTTATATATATCACCATATTCATATATATATATATATACCAATACCACAATGAAAAAATACAAAAGTTTTAAAGAATGTGATAGTCGTTGGAAATTTCTGAAAATAATTAGAAAAACGTGAAACGTTATAACATACCTTATTTTATAAAATATGTTTATCATCGTATAAAATAAAACATAATCTATTTTAAAAATTATAATATTTTTTATATTAAGGGGATTAAGTTAGACACGCAAAAAACGCAAAAAGATAGACACGGGATAAAAATATTTCGTAGATTTAGATCGACACAAAACGAAATAAAATAGTTAAAAGTAAATTTTTAAAAACAAACCAACTTTAATATCTTTGACTACAATATTTGATCGATAAGAAAACAAAAAACCCAACAATATTTCTAAGGGTGGGCATTCGGTTTTCAGTTCGGATTCGGGTCGGGTTCATTCGGGTTCGGGTTTTTCGGGTACGGCTATATAGAAACCGTTCGGGTTATTTACAAATTCGGCTCGGATTCGGTTCATATCTATTCGGGTCGGGTTTCACATTTTTAACAAAACCCGACATGGAACCGAAATATTATCCGGTTCAAAAATTTTGGGTTTTGGTTCGAATTTTTGGTAGTTTTTTTATTTTTGATGAGAAATTCGGGTTCCGGTTCGGGTTAGTCGGTTTTCGGTTCGGGTTAAACCCAAATTACCCACAAAAAATGAAATAGCCTACTAAAATCCAAGCTACCCTATGAAAATTCACAATTTCCCTATTAAAACTATTTAAACACACATATATATATATATATATATATATATATATATATATATATATATATATATATATTATATTCGGGTTTATTCGGGTACCGTTCGGGTTCGGTTCGGGTTTTGGTCGGATAACCGAATTAAAGAATTCTAAAACCCGTTCGGGTTTTTTGGAAGTTCGGTTCGGATTTTTTGGGTCGGGTTCGGGTCGGATTTCGGGTCTCGGGTGAAATGTTCACCCCTAAATATTTCTATAAACAAAAACTAAATAATATATCTGAAATTATCTATGAACAATAAAATAAAATCGAAGACAAAAAGTTATTCAAAAATATAAGGGTAAAAACGGAAAATAAATAAAATATAAGAACATAAACGCAAAAAATGTGTATGTCGATGATTGGGTGGTCTATGTAAAATATATATTCCAATAATGGGCATAAAATATATTTAAAATTGTGTATTGTTGATTTTTACAATACGTAGATGATATATATACCTAAAATATATTTTATATGGATTCTTTTAATAATACAGATAGATTAGTAAAATATATTAAAATTGGGTGAGAAAATTAGTTCAAACTATAAGGACTAAAACGCAAAAAAATAAAAAATATCCTAAAAGCTCTCTCGTCGCGACACGTAGGCGGTTTGTCTTCTCTTTTAATAATATAGTATATATTCGGGTTTATTCGGGTACCGTTCGGGTTCGGTTCGGGTTTTGGTCGGGTAACCGAATTAAAGAATTCTAAAACCGTTCGGGTTTTTTGGAAGTACGGTTCGGTTTCGGTTCGGATTTTTCGGGTCGGGTTCGGGTCGGATTTTGGGTCTCGGGTGAAATATTCACCCCTAAATATTTCTATAAACAAAAACTAAGGGGGTGTTATTCAATCCATGATTTTAATAGATTTCAAATCCAACTACAATCCATTGTTATTCAATAGTTGATTTTAATAATTCTTTTAAAATATAGTGTTATTGGTTCTAATATTTCAAATATCTTTATTAAATGAGTTTAAAATCTTGTGTTATTGATTTGTGTATTTGTAATATCTATACCAAAAGAGTTTGAAATCAAGTGTTATTCAATTAAATATTTTAAAAGACTAATTAAACTCTTGTGTTATTCATAATCCATAGATTCTCAATGGAAATGACTCATAAAAGAGTTTTAAGTGATTTTGGTATTGATTTCACGTGTAAATCATTGAAGTTGAAATCCAACCTTATATCCTTTGATTTCAAAATTTACAGAATCATTTGCATATTATTCTTTCTTTTTCACGTTCTGATGCAGGAGACGGTTAATCTAGTTTACTACGGTTAATCTAGTTTACTAGTTATTTTCCTTTTTCTTTCTTTTTAAGTATTTTCCTTTTCTAATTAGGATTATAGTTAGTTTTCCTTTTTCTTTTTCTATTTTATGCCTTAGGCTTTCTCTATATAAAGAAACCTAAGGTGATATGTTTTAGACAACTTTTATCATTATTCTTAATAAAACTTTAAGAGTTTTCTCTTATTTCCTCTCGTGGATTCGAGATTTATCCTCTGGTGGATTCCAGGGTTTTCTGGTGGATTCCAGATATTTCTAGTGGAATCTAGAAACTTTCTTTCAAGTTTGTCGCTTGCGAACTTGAATTTCATTCGGGTTTAGTGTTTGCTAACCCTAGAGATTTCCGACTGCGTCAAGTGGTATCAGAGCAGGCAATCTCCTACTCTTTTCGAAGCTTGAACAACTATGGGTGATCAACCAGTAACCAGGGCCGACATGGAAGATTTCACAACGAGTTTGAATGAATCAACCACGAACCTGGCAAATCTGGTGGCAGCGTTAACTAATCAGATTGCAGCATTAACCAATCAGATTGCTAACGCAGGACAAAGAGGAGGAGAAGGAATGGGACCAAATCGAAATCAACAAGGCGGAAACAATCCGGCTAATAGGGAACAAGTCTGGGTCCAGCAAGGAAGAAACATTCAACAACCCGTTGGGAACATTCGTCAACAAGGCAGGAACAATCGGGTAGTTGTTGGCAACTCCAGTTCAGAGGAAAACTCGGACGAAGAAGTAGAGGAACAAGAGAATCAGCGAAACAATCAGGATTACCGGGTGAAGGCTGACATTCCGTTGTTCTATGGGACTATGAGTGTAGAGGAGTTTCTCGACTGGCAAATCGATGTTGATCGATTCTTTGATGTTATGGGCGTACCAGAGAACAAACAAGTCAAGATGGTGGCGATTAGGCTGAAGAAAACTGCTGCCGTGTGGTGGGATAAGTTGGTTGTCCAAAGGCAAAGACAGAGAAAGGGTCCTGTTAGGACATGGAGACGAATGAAGCAGCTAATGAGCGAGCGGTTCTTGCCAGAAGACTATGAGCAGATTCTCTACAAGATGTACATTGATTGTGTACAAGGAAGCAGGACTGTGACTGATTATATAGCTGAGTTCTTACGTTTCTCTGAACGTAATGACTTAAACGAAACGGAGAATCAGAAGGTGGCCAGATACATCAATGGTTTAAAGGGCTCTCTTCAAGGAAAAATAGGATTACAGACTGTGTGGACAATTCAAGAAGCATCGAGTCTAGCCTTGAAAGCGGAATTGTTGGAGAAAACACCTCGGGGGTTCACAAATTTCAGGAGACCCTCGGTTCAGAACAACTTCGAACCAACCGGAGAGAAGGACAAAGACGTGGTTAACAGAGATTCCAACTCTAACAACAAAGGAGCAAGTGGTTCTAATAGTGGCGTTCAAAAGGACAAAACACCCGCTCCGAAACAAAGCAATTCTTATGCTAGGCCAACCCTCGACAAGTGTTTCCGTTGTCAAGGAACAGGTCACAGGTCGAACGTCTGTCCCAGTAGAAAGACGGTGGCATTGCTAGAAGGAGAGGAAGACGACTTCATGGAGAATGAGGAGTATGAGGGAGTTGAATTTGCGGAAGAGGAATCTGAAGACAGAATCAGCATTGTTTTACAGCGACTCTTGCTATCGTCCAAAGAAGAAGGTCAACGCAAGAATCTGTTTAGGACGCACTGTACTATTCAGAACAAGGTGTGCAATGTGATTGTTGACAATGGAAGCTCCGAGAATTTAGTTTCTCAAAAGCTGGTGGAATATTTGAAACTACCCACAACTCTTCATGAAAAACCGTATGGTCTCGGATGGGTGAAGAAAGGGTCTAAAGTAGGGGTTAGTGAAACTTGCAAGATTCCTTTATCAATTGGTAAGCACTACAAAGAGGAGATACTATGTGATGTTTTGGACATGGATGTTTGTCATATTCTCCTTGGACGGCCATGGCAGTATGATAACGACATAACGTACCGAGGACGTGACAATGTGATCATGTTTACGTGGGGAACTCATAAGATCGCAATGACTCCTGTTAAGAATTTTGGTAGCGTTATAAAGGAGAAGAAGTCAAGCTTCCTAGTCATGTCACATGATGACAAAGAACTTGACAAAGCTGTTAAGGAATCAAAGTGTTTTTATCCGATTGTGGTCAAGGGGTTGATGAGCGCCGTGACAGAGGTGACAACAACTCCACGTGAGGTTCTAGAGATTTTGGAGGACTACAAGGAGTTAGTTGCGGAGGAGCTGCCTAACGACCTGCCTCCTATGCGTGATATTCAGCATCATATTGATTTGATTCCAGGTTCAAGTCTACCTAATCTTCCCCACTATCGAATGAGTCCTAAAGAGAATGAAATTGTAAGAGATCAGATTGAAGATTTCCTGAAGAAAGGGTTAATCCGCGAGAGCATGAGCCCTTGTGCTGTACCGGTTCTTCTCGTTCCAAAGAAGGGTAATCAGTGGCGAATGTGTGTTGATTCTAGGGCCATCAACAAGATAACAATCAAGTATCGTTTTCCTATCCCGCGACTCGAAGACATGCTTGATGAGTTAAATGGATCGAGAGTGTTTTCGAAAATAGATCTTCGAAGTGGGTACCATCAGATTCGAATCAGGCCGGGAGATGAGTGGAAGACTGCTTTTAAGAGCAAAGATGGACTATACGAGTGGTTGGTGATGCCTTTCGGATTATCAAACGCTCCTAGTACTTTCATGAGAGTAATGAATCAAATTCTTCGTCCTTTCATTGGGTCTTTTGTGGTGGTTTACTTCGACGATATCTTGATCTACAGCAAAACCAAAGGCGACCACTTGGATCATCTAAAACGGGTTTTACAAGTCTTACAAGAAAGCTAGTTGTATGTGAATTTAAAGAAGTGTACGTTTTGCACAAACAAGCTGCTATTTCTTGGGTACATCGTTGGTGAAGATGGAATTCAGGTGGATGAAGCCAAAGTGAGTGCAATTAAAGAGTGGCCAGTTCCTAAATCCATCGTTTCAGACAGAGATACCAAGTTTCTCAGCCATTTCTGGATTACTTTATGGAGGATGTTTGGAACGAGTTTGAAAAGAAGTTCTACAGCTCATCCACAGAGTGATGGACAAACCGAGGTGACGAACAGGACGTTGGGCAATATGATACGAAGTGTTTGTGGTGATAAACCAAAACAGTGGGATCTCGCGTTGCCACAAGTGGAATTCGCATACAACAATGTCGTGCATTCAGCTACAGGAAAGTCACCATTTTCCTTGGTGTATACCTCTGTCCCGAAGCATGTAGTCGATTTAGTTTCGTTACCAAAAGCTCCTGGAATTAGTGTGTCAGCTGAAGTAATGGCTAAAGACATTTTGGAAACTAAAGAAGCGGTTCGAGCAAGATTAGAAGCAACTGGGCAAAAGAATAAGAAAGCAGCGGATAAACGACGAAGGCTCAAGGTTTTTAAAGAAGGAGATGAAGTGATGGTGTTTCTCAGAAAAGAAAGGTTTCCAGTTGGTACTTACCGCAAGCTTCAACCTCGCAAGTATGGTCCTTTCAAGATTTTGCAGAAGCTTAATGACAATGCTTATGTGGTGGATCTCCCAAACGACATGAACATCTCTCATACGTTCAATGTAGCTGACATTTATGAGTATCATGCCGATGGTGTTCTTTATCCAGATGAGAACTCGGGGTCGAGTTCTTTGGAGGTGGAGGAGACTGATGCAGGAGACGGTTAATCTAGTTTACTACGGTTAATCTAGTTTACTAGTTATTTTCCTTTTTCTTTCTTTTTAAGTATTTTCCTTTTCTAATTAGGATTATAGTTAGTTTTCCTTTTTCTTTTTCTATTTTATGCCTTAGGCTTTCTCTATATAAAGAAACCTAAGGTGATATGTTTTAGACAACTTTTATCATTATTCTTAATAAAACTTTAAGAGTTTTCTCTTATTTCCTCTCGTGGATTCGAGATTTATCCTCTGGTGGATTCCAGGGTTTTCTGGTGGATTCCAGATATTTCTAGTGGATTCTAGAAACTTTCTTTCAAATTTGTCGCTTGCGAACTTGAATTTCATTCGGGTTTAGTGTTTGCTAACCCTAGAGATTTCCGACTGCGTCACGTTCAAATTCTTCTCTTTTAATTTTAATTTTTCTGGTTTATTTTTGTTTTCTTTAAAATACAAGGTTTTTAAGTTATTGATGATCTTTAACAAAAAAAGGTTCATTAATGGTCTTTTATAGTGACTTTGTCTCTAATAGTTTCTATCTATTTCTTTTGCTTTCATAATTATTCATTTCAAAATTTGTTATTTAAGATTTTCAAACTATACATATATCGTGTGTTGAATTTTACGAATACATTAATTATTAGTGTATTGAATAAAATCATTTGACATAGAATTCAATTCCACTATAAAAGTTATAAGTGATTGCATATTGATTTTGTAAATATATGTTTATGTATTTTAAAATATATAATTCTACCCTTTTAGATTTAAAATCATTACAAAATCATTCTAAAATGATTTATATCAGAAGAATCCTACATAAGTTATAATCTAATGGAGTTGATTTAAAACACCCATCCACTAACACCCCCTAAATAATATATCCGAAATTATCTATGAAAAATAAAATAAAATCGAATACAAAAAGTTATTCAAAAATATAAGGGCAAAAACGGAAAATAAATAAAATATAAGAACATAAACGCAAAAAATGTGTATGTCGATGATTGGGTGGTCTATGTAAAATATATATTCCAATAATGGGCTTAAAATATATTTAAAATTGTGTATTGTTGATTTTTACAATACGTAGATGATAGATATACCTAAAATATATTTTATATGGATTCTTTTAATAATACAGATAGATTAGTAAAATATATTAAAATTGAGTGAGAAAATTAGTTTAAACTATAAGGACTAAAACGCAAAAAATAAAAAATATCCTAAAAGCTCTCTCGTCGCGACATGTAGGCAGTTTGTCTTCTCTTTTAATAGTATAGTATATATTCGGGTTTATTCGGGAACCGTTCGGGTTCGGTTCGGGTTTTGGTCGGGTAACCGATTTAAAAAATTCTAAAACCCGTTAGGGTTTTTTGGAAGTACGGTTCGGTTTCGGTTCGGATTTTTCGGGTCGGGTTCGGGTCGGATTTCGGGTCTTGGGTGAAATGTTCACCCCTAAATCTTATTATATAAAAGAGAGCGCGTAAAATTATAACTCACCAGATCGTGACACATGTCACATTTAATTTAGATCGTGATATTTGTCATTTTTAAAATAAGTAATCTTCTTAAAAAAAGGAATAAAAGAAGAAGGAAAAATGGAAAATTTTAAAAATAGAAAACTTAAAAAAGAAAAATGGAAAATTTAAATAATTTTAAAAAAAGAAAAAAAGAAGGAAAAAACCCTTAAAAATGAATCTTATTATATAAAAAGAGCGCGTAAAATTATAACTCACCAGATCGTGACACGTGTCACATTTAATTTAGATCGTGACATTGTCATTTTTAAAATAAGTAATATTCTTAAAAAAAAGGAATAAAAGAAGAAGAAAAAATGGAAAATTTAAAAAATGTAAAATTTTAAAAAGAAAAATGGAAAATTTAAATAATTTTAAAAGAAGAAAAAAAAGAAGGAAAAAAAACTTAAAAAATGAAATTTAATAAAATGAAACTCATTATTTTTAGAAAGCAAAAAAAAAGAAACTAACCAATCTCTAATTAGTTTAGTATATAAAAAAGACAATTAAAACACATTACTCTAATTCGTTTTGTATATAAAAAAGGAAACATATTAAAAAAATAATCCTTCGCCGTGATTACGGGAGGACCCGCGTCAACCAGAAATCTTATTATATAAAAGTGAGGCGTTTAACGTGAGTTCGACACATATGCAAAATTATAATTCACCAGATCGTAACACATGTCACATTTAATTTAGATCGTGACATTTGTCATTTTTAAAATAAGTAATCTTCTTAAAAAAAGGAATAAAAGAAGAAGGAAAAATGGAAAATTTTAAAAATAGAAAACTTAAAAAAGAAAAATGGAAAATTTAAATAATTTTAAAAAAAGAAAAAAAGAAGGAAAAAACCCTTAAAAATGAATCTTATTATATAAAAAGAGCGCGTAAAATTATAACTCACCAGATCGTGACACGTGTCACATTTAATTTAGATCGTGACAATGTCATTTTTAAAATAAGTAATATTCTTAAAAAAAGGAATAAAAGAAGAAGAAAAAATGGAAAATTTTAAAAATGGAAAATTTTAAAAAGAAAAATGGAAAATTTAAATAATTTTAAAAGAAGAAAAAAAAGAAGGAAAAAAACCTTAAAAAATGAAATTTAATAAAATGAAACTCATTATTTTTAGAAAGCAAAAAAAAAGAAACTAACCAATCTCTAATTAGTTTAGTATATAAAAAAGACAATTAAAACACATTACTCTAATTCGTTTTGTATATAAAAAAGGAAACATATTAAAAAAATAATCCTTCGCCGTGATTACGGGAGGACCCGCGTCAACCAGAAATCTTATTATATAAAAGTGAGGCGTTTAACGTGAGTTCGACACGTATGCAAAATTATAATTCACCAGATCGTAACATTTGTAATGGTTAGTTGAGATCGTGACATGTGTATTAAATTTGATACCTATACATTTTATAAAATGGAAACTTAACAATATTGAGAAAAAACAGAAATAAGAAAAATAATCAAAAATAAAAAACTTAACATTAATTATCAAATAATTAAAAATAAAATAATCACAAATAAAGAAAGAGGAATTCACAAATCTACACCCTTTCAACCTCTTCTTCACAAAACTACTCCTAATTAAATATTTTCACATATTTACACATTTTCAAAATTTTAAAAGCTTGATTTAACCTTTAAAAAATTACCAAAATTAAATTTTTTTTATTTGGGTTCGCTAATTAGTGTTTAGGGTATAGTATTAAGGGGGTATGATTGTTTGGGTAGAGTTTATTTGGATTTAATTTTGAATGTTTAGGTGTAGTTTTGTGAAGTATTTTGGAAATGGTGTAGTTTTGTGAAATGTAATTCAAATGGTGTAGTTTTGTGATTCTCTCATAAAGAAAATAACATAGAAAAATAAAATTTTAACAATATTTTAAAAAATAATCAATAAAAACAAAATAATTAGAAATAAGAAAAAATAAAAACGTAAAATTTCTTGAAAAATAAAGAAAATCTCTATGATAACTTATTTGTTATCTTCATGGATCCACTATCTAATTATTAATTTAAAATAATTTTTTTAGTGTAATAACAAAAGCAATGTAATAAAACAAAAATGTGTTATTTTATTTCTTAATTGTTGAAAAAAGTAAAAATCAATTATTTACTATTACCTGATATGTTGTTGTGTGTCTTTTATATTATTTGGTAATAAAATAACGGGTATAATATTAGTTTTCGTTTACATCTAACTATAACTATACAAATTTAATAAAATTAGTAATATATAATTAGAAAATATTTTTAAGTAATTTGTCTGCGTATTACGCGGGATTTCATCTAGTATTTCTATAAACAAAAACTAAATAATATATCCGAAATTATCTATGAAAAATAAAATAAAATCGAAGACAAAAAGTTATTCAAAAATATAAGGGAAATAAATAAAATATAAGAACATAAACGCAAAAAATGTGTTTGTCGATGATTGGGTGGTCTATGTAAAATATATATTCCAATAATGCGTTTAAAATATATTTAAAATTGTGTATTGTTGATTTTTACAATACGTAGATGATATATATACCTAAAATATATTTTATATGGATTCTTTTAAAAATACAGATAGATTAGTAAAATATATTAAAATTGAGTGAGAAAATTAGTTTAAACTATAAGGACTAAAACGCAAAAAATAAAAAATATCCTAAAAGCTCTCTCGTCGCGACACGTAGGCAGTTTGTCTTCTCTTTTAATAGTTTTGTTAAGGTAAATAGTTTTATTATAACAAATATCCTAAATTGTTGTAACTTTCAAGATATACACATGTATATAGTTTTGATAAGGTAAATTGAATTTTAGAAGGCTATTTTAATTTTTTGTGGGTTATATGAATAAGCCGAACCAAAACCCGAACCGAACCCATATTATCCGAAGTAAGATCGGAAGTTCTTACCAAAATTATGTAAAACCTGAAAATTCGAACAAAAAAATCAAAAATCCCGAACCGAATAATATTTGGTTCCATATTAGGTTTTGTTCAATATATGCAATAACTCGACCTGAACCCGAATAGATTCAACAAATAATATCTATACTATTAAAAGAGAAGACAAAACGCCTACGTGTCGCGACGTGAGAGTTTTTAGGATATTTTTTAATTTTTTGCGCTTTAATCCTTATATTTTTGAATAATTTCTGTTCGGCGAATTCTATAAATTATATTTCAGGCCCAACGAATTCAGGTCCACATATAAAATTTTTAAGAATTAAATTTCTCCCACATTGAAAACAATAAGAAACAAAATAAGAAGAGAAGACAAAACGCCTACGTGTCGCGACGTGAGAGTTTTTAGGATATTTTTTAATTTTTTGCGCTTTAATCCTTATATTTTTGAATAATTTCTGTTCGGCGAATTCTATAAATTATATTTCAGGTCCAACGAATTCAGGTCCACATATAAAATTTTTAAGAATTAAATTTCTCCCACATTGAAAACAATAAGAAACAAAATAAGAAATCTTCTAATATAAATATGACTTTATCACATACAAAATCATTAAAACGAACCTTCGTCTAATGGGCATGCGAATTTCGGTAAATGGATTGCGTCTTCATTTACCGGGTATGCATAATGCGAGCCTTTTTTTAATAAGCTTGCATAGTTTGATTAGTTATTTCGGTTTTCGATAATGGTCATTCATAGATGTATGCCTCATAAATTGCCAACGAGTTTCGGGAACTTTGATTAGTGGATTGGAGACTAGGCATTCAGTTTTCAGGTCAGGCTCTTTCGAGTTCGAGTTTTTTGGGTTAAAGGATATAGGATCCGTTCGGGTTATTTACAATACAGTTATGTTCGGTTAAAATCTATACGGGTTCATGTCGAGTTTCATATATTTAACAAAACCTGACCTGAAACCAAATATTATTCGGTTCGGGTTTTTTTATTTTTTGGTTCGAATTTTTAGGTTTTACATATTTTTTGTAAGAATTTCCGGTCTTATTTCGGGTTCGGTTCCGGTTTTGGTTCGACTTATTCATATAACCCACAAAAAACTTGAAATAACCTACTAAAATTCAAATTACCTTATCAAAACTATATACATGTGTATATCTTCGGGTCTATTCGAGTACAATTCGGGCGTCAGGTCGGTTCGGGTTAGAACGGAAATCTGAGTTAGAAAATATTAAAACCCGATAGTATAATATGAGAACCGAAGCCGGACAAAACCGGATTTTTCTGGTCGATTCGGTTTCGGGTTTCGGATCTCGGGTTAAATATTTAGCTCTAAATTGATCTATTCATGGATTTCCATAATATAACTTAATATTATTTATGAATATCACGTCCCGCGCAAGTTTGTTATAATAAAAACCAATTACCACTCCCACCGAGTGATTTAATAGTTACAACAGTCACAAACTCACCGACCTTATTAAAAACGTAGGTTATTATAAAAAATATATAACATAAGCCTATGTAAAACGGAATAAGAATTACAACTAAACACTTCAGTGTGTAGAATGTCAATCAAAAACTTTGACGCGTTGATACTGAAAAACTCCTTGTAGAGTGTAGGAACGTTTTTGGCTAATGTAGTTGGTGATTCAACTTCTTTAAAATTAGAGGAGTTGCTGGAGAATCTGACAATCATGAAATAATGAGAATGTGTTAGAAATATTTGTATTATTATAACAAATATTATTTGTTGACCCCTACACTAAACGAAGTCGTAACCCAATGGAAGGTTGATTATTATAACAAATATTATTCATGTTTAAGGTAAGTTAAAATGGTAAAAAACTTTGGAGAATAACGGTTTACGATGGATTGTATATATATTATATCATTATATTAACAATTTATTATATTAGGATATTTTGTGATTCAAACTCACAATGCTAAGAAGGAGGCGATAGTAGGCAGATCTTGATCAAAACTAAGTACGGACGTATCAAAAACATTAGAAACAGTATAAACACCTGTAACAAAAAAAAATAAAGAGGAATATCAAATAATGAAATAATGACGTAATGTATAAGAATATGAAATATACCTCTAATTAAGTTCCCGAAACTGAGCCATGCGAAGCAACAAACCAGTCCCGATGGTCACATTTAGAGTAGAGTGATCCAAAAGTTGGGTAGCATAGTCTCCCCAAAGAGTCATCGAGAGACTAACATTGCTGAAAATAGTTGATAGGTCAGATTAGGCAAATAGAAAAAACATGGATAAGCAGATTATGAAACCAACCTCGCATCGCGCAATTCCAACCTAACCAATTGCATGACTTTTGCCATGAATTGTCTCCAAATCACCAATAGACAAAACCTGACCGACAACATCTAGAAAAGCAAAAGTAGAATATGAATCATAACAAATAGAAGTTGTAAAAAGACTTACGGAATATATTAATAGAAAGAGAAAAATAACCTATAAGAATATTGTTATCCAAGAGTCCACAAGTAATATCGCTAAAACGTGCAATGTATATTTCAGGCACGGAAGAGCAGAAATCTTCACAATTAGTAACAATGGTGGTACGGAAAAAAAAAAGTTTTAAAGGATGATTTGTTTTTTTGAATGATGCGGTATTCGGAATAACTTTGAAAGTATTGACCAAAACAAAGTCACCCTCGGCAAGGATAGATTGGTATTTGGTAACCAGTTTTGCGTCAATCGAAGCGTGGATACGGTCTCCCTAAAATAGAAAGAAAAATATTGTTAGTGAATATACCTCTTCATCAACAAAAATCATCTCCAATGTTTCAACACCACGAAAAGTATTTTTCCACAAATAGATTATAGCAACTCGAATCTTAAACAAAGAGGTAGATTGATCTAGATCTTTGAGGAGTGTAAAAGGGGCGGACGGACGTTTATTACGTAAGTGCGACATGATTGAGTTTGACTAAATTAGATGTTGAATGAATGTGTTTGGATAAGAGGTATCATCTATATTTATATAGATATTAATTTAAGTCAGTATGGTGAGATAAGCTTGTATCTTTATTGAATTATATGAGATTACAAAAATAAAAGACAACCCTCAGATAAGCTTGTATCTTTATCGAATTATATGCGATTACAAAAATAAAAGGCAACCCTAATTAAAAGCCTTAATTTTTATATAATATACGACATAAAAATTATAGTATGATATTATATTTGGTAATTATATAATTGATCTTATATATATATATATGAATATTGTATACAATATTTATAAATAATCAAAACCCCACGTCTGATAAGATCTTATATTAGTTATATACCCTGCGGTGTATATGAAAGCCTACAACTACAATTCGGTATTATTGATCTTATCATAATCAATATAATATTTCATGCATAGCCTAATATTACATGGCGACTTTGTCAGCTAAATACATGGAATATTATATGTTATTAAATTCGTTTTTAAAAAGAGGCAAAAATATAAGGACTAAAACGCAAAAAAATTATAAAACTCGGTTTTAAAAAAAGGCAAAAATATAAGGACTAAAACGAAATTTTTTTTTATAAAAATTGGTTTTAAAAAGAGGCAAAAATATAAGGATTAAAACGCAAAAAATTAAAAAATTCCTAGAATCTCTTACGTCGCGACACGCAGGCGATTTGTCTTGTCTTTTATAGTATAGATGACCGTTTAGTTTTGGGTTTCAACTATATTATTTCGGTTAAGTGCAGGCCGGTTCGAATTGGTTAATTTGCATTCAACCGTATTTAAAACCCGGTTAATTATTTTAATCGATTAAAAAAGTTTATCCCCTTTTGTATTGGAGACATCACCTCATTTATCCCTATTTAACATTACTATAATCTCTTATACCTCTATTAATCTCCTATACCCCTCTTAATTTGAAAAAACAAAATTACCCTTTTAAATAAATAAAAAAAGAAAAAGAATATTGAAATATATTGGTTTGGTTTTTGGTTTTTGGTTTTGGGTTAATGATTTGGTTGGGTTAATTAATTTTGGTTTTATTTTTAAAATTAAACAAAAATTAAAATTAAACAAAAATTCTTATTCGTCGTCGTAGATCGCTTCTTCTTCCTCGCCGCGCCGTCACGCCTCTGCGTCGTCTTCCTCCTCGCTTTCTATGTTTCGTCTTCTTCGTAGAGTCTTTCTCCGGCGACGTCAACATCACTGTTTCTGCGTCCTTCTCCGGCGGCCAATCCTCCATCTTCCGGGTTCGGTGAGCTAGGAATTTAGGGTTTTTAAAATTGGTTTTGAATATCATTCATTAGATCTAATGTATCACTCATAATGTGGTTGATTGAATTGTATTATGCAGAGAATAGAATAGAATCTCTGTTTCGATTTGGTTTATTCGTAGCCAAAACTGATAATTGTAATATATTATGTGTAAAACTTTGTATAACTAGTAGAATTGATAATTGTAATATATTATGTAAAACTTAGTATAACTTTAGATAACTAGGTAGAACTAAGAAGAAGTGGTTTAACCAAAACTTTATATTGTTGTTTTTGCAGGATACAATGGTGGAACACGTGAGCGTATAATTCAAATATAAAGATTGCATGTATAGTGTAATCTTGAAGACATTAGTTGAAGATATAAATTTGACAATGATTGAAGAAAGGTTATATAAAAGGTTGTATGTATAGTATAACCTTCAAGACAACAATGGAGGATACAAGTGAATGAATTTATGTAATATTATGATCGTGTTGTTGCATTTCTGTAAAACTATGATTTTGGTTTTGGCTTATGTAAAACTAATTAATACAACAACTTACTAGTATGTGTGGATTTTTATGTTAGTTCATTGATTGAGTATTTGTATTTAGTATTCAACTTTCAATATAACACACTCTTACGCCTAAACGACATCGACGTAAAAATCTCATACTCAAAATAACATGTACTAAAAATAGCGCATTCATTGTTTCAGAATTTCTCTTTTACATTCCATGTCTTTCCAAGAACACTTTCTTAATTATAACAATTTCTAAAAGATTATTATACAAAACGATGATTTCAAACATATTATTGCAATAATCACTTATACTTACATGATAATGCTGAAATCTAAAAAGTAAAACAACATAAACAAATTAATATTATAGGTAAAACTAAAAATATTTGAAATCACGAAAAATAAAACTATGAAGAACTTTGGTAAAACCATAAACTTGTGTAAAACTAAGTGTAATTTTTTGGAGGGAAAGTGAAATTTCGTTTTGGCGCCTAAACGAAAATAAGAAAAAATATCCTTTTTTGGGTCAAATGCAGTTTCCGACAGCTTTTTATCCCTCGAATTTCGTGTCATGTCCTATTTTCACATCTATAAATTCCTCTTTATTAATCATCACCTTTCATCTCACTTTTCATTCACACAATTTTTTCTCTTTCATCCTTTTATCTACTTAGTCTCTCCAAAATTTCTTTTTTTCTTTGGTTTCATGGATCTGTGGGTGGAGAAACACGAGAGATATGAAATGAAAAAGTCAAAACAAAACATATGTACTTCACGTGCAAGACTACAAGGTAATTGTTGTTTTAATTTCACGTTTGTGTAAAACTGCGTTGAACTGCGTAAAACTGCGTAGAACAGTGTTATATTGAGATAAATTATGTTGATTGTTCAAGATGATGGACTGCACTATCGTCAATCATGGATTTTTGATGTTAAGGAGGAAGTTTGAAAGTTAAGGAGGGAGGTGATTGATATGGCTGAAGAGATTGCCAAGCTCAAGAGACTTTTTGTTCGACCTCTTCCATGATAGATTTTTCATTTCACTTAGTTGTGTTGTTTGTTAGTTGTTGTGTTGAAACTTATGTTATGATATCTTATGAGCTCTTATGTTGTCTTATGATTTATGTCTTTCTTATTTTTTATGTGTTTTTATCTAGTTTTCAATACAAATATCCCAAAACAATCGAGACACATATTACACGAAATGTTACTAATTCTATTAAACAATAATCAAAAGTTTTACTAGTATAACACCAATGTTTCTAAATATATTACCCACTAATCCTAAGTTTTACTAGTATAACACCAATGTATACTAAGAAATCGGAAGCCGCGGGAGCTGCGGACAGGCGGAAACGACGGACCTGCGGAAACGACGGACCTGCGGAAACGACGGACCTGCGGAAACGACGGACCTGCGGAAACGATGGACCTGCGGAAACGACGGAACAACAATTTTCTCGTTCGTGTTCGTCGTCGCCATCTTCTTTTTCGCCTTCTTCGCCTTTTATAAACTTTTTGCGTAATGAATCATCAATATATCGTCATCATCTGGAGAATTCTCTTCAATTTTACCCTGCCTCGTTTGCATTATAACTTAATCGTTTGATTTTGATTTCGATTTTGTGAAGAATTCGAATTAGGGTTCTTGAAAAAGTGAGAAAAAGGGGAAAACTAAGTAAAAGTGAATTAGAGTTTGACATATATGTTTTAATTTCACAAAATTCGGTTTCGATTTGGTTTGTTTACAAATAACCAAAAATTTCGGTTTTGATTTGGTATAAAATTCGGTTGGGTTAATTATCGGATCTTTGGTCGGGTATGTGGGTCGGGTGGGTAATACCCAGGTAAAACTCGTAAATAACTCAACTTCATAGTAATTTTTGGTATTTTCATAATTATTTTTATTTCTATTAATTTTATAAAAATGCCTTGTCCTTTTTATATTAGAGTTTATAAGAAAGGGGCATCGGAGAAGATGACTCTTTGTATTGCCATTAATAATCAATCGAAATTGAAAAATCAAGAAATCTTCCGGAAATGTCAGCGACGACGACGACGACGACGAACACGACGGAGCCAGTCTCGCCGTCTCAGCCTACACGCATCGTTAGATCAAATTCCGACGGAATCATCGACACGACTCCGTTACTTCCTCCCGCCGTCTCTCGAACCGCGAGGGTCGGCGAAGAAGACAATGCGATTCACCGATCCGCTAGACGACAAGGCTTACGCGAAGCGGCGAGGCTAATCCGTCACGCGGGTAGCCGGAGAATGATGAGAGAGCCGTCGATTCTCGTCAGAGAAACAGCGGCGGAGCAATTGGAGGAGAGACAGAGCGATTGGGCGTATTCGATGCCCGTCGTGTTCCTCGATATCCTTTGGAATCTTGCTTTCGTTGCTATCGGCGTCGCGGTTTTGATCCTAAGCCGCGACGAGAAGCCGAGTATGCCTTTGAGAGTATGGGTTGTTGGTTACGGTGTCCAATGTGGGTTGCATATGGCTTGTGTTTGCGTTGAGTATAGACGGAGGAGGTTGCGGCGTAGGAGAACCACGCGCCACCGTACATCATCATCACCAGCTTCGCCTTCTTCTTCTTCTTCTTCGGAAGAGGAGGATAGTGGCCAATACGTTTCGTTATCGCAATTAGAAGACAGAGGAAACAACACTAGGTAACATTACATACATACATTTCAATGTTGATTCTTAAGGTTTCTGGGTACTTGTTAGGAACATAGATGATATTAGCTTATGATCTTGTCTAGAACATGGTTGCAACATCATGGTTGCATTTGATTTTGTGTTAAAGAGTCACAGAGAGATAGTTTCTATGTAACATTTGTGTGATCTAAACAAGATATATGTAAGCATATGACATCTTTCATGCCAGGAACATATATGATATGAGATTATGTTATTGTAGTGTTAAGAAGCTTTATCTATAGAACATGGTTGCATTTGATCTTGTGTTAAGAGCCATAGAGAGATAGTTTCTATGTAACATTTGTGTGATCTAAACAAGATATATGTAAGCATATAACATCTTTCATGCCAGGAACATAGATGATATTAGATTATGTTATTGTAGTGTTAAGAAGCTCTCAAGCTTTATCTATAGAACATGGTTGCATTTGATCTTGTGTTAAGAGCCATAGAGAGATAGTTTCTATGTAACATTTGTGTGATCTAAACAAGATATATGTAAGCATATAACATCTTTCATGCCAGGAACATAAATGATATTAGATTATGTTCTTGCAGTGTTAAGAATCTCTCAAGCCTTATCTATAGAACATAGAGAGATAGCTTCTATGTTCATGTCAGGAACATAGATGATATTAACTAATGTTTTTGTAGTGTTAAGAAGCTCTCAAGCCTTATTTATCTACAGAACATGGTTGCATTTGATTTTGTGTTAAAGAGTCACAGAGAGATAGTTTCTATGTAACATTTGTGTGATCTTAACAAGATATATGTAAGCATATAACATCTTTCATGCCAGGAACATAAATGATATTAGATTATGTTCTTGCAGTGTTAAGCCTTATCTATAGAACATGGTTGGATTTGATCTTGTGTTAAGAGCCATAGAGAGATAGGTTCTATGTTTCAATTGTTTGATCTAAGTAAGATATATGTAAGCATAACATCTTTCACTGTTAAGCATAGGATATGCTCTTTGTATATATACTTTTCAGTGTGGAATAAAATAAGTTTCTAGGTTAGTGTTAGTTGATGCTTTATTGTATCTGTGAATTCAATGTAACTTTTCTTGTGCCTTATCTACACCTCACTGAAACTTTGTTATAAAAGGGGAACTTTAACAGCTATAATTGTCTCTTTGGTTAATGTTGATGTAAGCTTATGTTCTTGTAAATGGCCTGTCTCTGTGCATTTGTTGCAATTGATCTTGTGTTTGAGTCTCAGAGATAGTTTTAGGTGATTTTGATACTTCTTTACTGTTTGTATTGAGTTTCTCTTCGTTCCCATATGAACGTTGTTAATCGGCAATGTGGTTTGGTTCTCAGCAATTCTGCTAAGCATCTTGAATCAGCCAACACGATGTTCTCGTTCATGTGGTGGATACTCGGATTCTACTGGGTATCTGCGGGAGGCCAAACACTATCTAGCGACTCTCCTCAGCTCTATTGGTATGTATTTAAAAATTTCATTTAAAGCTTTATCTTCTCGGGTGACTTGTCTTTCTCAGATTTGTTACTATGGTGTTTGTTTTGACTTTGCAGGCTGTGTATCATTTTTCTCGGTTTCGATGTCTTCTTTGTTGTTTTCTGTGTTGCATTAGCTTGTGTTATCGGCCTTGCTGTTTGCTGCTGCCTTCCATGTATAATCGCGCTTTTATACGCTGTTGCTGACGAGGCAAGCTCTCTTCTCTTTAACTTTCATCTCATCTTAACACTTTTAAACGTTTCTTTCATTTGCAAATTGGAGCAAAAACAGGAGGGAGCATCGAAGAACGACATAGACCAGATGCCGAAATTCAGATATAGAAAGACTAGCAACGACGAAAAACTCACATGCCAAGTACTAGGAGGAGGAGCTGCTAGCCGAGGAATTATGACGGAATGTGGAACAGATTCACCTATCGGACGCTTACTCTCTCCAGAAGACGCGGTAACACTTCCATTATTCTTAATCTTATATACGCAGTTCCTTTATTAAATCGTAGATTAAGAAACGCGTTGCTTTGTGTTAGGAATGTTGCATTTGTCTCTGTGAATACGAAGATGGTGTTGAGCTGAGAGAGCTTCCTTGTAACCATCATTTTCATTGCGTTTGTATCGATAAATGGCTTCACATAAACTCGCGTTGCCCGCTTTGCAAGTTTAACATCTTGAAGAACGCCGCAAACGAGGTTTAGTAGTAATCTTTTGGAGCTCCATGATCAAACCAAACCGGAACCATCACATAGACCAGAAGTGTGTTCAGGTAAATTTGTAAACTCTGGTGCAGTGTTGTGTAGTTATGTAACTTAGAGAATTCATGTATTGTGGTTTTTACTATAGTTGGTCGTTAAGACATTATACGTGGAAACAGAGTTTGTGTTTCTCGTTTTGTTATTAATAAAAAAAATCATAAATTTTATAATTAAACTATAACAAATTGAAAAAACTTGGATTATCTTTAACCAAGGAATAAAAAAATTTCATCAAAGACCATTTCATTACAAGCTGATCTACATTTGTTTGAACTAAGAGTACTTAAGGATTCTACATCAACATTACTTTGTGCCATTTTCACAGAGTATTAAAGAAGGTTCAAACTTAGCCATCCACGTGGTCTATCCAAAACCGCGACAAGCAAACCCACTTGCTCGGCTCGAGCCACAACAGAGGATCTTGTTCTGCTAGTCCTTACCGGCTTACCGCTCGGGTCAGCTCAATGGCTTGCCTTTTCTGTCGGGATCACGGCATGTCTTCTTCGTATACAACAGAACCGGCAAGAAAGTATCTTTATTTTCCGAGTTCAAGCCATGATCCATTATGGTCACTTTCTTCCATCGGCTCGGACTTAACATCGGAACTTTGGTCTCCCGCCTCCCGTTGTCTCTCCTCGTCTTCTTCCTCTTCTTCGAGACCTAACTCTTCTTCTTGCCTAGCCCGTTTCATCCCTATCGAAACACCAAACAATCTCGGAGTCAAATCCTCGTCGAGCTTCAAACCAATCCCTTCTTCTTCTATCCTAGACGTAGCCATTACCATCGCTTCTTCGCTAATCCCTTGTCTCTCCGGCAAAAGATTCAAAGGCGGTCTCCCGCAATCTGCTCTACCCGAAGTGAAATTCGCCATCAACGTGTAGATATTCGTGTATAGTCCTTTAAGCTTACTCAGCTCCTGCCTCAACTCCGCGTTCTCTTTCCTTAACCGCTCGTTCTCTTCCACGAGCTCTGGCGCCGTCGTGCAGCTTGTCGTCCTCTGCAAAACCGCACCAACAGTGCCTGCGGCTGTGGCTGCGGCCGCGGGCGAAGAGTTAGACGATATCACCTGCTCTTCTCCGGAATTCGACGGAGAAAGAGCGCGAGGCAAAACCGGAACCGCAGCAACCGTAACGCCAGCTACGGTCGCCGCAGCGGCTGCAGCTGCGGCGGCCGCTGCGGCCAAAGCGGGCTGAGAAAGCTTCCGTCTTTGAATATCTTTAAGAAGAATCTTCTCACCTCTTTTGAAATAGTCATTACAAAACTCCCAACGATCAGGAACTACTTTTCGAAACCCCTGTAAAAAAATCATAAACAAAAATACCATAAAAATTGTTTCAAAAATACCATTATAAAATGAATTAACAAAAATACCACTAAAATTTTCTTTTTGACAAAAATACCACCACAAACGAGTTTTCAAACTTTTTGAATTTTTATTTTCATTTAAACTCACTAAGGTGTTGATTGGTTCTCCAGCAACCACCCGCAAACGCAGCTTTTGCGGGCGATTGCGATTTATCGCGTTTGCAAAAATTACTCAAATCGCTTTATACAGTTTTACATCGTTTTGCACCACTTGAAATCGTCATATTTCAAAAGCTCCTTCTCGCTAGCGTTTGCGGTTGCGGGCGGTTGCGATTGGTTTAAATAATTTTTTTTCAATAATATTAAAAAAATATTTAGAAAAAAGAATTATTTTATCCATAGTAATACTAAAAATATATCTACAAATAAAAAGTTTTGAATAATTATTTAGGTTTATTCTTTAGTTTTCATTGTTATTATGTTTAATTTAGGGAGAATCACAAAACTACACCATTTGAATTACATTTCACAAAACTACACCATTTCAAAATTACTTCACAAAACCACCTAAACACTCAAAATTAAATCCAAATAAACCCTATCCACACAATTCTACCCCCTTAATACTATACTCTAAACACTAATTAGCGAACCCAAATGAAAAAAATTTAATTTTGGTAATTTTTTAAAGGATAAATCAAGCTTTTAAAATTTTAAATGGGTGTAAATTTGTGAAAATATTGAATTAGGTGTAGTTTTGTGAAGAGAGGTTTGAAAGGGTGTAGTTTTGTGAATTCCTCTTTAATTAATTTATTATAATATATCATAATATATTACCTTTTATATATTTTCGAAAAAAATATATTACTATATACATAGTTGTGACGATATATAATATAGTTGTGATGTTTGTAATTTTCAAATAATTATAATAATTTTTAAAGCGTTTGTCAACCAGTCAAAAATATCTCGCAAACGCAAAATCTTTTAACCGCTTTACCAGTCGTACAAACCGCTAATACTATAATTAACCGTCATCGTCAGAACAGTAATCTCACTCAACCATGACAATGACCATTGCGTTTAAACCAATCGAACCCTAATTAGTGTTTAAGGTTTAGTTACGAAGTGACTAGTATTTGGTTTTGGTGGTACCTTTAAACTTTCTAATAGTAGATTGTTTCTATTAGAAAGTTTTGCAAAAAAAAAAAAAAAAAATTTCTAATGGTATTTTCAAAACAAAAACTTAACGATAAATTCTCTTAAAAAAAATAGACTCACATAAGTATTAAGCTGACGAACAAAGCTAGAGAAATTATTGTGCTTGAAATATTTAGGAAGAAGATCTCTCGCGAATTCCGCCGGTCTCCAAACTATAAACGTTGACCCATCTTCGTTCCACGATATCATTTCGTCGTAAATCGGATCTTCCACTAATCGGTAAGTTTTCGTCAAAAACGGCGTCGGAATCGATCTCTGCGATTCTCCGCCGCCTCCGCCGCTACTTCCGCCGCTGTTACCAGAAACTCCGGCTAAAATCGGAGTTTCTCCGGTTTGTTCTCCCGGCATGAGTGATTTTTTAGATCCCACAAAAAAATTTAACCCAAAAGTCAGAAAGATTCGATTTTTTTTTATTTTTATTACCAATGAAGAAGAAGAAGACAGAAGCTAATGTTGTTTCTGTGTTTTGAGATCTGAAAGTTAGACAAGGAAGAGAAAAGAGATAACTTTCGATTTTGGTTTTGTTTTACGCACAAAACCCATTGAACCAAAAAACCAAACAACACACACACGCCAAAAAAAAATATGTTTTTTTTTTCTTCACCAACAACCAAAAGAGACCCGTGACGACAGAACATACGTTTTGGGTTTGATATCAAATCTTAGAAAAGAGAGACAAAGAGAAAGAAAGTGAGATTTGAGATTTGTGAAGTTCTAGAAAGTTCTGGCAAAATTACGGATTGATAAGAAAGAGAGAGGAGAGAGAGAGATCGGAAGTTCCAGAAGGAAAAGTAAAAAAAAAATTAATTTAAATAAAAATTAATAAAGCGAGAAATAAGATCGAAGAAGAAAAGGGTAAAATTGGAAATTTAAAAAAGTGAGTGGGTCCCATGAGATAAAAAGAAAAGAGTATAGGAATGTGCGAGAAAGAGAGTATGTGGCTTCCTCATCTTTTTCCAGAACTTTCTTCTTTCTTTCTTCTTTTTTTTTTCTTTTATTATTTTTGTATATGATTTTTTTTTTGTTAAACAATGATTTTTATTTGACCTTTTAATTTCACGAAAGGTTAATAATTTTTGTTTTAATGTATTTGATAAGTGATAGGAGTAACATATTGTAATTTAATGTGTTGAATAGGTTTTATAGACTCGAATTTAATTTGTGAGTTGACTTCAAATTTCCTTTTTGGAAGAAGAATTGGTTCATTAATATTTTAATGGAACGAATTTTATCAATGAATAATATAAAACATGGATTATTTCCAATTAAACATCTTATTATATAAAAGAGAGCGCGTAAAATTATAATTCATCAGATCGTGATACGTGTCATATTTAATTTAGATCGTGACATTTGTCATTTTTAAAATAAATAATCTTCTTAAAAAAATGAATAAAAGAAAAAGGAAAAATGAAAAATTTAAAAAATGAAAAATGGAAAATTTAAATAATTTTAAAAGAAGAAGAAATAAAGGAAAAAACCTTTAAAAATGAAATTTATTAAATGAAACTCATTATTTTTAGAAAGGAGAAAAAAAGAAACTAATCAATCTCTAATTAGTTTAGTATATAAAAAGGCAACTAAAACACATTACTCTAATTCGTTTTGTATATAAAAAAAGAAACATATTAAAAAAAATAATTTTTCGCCATGATTACGCGAGGATCCGCGTCAACCGGGAATCTTATTATATAAAAGTGAGCGCGTTTAACGTGAGCTCGACACGTATGCAAAATTTTTAACTCACATGATCGTAACATTTGTAATGGTTAGTTGAGATCGTGACATGTGTATTAAATTTGATACCTATATATTTTGTTGTGTGTCTTTTATATTATTTGTTAATAAAATAACGGGTATAATATTAATTTTCGTTTAAATCTAACTATAATTATACAAATTTAATAAAATTATTAATATATAATTATAAAATGTTTTATGTAATTTGTCCGCGTATTACGCGGGATTTCATCTAGTATATAAGTAAAATTGTTGTGGTATTTTGATCATAATTTTGATTACCATGACTAATATTTAGAAAGTTTTTATAACAAATACCATTAATTATTATTTTTTTATCAAAAATACCGTAAAAATAAGTAGTTTACAAAAATATCACAAATAAAAAACGAGTTAACATTTTGAATTTTACGTTTTTTTGTGTTATATATTGTTTATGGCTTTATGCTATAGTTTTGAAGGTGGACATATAGTTTTGAAGGTTTGAAGTGTTGTTTTGAAAATGTTAAACTAATTTAAAATTTTTGATATTTATTATATACACAAGAATTGCCCATTAATCTTTTTAATTTATTATATGTTACATTGATAGAAACTTCGAAGTATTATGAGTTGTAGGAAGATAAAGAATAAATATCAGTTTCTAAAAATGAAAAATAGCACAAAAGATCATTTATTTTTGAAACAAAAATATTAGAGTGAATTTGTAAAACAGGTACATTTTAGTTTATAATTTGGTGAAAAGGTGATTCTTTTAGACATTTGCAAAAATGTGATTTTTTAAGGTGAAAAGACAAAAACACCCATGTTTTAATTGACCAAATATGTACCGGTTTCGGTTTGGTTTTGTACCTAAACCAGAAAAATATAACCGATAGAAACATCTCATGAATAAAACCCTTGTCTCACTTTTTTTGTTCGTCGACATTTCTTGCCGCCGGAAGATTTTGTGGGTGATTTTGTTCGTCGACATTTCTTGCCACCAGCTAGTTGGGTGATTTGTGAGGCTTCATCGTTTTCCGGCGGCTGCTTGGGTGATTTCGTGAAGCAACAACTCATTCTTGTTTTATTACTTTTGGGTTACATACCTTTTTTTTTTGAATGATTGTCATGTTGCTGTTTTTTTGGATAATTAGGATGTTTTTCTTGTTAACCACATACTTTATTTGAAACATTTGGCCTAGAATCGAGTTTCGAATTGGATTCCATAATAGACGGGATGAAAGAAGAACATCGTTCGTATATGTGAATGTTCATGACACTTACATGAACATTCATGATCATCAACTGTGAACGTTGGTGGTCATTCATGAATATTCATAACAGTTGCTGGTCATTCATGATGATACGTGAACGTTCATACGGTTAATTCATAACAGCATATGAACGTTTGTACCGTTCATTACTTGAACAGTCTCCAAAAACCAGAAAAAAACTTAAATAATTGTGAATCACGTCCAACAGCAAAAGAAGAATAAAGAGCACCAACAAGTGTTTGATAATGGAATGAATTAAAAATGTAACAAAAACTGAAGAACTTAGAAAATTCATTGAAAAAGGTGAAAAAAAGAAAGAGATGTGAAATTCTTCGAAAGCTTCGAAACTAATCCAACGGAGTAGTGCATGTTGCCATGTTATGTCCTCCCTGGTTGCACCTATAACACATGTTCCGGAATTTAGAACAACGCTGATTTTCCCTATAGATCCAAAAAATAAGAACAAAAGCTCGATTAGATTGGTGTAGAATATTTTAGAAACATTACTGCAAATATTCATAAAAATAGTGTGAACATTCATATACAGCACATGAACGTTCATGTGCTCTTATGAACATTCGTGTGAACTGTGAATATTCCTGAATTACTCATGAATATTCACAGTGTTGATAATCGTCTTCTCCATCTAACTCGCACCAAAAAATACATAAACATATAGAAAGAAAGCACGATCAATGTATAAAAAACGGTGTGCCGATTACCATCCACATGATTGCACCGAGAGTACATAGTATCCATTGAGCAAATCTGCGATCCGCCAGAATTAGAATCCATCGGTGATGAGTAATTTTTGTGATCAAATTTTATTGAGAACCCTAAAACAATATATCTCGGTTTTGGCTTTGTTTTAGGATATGTTTTCTTGTTCACGATATTGATAAAAGAAACAAAAAGAATATTGTGATCAAAATCTGAAAAAAGGAAAATGGATATTGTAGAATATTTGAAAAGATATATTATTGCCAAAAATTAGGAACTGTTTCCTTAAAAAACTCGGCCCATTACTCCTTATGCCACGACCGGTTTTTCCGAAAACCAGAGTTTGTATAACCACAAGAAACCGAACCGTGTAAGGGTATAAACGTCATAAAAAATCTGAAATCAAAATAAATCACCTAATCACTAATATCGGAAATGAATCACCTAATTTACAAATTAGGTTCCTAAAATGTACCTGTTTCGCTAATTATTTCCTAAATATTATTATGATTATAGAGTAGGGAGAATTACAAAACTACACCATTTGAATTACATTTCACAAAATTACACCATTTTAAAAAATACTTCACAAAACAACACTTAAACAATCAAAATTAAATCCAAATAAATCTTACCCACACAATCCTAACTCCTTAATACTATACCTTAAACACTAATTAGCGAACCCAAATGAAAAAAATTTAATTTTGGTAATTTTTAAAAAGGTAAATCAAGCTTTTAAAATTTTGAAAGGGTGTAAATATGTGAAAAAATTAAATTAGATATAGTTTTGTGAATGAGGAATTGAAAGGGTGTAGTTTTGTGAAATCCTCTATAGGGTATCTAAGATGTAAACTAAATTATTCATATGCTAAAAGTGTTGAATGTTTTAATGACATGTGTGAGAATAATAAAAGCTAGCTATTGAATTGTATACTGTTTGCTCAAAAGTCAAAAAGTTTGAATTGTATATTTCAATGTATTAAGTTTTATAAGAGGAAGATTTTTTCATTGACTCTCCTTAAAGTAACATTTTGACCAAAATGAAACTACGGTTCTCTTTAATTTCGTTATTATTTATGTATGTATATGTAGGAAAATTTTATATAAAGACAAAAAAGCATGGAACAAAAGTTCTACAATAATTTCACGTTTCTTGTAAAGTGTTTTAGCTGTTTTGGATTTTCTTGATTTATGTAAATCGACTTTGTATTTTTATATAATTTTAGATATGTAAATCCAAATATAGGCTGTCCCGTTTAAATTAATAACTGGTTTTTAAGTATACAAAATAATATGTGGTTGGATACTTATAAGTTCATGTTTTTGATTCAAAGTTCAATAGATTATGTTTTAAATATCTTACTTAATGTTGTTATGCAGAAAGAGTAAAAGAAAATTTGAAGTATTTATGGAGAAATAATAATCAAAACCCTAAGATAACAATTAATGGAATTATAAAATCATATGGGTATAATTTTAGATTGCTGATCAAATAACATTTCTTAATACATTAGTTACACTAGAAACTATTATAGATAATTCCAAATTCAAACTTTGAAAAGAAAGAAAAATTGTATGCCAAATAATAGAAAAGGGACATGTTGACTAACAAACTTTCCTTGTTATCATCATCACCAAACACTCTTTTCTCTATCATCTTACTATCTTTTCTTTTTTTGTTTCCTTTCCAACATTTTATCTAATTTTCTTTTAGTATAGGGAGAACTATACCATTTGAATTATATTTCACAAAACTATATCATTTTTAAAATACTTCACAAAACTACACATAAATACTCAAAATTAAATCCAAATAAATCTTACCCACACAATCCTACTCCGTTAATACTATACCCTAAACACTAATTAGCGAATCCAAATGAAAATATTTTAATTTTGGTAATTTTTAAAAGAGTAAATCAAGCTTTTAAAATTTTGAAAGAGTGTAAATATGTGAAAAAATTAAATTAGGTGTAGTTTTGTGAAGGAAGGGTTGAAAGAGTGTAGTTTTGTGAATTCCACTTTAGTATTCCCTTTATCACATAATGTAAAATGTTTTAGAGTATTTGTTTTATGGGATTATTTTTTGAAAATACCATTAAAAAAGAAACTTTTCCAAAATGCTATTAAAAAACATCTTTCGGAAAATTTCATACGTGGATATGTAATTGTCCGCATGGACCAAAGAAGACGATGAATGACGAATTTATCTTCGTATTTTGTCCACTTGATGTTCGTCAACTACAGTTTGTCCACGGAAAACAAGGTTAAATTCGTCATTTGTCGTTTCCTTTCATCCACGTAGATAATTTTTTGTCCACGTGTGACATTTTTCATTTTTTTTTATTTTAATGGCATTTTTCGAAAAATTTTAATTTTTAAGGCATATCGCCTAATTTTTTCTTGTTTTATTCCATATTATATGATGCTTTCAACTTTCTAGGTAAATTTTTTTAAAAAGGTTTAATATTTTTACGACCAATTATATTTAATCATCTAATTAGTGACTGGTTAAATTGTTTAAAATTAAATACTTCGTAAACTTTGTACTTTTAGCTAGATAGAAAATCTTATATCGTGGAACAAAAGGAGTAATCGTTTTTTCTAATTTTTACTTACGAATTTAGTTTTCAATCATTAATTGATGTATTATATACTCCATCAGTTTCACATATTTACACATTTTCAAAATTTTAAAAGCTTGATTTACCCTTTAAAAAATTACCAAAATTAAAATATTTTCATTTGAGTTTGTTAATTAGTGTTTAATGTATAATATTAAGGGGTAGGATTGTGTGAGGATTTATTTGGATTTAATTTTGAGTGTTTAGGTGTAATTTTGTGAAATGTAATTCAAAAAGTGTGGTTTTGTAATTCTCCCAAAATAATATGATACATAGAAAATATGCAAATAATAGTATCTAGAGAAAAATATTTTTTCCCAAAATAATTTACTTTAAGAAAAAATTAAAAAATAATGATCTACTTGGGTTTTAGTCCAAGATTTTTAAAAAGTGATACATTTTAAATGAAAAATGAATTATTAAATGAATAAAATGTTTAAAACAAAAATAATGCATTATATCTAAGTTTTATGACTCTAAAAGAATAATTCTTTAAAAATCAAATGTATGAAAATTATTAAAAAAATTATCTTAAAAATAGAGGGGATACTTATGATTTAAGTTTTTCATTATATCATATTTTTAGTTATATTTATTTAGATACCTTTTTCAGTAATTTTTTATTGTTTCATTTCTACTTCCATCTTTATATGTTTACTCATTAAAATTTCATCACATCTATTTTTATTAATATCAATTTAGAGTTTTAAGAAATTATTTAACACAAATTGATGCATATATATATTTAACTATGAATATATATGTAAATTATGAAAAACTTATTTATAAAATAGAAGGGTCATTTATGATTTAAATTTTAATTACATGATATATTTAATTTTAATGATCATAATTATTATTTTATTTTGGATTGAAAAAGAAGACACATGTCAAAAGAAAAAGAGGACAATTGTCAACATATTAGAGCTCATTGAAAAAACATTCAATCTTATTATATAAAATAACTACTAATAAATATATATTTATATATATGTTAAACAATTTTCAATAATTTTTCTTCCAATAATATTTTTATAATTTAGTTTAATATATCTTGAAAATACCAATTCACTAGTACTCAAAGATAAAAAAATGCATTGATATTATAAAACATCAAACATTTTGAAACAAAAAAAGTTATAAATATCTAACATACAAAAAGGGAGGAAGTACGTTATTACATCTTTAGTTAAAGTGTTTGATTAACCGACTCGGTCAAAGTAAATATTTAATTTTGATATTGCAATTTATTTGATGTAGAAGAATTGTATAAATGTGGAACTGATTACACGTGAAAGTGAGTTACAACTTTCGCATTTTACAACTATATTTGCGAGTCATGCAGTTTACATAGAAAAACATAAATGTATCATTTAGTGACCACTTAGTATGTAAAATAAAAACATTAGACTCTTCTTTTTAAAAAAATATTCTAACAAGATCATACTTATACGTACCATCTCAAACAATTTCTGAACAAAAAAATAAAGAAATTAATTACTATATTATTTGAGTTAGTACCTTCACCGCTTAAGAAATTCACCCAAAGTTAATGAACCTTTAAAAGAAATACTCCTTTATATACATAGAGAGGTTAATGATTCAACTTTTTTTTTTATAAAATTTATCAGAATTTACTTAATATAACCGGTCCTAAGATTTATTGTCTTTAAACTTTTTCAAATTTTAGGGATATTTTTTTTATAATTTTTTTTTATGACAACTTATATATTTCTTCTTTTTATGACAACTTATATATTAATTGGGATGCAGATCCGATATTTAACCTAATTTTGTCCAGGATTATAAAAAAATGCTCAAAAATCCAGACAAATTGTAACTTTTGCTATTAAAAACCCTTGTCTGGTTGCGATCATACCAGCAGTAATGCACCGGATCCCATCAGAACTCCGCAGTTAAGCGTGCTTGAGCGAGAATAGTACTAGGATGGGTGAGCTCCCGGGAAGTCCTAGTGTTACAACCTTTTTTAAGTTTGACAAAAAAAAAACCCTTGTCTTAAATGGATAAGGTGAAAGTGTACCGGTTTAAAGGACTCATGAGCCCTTGAAAAACTAGAACAATTTACCCCAAAAAGGGACCTTTTAAAAATTAAAATATTCAAAAGATAAAACATAAATGTTCTCAAACTTTCATTTTTATAACGATGCCCATCGTCAATTTAAAAACTTTATACATTGATACATAAGTTATATATTTTTCTATGACAAAAGATACATAAGTTATTTAACTAGTCAATTTTGTATATACATTGGTGGCCATACATAAAAGACACATTAACACTTTATCATTACTTTATTTCTGGATATATTTACTTGAATATAAACACTTTACTAAAAATTAATTACCACATTAATCTCTTGCAAACCTTATCTCCGGAAAAGAAGGTGTTAATGTTCTCCATTTGTTGATATACCTTTGACTGAAATTCAAATTTTCTCATACTTTTCTTTTCTATACTCCACATGCCTTTGACTTTTCGTTGACAAAAATGGAAAAAACCTAAAACATTAAATATTTTCAAATCTAAACCCTAAACTAATTCAAAGGTCTTGGACTTGGATTTGCGAACCCAAATAGTAATATTTTAACTTCTAAACCTATAAAATTTACAAAATATGATTTTAAAATCGATTTTATAATCATATTTTGATGATTTTTATAAAAACATTTTAAATTCATTTTTTTTGTTTTTAAAATATTTTTATAAAATTCATTAAATTAAATTAAAAATATTGGTGTTTCCAGTTTTTGAAAATAATTTCCTTTTACTTAAAAATAAATCAATACGAAAATAATAGTTTTTGACCGAAAGTCAAAAGGTATATGAGAATTTAACTTTTGGTCAAAGTACATATGAGCCTGTGATCCATTTTTAACTTAACAATTGTCGTATATTTAATTAACCCAACTTTAAATATAGGGCAATTCTTATGAATACCACTAAAAAAAGTTTTTTAACAAAATTAGCACAAAATTTTGAAAGTTTTACAAATGCCATTAAAAAGTTTTTTATCATAAATACCACAAATCTTAAATTTTCAAAATTACACAAAAAACCTTCAAAAAACTATATCCTACCCCTTGAAAACTATACCCTAAACACTATATAGCGAACCCAAATGAAAAAAAAAATCTAAAAAGTGTTAAGACTCGTTTTTTGTATTTGTGGTATTTTTGTAAACTACTACTTTTTGATAGTATTTTTTTATAAAAAACATTTTAATGATATTCTTATTATAAAAAACTTTGTAATGGTATTTTCAAAATAAATTTTTATTTTGATGATATTTTAGGAATTTCTCTCTAATATATACCTAACGGTTATACACTATTGCTCACTAGAATTTTTAATATATATACATAACAATAAACCAATCTTTTAAAGGCATAAAATTTTGTTATAAACGACCGTTAAATAGTATTGCTCAATAGAATTTTTAATTGTTATAAACTATTATAAAGTGGGTTCAAAGATATTGAAAAGCAAGGTTCATAAAGTTTACAAATAATCACAAGAATTAAAGAAATTTTATATTTCGACCAAAAAAAAAAGAAATTTTATAAACTAGTTTATATTTTATATTAGCGATACTTAGAAATTCAAATTAGTTGTTGTCTTGATGATATATTTGTGTGACTACTACCTAATACGATACTTCCCAAGATTGTTCATATATGTAATTTGGGAACATTGTATTTTATTTTAAACCATCAAAATATGATTACTAGCATTTTAAACTTCGAAGATATTTCACAATCACTTTGAACTGCCTTATCCAAATTATTATCGCAACTTTTGTTTGCATCGCTATTTTATTTAACTGAAATTAATTTTGTACTGGAAAATAGGACTATGTTAAGGTCAATTGAATTTATGTTAAAGTTTTGAAACATTTTTCAAATTGTAAGACCATAAGAATACATATTATTGTCAAACTGAAACCCTAAATTTCTAAGCGGGTATTATTCATTCATGGATTTTAAATCGAGGAATTCACAAATCTACACCCTTTTAACCCCTTCTTCACAAAACTACTCCTAATTTAATATTTTCACATATTTACACCTTTTCAAAATTTTAAAAGCTTGATTTAACCTTTAAAAAATTACCAAAATTATTTTTTTTTCATTTGGGTTCGCTAATTAGTGTTTAGGGTATAGTATTAAGGGGGTAGGATTGTTTGGGTAGAGTTTATTTGAATTTAATTTTGAGTGTTTAGGTGTAGTTTTGTGAAGTATTTTGGAAATGGTGTAGTTTTGTGAAATGTAATTCAAATGGTGTAGTTTTGTGATTCTCCCTTTTAAATCCAATGTATTTATTGAGATTTTATAAGTCAAATACATGAATTTTCTTTGATCAATGATTTAAAATCATTTCTAATAGAAATCAAGTCTTTGGATTTAAAAATCTCATCAAAACATATTGGATTTTGAATATCACTTTTTATTCATAAAACTCCATGTCAAATGATTTGAAATAAATTAAAATCCATTGATTTTAGAAATCATTAGAGAATTGAATAACATTAGATTTTAATAAATGATTTGAAATCATTAATTCAATAACACTAGATTTTAAAATCCATTGAAACATGATTTACAAATATTATACCCAATAACTCTAGATTTTAATAAAAGATTTAAAAACATCATTCGAATAACAATGAATTGTGAATGAATTTCAAATCTATTAAAATACATGATTTAATAACACCCCATAAATTGATTTGGAGATTTCGTTTTTTTTTTTTTGTTTTTGTAACAGCACACGATTTAAAACTTAAAACAAAATCAAATTATCGTTGACGGAATCTTTTTTTTCGTTACATAATTAACACTCTGAGGAATTCACAAAACTACATTATTTCATCCATTCCTTTACAAAACTTTATCTAATTTATATTTTTTCACATAATTACACCCTTTTAAAATTTGAAAAGGCTGATTTACCCTTCGAAACTTAACAAAAATTAAATTTTATCATTTGGATTCGCTAATTAGTGTTTAAGATATAGTGATTAAGGGGGTACAATTGTATGGTTAAGCTTAATTTTTTTTTCCACTTGGGTAAGCTTAATTTGAATTTAATTTTTGGTGTTTAGGTGTAGTTTTATGAAAAAAATTTTAAAAGATATAGTTTTGTGAAACGTAATTCAAAAGGTGTACTTGTGTAATTCTCCCAATACCTTTTCCATTAAATAAAATGACTTCGCAAACAAGGACTTGTGTTGAGTGTAATTGAAGTGCGTGAAATATTCTCAAAACATAAACAACTCCTTTTTGAAGTGAATGACATTAATTAATTTTAATTTTCTAACACGAAAAAACTGTTTTATACCTTCTAATCAGGTTAAAAATGAAAGTGAACTAAAAACATAAACCGTTACATATAATAATAGGAAAATTACAAAACTACACCTTTTAAATTACGTTTCACAAAACTACGCCTTTTAATTTTTTTTTTCACAAAACTACACCTAAACACCAAAAATTAAATTCAAATTAAGCCTACCCATACAATCATATCCCCTTAATCACTAATTAACGAACCTAAATGAAAAAAAAAAATTGGTAAAGTTTCAAAGGATAAATCAACCTTTTCAAATTTTAAAAGGGTGTAATTATGTAAAAAATATTAAATTAGGTAAAGTTTTGTAAATGAATGGATGAAAGAGTGTAGTTTTGTGAATTCCTCTATAATAAAACCTCTATAATTTAATAATAACGGTACTATACCAGTTTGGTAAAAAAATTATTAATTTATTTTTAACCAAAAAAAACATAAACCGTTACACTAAATTAAATAAAACAAAACCGATCTGACTTTTGTATTAAATTTAGTAGAAACACAACGTATATTTATTCCACTATATATATAAGAATCAACTTCTCCAAATATTTACCACAACAACAAAAAGCAAATAACAATCCAAATCAATATAAATATAATCATGATGATGATAACAAAACAGCTTATTTTTGTTACAATTTTGATAGTACTAAGTGTGTTTGTAAGTAGCAACGATCCAAAGAAAAGGGAATATATTCATTATCCACCAACAAAGGGTTGTGATCCAAAAAAACAAGATTGTTCAAAGAAGATACCAGCAAATCCATACAGAAGAGGATGTACGTTAATTAATAGATGCAGACGTGATCTTAATTCTCTACCACCTTTGAAGCAATTTTTAAATGAAGTTCTTTACGAGTAATAATAATAATAATAATAATAATAATATATTAATGTTATTGTAACACATTTGAATTATTATTATAATAAATTAAAGTGATGGATTAAGGTCTTTAATAAGTGTGTTTTGTTTTGTTTCACATTGTTTATCTTTATTGTTACAAAAGATAAAATGGTGTTTAACTGAAAATTAATTAATTTATTGTTGAATATTTTAAAAGAATGATTATGAAGGACAATTTGTTGTTGATTCAAATAATGTGAATTGAGTATAATCCAATTTGCAATTTAAAATGGGATTAGGGATCGATTAAATGCCCAAATGAGATTAAAAGGATAATTCAGTAATTTTGATTTAAAAGATTTTGTAACTGTGTCATGTTGAAGAAATCGTGCTATTTCTGACCAAAAACTTATTTTTGTGGTGATTACAAATAATTAAATTTTTAAATCTATACTATAAAAAGAGAGCAACTTCTCTCCATATGGTGACATGTGGCACACTTTTTAAAGTAAAAATACTTTGATAAAAAGTTACATGTAATTTCAAAATATACACGTGGCAACTCCTTTTTAAAAATAATTAAAGGTAAAAATACTTAATGATATTTTACGATTTAAATATAATTTAATATAAATACCAATATAATCATAAAATTTATAAGTATATGAGCTTCAAAATTTTAGTTAGTTTTAATGTTATAACAAAGAAGAGAAAAACTTAAACTAATTAATCTCCGAAAAACGAAATCAAAAATTATTTAAATTATAAATAAATTAAGGGAGAATTATAAAACTACACCATTTGAATTACATTTCACAAAACTATACCATTTCCAAAATACTTCACAAAACTACACCTAAACACTCAAAATTAAATCCAAATATATCATACCCACACAATCCTACCCCCTTAATACTATACCCTAAACACTAATTAGCGAACCCAAATGAAAATATTTTAATTTTGATAATTTTTAAAAGAGTAAATCAAGCTTTTAAAATTTTGAAAGGGTGTAAATATGTGAAAAATTAAATTAGGAGTAGTTTTGTGAAGGAGGAGTTGAAAATGTGTAGTTTTGTGACTTCCTCATAAATTAATTTAAATTACTTATACAAATCTACTATAATGTTTCCTATTGATAATCGTCGTGAAATATATCTCCTTAATAAAAATAATTGTAAATATATTATATTATAACTATACACAAATCAATATATTCATCATGAATATAAAAAGTATATACAAAATTGGAACATAAATTAATATTCATTCTTTTCAAAAAATTATATTTAAAAATTACAACATAAAAATAATTAATATCATTCCCCGCGCGTAGCGCGGGGTCTTCCCTAGTTTCTATAAATTTATAATGGCATAAAAATTTAAAATTAAACTCTTAAAAGTAAAACCTCAAAATAATTTATCCTCTTTAAAACAAAAACGTAAACTCAACTAAAACGTAAACTCTCAATTGAAAGAAATAAACTTAAAATGTTTAAACTGTTTTGTGTTTGTGATTTTGTAGTTAATTCTTTTTAATGATATTCTGGAACTAAAATCCTTGCAATGGAATTTACTACAACCTTTTCTACCTTCTAGCCACGAAATTTTTGCCAGTGGCTATAGCTTTATAAACTACTCCCTCAGTTTCTAATGTTAGATGTTTTTAACGCGCGGGATATCCGATTATGTTTTATAGTAATTTCAAAAAATATTTATATTTTGTTTATAACGGTTTGAAGATGATCTTGTAAAATATTTTATTATTGTAATAGGTTTTTGTTTTACATTAGATATAAACAACCTTTTTTATTTTACCAAATTAATGAAAATAAAATTGTTCATACATAACTTTTGTGTGAATATTTTAATTAATTATAAAACTATCAGGATATCAATATGTGATGATTTTACAAACTTTTTAATTTAAAGAGAAGTAAAGATTGTTGTGTATTATTTTTAGTTTCTTTACTATTTTTTGATAATCATTTATTATTGTCTAGAATACATTTATTTTTGTTTTACGTGGAGATTTTAACCCATTTTTTAAATTGCATCATAGTTTGTTTTCTTTTTTTTAATGTTATTAGAACTTTTATATGTGTTTTTGTTTATTTTATATGACGGTTAAGTTTTCAGTGAATATTTTTAGTGATTATTAACATTTGGTTTAAGAAGATTATTGAGAACAATTTATGTATTATTTATGTGTAGTCATGGAGTATTTGAAACTTAAATTTATAATGTTTAAACTTAATTTATCTATATATATATATATATATATATATATATTGAGGAATTCACAAATCTACACCCTTTCAATCCCTTCTTCACAAAACTACTCCTAATTTAATATTTTCACATATTTACACCCTTTCAAAATTTTAAAAGCTTGATTTAACCTTTAAAAAATTACCAAATTTAATTTTTTTTCATTTGGGTTCGCTAATTAGTGTTTAGGGTATAGTATTAAGGGGTATGATTGTTTGGGTAGAGTTTATTTGGATTTAATTTTGAGTGTTTAGGTGTAGTTTTGTGAAGTATTTTGGAAATGGTGTAGTTTTGTGAAATGTAATTCAAAAGGTGTAGTTTTGTGATTCTCCCATATATATTTAAGTTTGAATTTTTTATATATTTGTTAATGTATATAAGCTAATGTTTTATTTTATTATTAAATGATTTTATGTCTTTAATGATTTCTTATTTGCTTTTTATTATTATTAAATGAATATTATCAAATACTTGATTATATTTATGTATTTAATATTTTGACGATGATGTCTCACTCCATGAAGAGAAATACTTGTTCTTTTATAGTATAAATTTTACATTTTTTCAATTGTTTGACCAATAGTAATTCAATAACCTCAATTAATATATTTTGGAACATAGTCTCTCCGTTTCAAAAAGAGTGACTTTTTAGAAGTTTATTTTGTTTCACAAAAAGTGTCGTTTTCAACTTTCGACCTTTTTTCTATTGGTTGGTTAGTTCATATTTTATGTTGTTTTTGTGAAAAACGGAAAATCTTTAACTCGTGTGCTAAACTACAAAGTAACATTTTTTATGAAACAGACGGAATATAATTCATTATTCTCAATGAATTAAGATTATTTAAAAACCAAAAATAATCTTTAACAAAAAAAATCAGTTTTTAAAAAAAGGAGGAAGTATTTTTTGTGTGGCTTTATAGTTCTAACTAACTCTTACGATAGTTTTAATCAATTTTTCTAGGTTCAATATGTTTGTAACTTTTTTCTTTTTTATATGGATGAATTAGATATCTAGTCATGGAAGAATCGAAAATTAAACATTCCACATAAGTAAACATGTTAGTTGAGGCATGTAACACTATTTCATTCGGATCGATTTGCAACGCATACGAAAGTGTAAAAATGACTAATAGACCAACTATTTGTGACCCAAATGTTGACAGAAAAGTAAACGTTAACTAGTTCTCTCATATCTTCTATTAAAAAGTGAATGATTTATCCTTGTAAACCTATTATCACTCACATATAGTTTTTTAGCATATACTTCCTCCGTTTTTTAATATATGATTTTTGTTGAAAATATTTGGTTTAAAAAGATGGATTATTTCACTTTTCTATATACAATTGTTAATGATAAATTATAGAATTCAAGAAAAATAACTAAACATTATTGGTTTAGAGTTGTTGGAAATTATAAATCACAAAAATAATATATTTTAATATGTTTGTTTATTATATCAGAAAAACTAGAAAATTCTATAATAAAAACAGAAGAGTAGTAATATATAATTATATATATATATATATATTTAGCATGTAACACTACCCCCACACAAGATCGATTCGCAACGTATACAAAATGACTAATAGGCCGACTATTTGTGACCCAAATATTGACAAAAAGTAAACATTAACTAGTTCTCTTATATCTCCTATTAAAAAGTGAATGATTTATCCCTATTTAAGTAGATTCAAATATATTTTAGTACCCTATTTCTTCAATATGATAACTATGTTATCGGGTAACAAATATTTATCTTTTTATACGTGGTAACTAGTTGATTAAACACATAATATTGGTATTAATTTTGAAAAACATAAAATGTACTTTTTGAGATCTGCAAGTGTTTTTCCCGTGCTTCTCACTACGGTTTGCAGCGAGGGAGAAAAATAAAAAAGCGGATCTGCTTGCACGAAGTGCACGTGGTAGGAATGGAGTTTTTCATTTCATGGGTCCATCGCTTCCTATTTGACTTTCAGATACGCGTAAAGTTTTCGGAAGATAATAGAAAAGTTGTAATAGAGTGAAAAAAAAAATCTTCAATCACCGATCTTGGACTTTTTTACTATAGAAATAAATTTTTAGTCGCCGACAATAACAAATATATTTACTAGTTAATGGTTTTCTTATATATTTTTGATAACTTTCTAGCACATAGAAGATATCAAGTATTACACTCTTTTAACTTTCGAAATATTCTACATTAATTATGGGTTGCTAGTAAAAAAGATATCAAGAAAAACATATTTATTAATAGGGGAATTACAAAACTATACCTTTTGAATTATATTTCACAAAACTAGACCATTTAAAAATTTCTTCACAAAATTACACTTAAACACTAAAAATTAAACCCTAATTAAGCCTACCAACACAATCCTACCCCCATTTTTACTAACCCCTAAACACTAATTAGCGAACCCAAATGAAAAGTTTTAATTTTGGTAAATTTTGAAAGGGTAAATCAACTATTTAAAATTTTAAAAGGGTGTAAATATGATAAAATATTGAATTATGTAGAGTTTTGTAAAGGAATGATGTAGTTTTGTGAATTCCTCTTATTAATATATACAACAAGTTGAGAATTTATTCATACTCATATTTATTGTGGTACAATTAATATTTTTGTGTTATTTATTTTTAATTATTGTATTGTAATTGTTGATAAATATGTTATATGATAACTTAACATAATTATACTCATTTACTTGATGATACATAAATTTTGTTTGGATAACAACAAAAATATTGTGATACCAATTACGTAAAGGGGGAAGTGGCCTTGGTCTAGTGGCATTCATAAGTCCACGGGAGGCAGGTAGCACCACCCCACCCGGGATCGATTCCCCGCGCCTACGATAGTGTAGGTTTGGCTAATGGGCCGGCCATTTGTGGCCCAAATGTTGACAAAAAAAAAAAAAAAAAATTACGTAAATAAAAATAAGGATACAACACATATTTTATTGCTCTCTTTTTTTTCCACCTAATTTAGTGTTTATCGAGAGCTATAAACCTAAACAACCCTTAAAATAACTTTATTAATATATATTGTAGGGAGAATCACAAAACTACACCATTTGAATTACATTTCACAAAACTACACCATTTCCAAAATACTTCACAAAACTACACCTAAACACTCAAAATTAAATCCAAATAAACCCTACCCAAATAATCCTACCCCCTTAATACTATACCCTAAACACTAATTAGCGAACCCAAATGAAAAAATTTAATTTTGGTAATTTTTTAAAGGTTAAATCAAACTTTTAAATTTTTGAAAGGGTGTAAATATGTGAAAATATTAAATTAGGAGTAGTTTTGTGAAGAAGAGGTTGAAAGGGTGTAGATTTGTGAATTCCTCTATATTGTAATCTAGATTTTAAGTTTTGGTTGTTCTATTTGTTAACAAATAACTTTTGTATTATTAAACATACGAATTAGCTGATAAAATTGGTTATATCATAATCGATCAAAAAACATATATGAGATACTAATGAAACAATAAATTATGAGAAGATTTAATAATCAACTAGACATATGTTGTTATTGGGAATTATGATAATTTTGAATCTACACTAAATGTGATTCTAAAACCAACAAAGTGTTACCAAAGTGACTTAAGCTATCTATATGGGTGGTTGAGGTCACATGTTCAATTTTGTTGGGAGGGGATTCGCACCTAAAGGATGAAAATTAACATGTTTTGATCCATTTCTTGTGGATACTTGTGAATATATTTTTCTGTAAATAATACTCCCTATATTTTAAAATAAATAACATACTAGCCTAATATTTTTGTTACAAAATAAATGAAATATAATAAATTTAAGTTTTTTCTATGGATTGGTTTAATTTATTAAATATAATAAATTTATGTTTTTAATATATGTGGAACACTCTCAATTCAAATGTCATTTTGGAAATAGAGGGAATTGTAATCATTTTAAATACGTTGGTGACTTGTCTCTAAAACGTAGTACCATTCACTTAATACTCATACCATTTCAAAATAAATGACATTCAAAATAAATGACAATCTAGAGTGATGCACATTTATGAAAAAAACTTAAAATTTTCATATTTGATTATTAAACCAACCAATAGAAAAAAAATACTATAAACTATTATAGGTTAAAAAATATCCATTTAATTTTTGCATTGAAATATTATAATGCCATTTATTTTGTAACAAAAATATTAGTGTAAACCGCCTTTTATTTTGAAATGGAGGAAGTATTTAGTTGTTAAATAGTGAAACACTATATGAAACGTCTTCCAATTTTAGGTTAGAAACAAATTTTTTTGTTAATTTTCTAGTAAGAAACAATTTTAATACCAACTATCAAAAGAATGATGGCTTTTTTTAAGGGATTTTGGCAAAAAAATTCTCGAAGTCATTTTCGATCGCGTCTTTACCCTCCATTGTTCGAAAGAGCAAGTCAAACCACATAAGTGATGGTCAAATAGCAATATAACTCTTACGTGTATCGATGGCGTGACAAAATAAACAGACGTTAATAATTAGACATAATATAAAACGCACTGTTTCACTAAAATAAAAGGGATTTTGGAAAAAAACCCTCCAAGTCATTTTCGTTTGCAACTTTACCCTCCATTGTCCGAAATAGCAAGTTAAATCACCAAAGTAACGGTCAACGAGCAATATAACCCTTGAAATAAATAACCTTAAAATAGTTTTTTCCACCTTATAATATAATAACTAACAATTTCTATCGTGTAAAATAGTTTGGAATAAATACCTTAAAATTTATGTTAAAAATTTACTATATAGAACTAGGAATTAACCCGTGGTTCACCACGGGTTTATGTTTTCTAAATGATGTTATAAATTTAATTTAGAAATTTTGAATATTATTTTATCTTCATTGTTTAAACAAAATAGGATCAATTATATTGTTGAAATGAGATTTTTTATTACTATTTAATATTTTTATTATATATTTCGTATAGCAAAATTTTAATATAATTTGTAAGTTAATTATACCAAATTATTATAATTTATTATTTATTTGAAAAAACCCTGATTCAAAATACAAACCGAAACCTAATCGAAATACACAAATCGAACTATGCGATTTACCCAAATTTATTTAAAATTATAATTATTTTGAATATGTAATATAAGATTTAAATTTTATTATAATTGCAATTTTTTCTGTTTTTTTAGAATCGAACCGGAAACCGGACCCTTTTACAAACTATTTTTTTATTGTTTGATATTTATAACAAAAATATGTTTCAACTCGTTTTAAAATTCTTAATAATATTAATTAAACTCCTTTTTAATTTGTGTGTTATTTTTGTTAAAAATAATGTTATGGTTTTTTAAAAAAACTCTTTCTAATGGTATTTTGATTTAAGTAAAATTTTAATGGTATTTTTTTTTATAAAAAACAATGTAATAGTGTATTTATGTGAATTGCATATATCTTATTTTGTTTTCTAAATGACTTTTACATAATTTCCTTAATATTTTTCAGTTTATTTTTCGAGAAGATTGTAATATTTCCTTATTTGGTTTTTCGTAATTATATGTTCAAAATTATTTCATTTTATACTTAATGGCATAATGTGTAATATTGAATAATTTTTTGGACATATTCAAATTAGTACTCCAAAAATAATAATATAGATTATTTAAAATTATAATTATTTTGAATATGTAATATAAGATTTAAATTATATTATAATTGCAATTTCTTCTGTTTTTTTAGTATCGAACCGGAAACGAAACCGTTTACAAACTATTTTTTTATTGTTTGATATTTTTAACAAAAAATATGTTTCAACTCGTTTTAAAATTCTTAATAATATTAATTAAACTCCTTTTTAATTTGTGTGTTATTTTTGTTAAAAATAATGTTATGGTTTTTTTAAAAAACTCTTTCTAATGGTATTTTGATTTAAGTAAAATTTTAAAGGTATTTTTTATAAAAAAAAACTATGTAATAGTGTATTTATGTGAATTGCATATATCTTATTTTGTTTTCTAAATGACTTTTACATAATCTATATTAGTATTTTTGAAGTACTAATATAAAATTTTCCAAAAAATCACACTAAATTACAAACAATGTCATTGCTTTAACATATGTTCAAAATTTTAATAAAGGGCAAAACAATAACTTACATAATACAATCATAAAAGGTAATAACACTAAACCTATAACCAAACAAGTGTGAATTCATTTATAAATTTGTAGAGAAACATATTATATAATTCGTTTTTCATTTATAAATTTGTATAGAAAAATATTTTATTAAAAATACAATATACCTTGTTATTAAAAAATCTTACAAGTAATTTCTAAATTAAACATAATTAAGTATATTAACTTTTTATACCGAATTTTATGCTATAGATGCTTATAATTATTTTTATCTAATATTATATATTTTGAGTAAATTTAAATGTATTATTTATTTAATTTATATTACTATTATTTTAAAGATTTTTTGAGTAATTCGGGTAATTCGGTTTAGTTCAAAAAATTTAGTTCGGTTCGGATTCAATTCCGGGTTTTTGGGTGGTAAATTTCTATAATTAATAAAAAAAAATTAAGTAGTAAAAATTCACTACTTTAACAACTCTTACAATTAAATGATCAAATTATCCTATTTATTTGTATAAACAATAATAAAATTGAGAACTTCTAATTTTTAATTTATTATATAAACACAAAAAAACATATTGAAAACTTTTAAATTAATATAGATACATATATATAAAATCATTTGAAAACATAAACCCGTGGTGTACCACGGGTTAAATCCTAGTTTCCTTAATATTTTTGAGTTTATTTTTGAAGAGGATTGTAATATTTCCTTATTTGGTTTTTCGTAATTAAATGTTCAAAATTATTTCCTTTTATACTTAATGGCATAATGTGTAATATTGAGTAATTTTTTGGACATATTCAAATTAATATTCCAAAAATAATAATATAGATATGTACTACTAAATATTTTATAGTAACAAAAAAGTTTACTTCAATAACTTTTAATATTTAAATAATTTTGGGTCATTTGGTTCTATTTTAAAAAATTGTTTCGTTTCAGATTTTGATTCCGGGTTTTCGGTTAGTAAAAATTTTCTTCTCATTCAAGATATTTATTTTATGGATTAATTTCAACTTGGATATTTTAGTTATGTTCCGGTTTAGTATTTTAAATCCGGATAATTTGGATAATATATAGTAACAAAATAAAAATTATAATAATTTTTATTATTAAATGATTAAATTATTATTTGTTCGTAACATAATAAAAAATTATAATAAAATAAAAACTTTTAAATAGTTTTATATATTCTTTAAAAACAAAAGATGTATCACTAATTTCTAAATTAAATTTATGGTCATTTTAAAATACATAGACCCGTGGTGAATCACGGGTTAAATCCTAGTAAGAGATGAAAAATTATAATCTGTGTTTTTGATGGGTGTTTAGTGATGAGGAAAAATTTCTTTAGATCCACCATTGAAACGTCTCTATTTATTATGTTTTTGTTATAAATTTATTTTGCAACACCTTACCATTAATTTAATATGGTGTAGTGGTTTCCAAAACTTTTGAGGGTATCGTGTCCCAAGTTCGAAACTCATCGTCATCCAAAATCATTTTTTAATGTTAAAAATAACTAAACAATTTAAAGTTGGGTCAATTAAATATATGGACTCAGAAGACCACTTAATTAGGTGTTAGTTTTTTATTTAGGTGGGAGGAGAGAGAAATTTTTTTTTTGACCATTATACCCCTGCTCTTTTTTGAGCAAAATGTTATCGGATAACTTTGTTATTATCGTAAATTTATTTTATAATTTTAAATCAAATAAATAACTCGATTAAATTAATTTATTATGATAATATATAACTTAGGCGATATAAACTATACAATAACGGAGTTATCAAAAAAAAAATATTGTGATAACAAAAAAAGTATCCGCTAAAAAAAAAATATCGTGATAACAACAGAAATATCGTGATAACAAAAAAAATATCGTGATAACAAAAAAATATCGTGATAACAAAAAAAATATCGTGATAACAATAGAAATATCGCGATAACAAAAAATATCGCGATAACATAAGAAATATCGCAATAACAAAGAAATATTGCGATAACAAAAAAATATCGTGATAATAAAAAATATTGCGATAACAAGAGAGATATTCGAACGAGAGAGAAACCCAAAAGATATTCAACCGATAAAGAATCCGACCGAGAGAGATTCAACCGAGAAGAGATTCAACTAAGAGATTTGATGGAGAGAAATTCGACGGAGAGAGATCGACCGGAAAATAAAGATCCGAAAGAAATCCGAGAGAGATTCGAACGAGAGAAATCGCGAGAGATTCAAAAGAAAATTAAAAATCCAAGAGAGATGTTCAAAAGAGCAAGAGATATAGAAAAATTTATGATAGAAAAATAGAAAACAATGAGTAAAAGAGAGATTTAAGAGAAAAATGAGAGAAAAATGAGAAAGAAAAAGAGAGAAATTTGGGAGAGAAAGAGATAAGGACAAAAATGTCTTTGTACTTGTGAATAGTGTATTACTATTCACGTCAGTTTTTGTCACCTAATTTAGTAATCTTCTATGTCCATATAGTGTAAATATCCTTTAAAGTTAAAAATAACTAAACAATTTAAAGTTAAAAATAACTAAACAATTTAAACAAATAAAATGACTTGCCAAAATCCTTTTTTTAAAAAGCCACATATTTCTTAAAATATTATAAATGACACTTATATTTTTCTTTTCTTTTCTATATTCTAATACTCCTACTCCTTTTCTTTTAAAATAATATGCCCCACGTAGGATAGTTATTTCGTGTAAGAATGAAATACTCAAAGTCACGTAGGATAGTTATTTCGTGTAAGAATGAAATACTCAAAAGTTATTGTGGAAAATTATGTTAACTAAATTAGCAAAGCATAGCTAAATTTTCTTTTCTTCTTTATTAAAAAATTACATTTCTTTGGAATTATTTAAAGAAATTAGATTTCTCTCTGATAAGTAACTACAAGTCTCCAGTATACATAATACATATTCAAGTAAAATGCATGAAATTAACTTTAGATTGAATAACAAATGAATAAGTTTGAAATATATTTTTGTCTCGCTATTTCTGCTAATAAACATGAATATAATATAAGTAATGCATATTGATTATACATATTTTCGTAAAGAAATACAAGTTTATCATGTTCAAGCTAGTGACTAGAAACAAAAATATCATCAATTAAAAAATATTTTATATAACAAGAAAGTCACTGGTAGTATATCTCAAATAATCAATCATACACATCAATCTATAAGTAAGACTTTTGTGTTAGACAATTACATAGTCAAGCCGCCCTACCTGCCCATTATTTTATATTTATAAAAATGATGAAAGCAAATTAACATTAATTGCATAGATAAACTTCAAAAGAAAATTACTCCAAATTAAATTAAATAAGAGGAATTCACAAAACTATACATTTTCAACTCCTCATTTATAAAACTATACATAATTTAAATTTTTCTCATATTTACACCCTTTCAAAATTTTAAAAGCTTGATTTATCCTTTAAAAAATTACCGAAATTATAATCTTTTCATTTTGATTCACTAATTAGTGTTTAGGGTATAGTATTAAGGGGATAGGATTGTGTGGGTAGAGTTTATATGAATTTAATTTTTAGTGTTTAGATGTAGTTTTGTGAAGTATTTTTGAAATGACGTAGTTTTGTGAAATGTAATTAAAATGGTGTAGTTTTGTAATTCTCCTATTAAATAATTAAACAAAAACAATTACATGACCCCTTAATTACGTCTATATAAAATGCATAACAAATATTAACCAAAAAACCAACACACACACATAACTACTAAAACCAAAAAAATGGCAAACATTTCACTCTCTATCTTTACAATCATTATCCTCATCTCCACCGCGACGGCGGCTAGATTCGAGATCTTGAATCGATGTGGTTACACGGTATGGGCGGCCGCTAGCCCCGGGGGTGGCCGGCGTCTAGACTCCGGCCAGTCCTGGACACTAGATGTCGCGGCAGGAACGGCTATGGCACGGATTTGGGGTCGGACCAAATGTAATTTCGACTCTTCGGGACGAGGCCGATGCGAAACCGGTGATTGTAGTGGTGGACTTCAATGTACCGGTTGGGGCCAGCCACCGAATACGTTGGCTGAGTATGCTTTGAACCAGTTCAATAACTTGGACTTCTATGATATTTCACTTGTTGATGGGTTTAACATTCCTATGGAGTTTAGGTAAGAATATTTATATTTATAAACATTTTTTCATAAATTTTAACTATCCACGGAAATCAACGTTAGTTTTGAAATTAATCCTAAATATATAGTGAATACACCCACGTAAAATGATTAACAATGAGAAATATAAACAATATAATTACCTTCATAATTTAATATATCGACAAATCATTACATTTTATATTCCCTACGTTTCAAAATAAGTGTCGTTTCAACCAAATTTTATGTTACAAAATAAGTGTCGTTTTCGTTTTTCGATGCAAAATTAAATGATTTGGATTTTTTTTACCAATAGGATTTTACAGTTGTTTTTTATATTGGTTGATTTTGTCGTATATAAAATGATGTTTCTATAAAAAATAATGATTCGTTAAAAACTGTAAAGTGACAAGTATTATGAAACGGAGAGAGTATTGAATTAGGTTTTCAATTTAATCAACAATTTTCTAAATAAATAAAACTATAAATCAATTGACATTCCATACTTCTGTCGTAATTAATTTATAGATGTTTTTGCGTAATAGTAAAATATGCTTGTGAGGTAAAAACATTCAAATCATGTGAGGGTAAAATATGTGTAAACAAAAGATGGGATAGCAATTGTGGAAGACAATAAAATAGTTTTCAAATATATGGAAAAATATAATTGTTTATAGTGAGAATTACAAAACTACACCATTTGAATTACATTTCACAAAACTACACCATTTCAAAATAATTTCACAAAACTACACTTAAACACTAAAAATTAAATCCAAATAAATCATACCCACACAATACCCCCTTAATACTATATCATAAACACTAATTAGCGAACCCAAATGAAAAGATTTTAATTTTGATAATTTTTTAAAAGGTAAATCAAACTTTTAAAATTTTGAAAGGGTGTAAATATGTGAAAAAATTGAATTAGGTAGAGTTTTGTAAAAGAAACGAAGAAATGGTGTAGTTTTGTGAATTCCTCTTGTTTTTATAAACATTTTTAAAAGTCAACAACATAAACGGACAATGTCCTAACGTATGACTTTGTCGTCTCTAGCCCAACGACTTCAAGCTGCCACCGTATAGTATGCAACGCAGACATAAACGGACAGTGTCCTAACGTATTACGAGCACCAGGAGGTTGCAACAACCCGTGCACTGTGTTCCACACGAATCAATATTGTTGTACTAACGGACAAGGATCATGTACCGACACAGAATACTCAAGATTCTTTAAACAGAGATGTCCTGACGCTTACAGTTATCCACAAGACGACCCGACCAGTACTTTTACTTGTACTAACACTAACTATAGAGTCGTGTTTTGTCCTGCGGCTAGGGTTGGAACACACCAGCTCCCGATCAAGATGGTTACCGAGGAGAATTAGTTTAAAGAGACGAGTCTTTTATGTATTGTATGCACACTTGTGATTTTATGTTTACGTGACCATCATTTTTGATGAATAATAATGAAGGCAATAATAATAAGTACTTTAGTCAAAGTTGAACTCGTTTCTCTATGTCTATCTTATCTTAGTATAATAGTAATATTATAAAATGTTTGTAACTTTCGTTACCAAACAAACAAGTTTACAAGTGTGTTATTGCTCTTTTAACTCTAGTTTTAATTAATTTCTGATCAATTTTTTATTATTATTTTTTTCAATAATCAAAAATATTACCAAATTTTTTTCTATGTATTTTTTAATTTAAGTCAAATTACCCTCATAAAATTTATATATTATTAATTTTAGATTTTATTAAAAATTTAAAATTAAATCAATATATCATATTATTCACATAACTGAAATAAAATCTAAAATTAATAATATTTTACCTCTTTCAAAAATTAAAAAAAAGTCAAATTATCTTCTATTTTTATTTTAATTTAAGAGAAATTCACAAAATTACACCCTTTCAACCCTCCCTTCACAAAACTACACCTAATTCAATATTTTCACAAGTTTACACCCTTTCAAAATTTTAAAAGTTTGATTTACCCTTTTAAAAATTACCAAAATTAAAATCTTTTTATTTGGGTTCGCTAATTAGTGTTTAGGGTATAGTATTAAGGGGTATGATTGTTTGGATAGGGTTTATTTGGATTTAATTTTGAATGTTTAGGTGTAGTTTTGTGAAGTATTTTGGAAATGGTGTAGTTTTGTGAAATGTAATTCAAATGGTGTAGTTTTATAATTCTCCCTTAATTTTAATACAAATGAATATTACTTTCATATAATATTATTTTTAGATTTTATTTTAGAGTTTATGGGCTAGTTGGGTAGTTTACAAGTGTGTTATTGCTCTTTTAACTTTAGTTTTAATTAATTTCTGATCAATTTTTTTTTATTTTTAATAATCAAAAATATTACCAAATTTTTTTCTATGTATTTTTTAATTTAAGTCAAATTACCCTCATAAATTTTATATATTATTAATTTTAGATTTTATTAAAAATTTAAAATTAAATCAATATATCATATTATTCACATAACTGAAATAAAATCTAAAATTAATAATATTTTACCTCTTTCAAAAATTAAAAAAAGTCAAATTATCTTCTATTTTTATTTTAATTTAATACAAATGAATATTACTTTCATATAATATTATTTTTAGATTTTATTTTAGAGTTTATCGGCTAGTTGGGTAGTTTTTGAAAACTAATTCAAAAACTAGTCCAATTACTATCTATAATTGTGTTATAGACAGTAGGATCCACATTAATATATACATTGTACACGTTTTTTTCAAATTACGTACTCCGTCCATATACACAATTTATATATTTTATGCGCATATATTGTATTTTACTTTTAATATATAAAATTTTTAGAGGAATTCACAAAATTACACTCTTTCAATCATTGTTTCATAAAATTACACATAATTCAATATTTTACTTATTTACACCACAACGACTCTATCGGCTTATAGTCATTCCTGACTTTTAAAATTTTAAATAGTTGATTTACCATTTTAAAAGTTAGCAAAATTACAATAATTTTATTTGGATTCGCTAATTAGTGTTTACGATATAGTATTAAATGGGTAGATTTGTATGTGTAAGGTTTATTTGGATTTAATTTTGAGTGTTTATGTGTAGTTTTGAAAAGTTACTTTGAAATGGTGTAGTTTTGCAAAATGCAATTCAAAAATGTGTTTTTGTAATTGTCCCAAAATTTTATATGCGTGGATTGTAATTGTATTTACAAAGTTTGTCGAAAAAATGTTGTGTATTTTCTTATAAAGAGGACACGTGTTATTTTTTAAAGAAAGGAGACATGTCAAAATTTAAATTTTAGAATTTGAGGTTATTGAAAAACTTACTTTATTATATAAGATATGTTATCATTATTATGCTTTGAATAATAAATCTACCAATATCACTAAACATGGCAACGTTTTTGGTCCTATAAATACAACCCAATTTTATAGTTTTATATTCTAGATAACAAGAAAACAATAAATATAGAAATCCCAATTCATATATAATAAAGTACTTAGTATGATTCATTTTACCATCTTCATAGACTTTCACCAAATTACATTTTCAACAGTTGAAGTAAGACAGTTATGAAAAAGTGGTCTATACCATTCTAAAATGAATGTGGAAAACGTTTGGTGAAAGACTATGAAGATGGTAAGAAGATTCATACTAAATAGATTCATTTCCCATATTTATTATATGTGGCGTATGACCTATGTTTGTAAAATCTTAATTGTAACACTAAATTATAACATTTTATTACTCCATCGGTTTTCAATGTAAAATTAATTATTATTTTGTGTTTTTTTATTATTTAATTTATGCATAATGTTTTTCTATTGGTGGAATTATGTTTAAGTAAAATAGTAAAATATTAATTCTTAATCTGCGTGTAGAAACCTAAAACATTAAATAATTTGGGACAGAGAGAGTATAATAAAATTAATTTGTAGAAAAACACCTAAAAACGTAAAACAAAAAACGGCATGTTATTCAATCTGCACAATGCGTGTGTTACTTTATAGTTTAAGGAGCGAATAAGCTAACTAGAAAAAATAGAATCAAATATTTAGACGACCAAAGAATTAAGTATTAGATGAGAAGTGTAGAGGTTTAGGGTTCGATTCTCGGCGAAAATGCTTCATTATTTTTTGTTCTACAACTTAAAACGACGTCGTTTTCTAGATTAACGGAATCGTTAATGGTACTATAATTTTGTTAACGAAAATACAAGTTGACCGATCAAGCGGTCTAAAACGGCTTGGTCTACGAATCACATTTTCAAAGTTTGAGATTTAATCGTCTCAAATTTGAAATTAAGGCTTTTTGGCATTTTCCCCATATTTTTTTTGTTCATATAACTATGTAAGGTCTCGTTTGAATTGGTCATATTTGGTTTCAGTACAAATATAATTTCTCAACATCTATATGGGTAGACAAAACGTGTACAATTCTGTTTCATACTTGCTAATTATTTAAGACATATATTTATGTGTCTACCTCTTTCATACATCGGTGAAATTTTGCAAGATTCAATGAGATTTTGCTAAAATGTGTCTTTAATCATTTGAATTTATATACTTTCTGTCAGATTTAAAAAGAAACCACATAAAAGTTTCATCATATTCCACATTCAAATATACACTACGAGTACCACATCCAACTTTTTGTTTTTTTATGAAATGAAAATTCGAAATATGCTTATTACATGAGTCAATAAAACATTAATATTTAATATTTTAGAAACCTAGAAAGGTAAGTTGATAAATTTCAAAGTTTTGCTTTTATTATTATTGTTTTCATATTTTGTTTTACATTATTTTATTTAATCGACATAAAAATTTGATAGCCATGTTCATTTCAAACTCGGTTCAAGTTCAGTGAATGCATTTAGGCCTACGATCTAGTCCAGGAATAGGAATAGGCCATGACACAAGTCCCGGTATAGGACATCAAAAAGTAGTTTATGTCCATTAAATAAAATAATGTAAAGCAAAATATGAAAACAATAATAATAAAACCAAGAGAATATTACATATATAGGCACTTTATCTTTAGTGTCTTTCACAATAAGACACTTATGTCTTTAGATGCACTTTTTGTAAACCAAAAGACAATTATACCCTCTTAACTAACTAAATCTCTTAAAATTTGATTTCAAAATACTGACAATTTTGAATTTCAAAATTTCAAAATTTCAAAATTACAGTTATCATTTTTTTACTGGAAAATATTCACAATTTTTAAAAAATTACCAAAACAAAACTAAACATATTTTAACTCTCTACTTTTGTTCGCCGGCGATTTTCATTTTCCCCCTCATATCTCGCCGGCGTTTTCCAATTTCTTCCTGTAATAGTTCACATCTCTTTCAAAATCAACCACAGACAACCCTCGAGAAGCTCCAATGGCTGGTAATGAGCTTTTCCCCTTTTTTCCCATTTCGATTTCTTGCGAAGAACCCTAATTTTTCGTTTTTATAAATCGATCTCTTACAAGCGTTTATCATATGCAAGCGGTTCCTTTTCCGTAGTTTAGATCTAGAGATCAAACGTTTATGGGTTTGTGAAATTTTAGATCTGATTCTCTTAAATTCTGGAAAAAAACAAAGAAAAATCGATTTCTTTATCCATAAAACAAGAATCACATTTTTTTTTTGTAATGAATTGTTCTTGAAACAGTGAGAAGAAAGAAACGATGTTGGAGAAGGAGTTTTTCACAGAGTATGGAGAAGCAAGCCAATATCAGATCCAAGAAGTTGTTGGCAAAGGAAGCTATGGAGTTGTTGCTTCAGCAGAATGTCCACACACAGGAGGCAAAGTCGCTATTAAGAAGATGACCAATGTCTTTGAACATGTCTCTGACGCTATAAGGATCTTGAGAGAGATTAAGCTTCTCAGGCTTTTAAAACATCCAGACATAGTTGAGATAAAGCACATCATGCTGCCTCCTTGTAGGAAAGAGTTCAAAGACATTTATGTGGTTTTTGAGCTGATGGAGTCAGATCTTCACCATGTCTTAAAGGTAAATGACGACCTCACTCCTCAGCATCATCAATTCTTCTTGTACCAACTTCTTCGTGGCTTAAAATTCATGCACTCAGGTAAGGTTTCTTTGTTCCCCTGTGTGCGTGTGTGTGTGTCTTAATGGAGTTTCATTGTCTACAGTATTGGTGTGTTTTTGTTTAGATGATGATGCTTGTTCTTATCATCTTTTTTGTGGCTATGTTTTGTTGTGTGTTTTGTCATACACTAAATCATGATAGTTATTAAAGTTTTCAAACACTATTCTCTAAAACCCAAAACCCTAAACGTAAACACTAAACTTTAAACTTAATTCGAAAATTAGTACGCACTAATTTATCCAAATTCGAAAAGATCTCTGGTGCTAGTAATCCTCCTCGAGATGTTGATGGTATATACGATTCTCCTTTTTTTAGTGTTTTACTCAGGTGCCAGTCTTGTAATTTGATATGTATTAGTGCTTATATTGTATAAAGATTGAACTTTGAACCGGTGTGCTGCAGATAAATTTGGTTGTGTTGAAGCTATACTTGTTTACTGTCATTGTATGATTCATGAAAAGACAATGTGGACGGTGTTTGGTGACAGCCAATCTGAAATATCATGGTCTTTTGCAGATATAAGCCTCTAAACCAAGCTGAGATGTGGACGGTGTTTGGTGACTCGTGGACACTATTTATGTTCCTAAAATATCATATTTTGTATTGTGTAAAGGTATGAGATGTGGACGGTGTTTGGTGAGAGCCAATGACTCTCTCTTTGATTGAGTTTGGTCTATTTTTGAATTTATCGTGCTTAGTTTTATCAGACAATTATGATCCAACATGTGATTCTAAATAGTTTTCTTAGATTTCTTCATGAACAATTACTCGTGGACGTTATTCTCTACAAAGTTTCCAAACACTATTCTCTAAAACCCAAAACCCTAAACGTAAACACTAAACTTACGCACTAAATAAGTCCACAATAACATATCCATCTAAAAAACAATAAATCTAAAGGTCTATACAAATTCGTCCACAACTTCACATCCATTTGGTCGTCAATATATATGTCCACATGGACAACATTGATAATTTTAGCTATAGTCATCCATGTGGATAACCACAGGATATGGTCACCATTTTTTCAAAAATATATCAATATATCGTCAATATATGTCTATGAGATGTGGACGGTGTTTGGTGGACAGTCAATGAGGTTATGTTTGACTGAGTTCTGTTTGACTGAGTTCGGTCATTTCTCGGGTTTGTCTCGCTCAGATTTATCAGAAAATTATGACCCAACATGGATGTCAAAGGAGACGAAAACATGTGATTCTAAATAGTCTTCTTCATGAACGATTACTCGTCGACGTTTTTTGTGGACGTTGTGGATACATAACATTTTTCAGTCCAGACAACGTTATATTTGTGGACATCGTAAAACATACGGCATGGATTATTGTCTCAATCTTTAATCCAAAACACTAAATCATGATAGATATTAAAGTTTTCAAACACTAATCTCTAAAACCCAAAACCGTAAACGTAAACACTAAACTTTAAACTTAATTCGAAAATTAGTACGCACGAAATAAGTCCATAAAAACGTATCCATCTAAAAAACAATAAGTCTATAGGTCTATCCAAACTCGTCCACAACTTCACATCCACGTGTTCGTCAATATATATGTTCACATGGACAACATTGATTATTTTAGCAATCGTCATCCATATGGATATGTCCATGTATTTTGAATTATAAGTAGAATTTAGGGATCAAATTAATCATGTCCACAAGATATGGTCAATATTTTTCTAAAATATATCAATATGGATGTCAAAATATAAAACTTTTAAAATTATAATCAGAAACACTAACAAATTTTTTTTTTGTAAACTCTAGATTAAAATAAATACAAAATAAAAGATAGATAAAGAACAATAAAGTATTAAATATCAACCATTAGATAACAATTATGATAATTTTGTGGATGGTTTGATGTTTTGCCAACACATCAATGCTATATCACATCTACTGTCCACTAGTTTCAAGCTGACAATGTATTAAATGATAATTTAACAAGTTTAGTTGTCATCCAATTGGAGGGAAAGCACAAAGGTTTTGCCTCCACAAAACTCAAGGGTAAAAACGTCCAGAATTAACAAAACTCACAAAAAAAGTACACCTTATTTACTAAGTGCCTTTTTTTGAAAGATATCTTAACATAAGTGTTTATTTATGTAAATCACTCTAAAACCAAAGGTTGTGATTGGGAACACAAAAAAGCGGATTTCAAGTGCGTTTTTCCAAATCCGCATTTAATTCACCAATCAACAAGTTTTGTAATTATTTTTCGGTTTTGGAAAAAGAAAAAAAAGCGGATTTTGAAGAAGGAAAATAGTAGACCGCACTTTTAAAATGAACCATACCTATTGTCCAGCGGGACAAAAACAACCGCACTTGAAACTCAGGTTGTGATTGGAGACTCAGATAGCGGTGCGGTTTTTGTAATAATTATGGGTTCTGCGTAAATGTCGTCAATCAACAAAATTTATTACACTGCGGTACGGTTTTCAAAAAAACAATATAAAAAAGGCGGTCCAACTTTACAAAGGAATTAGAGAAACCGCACTAAACAGTAAATAAGCACCAAAATTGATGTTTATTGAGGTAAGAAGTGCGGTTTTGTGTAAAAAAAAATTGTCTCGATTACTATAAATTATTTATGCATGATAAAATATTAAAAAAGTATTTTGATATGTCATATTCTTTTTAATATAATGTTATTTTATAAGTAATAGTTTTGGGAGAATTACAAAACTACACCTTTTAAATTACGTTTCACAAAACTACACTATTAAAAAATTTACTCACAAAACTGTGATATTGTCTATTTTTTTAGTGATATTCATAAGAATTGCCTTTTATTTATTTAGGTTTTATTTATTTATTTTTATTTATTTATGTAGACATATATTTACGTGTCTATTTCTTTCATATATCGTTGAAGTATTGCAAGATTCAATGAGATTTTGCTAAAATGTGTTGTTAATCATTTGCATTTATATATTTTATGCTAGATTCAAAAGGAAACCGCACAAAATATCATCATATTCCACATTCAACTATACTCTACAACTACCATTTACATCCAATGTTTTATTTTTGTTAAATGAAATTAGAAATATGCATACTACATGAGTCAAAAAAATATTAATATTTAATATTCTAGAAATCTAGAAAGGGGAGTTGATAAATTAACTCGGGCTTCTAGCTTAGGTGGTAAAGGGCTCACAGCTTTGAGTTCTGCCACTGGGGTTCGAACCCCGGCCACTACGGTATTCACATACGGTCTGCAGCGTCCCTGAAACGACAGTTTGGAGCTGTCGTTGGACCACATGTCACCTGTGCCGATAGTACGTGTGGACGGTTGTTTGCTTCGGATCCGAACTGACTAGTCTGGACTCACTTCGGTGAGGATCAGGATACCAGGGTTTTAATATAAAAAAAAAAGTTGATAAATTTCTGAATTTTTATTTTATTAATAATTGCATATTTTGCTTTACATTATTTTTTTTAATAAACATAAATTACTTAATGATTTCCTTTACCAGGACTTGTCCTATGGCCTATTCCTTGGCTAGGTCCTGGTTTAGTAGGCCTAAAAGCATTCACTGAAATTGAACCGAGTTTGAAATGAACATGTCCGTCGGTTTTTTCCAGCCTTCTTGCTTCATTGTCATCGTTAAATGAATGCATTTTAATACCAAAATTATGTTTTGGTACAATAGGTATAAAATCATTCACAGATTTCATTGTAGAATGGTCTTTGACCATCTGTTTCAAACAATTGTCTTGCTTCAGCTGTGGAAAATGTTTGGTGAAAGAGTATGAAGATGGTAAGAAAAATCATATTGAATAGTTTCATTTTCGAGATTTATTATATATGATTTCGGATTTTTTAATATTTATTGTTTTCTTCTTATGCGGAACAAACCTATAAAACATGATTGTATTTATAGGGTCCAAACGGTTGTCATATTTAGTGATCTTGGTTTAGATTTATTAGTCAAACCATAATAATGATAATATTTTGTTAGTCAAAGCATAATGTTGATATTATCTTATGTAAAAAGTAAGGTTTTGAGTAATCTCAAATTATAAAAGTTGACATGCGTCATCTCATCCAAAATGACATGTGTCCTCTTTACAAAAAAAGTACACAACAATTATTAGAATTTTTTTGTAAATGCAATAACAATCCATGCACAACATTACTTGTTTTCTCAAGTAACCTAAATATTCCAAGTTTGTAAGAAACTCATACAAATATATTCTACATTTTTGTTAAGATCATGTATGATCAATTAGATTTTATCTCACACACACGGTTAAACATCACTTTTTAATACAATGAGAGTATTAGTTTTTATTGGAACTTCATCAATATTTTGTTATAGTTTTGAAATTAAGCTTTGAAATAAGAGAATTTCACAAAACTAAACCATTTATCCGTTTCTTCACAAAACTCTATTTAATTCAATATTTTCAATACGTTGATTTACCCTTTAAAAAATGATCAATATTAAAATATTTTTATTTATGTTCACTAATTAGTGTTTAAGGTATATGATTAAAGGGGTAGAATTGTGTGGGTAAAATTTATTTAGAGTGTTTAAGTGTAGTTTCTAAAAGTGATTTTGAAATAGTGTAGTTTTGTGAAATACAATTAAAACGGCGTAGTTTTGTAATTCTCCAAGATTGCTAGAAAACTTTCACAACCCTATATTTACTAATTATGATATTTTCCCGTAATAAATACAAATAATAAAAAAAAAATTTGTTATGTGATCACCTAAACTTTTTAAAAGCCTATAAGAATCCTTACTTCTTCCCTATGAAATGCCTATCAATTTTACATTGCTCTATTTCTGCTTTATAAACAAAAATCACATACATTGGCTTGCTCTGTATGACATCACTTATCTAAATAACTTCTTAACCAATTTGGTTTACTAAATCAACTTAAAATAAAGTTGTTGACCAAAAATTGTTCTGTGATATTAGACCATCTCTAACAGAGAAACCCACAAAATTTCTTAACTATTCAGTGGGTCCATGAACAGTTGGATTAAAACAAAATAAAAAAATAAAAAATAAAAACGGATCAATCATGGGTCGCCACGTATACATGAATAGTTAAGATCTAGATCTTAAATAAGAAATATAAGATTCAGATCTTAACTATTTAGGTGGCCTCCACATGCTAAGATCCCGTTAAAAAACACCATTGAACTTGCTCTTAGACAAATTAGTTAAAAAATATGCTTTAATAGCAAATAGGAAACAACTAATCCCAAAATAGACAAAACTCAAACAAGCTTATTACATTATTGTTAATACATATACTTTTAACTTTTATTTAACTTATAATGTTTCTTTTACTTTTGCTTAAGCAGCAACACCCAACAGTTTCTTCAAGTCCTTCTACAGATTATTATCAACAATAAACATAAATTAGAAAAACTTTTTAATTTCTCTAAATTAAAATAAATTTATCTCTTCAATGTGGGACTTTATACCTCAATGCTTAGAGGAGAAGTAGTTGGCGCAAAACGGTCAACAACATTTCCATCTTTATCAACCAAGAACTTGCCGAAATTCCACTTGATGTCGTCTCCGAAAATCCCGCCTTTGCTTGCTTTCATAAACTTGAAGATCGGAGCGGCTGTGTCGCCGTTCACATCAACCTACATTACATAGAACTAGCTTTAGAAACAAAATCATGAAAAATAACTAAAGCAACAACTATATGGTCTAAAAATAACTCACACAACATATAACAATACTATAAAAAAATCTAAAAAATTGCAATATAATTCCAAAAATGGGATGACTCTTGTATCAAACATAAACATAGCAAACTTTTTAGTTGGTAAAACTGCAAAAAAAATAAACCCATTTTTAAATTTCATATTCATAAATATATCTAAAACACTAAATATTGAATTTATACAAGTACTTAACGATACTCCCTTCATAACTAAACTCTAATCCTATATTAATAATTCACAAGTCACTTTCTAGTTAACTTTATCATTTTCCTTACGTGTCTTCTTCTCCTTTAATTTCTCTTTTTTGTTTTGCATTTTAGTTTTATAAAAATCGGTTTATTTTTCCCTACTTTTTGCAGATACTTGCTAAAATATAGTAAAACGTACCCATGCCTAGAAAACTCGAAAACTTATCATTTAAAATTTTCAAGATCGAAAAACAACAATTGTCTTCTACCTCTCATCTCTCATTTAGTGGAAGAATAAAGTTTTTTCATGAAAGTAATGAGAGATCTAAAATCAACGCATATTATATGTTTTCTATATTTCCTTGCATGATGCAAAGACTTTTTGCCACTAAAACCATGGTAATGATCTTAATTTTATTAAGTTAGTTAATATGCCGTTTAAATTTGTTATGGTATATACATAATATTTATATTTTTTTTAATTACTATATATCCCTTGATTTTAGAAGAGAAATTCTCAAAACTACACCTTTTCAACCCTCCCTTCACAAAACTACACCTAATTCAATATTTTCACAAATTTACACCCTTTCAAAATTTTACAAGCTTGATTTACCCTTTAAAAAATTACCAAAATTAAAATATTTTCATTTGGGTTCGCTAATTAGTGTTTAGGGTATAGTATTAAAGGGGTAAGATTGTGTGGGTAGGATTTATTTGGATTTAATTTTGAGTGTTTAGGTGTAGTTTTGTGAAGTAATTTTGAAATGGTGTAGTTTTGTGAAATGTAATTCAAATGGTGTAGTTTTGTGATTCTCCCATTTTAGAATAATAAAAGATCTGTTTACTAACAATTTTAAAAAAAATTATATAAATAAATCAGTCTACTTCTAAATTTTTAGTATATATTATAATAGTGAACAAAGTGATATTTTCGTATTTAAAATAAATTGGTTATATGATGATGCAAAGCATATACAAAAAATCAATATAAAAATATATATCTTTATCATAGTTTAAATTAATTTGATAAATTCCTAAAAATAGCATGAAAAAATGTATTTGGGCAAAAAAAACTTGTAAAATATGTTTTTTTTCCTCGAGTACCATTAAAATGTTTTTTTGAGTAAAATATCATAAACACAAAATCTAATTTTAACACTTTAAAACTTAAAAAAAATCATTTGGGTTCGCTATATGTTGTTTAGGGTATAATACTGAATGGGGTAAAGCTTAGTTTTGAATGTTTCAGGTTAATTTTTAAGTTAATTTTAGGTTTATAGTATTTTTATCAAAAAAAACTCTCTTTCATGGTATTTTTGGGAATTGCCCTTTAAATTTCTAATATTTATTTAATTTAATCTAATAATTTGTATTGTTTTATAAGTGTTATATTGTAATTTTATTTACCTAACACTAATAGATATAATTTATTTAATTGTTAAAACATACATTATAATAGCCGGTGCAAAGCACATGCCTAAACACTAGTATTAAATATTTAACCCGAATGAAAAGAAAATAAATAAATATATAAATATTTCTTAGAGGTATAAGTACATAAATATCATTTAATCCCTTTTGATATGCGTATATTTAAAAGGAATTTACAATGACTGTAGTTTTGTAAAGTAATGTTTATAAATGTGTAGTTTTACCACTTTTTCCTTTAAATTAGACCACTGATTAAGCCAAGAATAAGAAAGTTACCTTGTCGAAAATCGGGTACTCGGCTTTGAAACGAGTACAAGCAAACTCAAGAATTTCTTCATTAGAACCAGGTTCTTGATTATCAAACTGGTTACATGGGAACGCAAGAATCTCAAATCCTAAATAATTGTCACACATTAACAAAAAAACAATTATCATAATCTATATATATGGTTAACTCTTACATTGAAAATTTAACAAAGAAATAAATAAAAGTGGTAAACAAAATTATACCATGACTTTTATACTTTGTGTATAACTCCGCAAGCTCAGTATAGTTCGGAGTGGTCAAGCCACTGCACAATAAATAATATTTATTTGAGTTCAAAGATCCAAGCATGACTCTACATATTTTGTGTTATATTATTTTGTGGGAATTACAAAACTACACCTTTTGAATTACATTTCACAAAACTACACCATTTAAAAATGTTTTCACAAAAGTACACCTAAACACTAAAAATTAAACCCTAACTGAGCCTATCCACACAATTCTACCTTTATTTTCACTAAACCCTAAACACTAATTAGCGAACCCAAATGAAAATTTTTAATTTTGGTAAATTTTGAAAGGGTAAATCAACCATTTAAAATTTTCAAAGGGTGTAAATATGAGAAAAATTAAATTAGGTAGAGTTTGGTAAAGGAAAGGATAAAATTGTGTAGTTTTGTGAATTCCTCTATTATTTTTATTGTATACTATAATTTAAGGAGGAATTCACAAAACTACACCCTTTCTTCCTTTCCTTTACAAAACTCTACATAATTCAATTTTCACATATTTACATCCTTTCAAAATTTTAAAAGCTTGATTTACCCTTTAAAAAATTATCAAAATTAAAATATTTTCATTTGGGTTCGTTAATTAGTGTTTAGAGTATAATATTAAGGGGGTAGGATTGTGTGGGTAGGGTTTATTTGAATTTAATTTTTAATGTTTCGGTGTAGTTTTGTGAAGTTATTTTGAAATGATGTACTTTTGTAAAATGTAATTCAAATGGTGTAGTTTTGTAATTCTCCCTAATTTAAGTGATCTTATGGACTTTTTAATGTTTTATTATGATAATTAATAAATGTTTTTTATATATGGTATTGATACAACATTTGAATTTCTTGAAAACAAAGAAGCTACAAATTTAGACAATCTTCATAGTTACTATATTAGAATAATAATGCTTTACAATTGTTTTTAAAATCATTTGTGTCAATCATATTAAAGTTTGTTTCTTAAAGATTAAATATTTAAATTTTGTGTACGAATAAATTGTTTTTAAAAGAATAATAGGCATAATTAAGTGTTCGAATTTTTTTCAATTTGTTATTTTTTTAGTGACATAATTTCATGTCTTTTTACGTTTTATTTTGATTTCTTTTGGTTAACAAAGTTTGAAATATAGTGAAAAGTAAAAATAAAAAAGTTACCATTGAGAAGCAACGTTAACGATCAAGAGAACCTTCCCTTTGTAAGTGCTCAAATTAACATCTTTACCTTTCACATCCTACCAAAAAAATTATTAACACTTTTCATATTGTTCAAAATCAAACAAACTTTTTTAAAAAAATGTCACATCAGAAATATAAAAAAAACTAATATATAATAGATATGACTCTGTTATAAACGTATAATAAACGTTTTCAAAGAATTCAAACCTTGACAGTGAAATCATAGATAGATTTGGGTTTCGAACCAGCCATCGAATTCTCGACCTTATGAAATTTTAGAATGAGTTTCGATTAGAACAAATTATGAAAATCGAATTCGATGAATGATTCTTATATAGAGAAGAAACCAAAATGGAGGATCTGACTATTTGACAGTAGATTTTTTTTAATTATTTACAAAAATAGGTTAATTATTTATCAGAGAGATCAAGTCAAAATTGTAATTTTGATAAATTTAGCTTTTTGCGCCGTGTTCAGTGGCTGGAGAAGGGGAAAATATATATATATGATAAAATACATAAATTATGGAAAAATTATATTAGGTAAAGAAATATCATGCAAAAATAAAAAGAAACTTTTATTTGTGCATGGTAAGAAATATTGTACATGTTTTTGAGAAAAAAATTTGTTTTTGTTAATGTGGAAGTGTGTTTTCACAATCTCGGTTTTGTTGTTAGGTTAAATACCTAATGGGCTTATCGAGGCCCAGTTAGTGTTGGCTTGTTTTGGTGTTGTGACCAAAAGGAGAAAAGCCCAATATCCAGCTTAAAGCTATAAAAGAGGGCTTCTTCGTCTTCATCAAAGACACAAGAAAAGAGACGAGAAACAGAGAGAAGAAGAGTTACAGAAAAACAGAGCAAGAGTTGAGTCAAGAACATTCAAGAGAGAGAGAGAGAGAGATAAAGAGGAAAAGCTTCGTCACGGTATAGTGGGTGGTCTTTATCTGCGTCGGCGTCTCGGTGGTTCAGGGGTTGTGTCTTGGCGGTAACGCTCAAGGTGTGCTCGCATCTCCTCCGCTTCGGCTCGTACCTGAGCGGTGTTCTCGCAGAGCAGCTTCAGGGTCTGTTGGTACCTATACTGGAAGTAGCTGCATACACAAGCAAGACATAAGAAAGTATTGTGTATTGTGGTATTGTGTAATCATAAACTCTAAGGATAAAGCATTGGTTTATAGTGGATGCTTGAGAGTTTGGATCTCTCCCCTGAGACGTAGCCACATCGGTGAACTCAGGGTAAACAATTCTTGGTGTACTTTACTTACTTGCAGCGCAATTAAGCCCATAAACTTAGAACCCTAATCCAAGAAAGACTTGTCAAGATCCTCAACAAGTGCTAGCAAGGGACAGAAAAAGAAGGACAATCAGGCCACCCTCTAAGTTTGAGAATGCAAACTATGTGGCTTATGCTCTATCTAGTGCATCATTGATTGAACTAGAAGAACCAAAAACATTGGCAGAGGCCAAGTCAAGGAAGGACTGGGATAAGTGGAATTCAACAACCATTGATGAAATGAATTCACTTAAGAAGAATCACACATGGGACTATGCAGATAAACCACCAAACCAGAGGTGTGTTGGCTGTAAGTGGATCTTCACATATAAGGAAGGAATTCCAGGAGTGGAGGCTCCAAGGCATAAGGCAAGATTGGTGGCTAAGGGTTTCACACAGATTGAAGGGGTAGACTACAATGAGATTTTCTCACCTGTGGTAAAGCATGTTTCCATCAGAATTATGCTATCAGCTGTAGCTAATTATGATTTGGAACTTGAGCAACTAGATGTTAAGACAGCGTTCTTACATGGTGAGCTAGAAGAGGTGATCTACATGGACCAGCCTGAAGGGTTCATAGAGAAAGGAAAAGAGAATAAAGTGTGTATACTAAGGAAGTCATTGTATGGATTAAAACAGTCACCAAGGCAGTGGAATCAGAAATTTGATGAGTTCATGAAGGATCAGAAATTCATCAGAAGTAATAATGATCCGTGTGTCTACATGTTGGGTTCAGGGATTAAGGATGGTATCTATCTACTTCTGTATGTTGATGACATGCTAGTGGCATCAAGGGACAAGAAGAAGATACAGATATTGAAAGACAGACTTAAGGAAAGGTTTGAGATGAAAGACTTGGGTCCAACCACAAGGATTTTGGGTATGGACATTTCCAGGGATAGGAAGAAAGGTATTCTGAAACTATCACAGTCAAAATATCTCATGAAGGTCCTTAAGGTATTTGGAATGGATGGGTGTACATCTGTGGTAACTCCAACAAACTCTCAGTTCAAGCTAAGGAGCCTAACAGATGAAGAACTGATTACAGAGTCAAGGGAAATGAGCTCTATTCCCTATGCAAGTGCAGTTGGAAGTTTGATGTATGCAATGATAGGTTCAAGACCTGATTTAGCTTATGTTATTTGCCTGGTAAGCAGGTTTATGTCTAAACCAGGAAGGGAACATTGGAAGGCTGTGAAATGGGTACTAAGGTATCTAAAGGGAGAAGCTGATCTCAGTCTCACTTTTACAAAGTCAGAGGAGTTCAAAATTGAAGGGTTTTGTGACTCAGATTATGCAGCTGACCGTGATAGGTGCAGGTCTATTACAGGTTATGTTTTCCAAGTTGGAGGAAATACAGTAAGCTGGAGAGCTTCACTGCAAGGGGTTGTAGCTCTGTCTACTACAGAGGCTGAGTACATGTCATTATCAGAGGCATGTAAGGAAGGTATGTGGTTAACTAAGTTTTGTAAGGAGCTGGGCTTATGCTCAGGAAGGTTCAGGATTCACTGTGATTCACAGAGTGCTATTGGGTTAGCTAAGAATTCAGTTCACCATGAACGGACAAAACACATAGCTAACAAGGTTCATTTCATCAGAGATGAAATCATAGCAGGTGAAGTGGAAGTTGTTAAGATTCACACTACTCTAAACCCTGCTGATATGCTAACTAAATCAATACCTGGTAACGCGTTCGACAAGTGCCTCGTAACGCTTAAGGTCCTCCCCTGATTTGGTCCAACAAAACTCTGAGATGCTTCTGTCGTTTGGGGTCATCTCGCAGAGTATAAACAAGGGACAAAAGTTAGAACTTTGGTCAAGGAAACGACAAAAGGGAAAAGGTATTAGCTTGCATGGTATGTTTTAATGGAAGCTAATGGTTCTTTACAGGGAGCTAAGTGTGTCTAAATGGTGTCTGGGTTAAGGAACTTACTCGGCGCATTGAGGCAGCTGGTTATACTCCTCGATCTCGTGTTTAGCTGAGACATGCAGAAAAGAGAAAGTAAGAACAAAGGTCAGTAAAGGTTATTTCTTTCTCAAGTGTTGGTAAAGACAGGGTAGAAGAAATAAACGGGAGCTTGGTCATAAGAGAACTTACAGAATGGTGCGTTTGGATCTGGATCGTCACGGCGGGTTGGTTCCGGTGCCGTTTGGGGATCAACACGAGATCTGTGCTGAGACTGGTTCGATGATGCAGGTTTATCTGCCATGAGAGGCGGTGTTTGGTGAAGAAGGGAAGAGGAAGGAGAAAAAAAACCTAGACTGCGAAAAAAGGTGGAGATTTGTGGAAGTGTGTTTTCACAGTCTCGGTTTTGTTGTTAGGTTAAATACCTAATGGGCTTATCGAGGCCCAATTAGTGTTGGCTTGTTTTGGTGTTGTGACCAAAAGGAGAAAGGCCCAATATCCAATATCCAGCTTAAAGCTATAAAAGAGGGCTTCTTCGTCTTCATCAAATACACAAGAAAAGAGACGAGAAACAGAGAGAAGAAGAGTTACAGAAAAACAGAGCAAGAGTTGAGTCAAGAACATTCAAGAGAGAGAGAGAGAGATAAAGAGGAAAAGCTTCGTCACGGTATAGTGGGTGGTCTTTATCTGCGTCGGCGTCTCGGTGGTTCAGGGGTTGTGTCTTGGCGGTAACGCTCAGGGTGTGCTCGCATCTCCTCCGCTTCGGATCGTACCTGAGCGGTGTTCTCGCAGAGCAGCTTCAGGGTCTGTTGGTACCTATACTGGAAGTAGCTGCATACACAAGCAAGACATAAGAGAGTATTGTGTATTGTGGTATTGTGTAATCATAAACTCTAAGGATAAAGCATTGGTTTATAGTGGATGCTTGAGAGTTTGGATCTCTCCCCTGAGACGTAGCCACATCGGTGAACTCAGGGTAAACAATTTTTGGTGTACTTTACTTACTTGCAGCGCAATTAAGCCCATAAACTTAGAACCCTAATCCAAGAAAGACTTGTCAAGATCCTCAACAGGTTCATGACTACTTTTTATATTATATTAGATTTTGTGTCATCTTCTCATATTTCTCTTAAATTTATGAAAATTTGTTGTTTTAGACGATTTTATATGTTAAATTCGAAGAATTAGAAGTTCTGTTTTTTTTAATCTAATATTTAACAAGAATAATTAGGATTTCATATAATCCTTAAAAATTTAAAATATCCTCAAATGCATAAACATACATCCATAATTAACTAATAAAATTTCCCACAATATGATAAAAAAATACAATCAACGATACAATAGTACAAAGAGACTTAAACTTAAAGCATACTGTCCGTACGAGAAGGTAACCTACGGAAGAAGTTAACCGGTACAGAAGGTAGCCGGTGCCGAAACCTCGGATGCCTCATCGTAAAGAAACCAGCCAATGCGACAACAATCTGAATCGGTGTTATGAAGAAAACTATAGCTGCAATGAAACAGAACACAACGTATATCGCGGTCGCGCGTGGGTCTCTCCAGCTTAAAAGTGCTTGAAAACGTTCTCCTTGCGTCGCAAGATCTCCAATCACGGTTTGAATCCTCCCGGCCACGCTTCTAAGCCGATCATACCTTAACCGGACCATGTCCGGATTTCTTGTGGTCGGAAATGTATCAAACTCTTCGTCTAGCTCGTCCGCGTGAACCGCTTCGGCTTGAGAGATTTTCGTGTTCATGTGAGGTGGGTAACGCGGTCTAAATCGGTAGTTCCATAGTCCGATAAGAAACATGTAGAGAAACATCGTTGGGAGGATTAGTTCCGGGAGACAAACAAGCATTAGAAACAAAACGTGGACGAGAACCGTCGTGATAGGGTTTCGCCACGAGCAAATGTCCGAAAACCATTTCCCCACCGCTATGACACCGGAGAAAACCGTCATCATTCGGAAGAAATTGGCTTTGCTTTTACGCATACTCCACAAATGTGAATCCGTGTCGGACATAAACTCGATGATCTCTTTCCGCAGCGGTGGCTCGGCTCTTCCTAGCCTAGCTGCCACTATATTGACTGCTTGGTGCCGGAGCATGTCTTGTTGCATAACCGAGAACGGCCTTACGTAATGCATTTTTGGCAAAAGCGGTTTCGAGTATTGGTAAAGCATATTTGCGAAAGAGACGCACGTGAACCTTACTGCCATATGCAATTCGCCCATTTTCTTCACGCCAGTAGGGTGAAGAACAAGCAGCGGATAAGAATGCGTGTAGATCCGTCCAGTCTCTAAAGTAGACAATCGTATACGAATCTTCCCGATTTTCACATCCCGGTTTCCCTTTTCCCCGAGTTGTCCGTTATCGAATACACCAACGGTTAAAACTGTCGCCGGATCAAATACTTCCCAAGTATATTGCTCGTTATACTTGGGACACAAGTTATCGACCATCGTCCTCGTTCTAACCCATTTTTGTCCGTATTTTGCAACGCAAAAAGTATCTGAGGTTCCTCGACCTTCCCTTGACTTCATCGGGTGGAGTCCGACTGCGTTTAAGATCCCGAGCTCTAGAACTCCGATCGGTTGTCTCCATAGCGGCCTCGCGGATGGTCGAAGATCGCTGCTATAGTGAGTAGACTCATCCAAAACATGATATCCTCCTTCGAGACAAACTCGGAGATGAATCCTCATAGAGAACTTTTCTCTCTTGAGTTGATCCACATCTATAATAACCGGTCTCTCTAGGTTATACCTATCAAAACACATTTCAAATAATCATATAAACCGGTTTTACATAAAACGTTTTAAGACCAAAAATAACATTTATAAGTTTTTAGATCCAAGATACTATTAAAACGTTTTTTGCCAAAAAAAACCCAAGCACGAAAACAAGTTTTAACCGAAGGTATAGTATTGAAGGATGTAGAGTTTAATTTTGAACGTTGTATCGTTTAGTTTTAAAGGTTTTAAGCTATATTAAATGTTATGATATTTTTTGGTAAAAAAACATATAAACTTGTCAAGAAAACTTAAAAAGATGGTATATTTGAATCATTACCATCGCGAGTGTATCATATGGTCATCAGCGCGCTTCTCTACCGTGTTCAAAGGAATGTAAGTACGGCCAAGTATCTCATCCTTTCCCGGGGCAACCCGGTCTTCGACGGTTAGAACCAAATGGTCTTCGAAAGGCTCCGCGACAACAAACAAAAAATCTTCGTTCCAAACTGCACCAAGTGTTCGAGCTTGGCATGGTCTTGTCTTCATGACTTGGTTCCCTAGCTGTGCTTTAACGTAAACATCAGGGAACCTATGTTTCTCTGTTGTGACCAAGTCTTGTGCTTCGACCACGTTCACACGCACGTACCATAGACGAGGCGCATGGTAGACCTAGACAAAATTTGGTTCATGTTTAGTAAAAACAGTGCTTTAAATTTGCGGTTAAAACATATATTATTCACAAAAAGAAGTAAAAAAATAAAAGTAACATTTAAGTCTACCTCCACCTCTTAATGGTGGGACCCACTAAATTAAGGAAGAAGTGATTCTAAAAAGTCCAATATAAGAGGTGCTTTTCTACTATTTGCGGGCCCCACTGCCCATGTGGCATCCCGCAATAGGTCATTTAAAAAAAAAAAGTTAAGATATTTTTTTTGTATCCCATGGATATAAGAGCATTAATATCCTTTACATGAAAAAATCACCTCTTAAATTTGTTTTGTTTTGTTTTTATTTATTTTTTTCGAAAAAATAAAAAAAAAATAAAAAAAAACATAAAAGGAACCAATCGCGGGTCGCCACGTGGCAGTGGGACCCGCGAAAAGCTTAAGAGGTGGAGCTTAAATTAAAGGTTTTGGAGGTAATTTTTAAATATAATGGCGGACCCCACCAGTTAAGAGGTGGGGCAAGATGCCCTATATTAGTGCTCTTAATGCTCTAAGTTGTCAAGGAAGAAACTAGTAAAAACAGAAACAGAGGAAACAGAGCATTGCCTTCAATTAATATTTGGAACTCAAACTTTAACAAATGTATTTGCCTAAAAATTAGTAAAAATATAAAATTGTCAGTATTATCAATTTATTTTGATAAATTAAACCCAAAAAACTTTTATTTTCATTTGCATCCATCCTTTACATTTAGTAGTTATTTAATTACTAAACTATAATAAAATGTTAGTTTCTTTTGTTTGTTAAAGAGTTTTCTATTGAAAATATAAACATAATCTGGATTTAGGCATATTACATTGTCAAGTTGGGCCCGATCCAAAACAAAACCCGCATAGTAAATTGATTGACCCAAATCGGAAAGGATTAAACCAAACCGAATATTAAATCGGTTTAGAAAATGTTAGTTTCTTGCTTATAGTAAAAGTTTTTCTGATGATTATTTTGAAATTATTGCATCATTTTATTCAAAAAATTACTTTTATGATATCTTTGTTTTAAATTTGGTGTAAGGCACCAAACATATCAGGACCGGCCCCGTCTAATACCGGTACTTTTCGATTTTGATAATCCTAACATATTTAACAAATACATATCTACTTAAAATACAAACACTACAACATAGAAAGACAAAAAAAGTAAGTAACAACAACATACCTTTGAGCGTAAAACTGCGGATATAGCCGGAGTACAATCAACAGGCATTGCGGCATCAGAATGCCAAGCATCAGAGAAAGCTTCATCGGCTTGTGTACCGATCCAAACAGCGAGCATTAGCTCACCTTTGATCTTCTCTCCTTTCTTGTCCTCTAACCTATACCATTGTGGAGCAAGAGGGCTATCGGGTGGCACGCGAAGAGGGACATCGTTTATGTCGAACCGAACAAACCCGACATAATCGTCTTTTAAAAGATCTTTGTCTTTGACAACAACTTCTAATACAGAGGCTTGCATTCGCTCTTTCGCGAATGCAAACACTTGGTTCCATTCTGGGTGTTGTCTCTTCTCAAAATGTCTTGTAATTCCTTTGTAATTCCCTACTTTTACCTACAAAAAGCAAATGTTTTAATAAATTTGAAAAAATATATGTTAAGAAACTAATTAGAAGGAAAATTTCCAAATATACTACTTTTTAAGTCACAAGTATTTTGTCCAACAATACCACTACATTTTTCCTAAAATACTAAAAAATAAACTAGCGAAAAATCATCACAAATTAATCATAAACCTTACAAATTAAACTTATTCTTTTCAAAACTATACTCAAATACTAAATATTAAATTAATAGAATAAAACTACAATTTTAAATCCTGAAAATTTATTTTTGTATTGGGAGAACAACAAAAGTACACTTTAGAATTGTTCTTTACAAAACTACACCTATTTAAAATATATTTCTAAAAATACACCCAAATACTAAATATTGTACCCAAATAAACCCGAAACAGTAAATAGCAAATCAAAATGATTTATTTTTTTAATTTAGGTTATTTTTTGAGGCATAATTTAATTATTTAAATTTTAAAAGGTGTGTCTTTAAAAGAAATTTGAACAATAAGAGTAATTTTGTAGTTTTGTATTTTTTGATATTAATAATAAAAAATTCTTCTTGTATTTTCGAAACTTATGATGTTATTTTGACACAAGAACATTTTAGTGGTATTTTAAGAAATTTCTCTAGTTAATTTACCTCGACGAAAGGATCAACACTACCCGTTATATCCATAATAGGAAGCTCACGAGCTTTAACAACACGAACATAAAGAAAATACATTCTCTCGACAAGATCATAAGTACTCCTCGAAGTTTTGTCTTTATGAATAACACGCCCACCAACAACTCTTCCACCACCAAGATTCGGACTTGTTTCTTTAAGCGCGAAATCTGCAGGCTGAGCCGAAGAAATCGAATGTGCGTGGATTAGCTTTGATGGTATTGTTGGTTCTGGTCTAAACTCGCCTTCTTGATGCTTTGGAACATAATGGTTATGATGGTCTTGTTCGGTCGCGGAAGAAGAAGGTTGGTTAGGTCCTTGTGGATGTTGTTGTTGATGAGTATTGTTTGGAAGGTTGTGAAATACATGTCTTTTGTTGGATCTATGTTCTACTTTCATTGCTGAAACTGTTACAATACGAATCAATGCCATGTAAAATCAAGTTGTTTTTTTTAACATTCATAATAAGTAGAAGTGAGTATGTACCTTATTAAATTAACCGAAAAACATTATAAACAGAGTAAAATCTAGGGAGAATTACAAAACTACACCATTTGAATTACATTTCACAAAACTACACCATTTCAAAATTACATCACAAAAATACACATAAACACTCAAAATTAAATCCAAATAAAAACTACCCACACAATCCTACCTCTTAATACTATACCCTAAACAATAATTAGCGAACTCAAATGAAAATATTTTAGTTTTGTTAAGTTTTCAAAGGGTAAATCAAGCTTTTAAATTTTTGAAATGATGTAAATATGTGAAAAAATTGAATTAGATAGAGTTTTGTAAAGGAAGAGATGAAATGGCGTAGTTTTGGGAATTCCTCTAAAATGTAGGGCAATTCCCACGTATACCATAAAAAAAGTTTTTAGGACTAACATGATAGGTTCTTTTTTACTTGAATACCATTAAATGTTTTTTAAACCGAAATACCTTTATTTTTTAATTTGCTTACAACCTTTAAACGTAAATCCTAAACCCTCAAAACTAAATTCTACCGTTCAAAAATAAACCCTAAACACTTTATAGCCAACCTAAATGAAAATTTTTTCTTAAATGTTAAATTTTCTTTTTTTGTGTTTATGGTATTTTGTTCCACAAACATTTTTATGGTATTTTAAAGAATTACAATATAATCTATGTGTACGATACTTCGAAGAAGAGTGCCATTGCAAAAAATGTAATGACGGAAGAATTTTATTATATTCATTAAGGATAATTTAATCCATCAAATTATAAATAAAAGTTTTAAAAGAAAGTATTTCTATCAAAATTTATAATTTTTGATAAAAAGTATTACCACAAATATTATATTATTATGGGATATATTCTAGTATAGTTTGTAAACTCTTTTTCTCCCAATTGGACTACCAATGATAAAGTTTTCTTTTTAAATTAACTTTTGGTTGATGAAAATATAAATGTTTATACACCAAAAAACATTTATAAGCAAAATATTCACCCCACAATAACAACAAAGTTATATCAAAACTTAGGGTTAATACATTATACATACCTGTCGGTAGTGTTGGATCTACGTTGTCTTGATGATTACTTGAAGCACAAGATGATTTCAAAGAAGCTTCATCGGTTATATAAACTTTCAAACCAAGCTCACCTCTCACACGCGAAAAGATCCCACGTCTCTCCAAAGGAAAATGTAAAACAACAGAATCAGAATGTGTAACAAAAGATGTCCCCGAAACAGATACCTTGCCAAGGAAGCAACGTCCATTACTAGACCTATTATGACTATAAACTTGAGCTTCAAGGTTTAGATAATGAAGCCTAGACGGATCCGAGATGTTGAAGAAGAAACTCTCGTTCCAAACCGGGTTTAAATCTCGATCTTTTATCGTTGTTCGGTTCTTTTGACCATCGAAGTAAAGCTCTACAAAAGAGCTTGATGTTCCTTGTCCATCTTTTGGTAAGAGATTGTGTGCTCCTATCACGTCTACTCCAAGTTTTAGATTGCTCATCATAATTTATGATCTTGTTTTTGATGAATAAATGGTTCTTGGTCTATTCAAGAATCATCATCATGTTGATATGAATGGAGAGATTTATAATAGAAGCAAGCCTACTACTTTAATTTTAATTGAAAATGTTTGAAATTGTATATTACCATTATAATATTATGTAGATAATATACGACATAACTTCTTTAAATTAATACTCGATTAGTTACCTCTTGATAAACTAATAATCACGATAAGTTAATAATTTATTACCGATGTAGTCTCCACATTATTGATATATATATATATATATAGGTTTTACTCTACATGATATTAATTTTCACATGCAATTATAATAATTAGTATATGTATAGGTTGTGGAGAAACTTTAAATTAGATTTCAAGTAAGGGTGGACATACTTTCTTGGAACTTTCTTAAATGTTTCTCATTTCTTGTTTTTGGTAGAAATAAATGTTTCTCATCTAGGAAAATAGTAACCGACTTTATTAATATGCACATGCATGTACACAACAATATTTATGCAAATCAATATTGTATGTAATATATACAAGTATTATATATTAATATGTTATGGTGTGGCGTAACATCTTCACAAGAGTTATAAATAGGATATGGTTTACCTCAACGTATGATTAATAAAAAAAACTTGAACATGGTACTAAAGAAGTAGAAAAAACAAAATATAAACACATAAAAGAAATACTAAAGTTTGTATATATATTAAAAGTCAACTATGTGCCTCTTTTTTTGATTGGGTGAGATGAATTCATATTTAAGAAATGAAGATAATAAATAATATAAACATTTATGTAGATTTATTTAAAGATTAAGAGTTAATTTGATCCGGGATTTAAGGTAAAGATCCTTAAGAAACGCTTATATGTCACATGAATTTGTTTGACTTAATTACGATGAATTGAGATAATAACTCTTAAGATCTAATTACACCAATTGTAGTATTATATGATGATTACATGAATAACTACTCTTAACATTTTGACAGGGTTGTACATTGGGTGGATTTTTCTTGAAGATAAATAACATTATACAAACTATTTTAAAACATTTAAGTTGTTATAACACACACACATATATATATATATATATATATATATGTATACCAATCACTTTCTTTGATAGTATAATACCGTAAAACCTTCCTAATAAATACTTTATAAATTAATAAACCCTATGAAACATTCCCGCTTGTTTGAAAGATAATTTTGATGAATAGCACTAAATAAAATATTTTCACAAAATTAGTATACATTATCGAAAGTTTTACAAATATCATTAATTTTATTGTCCTTAAAAATATCATAAATCTTAAAATAGGTTAAAACTTACAAAACCAAACCCCAACCCCTTCAAAACACTATTTAGCGAACTCAAATGGAAAAATTTAAAATCTAATTTTTTTGTGTTTGTGGTATTTTTGTAAAAGAAAAGATTTTAGTGGTAGTTTTGTAACTAAAAACATTTTAATGATATTTTTTATTATGAATGCAAATAAGCTTTGGTGGTATTTCAAGAAATATCTCTAAAATATTGGAAACTCCACCCGATTTGAAAAGAAAAAAGTAACGAATTGAAGCAACATTTTTTGTTTTGCATAATTAGGAGGTTCTGGACCGAAATGGATATGCTCCGTCTAAATATTCAAGAGTAGCATTACTCACAACGACTTCTTTTGAATTCTCGTCACCGCTAGACTTACCGTTGCTAGCCTTATCCTTAACGTTCACATCCTTGGCACCAACAACCTTAACCTCAAAAACTTTGGCATTTGCCTCAACTATCTTCGGTGGCTCCTTTCCATACACAAGATGTTTCATCTCTTCTATCTCTTCGCTCCATTGCTTGCTTCCATTGGTATATGCCTCATCTTTCACTACATCACCTCCTATTACCTTCTTTGGTCTTTGATATGAGCGTGGAAACGGATGGTCGAGCAAAACCGGAACCGGATGCCTGAGCAAAACCGGAGCCCGAGCATCGAGCAAAACCGGAGCCCGAGCATCGCGCAAAACCGGAGCCCGATCATCGAGCAAAACCGGAGCCGAATGCCGAGCAACCAGAAGGAGCGATCACACGATCGAAAGCCAAGGAACTAGCTAAGGAAGCTCAAGCCCTGATCATGAAGGAAGAACGGAGAGGACAAGCTGGGAGCCTCTTCAACGTGCACACAATGGCCTAGAGACAAGACCAAGGTAATTAGGCTAAGCGACTCGGTGATTCAACTTAGTACTCTTTCCCACTGGGTTTTAACGAGGCTAAGGAGATCACCACGTCGGTTGCTTAGCCACATTACCTTGAAGAGTGTAAGAGACGAGGCACTACTTCACTACTCGTCGTTTTTATGTCGCACATCTTGTTGTTTTTGTTCTTTTAAAAACATTGCGTCGTTTTGTGCGGTTTCCTTATTTGGAACGCACGCCAACCCTAAAGAGAACGCGTTGCTTCTCTTTATATTGGCCGCCGCTTGTAACCTATCTCTTTAGTCAAGCTTTTATCAAAAATTCTATAGTTTCGACTCCGCCGATTCATCTATTGAATCTGAAACTCTTACAAGCTTTTGTGCTTCCAAGTGTTTCTTCTAACCATCGAGAAAGCCGCTCCATAGCTTGCTCGAGACGTACCATCCTTACATCCTTACCATTCCACCATCGCCGCATCTTATCCGGCGCATATCCACCAGGCCATTCTCTCGATTCCACCTTCATCGATACCTTCATATCAACTACTCACCTTTTCCACAGAGTTTCGGATCCTGTCTAGGAGCGTATCAGTCTTGGCTCGTCCCCATAAAGAAGGATTTCGAGCTCCTCGATCTCATTATTCCATTGGTTCTTCTCAAATTTAGCACATAATTTTGTGGAAGTTCTTGTGATCGTTCCACAAAACTCAATCGAACTTTTCTTAATGGGATATGAGATATGTCTATTAACATTCACGAGTTGTTTTTGAAGTTGATACTTGCACCCGTGGTAGCTAGGAATAGTGATAATTATATTTTTGATATAAAAAATATTTTAATGGTATTTTGTTATAAAAAACTTATTTTGATGGTATTTTAAGAAATTTCTTTAATTACTAATGTATTTGTTCTTTCAGAGTTTATCACATCCTACACATTGCAATAGCTCCAAATGCTCAATTCGCCTTATTGATCTTCGCCAATCAGCTTTATGTGATTCACATTCAAAATTGTAAGTCTTTGAGACTGTGTGTGAGTTTCCATTTGTGAGTTTATGTGAGTTTAGGGGTGGGCAAAAAACCGAACCCGACCCGAAAATAAGGAATCGAATCCGAACCGAACTCGGTCAAATACCCGAACGGGTTTTACATTTCAATACCCGAAAACCCGAACCCGAATGGACCCGAACCCTAAACCCCAATGGGTACCCGAACTACCCGAAATTTAATTAAATATATAAATATATTAGTAATTTTATATATGTAGTAACTTATATATCCTAAATTATAACATTTTTTCTTATATTTCGAGTAGTTTTTTTATAATTTGAGTACTTTTAAATATTTTTGTATAATTTTGTTATCTTTTATTTGTATTATCCTAATAAATTACGTATTTTGAATATTTTAAAATATTTAATTTTTACAATTTTGGAGTTTTTAAAATAATTACGGTATCCGAACCGAACCCGAAAAGAACCGACCCGAACCCGAACCGAACCCAAAAAAATTAGAGAAATACCCGAACGGGTCCTATAATCCTTTACCCGAAAACCCTAAACCCGAATAGACCCGACCCAAACCCGAACGCCCACCCCTACATAAGGACACCAAAGATAAGTTTCTAAGAGCATCTCCAATGGAGTTTGTTAGAGGAATCTTAGCTGGTGGGGTCCACAAAATAGTTAAGAATCTTAAATTCCTTATCTAAGATCCGATTTTAGAGGGATCTTACACTGTTCATGAACCCACTGGATACGTGACGGTCCATAATTGATGCGTTATTAAATATATATATATATATTTTTAAATTACACTGTTCATAGGTCCCATTTAATAGTTAAGAAATTATTACTTAATTAATCTCATTCTCATTAATTATCAAAGTATACAAGAAATATGTTTATATACAACATTAAAGACTATAGCCAAACACCTACTAAACATGATTTATTCTATCCCTATTCACAAAACCAAATATGACTATACAAACTAATAGTCCCCCTCAAGATGGGACGAAGATATTGAGAAGACCCATCTTGCCAAACAACTTATTAAACGAAGCAGGGTACAATGGCTTTGTGAAAGCATCTGCAAGCTGTAAATGGGATCGAACATGAAGAAGCTTAAACAAACCTGCAACTAGCCTCTCACGTATACTATGACAATCTTTTTCAATATGTTTGGTACGCTCATGAAACACAGAGTTTCGTGTAAGATTCATGGCAGAGGTATTGTCACAGAAGAATAGGGTTGGCTTGACCAATGAGACTTGTAGTTCTTCAAGGAAATAAGTGAGCCAAACAATCTCATCAGAAGTATAAGAGATACTCCTATATTCAGCTTCGGTAGAGGATTTAGAAACAACCTCTTGTTTCTTAGACTTCCATGAGATCAAGGAGTTACCCAAAAAAGGCACAATAACCAGTAGTAGATCTGCGGGTATCTTGACAAGCTCCATAATCTGCATCAGCATAAAACTGAAGTTGAAGTTCAGAATTAGAAGAATAGAACAGACCTTGTCCAATGGTTCCTTTGATGTATTGAAGTATCTTGAAGAGAGCTTGATGATGAGCTTGCCTAGGAGCTCCTGAGAACTGACTAAGCTTGTTAACAGCAAATGTAATATCAGGTCTAGTAATCTGTAAATACATCAACCTCCCAACAAGTCTACGATAAGCTTCAGCATCCACCAAATCACCACCACTATCCTTGGAAAATTTCACATGAGGATCCATTGGAATGGAAGAAGGTTTACAACCAAGCATCCCTGTTTCATCAAGCAAATCAAGGGCATATTTTCTTTGGCAGACATGAATCCCTGAATCAGATCTAGCTATTTCCAAACCCAAGAAATACTTCATCTCACCCAAATCACGCAGTTTAAAATGATCCTGAAGCTGTTTTATGAGAAGATCAACTTCTGAATCTGAATTGCAGATGATGAGGATGTCATCAACATAAACTAAAACACACAAAAAGAGAGTATCTGTGGTTTTGAGAAAGCATGTGTGATCTGAATGTGTCTGAACCAAACCCAATGAAGAAAGTGTGGTGGAAAACTTGAGAAACCATTGACGAGAAGCTTGTTTTAAACCATAAAGAGATTTATTGAGCTTCAACACAGCATTTGGAGGTAAAGAGTCCCCCTTACGAGTAGCATATCCTGGTGGAAGCTTCATATAAATCTCCTCATCAAGATCACCATTAAGAAAGGCATTGGAGATGTCAAGTTGATGAAGAGAATAACCATGGATAGCTGCTAAAGCCAGAAGAAGTTTCACTGTGGTAAGCTTAACAACAGGTGAGAAAGTTTCATGATAGTCTATCCCTTCTACCTGCGTGTATCCCTTTGCAACCAAACGAGCCTTATGTCTCTCCACCTTTCCATCTGAGTGAAATTTGACCTTGTAAACCCATTTGCAACCAATTGGAAACTTGTCAGGTGGAAGAGAACATACTGACCAAGTCTGTGACCCTTCAAGAGCATCAATTTCTTCTTCCATAGCTCCACACCAAACCAGAAATTTCTTAGCCTCAGTATAGGTTTGGGGTTCTTTTTCTTTATCAAGGCACACCAAAAAAGAGAGATAAAGTGGATTAACTTTATCATATGAAAGAAATTGAGAGATGTTATGTATGGTTGAAGATTTAACTGAATGACAGTAATAATCTTGAAGGTAAGCAGGCTGTTTGACTCTTCTATGGGATGTTTCAACAGAAGGTTGAGGAACATCAATGGGATGTACAGAAGGTACAATCTCCACAGAAGGTAATGAGGGAGAAGCCTCAGAACCAGGAATTGATGTATCCATAGAAGATGAAGAGAACAAATCAGGAAAAAAGGCAGAATCTTCATGAGAAAGTTCTGATTTGGCAAAAGGAAAGAGCTCCTCATGAAACACAACATGTCTAGATATACTAATCACATTGGTTTCAAGATCTAAAAGCTTGTATCCTTTGTAACCAGCTGGGTAACCAAGGAATACACATGCTTTGGCTCGGGGTTCAAATTTATGTCTGCTTTTTGGGGAAGTAGAAGAGTAACAAAGACAACCAAAAACTTTGAGTTGATTATAATCAGGAGATTGTTTTGTAAGAACTTCAAAAGGACTTTTATTGTGAAGAACAGGAGATGGTAAACGATTGATGAGATGAACAGCAGAAAGTATACAATCACCCCAATAAGAAAGAGGAATATGAGATTGAAAGAATAAAGATCTAGCAACATTAAGAATGTGCTGATGTTTTCTCTCTACAACAGAATTTTGTTGTGGAGTTTCAGGACAAGAGTGAAAAGGTAAAATCCCTTTTGATTGATAGAATTTTGTGAAGTTGAGTTCTGGAGCATTGTCGGACCTAACCCTCTTAAGTTTAGACCCAAACTGAGTTTCTACCATCTCAACAAAAACAGGAAAAACATGAAGAACATCTGACTTATTCCTAAGAAGATATACCCAGGTTGCCCTTGAACAATCATCAACTATGGTAAGGAAATATTTAAAACCATCATGTGTTGTACTAGAGAAAGGACCCCAAGTATCAATATGGACCAAGTCAAAAGGTTTTTCAGAAATATTATTATGGGAAACAAATGGTAAATGTTTTTGTTTTGAAAGATGACAAATTTTACAATGAAAATCATCATCAAGTTTCTGTTTAGGAAAATGTAAAAGAGACTGAATAGGTTTAAGTTTGGATAAAGAAGGATGACCTAGACGTTTGTGCCATACAATATGGTCAACAACATTTGCAGCAATGTAAGAAGATGGAATACCTTGGAAAGAAACTGACTCTATGTCCAGAAAGTAGAGATTACCAACTTGTCTACCCATTCCAATCGCTAATTCCTGAGTATGACCCTGAATACCACAAGAAGACTCATCAAACCATACACGACAACCCATAGACTTAGTTAATGAACTTACACTAAGAAGGTTAAATTTGAACTGGGGAATAAACAGAACATCCTTAAGAACAAGGTTACTACCCAAAATTATAGAACCTATCCCAACAATGCTCACAAGAATTCCAGTAGGAAGAGTAACTGTAGTATTTGGTAAAGATTTGAAAGTGTGAAAGTGTGATTTATCATGAGAGATATGATTAGTTGCTCCTGTATCTATAACCCAAGCATTAATAGCAGAGAGATTGCTACTAACTGAACAGACATAAGGCCTATCAATTCCGGTAAAAGAACAAAGGATAGAGGGATAAAATGTACCAAGAATTGGGCAATTAGTGGTTGATGAAGGAATGGTGTTGGAAGTTACTGAGACTGAGTGTATTTCTGGATTGATGGTGGAAGTAGGAGTCTGAAGCTTGGTGCTGAGAAAGGACACAAGCTGTTGTATCTGAGAGTTGGATAAATCAGTGGTAAGTGATTGAACGTCTTCAGATGCATCTGTAATGGCCATATTTGCCAAAGCTGGAACAGTCTTATCAGAACCTTGCTTGTTTTTGAAACTATTTGGATAACCAAATTTCTTGTAGCAACGATCCATGATATGTCCAACCTTGCCACAATATGTACAAACTGGTCTTTCTCTTCTCTGATAACTAGAACCACCAGATTGATTCCCTGAAGACTGATTAGAAACAGCATAACCACTAGAATTCCCAGACTGATATCCTGAAGTGGTAGATCCACTAAAGCCTTTATTCTGTCCTGCAACCTGAGATACTTGAAAAGCAGAAGCAGAAACTTCATCTTGGAGAGTAATAGCTGATTTTTGACTATCTTCTTGATCTAGAAGATTATACACTTCAGATAATGATGGTAGAACCTTTTTCATCAGAATACGACTCCTAATGTTCTCATAAGAATCATTAAGTCCCATAAGAAAATCAATAACACGATTGATTTCTTTTTCAGCCATCAATTCTTCCACAGTTTGAGCAATAACTTGTGTACTAGATAATTCCTCCCACAATGATTGAATCTTAGTATGATATGAAGAGAGATCCATACTACCTTGACGAAGAGAATGGATTTGGTGTCTGAGTTTGTAAATCCTTGGTAAATTAGACTTGTGAAAACGAGTGTGAAGATCCTTCCACATATCTGAGGCATTCTTGAAATACAAAATACTCATGTAGATCTTCTTAGAGACACTGTTCAGTAACCAAGACTTTACCATACTGTTACACCTACACCAAATCTTAACATATTGATCATCTTCATCAGGTTTTTCTATGGAACCATCTAGAAAACCTATCTTGTTCTTCGCTTCTAAACTGGTCGTCATCGCTATCACCCAAACACTATAATTCATACCATCTAACGGTTCCGCAGTGAGAACTAAGCCTGGATGATCTGAACTGTGCAAATAATAAGGTGAATGGATGCTATCAGGTGAAGTAGAGAACTCGAATCGATCTGTGAGTGGTTTACGAACAGATCGACGAAGCTCAGCGATGGTTGGATCTGAAGAAGCACGAGTCTCCGAAGCTTTCTCTTGAGTTTTTGGAGACGATGATCCAGATCCATGTAGATCTGGTGATGTGCGATACTTCGATTTGCATTTTCTCTTTCCCATTGATATCACTACCAGCTCAGAAGTGAGATTCTGATGAAGATCTGGATGTGCACAGGAAGGAGATGAAGATGCTTCGATGTATTAGAGGCAGAGATCGGAGATCGACGGAGATCGACGGAGATCGGCGACGAGCTGGAAAAAGGTTTAAGCGGAAGTTTGTTAGAGAGTGAAATTAAAATGCTCTGATACCATATTACTTAATTAATCTCATTCTCATTAATTATCAAAGTATACAAGAAATATGTTTATATACAACATTAAAGACTATAGCCAAACACCTACTAAACATGATTTATTCTATCCCTATTCACAAAACCAAATATGACTATACAAACTAATAGAAATTTTGTCGGTTTCTAGGTCGGAGATGATCTAATGGTTGTTTCTTCAGGTTCGAGGAACCATAGACATTCATGTTATGTCGGGCAAGCTTAACAAAACTTTTTGAAACACACTTCAATCGTGAAAGGTAAACAAAGAGATAAATATGACACTGAGGATTGTGACAGCCAAAAAAAGTAAAAAACCCATAGAGTATGACAGTTTTCTAAAACGATAAAAATACACTAGAAATTGTAAATTATTCAACTCCAAGAGTTTTGTTTACGGATAAATAAGAAAAAATGAGAATGAAAATCATCCACTCTCTCTCTCTCTCTAAGTAAATAGAGACTACAAGAGCATAAGACTCTCTACGTAACCCAAAAAGTACATTGCTTCATTAAAGTGATTACGTTCGGGTCGAGCGTCGACTTCAATGGTGATTTCTTTAAAAGTACCTTCCTTGAGGTCGTACAAGAAAACATAAGCCTCGTCTCTGGAAATGTAGGGTGCGAAAACAAGCTCACCCGTATAATGATTAATACCTTTAAGATATAAAAACGGCTCGGGAAGAATATGGAGAGACCTCTCTAAGACATCCTTTTTGCCTGCTTGGAAAACAAAAAAAAAATCAACTCTATTCTCATCCCTGATAGGTTGGATCGCTACGGCTACTTTCCCGTAGTAGTTTATCAAATGTAGAGAACGACCGTAAGTTCGAATAGTTTCAGATACACCAGCAAAGATGTCAAACTTTTCAGTCTTCAAATCAAACCTCACAAGGCTTTGCTGTCCCCCGGTGGTGCCCGTGTGGGGGCAATGTAGTACACAGCTCCATCCATACAAAGACCACTAGTCCGAGGACGGTGGTGGTGAGGAACACTAGAAAGGATAACTCTCCAATATGATTCTTGATTAGCAACCAATGTTAAAACATGAAAGTCGGTGGTGAGGAACACTAGAATGGATCTTATGAAAACCTTGTTGCGGATGATTTGTTGCCATGATTTCGAAACGAGTAGACACCTAGTTACGTTATCCACAGGCAATAGATTCAGAATCTTCATCACTATATCCGCAGGAATAACAACAACAACAACATCATCATCATCATCCCGAGGAGGATCCTCATCCGTTTTCCTCTTTTTGTTGAAAAGACGGAGGCTTCTTCTTCTCATGATTGAAGCTTCCTCACCACAAAAACCCTAAAACAATAGAAACACAGTGAGTTTCTTTTCTTTGCTACGGCGAACTGGTGAAGAAACGCAAACGAAAGTCACATAGAAGATGGGAGAGGAGAGGGAGGAGCGAGGAGAGAAAGTAGGAAAAGAGAAGACTTAGGAGAAGATGAAGAGAGGAGAAGGAGACATCGTAGGCTTTTGGGATAAATAGGGTATTGAATTAGGGAGAATTACAAAACTTACTCTTTTTAAATTACATTTCAAAAAACTACATTTTTTTTAAAATCACTTCAAAAAACTACGCTTAATTACTAAAAATTAAATCGAAATTAGTTTTACCCACAAAACTCTACACCTTCAATATTATACCCTAAACACTAATTAACGAACCCAAATGAAAATATTTTAATTTTGGTAATTTTTTAGAGCATAATTGAACAATTTAAAATTTGAAAAGGTGTAAAAATATGAAAAAATTAAAGGGTGGATGGCTAAAATAGCTTTGAAAAGTATCTAATTATTTGAATGACACCGAACTTCTGACATTCTGAACATTTTCTTTTAATACAAAAAAGCCCTTAGCTCTTTGAGTAAAATAAAACGCAAAAAAAAAACTGGCGCCAAAAGTTCCCGCCTTGTTGCCTCCAATGGCGGAAGACTTATTCAGTAGAGTTATATTTGAATGTTTGTGTTAAACGTACTAGTTATACAGTAGTAGAGTCTAACATTAGATTTAATTTAGAGTGATTTACGCTATAAGACACTTTTAACACTTACGTATCAGCATAAGACACTTTTGTGATATATAACACTTTTTCCTCTTTTTATTTTTTTAAATACAGTTATACCCTTCGTGTACACAAAGCTGTAGATACAAAGTTGTGGATACAGTTTTACCAATCGTGTACATAAAAGTTGTGTACACAAAGTTGTGGATACGTTTTATGTGGGCATAGTTTTGTATAATTTCGTAAATGTTTTTCAATTTATTCTAAAATATATTATTCCAATCATTGTTGTTTTATCATATTTCTACTTACATAAAATAACTTATATGTAGTTATACTCTAAATTAAAGTATGTTTTGTAATATTTTTAATAAATGTGATATATAAACTTAGTGAAATAAAATTTAAAGTCGTCCATTCTACTTTGAACATTTGTACAATTCTACGTGGACATATATAGAAATAAGATAAGGATCAGTTGTCCACTTTGAATTTTTCTTGCTATTCAATAAAAATCCGTACGCAACTGTTCATATGTGGAATGTAAACCTCTAATATGTGTGATTACTATTTGAGGTAGTGCCTTTTTTTATTTTTGGTATATTTTTTTATTGTATTATCGAATCCGTGGTTCAAATATCGTGTGGATTACTCTTTGTGTACGAGGTAATCGTGAATTCAATGATTTTAGTTTGAGGGTATAATCGATTTTTTACTCATTAAAATGTGCATTGGTAAAAAAATGCTTCATAATGTAATTTGTAAGTGTAAAAGTTTGTTTAGAAGTAAAATTCTCTTATTATAACAAGGACGTCGCTTCTTCTCCCTCTTCGTGCTCTCCTTCTTAATTTCAACTTCTTCTTCTCTTCTTTTTCTTTTTGTCTCTCTTCTCCCAATCTTCGTGATTCTCTTCTTTAACAAGGTATGTATTTGATTTATGATTGTTGTGTTTTGTTTTTGTTTTCTGTCGCTTGTTTTTGCTTGTCTCTTGTTTATACTTTAGTGTCTTGTCTCTTATTCTTCTCTTATAATTTAGAATTGCCGTTTCCCGTCCCGTCCCGTCTCGGTGCAACTTAGCCAATAATGCAGAAATTGATATGTTTATATGGTTGCGCTGTAAAATGGAACGATGGACAGTTTTTCATTGGCTCAACAAAACATTGAAACTAAGAAATAGTTTCTTCTTGGAGACTCTTAAGGTTTGTTCTTGCAAGAAAGTGTTAATCAAAAGACAATAAACTAACATCTTTTCTAACTCTTAAACGAATCCCATAGAGCGCGTAAATCAACATTACCTCCTGAGAGTATAATCCCTATGTTTTTGCAATCCTTATTGTAAGGATTGTTACGAAAACTGTCTGATAATACAGCGGCTAGACCAATGGCACCACTTGGTTCTACAGAGACTTTCAGTATCTCATAGCACATTTTCATGGCTTCGATTATCTCCTCGTCTTCCAAAACTACCACATCATCTACCAAATCTCTCACCACCGGCCTTGATTGCAAAAGACAACAAATTAGATGGAATAATAAGAGGGCTAAAAATACCACAAACTTTAACTTACCTTTAAAACCCTTCATAATTAAACTTTAAGCACTCAAATTAAACTTTATCAGCTTCCAAATTTAACACTTAATATTGAACCAAAATGAAAAAGAAAAATTGAAGTGTTAAAACTTTTTTTTTGTTATTATGCTATTTTTGGTTAAAAAAAACATTTTAATGTATTTTAGCCTAAATACTTGTGATGGTATTTTTGACCAACAAACATTTTTGTGGTATTTTCAAAATTTTCTCATAAATAAAATTTGTAGCATCTTCTCTTCTATATATCTACTTCATAAACAAGATTACTATAGAAGTGAGAATTAGATTACCATGTTAAATCTCCTAGAGATGCTCTAAGACCATCCGCTACGGTATTAGTCACATGTAAAGTGATGATTCTACCAGCTAACTTAGACTTAGCCGCGTCGTCGGCTCCTTTAGGTTCTGCTGCTATAATCCGGATGCTTGGCTTTATTGATTTGGCAGCAAGCGCCACACCAGATATCAAACCACCCCCACTTATCGGCACAATTATAGCGTCAATATCTTTGATATCCTCTAGAAGTTCCAATGCAATTGTACCTTGACCACTGTTAAGAGAATCATAACTCAATTTTCCGTTGAAATAACGCGTCTTATGGCAGAAAAATGGACTGTTTAACTTAAACATAGCAGAGAATGTTGTATTGTAACCGCATATATTTATAGTAATCTGTCACTTTAATCCCAAAAAAATGATATAACTTATGCTTTAGAGGAATTAGTTCTCTATACATAAAACTAAATTTTATGTTTTTTTGCTAGGGAAGATAAGTCTACAGAGAAACATATCGAAAAAAGCCAAATAGAAGTAAATACCTTATAACGCGTCCATCATTATAAGGGTGGATGAGAACTGAACCTGTTTCTTGCAAAACTTTTGAAGCAATTTCTTCTCTAGAAGACATTGTTGATTCACTCCATATAACTTTACCACCATACCGGATCACGTTATCGACTTTGCATTTTGGAGCACCTTTTGGTACAACTATATACGCCGGTATACCCTTAATCTTTGCAGCTAAAGACAATGCAGCGGCATGGTTTCCACTAGTGGAATCAAAACCAAGAGCAATATCAATATACCAATACCAAGTAACCGAAATAACTGATAAGTCTCTATCATAGTATCATTAATCTATAAACAGATGAAAATATTTAAAAAGAGAAATTCTTTAACATACCATCAAAAAGAGTTTTAGGCAAAAAATAACAACAAAAGTTAAGTTTCTCTACAATACAATTAAAGCTTTTTGAACCACACCATAAACATACAAAAACAACTTTTAACATTTTAAAAAAAAATTATATTCATTTGGGTTCACTGTTTAGTGTTTAAGGTGTAATTTTAAAGGGTTTAATTTTGGAGGTTCTAATCTAATCTAAGTTTTCTGGTATTTTGGTCCGAAAAAACATTTTAATGATATGATGTTATCCTAAAAACTTTCTTTTGATGGTATTTTGGGGAATTTCTCCCTAAGAAAATATAGCATTAATATAGAACCTGCTATGTGTTACAACCCCTTTAGCTGCTTGTTCAGAATCAAGCGACAAAACCGCGTTACAAGCCCCACGGAACTTGAAAGCTCCACTTTGTTCGCGCAATTAACATAAAAGACAAAAGTGACTAGTATTGAGAACCATTTCGATAAAACAACAAAGAAACATTAGCTTAAATAGTAACACATTCACTTACCCTTTTTGAAAGCATTCACATTTAAAGAACAAGTTTTTACCGGAGATTTCGTTTAAAGATTCTGAAGTTAGAACAGGAGTTCTGTGAATATAAGGCTTAATACGCTCATGAGCTTCTTTTATTGAAAATATATCAGCTGCATATTTTGGTCTATTTGCTTCCATTTCTAAAGAAAAAAAACACAATATTGTTGGAGTAAGCTTGAAGAAACAAGTTTAAAAGAAAATGGAAAATTGACAAATCCTAATTAAGAGTTTAGGAATAGTTATATTTACTTTTGTGAGTTTTCTAAATATGTTAAGAGAGATAAATAAATGTAAATTATCCTATTGAGAGAATAGGAAGTTTGTGTAGACTTCTCTATATAAGAAGATGCAAGGGTGTTGCATAACTTATGAGTTTAGAGATGTGAGAGATTTGAGAGAGATTGAGAGATTGAGAGTTCTAAGAGAGAACTTGAGAACTTTAGGTTTTGAGTGATTTTCCTAAAGATTAATAAAGAGAGTCATTCTTTATTAAATTGTGTTTTTAATCATTCTCTAGATTCTATAATTGGTATCAGAGCCGTTTCGATCTGATGGGAGAGTGTGCCTGTGAAGAAGATGATCCAGAGAAGATCAAGTTGTTGGAGGAGAAGTTTGACAAACTCAACGAGGGTTTGAGCATAATCATATCATCACTTGCTCTTCAAATAGTTGGGTTTAAAGTTTTTAAGGGTTACGGTTACACCTATATTCGTGGAGATGAGATTTGTTTTATCAACAAAAACAAGACATGGTTTATTGTTGATAAACCAAGAGGGGAACAAAAGGCGGACATCTTAACAAAGGCGCTTGGAAGAGTCATGTTTAAGGAGATGAGAGATCTCATTGGTGTTCAAGATTTGGAGAAGATGAACTTCAAGCTTAAGGGGGAGAATGTTGGAGTAAGCTTGAAGAAACAAGTTTAAAAGAAAATGGAAAATTGACAAATCCTAATTAAGAGTTTAGGAATAGTTATATTTACTTTTGTGAGTTTTCTAAATATGTTAAGAGAGATAAATAAATGTAAATTATCCTATTGAGAGAATAGGAAGTTTGTGTAGACTTCTCTATATAAGAAGATGCAAGGGTGTTGCATAACTTATGAGTTTAGAGATGTGAGAGATTTGAGAGAGATTGAGAGATTGAGAGTTCTAAGAGAGAACTTGAGAACTTTAGGTTTTGAGTGATTTTCCTAAAGATTAATAAAGAGAGTCATTCTTTATTAAATTGTGTTTTTAATCATTCTCTAGATTCTATAAATATAAAACATTCAAAAGAAACTTCATTACCAAAAACATCAAGAAAACAACATTGGCTTACAAGACCATTCAAACTTTTTGAATTTCAAAGTCATTACAGAAACTATGTAAACAAATTATTATTACATAAGCAGAAATAAGCGTCAAAGAAAAACAAGAACTGAACAATTTAGACTCTAACCACAAAAATTACAAAGAAATTGTAATAAAAAAGGGAAAAAATACCTGATTTCACAAATTGGGATTAGGGTTTAACCCTCTTGAGCATAATTGTATATTCTTCAGGACAGAGATGAGATGTCTCTCAGACAAGAGTAACAAAAAACAACACGTTGTTATGAAACTTAAATAAAAAAAACGCGGCGCTGTTTTTAGTATATAAAAACGACACGCATTGTATGAGGAGTGAGTAAAAAAAAGGAAAAATTCCATATTAATACACCAACTAAATTATTATTAGATTTTTAATACACCAACTTTTTCATTGCCCAAAATAATATACCAACTATTTTATTTTGTTCATTTTAATACGCGAACTATTTTAGTTTCTTATTTTAAATCACAAACTCAAATCATCTATTCATTTAACTAAATCACCGTTAGTTGACCGTTAGTTTATTTTTTAAAAAAATCTAAATTTTGTTATTTTAATAAAGAAATACTTTAAAATTATGTAAAAAAATTAAAAAAATTTAAGAATATATAAAAAGATTGTAATAAAAATAAAAGTTTCGAAAAATAATATTTTCACAATTTAAAATCATAAACAATTAAAAGATAGGAAAATAACAATTTTTAAATTTAATTTGTGAAAACATTTTCATTTTTATTCTTAAATTTTTTATTGGGAACCTTTTGTATATTTCCAAATTTTATAATTTTTGTTGGATTTTTTACATAATTTTAAAGTATCATTTTATTAAAATAGAAAAAAATATTTTTGTTTCAAAAAATTTGTAATGGTCAACTGACTGTCAACTAACGGTGATTTGGTTAAATAAATAAAAAAATTGAGTTTGTGATTTAAAATAAGAAACTAAAATAGTACGCGTATTAAAATGAACAAAATAAAATAGTTCGTGTATTATTTTGGGCAATCAAAAAGTTGGTGTATTAAAAAGCTAATAATAATTTAGTTGGTGTATTAATATGAAATTTTCCCTAAAAAAAACTGTAAAAATGTTTACTAGGTGTATTGAAATAAGTATTTTAAGTAATTTGATGTGTAATGAGTTTTTTTTTGGAGATTTTGATAAATTTAAAAGTCCTAGAGATTTGTTTTTAAAATTCTCTACAATCCCATTTAAAACCATGAGATTTGATTCATTATATTTTTAACACTAAAAATTATCGTTTCTCTTCGATTCTTCTTCTTCGGCACAGAGAAAACAAATCAACAATGGTGTTGTCTCGGCGATTCGCGCAAGTATCAAGCGACGAAGAAGAAGAAGAACACAATCTCCCAGCGACGAGATCTAAAGGAAGGATCTCTAGAAGCCCTGCCCCTGCGAAGAAATCGGAAGTTAAGCGAAGGAATCGTAAGAAGAAGTCGAATCACGATGTGGTGGAAGAGAAGGAAACGGAGAGGAAGATGAAGAGAAGAAGGAAGAAAGATGATGATGATGACGTGGATGAAGAGGATGATGAAGAATCGTATCCTATGGAGGAAGAAGAAGAAGAAGAGGAGGAGAAGATTGAAGACGCGTGTCCGATAGGAGAATCTGTGAAGGTTACTGGTAAAGGAAAAGGAAGAAGAACCCATTTCTCTAAATTCGAATATGATGGCAACACATATGAGCTTGTGAGTATCTCTGATTTTGCTTTGATTTTGCATTGAGATTGTTTTTTTTACCTAAATTGAGTATGCAAAGTGCACTCTGTTCTGTTGTTATTACATTGTTTTGGACGCTGAGATCTATGGGTTTTGGTAAGAGAATTGATGTTTTTGTGTGAGATTAGGATGGTTTACTGGGAGATTATGTAAGGGACTTAGTGGTAGATGCTTTGTTTATTAGGTTTTATAATGCTGTAAAAATTGTATTTTGATGGTGTTTGGACATAATCCTTTGTATAAACTAGCCTTCTACTCTCTCGTAGTTGTTGTCATTCGTTGGTGGAAGTGACTCGGGAATATTTCTCTCTCGGTTTTGGAGTTTAGATCTTTTATTGCATATGACAAACTTGAAAAGATCACAGATTCTGACTGCATAATACGTGGAGACGTTGGCGGTTTTTTGTTTGTTTTAGATCATGCTTTCCCTTGCACCTGAATGTTTAGGATCATATAGATGTTTGTCTTGAGTGTTCCTATAGCATTTGTCAATGATTGAAAACTTAGAGACTATTTTCCTTATCACTCTCTTTATGTATAGGAGGATCCGGTGTTGTTGGTTCCAGAAGACGAAACACAAAAGCCATATGTCGCGATTATTAAGGTACACGTGTGCTTGATTTTGTATATATGCTTTGCCCGTTCTTGTTGTGTCATCTGCTTCAAAGTAACAACTTGTTTCTTTGGCAGGATATCACCCAAACAAAAGACGGAAGTGTGATGATTCTAGGACAATGGTTTTACCGTCCAGAAGAAGCAGAGAAAAAAGGTGGTGGAAACTGGCAATTAAGGGATACACGAGAACTGTTCTACAGCGTCCATCGTGATGAAGTGCCAGCCGAATCTGTGATGCACCGATGCGTGGTGTATTTTATCCCGGCCCATAAGCAGCTTCCGAAACGCAAAATTCACCCTGGGTTTATCGTACGAAAATTGTATGATACCGTGGAGAAGAAGCTATGGAAACTAACTGACAAGGACTATGAAGACTCCAATCAACATGAAATTGACCTTCTTGTTGAGAAGTCGATGTCGCGTTTGGGTGATCTCCCTGACCTGGAACCTGAGGAAATGCCTGCTGATCAGGAGAATATGTGGAAGGCTAGAAGAGCTTTCCGAAAATTCAATATAACTCCTGTCGATGTTAGAAAAGAGGAAGATGCCTCTCTGAAAGCTGAGACCCCTGGAAGCGGTGCTGGTATTTCACCAGAGCATTATGCTATCTTCGAGAAGTTTGATTTGCTAACAGGTGATACTCATCGTGACAAGTGTTTGGGGAAGCTTCTTGAAGCAGTCCAACACGTATGCTATACCGCTGAGAACAAAGAAGCTAGTGATGAAACAATGACTGATATTAATGGATCTCAAGAAAATCCACTAAAGGTCTTAACTAAACGTTCTTATCATTCTATTATTCTCACTTTTTTGGTTTAAAATTCATTAGTTGATGGAATAACACTTTGGTTTAAAAATGCTTGACAGGATGAAACTTTTCTCTGGCCAGATAATGCGGTTCCTCCTGTGTGCGCTCTTGAGAAGGCTTCACATGCTTCACTTGCAAATGATTATCATAAATATAATCAAAAGATGAGAACATTGGTTTTCAATCTCAAGGTTAGAATCTGAAATCATGCGATATCATTACTTCTCTTCCTTATTTCCGACTCTTGATTCTCCGACCATGCGTGTTTGTTTGTGCATTTATTAATCACGGTTGGTCCATGAACTTAATGTGACATTTTAATAAAACTCGAATGTCTTATGAATATAATATGCTCAGTTTGCAGTTGGCATGACTTTATTGTTTCGTCTTAAGTATTATACAGTTATCTTCCTTTCTTTGTTTTGCCTGCAGAACACTGCACTGTTAGCTAGACGACTGCTCAATGGCGAGTTAGAGCCTGCAAAGATTCTCAACATGTCACCCACTGAATTAAAGGTCAATGACTTTTCATTTTAGTTACATATGTGCAGATTCTCCTCTCTTTTTTGTCTTCGGGTCTCCCTTCGTCAATTTCATGACATATAATCCATTCCAAATATATTCTAGTGCGTATATCTTACGGTGTTAGTTTTTTCTGGGATTCAGGAGGGTCTTACGGCTGAAGAAACAGAGAAGAAAGAGCCTGATGATGCTGAACAAATGCAGGTTTGTTTCGTTTCTACGTTGTTGGATTTCGGTAGCTGACGAATGTCTTTGACCATGGCATGTGGTTGGTTCTGTGTGCAGATGACTGATGCAAGATGCTCGAGATGCAGTCAAATCAAAGTTGGCCTGAGAGATATCATCCAAGCCGGGCATGGTGACCGCTATCAGGTTCCTTTGCTTTTCCATATTTACACCGTCTATTCTCGTATAAATTAAATACGCTTTGCTAAAACCGAAGATGAAATAGGATTTGGTATGAGACTGTGTGAGTATACCGTGTAATAATCGCGTTTTGATTTTGTTTCTTATGTATCTAGCTTGAGTGTATTGCTTGTGGCCATTCCTGGTATGCCTCGAGGGACGAGGTATCAACTCTAACTATAGACACCGTAAAACCTGCTCAAGGCACAGAGACCGAAGCCGTAAAGAAGAAACCAACAGATGAATCCTTGAAGATGACCAATGACTCGAATGCTGAAGTAGCCAAGAAACCAGAGTAAAAAAAAAAAGAGTTTCGAACTTTTTTAACCGTATGTTTTATTTTAACCTTTTAGTAAGTCAGATCAAAGTTTATTGTGACAACAAAACCTAAGACTTTGGCATATATAAATTATCAGTAAAATCTTTGTTAGGAGCAGATTCTAAAGGTTTGTTCCACTAATCAGGAAGAGCAAAGTGGTGCAGAAACTGTTATTCTTGAACCATAAGGTTTAGAGAAGCTTTTAATATGTAAAACTCCATCATATGTTTTCAAGATAACAATGCCATTATAAGAGTAAACAGCCTAATAATGTTAAGAGTATATAATATACTCCCTCCGTTTCATAATAGTAATAGTTGATGTTTTAAACAATTTTTTTTTTTTATGAATTAGTTGATATTTTCAGTTTTCAACGTGAAATTAATTGGTATTTTGAGTTTTCCAATGATTTAGATTATGAATGATGTGTTTCTATTGGTTGAATTATTTTTAAGTAGGAAGTTAAATGATGTTTTTACACTGAAAATAACAAAATTAAATGTGAACATAATTTTAACACCGTTAAATGCATGGTTAGTTGACCGGTCAATGGGACTAAAAAAATCAGTCAACAAAAGTTTGCTATTTATTACGAAAAGTCAACAAAAGTAAAGATTTTAAATGACATTTTAAAAGTTTGGGTTTTAATCATCCCAAATTTAAAAGTTTGGGATTTATTTGACATTTTTCCCGTAAGAAAACCCTTATTTTATATTATTAATTGAGAAGACGGAGAAAGAAAATGAGTTTAAAAATCCTATGTGTCATAACATGAACAATTTTGGTCCCACATAATTAAAAGATTCATTAAAAATTCATAAAAGCGAAAAACAAAAACTCAAATTTATCACAAAAATCTCTTAAATTGACATAATAAATGGATAAAATATTTTGAAAATGTTGAAAATATCATAAAATATAGAAAATATAATAATAAAAAATTCATAAGAAACACAATTTTATATAATTTTTAATAGATCTTCATAATATTTATATGTTATATTCTATCACTTTAAGTTCAAAATAATGATAAAACATATTTGTTCATTTACAAAGAACAATATTATTTTGTAAAATTGTATTTAACACCAAAATTCATGTCAAATGACAAAACTTGAACGCATAATTTACGAATCATCGGTTGAACCACCGGTTCTCAAAATTTAAGCGGTTATATCCGAGTTTTTAATAGTCTGAGATTTATGACAAATACTAGATTGACAAACCGTTCATTGTTAAACATGTCATGTTCTGGTTTAAAAATATTATGTAGATATTGTTTTTCAACGAGAAATAGTAAATTTTACGTAATGGTAAATATCCAACATACAAATGGCAATAACAATTTTTTCAAATGATAAATATCAAAATCGTAATGGTAATAAATTTATGGCAATTCTTATGAATACCACTAAAAAAAGTTTTTTAACACAATTAGCACGGATATTCGAAAGTTTTACAAATACCATTAAAAAGTTTGTTCTCATAAATACCATTAATCTTAAATTTTCAAAATTACATATAAAACCTTCAAAAAACTATACTCTACCCCTTCAAAACTATACCTTAAACACTATATAGCGAACCCAAATGAAAAAATTTAAAATCTAAAGTGCTAAAACTCGTTTTTTGTGTTTGTGGTATTTTTGTAAACTACTACGTTTTGATAGTATTTTTGTTATAAAAAACATTTTAAGGGTATTTTTGTTATAAAAACTTTGTAATGATATTTTCAAAACATAAACTTATTTTGATGGTATTCTAAGGAATTTCTCATAAATTTATGTAAACAAAACGTTATAAAAACATTGTTCTTATCGATATTTTTTCTTATATTCCATAAATTTTTATCCCGCGTTTTACGACGTGATTCAACTTAAAATTAAAATTGATATTCCACTTCATTTTTTTAATATAATCGAATGGGCCAACAAATAAAGGTTTTAGGCCCACATTAATCCAAACTAAACAGATCAAATATATTTTGTCCCATATCGGTTTATACGTTTATATTGTTCTTGTTTATATATACCTTGAAAACTTTTATTTAATGTCGGGTTAAGTAACGAAAACCTGTGACCCTAGTGGGGACATTCCTATGGCCTAATTTGGGAACTCTTACTCATCTGGATTGAATACCCGGGGTAATGGAAACGAAACACGGTAAACAACCATGCGGACTCCTAACTGATCTGGTTTGGATTCCAACCTCGGGTACCCTTTTTCATAGCTCTATAAGTCATTTTTCCCGAACTTTATCGAAAACATCATGATCATCGTATCCTATCTACAATCAACCGTTGTTCAACATGATCTTTTCAGAATTTGTGTTCATCTTCTAAACCTAGGTTTTCTTTTGGCCGATTTCTAAATCGGGAGTTATCCAGATTTCGAATCCAGCCTTATACCTATAATACTATGTTTTGCCACAATACAAATATTGTTTATAGTACTATTAAAATCTTCATTGGGAGAGATGGCATTACATTTGATGTGAAACGAAACACGGACAAACACGCGGACTCCTAAACACGGTAAACAAACACGAGGACTCCTAACCGATCCGGTTTGGATTCCGACCTCGAGTACCCTTTTCATAGCTCTATATAAGTCATTTTTCCCGAACTTTATCGAAAACATCATGATCATCGTATCCTATCTACAATCAAGCGTTATTCAACATGATCTTTTCAGAATTTGTGTTCATCTTCTAGACCTAGGTTTTCTTTTGGCCGATTTCTAAATTGGGAGTTTTCCGGTTTTCGAATCCAGCCTTATACCTATAATACTATGTTTTGCCACAATACAAATATTGTTTATAGTACTATTAAAATCTTCATTGGGAGAGATGACATTACATTTGATGTGAACTCCACTTTCACATAACACCAATCTGCATTACATCGAAGCCTTCTTGAGATAGCTTTATTTATTGCCTTGTCTTGCCTTATAAGTCATAATTTATGGGCTTCCAAACTCATATTTTATGGGTTTTTTAAGTTTTCTTCCAAATTTTAAAAATTGTTTTCTCAACTAATATATATATATATATAAGATTTTTCATTTTGGGAGGTGAAATTTGGGCACCTTCATTGATGGTTATTAAATATTTTTTAATGTTAAAATTTAATTAAAACAAAAAAGACAAAAAGACAAAACTAGAAACTTAGGTTAATGAGGCAACTTAGAGCATCGTTAGAGCATCTCTAATGGAGTTTCTTAGAAAGATCTTAGTCGGTGGGGTTCATAAAATAGTTAAGAAACCCTCTTAAATTCCTTATCTAAGATCCGATTTTAGAGGATTTTGCATTGTTCATGGATCCCACTGGATATGCGGCGGCCCATGATTGATGCGTTATTAAATATATTTTTTCTTTTTTTTAATTATACTGTTCATGGATCCCATTGAATAATTAATAAACTTTGCCTGTTTCTCTGTTAAAGATGGTCTTAGTGGTAGTTTCTTACCAAAAGTTTCTTAATTATAATAGTAGTATTATTTATTTTTATTATATGTTTGAATTTTTTGTTTTGTTAATATTATATGTTTGAATTTCTTAACGGCCACGTGTCGGTGGGCCCGCAAAAAAGTCAAGAATCACCTCTTTTATCAAAATTATTTTTTATGGTGGGACTCACCTTGAACTTTGAAGAGCTCACTTAAGATCTCCATATAATAATGGTCTAAGAACAGTTTTTAAAGAATTAAAAGACTTCAACACCACGTCCGTTTAATTTAACCACTTAAATTTTTAGTTATATTAAAAATAATAGAAATAATATTTTTAGTTTGCGTAAAAACTCTTCATTGGTATTAACCAACCGATGAAGATGGTCTTAGATCCGATGTGAAAACTCCACTTCATGACTTTTGTTACCTCTTTACCAGTCAAAATCAATTACAAAACAAAAAAAAGTTAAAACTCATACAAACCAAATTTTATTTCCGGTTGGTTTCCTTCACAAAAACACCAATCTAAAGGTCAGCTGTGACTTTTCATTTTAGTTACATATGTGCAGATTCTCCTCTCTTTTTTGTCTTCGGGTCTCCCTTTGTCAATTTCATGACATATAATCCATTCCAAATATATTCTAGTGCGTATATCTTACCGTGTTAGTTTTTTCCGAGATTCGGGAGGGTCTAACGGCTGAAGAAACAGAGAAGAAAGAGCCCGATGATGCTTGAACAAATGCGAGGTTTGTTTCGTTTCTACGTTGTTGGATTTCGGTAGCCGACGAATGTCTTTGACCATGGCATGTGGTTGGTTCTGTGTGCGGATGACCGATGCAAGATGCTCGAGATGCGGTCAAATCAAAGTTGGCCTCGAGAGATATCATCCAAGCCGGGCATGGTGACCGCTATCAGGTTCCTTTGCTTTTCCATATTTACACCGTCTATTCTCGTCTATTCTCGTATAAATTAAATACGCTTTGCTAAAACCGAAGATGAAATAGGATTTGGTATGAGACTCGTGTGAGTATACCGTGTAATAATCGCGTTTTGATTTTGTTTCTTATGTATCTAGCTTGAGTGTATTGCTTGTGGCCATTCCTGGTATGCCTCGAGGGACGAGGTATCAACTCTAACTATAGACACCGTAAAACCTGCTCAAGGCACAGAGACCGAAGCCGTAAAGAAGAAACCAACAGATGAATCCTTGAAGATGACCAATGACTCGAATGCTGAAGTAGCCAAGAAACCAGAGTAAAAAAAAAAGAGTTTCGAACTTTTTTAACCGTATGTTTTATTTTAACCTTTTTAGTGAGTCAGATAAAAGTTTATTGTGACAACAAAACCTAAGACTTTGGCATATATAAATTATCAGTAAAATCTTTGTTAGGAGCAGATTCTAAAGGTTTGTTCCACTATTCAGGAAGAGCAAAGTGATGCAGAAACTGTTATTCTTGAACCATAAGGTTTAGAGAAGCTTTTAATATGTAAAACTCCATCATATGTTTCCAAGATAACAATGCCATTATAAGAGTAAACAGCCCAATAATGTTAAGAGTATATAATATACTCCCTCCGTTTCATAATAGTAATAGTTGATGTTTTAGACAATTTTTTTGTTTCAAATTAGTTGATATTTTTCAGTTTTCAATGTGAAATTATTTGGTATTTTGAGTTTTTCCAATGATTTAGATTATGAATGATGTGTTTCTATTGGTTGAATTATTTTTAAGTAGGAAGTTAAATGATGTTTTTACACTGAAAATAACAAAATTAAATGTGAACATAATTTTAACACCGTTAAACGCATGGTTAGTTGACCGGTCAATGAGACTAAAAAAATCAGTCAACAAAAGTTTGCTATTTATTATGAAAAGTCAACAAAAGTAAAGATTTTAAATGACATTTTAAAAGTTTGGGCTTAATCATCCCAAATTTAAAAGTTGGGGATTTATTTGACATTTTTCCAGTAAAAAAACCTTATTTTATATTATTAATTGAGAAGACGGAGAAAGAAAATGAGTTTAAAAATTATATGTGTCATAACATGAACAATTTTGGTCCCACATAATTAAAAGATTCATTAAAAATTCATAAAAGCGCAAAACAAAAACTCAAATTTATCACAAAAGTCTCTTAATTGACATAATAAATGGATAAAATATTTTGAAAATGTTGAAAATGTCATATAATATAGAAAATATAATATTAAAAAATTCATAAGAAACACAATTTTATATAATTTTTAATAGATCTTCATAATATTTATATGTTATATTCTATCACTTTATGTTCAAAATAATGATAAAACATATTGTTCATTTACAAAGAACAATATTATTTTGTAAATTTGTATTTAACACCAAAATTCATGTCAAATGACAAAACTTGAACGCATAGTTTACGACTCATCGGTTGAACCACCGATTCTCAAAATTTGAGCGGTTCTATCTGAGTTTTTAATAGTCTGAGATTTATGACAAATACATACTAGATAGACAAACCATTCATTGTTAAACATATCATGTTCTGGTTTAAAAATATTATGTAGATGAAATAGTAAATTTTACGTAATGGTAAATATCCAACATACAAATGGCAATAACAATTTTTTTCAAATGATGAATATCAAAATGGTAATGGTAATAAATTTATGAAAATTCTTATGAATACCACTAAAAAAAGTTTTTTAACACAATTAGCATAGATATTCGAAAGTTTTACAAATATCATTAAAAAGTTTGTTCTCATAAATACCATTAATCTTAAATTTTCAAAATTACATATAAAACCTTCAAAAAACTATACTCTACCCCTTCAAAACTATACCCTAAACACTATATAGCGAACCCAAATGAAAAAATTTAAAATCTAAAGTGTTAAAACTCGTTTTTTGTGTTTGTGGTATTTTTGTAAACTACTACGTTTTGATGGTATTTTTGTTATAAAAACATTTTAATGGTATTTTTGTTATAAAAACTTTGTAATGGTATTTTCAAAACATAAACTTATTTTGATGGTATTCTAAGGAATTTCTCATAAATTTATGTAAACAAAACGTTATAAAAACATTGTTGTTATCGATATTTTTTCTTATATTCCATAAATTTTTATCCCACGTTTGACGCGATTCAACTTAAAATTGATATTCCACTTCATTTTTTTTTTAATATAATCGAATGGGCCAACAAATAAAGGTTTTAGGCCCACATTAATCCAAACTAAACAGATCAAATTTCTTTTGTCCCATATCGGTTTATACGTTTATATTGTTCTTGTTTATATATACCTTGAAAGCTTTTAATTATCGTCGGGTTAAGTAACGAAAACCTGTGACCCTAGTGGGGACATTCCTATGGCCTAACATTGAATCAAAAAACTTGGGAACTCTTGACTCATCTGGATTGAATACCCGGGGTAATGGAAACGAAACACGGTAAACAACCATGCGGACTCCTAACTGATCTGGTTTGGATTCCAACCTCGGGTACCCTTTTTCATAGCTCTATAAGTCATTTTTCCCGAACTTTATCGAAAACATCATGATCATCGTATCCTATCTACAATCAAGCGTTATTCAACATGATCTTTTCAGAATTTGTGTTCATCTTCTAGACCTAGGTTTTCTTTTGGCCGATTTCTAAATTGGGAGTTATCCGGTTTTCGAATCCAGCCTTATACCTATAATACTATGTTTTGCCACAATACAAATATTGTTTATAGTACTATTAAAATCTTCATTGGGAGAGATGACATTACATTTGATGTGAACTCCACTTTCACATAACACCAATCTGCATTACATCGAAGCCTTCTTGAGATAGCTTTATTTATTGCCTTGTCTTGCCTTATAAGTCATAATTTATGGGCTTCCAAACTCATATTTTATGGGTTTTTTAAGTTTTCGTCCAAATTTTAAAAATTGTTTTCTCAACTAATATATATATATATATATATATATAAGATTTTTCATTTTGGGAGGTGAAATTTGGGCACCTTCATTGATGGTTATTAAATATTTTTTAATGTTAAAATTTAATTAAAACAAAAAAAGACAAAAAGACAAAACTAGAAACTTAGGTTAATGAGGCAACTTAGAGCATCGTTAGAGCATCTCTAATGGATTTTCTTAGAAAGATCCTAGTCGGTGGGGTTCATAAAATAGTTAAGAAACCCTCTTAAATTCCTTATCTAAGATCCGATTTTAGAGGATCTTGCATTGTTCATGGACCCCACTGGATATGCGGCGGCCCATGATTGATGCGTTATTAAATATATTTTTTCTTTTTTTTAATTATACTGTTCATGGATCCCTTTGAATAATTAATAAACTTTGCATGTTTCTCTGTTGAAGATGGTCTTAGTTAGGCATGGGCATACGGGTATTCGGTTCGGGTCCAGGTTCGGGTCCTAACGGGTACAGGTTCCAACGGGTATACATAAATTGGACCCATTTAAGTACCTGTAATGTTTCGGGTCGGGTACAGGTTCGGGTCATATCGGTACAGGTTCGGGTCCAGGTTCTACCCAAAATACCAGAATTTTTACAGGTTTCTTTTGGGTACAGGTTCGGGTACAGGTTTTGGGTACATGTTTCGAGTATTTTTACCCAAAATTGTAAAAAAATTGAACTTAAAAAGATTGTCTAATTGTGTTTATCCAAAAACAAAAACCAAAGTTCAAAGTTCAAAGTGAAAAACAAAGTAAACATCAAATTCAAAATGCAAAGTTCAAACTCAAAGTTACAAAATATGAAATGTCTTGTACTCTTGAGTCTTGTCTTTTATTAAGTAACAGGTTCCTCTTCGGGTCCTCTTCGGGTACAGGTTCTTACCCGAACCTGTACCCACGGGTATGGTCAAAACATACCCAACAGGTTCCACCTCTAATTTCGGTCCGGGTTCAGGTTCGGTTCTTACAGGTGATAACTTGCATATTTTACACATTTAACTTTTGTTTATGCATTAGAATTAACTCATTTAGGCTGCATTTAGTGTCATATAGGTTGCATTTTGGTTTGTTTCATGTATTTCAGGTTTCGGAGCGTTAAAACGGCAAAAGTCGAAGAATTCAAGCAAAAAAGAAGTGGAAACACTTGCATCGGTTTGTTGTATCGGTTTCCCATGGCCGATATAGAAGAAATTCTTTTGCCGAGACTTGTATCGACCAGTCATATCGGTCACACCTGGCCGATACAAGAGAAGGAGAACCTGAAGATGCGTATCGACATATTGTACCGGTTTGGAGTGGCCGGTACAGAGAAAAAGGAAACGAAGCACTTGTATCGACATGTCGTATCGGCTTAGCCTGGCCGATACGAAGAAAACTGAGCCGAAGGAAGGCTACCGAAAGCGCATATCGGCCGGACCGTATCGGTTTGCTATGACCGATACGAGCTGCGAAATTAATAAGGAAAATCGGTTTTATGTTGTAAAAAGGAAAACCAATTCCTAAACCAAATTGGTTTCCTTTATTTTCTTTGGTTTTTAATATATTAGGGTTTTTCTATGTTTAGAAGGCTATTCTATCTTTTGTTTTTTTAGTTTTCATCGTTGTTTTTGCTTTGTTCTTGAACTTGAGAGATTCTTGGTGTTTGCCTTGGCGACCTTTGTGATCTTCATCAATAAGATTTTCTTGAACCTTATTCTCTTGTCTTTGTTTATGTTATTGCTTTCTTTGAATTTAATTGCTTTGAATTTCAATATGCTTAGTGAGTAGTTTCCCATAGACAATTAGGTTGGGGGAAAAAGGGTGAATCAACCCTAGGGTTGATCGATGTCTAGAACTTAAAACCCGATAAATCTTTAATCTAGTGTAACAATCTTAATGCTTTAATTGACCTGATCAATCAATTGATAGAACCCAGGAAACTTCACAACCGAGAGGTCCGTGAGGATTCCCGAACAATTACCCTAGAACTAAACCTAGCTTAACCGAGAGATCCGTGTTAATAAGTTTAGTGGTTGAATTGATTTGAACTTTAATGTTTTCTAAAATTTAAACTATCCAAGATATTGTTTTAGTTTACTTGTTAGGAAAAGGATCTCTGTCACGAGAGTGGATTGATCTAAAATCGTTTTCAAAACCTTAAAGTACTTTTATAAAAGACATCGAAAAACCTGAAAGTTGATGAACCCGTTAAAGTACCCTGACCTGGTTGTTTAGCTTTTTAATTTAAATCTTTACAACTTGCAATTTCGTTTTATTTATTTTTTAGTCTTTACAAAAGCACGTAAACAAAACCATCTTTTAAATTGCTTAGACTAAGATTGATTCCTTGCAAACTTTAGTAATTTAATTGCTCCTGATTCGGATTGACCTCAAGTACTACAATTGAGACATTCGATTAAACGGGGTAAAATCTCGTTTATCAAATTGGCGCCGTTGCCGATTCAGGAACTCGATTAAATATTAGAGTTTTGGAATTACTTGGGACTAAGTTTTAGTTACCGGATACTAATCTTTTCTTTTGTGGTTTTTCGTGCTCTCAGGTGTATGCAAAGAAGAAGTCACGGACAAAGTGATAATTTGCTCTTCTACGCCGACATAAAAGCACACGAACGAGCCATCTCTAAGGAAAAGAGACTGGATCACCACTCCGACTCATCCACATTAGAAACTTCGGGTTCAGATTCAGAATTCGAGATGGGTGATGCAAACAACGCACCTAACGTTGCACGCACCATTGGTACAGCGGATGTGCCATCAAACATCACCAACCGTAGTGGCATCACACCACCAACCATCGCCAACAACAACTTTGAGATCAAGTCTAGTCTCATTAACATGGTGTCCAGCAACAACATGGGAAATAAGGAGGAGATCAACTACATGGGAAATCAGAATGATTGGCGTTTCAACAACTATTCTCAACACCCAAACCTCTCCTACCGAAACAACAACGTAGCCAACCCCCAAGACCAGGTCTATCCCCATACGCAACAAGGAGGTTACCAAGGTAAACCTCAATACAACCAAGGCGGATACGTACCGAGACCACCACCTAATCGTCCTCCGAGGTTACAACAACCCTCCTGTCTGCTCAAGGAGTGGTTGCATCACCAGCTCCCCCGGGTGATCAAACCACTCGGATGCTAAAACAGATTCTATACGGCCAAACCCGAAGTCAAATGGAGTTCAAGCACGTTCAAGAAAGAAATTCGAGGCAAAGGTTGACAACTCTTACCATGATCTCAACGCCAAGTTTGAAACCTTGAGTATTTACTTGAAAGCCTTGGATAATCAAGTGGCTCAAATTACCTCGGCTTCTAAACGACCAATGGGCCAACTTCCGGGTAAACCTGAAGCCAATCCTAGAGAGTATGTCAACTCCATAGAACTTCGTAGTGGTACACAAACGCTTTCAAGTGATCTCATTGAGGACAATGCGAAACAAGGTGAGGGGGTGGACCACTGGTTTGAGCCGGAAGACACAGTTGTTAACGACGAGAACCCTGAGATAGTGGCAAAGGAGGAAATCGGTGATGAGAAAGATACAGGACACCTGTATCGGCCAGGCGTATCGGCCACAACTGGCCGATATCGACCACCCGTGTCGGCCATGGACAAGGCCGATACGAGCAAACAGGAGACAGGACACTCGCATCGGCCAGGAGTATCGGTTTCATCTGACCGATATCGACCACCTACATCGGCCAAGAACATGGCCGATACAGAGGAAAAATCCGAGAAAAAGAAGAAGCCCGTTTACGTGACGTCTTCTTACGTGCCTAAGCTTCCTTTTCCGGGTCGAGCCAAGATGCATCTCTTGAAGGAGTACTTTAGAGCTAAGCTCGAGAAGCAAATAAACGAGGTGCAAACTCCCATGCCTCTTGTTGACGCTTTCAAGCAAGTCCCTCACTCCACCAAATCTTTGAAAGACACCATCAAAAACAAATCCAAAAACTTGGAAGACACGGTGAAACTTTCACAAGAGTGCAGCGCGATCATTCAGAAGGACCATTCTCCTAAGAAACTTGGCGATCCAGGGAGTTTTACTTTGCCTTGCACTCTTGGTCCTTTGATCTTTGAAAAGTGCTTGTGCGATCTAGGGGCTAGTGTCAACGTTATGCCTCTATCTGTTGCTAAACGACTTGGTCTTTCTTCTTTCCAACCTACTAAGATCTCTTTGGTGCTGGCCGATAGATCCGTGAAGGTACCCGTTGGGATCTTAGAAGATATCCCGGTAAAGTTGGGGGACGTTTTCATTCCAACAGATTTTGTCGTCTTGGAGATAGACAAAGAGCTTAATAATCCACTCATCTTTGGAAGACCTTTCTTGGCAACCGCTGGAGCCGTCATAGATGTGAAGGTTGATAAGATAGATTTGCACCTTGGGAAGGACCTTGTTCAGCGGTACATCATCAACGATGTAGTCAAGAAGCCTACGGAGATGGTCCCTTGTGAAGCTTTGGTGATTGGAGTGGAAAAAGATGCTAGCAATGGTAAGTCTAGTGATGATGCAAGGAGCAAATCCAAAGCTCCAAAAGTGGAACACCAATCGCCTCCTAGGAAGTTCAGAAAGGCGCATTGGAACATGTCTCAAAACCGCGTCATTAGAAAGTTAATCAACGAGGTTAAATCTTTGAAGAAAGCTTTCAAGAAAGAAGCAAGGAGTGCTCGCTGCGACTCGGATAAAGGCAAACACAAGGATGGAGGCGAGTTTGGTGTGAAAGGAGTAAAACTCAAGCCGCCCCTGGACCACAAAGTTGTCACCGAAGGAGATTCGACATCTCTTTCAAACCCCAATGTCGCCTAAAAAGAAGGGGATAAAGTCAAGCTAAGAGACTATAAACAAGCTCACTTGGGAGGAAGTCCCATGTCTATCCTTGTATATACAATTTTAGTTTGCATTTAGATGATAATTTACTTAGAGTTTATGTCGTGTTTGATGGTTTCAGGTGAAAACGAAGTAGGAAAACGAATTCTGAAAGGGGTATCGGCCTGTTATATCGGTTGCTGGACCGATATCGGGCAAGAGTATCGGTCTGCTGAGACCGATACATACGACTTCGACTCGTCGTGTTAGTACTACTGAGGTAACACCTGAACCATGTGCATACGCATTAGTTTTTCACATTAGAGTCATTCATACATACATTTAGGAACCTTCTCCAATGCTTGTTTCACACGGAGACCGTGTGATTTAAGTTTGGGGGAGTAGTCATATTAGTTTTCGCATATTAGCATTCATAAAAAAAAAAAAAATCTGCATATAGGATTAGTTCATGGCATTTAGAGCATATGCATAGGGGATCTATGATGACGTTAACCTTGTAAAGCAACGCACTTTGTGTTTTGAACAATATCTTAGGTGTAGTATCTTCCGTAAACGAATTAGAACTCGCTGAAAATCTTAAAACCGCAACTCTAGACATTGATGTTTAAAAAGCCAATTGTGTGGTTATGAAGCTTGATAGTTCTAAGTCACCTTCGAAAAATTATCAGAACTTAAACTTGACTTTTAATTAGCATGATTGATAGTTTTCAAGAGAATTTCTATGGCTTTGTGATTTCTACGGATTGTGGCTTCCTAAACCGAAACACTTAAAGCGCAATCCGGTCATTCTCATTCTAAGGATGATTCCCCTCTCACCCCCTTAACCTTAACCCAAACACTTGTGAGAATTCTTTTCATTTAGTGATTGTTTGGTTTCGCAAAAACTTGAAAGTATAGGGAGCGACAAGAAAGGACATCCATTGGGCTAGTTTTTCCTAGACTAGTGATTTAGAAGGGGATAATGGCTAGGTGAGACACGTCTTTGAGTTTTGAAAAATAAGAAAATAAACACGAGTAATTGTAAAACACCTAGGGGGTAAAAGAATGGCTAAGTAAAAAAAAAAAAAAAAAAAAAGAAAAAAAAATCGATAAAGAAAATAAAAAAAAAAAAAGAAGAAAAGAAACTTAGCCAAAATAAAATCCTCTAAGGTAGTTAAAGAAAAGAAAAGAAGCTCAATGTTTAAGTGTTTAAATGTTTAAAAGAAAGACGATTGGTTAGTGGATAATCTTGAGTAGGAATGGATGTCCGGACTTGTATGCATCAGTTGCTTCTTGTCTTTCCTGGTTTTGCTTGGCCCTTTCACTCCCCGAGAGAAACTGCGCTACAACTAACCACATGCCTGAGTGTTAGCCTCCTTGTTTGATTCGAAATCCCGTTCTTACCTAGACAAATAGAAAAACTCTTGGAAATTTTTAATCATGTTTCATGCTTGATTGTGTTTAATTGAATGTGAAAGGTGTTTAGACTAGACAAGTGGATCACATACTTTTGGTAATAATAGCGGATTTAGACGGAGTTAAGGTAGATAGAAATAAGTAGAACTAGTTCGGTTGCGAGAGGGTACTATGTTTAAGATACTTGTTCATTACACATCCACGTTGCTTTTGGTTCTGAGGTCCCCGCCTCCACACCTTCCTAAACTTTGATGCGAAATTCTCTTACTTGAGGACAAGCAAAGGATAAGTTTGGGGGAGTTGATAGCTTGCATATTTTACACATTTAACTTTTGTTTATGCATTAGAATTAACTCATTTAGGCTGCATTTAGTGTCATATAGGTTGCATTTTGGTTTGTTTCATGTATTTCAGGTTTCGGAGCGTTAAAACGGCAAAAGTCGAAGAATTCAAGCAAAAAAGAAGTGGAAACACTTGCATCGGTTTGTTGTATCGGTTTCCCATGGCCGATATAGAAGAAATTCTTTTGCCGAGACTTGTATCGACCAGTCATATCGGTCACACCTGGCCGATACAAGAGAAGGAGAACCTGAAGATGCGTATCGACATACTATACCGGTTTGGAGTGACCGGTACAGAGAAAAAGGAAACGAAGCACTTGTATCGACATGTCGTATCGGCTTAGCCTGGCCGATACGAAGAAAACTGAGCCGAAGGAAGGCTACCGAAAGCGCATATCGGCCAGACTGTATCGGTTTGCTATGACCGATACAGGCTGCGAAATTAATAAGGAAAATCGGTTTTATGTTGTAAAAAGGAAAACCAATTCCTAAACCAAATTGGTTTCCTTTATTTTCTTTGGTTTTTAATATATTAGGGTTTTTCTATGTTTAGAAGGCTATTCTATCTTTTGTTTTTTTAGTTTTCATCGTTGTTTTTGCTTTGTTCTTGAACTTGGGAGATTCTTGGTGTTTGCCTTGGCGACCTTTGTGATCTTCATCAATAAGATTTTCTTGAACCTTATTCTCTTGTCTTTGTTTATGTTATTGCTTTCTTTGAATTTAATTGCTTTGAATTTCAATATGCTTAGTGAGTAGTTTCCCATAGACAATTAGGTTGGGGGAAAAAGGGTGAATCAACCCTAGGGTTGATCGATGTCTAGAACTTAAAACCTGATAAATCTTTAATCTAGTGTAACAATCTTAATGCTTTAATTGACCTGATCAATCAATTGATAGAACCCAGGAAACTTCACAACCGAGAGGTTTGTGAGGATTCCTGAACAATTACCTTAGAACTAAACCTAGCTTAACCGAGAGATCTGTGTTAATAAGTTTAGTGGTTGAATTGATTTGAACTTTAATGTTTTCTAAAATTTAAACTATCCAAGATATTGTTTTAGTTTACTTGTTAGGAAAAGGATCTCTGTCACGAGAGTGGATTGATCTAAAATCGTTTTCAAAACCTTAAAGTACTTTTATAAAAGACATCGAAAAACCTGAAAGTTGATGAACCCGTTAAAGTACCCTGACCTGGTTGTTTAGCTTTTTAATTTAAATCTTTACAACTTACAATTTCGTTTTATTTATTTGTTAGTCTTTACAAAAGCACGTAAACAAAACCATCTTTTAAATTGCTTAGACTAAGATTGATTCCTTGCAATTTTAGTAATTTAATTGCTCCTGATTCGGATTGACCTCAAGTACTACAATTGAGACATTCGATTAAACGGGGTAAAATCTCGTTTATCAACAGGTTCGGGTCCAGATTCAGGTCTACAGGTTCAGGTTAATATGCCCAGGACTAGTCTTAGTGGTAGTTTCTTACCAAAAGTTTCTTAATTATAATAGTAGTATTATTTATTTTTATTATATGTTTGAATTTTTTGTTTTGTTAATATTATATGTTTGAATTTCTTAACGGCCACGTGTCGGTGGACCCGCAAAAAAGTCAAGAATCACCTCTTTTATCAAAATTATTTTTTATGGTGGGACTCACCTTGAACCTTGAAGAGCTCACTTAAGATCTCCCTATAATAATGGTCTTAAGAACAGTTTTTAAAGAATTAAAAGACTTCAACACCACGTGTGTTTAATTTAACCACTTAAATTTTTAGTTATATTAAAAATAATATAAATAATATTTTTAGTTTGCGTAAAAACTCTTCATCGGTATTAGACCATCTTCATCAGAGAAACCCACAAAATTTCTTAACTATTCATTGGGACCCATGAACAGTTGGTATTAAAAAAAAGAAAAATAAAATAATTAAAAACGCATCAATCATAGATCGCCACGTATACAAAGGGCCCACTAAATAGTTAAGATCCGGATCTTAAATAGGAAATATAAGATCCAGATCTTAACTATTTAATGGGTCCCACCTGCTAAGATCTCTTTAAGAAACACAAATGGATATGCTCTTAACCAACCGATGAAGATGGTCTTAGATCCGATGCGAAAACTCCACTTCATGACTTTTGTTACCTCTTTACCAGTCAAAATCAATTACAAAACAAAAAAAAGTTAAAACTCATACAAACCAAATTTTATTTCCGGTTGGTTTCCTTCACAAAAACACCAATCTAAAGGTCAGCTGTGACTTTTCATTTTAGTTACATATGTGCAGATTCTCCTCTCTTTTTTGTCTTCGGGTCTCCCTTCGTCAATTTCATGACATATAATCCATTCCAAATATATTCTAGTGCGTATATCTTACGGTGTTAGTTTTTTCTGGGATTCAGGAGGGTCTTACGGCTGAAGAAACAGAGAAGAAAGAGCCTGATGATGCTGAACAAATGCAGGTTTGTTTCGTTTCTACGTTGTTGGATTTCGGTAGCTGACGAATGTCTTTGACCATGGCATGTGGTTGGTTCTGTGTGCAGATGACTGATGCAAGATGCAGTCAAATCAAAGTTGGCCTGAGAGATATCATCCAAGCCGGGCATGGTGACCGCTATCAGGTTCCTTTGCTTTTCCATATTTACACCGTCTATTCTCGTCTATTCTCGTATAAATTAAATACGCTTTGCTAAAACCGAAGATGAAATAGGATTTGGTATGAGACTGTGTGAGTATACCGTGTAATAATCGCGTTTTGATTTCGTTTCTTATGTATCTAGCTTGAGTGTATTGCTTGTGGCCATTCCTGGTATGCCTCGAGGGACGAGGTATCAACTCTAACTATAGACACCGTAAAACCTGCTCAAGGCACAGAGACCGAAGCCGTAAAGAAGAAACCAACAGATGAATCCTTGAAGATGACCAATGACTCGAATGCTGAAGTAGCCAAGAAACCGGAGTAAAAAAAAAAAAGAGTTTCGAACTTTTTTAACCGTATGTTTTATTTTAACCTTTTAGTAAGTCAGATCAAAGTTTATTGTGACAACAAAACCTAAGACTTTGGCATATATAAATTATCAGTAAAATCTTTGTTAGGAGCAGATTCTAAAGGTTTGTTCCACTATTCAGGAAGAGCAAAGTGATGCAGAAACTGTTATTCTTGAACCATAAGGTTTAGAGAAGCTTTTAATATGTAAAACTCCATCATATGTTTTCAAGATAACAATGCCATTATAAGAGTAAACAGCTTAATAATGTTAAGAGTATATAATATACTCCCTCCGTTTCATAATAGTAATAGTTGATGTTTTAAACAATTTTTTTTTTTTTATGAATTAGTTGATATTTTTCAGTTTTCAACGTGAAATTAATTGGTATTTTGAGTTTTCCAATGATTTAGATTATGAATGATGTGTTTCTATTGGTTGAATTATTTTTAAGTAGGAAGTTAAATGATGTTTTTACACTGAAAATAACAAAATTAAATGTGAACATAATTTTAACACCGTTAAATGCATGGTTAGTTGACCGGTCAATGGGACTAAAAAAATCAGTCAACAAAAGTTTGCTATTTATTACGAAAAGTCAACAAAAGTAAAGATTTTAAATGACATTTTAAAAGTTTGGGTTTTAATCATCCCAAATTTAAAAGTTTGGGATTTATTTGACATTTTTCCCGTAAGAAAACCCTTATTTTATATTATTAATTGAGAAGACGGAGAAAGAAAATGAGTTTAAAAATCCTATGTGTCATAACATGAACAATTTTGGTCCCACATAATTAAAAGATTCATTAAAAATTCATAAAAGCGAAAAACAAAAACTCAAATTTATCACAAAAATCTCTTAAATTGACATAATAAATGGATAAAATATTTTGAAAATGTCATAAAATATAGAAAATATAATATTAAAAAATTCATAAGAAACACAATTTTATATAATTTTTAATAGATCTTCATAATATTTATATGTTATATTCTATCACTTTAAGTTCAAAATAATGATAAAACATATTTGTTCATTTACAAAGAACAATATTATTTTGTAAAATTGTATTTAACACCAAAATTCATGTCAAATGACAAAACTTGAACGCATAATTTACGAATCATCGGTTGAACCACCGGTTCTCAAAATTTAAGCGGTTATATCCGAGTTTTTAATAGTCTGAGATTTATGACAAATACATACTAGATTGACAAACCGTTCATTGTTAAACATGTCATGTTCTGGTTTAAAAATATTATGTAGATATTGTTTTTCAACGAGAAATAGTAAATTTTACGTAATGGTAAATATCCAACATACAAATGGCAATAACAATTTTTTCAAATGATAAATATCAAAATCGTAATGGTAATAAATTTATGGCAATTCTTATGAATACCACTAAAAAAAGTTTTTTAACACAATTAGCACAGATATTCGAAAGTTTTACAAATACCATTAAAAAGTTTGTTCTCATAAATACCATTAATCTTAAATTTTCAAAATTACATATAAAACCTTCAAAAAACTATACTCTACCCCTTCAAAACTATACCTTAAACACTATATAGCGAACCCAAATGAAAAAATTTAAAATCTAAAGTGCTAAAACTCGTTTTTTGTGTTTGTGGTATTTTTGTAAACTACTACGTTTTGATAGTATTTTTGTTATAAAAAACATTTTAAGGGTATTTTTGTTATAAAAACTTTGTAATGATATTTTCAAAACATAAACTTATTTTGATGGTATTCTAAGGAATTTCTCATAAATTTATGTAAACAAAACGTTATAAAAACATTGTTCTTATCGATATTTTTTCTTATATTCCATAAATTTTTATCCCGCGTTTTACGACGTGATTCAACTTAAAATTAAAATTGATATTCCACTTCATTTTTTTAATATAATCGAATGGGCCAACAAATAAAGGTTTTAGGCCCACATTAATCCAAACTAAACAGATCAAATATATTTTGTCCCATATCGGTTTATACGTTTATATTGTTCTTGTTTATATATACCTTGAAAACTTTTATTTAATGTCGGGTTAAGTAACGAAAACCTGTGACCCTAGTGGGGACATTCCTATGGCCTAACTTGGGAACTCTTACTCATCTGGATTGAATACCCGGGGTAATGGAAACGAAACACGGTAAACAACCATGCGGACTCCTAACTGATCTGGTTTGGATTCCAACCTCGGGTACCCTTTTTCATAGCTCTATAAGTCATTTTTCCCGAACTTTATCGAAAACATCATGATCATCGTATCCTATCTACAATCAACCGTTATTCAACATGATCTTTTCAGAATTTGTGTTCATCTTCTAAACCTAGGTTTTCTTTTGGCCGATTTCTAAATCGGGAGTTATCCAGATTTCGAATCCAGCCTTATACCTATAATACTATGTTTTGCCACAATACAAATATTGTTTATAGTACTATTAAAATCTTCATTGGGAGAGATGGCATTACATTTGATGTGAAACGAAACACGGACAAACACGCGGACTCCTAAACACGGTAAACAAACACGAGGACTCCTAACCGATCCGGTTTGGATTCCGACCTCGGGTACCCTTTTCATAGCTCTATATAAGTCATTTTTCCCGAACTTTATCGAAAACATCATGATCATCGTATCCTATCTACAATCAAGCGTTATTCAACATGATCTTTTCAGAATTTGTGTTCATCTTCTAGACCTAGGTTTTCTTTTGGCCGATTTCTAAATTGGGAGTTTTCCGGTTTTCGAATCCAGCCTTATACCTATAATACTATGTTTTGCCACAATACAAATATTGTTTATAGTACTATTAAAATCTTCATTGGGAGAGATGACATTACATTTGATGTGAACTCCACTTTCACATAACACCAATCTGCATTACATCGAAGCCTTCTTGAGATAGCTTTATTTATTGCCTTGTCTTGCCTTATAAGTCATAATTTATGGGCTTCCAAACTCATATTTTATGGGTTTTTTAAGTTTTCTTCCAAATTTTAAAAATTGTTTTCTCAACTAATATATATATATATATAAGATTTTTCATTTTGGGAGGTGAAATTTGGGCACCTTCATTGATGGTTATTAAATATTTTTTAATGTTAAAATTTAATTAAAACAAAAAAGACAAAAAGACAAAACTAGAAACTTAGGTTAATGAGGCAACTTAGAGCATCGTTAGAGCATCTCTAATGGAGTTTCTTAGAAAGATCTTAGTCGGTGGGGTTCATAAAATAGTTAAGAAACCCTCTTAAATTCCTTATCTAAGATCCGATTTTAGAGGATTTTGCATTGTTCATGGATCCCACTGGATATGCGGCGGCCCATGATTGATGCGTTATTAAATATATTTTTTCTTTTTTTTAATTATACTGTTCATGGATCCCATTGAATAATTAATAAACTTTGCATGTTTCTCTGTTAAAGATGGTCTTAGTGGTAGTTTCTTACCAAAAGTTTCTTAATTATAATAGTAGTATTATTTATTTTTATTATATGTTTGAATTTTTTGTTTTGTTAATATTATATGTTTGAATTTCTTAACGGCCACGTGTCGGTGGGCCCGCAAAAAAGTCAAGAATCACCTCTTTTATCAAAATTATTTTTTATGGTGGGACTCACCTTGAACTTTGAAGAGCTCACTTAAGATCTCCATATAATAATGGTCTAAGAACAGTTTTTAAAGAATTAAAAGACTTCAACACCACGTCCGTTTAATTTAACCACTTAAATTTTTAGTTATATTAAAAATAATAGAAATAATATTTTTAGTTTGCGTAAAAACTCTTCATTGGTATTAACCAACCGATGAAGATGGTCTTAGATCCGATGTGAAAACTCCACTTCATGACTTTTGTTACCTCTTTACCAGTCAAAATCAATTACAAAACAAAAAAAAGTTAAAACTCATACAAACCAAATTTTATTTCCGGTTGGTTTCCTTCACAAAAACACCAATCTAAAGGTCAGCTGTGACTTTTCATTTTAGTTACATATGTGCAGATTCTCCTCTCTTTTTTGTCTTCGGGTCTCCCTTTGTCAATTTCATGACATATAATCCATTCCAAATATATTCTAGTGCGTATATCTTACCGTGTTAGTTTTTTCTGAGATTCAGGAGGGTCTAACGGCTGAAGAAACAGAGAAGAAAGAGCCTGATGATGCTGAACAAATGCAGGTTTGTTTCGTTTCTACGTTGTTGGATTTCGGTAGCTGACGAATGTCTTTGACCATGGCATGTGGTTGGTTCTGTGTGCAGATGACTGATGCAAGATGCTCGAGATGCAGTCAAATCAAAGTTGGCCTGAGAGATATCATCCAAGCCGGGCATGGTGACCGCTATCAGGTTCCTTTGCTTTTCCATATTTACACCGTCTATTCTCGTCTATTCTCGTATAAATTAAATACGCTTTGCTAAAACCGAAGATGAAATAGGATTTGGTATGAGACTGTGTGAGTATACCGTGTAATAATCGCGTTTTGATTTTGTTTCTTATGTATCTAGCTTGAGTGTATTGCTTGTGGCCATTCCTGGTATGCCTCGAGGGACGAGGTATCAACTCTAACTATAGACACCGTAAAACCTGCTCAAGGCACAGAGACCGAAGCCGTAAAGAAGAAACCAACGAGATGAATCCTTGAAGATGACCAATGACTCGAATGCTGAAGTAGCCAAGAAACCAGAGTAAAAAAAAAAAGAGTTTCGAACTTTTTTAACCGTATGTTTTATTTTAACCTTTTAGTAAGTCAGATCAAAGTTTATTGTGACAACAAAACCTAAGACTTTGGCATATATAAATTATCAGTAAAATCTTTGTTAGGAGCAGATTCTAAAGGTTTGTTCCACTATTCAGGAAGAGCAAAGTGATGCAGAAACTGTTATTCTTGAACCATAAGGTTTAGAGAAGCTTTTAATATGTAAAACTCCATCATATGTTTTCAAGATAACAATGCCATTATAAGAGTAAACAGCCTAATAATGTTAAGAGTATATAATATACTCCCTCCGTTTCATAATAGTAATAGTTGATGTTTTAAACAATTTTTTTTTTTTTATGAATTAGTTGATATTTTCAGTTTTCAACGTGAAATTAATTGGTATTTTGAGTTTTCCAATGATTTAGATTATGAATGATGTGTTTCTATTGGTTGAATTATTTTTAAGTAGGAAGTTAAATGATGTTTTTACACTGAAAATAACAAAATTAAATGTGAACATAATTTTAACACCGTTAAATGCATGGTTAGTTGACCGGTCAATGGTGAAGGACCCTAGGAACGGGATCACTCTAATGGTACGGTTTAGGGGATATGAACTCCGGAAAGGAGAACTGGTTGGAATGAAGGGTCGCACAAAGGTTGCGGAAGGCCTTTGATATTCCCGACTTCAAGGATGCTTGATATGACGCACAAGTCCACCACTTGAAGGGTTCTCTCGTCGTTGCTTGATATGACGCACAAGTCCAACGATTTGAGGAAGTGTTTGCTTGGATATGACTCACCAAGAAACAAGAGAAGTTCTTACAAAGAACAAAGAGTGAAACTCTCAAAAAGGTTGATAAAATATTCGATGATCTTATTCCAACAAAAAGATTACATACTTATAGTGTTTCTAGTCAAAGACATAAATTGAGGTTGTGGAAAACAATGCATTGAAAAAGAGGTCTTTGACTAATTTTTAAATGTGGCGCGGAAATTATTGTTGACCAAGCAAAGATGACCATTCGGCTGCTTTTTGTCTCTTCGGCTACTTGGTCGATTCGGCTACTTGGTCGATGTTTGATGCGCCGCGGTTTAGGAGTATCACGCACCCGGTTTGGTAATTATGGTCGGATGAAAGTTCTTCATGGACTGACTCGGTCCAAACGTGGCCTAAGTCTCTTGAAAGCTTGAGAAGCTTGGCCTTAGAGAAATCAAGATGATCAAAATGCGAGATTGGATCAAAGGGTCCGGTCAGTTCATCAACTCGGCCATCAGCACATACGGTACGGACCAAATGGTTTAGAAGGGAGAAACCTCGGTCGGACTCGGATCCGTTGGTCTTGGAAGATCGAGTTGATCGTCGAGAAAGACTTCCAGTTTGGTCGGCTTGGTTGTTTGGTCGAGAGTTTTGTTGAAGTTTTGATCCGGACGTCCGTGGGTCGATCCGGTACACGGCTCGGCAAGACTCTCGATCATATCGGCCTGCTTCATATCGGTCTGGTTCCCGATCTTCATATCGACCAGCTCCATATCGGTCTGGTTCCCGATCTTCATGTCTGCCTGGTTCCATGCTTGGTTCCTGATCTTCAAGCCGGCTCGGCTCCATGTACTCGGGGCACATCATCCCCTCCTTCTTTAAAAGGATTTGCCCACAAATCCGGATCATCTACATGAAACGGAGAAAGATCAGCAACATTAAAGCTTGAAGAAATGTCATACTTACCTTGTAAATCAAGTTGATAAGCGTTGTCGTTGATCTTCCTAAGGATCCGAAATGGACCATCGACCCTAGGCATGAGTTTTGACTTTCTTTCTTCTGGAAACCGTTCTTTCCGCAGGTGGACCCAAACAAGATCACCTTCCTTGAAAACCACCTCCTTTCTTTTCTTGTCGGCATATTTCTTGTAGCTTTCGGTTCGGGTTTTAATGTTGGCATGGACTCGTTCATGCAGCTTCTTGATAGTATCAGCCTTCCTTTTACCATCTGTGCTAACTCTTTCACTTAAAGGCAAAGGTAAAAGATCAAGTGGAGATAAAGGATTAAACCCGTAAACAACCTCAAAAGGAGAGAATTTGGTAGCCGAATGCATAGCATGATTATAAGCAAATTCTACATGAGGTAAACATTCTTCCCAAAGCCTAAGATTATTTTTAACCAATGATCTAAGTAGTGCGGATAAGGTTCGATTCACAACCTCGGTTTGACCATCAGTTTGAGGATGACAAGTTGTTGAAAACATCAATCTCGTTCCTAACTTAGACCATAAGGTTTTCCAAAAATAGCTAAGGAACTTAGCATCACGATCAGAAACAATGGTCCTAGGCATTCCATGCAACCTAACTATTTCTCTAAAGAATAAATCAGCAACTTGAACAGCATCATCAGTTTTATGGCATGGAATGAAATGAGCCATTTTCGAAAATCTATCTACAACCACAAAGATAGAGTCTCGACCAGCTTTTGATCTAGGCAAACCAAGTACAAAATCCATAGAAATGTCTACCCATGGATGAGAAGGAATAGGTAGAGCCGAGTACAAACCGTGATTTGATGCTTTAGTCTTTGATTTCTTACAAACCACACAACGGTCACAAATCCTTTCCACATCCTTTTTCAAGCTTGGCCAATAGAAATGGTCATAAACGGCCTTGTAGGTTTTCTTTATTCCAAAGTGTCCCATGAGTCCTCCGCCATGAGCTTCCCTAAGAAACAACTCCCTCAAAGAACATTGGGGCACACACAAACGGTTATCAAAGAATAAAAATCCAGAATTTTGAAAATATTTTCCATAAGCCGTTTTGGAACATTTTTGAACAATCTCCTTGAAATCGGGATCGGTTGCATACAAGTCTTTGATAAATTCAAAACCAAGCAGTTTAGTTTCAAGGGCTGAGAGAAGAGTATACCTCCGAGACAAGGCATCGGCCACAACGTTTTCCTTACCTTGCTTGTACTTTATGACATATGGAAATGTCTCAATGAACTCTACCCAACGGGCATGCCTTTTGTTCAACTTTTGCTGACCTTTGAGATGTTTTAGAGATTGGTGGTCGGTGTGGATGATGAACTCCTTCGGCCAAAGGTAATGTTGCCACGTTTGAAGAGCTCTCACCAAAGCATACAACTCTTGGTCATAAGTGGGATAGTTAAGCGTGGCTCCTCCAAGCTTTTCACCGAAGTAGGCAATGGGCTTCTTTTCCCGCATCAAAACAAGCACCAATACCCACGCCCGAGGCATCACATTCAATCTCAAAAGCCTTAGAAAAATCAGGAAGTACAAGTAAAGGGGCTTGGGTCAACTTCCCTTTGAGAATCTGGAATGCCTCTTCTTGATCTTGTTCCCATTTGAATCCGACATTCTTCTTGATTACTTCAGTCAATGGGGCGGCAATGGTACCGAAGTTTGGAACAAACCGCCTATAGAATCCAGCAAGTCCATGGAAACTTCTTACTTCACTCACGGTTGTTGGACTTGGCCAGTCACGGATGGCCTTGACCTTTTCCTCGTCCACCCTAAGTCCGTCGATACCTACAACAAAACCTAAGAACACCACGTGATCTGTTCCAAAAGAGCATTTACCAAGATTTGCAAAGAGTCTCTCTTTTCTAAGAATTTCAAGAACAGAATTCAAGTGCTTCCTATGATCGTCAAGGTTTTTGCTATAGATAAGAATGTCATCAAAATAAACTACAACAAAATGACCTATAAAAGATCTCAAGACGTGATTCATCAACCGCATGAAAGTACTAGGTGCATTAGTAAGCCCAAATGGCATAACAAGCCATTCATACAATCCTAGTTTGGTTTTAAATGCCGTTTTCCATTCATCACCCTCTTTCATCCTTATTTGATGGTAACCACTTTTCAAATCTATTTTAGAGAAAATACATGAACCATGCAACTCATCTAACATGTCGTCTAGTCTAGGAATGGGATGCCTATACTTTACCGTGATGTTGTTGATGGCGCGACAGTCCACACACATGCGCCAAGTCCCATCCTTTTTGGGTACAAGTAGTACGGGCACGGCACAAGGACCGAGGCTTTCACGGATATAGCCTTTCTCAAGAAGGTCTCCGATCTGTTTTTGAAGCTCCTTAGTCTCCACCGGATTGGTACGATAGGCTGGCCGGTTCGGCAAAGAGGCGCCCGGAACAAAATCTATCCGATGCTCAATGCCTCGTATTGGTGGCAATCCCTTAGGATTCTCATCCGGAAAGACATCGGAAAAATTCTGCAAAATATCTAAAAATTCACTCGGAACCTCCGGTGCAAGGTCAGAAGATGAAGCCATTAAAGATTCCTTATAAACGAGTAAAAGAAATGGCTTTTGAGAGTAAAGAGATTTCCCGACCTCGGTTTTCTTTGATGAAGAAATTGGAGTTTCTTTTAGACGATTCTCGGTTCGGCTAACTTGGTCTCTTTGTCCCGGTTCTTTTTGAGTTGGACCCGGTCTTGGTGAACTTCCGAAGGTGTTAACGGTACCGAGTGTGATCTTTTTCCCTTTATGGTCAAAGGAGTGCCGGTTGGTGAAACCATCATGGACAGCTTTCTTATCAAATTGCCACGGGCGTCCCAAAAGGATATGGCAGAGCGTCCATGGGCAGAACATTGCAGACGACCTCATCTTCATATCGTCCAATGGTAAGAGGGATGGTGACCTGTTCCTTGACGTATTGTTCTCCGGTCTCATTGAGCCATTCTAACCTGAAAGGATGAGAAAGTGGTCGAGTAACGAGCCCAAGTTTCTTCACAAGGATGTCACTAGCCACGTTAGTGCAACTACCTCCATCAATGATTAAAGAACAAACTTTTTCAGAAATTAAACAACGAGAGTGAAAGAGATTCTCCCTTTGTTCTTTGTCGTTGGTTTTGGGTTGTACGCTTAATGCTCTTCGAGTAACAAGAAGTGGTCCGTGATGGGGATAATCAAAAGCGTCTTCTTCCTCATCAAAGATAGGACCCAAGTCTTCCTTACTTTCCTCTTCTTCCTCGTACTCGATGTCACCATTCTCCATGAGAATCATCACACGTTGGTTTGGGCAATCCTTGGCATAGTGTCCTAGGCCCTGACATTTGAAACACCTAATGTCTCTTGCTCGGCCGGGAGTCTCTATCGCCTTTCCTTTGTCAAAACGAGCAGGAGCATCAGTTTTAAAAGCGTTATTTGTTGTGGTAGACGACTTACCCTTGTCTTGATAGCTTGGTTTAGGAGTAAAGGCCGGTTTGGGAGTAAAGGCCGGTTTTGAGTAGCCTTTTCTTTTGACTTGTTGTTCGATCAAGATGGCTTTGTGTAGCATCTCGCTCAATAGTAACATACTCTTGAAGCTCCATTCGATCTTGGATGTCACGGTTAAGTCCTCGAAAGAAATCGTGCCATAGTGGCTTCCAATGGCTCTTCTACATCCGCTTTGATCATCAAGACTTCCATCTCTTGGTAGTAGTCTTCCACGGACTTGGTGCCTTGAAGCAAACGCCTTAGCTTCTGGTGTAGTTCACGGTGGTAGTGAGTAGGAACAAATCGCTTCCTCATCAAGCATGGAAAGCTCGGCCCATGTCTCAATTGGCCTCTCACCTGTTCTCCTCCTATGAGTCACAACTTGATCATACCAGTTAATAGCATAGCCCGTGAATTCAGTGGCAGCCAATCTAACCTTTTTAATTTCAGACAAGTTTTGACAATCAAAAACCAATTCAATTTTTCTTTCCCACTCAAGGAAGGCATCCGGGTCGTTTTTACCACTAAAAGTTGGGATTTTCAGTTTTAATCCACCTAGGTTATTATTAACGTTATCGTTCCTAGCAAATGGATTGAAATCACCTTGCTCTCGGTTTCGTTGACCTCTCCTAGGCCGGTTGGTCGATCGGTCTTCATCCTCTTGGACGTCTTCCTCGTTGATCTCATCGTTGGACCGGTAGCGCCTACTTGGTCGACCTCGTCTTGCTTCGGTCCGGGCATGAGTTTGTCGGCTGGTTTGAATCTCATCAAGTCGCTGGTGAATCTGTTCTAAACCTCGCATTCATCATGTTAGTCATAGAATCATTCAAAGCACGCATTTGGAAATTAGTTAATCCATGGTTAGAGTTTTCCGGTCGGTTTCTTTCTTCGTCACTACTCATGGTTCCCGAAATTTAAAACAACAAACGTTAGATAAAACTTTCTCACTCTCTCAAGTGTTTGATCCTCGCCCACTCAAGTGTTTCCCTCGGATTTTTGGTGATCTCACAAACGAGTTTCCACTCAAGGTTCTAAGAGGAACGAGTCTAAGAATCCCAATGGACAAGTCTAAGCAAACAAAAGAGAATTTTTTTTTTTTTTTTTTGAAGATAGAAAGATAAGAGATTTTGTGTTTTGAAATCCGTTTTAACCACCTCAAAGGCTGGATTTCTCCTCAGCCAGCAGGCTTTCTCTTCCACCACCAATCCGTCAATATGACTTTGAAACTTTTTCTTTTCTTTTCTTTTGTTTTCTTTTGTTTTCTTTTTTTTTTTTTTTTTTTTTTTTTTAATCGGATGGTAATGAGGGGCCCGGATTTAAGATAGGTAGAATAAGAAGTGTTTTAAAAGAAAATGAGAAGATGAGAAGATGAAATGAATAAGAAAATACCAAAAGAGTGGCTCTGATACCACTTGAAGGACCCTAGGAACGGGATCACTCTAATGGTACGGTTTAGGGGATATGAACTCCGGAAAGGAGAACTGGTTGGAATGAAGGGTCGCACAAAGGTTGCGGAAGGCCTTTGATATTCCCGACTTCAAGGATGCTTGATATGACGCACAAGTCCACCACTTGAAGGGTTCTCTCGTCGTTGCTTGATATGACGCACAAGTCCAACGATTTGAGGAAGTGTTTGCTTGGATATGACTCACCAAGAAACAAGAGAAGTTCTTACAAAGAACAAAGAGTGAAACTCTCAAAAAGGTTGATAAAATATTCGATGATCTTATTCCAACAAAAAGATTACATACTTATAGTGTTTCTAGTCAAAGACATAAATTGAGGTTGTGGAAAACAATGCATTGAAAAAGAGGTCTTTGACTAATTTTTAAATGTGGCGCGGAAATTATTGTTGACCAAGCAAAGATGACCATTCGGCTGCTTTTTGTCTCTTCGGCTACTTGGTCGATTCGGCTACTTGGTCGATGTTTGATGCGCCGCGGTTTAGGAGTATCACGCACCCGGTTTGGTAATTATGGTCGGATGAAAGTTCTTCATGGACTGACTCGGTCCAAACGTGGCCTAAGTCTCTTGAAAGCTTGAGAAGCTTGGCCTTAGAGAAATCAAGATGATCAAAATGCGAGATTGGATCAAAGGGTCCGGTCAGTTCATCAACTCGGCCATCAAGCACATACGGTACGGACCAAATGGTTTAGAAGGGAGAAACCTCGGTCGGACTCGGATCCGTTGGTCTTGGAAGATCGAGTTGATCGTCGAGAAAGACTTCCAGTTTGGTCGGCTTGGTTGTTTGGTCGAGAGTTTTGTTGAAGTTTTGATCCGGACGTCCGTGGGTCGATCCGGTACACGGCTCGGCAAGACTCTCGATCATATCGGCCTCGCTTCATATCGGTCCGGTTCCCGATCTTCATATCGACCAGCTCCATATCGGTCCGGTTCCCGATCTTCATGTCTGCCTGGTTCCATGCTTGGTTCCTGATCTTCAAGCCGGCTCGGCTCCATGTACTGGGGCACATCAAATGGGACTAAAAAAATCAGTCAACAAAAGTTTGCTATTTATTACGAAAAGTCAACAAAAGTAAAGATTTTAAATGACATTTTAAAAGTTTGGGTTTTAATCATCCCAAATTTAAAAGTTTGGGATTTATTTGACATTTTTCCCGTAAGAAAACCCTTATTTTATATTATTAATTGAGAAGACGGAGAAAGAAAATGAGTTTAAAAATCCTATGTGTCATAACATGAACAATTTTGGTCCCACATAATTAAAAGATTCATTAAAAATTCATAAAAGCGAAAAACAAAAACTCAAATTTATCACAAAAATCTCTTAAATTGACATAATAAATGGATAAAATATTTTGAAAATGTCATAAAATATAGAAAATATAATATTAAAAAATTCATAAGAAACACAATTTTATATAATTTTTAATAGATCTTCATAATATTTATATGTTATATTCTATCACTTTAAGTTCAAAATAATGATAAAACATATTTGTTCATTTACAAAGAACAATATTATTTTGTAAAATTGTATTTAACACCAAAATTCATGTCAAATGACAAAACTTGAACGCATAATTTACGAATCATCGGTTGAACCACCGGTTCTCAAAATTTAAGCGGTTATATCCGAGTTTTTAATAGTCTGAGATTTATGACAAATACATACTAGATTGACAAACCGTTCATTGTTAAACATGTCATGTTCTCGGTTTAAAAATATTATGTAGATATTGTTTTTCAACGAGAAATAGTAAATTTTACGTAATGGTAAATATCCAACATACAAATGGCAATAACAATTTTTTCAAATGATAAATATCAAAATCGTAATGGTAATAAATTTATGGCAATTCTTATGAATACCACTAAAAAAAGTTTTTTAACACAATTAGCACAGATATTCGAAAGTTTTACAAATACCATTAAAAAGTTTGTTCTCATAAATACCATTAATCTTAAATTTTCAAAATTACATATAAAACCTTCAAAAAACTATACTCTACCCCTTCAAAACTATACCTTAAACACTATATAGCGAACCCAAATGAAAAAATTTAAAATCTAAAGTGCTAAAACTCGTTTTTTGTGTTTGTGGTATTTTTGTAAACTACTACGTTTTGATAGTATTTTTGTTATAAAAAACATTTTAAGGGTATTTTTGTTATAAAAACTTTGTAATGATATTTTCAAAACATAAACTTATTTTGATGGTATTCTAAGGAATTTCTCATAAATTTATGTAAACAAAACGTTATAAAAACATTGTTCTTATCGATATTTTTTCTTATATTCCATAAATTTTTATCCCGCGTTTTACGACGTGATTCAACTTAAAATTAAAATTGATATTCCACTTCATTTTTTTAATATAATCGAATGGGCCAACAAATAAAGGTTTTAGGCCCACATTAATCCAAACTAAACAGATCAAATATATTTTGTCCCATATCGGTTTATACGTTTATATTGTTCTTGTTTATATATACCTTGAAAACTTTTATTTAATGTCGGGTTAAGTAACGAAAACCTGTGACCCTAGTGGGGACATTCCTATGGCCTAACTTGGGAACTCTTACTCATCTGGATTGAATACCCGGGGTAATGGAAACGAAACACGGTAAACAACCATGCGGACTCCTAACTGATCTGGTTTGGATTCCAACCTCGGGTACCCTTTTTCATAGCTCTATAAGTCATTTTTCCCGAACTTTATCGAAAACATCATGATCATCGTATCCTATCTACAATCAACCGTTATTCAACATGATCTTTTCAGAATTTGTGTTCATCTTCTAAACCTAGGTTTTCTTTTGGCCGATTTCTAAATCGGGAGTTATCCAGATTTCGAATCCAGCCTTATACCTATAATACTATGTTTTGCCACAATACAAATATTGTTTATAGTACTATTAAAATCTTCATTGGGAGAGATGGCATTACATTTGATGTGAAACGAAACACGGACAAACACGCGGACTCCTAAACACGGTAAACAAACACGAGGACTCCTAACTGATCTGGTTTGGATTCCGACCTCGGGTACCCTTTTCATAGCTCTATATAAGTCATTTTTCCCGAACTTTATCGAAAACATCATGATCATCGTATCCTATCTACAATCAAGCGTTATTCAACATGATCTTTTCAGAATTTGTGTTCATCTTCTAGACCTAGGTTTTCTTTTGGCCGATTTCTAAATTGGGAGTTTTCCGGTTTTCGAATCCAGCCTTATACCTATAATACTATGTTTTGCCACAATACAAATATTGTTTATAGTACTATTAAAATCTTCATTGGGAGAGATGACATTACATTTGATGTGAACTCCACTTTCACATAACACCAATCTGCATTACATCGAAGCCTTCTTGAGATAGCTTTATTTATTGCCTTGTCTTGCCTTATAAGTCATAATTTATGGGCTTCCAAACTCATATTTTATGGGTTTTTTAAGTTTTCTTCCAAATTTTAAAAATTGTTTTCTCAACTAATATATATATATATATAAGATTTTTCATTTTGGGAGGTGAAATTTGGGCACCTTCATTGATGGTTATTAAATATTTTTTAATGTTAAAATTTAATTAAAACAAAAAAGACAAAAAGACAAAACTAGAAACTTAGGTTAATGAGGCAACTTAGAGCATCGTTAGAGCATCTCTAATGGAGTTTCTTAGAAAGATCTTAGTCGGTGGGGTTCATAAAATAGTTAAGAAACCCTCTTAAATTCCTTATCTAAGATCCGATTTTAGAGGATTTTGCATTGTTCATGGATCCCACTGGATATGCGGCGGTCCATGATTGATGCGTTATTAAATATATTTTTTCTTTTTTTTAATTATACTGTTCATGGATCCCATTGAATAATTAATAAACTTTGCCTGTTTCTCTGTTAAAGATGGTCTTAGTGGTAGTTTCTTACCAAAAGTTTCTTAATTATAATAGTAGTATTATTTATTTTTATTATATGTTTGAATTTTTTGTTTTGTTAATATTATATGTTTGAATTTCTTAACGGCCACGTGTCGGTGGGCCCGCAAAAAAGTCAAGAATCACCTCTTTTATCAAAATTATTTTTTATGGTGGGACTCACCTTGAACTTTGAAGAGCTCACTTAAGATCTCCATATAATAATGGTCTAAGAACAGTTTTTAAAGAATTAAAAGACTTCAACACCACGTCTGTTTAATTTAACCACTTAAATTTTTAGTTATATTAAAAATAATAGAAATAATATTTTTAGTTTGCGTAAAAACTCTTCATTGGTATTAACCAACCGATGAAGATGGTCTTAGATCCGATGTGAAAACTCCACTTCATGACTTTTGTTACCTCTTTACCAGTCAAAATCAATTACAAAACAAAAAAAAGTTAAAACTCATACAAACCAAATTTTATTTCCGGTTGGTTTCCTTCACAAAAACACCAATCTAAAGGTCAGCTGTGACTTTTCATTTTAGTTACATATGTGCAGATTCTCCTCTCTTTTTTGTCTTCGGGTCTCCCTTTGTCAATTTCATGACATATAATCCATTCCAAATATATTCTAGTGCGTATATCTTACCGTGTTAGTTTTTTCTGAGATTCAGGAGGGTCTAACGGCTGAAGAAACAGAGAAGAAAGAGCTCGATGATGCTGAACAAATGCAGGTTTGTTTCGTTTCTACGTTGTTGGATTTCGGTAGGCTGACGAATGTCTTTGACCATGGCATGTGGTTGGTTCCGTGTGCGGATGACCGATGCAAGATGCTCGAGATGCGATCAAATCAAAGTTGGCCCGAGAGATATCATCCAAGCCGGGCATGGTGACCGCTATCAGGTTCCTTTGCTTTTCCATATTTACACCGTCTATTCTCGTCTATTCTCGTATAAATTAAATACGCTTTGCTAAAACCGAAGATGAAATAGGATTTGGTATGAGACTGTGTGAGTATACCGTGTAATAATCGCGTTTTGATTTTGTTTCTTATGTATCTAGCTTGAGTGTCAAAAATATTTCACAAAACTACACCTAAACACTCAAAATTAAATTCAAATAAACTCTATCCACACAATCATACCCCTTAATACTATTTCTAAACACTAATTAGCGAACACAAATGAAAATATTTTAATTTTGGTAATTTTGAAAAGGGTAAATCAAGCTTTTAAAATTTTGAAAGGGTGTAAATTTGTGAAAATATTGAATTAGGTGTAGTTTTGTGAATGAATGATTGAAAGGGTGTAGTTTTGTGAATTTCTCTATATTTATTTGCATAAACACTAAAAGAACAAAATACTCTTTAGAAATTCTGAATATTTTTATTTATTTTACAAAATCAGAAAAAATATTACAAACTTCTAAATTAACTGTATATATATAAAATTATTTATAAAAAACATAAACCCGTGGTGTACCACGGGTTAAATCCTAGTCTATATTATTATTTTTGAAGTACTAATTTGAACATGTCCAAAAAATCACACTTATTTACAATCTATGCCATTGAGAATAAAAGGAAATATTTTTGAACATTTAATTACGAAAAACCAAATAAGGAAATATTACAATCCTCTAAAAAATATTAAGAAATTATGTAAAAAAATATTTGAAAAACAAAATAAAAATATGTAATTCACTTAAATATATTATTACATAGTTTTTATAAAAAATACCATTAAATTTTTTTTTAAATCAAAACACCATTAGAAAGAGTTTTTTTAAACCGTTACATTATTTTTAACAAAAAAAACACAAATTAAAAACATGTTTAATTAATATTATAAAGAATTTAAAAACGAGTTGAAACATTTTTTTGTTAAAAATATCAAACAATAAAAAACAAAATAGTTTCTTAACGGGTTCGATTTCCGGTTCGATTATAAACAAACTAATTATAATTTTTTGAATCTTATATTACATATTTAGAATATGTTTACAAAAATTATTTATATATATATAATCAAAAGAATTATTATTTTAAATAAATTTGGGTAAATCGCATAATATGATTTTTGTATTTCGATTAGGTTTCGGTTTGTATTTTGAATCCGGATATTTTCGAATCCTAAATATAATAAATAATAAATTATTGGTCTAATCAACTTACAAATTATATTAAAATTTTGCTATACGAAATATATAATAAAAATATCTATATTATTATTTTTGAAATACTTTTTTGAACTTTTCCAAAAAAACTCACTTAACTACCGAGTATCTTCTCAATTGGTTGTTTTGAAAAAACATAATCTTTCAAGGGTGCTCTTTGATTTTTTTTACGTTTTTAATTTTATACGTCACAAAAAAAATAATTTTTAAAATCTGTTTTCGTGAATATTTTTAATTTAATTTTACGAATCAGAAAAAAATATTTCAAAAATCAAAAAACGAAACTAAAATATTTATCATAAAATCACCCAAAAATGATTATAAAATCGATTTTAAAATGTTTTTTTGAATATTTTTAGAGTATAGAAACTAAAATCTTACCATTTGGGTTCGCAAACCCTAAACCAAGACCCCTTAATTAGTTTAGGGTTTAGATTTGTGAATTTTCGAATTTTTTTATTACAAATAAAAAAAAATGGGTATAAGAGATTTTTTTGGGTATAGGAGATCATGGTTTTTCAAAAACACCCGTTTGAGAAGATGACTCCTTAACTACATACTATGTCATTGGTTTTAAACAAGATAAAAAAATTTCATTAATGTTAAACCCGTAATTTAGTTAAATCCAAACAAAATACTTAAGATTAATCTTATTCTTATCTTGGACAACAATAGGATTAAGAGTTATGTTAAACTTACACACAAACATATCTTATTCTATATATATACTTTTTAAAACTAACTTAAATATCAACAAAAACAATAAAACCGATTTTCAACAAAAAAACCAAACACTAATTTCATATTTATGATATTTTTGATATAATTTTATTTTTCTTACGGAGGTCTATAAAACTTTTCAGAATATAAATATTTTTTAAAATGTATATAGTTTAATTTTATATATAATCATTGTCCATATTATAAGTTTCTATTTATAATATTATTTTAGATGTTAATAAACATCTATATTGAACATAGATAAAGTTTGTTTAAATCAATTAACACTAGCATAACAATTATTTATTAACGGGTTCGGTTTTTGGAAAAATTCTAGATAAATCACAAGAAGTTTTAAAATAATGATTAAACTTTATCATAAACAAATTTCAGGTGATTCGGGTTCAAATCTAGAAATTGGTTTTGGCTGCGGGTTTTTAGGTAGCAAAATTCTCTATTCGTTCGGGTTATTTATTTTTGGAACGGTTTTGGTTCTTTAATTTCGGTTTGGTTCCAATTATGTACTTTAAATATAATTATAATAATTATTATTTTAAATAATTTTTGGGTAGTTAAAGTAGTTTAGTTTAGTTCTAAAAATTTGAGTTCGATTTCGGGTATTATGGTTGTAAATTTCCCTATACATTCGAGTTATTTGTTTTTAGGATCGGTATTGATTTGGGATTTCGGTTTGGTTTGGGTTCGGTATTTCAGATCCGGAAGTTTTGTCCATCCCTAAATATAATAAAATAAATTTTTATAGTTTATAATAGTTTGGAATAAACCAACTTACAAATTATAATAAGGTTTTGCTATATAAAATTTAATTCTCATTATATATTTATTTGCATAAACAATAAAAAAAATCAAATACTCTTTAGAAATTTTGAATAATTTTTTTTATTTTACAAAACAGAAAAATATTACAAACTTCTAAATTAATTGTATATATATAAAACTATTCGTAAAAAACATAAACCCGTGGTGTACCACGGGTTAAATCCTAGTGCCATTATAAGAGTAAACAGCCTAATAATGTTAAGAGTATATAAAATACTCCCTCGTTTCATAATAGTTGATGTTTTAGACAATTTTTTTGTTTCAAATTAGTTGATATTTTCAGTTTTCAATGTGAAATTATTTGGTATTTTGAGTTTTTCCAATGATTTAGAGTATGAATGATGTGTTTCTATTGGTTGAATTATTTTTAAGTAGGAAGTTAAATGATGTTTTTACACTGAAAATAACAAAATTAAATGTGAACATAATTTTAACACCGTTAAACGCATGGTTAGTTGACCGGTCAATGGGACTAAAAAAATCAGTCAACAAAAGTTTGCTATTTATTATGAAAAGTCAACAAAAGTAAAGATTTTAAATGACATTTTAAAAGTTTGGGTTTTAATCATCCCAAATTTAAAAGTTCGGGATTTATTTGACATTTTTCCCGTAAAAAAACCCTTATTTTATATTATTAATTGAGAAGACGGAGAAAGAAAATGAGTTTAAAAATCTTATGTGTCATAACATGAACAATTTTGGTCCCACATAATTAAAAGATTCATTAAAAATTCATAAAAGCGAAAAACAAAAACTCAAATTTATCACAAAAATCTCTTAAATTGACATAATAAATGGATAAAATATTTTGAAAATGTTGAAAATATCATAAAATATAGAAAATATAATAATAAAAAATTCATAAGAAACACAATTTTATATAATTTTTAATAGATCTTCATAATATTTATATGTTATATTCTATCACTTTATGTTCAAAATAATGATAAAACATATTGTTCATTTACAAAAAACAATATTATTTTATAAAATTGTATTTAACCCTAAAATTCATGTCAAATGACAAAACTTGAACGCATAATTTACGACTCATCGGTTGAACCACCGATTCTCAAAATTTAAGCGGTTATATCCGAGTTTTTAATAGTCTGAGATTTATGACATAAACTTATTTTGATGGTATTTTAAGGAATTTCTCATAAATTTATGTAAACAAAACATTATGAAAACATTGTTCTTATCGATATTTTTTTTATATTCCATAAATTTTTATGCCACTTCATTTTTTTTTAATATAATCGAATGGGTCAACAAATAAAGGTTTTAGGCCCACATTAATCCAAACTAAACAGATCAAATATATTTATTTTGTCCCATATCGTTTTATACGTTTATATTGTTCTTGTTTATATATACCTTGAAAGCTTTTACTTAACGTCGGGTTAAGTAACGAAAACCTGTGACCCTAGTGGGGACATTCCTATGGCCTAACATTGAATCAAAAAACTTGGGATCTCTGGGCTCATCTAGTTTGAATACCCGGGGTAATAGAAACGTAACAAGGACAAACACGCGGACTCCTAACTGATCTGGTTTGGATTCCGATCTCGGCTACCCTTTTTTCATAGCTCTATAAGTCATTTTTCCCGAACTTTATCGAAAACATCATGATCATCATATCCTATCTACAATCAAGCGTTATTCAACATGATCTTTTCAGAATTTGTGTTCATCTTCTAGACCTAGGTTTTCTTTTTGGCGGATTTCTAAATTGGGAGTTATCCGGTTTTCGAATCCAGCCTTATACCTAATACTATGTTTTGCCACAATACAAATATTGTTTATAGTACTATTAAAATCTTCATTGGGAGAGATGACATTACATTTGATGTGAACTCCACTTTCACATAACACCAATCTGCATTACATCGAAGCCTTCTTGAGATAGCTTAATTTATTGCCTTGTCTTGCCTTATAAGTCAGGTTTGAAGAGAGTAAACCTACAAAAGAGAGTTTACACACAATGATCATAATTCATAAGAATCATCATATACACTAAGCATAGTAAGGTTAATTAATTAATCACAAGACTACTAAAATTAGTCGTATAGCCACTTAACTAAACACAAACTGTACAAGAAAATATATGGAGAAAATTAAAAGGTCATGAAAACACACATAAAGCTACAAAAAAATCAACAAATAATTTAGACATGAAATTTTTGCCATTTTCGTTGGCTAATTATTTCATGTGGCTTTTTCGTGGTTTTCCATTTATGTGTGTGTTTATATATGTTTTTCAAGACTTTTTTAATTAGCGAATAATATTTTCATGACTAGTTTGTGGCTAGCATATGATTATACGAATGCTTCTTTTAGTTGTGAAAAAGTTGAAAGGTAAGGTCTTTGTGCTTACAGGGCCCGATCCTAGGTAATATAATGCCCAAATCAAAAAAAAAAAATTAACCACTACACTATAAAAATTTCTGAAAATTTTATGCCTAAAGCACATGCTTTACCCGCTTTAGCTCATGGTCGCCCCTGTGTGCTCAAATGTGTGATTGAGTTCCTGCCATAATCATCAAATTTCGTGGATGTTGCTATTTCTCTTGCCGCTCAAAATCGCAAAAACCAAGACTCTTAAAATATATACATTTAGACGTGGTGGGGAATTGGCCATGCATCATGTACACCAAGGAATGTTGCCACTAGAAAATTCAAGAAAGACAAATTTATGAAAAGGAACAAGAAAGAGAGATTTATCTTCGTTTTATTTTTAAGGATTTACAATTTAATGGGCCTCTAAATAAAATTCTTAGGCACATATTTACCAAAATTAAACAAATAAAAATGTATTTTGTCCCGCATCGGGTTTTTTGTTTATAATGATGTTGCTTATTTATACTTTGAAAACCATTAACTAAACATCGAGCTAAGTAACTAGAGCTTGTGACCCTTGTGGGGACATTCAAATGGAAAAAATTATATATATGACTCCTTCGACTCTTGGGAACTCTTGACTGATCTGGTTTGGATTCCTATTTAACACGAACACACTTTTTCTTATCTATATTTATGTGAGGAGTTTAAGTCATTTTCGCGAAGTTAATTGAAAACAACTTTCTTTTTAAATCATCATCATTATATTCTATCAACAATCAAGTGTTTTTGAGATGATTGTTTTCTAGAATTGTGTACATCTTCTAGACCTAGGTTTGTCTTTTGGTTGATTTCAGTCGCGACTTAGGCCTCGGGTGGCATGGCGTGCTTTTGGTCAACTATTTTACTCTTTCCGGTACACCATTGATAAATTTTCCATAACAAGTATAAGTTAAAACTCACTTTGAACTTTGAAAATATAAGAGAAAACAATTTTCTCTCTCTCTCTAAGCAACACCACAAATCAACTTATACTTTATAGGCCAGCATTTAGGTCAACTTTCCGAAAAAAATTTATTTGATGTATTCCGACAAAAGTTGATCTAAATGCTGTCCTAAATCCATTCTCAAAAACGTATATTAACACTTGATTGATTTGTTTGGCTATAAAGTGGCCTTCCCAAAAAATTATATAAACAAAAGGTAATGAGGGAGACAAATTGAGCAAACCATATTTTTTGTTTTTTTATTTCAAGGTTTTAGTAAATATAAACTGGATATGAAGCATATATGCAATCTTCGACTAGGAACCAAGGGTTGTTATTCAATTATGTATTTGAAATCCAAAGTATTTAGGTGAGATTTTAAAATCTAAGCACATGAATTATATTTGTTTAATGATTTAAAATCATTTATAATAGAATCCATGAAAAATACTTGGGTTCACCCCTAGGTGAACCTTCTCATTCACCTCATTTATTACTAACCAATCAAATCACCTCTTTCTAATTTTGTAGCCTTTTTAATTTTATAAACCATAAAAATTATATTTTATTTAATTTAACGAATTTGATAGAAATATTTCAAAATTCGAAAAAACAATTTAAAATATTTTCGATAGAATCATCAAAATATGATATAAAAACGACATAAATTACTTTTATGTTGAATTTTAGGGTTTAGTATTTAAATATTTGCGTTTGGGTTCGCAAGTCCAAATTTAAGACCCTTGGATTAGTTTAGAGTTTAAATTTGATGAGTTTTGAGTTTTTTATTACAAAAGAAGCATGAGAGAAGTTTGCACATAATTAGGATTTATGGTTTAAGGTTTGGTGTTTAGTGTTTATGATTTATTTTAATTTTTCCATAATCTAATTTTTTTAATTATTTAATTTAAATTTATTTAATTCACTAAATTATTTGGATTTAAAAAAAAATACAAGGCATGATTCAATTGGTTAATAATAAAGAGGTGAATTAAAAAATGGGTAAATTTGTTGAATGGACCATTTTAAGAAACTAACTAAAAAAATAGGCAGTTTACTATGTACAATTGGCAAAATAGGTCTGTAGGGCCCTCCGGTGGGACCCACGCATGTAATACAGAAAATAGGAAGATTACGAAACTGCCCTTTGTTATTCATATATATATATATGTGTATTTTTGTATTGTTGTATTGTTATATGTATATGGTATTTAATGAGAGTGTAAAGCATTAAATGAGGGTGTAGGTGAATTAAATGAGGTGTATTTAATGGTATATGTATAGGTGAATTAAATGAGGATGTAATATTTCTTTTTTTTTTCTTTTTTTTTCTTTTTTTCTTTTTCTTCCGTTTTCTTTCTCTTTATTTCTCTTTCTTTCTCTTTCTTCTTCTTTCTTTCTCTTTCTTCCTCTTTCTTCCTCTTTCTTTCTCTCTTCTCTCATATCTTCTCTCTTTTTTCTTTTCTTTTCTCTTGATTCAAACTTATGTTTTATTTTTTCAAGTTTTCTTTCTCCTTATTCATGTTTCTTTCTCTTAATTGCATTCAATAACATCCAGTTGCACAATTTAGTGGACGGTGTACAATTGTTGGATGCACAGTTTAGTGAACGGTGTACATCCAGTCAGTCATTTGTACAGTGTCCATGACTGACTGAGACAACTAGTCTATACAGAAGAAGATTTGCATTGAAGATTGTACAGTGTCCAGAAGAAGATACCTATTGATTCGATTACAAATATTTGCACAACTTTTATACGATTTAGTGGACAACCGAATATACATTTCAGCTGAAAAATGTGTTATTCATTTGTCCAGTGTCCGAAACGAAGTTAAGAGAGAGAAAGAAACATGTGTGAATCAAACGAAGTAATTCATCTGTCCAGTGTCCGAAACTTCTAATTCGAATCATCTTTACAATGTTTGTTCAACATCCGCTAAAAATATAACATGTAGATGAGAGAGAAAATGAAATTTGTACAACTCTATATATATATATGAATGTTATTCATTTGCACCATCCAGTATCAATTAAAAGATATAACAATCATTTTCGTCATCCAGTATCCAGTGTACGATAAAAATGTACTCGAGTTTGTACAGTGTACGATTTTACTTATATAATTTTATATATACAGAAAATAATATCGTAATATATGTTGGACAATATGAATGTACAACTTAATTCGTATAATTATACGGTGGATACTTATATGCATAGTGTATGTATAATATCCATTAAAAATATAAAAATTTGATATTGTACGAGACTGAAAGCTTATAAAATAACTAGAGATAATAATTGTTGATATTAATTTATATAATATAATATTTATATGTATAATGCATGAGACAATTAAGAAGATGAAAGAAATAAAAAAGAAAATGGAAGAGAAAACAAAAGAAGAAGAAAGAGAAAAAGAAGAAGAAAGAGAAAAAGAAGAAGAAAGAGAAAAAGAAAAGAAGAAAGAGAAAACAAAAAGGTATTTTAGGAGGAAATATACAAATAAATTAAATAATATTGAGGTATTTTAGAAGTGACAAATTCGTAATATAAGAAGAACATATACCTATAAATGGAAAATCAAAAGACCCTACACATGGGAGAGAGAAAACTGTCCAAAATGCAATATTCCCCTAAAAAGTGACTATTTGGACAATTATCCCTTAAAAAATTCACCTAGATGTGAACCCAAGTATTGTTCTTATAAACATGTAAACATGTGATGGAGTTTTACATATTATGAGCTTCTCTAAATGTTTAGTAAAGTATCAAAGATAATAATTGAGATATGCCACAAAGTTAGTCTTAGATATTTTTGTTGAAGCTTCATGTAACTTACTACAAAGGCTAAAATGAAACCTAATTTTATTTCACATCCAAAACTATAAAAACATAACGTTGAAAGCTAGAAAACCCTTTTACTATTGTTTCTTGATCGTCTTCATGGATTCGTCTCTCGGTTTCTTCTCTACGGCTTCACTATCTGTGCCTATAGTTAGAGTTGATACCTCGTCTCTCAAGGCGTACCAAGAATGGCCACAAGCAATACACTCAAGCTAGATACATAAGAAACAAAATCAGAGTCACATACCAAATCCTATTTCATTTTTCGTTTCGTTATCCGAGAATCGAGCATAAGAACCTGATAACGGTCACCATGCCCGGCTTGGATTATATCCCTCAGGCCAACTTTGATTTGGCTGCACCTCGAACATTTTGCATCAGTCATCTGCAGACAAAACCAAGAGACAACTCCTCTGTAGGTCGTTTTGGTGAAACCAAAATCTAAGAATGACACTTTTCGCTTTTTTTTACGTTTACAATTTTATAAGTCACAAAAAAAATTATTTTTAAAATCTGATTTCGCCAATATTTTTAATTTAGTTTTACGAATCTGTAAAAAATATTTCAAAAATCAAAAAACAAAATTAAAATATTTTTCATAAAATCACCCAAATATGATTATAAAATTGATTTTAAAATGTTTTTTTGAATATTTTTAGGGTATAAAAACTAAAATCTTACCATTTGGGTTCGCAAACCCTATACCAAGACACCTTTATTAGTTTAGGGTTTAGATTTGTGAATTTTCGAATTTTTTTATTACAAAAAAAAAAAAATGGGTATAAGAGATTTTTTTGGGTATAGAACATTTTGGTTTCACCAAAACAACCTTTTAAGATTTTGTCTCCAAAACGAACTACATCATTCATCTAACAAAGTAGATATTAAAACTTCGGTTAAAAGAAACGAAACAAACCTGCATGTTTTCGGTATCATCATGCTCTCTCTTCTCTGTTTCTTCAAAGGTAAAACCCTCCTAAATCCCATAAATAAAATATTAATACTCTCTAATACTTACATATATGTGACTAACATGAAAAGTCCTAAACCTTTAATTCAATGGGTGACATGTTGAGAATCTTTGCAGGCTTTAACTCGCCATTGACCAGTCGCCTAGCTAGCATTGCAGTGTTCTGTAGAAAAAAAGGAATATTAATTACTCTATAAATACACAAACAAACACACGGAATCAAGAGCACAAAATAAAGAAGAGAAGTAATGATATCACGCGAGTTAATTCATATTCTAACCTTGAGATTGAAAACCAGTGTTCTCATCTTTTGATTATATTTATGATAATCATTTGCAAGGGAAGCATGTGTAGCCTTCTCAAGAGCGCACACAGGAGGAACCGCAATATCCCGCCAGCGAAAAGTCTCATCCTATCAAGCATTTTCAAAACCAAAGTGTTAGAGCATATCCATTGGTGTTTCTTAAAGAGATCTTAGCAGGTGGGCCCCTTTAAATAGTTAAGATCTGGATCTTATATTTCCTATTTAAAATCCGGATCTTAACTATTTAGTGGGCCATTTGGATACGTGGCGACCCATAATTGATGCGTTTTTAATTATTTTATTTTTCTTTTTTTTAAACTAACTGTTCATGGTCCCAATGAATAGTTAATAAATTTTGTGGTTTCTCTGTTGGAGATGGTCTTATTTCATTAACAAATGAAATTTTAATGTGAATGGTGACTTGTATGAAGAGTGATAATACCTTAAGTGGATTTACTTCATGACCAGCTTCTTTGTTATCTGTGACCGTATAGCATACATGTTGGACAGCTTCAAGGAGCTTCCCCAAACACTTATCGCGATGAGCATCACCCGTTAGCGAATCAAACTTCTCTAAGATAGCATAATGCTCCGATGAAGTAGCAGGGCCACTTCCAGGAGTTTCAGCTTTTAAAGAACCATCTTCTTCTTTTCTAACATCGACGGGAGTTGTGCTGAATTTACGGGAAGCTCTTTTAGCCTTCGAAAGATTCTCTTGATCATCAGAAGGCATTTCCTCAGGTTCAAGGTCAGGGAGATCGCCCAAACGCGTCATCGACTTCGCAACAAGGAGGTCTATCTCATGTGGATTAAAGTATTCATAGTCCTTATCGGTCAGTTTCTGTAGCTTCTTCTCCACTGTATCATACACTTTTTGTACGATAAACCCGGGGTGGACTTTGCGTTTCGGAAGCTGCTTGTGGGCTGGCAAAAAATGCACTATGCATCGGTGTATCACAGATTCGGCTGGCACTTCGTCGCGATGGAAGCTGTAGAACAGTTCTCGTGTATCGGTATCGCTTGTTTGCCAGTTTCCACCGCCTTTTTTCTCCGCTTCCTCTGGACGATAAAACCATTGTCCTAGAATCATCACGCTCCCGTCTTTTGTTTGTGTGATATCCTGCCAAAGGAAACCAGTCGTTACTTCGAAGCCGATGACACAACAAGAAGGAGTAAAAGCATATACAAAAAAATCTAGCACAATGTACAAGAGTACCTTAATAATCGCGACATAGGGCTTTTGAGTTTGGTCTTCTGAGACAACCAACACCGAATCCTCCTACACATAAAGAGAGATCATTATAAACAAAACCCTAGACAGAAACATTCTTGTTTTTACAAAGGTTTATGTCCAAGTAAACCATCCTAATGTCACACAGAAATCAATTCTCTTACCAAAACCATAGATCTCAGTGTCCACAACAACAATGTAATAACAACAAAGCAAGCAAGCAAGAAACAGAACAAAGTGCACTTTGCAGAAGATACAAATCCATCATAAAACATCAAAATCAGAGATAACACAAAACTTAAACTCACAAGCTCATATATGTTGCCATCATATTCGAATTTAGCGAAATGGGTTCTTCTTCCTTTGCCTTTACCACCAGTGACATTGACAGATTCTCCGATAGGTCTCGCGTCGTCTGGCTTCTCCTCCTCCTCCGTTTCCTTCTCTTCCACGACCACGTCGTCGTGGTTCACTTTCTTTTCACGCTTGACTTCGGTTTTCTCCGCATGGCTTCTCGAGATCCTTCCCTTTGATTTCGTCGCTGGCACGTAGTCGTCTTCTTCATCGTCGCTGGATACTTGAGCGAATCGCCGAGACATGACTATTGTTTTTTTCAGAAGAAAATAACCAAATAGAGAGAATCGAGAAAATAAAGGTAGTGAATAAAGTGGGTCCCATTATTATGCTTCAAGTCAACACAAATATATATATTTGCAGGGCAAGATTGTAACAATTATACAATCGTTGAGAAAACAAAATAAATTTCACGTTTAAATTTGAACGCGTAAGATATTACATAAAATGTCATTAAATTAAATTATTTAAATAAATTTCATTAAACAAATTTTTGACATATTAAAAAATTTGAAATTATCATTTATAAAAATATAAAGAAAATATATGTATAACAATAAGATCTTTAGACCAACATTATAGGGGGCTTCTACAAGGCTTTTGTGGCCCAAAAACATTAAAAAAAAATAAAAAAATTAAAAAATATGAGGAAGCGCATATGGAAACTCTTAGGTTAGAGTCGCTTCTTCATTCTCCTCTCTCCTTCCTCCGCCTCTCTCCTTCCTCCGCCTCTCTCCTTTCTTCCTTCTCCTCTCTCCTTACCTCCGCCTCTCTTCCTCTCCTCTCTCCTTTCTTCCTTCTCCTCTCTCCTTTCCTCCGCCTCTCTCCTTCTCTCCTCTCCTCCACTTCTCTCCTTCTCCTCTCTCCTTTCTTCCTTCTCCTCTCTCCTTTCCTCCGGCGATTCCAGGTTTCTCTCCGGCGAATCCGGTGTTCTCTCCCCGATATCGGCCTCATCATCGACGAGATCCGCCCCCTTTCCGACGAATCCGGTGTTCTCTCTCTCAAAGGTTTGTTCTTCATCTCTCTGAAAAATTTCTAAATTTTTTTTTTAGGAACCCTATATTGATTCTACCTATAATCACCCTCTTTTATTATAAATCTACATAAATCTCTTTACCAACATTTTATTATTTAAATATTACCTAAGAGCCAACAAACAACTCCTCCTATAATGATGCTCTTACAATATCTTTTTTTTATAAATGGATATATTACTCTAAATGAAAATATTATTATTGGAATTTTATAAAATATTATTATTGGAATTTCACAAAACTATACCATTTCAAACATTCTTTCATAAAAGTACACATAATTCAATATTTTCTATATTTACACCTAGGGATGCTAATTATGGGTAAAAACCCATTGGGTACCCGTGACCCGATCTGAAATTGAAGCCCCATGACCTGAATTTATTTTGTTGATGTTGATAGGGTTTAACATGGGCAAGTTTTTTTTACCCTAAGTCTCAATGAAGTTTTACCCTATTGGGTGTCGGGTACCTATGGGCTTTTTAAATCAATTTTTATTTTTTCTGAAACGATGTGTTTTTCTCCATAAAATTGAAATAATGTATTTAGAAAACAAAACATAAAACCCCTAAACAAAAACGATGAGATCGAAAATCAAAAATTTTAATGGAAGCTTGATTTACTACTCTGTCACCCCTTTGTATGTAATCAATCTTTTTCTCGATCTCTCAATTTCAAAATCAAATATCTTTTATATATGGGTGTTTTAGGTTTAGATCGTGCCTATTCAATTCGAGATTCTAGAATTTATGGGCTTAGTATAGAGAGACTTGTGTTCGTTGTTGTTTGTTTATGAAGAGTTTGAAAGTAATAATTAATTCATATATTACTTATTTAAATTTAATTGTTATTAATGTTTTTTTAAAAAAATTGTAGGTATTATTGAAGATTATTTTGATGATAAAAATGAAGACACTACAAATATATTATATGATCATTTCGGATATATATAGAATAAACACACAAAAACATATTTATTTTAAAATTGAAGCGGATACCCGCGGGTTACCCTAAATTGTATAGGGTAGAGTTTGGGTTACCCTACCAAGACTTTACCCTATCCGGGTTTTTTCAAAACAGGTTTTTTCTGGGCATGTTTTTTTCGGATTCGGGTAGGGTAGGGTAAAATTACCCATGACAACATGATTGATTTACCCTTTAAAAATTATCAAAATTTAAAACAAAATTCATTTGTATTCGCTAATAATATTTAGAATATAGTATTAAAAAATATGATTGTATAGGTAATGTTTATTTGGATTTAATTTGTATTTGTATTCGCTAATTAATAACAAAACAAAAAAGACCATATAGAAAAGGAAAGAAAACTAATAAGGAAAAAAGTAGGGCAATTCTTATGAATACCACTAAAAATGTTTTTTTAACACAATTAGCACCTATTTTCGAAAGTTTTACAAATACCATTAAAAGTTGTTTCTCGTAAATATCACAAATCTTAAATTTTCAAAAATACATCCAAAACTTTCAAAAAACTATACCCTACCCCTTCAAAACTATACCCTAAACACTATATAGCGAACCCAAATGAAAAAATTTAAAATCTAAAAGTGTTAAAACTCGTTTTTTGTATTTGTGGTATTTTTGTAAACTACTACTTTTTGATGGTATTTTGTTATAAAAAACATTTTAATGGTATTTTTGTTATAAAAAACTTTTTAAAAGTATTTTTAAAACAAAAACTTATTTTGATGGTATTCTAAGGAATTTCTCAAAAAAGTATAACATATCACAAAGACTACATCTCTCTATATATAGATATCTAAAAAAAATTAAATTTCAAATAGCTCCAACTATCTAAGCGAAAAAAACAAAGCAATTGGATGATAAAAATAATTATTATTTATCGACATCGTAAAAACTTGTTAGTTTCCAATTAATTTTTATACTAATGAATTTCATTTTTGTTAAAAGATTATATACTAATGAAGTTAGTTTTTAATATTTATAATCTCAATAAGATGGTGATATAAATATTATTTTTGATTTAGAAGTTTTATTTATAACCACTGAGATAAAGTGTATATAAGAAAGATTTTAGAAGGAAGAACATGAACAATATGTGTATTAGGATGAAAACATTCATATTAGGTTTAAGATGTTACAATAAAAATTTAGTATCAATATTCTTAATATTTTTTAAAATACTATTTAATCTTTTTCCAGTTTTCTATTTTGATTTATACGGGTTTTGAAATATTGTATTAAGATCCCGCGTATACACGAGTCTTTATCTAGTAGCTTATAAGACCAGACAATAATTAAGTTGTCTCAAGCAGGTTTTGTTGTAATGTAGATTGTTGTTTTTGTGAAGAAAACTAACCGGAAATAGAAATTGTTTTGTATGAGTTTAACTCTTTTTGTTGTGTAATGTAAATGACTTTTAGGTCACCTATATTCTAGTAGTAAAGAGGTAACTAAAGTCATCAGAAGAATAGAAGAATATATATGAAGTGGAGTTCACATCAATTGTAATGTCATATCCCATTTACACAATAAAGAATTTAATAGTAATATATACAATATTGAATTTCTTCAATGTAATGAGAGTCTAGTCATGGAACTCATAATAGCTTACTATATGGAATGGCTATGAATATGGATGTGTAACTTCCACCCTAACAGATGAGGTAATGGCACATAAATCTATTTAAAAGAAAAATAAATTTGTTTTCGATTCTAATTTGTAGCTTTAAAGTTGTTTATAAAGAACATAAATATAAACAACATAAACCAATGTGGGAAAAAATACATTTGATTTTTTTTTATGGACCTAAGACCTATTTTTCGCGGTCCATTAAATTATAAAACCTTAAAAGAAACAAAAAAAGTTAAACATCATATCGACGAACACTAGGTCTATAAATCTACCGAAAGACAACTTAGGTGTAGATGATGAACTCAAGTCTTGAAAATAACCTGCAGTAGAGTTTTTTTTTTTCTTTGTTAAAAACTTGCAGTAGAGTTAGTGATTAAAAAAAGATATTCAAAATGTATGGTATTTTGTTGAGATTATAAAATCTACAGGAATTCACAAAACTACACCATTTCTTTGGTAATTTTTAAAAGGGTAAATCAAGTTTTTAAAATTTTGAAATGGTGTAAATATGTGAAAAAATTAAATTATGTGTAGTTTTGTGAAAGAGGAGTTGAAAGGGTGAACAAAATTCTTCTACACCATTATTCTCTACAGTAGCTAATTAGTGTTTAGGGTATAATATTAAAGGGGTATAATTGTGTGGGTAAGGTTTATTTGGATTTAATTTTGAGTGTTTAGGTGTAGTTTTGTGAAGTATTTTTGAAATGGTGTAGTTTTGTGAAATGTAATTCAAATGGTGTAGTTTTGTGATTCTCCCTAAAATCTAAACCCATAGGTTCTGAACAATACTTGGGTTCACCCCTAGGTGAACTTTTTAATTTGTCTCCTTTATTATTAGTCAATTGAATCATGTCATGTATTTTTTTTTAAAATCCAAATAATTTAGTGAATTAAATAAATTTTAATTAAATAATTAAAAAAATTAGATTATGGAAAAATTAAAATAAATCTTGTTAGGATTATGGGTTTCCAACTTAAAACCAATTGGCAATAAGTGGAGGGACTCATATCCCTTATATATTAGTCTATAAGACTTTGAGTACTCGATGTGGGACATTTATCCCTAATACGCCCCCTCGAGATTAATGAGTCTCGTAAACCATTAATCTCGGATAGTTTTGGCAAGAGAGGCGGACCAGTCGGTTCAGACCTGTGATCGAATCGAGATTTGATACCAGGTTAGGATTATTGACTTCCAACTTAAAACCAATTGGCAATAAGTGGAGGGAACCATATTCCTTATATATTAGTCTATAAGACTTTGAATTTCCGATGTTGGACATTTATCCCTAATTAATCTTAAACACTAAACACCAAACTTAAACCCTAAACCTAAATTATGTGCAAACTTATTCCATGCTTCTTTTGTAATAAAAAACCCAAAGCTCATCAAATCTAAACCCTAAACTAATCCAAGGGTCTTAAATTTGGATTTGCGAACTCAAACGCAAATATTTAAATACTAAACCCTAAAATTCAACACAAAATAATTTATGTCGTTTTTATATCATATTTTGATGATTTTATCGAAAATATTTTAAATTGTTTTTTCGAATTTTGAAATATTTCTATCAAATTCGTTAAATTAAATAAAAAATATTTTTTATGGTTTATAAAATTAAAAAGGCTACAAAATTAGAAATAGGTGATTTGATTGGTTAGTAATAAACGAGTTGAATGAGAAGGTTCATCTAGGGGTGAACCCAAATATTTTTCTGTTTATAAGAGTAATCAGCCTAATAATGTTAGACTATATAATATACAATTGCTTCAAGATGGATAAATAATTGAACGAACCCAACATAGCATAAAAGAACAAAGACCCTCGACGCGAATATGTTATCCGATTGTGAAGGAAAATTTCCGGTGATTAGAAGTTTAAGACTTTTTTAACATTTATAACACTTTTCACGTATCACAATTCATAGTCTAACATAATCTTAGCAAAACCCTTATTATAATCACTATGTAGAAGAGAAAGAGGGAGAGAGAAAATATGAGCAAGACAAGATCATAAGAAGAAAGATGCAAAAGAGTGTAATTTTTGAGATTCCGCTTCTTTTTTTTTGGAATGTATAATAAGATATTGACCGTGAAATAACATTGTTCTTTATCAAAGCAACATCATCTTATATTATTAATACATAAGATGGAGAGAGAAAATGAGGTTGAAAATCTTACGTGTCATCACGTGAGTAATTCTGACCCCACATCATTAAAAGATTTATTGGAAATTCATAAAAACCCAAAACAAAACTCAAAACAAAAGCCCAAATTTATCACAAAAGTCTCTTAAACAAACATAATAAATAGATAATATATTTAGAAAATGTTGAAAAGCCCCTAAAATATAAAAAAATATAATATTAAAAAATCCATAAAAAACACAATTTATAATTAAAAATAGATTTCCCTAATATTTATATGTTATATTTTATCACATTATGTTTAAAATAATGATAAAACATATTGTTCATTTACAAATAACAATATTATTTTGTAAAATTGTATTTAACACCAAAATTCATGTCAAATGATAAAACTTGAACACATAATTTACGACTCATCGGTTGAACCACCGGTTCCCAAAATTTGAGCAAAGAATTTTCGGATAAGTTTATACATGAAAGAGTGATTCAACTTTCATAGAAAATATGTTTAAAATATGTTTAAAATATTTAAAAACCTACAAAATATGATTTTAAAAAGCCAATGAAAAACAAAATTTTATAATTTTCCTAATGTTTGTATGTTATATTCTCGCACAAAACAATGATAAAACATATTGTTCATTTATAAATATCAATATTATTTTGTAAAATTGTATTAAGCATCAAAGTCCATGTCAAATGGCAAAACTTGAACACAAAATTGACTTGAACCATCGGTTGACCCACCTTTTCCCGAAAGTTCAGTGGTTTTATCTGAATTTTTAATAATCCAAGTTTTATGACAAATAGAGACCGAATTGACATATTTTTCATTGTTAAACGGGTCATATCATGGTTTCAAAACACTATGTAGTTATTGTTTTTCAATGATAAACTTCAAATTAAACTCCGCGTTTAACGCGAATCACATGACATTCAAATTCTTTTTATCTCATTTTATACTACACATTGTTTTTTACCAATAAATATTTCTTCTTTTATTCCGTAAATTTTTATCCCGCGCCAAGCACGGGCAACTTTCTAGTATAAATCTATTTGATCAGATATTTATCATAAAGTCTTTATTAACAATAAATGCAATTTCACATTTTAAAGGGGTTTATAATCTAATGGGCCACGAAATAAGATATTAGGCCAAAATATTATTCCAAACTAAACAAATCAAAAATATTTTGTCCCATAGTGGTTTTATGAGTTTATATTGCTATGGTTTATATATACTTTGAAAGCTTATATTTAACGTCGGGCTAAGTAACGAAAGCTTGTGACCCGAGTGGGGACAATAATATGAATATTTGACTCAAACACGGGGAAACAAATTTGGGAATTCTCGACTGATCTGGTTTGGATTCTCACCATGGGATCCTTTTTTCTATATATATTGTGTATACATTTTCTTATCTCAATGATTGTAAGTAAAACTTTGGGAAATTTAGTAGATTTTTTACTTTTGTTTTGTAATTTTGAATAGGATAATTTAAGTTTTCTAATTAGGAAAATAGGTCATTTTAATTTTCAGAGCATACGAAAAAACTGTTTTATCTTTTTAGTATTTAACAAAATCTATTCATAATTCACCAACCATTATTCACCATTTACCGACCATTAGTCACAAAAAAATTTAACATTCACCGACCATTAGTCACAAAAAAAATTTAAGCATGAAATTTTCCGTGGGTTTTCCTTGGCTATATAGCTTCTTGGCTAATTATTTTGTGGTTTTTTCGTATATTTTCCATCTTTTTGTGTGTCTATTTATGTTTTCATGACTTTTTAATTAGCTAATAATATTTGCATGACTAGTTTGTGGCTAGCATATGAGTACACGAATACTTTTTTTAACTTGAAAGGTAACCTCTCTTTGCTCACATGTGTTATTAAGTTCTTGCCATAATCATAAATTTCGTGAAAGTTGCTTTTTCTCTTGCCCGCTTATAATCTCATAAACTAAGACTCCAAAAATGTATACATCAGATTTGTTGGAGAAATGTAGAAGAAAAATTTATGAAAAGGAGGAAGAAAGAGAGATTTAACTTGTTTTTTTTAAATAATTTTTAAGGATTTATAATTTAGTGGGCCACGAAATAAAGGGGGTGTTATTGGTTGTAGATATTTAAATCAACTCCAATAGATTTAGATTTCATAAGATTTTTTAAAATCTAATGAATTTTAAATGATTTACTATTGATTTTAGATTGATTTTAGATTGATTTACTTATAATGATTGTAGATATTTAAAACAACTCCAATAGATTTATTAGATTGATTTTAAAACCATCATGATTGATTTGAAAAAAACATGATTTCACAATAGATTTGAACTCTTTAATATTTCATTTCTCGTACATGTAAATATGAAATATGTGAATTGGCTAGTTGTGAAGAAAACTAATAAACATAAAAAATGTTATACGTAAATACAAATTCATGAAACAACAGAAAACTAAACATAAAAAATGAAATACTAATAAGAAGAGAAAATATTGATACTAATAATAAGAAAAGAGAAAATATTGATACCATAAGAAGAGAAAATGCGAGGAAGAATGATGGACGAAGAAGACGACATGAAATTTTTTATGATATGAACATTTTTCTTTAGTTTATCAATATATCATAAATATATGAATTTAGGAGTAATTCTGTAATTGGAGTTAATTTAAATATCTACAACTATTATGAAAAAATTATGACTTGATTTTGTACTTTCATGTTATCAAGCTTTTTCATGTTAAGAAAAGCTTTTTCATAATATATGTTTAAGGTTGATTTTGTATTTTCAAAATCTGAGCAAATAAGGTTGGATTTGTTTGTTATCATTTTACACATAAAATAAGAATCAAAATGACTTAAAACTCTCTCATGATTCATTTTAAATGAAAATCTATCAAACATGAATAACACAAGATTTTAGTTTGTCATTTAAAATCTTTAATTGAATAACAACATAGTTTAAACTCTTTTAATGTAGATTTTGAAAATACAATAGCCAATAACACTAGATTTAAACTCTTTTAATGAATGATTTTGAAAATATAAGAACCAATAACACTATATTCAAACTCTTTTAATGAATGATATTTTAAATACAAGAACCAATAACACTAGATTTTAAAAGAGTAATTGAAATCAACTATTGAATAACAAGAGATTGTACTATGATTTAAAATCCATTAAAATTCATGATTGAATAACACCCCCAAAAGGTTTAAGCTCATATTTACCCAAATTAAACAATTCAAATGTATTTTGTCCCACATTGGTTTTTTTTTTTTTTTGTCAAAATCCCACATTGGTTTATGTGTTTATATTGTTGTTGTTTATATATATCTTGAAATCTAAATCTTAACGTCGGGCTAAGTAATTAATGAGAGAGCTTGTGACCCTTGTGGGGACATTCATATGAAAAATATATGACTCTCTTATTTGGGAATTCTCGACTGATCTGGTTTGGATACCCACATTCCTTGATCGGAGTCCTTTTTCCTTATACTTATTTAAGTCATTCATCCCGACGTTACTTTACTAACAAAATCAAATAACAGAGTTAAACGACTCCGTTGGTGGGGTTAACGACGAGTTCAAAAATGATAAGTCAACAGAACTTTAACATTTAGTGGACAAGTCAATAACAAGTTGATGATTTAAAAAGTAACGAGAGAGTCCATGATTAAATTGGTGTTTTGAAAATAGTTGTTGATTTAAATGACATTTTTCACAAATATAAATTATGATTTTTTTTTGTACTATCATGTATAGACTTTGATAACTTGCATATTTTACACATTTTACCTTATGTTATGCATTAGAATTAACTCATTTAGGTTGCATTTAGTATCATATAGGTTGCATTTGCATGTTCTTTCGTGGTTTTCAGGTTTAAGAGTGCAATTATGGAAAAAACAGAGAAGTGTGACGAAAAGCGTCAAAAAGACACTCGTTTAAGACGTTCCCGCCGTTGGATCTTTATGAAATTTTACCACAAGATAGCCACAGATGTTAGCTTTCATTTGGCGGTGGTTTGAGATGATTTCAACGGTTAGATCTAAAGTTATTCCAATTTTACTTCGTATCGGTTTGTTGTACCGGTTTGAAGTGGCCGATACAAGAGGAAAAAAACCCGAAGACGCGTATCGAATTGTTGTATCGGCTTGGCCTGGCCGATACGAAGGAAACTGAGCTGAAGCAAGGCTACCGACCAGCGCGTATCGACCAGATTGTATCGGTTTGCTATGACCGATACAAGCTGCGAAATTTATAAGGAAATCGGTTTTATGTTGTAAAAAGGAAAACCAATTCCTAAACCAATTGGGTTTCCTTTATTTTATTTTGGTTTTGATATTATATTAGGGTTGGGATGTTTTGACAGCCACCCTATCTTAGTTTTTCTTTTCCAGTTTTAGTTTTTCATCGCTTTGTTTCTTTTGCTTTGGACTTGGGAGATTTTCTTGGTGTTTGCTACTTGGCCACCTTTGAATCTTCATCATCATCAATAAGAGTTTTCTTGAACCTTTATTATCCTTGATTATTTTATGTTTATGCTTTCTTTAAATTTAATTGTTTTGAATTTCAATATGCTTTGTGAGTAGTTTCCCTTAGACAATTGGGTTAGGGTAGAAAGAGGTTGATTGAATCTAAGATTGATAATTGTCTAGGACTTAATAGATCATAAAACTTTAGTCTTTGGTAACAAACTTAAAGCCTTAATCGAGTTGGCCATTCGATTATTGACCCTAGGAAACTTTATGAATCGAGAGATTATAAAGATTCCTGAACAATTACCTTGGAACCAAGCCTAGCTTAACCGAGAGATCTGTGTTAATAAGCTTGGTGGTTAAAATTGATTTGTTCTTAAAGTTTCTCGACGATTAAACTATCCAAGATATTGTTTTAGTTTAATTGTTGAGAAAATGATCATTGCCACGAGAGTGGATTGATCTAAAATCGTTTTCAAAACCTTAAAGTTATCTTTGTAAAAGACAATTTGAAATCTGAAAGTTTAATCTCCCTTAAAACACCTTAACCTGATTGTTTAGCTTTTAATTAATCTTTTCAAAACTCTTAATTCGCGTTTTCGTTTTGTTTAATTTGCGGTTACAAAATCACACAAACAACAACCTTTTGATCACACTTAAACTGAGTCCGTTTCTAATAAATTCAAGTATATTGTTTGCTCCTGATTTGGTTTGACATCTTAAGTACTACAATTAAGATATTAGATTTAACGGGGTAAAATCTCGTTTATCAAATTGGCGCCGTTGCCGATTCAGGAACTCGAACAATTATTAGAATTTTGAAACTACTTGGGATTAAGTTTCAGTTTCGTTACTAACTTGTTCCCTTTCCTTGTGATTTTCGTTTTGTAGGTGTATGCAAAGAAGAAGTCACCGACAAAGTGACAGCTTGCTCTTCTTTGCAGACATCAAAGCACACGAAAGAGCTATCTCACGTGAAAGAAGAACCAGCCTCCACTCCGACTCATCCACATCAGACACTTCGGGTTCAGAATCAGAATTCGAGATGGGTGACGCACCTAACGCAAACAACGTACCTAACGTTGCACGCACCATTGGTACAGCGGATGTGCCATCAAACATCACAAACCGTAGTGGCATCACACCACCAGCTATCGCCAACAACAACTTCGAGATAAAGTCTAGTCTCATTAACATGGTGTCCAGCAACAAGTTCTACGGGCTGCCTAGTGAAGACCCCATTGATCACCTTCACCAGTTTGACATGCTTTGCGACACGGTGAAGATCAATGGTGTCAATGAGGACATGTTTAAGCTGCGTTTGTTCCCCTTCTCACTCGGGGACAAAGCACACATATGGCAGAAGAATCTTGTGAAAGACACCATACAGACTTGGGAGGCGTGTAAGACGGCTTTTCTCACAAAGTTCTTCTCGGTGGTGAGGACGACAAAGCTAAGAATCGAGATCTCGGCCTTCGCACAAAAAGACCAAGAAACGTTCGGCGAGTCTTGGGAAAGATTCAAGAGTTACACGGTGAGATGTCCACACCACGGTTTCACGGGAGAGAGCTTACTCAGCACGTTCTACCGCGGTCTAAAACCGAAGTTTAGGATGCTTCTCGATTCGGCTAGCCAAGGAAATTTCCTTGGGAAGACGGAAGCCGATGGACAGCTTTTGGTGGAAAACTACGCAATAAGCGATAGCAACTACGGGGAAGATTATGATCGCACCATCCGCGGCTCGGGGAATGATGAGCAATTTAAGATAGAGATAAAGGCGGTGAATGAGAAGGCTGGATAAGCTACTCATGTCTCAACAAGCGGGAATCAACTTCGTAGGAAGTAGAGAAGAAGAGGCGACCCCACTTCACGGAACTCATGAGGAGATAAACTATGTGGGTAATCAAGGTGATTGGCGTTTCAACAACTACAAACACAACCCGAACCTTTCCTACCGAAGCACCAACGTAGCTAACCCTCAAGATCAAGTCTATCCTCAAGCACAACAAGGAGGATATGCACCGAGACCACCACTTAATACACCACCGGGTTACAACCATCCTCCCGAGGCTCAAGGCCAAGTTTCCTCACCAGCTCCCCAAGGTGACCAAACTAACCAACTGTTGAAGCAAATTCTAGAAGGTCAAAGCCGAAGCTTCATGGAAATCGATGCCATCAAGACAAAGGTGGACTCTACTTACAATGATCTCAACGCCAAGATCGAATCCATGAACTCACACTTGAAGGCTTTAGACAACCAAGTGGCTCAAATTACCTCGGCTTCTAAGCGACCAATTGGTCAACTTCCGGGTAAACCTGAAGCCAATCCTAGAGAGTATGTCAACTCCATAGAACTTAGCAGTGATACACAAATGCTTTCACACGATCTCATTGAGGACAATGCGGATCAGGTCGGGGAGGTGGAACAGTCACACGACTCAGAGACCACAGTCCTAGACGACGAGAACACCGCATGCGGTAACGAGGAAGATACAGAACAGTTGTATCGGCCAGTCGTATCGTCCACATCTGGTCGATATCGACCACCTGTATCGGCCAGGAACAAGGCCGATACGAGTGAGAAGGAGACAGGGTACTCGTATCGGCCTGTCATATCGGTTTCAGATGACCGATATCGACCACCTACATCGGCCAAGAACATGGCCGATACAGAGGAAAAATCCGAGAAAAAGAAGAAGCCCGTCTACGTGACGTCTTCTTACGTGCCTAAGCTACCTTTTCCGGGTCGAGCTAAGATGCAACACTTGAAGGAGTACTTTAGAGCTAAGCTCGAGAAGCAAGTAAACGAGGTACAAGTTCCCATGCCACTTATTGACGCTTTCAAGCTAGTCCCTGACGACACTAAATCCTTGAAAGACACCATCAAAAACAAGTTTAAAAACTCGGAAGACACGGTGAATCTTTCACAAGAGTGCAGCGCGATCATTCAAAAGAACCATTCTCCTAAGAAACTTGGTGATCCAGGGAGTTTTACTTTGCCTTGCACTCTTGGTCCTTTGGTCTTTGAAAAGTGCCTATGCGATTTAGGGGCCAGTGTCAACGTTATGCCTTCGTCTGTGGCTAAACGACTTGGCCTTTCTTCTTTCCAACCTACTCAGATCTCTTTGGTGCTGGCCGATAGATCCGTGAAGGTACCCGTTGGAATCTTAGAAGATATTCCGGTAAAGTTGGGAGACGTTTTCATTCCGACAGATTTTGTCTTCTTGGAGATAGACAAAGAACCTAATAGTCCACTCATCTTTGGAAGACCTTTCTTGGCAACCGCTGGAGCCGTCATAGATGTGAAGGTTGGAAAGATAGACTTACACCTTGGGAAGGACCTTGTTCAACGGTACAACATCAACGATGTGGTCAAAAAGCCTACGAAGACGGTTCCTTGTGAAGCTTTGGTGATTGGAGTAGAGAAAGATGCTAGCAATGGTAAGACTAGTGATGATGCAAGGAGCAAACCCAAAGCTCCAAAAGTGGAACACCAACATCCTCCTAGAAAATTTAGAATGGCGCATTCGAACTTGTCTAAAAACCGCGTCATTAGAAAGTTAGTCAACGAGGTTAAACTTTTGAAGAAAGCTTTCAAGGAAGGAGCAAGGAGTGCTCGCTGCGAGTCAAAACAAAGCAAGCACAACGATAGAGTCGAGTTTGTGGTGAACGAGTAAAACTCAAGCCGCCCCCGGTACACGAAGTTGTCACCGAAAGAGATTCGACATCTTTTTCAATCCCCAATGTCACCTAAAAAGAAGGGGGTAAAGTCAAGCTAAGAGACTATAAACAAGCTCACTTGGGAGGAAGTCCCATGTCTATCCTTGTATATAAAATTTTAGTTTGCATTTAGATGATAATTTACTTAGAATATATGTCATGTTTGATGGTTTCGAGTGAAAACGAAGTAGGAAGACGAATTCGAAAGGGGTATATATCGGCTCGTTATATCGGTTCGTTGGACCGATATCGGGCAAGAGTATCGGTCTGCTTGGGACCGATACGGACGACTTCGACTCGTCGTGTTAGTACTGCGAGGTAACACCCGAACCATGTGCATACCCATTAGTTTTTCATATTAGAGTCATTCATACATACATTTAGGAACCTTCTCCAATGCTTGTTTCACACGGAGACCGTGTGATTTAAGTTTGGGGGAGTAGTCATATTAGTTTTCGCATATTAGCATTCATAAAAAAAAAAAAAAAAAAAAAAAAAAAAAAAAAATCTGCATATAGGATTAGTTCATGGCATTTAGAGCATATGCATAGGGGATCTATGATGATGTTAACCTTGTAAAGCGACGCACTTTGTGTTTTGAAATCTTAGGTGTAGTATCTTCCGTAAACGAATTAGAACTCGCTGAAAATCTTAAAACCGCAACTCTAGACATTGATGTTTAAAAAGTCAATTGTGTTGTTATGAAGCTTGGTAGTTCTAAGTCACCTTCGAAAAATTATCTGAACTTAAACTTGACTTTTAATTAGCATGATTGATAGTTTTCAAGAGAAATTCTATGGCTTTTTGATTTCTACGGATTGCGGCTTCCTAAACCGAAACACTTTAAGCGCAATCCGGTCATTCTCATTATTAGGATGATTCCCCTCTCACCCCCTACGCCTAAACCCAAACACTTGTGAGAATTCTTTTCATTTAGTGATTGTTTGGTTTCGCAAAAACTTGAAAGTATAGGGAGCGACAAGAAAGGACATCCATTGGGCTAGTGATTTAGAAGGGAATAATGGCTAGGTAAAACACGTCTTTGAGTTTTGAAAATTAAGAAAATAAACACGAGTGATTGTAAAACACCTAAGGGGTAAAAGAATGGCTAAGTATATAAAAAAAAAAATAGAAAAATCGAAAAAAAAAAGAAAAGAAAAGAAAGAAAAAGAATTCGATTAAGAAATAAAAAAAAAAAAAAAAAAAGAGACTTAGCCAAAATAAAATCCCCTAAGGTTGTTAAGAAACTCGATGTTTAGGTGTTTAAATGTTTAAAAGAAAGACGATGGGTTAGTGGATAGAATTGTATAGGGATGGATGTCCGGACTTGTATTGCTCCTTGTCTTTCCCGATTTTGCTTAACCCTTTCACTCCCCGAGAGAAACCGCGCTACAACTAACCACATGCCTGAGTGTTAGCCTCCTCGTTTGATTCGAAATCCCGTTCTTACCTAGACAAATAGAAAAACTCTTGGAAATTTTTAATCATGTTTCATGCTTGATTGTGTTTAATTGAATGTGAAAGGTGTTTAGACTAGACAAGTGGATCACATACTTTTGGTAATAATAGCAGATTTAGACGGAGTTAAGGTAGATAGAAATAAGTGGAACTAGTTCGGTTGCGAGAGGGTACTATGTTTAGGATACTTGTTCATTACACTTCCGTGTTGCTTTTGGTTCTGAGGTCCCCGCCTCCACACCTTCTTAAACTTTGATGCGAAATTCTCTTACTTGAGGACAAGCAAAGGATAAGTTTGGGGGAGTTGATAACTTGCATATTTTACACATTTTACCTTATGTTATGCATTAGAATTAACTCATTTAGGTTGCATTTAGTATCATATAGGTTGCATTTGCATGTTCTTTCGTGGTTTTCAGGTTTAAGAGTGCAATTATGGAAAAAACAGAGAAGTGTGACGAAAAGCGTCAAAAAGACACTCGTTTAAGACGTTCCCGCCGTTGGATCTTTATGAAATTTTACCACAAGATAGCCACAGATGTTAGCTTTCATTTGGCGGTGGTTTGAGATGATTTCAACGGTTAGATCTAAAGTTATTCCAATTTTACTTCGTATCGGTTTGTTGTACCGGTTTGAAGTGGCCGATACAAGAGGAAAAAAACCCGAAGACGCGTATCGACTTGTTGTATCGGCTTGGCCTGGCCGATACGAAGGAAACTGAGCTGAAGCAAGGCTACCGACCAGCGCGTATCGACCAGATTGTATCGGTTTGCTATGACCGATACAAGCTGCGAAATTTATAAGGAAATCGGTTTTATGTTGTAAAAAGGAAAACCAATTCCTAAACCAATTGGGTTTCCTTTATTTTATTTTGGTTTTGATATTATATTAGGGTTGGGATGTTTTGACAGCCACCCTATCTTAGTTTTTCTTTTCCAGTTTTAGTTTTTCATCGCTTTGTTTCTTTTGCTTTGGACTTGGGAGATTTTCTTGGTGTTTGCTTACTTGGCCACCTTTGAATCTTCATCATCATCAATAAGAGTTTTCTTGAACCTTTATTATCCTTGATTATTTTATGTTTATGCTTTCTTTAAATTTAATTGTTTTGAATTTCAATATGCTTTGTGAGTAGTTTCCCTTAGACAATTGGGTTAGGGTAGAAAGAGGTTGATTGAATCTAAGATTGATAATTGTCTAGGACTTAATAGATCATAAAACTTTAGTCTTTGGTAACAAACTTAAAGCCTTAATCGAGTTGGCCATTCGATTATTGACCCTAGGAAACTTTATGAATCGAGAGATTATAAAGATTCCCGAACAATTACCTTGGAACCAAGCCTAGCTTAACCGAGAGATCTGTGTTAATAAGCTTGGTGGTTAAAATTGATTTGTTCTTAAAGTTTCTCGACGATTAAACTATCCAAGATATTGTTTTAGTTTAATTGTTGAGAAAATGATCATTGCCACGAGAGTGGATTGATCTAAAATCGTTTTCAAAACCTTAAAGTTATCTTTGTAAAAGACAATTTGAAATCCGAAAATTTAATCATCCTTAAAACACCTTAACCTCGATTGTTTAGCTTTTTAATAAATCTTTCAAAACTCTTAATTCGCGTTTTTATTTGTTTGATTTTCGGTTACAAAAACATTCACCAACAACCATTTTAATCACGCTTAAACTAAGTTCGTTTCTTATAAATTCAAGTATATTGTTTGCTCCTGATTTGGTTTGACATCTTAAGTACTACAATTAAGATATTAGATTTAACGGGGTAAAATCTCGTTTATCAGACTTTCTATTAGATCGTATTTTATGGGATTTCTATTCATAATTTATTGGCTTCCAAACTCATATTTTATGGGTTTTTTAAGTTTTCGTTCAAATTTTAAAAAAAGAGTTTTCTCAATTAGGGCACTTTCATTGATGGTTATTAAAGACTTTTTAATGTTAAAATTTAACTAAAACAAAAAAGACAAAGACAAAACTAGAAACTTAGGTTAACGAGTCAACTTAGACCATCTCCAACAGAGAAACCTACAAAATTTCTTAACTATTCATTGGGATCCATGAACAGTTGGTTTAAAAAAAAAGAAAAATAAAATAATTAAAAACGCATCAATCGTAAGTCGCCACGTATCCAAAAGGTCCACTAAATAGTTAAGATCCGGATCTTAAATAGGAAATATAAAGATCCATATCTTAACTATTTAATAGACCCCACCTGCTAAGATCTCTTTAAGAAACACCAATGGATATGCTCTTAGAGCATCATTATTAGTGGTAGTTTCTTACCAAAAGTTTCTTAATTATAATAGTAGTATTATTTATTTTTATTATATGTTTGAGTTTCTGAAGTGTACTTAGCTAAAAAAGTTTATGTTATTTTCTCTATTTTTAAGAAACTACTCCTAATTTCTTTTTCTTTTTCATTTTCTTTTTATGTTTAGAAACTCTTAACAAACTTTAATAAATTTTTGATGAAGATGGTTTTAGAGCATTTTTATAGGTAGATTCAAATAAAGTTCTCGGAATTTTTTTTTTTTGTTTTTCTTGATTTGAAAATAAAATAAAACAAATTGACTAATTGCGGGCCGTCACATGTCGGTGGGGCCCACAAAAAAGTCAAGAGTCACCTCTTCTACAAGATGCAAAAGAACATATTTTTATTATATGTTTGAATTTTTTGTTTTGTTAATATTATATGTTTGAATTTCTTAACGGCCACGTGTCGGTGGACCCGCAAAAAAGTCAAGAATCACCTCTTTTATCAAAATTATTTTTTATGGTGGGACTCACCTTGAACCTTGAAGAGCTCACTTAAGATCTCCCTATAATAATGGTCTTAAGAACAGTTTTTAAAGAATTAAAAGACTTCAACACCACGTGTGTTTAATTTAACCACTTAAATTTTTAGTTATATTAAAAATAATATAAATAATATTTTTAGTTTGCGTAAAAACTCTTCATCGGTATTAACCAACCGATGAAGATGGTCTTAGATCCGATGCGAAAACTCCACTTCATGACTTTTGTTACCTCTTTACCAGTCAAAATCAATTACAAAACAAAAAAAAGTTAAAACTCATACAAACCAAATTTTATTTCCGGTTGGTTTCCTTCACAAAAACACCAATCTAAAGGTCAGCTGTGACTTTTCATTTTAGTTACATATGTGCAAAATAAAACAACGATTAACTAGTAGAAGTAGCATTTTGATTATCTAAAAAGAGAATGTAAGATCAAAACTTCAAGCAGAAAAGGAGCAAAACAGCTTTTTAACAATTCACACACACACATATATATATAGCTAATAATCAAAACCTACAAACAAAAAAAACTATGTTCTGTCTCGTTCAAACTCCGATATTGTTCTTTAAATCCTTTTTGTAACCAATCCTTTTACAGAAACCAATTTTTTCATTGAGTTTCTGCGTACCCATTAAAATAATTTCGATTTAAAAACCTGTTACTTAACTTTAATTTCAGTCAAAACAAGTCAAACCTGAGATTTTTGATTGTTCTTTAAGTAAGCAATGGACCATAACGATAAGTAAAGTCCTGGAGGAAGAGCCATTGGAGCAGGCAAAATCAATTTGGGTGTCGTCTTCTTCAGAGAAACAACAAAAACCCTAAATCCCCCAAAAAAGAATAAATGGAAGCTTCCGAATTCTCAGATTCGCGATTTGTGGTAAAAAGTGTGCGCTCCTCTTTTGTTACTATCCTCTTTTCACGCCATCATTCCTCCGTCGATTACACGGCGAAATTGCCCGGAAAAGCTTGAATCGCCAATGTTTTCTCCGTCGCCAAAGAGAAAAAAAATAGTCTGCATTTATTGAATGAGAGAGAAAGAAGAAACCCCAAAAAACTTAAAAAAACAAAAAAAAACGCACCCACTCAAAAATGGACACGTGTCCGATCTTACTTGATCTAAAATCACCTAATTAAGAATCGATCTTAAGATAAATATTTATTTTTGGGCCTAAATACTAAAATTATACATCTAAGATCTTGTTAAGATACCTTGTTGGACTTGCTCTTATTAAAACAAGGTTATTAAATACTTTTTAATGTTAAAATTTAATTAAAACAAAAAAAGACAAAACTAGAAACTTAGGTTAATGAGGCAACTTAGAGCATCGTTAGAGCATCTCTAATGGAGTTTCTTAGAAAGATCCTAGTCGGTGGGGTTCATAAAATAGTTAAGAAACCCTCTTAAATTCCTTATCTAAGATCCGATTTTAGAGGATCTTGCATTGTTCATGGACCCCACTAGATATGCGGCGGCCCATGATTGATGCGTTATTAAATATATTTTTTCTTTTTTTTTAATTATACTGTTCATGGATCCCATTGAATAATTAATAAACTTTGTCGGTTTCTCTGTTGAAGATGGTCTTAGTGGTAGTTTCTTACCAAAAGTTTCTTAATTATAATAGTAATATTATTTATTTTTATTATATGTTTGAATTTTTTTGTTTTGTTAATATTATATGTTTGAATTTATTAACGGCCACGTGTCGGTGGGCCCGCAAAAAAGTCAAAATTATTTTTTATGGTGGGACTCACCTTGAACCTTGAAGAGCTCACTTAAGATCTCCATGTAATAATGGTCTTAAATAATTAAAAGACTTCAACACCACGTGTGTTTAATTTAACCACTTAAATTTTTAGTTACATTAAAAATAATAGAAATAATATTTTTAGTTTGAGTAAAAACTCTTCATCGGTATTAACCAACCGATGAAGATGGTCTTAGATCAGATGCGAAAACTCCACTTCATGACTTTTGTTACCTCTTTACCGGTCGAAATCAATTACAAAATAAAAAAAAAGTTAAAACTCATACAAACCAAATTTTATTTCCGGTTGGTTTCCTTCACAAAAACACCAATCTACATTACAACAAAACCTGCTTAAGACAACTTACTTCCTTGTCTTGCCTTTATAAGTTAGGTTGGAGAGAGTAAACCTACAAAAGAGAGTTTCCGTGTATTACAAGTAACACACAATGAACATATTCATAAAAAAACATGACCTACTTTTTTTGAGTATCTGTCACTCTTCAACGAGCAACCAAGTTGAATAACACACAATGAATCATTTGTAGAAACATGAACAGATGTTATCGGTGGTAAACCCATCTCCAGTGCTTCATATACCGGTGATTGAGGAACCGGTAAACTGTATGAATCACATGTAAGCATCAAGATGATTGTAGAAAACGATGGACGCGCTTCCGGATCATTTTGAAGGCATAATAGCGCGATATGGATGCATCTTATAACTTCGTCACTCGAATAGTTCTTTCCAAGTTCTGAATCCATTAGTTCTAATGGCGACCCGTTCCTCCAATGCTTCCAAGCCTATCACAAAGATGATACAAATTTACTATTTATAAAATTTATAAATAATATAAAGCAAGAAAATAAATTGGAAGTTAAGTTCTTTTATGCTCACATGTGTGACCAAACTCTTTCCAGAATGATCGATTTCGTGGAAATTGCTGTTTCTTTGCCCGTTTATAATCTCAAGAACCAACACTCCGAAACTGTAGACATCAGATTTCGCGGAGAACTGTCCGTGCATCATATACTCTGGAGCAATGTAGCCACTAGACAAATATGAAAGGAAACAAAGCAAACATTAAATCTCGAGTTACACGCGAAAAAGAGTCATCAAAACTTCAAAGATTCACCAGGTAGCTTTTGAGCTAGTGATATATTTAAAAGAAAGTTTGAGAATATTTAGAAGGGGATTCACACCGTAAGGTAGAGATTAACCCGTTCTAATCCCCGACACACGAAGTTATATGAGTTTAGACCAATAACTTTGCGGTAAAAATTAATAAAAACTTTAAAAATTCATATGAAATAAAGGGGGAAAGATAATTCACTGTGTTCCAACGACCCTCCTTGTATCGGCTCGAGATTGATCCATCTCCAAAATCCTCGCCAATCCAAAATCCGCAACTTTGGGTTTCATGTCAGCGTCTAAGAGGATGTTACTAGCTTTGAGGTCACGGTGTATGATTTTGAGAGGCGAGTCATGATGTAGATATAGTATTCCTTTGGCAGTCCCAACAATGATCTCGTACCGTTTGGTCCAATCTAGTAGGCCTTGCTTTGTAGGCTCTGCACATATTATTCGGAATAAGAATACAAAAACTCCATAAAGTTTTCAAGAATGACTAAACAATAATGAGAGATAGACAAAATTAAACATTTTAAACACTAACTATACTAATTTTGAAATCTTTTTAAATACACTTTCTAAAAGGGCCAGTGATTTACTTATCCCTTATAAGTACTTTCCAATTTCAATATTTTCACAAGATCTTAAAGATATACTTAAAAGGGAGTATTTTTGAAAACTACAATCTTAAAGGTGTATTTTTTGTGATTGCTCCAACAACAATCAATTAATAACTTCAAAATTATAGGCAAAACATACCAAATAAGAAATGGTCAAGGCTTTTGTTGGGAACAAACTCGTACACAAGTATCTTTTCTTCTCCTTCCATACAAAACCCGAGAACCGTAACTAAATTTCTATGTTGAAGCTTTGCTACAAGCCTAGTCTCGTTCTTGAACTCTTGTACACCTTGTGCTGATTCTTTTGATAGCCTCTTCACCGCGATTTCCGACTTGTCTTGAAGCACACCCTACAAATAGTATAACATGACACATAAATTAGATCACAACACCTATCTTACAAGTTTTTTTCCTTGATATCATTAAAAAGTTTTTTATACCGAAATACCATCAAAATTTAAATAATTCTAGAAAAACTGGAATTAGATAAAGTTTAACCTTGAAAACTTCTCCAAATCCACCTTGACCAAGTATGTTGCATCTTGAAAATGTACATGTTGCATCTTCAATTGTCTTAAGATCGTATTGCAGCGAACTTGTAGTTGAAACTTCCACTTCAATATGTAAAAAAATGTTGCATTATTCTTTGGAATAAACACATACTTATCTAAAGATCATAAACCGTATAAAAATATAATGAAAATTTTCAGATACTAATCCCTCATTGCATTTCACTAGTCAAATATCCAATAAGTATTTACTACTACATCATGTTTTTGTTTATGGTCAAGCATGCCTTATAAGTAAATAAAAAGACAAAATGATGAGTAAAAATTTCAAATTAACTTACCTGGAGGATCAATTTTTCTTGTTCGATAAACATATACTACTAATCCAATAAACATTATAGCAATAATAACCGTGGTTGGAACAACAACCGCCAAAATCTTCGCCGGGGAGTTCTTTTTACAATCTGTACGTTTTAGAATCATATAGATAGTTTACAATAAGACTTAAGTGATTGAATATGTTTTCATCTTTCTCAAAATCTTTACCTCCCGGGGACGAATGTGTCAAGTTAAAAGCTCCAACAAACGGATACAAATCCCACCGGAAATAACAGTTTGGATACGCAATCATACCTCCTTGCTTCCCACGAAACAGGTTTCCATCGTAATCGCGAATACAATCATCCAAACATGTGCCACAATCATTTTTGTTTACATCAGGAGTACACTGCATGAATCCATATAAAGCCTGGTGATCTTTAAGCGGTAAGAACTCGTAAGCAAAAGATCCGTTCTTGGCTTGCGCTTGATTTCTCATAGACTTCATTAAACCGTCCCAATCTTTCTCAGCATCGAAAAATACCTTGATTCCCAAGTTTTTGTAATCCCAGTAATGCGGGTGATCATCGCGTTTTCCATGAAAAGAAACGTTAGAATAACGCGCGAAACAAAGAGTTTTATGAGGTGTCCACGTATACGCTTCGGTGTTGTTGGGACAATTGTATTTTAGCTGCTCAACCGCAATTTGGATACATTCTGAGCAAACCGATTGTTCGCTACTATCGTTGATGCACAACCCCATTGCATATATTCGGTCGAGTCCTTCCCCGATGGCAGAGCTGTAGAAGCCTTGATGGGTCACATTATAAGCAAGAGACGCGAATACGAGGTCACGGTTGTAATCGTAAGTACTATTGATTTCGAAAATACCGGTATTGTCGCATTCTTGTGCAAAAACAACACCAAATGTGCTTATAAGGACAAACCAAAAGATAGATAAGGATATATTCTTGGTATTTTCCATGGTTATTGGCTAATAGCAATGTGTTTGGATTATTATTTGTACATATTTCATATATCTATATACACTTTTGTATCAGTTTTAATAGCATTTGAGTTCTATATGCAAGTAGCCAAATTTACATGTCAATGGCATTATAAAAACTGAGTCAAAGCATAGACTCCATCAGAGAGCCAATCATAGCAAAGAGATGATATGTTTATAATTATTTATCAAAAATAGTGTTGAACTTTCCAACAATTTTATGATGTGAGAAGCACCCAGAGATTCCACTAGGTTTGTTGAATGAATCTCCTAAAACTTGAGACAACAATATGATAGAGAAAGAGGAGCATATGACCAATGGGTTATAGGATAGGTTTAGTCAAATTAATGATCCAATTTAGCTAATACTTTTATAATAACAATACTTTGATACATTCAATACCATTCTTCTTAAATTTTATAATCAAATTGAGCAAAATTGATAACACTTTGATACCATCAACAATTTTCTTATTAGCTTCTCGGAAGCAAATAATTTTAGTACAAACAATGCCTTAAAAGTCACCTAGATTTTAAAAAGAGATGATGAAGACCAAAATAGAATGTTATTAACATGTGCGAGAAGAATGTATTATAAGTGTTAAGTAAAGATATAGAGAGTCAAGAGAGTTATCTCCTACAAACTTCCTATTTTTATAAATGTAATCTAAAAAAGACCCTTATGATTTTTTGCGTTATACGTCACGAAAGGGCATAAGAGATTTTTGGAGGGCATAGGAGATCTGAAGAGAAGAAATAGGGGCATTTAAGAAGTTAGACTCTCTTGTCGGATTCTACTTTTGAACATTTTGTTGGATATGCTGTCATATATTTCCACTTGCGTGTTTAGAAACATTACTCTTTTGTCAGACATTATATTGTCAACCATTACATTCTAAACAATGATTTGTTTATAATTTGTGTTAATTTAACTAGTTGGGTTGATAACGTAATAAGACAGCTATTAAAAGTATCATAGTAATATTGTTTTGGGTCTTTAAATGGTTAGAAAAAAACATTGCCAAATTGAATGTATCAACATATCGTTATTATAAACTATTGTCCTAATTAATTTATGACAATATTAACACACAATTCTTTATACATTAAAGCATTATATTCATATATGTTCCCCATTTCATCTCTCTCTCTCTCAAAGATGAGTCTCAATAATCTCTTTTCACTACTTTCTTTGATCCTTGCCGTTAGCTTCGGTTATGTGTCTACCGAAATATGTGGGGACTCTTTGTTTTTCAGACCCAACGGCACTTACGACACTAACCGCCGTCTAGTTCTATCAACACTTGCTTCTAAAGTTAGTTCTCAAGACGGCTTCTACAACGTCTCGGTCGGGGAAGGCCCTGGAAGAATCTATGCCTTAGGTATGTGTATCCCAGGGACTGATCCACAAACTTGCTCATTTTGTATCAAATCCTCGTCCGAGTATCTATTACAAAAATGTCCGAACCAGACAGACTCATATGATTGGAGTCCACAAAAGTCTCTATGTTTTGTTCGTTATTCCAACATCTCGTTTTTCGACAAGTTTGATCTTGAACCGTACCAAGCAGAGTACTATACTGGAGACATTCCCGGGAACGTAACCGAGTTTGATAGCATATGGGAAGATTTCATGAGGCGTATGATTGTCGCAGCTTCTTCTTCAACTATCGGGTCGCCTTCACGAGTGCATTATGCGGCCGATATGACCCCTTTGACAGGTTTCATCAATATATATGCGTTGATGCATTGTATTCCTGGGATATCTTCGGATGATTGTCGTAAATGTCTTCTTGAAAGTGTTCGTACGCAACAAGAGTGTTGCAGCAAGAACAAAGGAAGTGGCGTTAGGAGACCGGTCTGCTTTTCCCGGTCTGATATTTCTCAGTTTTACGGTGCTTTCGATAACATAACTTTGTCGCCACCTCCTCAAAGCCCACAAACCCCGCCTCCCCCGGGGGATATGCCTAGTTCAACCAAAAAAGGTATTATAAACTAATGAAATCTTGAAAAATGGATTCAGACTCCATATCGTATTTTTCTTTGGTTATCATCAATGATTTGTACCAAAAAAATTGACTTGCTTTTGAAGATAGCAAAGCGATCTCTGCACGATTTATAGTGGCGATTCTTGTCGTGGTAGTGATAATCGTAGGCCTCGTGTTAGCCATAGTGGTCCTGCTTGTTAAAAGAAATTCTTTTAACAAGAAGAGAGCATACAAACCAATGAAACTTGAATGTGAGTTATTTTGTCCATTTCTGAATCTTAGAATATATAAATACACATCTTGTATGATAACACATCCATGATCCATAATGCAGCCGATGGTGATATCACAATTTTACAGTCGATGCAATATGATTTTAAGACAATGGTAGATGCAACCGATAATTTTTCGAACAAGAACAAACTTGGTCAAGGTGGATTTGGTGTAGTTTACAAGGTATATGACTTTCTCTACTTTATTATTATTAGCTTAATTGAATCTAGAATATGTAGAATTTAAAAGATGAATAACACGGACAAGAAAGAATAACTCTTTTTATTAGCTTTAGGGAAATAACTCAAAACCTCAAATTCTTGATCTTTCAAACTCATAACTCGTGCTACATGTTACTACCTCCTTATATAGGAAACATAAATCCAAAACCTAATAAGAAAACTACTAAAGAAAAGGAAACTCACATAACAATGTATTTAAATAAGTCCTAAATATATCATATAACAATATATGTAGCTAGCTCCTAAATCTATTCAACTTTAATCTTCAAATTAAGTTATTTAAGCTTACAACAACATATTATGTGAGCAATTAATTCATTCATATATATTGGACTATAGGGTATATTTCCATGTGGAACTGAAATCGCGGTTAAGAGGTTATCCATTGTTTCAAAACAAGGCTTTCAAGAGTTCAAAAACGAGGTTGTCGTCGTGGCAAAGCTTCAACATGCTAATCTTGTTAAGCTTATTGGATTTTGCTTAGAAGAAGATGAGAAGATACTCATATATGAGTTTTTATCCAACAAAAGCCTTGATTTGCTCCTCTTTGGTATGTTAATATTCAAAAGTTTTGGGCCAACATACCAATTATGATGATTAATTGATTAATATATCTATGATTAGATCCGGCGAAGAAAATTGACTTAGACTGGACTAGACGGTACAATATCATCGAAGGAATTGCTCGGGGGATTCTATATCTTCATCCCTCCTTTGTCACTTCGTGCCTCTCTAGACAAGTGCTTCCTGTGCCCTATAACCATACCTTGTAAACTACACCAAATCCACCTTTACCAAGTTTGTTCTTGTCCGAAAAGTTATCTGTAGCAGCTTCCAATGTCTTAAAATCATACTGCATTGGTTGTAAAGTTGCCATAGCACCATCAACTGCACAATATATGTAAGGTGTTACCATGCAAGAATTGTATACTAGGAAGTTACCCGCGCAAAATTTACGTAATAGAAAAAAAATGTTTATTGGTAAAAACAATGTGTAGTATAAAATGAGATAAAAAGAATTTTGATCTCATGTGATCCGCGTTAAACGCGGAGTTTAAATTTGAAGTATATATACAAAATATATTGTATTTTGGTTTTTATAATGTTTTATTTACAAAGAATTATTACTATTACTACTTTAATATTTATCATCGAAAAAGATTATCATTGCCATTTCGATGTTGAATATTTACCATTACGTATAATTTACTATTTATCATTAAAAACAATAATTACATAGTGTTTTGAAACCATGATATGACTCGTTTAACAATGGAAAATATGTCAATTCGGTCTCTATTTGTCATAAAACTCGGACTATTAAAACCTCGGATAAAACCACTGAATTTTCGGGGGCTCGAGTCAATTTAGTGTTCAAGTTTTGTTATTTGACATGAACTTTTCTGTTTAATACAATTTTACAAAATACTATTGTTATTTATAAATGAACAATATGTTCTATCATTCTATTGTGCGAGAATATAACACATAAACATTAGAAAAATTATAAAATTGTGTTTTTCATTGGTTTTTAAATATTTTAAACATATTGTCTAGGAAGGTTTAATCACTCTTTCATGTCTAAACTTATCCGAAAATTATTTGCTCAAATTTTGGGAACCGGTGGTTAGACCGATGAGTCGGGTAAATTATGTCTTCAAGTTTTATCATTTGACATGAATTTTAGTGTTGAATACAATTTTACAAAATAACATTGTTAGTTTAACCGAGCAATATGTTATATCATTATTTTGAACTCAATGTGATAGAATATAACATATAAATATTAAGGAGATCTATTAGAAATTATAAAATTGAATTTCTTATTAATTTTTTAAATATATTATTCATTTAATATGTCAATTTAAGACATTTTTGTAATAAATTTGGGCTTTTTGTTGGGTTTTGTTTTGGGCTTTTATGAATTTTCAATGAATCATTAATGATGTGAGACCAAAATGAATCTGGTGATGACACGTAGGATTTTTTCAGTAATTTTCTCTCTGTGTCTCCTGTATTAATAATATAAGATTTATATATCCTAAGCTATAAAATGGATAAAAATAACTCACATCCAAGATTCATTGGTTTGAATCCTTTTTTCTTGCTAAAATAAATTCTTTTAACAAGCAGTGCCACTATTGCTATCACGAGGCCGACGACTACCGTTGCCACGACAACGATTACAACCATAGTTCTTTTGGAGGTATTTTTGACATCTACAAAAGAAAATCATGTATTGGTACGAAAGGAAAATACAATGTTTATTATAATTTAAAATTTTAAATGCTATGATCTTCGACCCGGATAGGCTATATGCTAGCCATATATATTAAAAAGTTTTAATTTTGGTAAATTTAGGTAAATCGACTGTTTAAAATTTTGAAAATGTATAAATATAGAAAAAATATTAAATTATGTAGAGTTTTCTAAAGGAAAGGATGAAATACTGTAGTTTTGTGAATTCTTCGTAAAAATTGAAATTAAACTAGATTTAGAGATATGTTGTTAAAAATGGGGAATTAGAAAACTACATCATTTGAATTTCATTTCAAAAAACTACACCATTTTAAAATCAATGCACAAAACTACAAATAAACATTAAAAATTAAATTCAAATAAATTTTACCTACACAATCATATCCCTTTACACTACAAGAATCTGCACATTTAGCAACGACCAAAATCGTTGCTAAATCGTTGCTAAACGCGTTTAGCAACGATTTAGCGACGATTACATTTTCGTCGCTAATCTCTCGTCGCTATTTCGAAATCGTCGCTAATTCGTTGCTAAATTAGCGACGACTCAAAATCGTTGCTAATTCGTTGCCAAATATTCGTTGCTAATTCGTTGCTATTTTAGCGACGAATTAGCAACGAATTTGCAAGGTTATTTTAGCTTCGAAATAGCAACGACTTAGCGTCGAATTTAAAAAAATTATTTTCGATTTTCAGAATTTAAAAACTTATGAAATTGCTGCAAACGTCGCTAATTCGTTGCTAATTTAGCAACGAATTGGCAACGATTCTTTATACAAATCGTTGCTAATTCGTCGCTAATTTAGCAACGAATTGGCAACGATTCTTTATACACATCGTTGCTAATTCGTTGCTAATTTTAGCAACGAATTAGCGACGATTTGATTAAATCGTTGCCAAATCGTTGCTAAATTTATCAACGATTTGGCAACGAAGAACATAACAATCGTCGCTAATTCGTTGCTAAATTAGCAACGAATTAGCAACGATTTTTAAAAAAAAAATTAAAAAAAAAATTTAAAAACGAATTTAAAAATAAAATAAAATAAAATTATTATAATTAAAATTTAAAATTCAAATTACATTTTACAAAAACTAAACTAGGGATCAAAATCATTAATCCCGACATTCCGTCCCAGTTCTTGCGCTGCGGCTTCAGCCTCGTCTGGAGCAACCTCCGGTTCCGGATCGACCCCTAATCCGCGTTCCCGCATCGCATTAGCCGGGTTTGGACTATCCATCGCAATTATGGAGAATAGATCCGTCATTGTCTTGAAGCGGGCGTTTGTATCTTGGAGTTCCTGTCGCAAACGAGCATTCTCCGCAGCCTGATCCCGCTGAGAAACATGAGGTTGCGTTGAAGAAGCTGCGGGAACGGTCTCGATAGAACCGACTCCGAAAGTGCGGTTCTTCTTTTTCGGAGCGACCTACGTAGAATTAATATTATATATCCGTTAGTAAATATAATATAATTTAAAAAATATAAATTAAATTATTTACCTCGTAGTAGATTTGGTCGCATTCCGCGACCGAAAGTCGTCCCGAGGAGTTCACTGAGCTCCCTTCTCCAGTGGACGACTGACTTACCCGCTCGGAGAGTCTAGCCTCATAGTCATTCACGATCTTTTCAGATCGTGAACTGACATATGACCCATCTTTGCGCTTCTGGGTTTTCTTCAATATCTCCACAATAGGGGCGAGTTCACCCTCTTCCTCGGCCTATATTTAATATTTATATTAAATATTTATTTATTTAAAAAATAATTAAAGAAAGTGTTAAAAAATTAAATTTACCATTTTAATACGACGACCGGCGTATGAACTCGGTCCCGAAGTGTGGACGTAGGGACCGATCCCGTCGATAGGAGTGAGGCGGGACTTGGAACGGTTTTGCGCGACGGCGAGAGAATGCGGTTCCGTCCGGTAGTCGATCAGCCCTTTCCACACCGCCGGGTCCATCGACTCCGGCTTTCCACCATCTCCTTTTAGTTTCCAGTCTTTCTTCCAACCGGAAACAATGCCGGTAAGGCGGTGCATCGCCTTCTCGTTGAACCCCTTACGGACTTTCACCGTATCAGCCTCGGCCCAATGCCATTTTTGCTATTAATTAAAACTAAGTTTTAGTTTAACTTTTTAAATTAGAAATTTTAAATTAAAATTTTCAAATTAAAAATTTTAATTTATATTTAAATATAAATTATTTTAATTAAAATTTAAAATTTAATTTAGTTTACCGCGAAAGATTCGAACCGGATATCCCGTATGTATCCCGGCGTTTGGGACCGGTTCACGTGCGGCTCGACGAAGTAAGACTTCATTGTGTCCGCGACACTCCGACTCACTTTGTTATCGCAAAACCTAACAAAGTAAATTTTTTTATTAATATTTAATATTTAATAATTTTTTTTATTATTTTTTAATATTTTTAATATAATATTAAAAAATTACCAAAACGTGTGTCGCGGCCGGTCTGGATCTATCAAAGGCAAACGGTCGTGGCCTTCTTGTCGTAGGAGATCCAAGATCCGCATCATGTGGGGTCCTTGATGCGGAGGCGGTGGTAAATCCGCCGGTGGAATGTTGGAAGCGACATCTAACCCCACCTCGGGGACCTCATGGATGTCGGGTTGGGTTGGTTCTGAAGGTTGTCGGGGAGGATTAGAATCAGATCCGCTACCAGAACGATTACGGATGAAATTAAAATAATGGTTTGGACGAGGAGGCATTTTTGTAAAAAGGTTTAGTGTTTTGAGAAAAAATTGTGGTGTTTTTATAGAGAGATTGTAGAGAGATAAAATGTAGAGAGAAGGTTGTGTGAAAAAAATGAAAGAATTTGGCCTTATTTATAGATTTTGTGATCGTTGCTAAATCGTTGCTAATTAGCAACGATTTAGCAACGAATAGTTTTTGTAATCTTTTCGTTTTCCCACCGGAGGGAAAACGAAAATTTAGCGACGATTTAGCAACGAATCGTTGCTAAATCGTCGCTATTTTTTAAAATATTTTCGGGTTTCCCTTGTTCACACGTTTGGGTTTAGCAACGAATTAGCAACGATTTAGCAACGAATCGTGGCTAATTCGTTGCTAAACCCTAACATGTATTACGCCAAGTACAAGGCCTATGACGGATACAGTGTACGTGTCCGATCAAGTATTTAGAAACTAGTAAACTAATCTAATATTAAAAAAAACATAAATTAAAAAATCAAAAAGTAAAACAAAACAGAGAAAAGCTGGATAATGATGCCATGTGAAGAAGAAGAAGAAGAAGAAAATCTAGAAATCGCAGGAATCGCCATTGAAGTTACTTCGGCTTCGCCGATAAGTTTCTGAGAGGAGATAATTTATACCAAAAAGTCAACATTATACTGCTCCTTAAGAGTAGATTTTGCTAGTTTATAGTCATAGGTCTTGTACTTGGCGTAATACATGTTAGGGTTTAGCAACGAATTAGCCACGATTCGTTGCTAAATCGTTGCTAATTCGTTGCTAAACCCTAACATGTATTACGCCAAGTACAAGACCTATGACGGATACAGTGTACGTGTCCGATCAAGTATTTAGCAACGATTTAGCAACGATTTAGCAACGATTCGTTGCTAAATCGTTGCTAAATTACTGATTAGACTAATATGTTACATTCTATGTATCAGAAGTACGATGTTGACCATGACTTATTGTGTGGAAGACGTAACCACGAGTAAAATACATAGGCGAAGTTGTGATCTTTCCAAGCGGTCCTTGTATTAACTCGCGAAACCAAACCGGATATGTGGTGTCACCATATTCAACTTGCGTTTTTAACCAACCCGCAAAATCGCGTTCTTTATAAGCAGTAAGTTCGTCTTTCGAAAGTCCAGGATAGACTTCCTCCACTTGTTCCTCAAACATTCTAATTGAAATTAATAAACCCCCTCGTTAGGAAAAATATTATAGCTTATATATTCTAAAAACATATAATATATTACCTTTCGAAAGGTCGTGCGTAATCACAATTAAGGAGGATGTAAGTATGTGCACTTTGTCGATGTTGATCACTTTCCCACCAAACTTCTTTTGTTTTTCCGCTAGCTCTTCCAATTGGGGAAAATATATCGGGTACCCCATCTACTCGCATATACTGCGCCAACGCCGCCGTCATCGTATCGTCGTGTTTTTGTTCTACGTGTTCGTACATTGGAACCGAAATAGTATGATGCGAAATGAGAAGTCTCTTCCGTTAAAGATCCAGCAACGATAGATCCTTCAACCCTTGCTAGGTTTTTCGCCTTTCCTTTCAAATGTCCCATAAATCGTTCAAAGGGATACATCCACCGAAACTGCACGAGGCCCTCCTAGTTCTGCCTCGTGAGGAAGATGTATTGGAAGGTGTTCCATTACATCGAAAAAAGATGGAGGAAAAATCTTTTCCAAGTTGCACAACAAGATAGGGATATTTTCACGCAACTGTTCAATGACATCTTCTGAAAGTGTACGAGTACATAAATCTCGGAAAAACGCACCGATACCCGAAATTTTTTAAAATTCATGACTATATATTGTAATTAAAGTAATTAAAAAGATAATTAATTAATTATTAATTAGTACCTGCAATTGCTAAGTGTGCGGGTTCAGGTAAAAGCTCGTCGAAGGCAAAAGGTAATAGTCTCTGCATAAATACATGACAATCATGACTTTTCATACCTGAAAACTTTTGTCCTTTCTCAACACATGCGGATAGCTTTGAAACATATCCGTCGGGGAATTTGACATCTGACGCTACCCAATTAAATAAAGCGTTTTTCGCTTCGAGTTTCAATCGTAGATCGGGACTGGAGCCTTACCATCGTTCGTAATATGAAACTCACTTCTAAAACATATTTCCGGCAAATCCAATCTTGTCTTCAAATTGTCTTTCGTTCTCCCCTGCACATTCAACAATGTGTACATGATGTTATCAAAGAAATTTTTCTCAATGTGCATAACATCAAGGTTATGTCTCAACAAATGATCTTTCCAGTAAGGGAGTTCCCAAAAGATGCTTTTCTTGTGCCGGTTATGGGTTTCCCCGTATCCGTCAGGTAAATTCGAAACATGCCAATTTCCACCCCGTCTACATGTTTCTTGCGCCCCGTAATAATCCAACTCGTTTAGTAACTCTGTCCCCGCCGGATATAGTAGGGGTGGTTGTTTAACGACTTTGTTCTTCTTGAACAACCTTCTGTTCTTCCGGTACGGATGATTAATTGGAAGAAATCGTCGGTGACAATCAAACCAACTTGTTTTCCTTCCGTGTGGGAGTTGAAACGCATCAGTCCGATGACGACAATAAGGGCAAGACAATCGTCCATGCGTTGTCCAGCCGGATAACATGCCATAAGCGGGAAAGTCACTAATAGTCCACATAAGCACCGCACGCATCATAAAATTTCTTTTGCACGATATATCGTACGTACGAACCCCGAGTGCACCATAACTCTTTTAGCTCATGGATTAAAGGTTGCGGAAAAACATCTAGAGCTCTCTTTGGATGTTTCGGACCAGGAACTAATATACTTAAGAAGAGGAATTCTCTTTGCATGCACATATATGGAGGAAGATTATAAGGGGTTACGATAACCGGCCACAAGGAGTATTGTCTACCGGACATACCAAATGGACTAAATCCGTCGAGTGCATAAACCAAGATATACATTACGAATCTCTCTAGAGAAGTCGAGTATACCGTGTTAAAGTGCTTCCAAGCCTTTGCATCGACGGATGAGTTACTTCCCCATCTACGACCGAGTGCTCGAATGCCATCTCATTAAATCGGATGTCCTTTCCGATTGATACAATCTCTTGAGCCTGTCCGTAATGGGTAAGTACCACATCCGTTGATACGGGACCTTACTCCCTTTTCCATGGACCTTATATCTCGACCGACGGCAAAAACGACATTCCCGCAACTTATCATCATCTTTCCAATAAATCATACAATTGTTAACACAAACATCAATCATTTCTGAAGGCAATCCAAGACTAGAAACCAACTTTTGTATTTCATAATATGAATCAGCGAGCTACATTATCCTCGGGCAAATACTCTTTTAGTAATTCCGCCCAGGAGTCCATGCAAAATTCACTCAAATTATGATCCGATTTGATATTCATCATTCTAGATGCTAATGATAGTTTTGACAATCCATCTTTACATCCATCGTAAATTGGTTTATTCGCGGCGTCTAACATATCATAAAAACGTTTAGCATCTTGGTTAGGTTCTTCAACAACATTTTCAGATAAATACTCCCTCGTATCATGAAATGCATCAGCAACCATGTCATGATATCTATTATCATCTACATGCATATTAGACCCACCATGATGATCATAGCTATTATCAAAATGATGCGGTAAATTAGCTGGTTCGTTAGTTTCAGGAACATGAAACGAACTACTTTCTCCAAATTCGGTGTTATTATAATTATACCCTTCCCCATGTTGAAACCAAACAAAATATTGTGGCATAAAACCCCTATTAAAAAGATGTTTCCATACGGTATCAACATGAATGTATTTAGTGTTCACACACTTCTTACATGGACAATACATTTTACCACTTTCTTGAGTAGTCTGCATGTTTCCAGCTTGATACATGAATGTTTGAAGTCCCTCCGTGAACTCTGTTGTCACTATCCCCGATCGATCTTTGTGTCTATACATCCAAGATCGTAACTCGTATACGTTATTACCGTGAGACATTTTGAGTATATATGTTATGAAAGTTTTTGTATAAGTGTTTAGAATATATATAAGAGAGAATGTTTTGATATTGTGTTGTGATTTTGATTTGGTCGAATGAGTTTATATAGGGACATTGTAAATTTTAGCAAGGAATTAGCAAGGAAATTTAGCAACGATTTAGCAACGAAATATTTTTACCAATGAATTACCAACGATTTTGAGAGGAAATTGCAACGAATAATTCGTCGCTAAATACCGGTGGAGCTCAATGAAAACGTGCTCACCTACCTAGCAATATTCCTTGCAAATTCGTCGCTATTTAACAAGGAAATATCTTCGTCGCTAAATCGTCGCTAATTAGCGACGATTTAGCGACTGTATAGGAATTCCTCCTTAAATCGTCGCTATTTCGTCACTAAATAGCAACGAAATAGCGACGAATAGTTTCGTTGCTATTTGGCGACGAATTAGCGACGAAATTTAGTGTCGTCGCTAATTCCTCGCTAATTCCTCACAAATCCGTTGCTAAATAAATTCCTCGCTAATTCCTTGCTAAAATTCGTTGCTATTTGCCCAGTTTCTTGTAGTGTTAATACTACACTCTAAACATTAGTTAGCGAATCCAAATGAAAATATTTTAATTTTGGTAATTTTATAAATAGTAAATCAACCATTTAAAATTTTGAAATGGTAAATATAGAAAAATACAGAATTAGATAGCATTTTGTAAAGGAAATGATGAAATAAAGTATGTTTTATGAATTATTCATAAAAACCTAGAGGACCTAGAGGTCCTTTCCATGTTTTAGATTTAAAAATTTTAAAAGGTAAATTGATTTGCTTTTGATTTTTATCTAAATAAATTAAAACATAAAGTTGATATTTAAAAAAAAAACAGTTGAGAAACCTTTGGTTTGAACTAGTGACTTTGAAGACACCAATCTCAAAATATTGATTTTTGGTTTTCTTAATTTTTACACCCAAACTACTTTACCTATCATGAAAGATAACATTTTCACGAAATCTTGAATGTGTAACCTAAAACCAAAAGATAACTTCTTAAAATACCATTAAAAAGGTTTATAGACCTAAATACCATCATTTTTATCCAAAAATATCACACATTTTTTTTTTCTCAGAATACCATAAATACAGAAAACAAATTTTAACATTCTAGATTTTTTTTTCCATGTAGATTCTATACTTAATATTTAGTTTTGAGGGGTTTAGAATTCAAACTTTGAAAAAATTGTGATATTTTAGACAAAAACTGTATCATGAGAGAAAAAACTTATGAAGGTAAAAACTTTTTTGGGGCATTGGTGGGAATTGCTCAAACCAAAAACCACTTCAAAAAGAAGTGTCAATCAAAGATGATGTAGCGGCGAAAGCTTTTAGGGATATGTTAAGGGGGAATTATAAAACTACACCATTTGAATTACATTTCACAAAACTACTTCATTTCCAAAATACTTCATTAAACTACACCTAAATACACAAAATTAAATCCAAATAAACCCTACACAAACAATCCTACCCCCTTAATACTATATTCTAAACACTAATTAGCGAACCCAAATGAAAATATTTTAATTTTGGTAATTTTTAAAAGGGTAAATCAAGCTTTTAAAATTTTGAAAGGGTGTAAATATGTGAAAATATTGAATTAGGTGTAGTTTTGTGAAGGGAGGGTTGAAATAGTGTAGTTTTGTGAATTTCTCATATGTTAATTGCTAGTTTATAGGGTTTATGAATACTTTTCAGGGTGGTTTTTAAAAATCATTTTAATAAGGAAATTAAAAACTCTAACTTATTAATCAATTACAACATCAATAAATAACTCTCTAAAACTATATATATATAATAAAACTTAAAGGGAGAATTACAAAACTATACCATTTGAATTATATTTCACAAAATTATACCATTTCAAAATTACTTCACAAAAATACGCCTAAACACTCAAAATTAAATCCAAATAAACATACCAACACAATCCTACCCCTTAATACTATACCCTAAACACTAATTAGCGAACCCAAATGAAAAAATTTTAATTTTGGTAATTTTTTAAATAGTAAATCAAACTTTTAAAATTTTGAAAAGGTGTAAATATGTGAAAAAATTGAATTAGGTAGAGTTTTATAAAAGAAGGGATGAAAGAGTGTTGTAAAGTAAGGGATGTAAGAGTGTAGTTTTGTGAATTCCTCAAACTTAAAGCCTAGAATATTGTATACTAATAACTTGAAAATTATCTAAATCATTAAATAAAAAAATAATATATATAATAAAATATATTTGGAGATACAATCATACTTTTCTTGGTTGCATTGGGCATGAGAGGAGGAGGAGGAGGAGAAGGAGGAGTAGCAGGAGGAGGTGGCGAATTTAGATTGGAAAAAGCGTCGTAGAATGGGTAAATTTCCCACTCGAAATAGCAAACTGGCCTCCGAATATTAGTTCCTTGCTTTCCATTGCAATCTTTCTGATATAAAAGTACACTTTTTCGGAGACAATCATCACAGTAGACTGAAGATATACCGGGAATACACTGCATAAATGCGTATATACGTTGGAATCCTATCGGTTTAGATACATCGGCCGCGTAGTTCTTGGGTTTAGATGAAGTAGAAGTTGCTATGATCATACTCTTAATGAACTCATCCCAAACACTACTAAACTCTATTACGTCCCGTGTAACATTATTAGGATTACAAAGTATTATGTGCGGCTCTAGAGTAGAGGATTCGAAGAAAGACCGGTTTGAGTGACGAACGTAACAGAGTGTGTCTGTGGTTCTCCACATGAACGAATCTGTCTGATTCAGACAGGTTTGTAGTAACTCTGTGGACGCGACTTCAATACATTTTGAACATACGCTTGGTTTAATCCCGGGGATACACATGCCCGCCGCATACACTGACTTTGGAAGCAAGATTTGAGAAGATGGTGCGACGGTTTTCGTCGTAAGTATCATTGGGGGTGAAAAACAGTGCATCGCCGCATTGTGGGAATTGTTGTGCGGATATGACAGGAAAGCTTGTTGAAAGAACAAAACAGAAGATTAACAAGAGATTCTTTATACTCATTTTTGAGAGAGAGAGAGAGAGAGGGAGGAGATAAGAACATATGAATGCAATGTTTTATTTTACAAGGAAATGTTTTTTTGTCAAACTATAAGGAAGTTTTTTAATTTTTATCCTAATTAATAAGTCAATTTGGCCATTAGCTTCAAAATAACTATACTTTGATACCTTCATATTTACATGAACACCCACAAATAATAATACTTTGATACCTTCAATAACTGTCTTATTTGCTACATTTTCAACTCAACTAGCTAGTTAAAAAACCCACGTTTTATAAACGAAGTAGACATGTAGACAAATCATATGATTACTTGTATAAAAAAAAACAATTTATATCATCGTTGACAGTTAATACAAAAAATTTTTAAGTATGAAGAGTTGGGGAAAAAACCTTTAATCTCTTTTTATAGTGAGAGATAACGTTGAATAATTCATTTACCAAATTTTTTAATGGAACAAAACCGTGACACGGTCTTTAATTGACAAAAATAAAAAATCTAGGAATTCTATGTTTTGGCTAATCGATCCATTGCCTAAACCAACAAAGTAAATCCTACTAGACTACCAACATATATCAAGAAAAGGTTTAAAGTATATTCATATGAGATTTAGCAAGTCCCATGGTGGAGTGACTATTATGGGACTTTTGTCGTTTAAGACGATTGTGACCGTGCAAAAGGACATTAACTTTATCAAACTAAATGATATCTAAAAACTCTATCTAAACTTGAAGATAGTGAGCATTTGGACTTCTAAATGTTATTCGGGACATATGTCAGAATAATTATCAACTTTCAAATTTTCTTCATTTTTCACGTCTCCATTATAATCATGTACTTTTCTCCGAAAAATACTAAATTTATGTTGACTTGTTCAAACTAAGTCCGTCGTTAACTCGACTAAATGAGTCATTTAGCGGGGTTAATTAAACTGATGTTTACTGTGGTTGTTAACAGAAAACGATTACGGATATCACAAATACTAAACGACTTTGTTCACCGAGTTAACGATAGACTTAATTTGGAAAAATCAACAGAAGTTTAACATTTTTAAGAGAAGTCAAAAGTGCAAGATTGAAATAGAAATTTGAAAGTACATAATTAAAACGTAGAAAATTTGAAAGCTGGGGATTAATTATCCTTGGTCCCACGACGCACTCTTCTGGCTCGTGGGCTTCACCCTTGTTTGGCGGTCAGTCCATTACTTGTTGAGTTTTACCCTTATTTAGTGTGATAATGTCCGCTCTGGGCTCTAAGGCCCGCACAACTTTACTATTGTGTATAACCCCAAAAGGCCTCACATTAAATTGAGATTAGACTCACCTTAAATTAGATAACACTTTTGTTGATATATGGTGGTAGTCTAGTAGAACTTGCCTTGTTGGTTCATGCCATGAATAACTTGTGTTACATGTTACCACCTCCTTATATAAACTACCTTTAGATGACTCCTAAGGAAAAGAAAAACTCACGTAACAATATATTTAAATAAGTCCTAAATATATCATATAACAATATATGTAGCTAGCTCCTAAATATATTCAACTTTAATCCTCAAATTAAGTTATTTAAGCTTACAACAACATATTATGTGAGCAATTAATTCATTCATATATATTGGATTATAGGGTATATTTCCATGTGGAACTGAAATCGCGGTTAAGAGGTTATCCATTGTTTCAAAACAAGGCTTTCAAGAGTTCAAAAACGAGGTTGTCGTCGTGGCAAAGCTTCAACATGCTAATCTTGTTAAGCTTATTGGATTTTGCTTAGAAGAAGATGAGAAGATACTCATATATGAGTTTTTATCCAACAAAAGCCTTGATTTGCTCCTCTTTGGTATGTTAATATTCAAAAGTTTTGGGCCAACATACCAATTATGATGATTAATTGATTAATATATCTATGATTAGATCCGGCGAAGAAAATTGACTTAGACTGGACTAGACGGTACAATATCATCGAAGGAATTGCTCGGGGGATTCTATATCTTCATCCCTCCTTTGTCATTTCGTGCCTCTCTAGACAAGTGCTTCCTGTGCCCTATAACCCGGGCTAGGATTAGACTGAGCACCAATCTCTCTTCTATCCAACTAGATTCACGACCTAAAATAATACACCGCGATCTCAAGGCAAGCAACATTCTTTTATGTGCTGATATGAACCCCAAGATTGCGGACTTTGGCCTAGCAAAGATTTTCGCAACTGATCAGACTCGTGCCGAGACTAGTAAGATAGCCGGAACCTAGTAAGTGGAGACCCTAATTATATTTTATGAACTTTTGTTTAGTCTTCATGTAAACCTCAAGTATTATTCTATATGTTTTGTCTAGCGGCTACATGGCTCCAGAATATATGAACCGTGGACAGTTCTCCATGGAATCTGATGTTTATAGCTTTGGAGTCTTGGTTCTTGAGATCATAAGCGGCAAAACTAGTAGTAGATACTACCGGATTGATGATACCGATTGCAATTTGGTCACATTTGTGAGTCCATTTTTGGTTTTTTCCCCACTATTATAATGTTTTACGAAGGCTAATTAGCTTGTATATTCATTTCATCATACACGTTAATGTTAATCAGGCTTGGAAACTCTGGAGAAAAGGCTCAATGGCCAAAGCATTCGTGGACCAGACTCTCGGGGATAATTATCAAACGGAACAAGTGACTCGTTGTATTCATGTAGCCCTTTTATGTGTTCAAGCTAATCATGTACATCGTCCGAAAATGTGTAAGATCAACTCGATGCTAACTTCTAGCAAACTTAGCCTTCCAGAGCCTCATGAACCTGGTTTTTGTGGTACTTAGTAGAATCTGATACTATATGGTTTTGTTTGGCAAATCAGTTTTATTGTATACTATATGACTTTAACATTAATGTAAATACTAATGAGAACACATTATGCTTTCTTCTCCTTTGTTTGTTAGTTCATTTGTTCCTAACTACCATTTGACTGGTTCGTTTTTTTGTTACTTTTTCCATTTTTCTTTTTCTCGACCGAAATGTTCATAAATCATAAGTAGGTTGATTTAACGACCGAGCACAAGGCCCACCGACGTGACACCAAATACCACAAACGGCCTCCATGTCACATAGATCTCTAAATTGGTTTTTGTTTTTAATTTTTAATTTTTTAAATTTCATATCATTTTTTAAATTTTTTTAAAATATTCATAACTGTATTTTCGTAGTTTTGTAATATGATCGATTTTTTTTTTTTTTAAAGTTAATGACATTTTCGCAAATAACATTATCGTAAATATATTTTTGAAAAATATCCCTCGATGTCCATCTTATGTTTTATTATAATAACCACACTAACCCTCCAAAAACGGGTTAGTCTGGCCATTTCGAGTTTTCTTGGATCATTGGGAGACATTTTCGGTAAACAAAAACCCACAATATAAACAAAGTAGACAAATCATACGACTCAACTTGAACAATAAAACAATATATATATATCATGATGATATTATCATCGTTGACAAAGGCCGTTTCCAAGCACATTAAATACGTATCAACAAAATATTTAATCTCTATTCATAGAGAATGATATCGTTGAATAGTTCATTTACCAAGTTCACATATTACACAATTCTATTTAGAATCGTACAAACCAATACTCTAACTCTAACCAATTTAGATTTGATGGCCTCAAAACAGTTAAATCAACCTACTTATATGAACATTTCGGTCTAGAAAAAAAATCATGAAAAAGTAATAAGAAACAAACCAATCAATTGGTAGTTATGAACAACAAAACAGAAGAGAGGAAAGCATAATGTGTTCTCACTAGTATTTACATTAATGTTAAAGTCATATAGTATACAAAAAACTGATTTGCCAAACAAAACCATATTGTATCAGATTCTACTAAGTACCACAAAAACCAGGTTCATGCGGCTCTGGAAGACTAATTCTGCTAGAAGTTAGCATCGAGTTGATCTTACACATTTTCGGACGATGTACATGATTAGCTTGAACACATAAAAGTGCTACATGAATACAACGAGCCACTTGTTCCGTTTGATAATTTCCCCCGAGAGCCGAGTCCACGAATTCTTGGGCCACATAGCGTTTTCTCCATAGTTTCCAAGCCTAACATTAAATGTGTATGATGGAATACTTTAACATTCCTTATTAAAAACACTAGATAGTAGTGGGTGGGGAGGGAAACTAAAAATGTACTCACATATGTGACCAAATTGCAATCCGTATCGTCAATCCGGTAGTATCTACTACTAGTTTTGCCACTTATGATCTCAAGAACCAAGACTCCAAAGCTATAGACATCTGATGCCATGGAGAATTGACCAAGATTCATATATTCTGGAGCCATGTAGCCGCTGAACAAAACAAATGTATACATAAAGACATGAGTTTACATGTGAATGAAATTATTTCATAAATGTTCATGCCTCCACTTACTAGGTTCCAGCTATCCTACTAGTCTCGTCACGAGTCAGCTCTACAGCAAGAATCTTTGCCAGGCAAAAGTCCGCGATCTTGGGATTCATATCATCGTCTAGAAGGATGTTGCTTACTTTGAGATCACGGTGTATTATTTTAGGACGTGAATCTCGATGAAGATATAAAATCCCTCGAGCAATCCCTTCGATGATATTGTACCGTTTAGTCCAGTCTAGTTGGACTCGTTTCAGTGGATCTAGTCATATATATATTAGACAATTTGTCACATCAAAATTAATATGTTGGGCCGAGAATTTCGAATGTTTATCATACCAAAGAGGAAGAAATCCAGGCTTTTGTTGGACAAATACTCATATATGAGGATCTTCTCTTCTCCTTCTAAGCAAAACCCAATAAGCTTAACAAGATTAATAGGAAAAATTGCAAAAAAAACCCTAAAGTTTTGACAAATCGACAGAAAAAACCTGAAGAAAAACGCGTTGTATATAAAAACCTAAAGTTTCATTTTTATCATTTTAAAATATTAAGTTTCATTTTAAGCAAATTAACCCCTAATCGTTAACGGTGTTAAAATATTAACAGATTTCGACACTCTCCGTTTCATTTATTAGTTAAAATGATTTTTTAATTGTTTTTATATGAAAATACAAATTAAATTAGAAATAAAAACAATTGCTTTACTAAAATAATGTTATTACTTCCTCCGTTTTTCTTTTTATTATAGGATTTTCTAGTTTTTCAGATATAATAAACAAACATATTAAAATATATTATTTTTGTGATTTATAATTTCCAACAACTCTAAACTAATAATGTTTAGTTATTTTTTTAATTATATAATTTATCATTAACAATTGTATATAAAAAATGAGAAATTCCATCTTTTTAAAACCAAATATTTTCAACAAGAATTCTATATTAAAAAACGGAGGGAGTATTAATATAAAAGAATTCTTCTTTCTATTCATTTCTTTTAATCATGTCGTAGACTTTATCTCTAACCGCCGCTCAATAAATTGACGGTGATCGGAAACGTAGATCCAACGATGATTAGGGATAAAGTTGCCGACATGATTACGAGAAAATATTTTTTATATATTAATAATAACATTATTTTAGCACAACAAATGTTTATCTTTCTAATTTAATTTGTATTTTCATATAAAAACAAATAAAAAATCATTTTAACTAATAACTTAAACGGAGAGTGTCGAAATCTGTTAATATTTTAACACCGTTAACGATTAGGGGTTAATTTGCTTAAAATGAAACTTAATGTTTTAAAATGATGAAAATGAAACTTTAGGTTTTTTTATACAACGCATTTTTCTTCAGGTTTTTTTTGTCGATTTGTCAAAAGTTTAGGTTTTTTTTTGCAATTTTTCCAGATTAATATGTTGAAGCTTTGCCACGACGTCGACCTCGTTCTTGAACTCTTGAAAGCCTTGTTTTGAAACTATCGATAGCCTTTTAACCGCGATTTCAGTTCCACATCGAAATGTTCCCTATAGTCCAATATATATGAGTGGATAAATAGAGTTTTCGAATCTAGAATGTTGAGAATCTCCTACCTTGTAAACTGTACCAAATCCACCTTCACCGAGTTTGTTCTTATCCGAAAAGTTATCTGTCGCGGCTTCCATTGTCTTAAAATCGTATTGCATTGATAAAGTTGTCATATCACCATCAGCTACACAATGGATGGAAGGTGTTACCATGCAAGAAGTTTATATATCCTAAGCTAGAAAAAAGATAATATTAACTCACATCCAAGATTCATTGGTTTGTATATTTTCTTCTTGCTAAAAGAAGGTCTTTTAACAAACAGTACCACTGTTGCTATCACGAGAGCAACGACTATCGCAGCCACGACAACAATCACCACCACCGTAGTTCTATTAAAGATATGTTTTCCATCTACAAAAGAAAATCAAGTTTTGGTACGAAAGGGAAATACAATGTTTATTAATTTAAATGCTTTGTATTAAGGGAGAATCACAAAACTACACCATTTGAATTACATTTCACAAAACTACACCATTTCTAAAATGTTTCACAAAACTACACCTAAACACTCAAAATTAAATCCAAATAAACCATACCCACACAATCCTACCCCTTAAATACTATACCCTAAACACTAATTAGCGAACCCAAATGAAAAGATTTTAATTTTGGTGATTTTTAAAAGGGTAAATCAAGCTTTTAAAATTTTGAAAATGTGTAAATATGTGAAAATATTAAATTAGGTGTAGTTTTGTGAAGGAGGGGTTGAAAGGGTGTAGTTTTGTGAATTCCTCTTGTATTAAAACGTTATTACATTATAATACCTTTTTTGGTTGGACTAGGTAGATCCACCGGGGGAGGCGAGATTTGAGGGCTTTGTGGAGGTGGGGATAGTGTTATGTTATCGAACGCACCGAAAAACGGAGAAAGACCAGCCAGGTAAAAGCATGCCGGTCTCTTAGCGTTACCTCCTCTATTCCTACTATCGCAACATGCCCGTTGCGTACTGACACTTGCAAGAAGACATTTGCGACAATCACCCGAAGATAACCCGGGAATACATATCATCATGGCATATATATTAATAAAACCTGTCACGGGGGTTATATCTGCCGCATAATGCACGTGCGAAGGGGGCCCGGGAGTCGAAAAAGAAGCTTTGTCGATCATACGCCTCATGAAATCTTCCCATATTCTGTAAAACTCGGTTACATTCCCGGGGGTATCTCCAATATAGTACTCTGCTTGGTAAGGCTCAAGATCAACCTTGTCGAAAAACGAGGTGTTGGAATAGCGGACGAAACATAGAGACTTTTGGGATCTCCAGTCGAATGAGTCTGTCTGGTTCGGGCATTTTCGTAATAAAACCTCGGACGAGGATTTTATACAATCTGAACAAATTTGTGGATCAGTCCCCGGGATGCACATACCTAAGGCATATATTCTTCCAAGGCCTTTCCCAGCCGATACATTGTAGAAGCCGTCTTGAGAACCGACGTTGGAAGCAAGCGTTGAGAGAACTAGACGGCGGTTTGTATCATAAGTACCGTTTTGTCTAAAAAATGATGAGTCCCCACATATTTCAGCAGACACGTAGCCGAAGCTAACGACAAAGATCAAAGAAAGGATTGTAAAGAGATTATTCAGACACATATGAATATAATGCTTTAGTTTATGAGGAATTGTTTGTAAGGTTTATTAGAAATCAATTAAGACAGGTAGTTTATTATAATGATACATTGATAACTTCAATCAGTATTGTTATTTTTAAAACATTCTCAAGCATATTGTAACAATAATACTTTCATTAGCTGTTGTATTAATTTAAAACATTTATAAACTAAATACACAAATCATGGTTAAGAGAATGTTATGTTTGACAATATTATGGGTTGACAAAGAGTAATGTTTCTAAATACACAAGTGGCAAAATGGCATAAGCATTTAAACATGAAGCCAAGTGGATGAGTTAACTATGAAAATATTAACTTGTTAGAGTATCTTTGATTTTTTTTGTTTGAAGTTTCTATAATTATATATATATTTAAGTTTAAATTTGTATATATTTATTATTTTATATAATGTAATGTTTTATTTTATTATTTAATGACTTTATGTCATTAATGGTTTCTTATTTGATTTTTATTAATAAGAAATGTAATTTATCAAATTTTTATTTTTATTTATGTGTTTAAAATTTTGATGATGTATCAATCATACGAAGATAGTTCTTTTTCTTTTATAGTATAAATAGATAGATATTTCTAATTTGATTTACTTTTTGTTTCGGTTATAAATTTTTTCATATTTTTTAATTACTAAATTAAATTTAATTTTAAAGTGTAACATTTTATCGTGAAATAAGTCTATTCGGAACCATTTCACTATAGACGTGATAAAATGAACTTCAACCATAGGCGAATGTAGGTCACAAATAGGGGGTCAATTGACCCCAATTAATTATGGGAACCCTTTTATATATTCTTCATAATAATTACATTGACCTCAATGAAATATGACTTTTAACCTATTCAAATTTATTTTAACTATAATGGATGACACAAATCTAACTGCATACATAGATATATATAAGCCTAATATTTTTAAATATTGTTTTATTGCTTAAATTTTAGCTTCTCGAACAGGAGACGCTTCAGCTCCATCCTTGATCCGGTAAGATCTCGAATCCTAGCTTTCGAGTCTTCTGAAAAAACTTAACCGAGACTAACCTGTTTTGTTTTCTGGTTTGCATGTCTGAGATCTGGAAAGAATAACCTGATAGAAGACCTTGAAGACCACGGTGAACCTCCTCCACCTTCAGCTGGTAAGTCCTACTCCACCTTGCTGAATAACCCTTTGTTCTCTTAACACCAAACATCTAAGTACTTATGCTAACCTTATGTTTGTGTTTTCCCTTTGTGTCTGCGAGGTGATGAACAAAGAAGAACACCCCACAGACGTTGCATGCAGCTTCAGTTCAGGATCTTGAGGGCATCAAGATGCCTCTCAAGCACGGTACCAGGTACGCTCTTAGTGAAAATATCCGCAGGATTCTTGCTTGTGTGTATCTTAGCAATAGTGACCATACCATCATCAACTTGATCCCTGATAAAGTAGAACTTAGTAGCCACATGTTTTGTCCTTTCATGATGTCCTCCATGCTTAGATAGGTCAATAGCACTTTGAGCATCACAATGAACTTTTACTGCACCTTGTTTGAACCCTAGATCCTCACAAATACCCTTAAGCCACATAGCTTCCTTTACTGCTTCTGTTAGTGCCATGTATTCTGATTCTGTAGTAGATAAGGCCACAACATGTTGTAAACCTGACCTCCAACTAACTGTATTACCACCAACCTGAAACACGTAACCAGTGATTGATCTTCTTCTGTCCAAATCTGTGCCATAATTTGCATCACTGTACCCTTCAATGATAAAATCTGAACTTGAAATTTTAGTAAATGTTAAAACACAATCTGTTGAACCCTTGATGTATCTTAAAATCCACTTAACAGCCTTCCAATGCTCTCTGCTTGGCTTCCCCATAAACCTGCTAACCACCCCCACTAAGTGTGCAAGGTCTGGTCTGGAACCAACCATTGCATACATAAGACTGCCCACTGCACTGGCATATGGTATATTCACCATATGTTTAGTCTCCCCTTTTAACTCCTCCTGAGTTAAGCTCTTTAACTTGAACTGGTGACCAAGTGGTGTAACCACTCGTTTGCTGTCTAACATGTTGAATGTCTTTAGAACCTTTTCCAAGTATTTCTCCTGTGACAGCTTCAAAGTACCCTTTACTCTGTCCCTTGTAATGTCCATTCCTAAGATTCTAGCTGCTGGCCCTAGATCCTTCATCTCAAACTCATTACTTAGGCTCTGTTTGAGAGTAGTTACCTTCTTAGGATCCTTAGATGCAATTAGCATGTCATCCACATAGAGTAGTAGGTATATCATGTCCTGAACTTCAGTTCCCTTGATGTAAACACATGCATCACTTCTGCTTTGCTTGAACCCTTGATCTTTCATGAAACTGTCAAACCTTTTGTTCCACTGTCTTGGAGACTGTTTCAGTCCATACAGTGACTTTAGAAGTAGGCAGACATCACCTTCTCTTCCCTTCTGTTTGAACCCCTCTGGCTGTTCCATGTAGATTTCTTCCTCTAGAGTTCCATGCAGAAATGCTGTCTTAACATCCAGCTGGTCTAGTTCTAGGTCAAAGTTAACCACAAGTGATAGCATTAATCTGATAGAGACATGCTTCACTACTGGTGCAAATACTTCTGTGTAGTCTATTCCTTCCACCTGAGAATACCCCTTTGCCACCAGTCTAGCTTTGTACCTAGAACTTTCCACATTTGGAATCCCAGGTTTTCTCCTGAAAATCCATCTGCAACCAATGACCCTTTTCTTCTTAGGTCTCTTAGCAATGTCCCATGTGTGATTCTTACTTAGAGAACTCATTTCCTCCTTGCAAGCTTCTGTCCATTCTTCTCTGTCTATACTCATCATAGCCTGAGCATAAGTTTCTGGTTCTTCAACTTCTATGTCTTTGGCAGCAGACAAAGCATAAGCTGCTACATCAAAATCATCATATTTTGATGGCATCTTCTTTTCCCTTCTCACTCTGTCTCTGGCTAGAACATAGTTGTCCAAATCTTCCAAAATTTCCTCTTCTCTTTCTGCCTCCTCAGTATCTGCTTGAGTCTCTTGAGTCTGATCTGATTCTGATTCTGGAAATTCATTTTCTGAAGCCTGAGCTGTTTCTGACACTGATGAAGCTCCACCTTCATTCAGTGGACCTAAGTCACTTGAATCAGATACAGCTCCACCTTGACTTGAACTCTGAGAACTTTCTGATGGACCTTTAATCAGTTTTGTACTGAAAGTAACCTTCTTAGATTTCTTAGCTTCTGGTTCCTTAGCTGAACCATTTCATGTTGCTTTCCCTTGTGTGTCCTTGAAGACCTCTTCTTCATGAAACACAACGTTTCTGCTAATCACACATTTGAGCTCTTCTGGTAGCCAAATCTTAAAACCTTTAGTTCCCTGAGGATACCCAATGAAGTAGCCTTTCACTGCTCTTGGGTTTATCTTGGACTGAGTGACATGAACATAAGCTGAACAACCAAATCTTCTTAGGTGTGCTATACTAGGTTTACTCCCTGACCATAACTCTTCTGGTAGTTTAAACTCAATAGCTGAACTAGGTGATATATTTATCAAATAGACAGCAGTGGAGGCTGCTTCAGCCCAAAACTGTTCTTCCATTCCACTTTCAGCTAGCATGCACCTTACCTTCTCCATGATTGTTCTATTCATCCTCTCTGAAACCCCATTCTGTTGAGGTGTGTAGACGCATGTTTTGTGTCTTGCAATTCCAGAATCTTTGCACAACTGATCAAATCTGTTGTTGCAGAATTCAAGACCATTATCTGTCCTTAATGTCTTGATTCTTTTCCTTGTCTGATTCTCAACCAAACTTTTCCATTCTGAAAAATTCTGAAATGCTTCATCCTTAGTTTTCTGGAAATAAATCCAAACCTTTCTTGAGTAGTCATCTATAAAGGTGATGAAGTATTGGTTTCCAGCTAGACTTGGTGTTATGCTTGGTGCTCCCCATAGGTGTGAATGTATGTACTCTAGTACCTCCTTAGATGTGTGTTTAGCTTTCTGAAAACTCTGCTTCTTAGATTTTCCCAACACACATTCTTCACAGAATTCTAAACTTGTTACATCCATCTTTGAAATGTACTGATCCTGTATCAGTCTTTCCATGTTCTTCTTTCCCATATGGCCAAGCCTTGAATGCCACTTTCTTGCTGAGTCAACTGCAGACCTTACTGTGTTGACTTCACCTTTTGTCACTGTCCCTTCCAAGTAGTATAAACCATCATCATACTTTCCTGACAACACTTTCTTCCCATCCTTCTTGAGTAGAAAGTTGACTATAAAGTCTTCACCTTCATATCTGCACCCTGCCTTTTCTAGACAGCCATAGGATATTAAGTTTCTGCCCATCTTTGGCATATACCTAACTCCTGTGAGGATAACACTTAGACCTTCATCAGTGATGATTCTGACTTTGCCTATTCCTTTGATTTCACTGAAAGTGTTATTCCCCATTAACAACTTACCACCTTTGAACTCCTCTAGATCAAATAGTAAGTCTTTGTCATGTGTAATATGATAGCTGCTCCCTGAATCCAATACCCAGTCATCCTCTGACTTCTGAATTCCTGCTGATAGTGTCATGGGTTCTGATCCTTCACCAATGTCATCAGGTAGTTCCAATACCAGAGACTTAGGAACCTTCATTGCCATGTTAACACTACCTTGAACTCTCCTTGCCATATTCACACTCCCTTGAGTTTTCCTCTTTGGGCAGTCTCTTTTCCAATGCCCCTCTTTACCGCAGACAAAACAACCTTTGTCTTTCTTTCCTGATCTGGGCCTGGACTTGCTCCTTGAATGTCCTCTGTTCTTGTTAAAACCATGCTGGAACTCTCTCTTTTCTGATCTGCCTCTATTGTTTGAAACAAACAAACCTTCTGCTTGACCCCTGCTTGATTTACTGCTTTCTGTTATCTCTCTTTCCTTGGACTTGGCTGAACCTATCACCTCCTTGATGTTCAGTGTTTCCCTTCCATACTTGAGAGTTTCTTTAAGCTGATCAAACTTGCTAGGTAGTGAACTTAGCAATAGGATAGCTTGTACTTCTTCTGAGATTATAACTCCAATGTTGCTTAAGTCTGATACCAGTTTCAGAAACTCATCAACATTGTGGTCAATGTTCTTGGACTCTTGCATCTTGAAATTGTAGAACCTTAGTTGTAGGTAGATTCTGTTGGGCAAGGTGCTTTCCAAGTACAAACTGTCCAGCATCTTCCACATAGATGCTGCAGTTTCACATCCTATAATCTTCCTCAGTACATGATCACCCACATTAGGAATTATGATGTTCTTGGCCTTCTCAGATTTCTCAACTTTCTCTGGATCTTTAATCTTTGCAGTAATAGTTGTAGAATCTATGTCTTCTTGATTTCCTTCTGTGGCAGATTCTTGTGGATCTTGTGTTGTTGTTTCAGGTTCTTTAAGAAGCTCTTCATCGGTGAGAATGTCCTTAAGACCCAGCATGCTAAAGTGAGCCATCATCCTCACTTTCCACAGAGAGAAGTCCCCTGTGCCATCAAATCTGTCTACCTTGACCTTAACCCTCATCTCCTTGTCTTTACCCATGGATCTTGCTTGCTTCAGAAGCTGCCTTGAAGATCAAAACTTTGAGCAAAACACACAAGAATTTCAGATAAGTTTCGAACCTTATCTAATCTCCTTCTTGCTCTGTATTAATCTTCCCTGAATTGCTTCTTGGCCTCTGATCCTGAGCTGCTCTGATACCACTTGTTACGTTTTGCTTCTATGAATCAATGTTCTTGTATTGAATCTTTAGTCTTGATTGTTTGCGGAATTGGTTAATGAAAGACACTTGAGATTTGTTACCCTGAGTTCACCGTGAATGGCTACGTCTCAGGGGCTGGCTTGCGCCGGCGATGCACTAGACTTGGCCGGAAAAGCCCCGGTCGTGGCTTATACACAAAGACTAACCACCTAGCCTTTTATGCTTTCAGGTACACACTACACAGAATCAAGATCGCTATGAAGACGACTAGCTGAAATCAACCACAAGTCTCTCCTCCTTGAAGTCTCTCCGGCGAAACCTCTTCTCTCCGGTTAATTTCCCTCTCTCTCTGTTCTGCGTATTTCCTTCTCTGTATTTTCTGTTTTCTGCAACTAATCTTCTTATATGTTGTTGCAGGTGAAAACGACGACACTTTGGTATTTGGCCTCAAGTCGAAACCGGCCCAATCTGAAACTTAGGCCCAATAGCGTTTTAGGTCCAGACATAAATACCACAGACATGCCAAGTCATTTCTCGGAATTTTCTCCCATGACTTGTTTATTTATTCATGTAACATTTCTTTCTATGCAACTCATAGTCGAACCATTTTGTGTGTAGAATATATTCCAAGGGCAAGTGACTAGTCGTCGACAAGCAGAGTTTGATAGAATAAAGACGGAGAAAGAGGAGCGTATATGTGACATTCTTCTCAAATCGGGTATTTAGAGAATGAAAATCTAATATATATAAGGGAAAGTTTAACCCCAATTTAATGTGAGACATCTTAGATTGAAACCAAGACCAAAATTGTGCGGGCCTTAGGGTCCAAAGCTGACAATATCACATTAATGAAGAATTAGACTTTCAATGGTAATGGACGCCCGAGTCGGGGTTGTTACAAGTGGTATCAGAGCGAGTAGTCACTCTAGTGCTGACTTAGAGGGTCGATCGTCTGGGCCTGGTGCACAATGATGACGTTGCGCCTTTGAGTGAGGTGAATTGTGACATTCGTCCTACATCGAATATTTAGAGAACGAAAATTTAATATATAAGGGAGAGTTTAACCCCAATTTTTATGTCAAACCTCTTGGGATGGAAATCAAGACCAAAAATGTGCGGGCTTTAGGAGCCAAAACGGACAATATCACATTAATGAAGGGTTAGACTCTCAAAAGTAACGGACGACTGGGTCGGAGTCGTTACAGTATCAACCAAATAATTAAAGTCAAGATTATAAAGAGAAATCAAATATATTATTTGACATGTGAAGAAGAACGAATAACAAAGCTCAAGGAAGAAGATAAAGTTCTTAAGCGTGAAGGTGATAGTCTATCTCCACAAATTCACACTATTTTACGTCGATTTTGATGTAATATATAAAACTATAACCCCTTATTTCTGTTTATATAGAAGCTGAGAAACGCAAGAAGGAAGACGCTGACCGCAAAGCTAAGTTAGATGAAATCACCGAAAAGCAAAGGCAGAGAGAGATAGAGCTAGAGGAGAAAGAGAAGCTGAGACGAGAAGTTCTGTTGAAAGGAACCGATGCAACACCACCCGCTCGCCTTGCTGATTCTGCATCACCAACAACAGCGGCAATACCAGCATCAGGTCCTTGTAAATATGTTCCTAAGTTTAAGCGTTAGATAGCAAAGGTCTCTGCTCAAGCATCACCAACACCGACACCATCAGCTGCAGAATCTGATATGTGGTCTAACCGTGGACCAGCTCCAGGACCGCCACGTTTTGGAGCTGGTCCTATAGGCGGTGACCGTCCAAGTGGTGGTGATGATACTTGGAGAAGCTCCAGTCCCAGAACAACGTTGAGGTGTATGATATTTGACCTTTTTTTGAGTATTTTTTTACTTTTTACCTTTTTTAGCTATTTTTTGCTGTAAAATCATTTTTGAGATTGACTACCTTCATATTTATTTATAGTTGAGTTTTTGGAACTCTAAACAAGACTAAATTTACATTTGTAGTGATTTCTATCACTTAATTAAGAGACTTTGTACTCTTTGGTGAGGGTTTGTTTCAATTAATACTTTTTTATTCGAGAAATTTTTTAGAATACCATCAAAATAAGTTTTTGTTTTGAAAATACCATTACAATGTTTTTTATAACAAAAATATCATTAAAATGTTTTTTATAACAAATATAATATTAAAAAGTAGTAGTTTACAAAAATACCACAAATACAAAAAACGAGTTTTATCACTTTTGGATTTTAAATTTTTTCATTTGGGTTCGCTATATAGTGTTTAGGGTATAGTTTTGAAGGCTACGGTATAGTTATTTGAAGGTTTTTGGTTTAATTTTGAAAATTTAAGATTTGTGGTATTTATGAGAAAACACTTTAATGGTATTTGTAAAACTTTCAAAAATCTGTGCTAATTGTGTTAAAAAAACTTTTTTTAGTGGTATTCATGAGAATTGTCATTTTTATTATATGATTAGGTTTCACCTTTTTGAATTTAATTTCTTGTTTTGATGTATTGGGTTTGTATTGTGCTGAAATTCGGAAACGAATGTTCATGTAAGATTCGATGTTTTTTCAGGTTTTGTTGTAAAGTTGACTCCATTAGAGCATCCACATTGGTAGAACTCCGTATGCGGTTCTAAAGCGATTTCTTTTATTATTTATAATTTTCGTTTTGGTTTTAGAAAAATCAAATACAAAATTATTGAAAACTTATTCCATTGGTAGAACTATAATGGAGTTCTTAAAAATAAATGTTAATGAGTTTTTTTTCCATTCACAAGTGCCATCTGGTAGAACTATAATATCAAAGTGTCATCAATCATGTTCCTCATCATGTGATCTTCCATCTGATGTTTTCTATTCTCAACAACATCAAGATCTTGAGTTCCTACGCCTGAAACTAGCCTAGGAATTCACTAGCTTGAGGAAGATGAAGAAGACATTTTTTCTCTTTTTTTTTCTTTTTATTTTTTATCTTTTTTTTAAAGTCATCCAATTAGATTGTGACACACATGGGTTTTACATATCACATATCCGGTATCGTTTCTAAACCATTTATTCATTTTTATTAGTTTTATTAATTTCTTGTAATAGAAACCAATGGCGGAGGCAGAATATTTTTTTAAGTGGGTCATATATAATATAATTATACAATATTATCAAATCATTTATTTGAAAAAACTACATGTATTATTATTTTTGTTTCTCTTATAAATAAAAGATAAGAATAATATTAATACAAGTACTATAACATGTATTTATTACTAAAACAAGTAAATAGTTTAAAAATACTTATATGATGTTTTTTTAACTTAAAATATGCATTTGGCAAAATAGTATTGTTGTTTGACCACATAATTTAGGAATAATATGTAAAATTGATTAAAATTAATATATTAAACGTTTAAGGATATGTAAAAATGATTAGAATTAATATACTAAAAAGTAAAGAGAGAAAAAAATAGAAGAAGGGGTCAAAGAAAGCATTAGACCATGCGCATTGTAGAGACTAAGAATAAAAATAAAAATAAAAATCGAACCAATCATGAGTCGCCACTTGTCAGTGGGTCTAACTAAGTATCAAAAGGATTGGTCTCTTGTGTTTTTAGTGGACTCCACATGCTAAGAATCCAATAAAAACTTGTGTTTTGTTTATGCTCTTTGATCGCGAGTCATGGGGTCAATTAACAATATTTAGAGCATAAACAATGAGGTTTTTTAGTAGTCTCTTAAGTGGTAGGACCCATCAAATATTGAAGAACCAAGTTCTTTTAACTCTCAATTCGGATGCGGTTCTTGACCAATTCGTGGGGCCCACTGACACGTGGCGCCCCACGATTGGTTCAGTTTTTTATTTTTATTTTAAAGAGAAAAAAGCAAATAAAAAAACTTACCTTGGAGAATGTGCCAGGTTTCACCATTAATCATGGTCTTAGACCAAATAATCAATAAGTAGTTTTAAAATGAGGAATTCACAAAACTACATTCTTTCAACCCTCCCTTCACAAAACTACACTTAATTTAATATTTTCACATATTAACACTTTTTCAAAATTTTCAAAGCTTGATTTACCCTTAAAAAAATTACCAAAATTAAAAAAATTTCATTTGGGTTCGCTAATTAGTGTTTAGGGTATAGTATTAAGGGGTAAGATTGTGTGGGTATAGTTTATTTGTATTTAATTTTGAGTGTTTAGGTGTAGTTTTGTGAAGTAATTTTGCAATTGTGTAATTTTGTGAAATGTAATTCAAATGACGTAGTTTTGTAATTCCCCTTTTAAAATAGCCTTGCAAATTTTTTTTTAACAAATGTCTATGGGTCAATTGACACCCCTCCCAGTAAACTAGTTCCGCCCCCTGATAGAAACTCACTTAAAAACTAAATGGAACCCCCCAATAGACATCTTCTTAGAGCGCCATTGACTTGAAGTCTTTGTCACCTAACTTATTTTTCAGACACGTTTCATTGGTTCACACTTCCACTAGCTTTTCAAGATTTTATTAAAGCAACGCCTTTGTCTTCCCTTATCATACTACTTTCTAACATCTAAACACAAAAGTCTTTACTTCTGATCTTTGAGAGGTATGGATCTCAAGATTTCATTTTCACTAATCTTCTGTTCTATCCTTACAGTCTTACATGTTGTTTCTGCAAGAAACTGCTTCAATGGATTCTTTAAACCCAATAGTACATACGATTCAAACCGCCGTCTAGCTCTCTCTTCACTTGCTTCTAATGTCAAGATTCAAAACGGTTTCTACAACTCTTCCGTCGGGCAAAACCCCGGCAGAATCTTCGTCATGGGTATGTGTATCCCCGGAACCAAACAAGAGACTTGTTCAGATTGTATCAAAGAAGCATCAGACAGTTTGTTACAAAGCTGTCCTAACCGAACAGACGCTTTCACATGGCTTGATTATTGTATGGTACGTTACTCGAACGACTCTTTCGCTGGATCGTATATCGTTGGACCGGCTCAAGTGATGTATAATAATGGAGATATTACTTATAATGCAACACTGTTTGATAAAATATGGGAAGAGTTAATGGACAGAACGATAACTCCGGTGAGGGATCATGGGCATAAGTACTATGCTGTTGGTGTTGCTCCTTTGTCGGATAATCGAAGAATTTATACGATGATGCAATGTACACCTGAGCTTACTCCAGGGTATTGTGGTCTTTGTTTGAGGTTCACTCTTGAGTCTTACGAATCGTCTTTTCTCGATAGACAAGGTTGTTCTGTTACACATTCGGCTTGCTTTGTACGGTGGGATTCGCGTCCTTTTGCTGGAGCTTTTGAGAATGTTACAATGTCGCCGCCTCAGAGAGAGTCTTTACCTCCTCCACAACTTTCTTTAACTCCTCCACAACTTTCTTTAACTCCTCCCGTAGGCCATCGGGCAAATACAACTAGTAAAGGTGTTTTTTTGTCCCAAAGGCTGATATATATAAAGGATATGAGTCAATCTAGTCGTTGTTAATTGGTTTTGAGTTAATTTTGATGGTTGGTGATTTCATGGCTTATGTAGACGGAAAAGCAATTTCGATAGGGACTATTGTGGCAATTGTTGTACCTACCGTCGTTATCTTGGTACTACTTGTTGTAGGATTTGCAGTTTGCCGGAGAAGAAAACATTACCAAACACTTAAAGCTCAAGGTTGGTTGGTTCTTTTTGGTAGTCATTATAGAAATATATAACATAGAGAAACAAAATTGGATGTTGAGGAAGATGTTTTGCTTTTTTTATGTGCAGTTGGTGAAGAGATTACATCAGTACACTCATTACAATTCACTTTTAGTACAATTGTAACTTCAACCGATAATTTTTCGGACAAAAACATGATCGGGCGAGGTGGTTTTGGTCAAGTTTATAAGGTACAAACTCTTTTACATGGTTTGGATATATGAATTTGAATCCTTGTTCAAAATAAGAATATATGGGTTTTGTTCATTTATTTTTTGGTAGGGAAAGCTATTAAGTGGAACCGAAGTAGCGGTAAAGAGACTATCGAAAACATCAGGACAAGGCGCGCAAGAGTTCAAGAACGAGGCTGTTCTTTTGACAAAGCTTCAACATAGGAACCTTGTTAGACTTCTCGGCTTTTGTTCCGAAGGAGGAGAAAAAATACTTGTCTACGAGTTTGTGCCCAACAAAAGCCTTGACTATTTTTTATTCGGTATGAAATGAAGTTTAATCAATACTAATATGTGTTGTGAAATAGTATTTATGTGTAGCTAATGGATTTTATATTTATGAAATGTATAGATCCTACAAAGCAAGCCGAACTTGATTGGTCAAGACGGTACAACATTATTCGAGGGATTGCTCGAGGGATTTTATATCTTCATCAAGATTCGCGGCCTACAATCATACACCGTGATCTCAAAGTGAGTAACATCCTCTTAGATGCTGATATGAACCCCAAAATCGCCGATTTTGGCATGGCTAGAACTTTCGTAGTTGATCAAAGCAAAGACAACACAAGAAAAATCGTCGGAACTCAGTAAAATTCTTTGTCCAAATTGTTTTCTAAGCTATGTATGAGAAGGTGTCTTATAGGCTAAAAGTGTTTTATTTGTGTTGCAGCGGTTACATGTCTCCGGAATATGCAATGCGCGGTCATTTCTCAATGAAATCTGATGTTTACAGCTTTGGAGTAATCATTCTTGAGATTATAAGTGGCAAAAAGAATAGTACTTTCTACCAAGTTGATGATTCCACTAGCAATTTGGTCACACATGTGAGTATATATCAAATTACATGATTATATGGTTAAAGACAATGATAAGAATTTAAATAAACATTTGTTTAGGCTTGGAGGCTTTGGAGTAACGAGTCACATATAAAACTCGTGGATTCGACTATAGAAGAGAGTTATATGAGTGATGAAGCTACAAGATGCATCCATATCGCGCTTTTATGTGTTCAAGATAATCCCGCAGATCGTCCAATGTTGTCGGAGATCATCTTGATGCTCACTTGTAGTACAATGGCTTTACCGGTGCCTAGATCTCCCGGATTTTGTCTATCAAGTATGAGTGATACTACGTCCATAAGTATGTCTATTTCCCGTTCTATTGATGACGTATCGATTACAAATACGGATCCTCGTTGAAGGATATTGTTTTCGAGATACTAGAATTGTAAATTCATCTTCTTCTCTTTGTTACATATCACTTGACTACCTTTTAAGACATTTCCACAAATATATAGACAAATATACATATAACATTTACTTGTCTTACACTATTACATATACAAGGAAACATCTTTAGCCTTTTATTCAATGTTTTCACACATCACATGTCCCGGACCCCATGCTTACAAAACTTTTGAGTAGCAAAAAACTATAAGAACCATGTTGGTGGTTCTACTTGGTGAAATATTTGTCATGTTGGTATAAGTCAAATCCAAACTTCCAAATGTGAAATTTAAGATTTGTACCCTTTGTCAGTCGAAGATGGTATCACATTTTATCTTTATTCTTTGTCTTTTGTAGTAAAGAGTTATGTAAGAATATTATGTACATGTTAATATCGAATTTAAATAATCAGCTGTAAGGATGATAGTGTTAGCATAAAGGGCCAATTATTTATTTTTTTTCCTTGTAGCCTAGTGTTTAAGTAGTTCTCTCCCAACTGATAGCGGCGAGGTTCGAACCCCGGATTATGCGATTAGATGCAGAGGTGTGGGCCAATTATTTTAAAATTTTACTATTATGGGGGATAATATTTTTATTATTATTGTAATTGGATCCAAAACAAGTTTTAATTGACATTATAGGGTCTAACTTTAAAAAACATCGAGGACAAAAATGTTTGGACCAAACATGACTACCTTCTCATAGATTCTCAAATAATGGATCTGATCCATCCTCTCAGCCCGACATAAAGACATAAGTATTTTCGCACCAAATCGATTAAAATATAATATGTAAAATGTTTTATGAAAGTTTTTTTTTTTTTTTGTTAAAGGATTTTCTTAAAAAGGGATTAATTAGTGAAAGAATTATAAGGCATTTTGAATGCACAAAAGCTATTAAACAAGACAATTGTACCAGAATCAACCTCAATTAAATATTGGCAATATATAGCGCTAAATACACTATTAAATTATTTAAGTGTACCAGTGACTCTAATTACATTGCCTTTCTTTTCTATCAAACGAAATTATTAATTATGAAAGTTCTTGAAGACTATTTTGAAGCGATGTTAGTGTATATAGGTTGTTGAAGTTCAAAAGTTATAATAATTATCGTATATTATTAATAGAGAATACGGAGAGAGAAAATGAGTGTAAAAATCATATTTGTCATAACATGAACAATTATGGTCCTACGTAGTTAAAAAATTCATAAAAGTCCAAATTTATCTTAAATTGGCATAATAAATGGATTATATATTGAGAAATATATTTTGAAAATGTTGGAAAGCACATAAAATATAGAAAATATTATATTAAAATATTTATAATTTTTAATAGATCTCCTTAATATGTATATGTTATATTCTATCACATTAAGTTCAAAATAATGATAAAACATATTGTTCATTTACAAACAAAAATATTATTTTGTAAAATGTATTTAACACCAAAATTTGTGTCAAATGACAAAACTTCAACACATAATTTATGACTCATCGGTTAAACCACCGGTTCCCAAAATTTGAGCGGTTATATCCGAGTTTTTAATTATCCGAGCTTTATGACAAATACATACCGGATTGGCAAACCGTTCATTGTTTAACATGTCATATTCTTGTTTAAAAACACTATGTAGTTATTGTTCTTCAATGATAAATAATAATTTTTACGTAATGGTAAATATCAAACATAAAAATGACAATATTAATATTTTTGGATGATAAAATCAAAATGGTAATAAATTTATGTAAATAAGACATTATAAAAACCAATTTATAGTGGCAATATATTTTGTATATATATTAAAATATATAATATTTATATTTAAATATAAACTCCGCGTTTAGCGCGGATCACATGAGATCCAAATGTATCTCATTTTATTCTACATATTGTTCTTATTGATATTTGCTCTTTTATTCCGTAAATTTTTATCTCGCGCTTGACGCGGTTCAACTTCCTAGTATCCTATATATAATGAGTGAGGGGAGCTCTTCTAGTATTGACACCTCATCATTCATATTATTTACATTATTAAATTTATTAAATTATTAAAAATCATCGTACTTATTAATCCATAAAGTATTGACTAACTTAATTTGTTAGATTTTATTATATTATAATAATTAATGTATGGGAGAATTACAAAACTACATCATTTGAATTATATTTCACAAAACTACATCATTTCAAATTACTTCACAAAACTACACCTAAACACTCAAAATTAAATCCAAATAAACTCTACCCATACAATCCTACCCCCTTAATACTATACCCTAAACACTAATTAGCGAACCCAAATGAAAAGATTTTAATTTTGGTAATTTTTAAATGGTAAATCAAGCTTTTAAAATTTTGAAAAGGTGTAAATATGTGAAAAAATTGAATTAGGTAGAGTTTTGTAAAAATGGGAGGAAAGGGTGTAGTTTTGTGAATTCCTCTTGATTGTATTAAAAATAGAGGAATTCACAAAGCTACACCCTTTCAACCCCTCTTTCACAAAACTACACCTAATTTAATTTTTTCACATATTTACACCCTTTCAAAATTTTAAAAGCTTGATTTACCCTTTTAAAAATTACCAAAATTAAAATCTTTTCATTTGGGTTCGCTAATTAGTGTTTAGAGTATAATATCAAGGGGATAGGATTGTGTGGTTAGGGTTTATTTGGATTTAATTTTGAGTGTTAAGGTGTAGTTTTGTGAAGTAATTTTGAAATGGTGTAGTTTTGTGAAATGTAATTCAAATGGTGTAGTTTTGTAATGGTGTAGTTTTGTAATTCTCCCTTAAAAATATCAACACAAAATATCAACTAATTCTAAGTTTTAAATGTGTATTCTCAATATTTTTTGGAATTGTAACAAATAAAAATAGTTTAATTACAATATATATATATATATGTAATATCACATTACACAAATTACACATAAAATAAAATGGTATACAAAATTTATAAAATAGTAAAAAACATGACAAGTAAAATAAAGAAGAAAAAAAATACAAAAACCAAAATTATACAAACTATTTAAAGGATTGAGTAAACATATACTCCCTCTGTTTTTTATATAGCATGTTTTAGAGTTTTTTTTTTATATTAGATGTTTTGAGTTTCCAAGTAAATATTAATTGCATTTAAAACATTTTGACCAATCATATTATGTAGTTTTCTTTGTGATAGATTGAAATAATTTTATTATCCATTAAATGTTAATTATTGATGTAGAAAAAAACAAATAAAACTAATTTCTTAAAATCCACACTTTTAACCAAAACATATTTTATATGTAAACAGAGGGAGTACTAGAAAATATTGCAACTTCCATCTAAAATGAGCAAAAATAAAGAATACAAAAAATATATATACAAACTATTTAAAATAAATAAAAAAGGGAGAATCACAAAACTACATCATTTGAATTACAATTAAAAAAATTACACCATTTCAAAAATACTTCACAAAACTACACCTAAACACTCAAAATTAAATCCAAATAAACCCTACCCACACAATCATACCCCCCTTAATATTATACCCTAAACACTAATTAGCGAACCCAAATGAAAAGTTTTTAATTTTGGTAATTTTTAAAAGGGTAAATCAAACTTTTAAAATCTTGAAAGGGTGTAAATATGTGAAAAAATTAAATTAGGTGTAGTTTTGTGAAGGAGAGATCGAAATGATGTAGTTTTGTGAATTCCTCATAAAAAATGCAAAAATATATAATTGAGAAAGTAGAAAATATTGTACCATTTTTTATGTGAACAATAACATAAATATTGAAAATGCACAAAAAAACAACTGAAATAATTTATAAATAAAACTTTTAATATCTACAAATATATATTTTTAATCTCGAAAAACAAATTTGAGATACTCGCGGGTCCCTCCTATTTAATGATAACGAATGATGATTAAAAAATTTGAGTACCATCTTCATGGTTTGATGATATTGTTAAGGTAACTAGGAAAGAATCCGCGCGTTGCGCGGAATATTCGCTAATTATTATAGTAATTTTCAATAATTTTACATTGAATTTATGGGTGTTTTGGTTTGTTTTATGAAGTTTTTGTTTTTGTAATAGATATATGGTTTAACTTTAGATATTTTCCATCTATTTTTTATTTTACGACACTAATGAAAATGATTTTGTTTACGAACAACTTATGTTTGGATGTTTTAGTTTATTCTCAAACGTATGTTGTTTACTTTGGTTTTACGTGGAAATCTTAACCCGTCAATTAATTTGGATCATATTTTGTTTTGTATTCTCTATATATAATGTTATTGAATTATTTGTATATGTAATTGTTGATTTTGTATGAGGTTCTCTTTTCTCCTTAAATATTTTAATTTTATTTCATATATTTGGTACTAACATTTAGTTTTAGAAAGTATGTATATATGGAGTTTTTTATTCCCAAATTATAGTTATTTAAACTTTTATAAATTCATATTTATTTATTTTTAATTTATTCTCTCTCTCACCCATTTTGTTAAATGTTTTAGATCTTTTGATTTGTTCCATTTTATTTGATTTTCACAAGTTTCTATGCGTATTTTTTATTTATTAACTATAGTATGACCACTAATATTATGTAGTCTTAATTTTTAATTATTTTGAATAAATGTTAAACATCATTTATAACTTTTAAATTTTGTGCTTTTAGATAGAAAATTTTAGATAATGAGATATATGTAATATATTCCAAAAAGAATTAGTGTAAGAGAGAATTTTCTTATATATTTTCATTTTAGAAAGTTGATATACATGTTTTTTATTAGTGGTATATATTATATTGAATGTTTTTTTATTTTAGTTTTATTAATATTGAATGAGTTTTATAAATATTAAATGAGTTTTATAAATATTAAATGAGTTTTATTAAATGATTTTTAATTGAATTATTTTAATTATTTATGTTGATGATGTGGATGTCTTAGATTGAAAGAGTATTGTGCTATTATATAATAGATTATAGTCGAGTATGTTAAGTGATGTTAGTTGACAATTATGAAGTTACCATGAAATAAAAGATGGTAAGTTATTTAATACTATTGTTATATCATTAACGCCTTGCAATTCGTGTGAAGGCATATCTATTTAGCTATAGTTTTTAATTTTTGTACTGAATAATTATAACGTTTTGGAAATATATTAATATTGATATAAATAAGTTTCAATATTTCTAAAATATATGTTTTGACCCATGAATTGGTTTAAGTGACTTGCTAAAACCTGTAGTCAAACTTATTAATCAAGAACCGATAATTTCATTCCTATAAATACTTGTGATGTATTAAATGTAAGACATAATAAATAAAAAAATACATCAAACAAAGAAAAGACACACTTTCTTATCAAAGGTTTTAGCAAAACTATCTTAGCTAATTCATTAAATAAAAGGTAATATAGTAGTTATGAATATTTTTATTCGATTTTACGATTAATCTTACTTTTATTGTCTTCATACTCATAAAATAATTGTATTTATTTTTTCATCTATTATAGAATTTTATGCCGAATAACCTGAGATATTAAAACTCAACCTTCAAAAAATATTATTGTAGATTTTACGTTCTTATATAGAATTATGAATTATTAGGTGTTAATTTTTGAAAAAAAATAAAAAACATATGTTATTAACACATTCTTTCAAATTTCAAAACATAATTATAAATTAAGAAAAAATTAATAACTAATTTTAGATAAAAAACATATTTCATTTTCAAGAAAATAATTTTTAGCATGCAGATTTATAAATCAAATTAAATATGTCAATTTAGTTAAAGTTATATAAAAATTCAGAGCCATAGTTTTCATATCTATTTTTATTTTACATTCAACATGAAATTATCTTATAATGTTATTTACTGCTAATCATATCATGTGTGTATATATGCGTATTTTTAAATGGTAAAATAAATGCAATAATTTACACTTAAAAAATGTCAATGTTGGTAATATGTTTATTGCAGAAAAAATAAGGAATCAAAGTGCATAATTTTTTAAAAATAATCAAAGTTTCATTAATTTTTTGATTTTTAATACTATATAAATAAAAATTGGACAATATCTTTGTATTTCTTCAATTATTATTCTATATATCATAAGTGAAAATTCCAGACAGGTGTTTAGATAAAAGATCAAAGCAATCAAACAAGCTATGAGTGCAGAACAAGAAATTTTAGGTATAAATATATCTAATACATTTTGAATTGAAGTTTATAATCAAGTTTCTCAAACATTGGTTTATGTAATATGTTATGGTTTAACAGTTGATGGAACCAAAGATTATTTAAATTATGAGTTATGGAAGTTATGTGTTGGTCCTTTATTTGATTTTCCAAAAATTGGAGATAAAGTATACTATTTTCTCCAAGGCCATATAGAACAGGTTTGACTCTAATTATTTATCAGCCTATGTTCTCTCTCTTTCAAATACAGTATAGTTTTTGAAACTTTTTTTTATGTAATTTGATGGTACTTTCAGCTTGAAAAGGCTACAAAAGAAAATTTTAGTCAAATAGAGCCACTTTTTGATCTTCCTTCAAAACTATGTTGCACTATTATTGGTACTAAACTTAAGGTAATTTTTGCAAATTATTACTTATGTTTTACTAATTAATTATAAGTTGTGTGTGTTTATATTTTAAATAGTACTTTTGAAAAAAAAAATTATCATAAAAATACTCGCTCTGTTTGTAATTGATAGATGTTATAGTTTTTCACACATATTAAGAAGACACATCGGTTGTTACTTTTTTAAAACTAAACAATTTCCTATGATTTTAAACCAATAGTATTTTAGTAAATTCAAAGTTTCATAATTAATATGTCTTGAAATCTACAATTTACAATTAAAATTACATTGAAAGCTTAAAACATCTATCTTTAAAAAACAAATTTAAAACTTAAAACATCCATTATTTAGGAACGAAGGGAGTAACATTTTATTTAATTTATGTTTAATTTTAGGTGGATAATAATACGGACGAAGTCTATGCACAAATGGCATTGTTGGTAGATGCATCTGTGAGTGAAAATTTCAAAATTTTATGAATAGTTTAATATCAATTTTTGTTCTAATCACTCTTAGTTTTTTTTTACAAAATTTAAGCAAGTTGAAATCCCTATTCCTACAAACGATGAAGAGAGACCAAAATTTAATTCTTTCACAAAGATATTAACAACTTCTGATACAAGTACACATGGAGGATTATCTATTCCAAAAAGACATGTCATTGAATGTCTTCCTCCATTGGTATTTTTCACTTAAACGAATAATTATATATTTTAATCGAATTTTAGTTCTAACATATTTGTATTGAATTAATCTTTAGGATATGTCTCAATCAAATCCAACTCAAGAAATAGTTGCTAAAGATCTTCATGGTTATGAATGGAAATTTAAACACATTTTTAGAGGTAAAAAAATCATATAAAATTTTATGATTAGTGATTGTTGATCTTCATTAGCCTCCGGATAATTAAATAGGTACACCACTAAGACATATTTTCACAACGGGTTGGAGTGCGTTTACTACAACGAAAAAATTAGTCACCGGCGATTGTCTTGTATTTTTGAGGTATACATAAATATTTCGTCGTTTTCTATATATTTGGTTTTAGATGAGTTTTAATATTTCTTTATTTATAAAGAGGAGAGAACGGCGAGTCGCGTATCGGAATTCGCAGAGTAATTTATAACAAAGATAATGTATCTTCATCAGTGATTTCGACACAAAATATGTTCTATGGAATAATGGCTTCTGCATACAATACTACTACTAAAAATTGTGTTTTAAATGTGGTCTATAATCCAAGGTAATGAACTTTTATACTACTTTGCTTAAAACATCATGGCATTACCTTCTATAACAAATATGGTCATATTTTAATTAATTCTTAATGTGATCATATTAGTTCAAGCATCATGGCATTACCTTCTATAACAAATTTTATTATATTTTAATTAATTCTTAATGTGATGATATTAGTTCAAGCCAATTCGTCATCGGCTTTGACAAATTTGTAGATGCGTTGAACAATAAGTTCAATGTAGGTTCGAGATTTTCAATGCGGTTTGAAAATAATGATTTTACTCAAATAAGGTAATCTTAAAAATATATTTCTTTCTTAATATAAAACTATTTACATATACTAAAAAATTATTGTCCCGCTGCAAAAGACACTCAGGAACAATTGTAGGAATAAATGATTTGTCCTCTCATTGGAAAAAATCTGAATGGAGAAGCATAAAAGTAATAGCTAAACTTTCATTAAATCTCTTAGAGTATATATCAAAATTTGTAGTAAAAATTATTCATTAAATCTATTTTTGTAGGTGCAATGGGACAACGATTCATCAATTCCAAGACCCGATAAGGTTTCGCCATGGGAAATCGAGCATATAGCACCTTCACATAACGTTTTTCAACCAAATTTTATCAAAAACAAACGTTCTCGTCATGTTGATCATGATATCGGTAAAAACAATACTCCCTCAAATTATTTTTGTTTGATTTTATAATTTTTTAACACAAATTAACAAAACACATAAATGACTAATAAGAATTCTATGTTGAATAACTTTCAATAATTTTCAACCAATTGTTTCTTAAAATTGTCAATTAATATACTTTTGAAAAACAATTTTTTTTCCGAAAAAAAAGGAAAACAATTTTTTCTAAAACATCAAATAAAAAGTAACGGAGGGAATATATCATATAAACTTAATCTTATTTGCATATTTGATTTTACTATGTTTCTATTTATAGGTTCAAATTTACATGTATCTATGTTGACTGAAAGCCAAGAAATTGGACAATCAAGCATGAATTCTTCAATAAGTTTTCCTCAAATTAGTTATCAAAGTGCAACTAACAAGGAAACAACTAATTACAAATTGTTTGGAGTTGATTTGAGGATTCCCAAAGAGACAAAAGATCCCATGGAGCAAACCCAGTCTCTAACAACATCAAAAGGAATCCAAAGAAATCAAATTAGTTATACTACAAGTCGTATTAAGGTATCGAAAAAATCATCTTTTTATTTATTTTATATACTACTATGTTCCAAAACTATTTTTCACTAAAAATTATAAGATATACTTTTAGAAATAATATTTTTAAAATATTTGGTAGTTCATATATTCTTGATATGGTTACTAAACAGGTTCACATGCAAGATATAACTTTAGAGAGAACAATGGATTTAAGTGTTATAAATGGATACATACATTTGCTTAGCGAACTCGATAACCTCTTTGATCTCAAAGGCGAATTGCAAACACGCGAAAAATGGGAATTAATTTTCACAAACTATGAAGGAGATATGATGCTTGTTGGAGATGATTCATGGACATGGACGTAAGTCTATCTCTAATATTTCTACATCTCTCTTTTATCTTAGGGAAAATTTACTAACAATGTGATTTTTATGCAGTGATTTTTGCAAAATTGTTAAAAAGATATTTATATGCTCAAAGGAGGAGGTTAAGAAAATGAAATCAAGGAACATAATCTCTAAAGGTGACTCAAGTTTAACAACAACAGTTGTAACATGTTCTAAGACACCACCAAACATCAAAATAAGTAAATACTTTTTCTAATAGTTTACTTTTTATTTATTGATTATTATTTCAAAGTAACTTTTTGAAAGTTTTTTTATTTTAATGTTTTGTTTATGAAATTGTAATAGCAGAAAAAAGCGAGAGAAGCGAACAACAAGATAATGCAAAATGAAAAAAGATTCAAGCATTAAAGAAGATAAATTTGTTTAAGGTTTTTAAAAAGTTGTTTGTTATGTGATAAAAACAAGGGGTTAAGTCTGACCAAAAAGAATATTTTGAATTGTGTTGCTGGTTTATCTTTGGTGATTTGTTTGCACTTGAATCTCTAAATGCAATAAAAAATTATGTATTATTAGTTTTATGCATTTGAATATCTAATTGACTAATTGCAATAAATATCTTTATATATTAAATTTTCATTTATATGTTTGTAATGTATATATGGCATTGGTCACAAATATATGAGAAATTCGCAAAATTACAATCCGTCAAACTTTCTTTCATAAAACAATACCTACCTTTTTCTAATTTTACACAATTTTAAATTATAAATAGTTTAATTACAGTTTTGAACACTTTAAAAATGTTTTGTTTCTGTTATACTCTTCAAATAAATTAATCTAAATTGTATTAAGAAAAATAAGCATCTAAACCTTGAAGATCTAATATAAAATTGAGGAATTCACAAAACTACACCCTTTCAACCCCTCCTTCACAAAACTACACCTAATTTAATTTTTTCACATATTTATACCCTTTCAAAATTTTAAAAGCTTGATTTACCCTTTAAAAAATTATCAAAATTAAAAAAATTTCATTTGGGTTCGCTAATTAGTGTTTATGGTATAATATTAAGGGGGTAGGATTGTGTGGGTAAGATTTATTTGGATTTAATTTTGAGTGTTTAGATGTAATTTTGTGAAGTTTTTTGGAAATAGTGTCGTTTTGTGAAATGTAATTCAAATGGTGTAGTTTTGTAATTCTCCCTATAAAATTATACTTACAATGATATAAATTATTATATATAATAAATAAGAATTATTTTAGCTTATGTGTCAATACGAGAGTAAAAGATAGGAATTTAACTTATGTGTCAAGGAGAGAAAATTTAAGAACTTTAAAAGATTTAGAATTTTTAAGTTGTTTTTCCGACATCTATATATATAAAGTAAAATATACTCTCTTCTCATGATGCCACATCACCAACTCATATATTCAAAATGTGACACATAATAAAATTTATTTGGGTAGTTTTAAATATTTTTCTATGAAATACTATTTTTTAATTCTCATAATAAATTTTATTTAAGTATTTAACTAATGGTTAAGCCTAGAATTTGAAAAGACATCTTTAATTTGTAGAAAATATATTTAAATATATATACATACATATATTGATATTATATATATTTCCTTTAATAAATTTGTTTTAACATGCTTATTTTATTTAAAATATATATTTTGAAATGATACATAAAAAGTTAGACATTTCTGATTTGTACAAGATAGGTTTATATATATATATATATATATACATACATATAATGATATTATATATTTCGTTTCATAATTTTGTTTAACACGTTTATTTTATTAGAAATATATATTTTGGGAAATGATGCATACAAAGTTTGCTAATAATTTTACTCATTATAAATTCACTTAGAATATTGTTACTAAAAATAATGTGCAACTTTTTATTTGTATCGTTGTAAATATTATGATATTTAGTTAAATAATGAAAAAATTAAAATGATATATGAGATTGAAAAGGACAACAAGTAAAATATACTCTCTTCTCATGATGCCTCATTACCATCGGCGGAGGGAGCATAGAACGAGGGGGGTCAATTGACCCATGTGAAATTAAAAAAATAGTTTAGTGTGTGTGTATTTTTTTAAGTTGATCCTCCTAGTTCTAAGGTTGACCCTCCTAAAATTTAATTATTGACCTATACTAAATTTAATTCAACTAAAATTTGATAACATATTAAATATTAAAAATATTAATTTAATAAAACTCATGATAAATAATTTTTAACAAAAAAAATAAGTAAACTAAAACTAATAAAATCTAATTATATCTCATGAAACAACAAAATAAAAATTTACTTTTATGAAAGTGCTTCGATTCTTTGATATTTTTTGGTGAATTAATAAGTTTATAATTATTTACACTTATATTGATGATTGAGTTTCTACGTGATTGTCTAATTTATTTTATAAAAAATTGGGAGAATTACAAAACTCACCATTTGAATTACTTTTCACAAAATTACACAATTTCCAAAATACTTCACAAAACTACACCTAAACACTCAAAGTTAAATCCAAATAAACCCTACCCACATAATCCTACCCCCTTAATATTATACCCTAAACACTAATTAGCGAACCCAAAATGAAAAAAAATAATTTTGGTAATTTAAAGGGTAAATCAAGCTTTTAAAATTTTGAAAGGGTGTTAATATGTGAAAAAATAAATTAGGTGTAGTGTTGTGAATGAGGGGTTGAAAGGGTGTAGTTTTGTGAATTCCTCTAAAAAATAGGTTTGGCTAGTGATAAAACGATTCTAGTATAGTATAAACATCCGATATTTTTTAAAGTATTCATTTGCAAAGATATTTGTAATTTTTTATAGGTTTTAATAAAAAAATATTTTTTACCTTTTTATAACCAAAAACATATAAATTACTTTGACCCTGGTGACTTAAAATCCTGGCTCCGCCACTGCTCATTACCATCTCATATCTTCAAAATGTGACACATAATTAAACTTATTTGGGTAGTTTTAAATATTTTTCTATGAAATACTATTTTTTAATTCTCATAATAAATTACATTTAAGTATCTATACAATAAAAGAAGAAGGGCTCTTTCCATATGAGTGACACCTCATCAATTTAAATATTTAACACAACATAATTAAATTAAAAATATAATAAAATCATTAATACTAATAAATTTAAGGGAGAATCACAAAACTACACTATTTGAATTACATTTCACAAAACTACACCATTTCAAAATTACTTCACAAAACTACACCTAAACACTCAAAATTAAATCTAAATAAACCTTACCCACACAATCCTACCCCCTTAATACTATACCCTAAACACTAATTAGCGAACCCAAATGAAAATATTTTAATTTTGGTAATTTTTAAAAGGGTAAATTAAGCTTTTAAAATTTTGAAAAGGTGTAAATTTGTGAAAATATTGAATTAGGTATAATTTTGTGAAGAGAGGGTTGAAAGGGTGTAGTTTTGTGAATTTCTCTAAACTTAATTAAGAAAAACAAATAATAAAGACAACACAACTAATTTAATATTGAGGAATTCACAAAACCACACCCTTTCAACATTTCTTTTACAAAACTCTATCTAATTCAATTTTTTCTCATATTTACACATTTTCAAAATTTTAAAAGCTTGATTTACCCTTTAAACAAAAAAATCTAAAATTTGAGTTTCTTTATTTATTTTCCGTCATATATTATTATATGGCTTTTATTTACCTATAAACTAAGTAATTACCCCGTGCCTTTCGCGAGACAAGATATTTATAAATAATATTAAGTTATATTATGGAATAACATGAATTGATCAATTTAAGGCTGAACATTTAACCCAAGATTCGAAACCCGAAACCGAACCGATCTGAAAAATCTGGTTTGGTTTGGTTTCGGTTCTCATATTATCCTATCAGGTTTAAATATTTTCTAACTCGGGTTTTCGTTCTAACCCGAACCGACCCAAAAAATTCGGTTTGGTCCGGTTTTGGTTCTCATATTATCCTATCGGATTTTATTATTTTCTAACTCGGGTTGTATGAATAAGCCCAACCAAAACCCGAACCGAACTCGAATTACCCGAAATAAGACCCGAAATTCTTACTAAAAATATGAAAAACCTGAAAATTTGAACCAAAAAACCCAAACCGAATAATATTTGGTTCCATGTTAGGTTTTTTTAAAATATGAAACTCGACCTGAATCTGAATAACTCGAACGGATCATATATCCTCTAACCCAAAAAATCCGAACTCGAATGAGTCCGACCTGAACCTGACCTGAAAACCGAATGTTTATGCTCCAATCCACTATTCAAAATCTCTGATACTCGTTGGCCAATTTATGAGGCATGTATCTATGAAACACCAATATTGAAAGCCAAAATAACTAATCAAACTTTGCACGTCTATTCAAAGAAAAAGATTTACATTATGCATACCTCGAAAAATGAAAGCGCAAATTTACCGAAATTCGCAGGCTCGTTAAACTAAGGTCCGCTTTAATGATTTCATATGTGATAAATTCTTATTTATAATATTAGATTTTTTATTTCGTTTTTTATTGTTTTCAATGCGGGAGAAATTTAATTCTTAAAAGTTTTATACGTAGGCTTGAATTTATTGTACCTGAAATATAATTTATAGAATTCGTCAAAAAGTAATTATTCAAAAATATAAGGACCTAAATACAAAAAAAAATTGAGGCTAAAATATAATGGCATAAACGCAAAAAAATAGAAAATTTTCTCAAATCTCTCTGGTCGCGACACATAGGCGTTTCGTCTTCTCTTTTAATAATATAGATATGTATTAACTACTAATTATTATTATTAGTCTTATAAGTGATAATTATCCGATTTAGTTTACATTCGCAATCATTCAAGATCAACAAATTTCTAATATTTTTTCAAATATGATATACTTTTGCTTTTGAAAAATGTTAAATAATTATGAAGTTTATATTACAAATATGTAAACTTTAATCTTATTATATCACATCAGAAAATTTTCTAACTTTCCAATCCTAAATAATCCTAAATTATTATAGTTATCAATTTACAATCTTATATAATACGACTAAAGGTTTTTTTAAACATTGTCTCAGCTTGCGACAAATGGCTTCTTCTGCTCATGACACGTGTCTTAAGTTTAACCTAATTTATTTTGTGACGCCTCTCCTTGGTCCTTCTTCCTCTTCCTCTTCCTCTTCCTTGCTTCGCCCCTTCCTCTTCCTCTTCCTTGCTTCGCCCCTTCCTCTTCCTCTTCCTCTTCCTCTTCCTCTTCCTCTTCCTCTTCCTCTTCCTCTTCCTCTTCCTCTTCCTCTTCCTCTTCCTTGCTTCGCCCCTTTCTCTCTTTCTCCCTCTCCACAGAAATTAAAATAAACTTAAAAGATCTAAAATTTGAAGGCTCTTCTTCGATCTCTTCATCACTCCGTAAGTAGCAAATCTTTGTCTCTCTCATATACCCATGATTAATCACTCAAACCCTTTTTCGATCCAAACAGTAAGTTTTCTAGATCTTGAATCTGCAGATTTAGAAATAGCTTAGCTTAGTATCAAATTGCTATAATCTGGATGTATAAGAGCTTAATCTCTTGAGATATTGTTGTTGTTTGATTCAAAAACTGATGCAGAAACAGAAGGATTCATACAAACGACGCCGCATAAAGCTGAATCGTTAGGCAGTGGATCGATTTCTGAAACGGCGATGAAGAAAAATGGTACTAATCTCTGCAGAAAATCGATATGTGCTTCTTCTGGATTTGTTAAATGATTGCATTTTAAGTTGTTTCATGTGATGTTCTCATTGTTTTGTCGGTTGTTTAGTTTGATTTGTGTTATGTGTACTGACTCTTACAGGTTTTTCTTCACCCATGTTCTGTTCTGGAGCTAAGATTTTCAAGAACCATGGATCCTTTAGCTACAAGAGATTGATTACTTGATACACTTGCTGTCATTCCCTAATCATTTAAGAAATATTCCATGATTATGAATTTGTAATAAATAAATAATAAACCCGTTACATATTCATAGGAGTTTGTAAATAATAACTCCTATTTTGACTAAAATTAAAATTTAAGTTCCCGTAATTAGTACCCTTTTCCATAAATAAATTGCCATATAATTTAAATCTAATCTCTGAAAATTATATAATAGCTCCTAATTCTTTCACCACAACATTTTTCATTAAAATAGAAAATGTAAAAAATCATTAATAGTTTAATACTAAAAAAATCACTGAAGAAACAAAATGTAATAAAGACAACACAAAAAATTATTTATTAACTAAATTCATTTAATATTAATAAAATATATTCAATTTAATGTCTATAATAAAAAATAATATACGTATCAATTTTAAATAACTATTAAATAATCTCAAAAATAAATTTATACTATAAAAGAAGAAAAATTCTCTCCATATGAGACACATCACCATCAAAAGTATTTAACACAATATAATTAAAATAAAAATATAATAAAATTATTAATATTAATAAACTTAATTAAAAACACAAATAATAAAGACAACACAATTAATATTGAGGAATTCACAAAACTACACTCTTTCAACCTTTCATTTGCAAAACTCTACCTAATTCATTTTTCTAATATTTACACATTTTCAAAATTTTAAAAGCTTGATTTGTCTTTTAAAAAATTATCAAAATTAAAAAGATTGATTTGGGTTCGCTAATTAGTGTTTAAGATATAGTATTAAGGAGGTAGAATTATGTGGGTAAGGTTTGTTTGAATTTAATTTTGAGTGTTTAGGTGTAGTTTTGTAAAATAATGTTGAAATAGTGTAGTTTTATGAAATGTAATTCAAATGTTGTAGTTTTGTAATTCTCCCTTTAATATTAATAAAATTCATAAAAAAAATATTCAATGTAATTTCTAACATTAATAAAATAATATGTAAATCAATTTAAATAATTATTAAAAATGGTTAAGAAATTTTTTATCAATAAATAAAAAGTTCATCAATTCTAACTTGGGATGCAAATATTATATATTTATACATAGAAAAAATACATAAAGTATTCACAACAATCTTTTTAAAAAAATACATAAAGTATTCACAACAATCTTTTAAAACATAAAATTAATACCAATTTTACGTGAGAAAATTAAAAATATCCACCGCGAAAAAGAACTCTTATATTGGGCTAACAATAACATATATAAATATTTTAATAATGTTACATAGAAAAACAATACAAAAATATGGTACAATTTAAAAATGGGTTAAAATCTCTAAATAAAACCGTAATAAACATATTACAGAAAGATAAAATCAATTAAAAGTCAAGAAATTGAAAGGGATGCAAGAAAATCTTCAATATTTTTTAAGAAAACGTTTGAAAAATTAGATTTCTTAGCATATTAATATCTCCACAATTTGATAATAAACTATTCGATGTAGACAAAATGTATACGCAAACATACTAATTTTCATTGATTTGGTAAAATATGAACTGCGTATATTCGAATAACAATAATAATACATATTACAATGAAAAATTCGCTTTAAATATTTTTTGAAATTACTATAAAGAGAATATCCCGCGCAACGCGCGGGTTCCATCCTAGTTTATTACTACGAATAAGAATAAGATAGCTCATAGAGTATTATTATAATTAATGTTCTCTGCAAAATATATAACAAAACATATCTTGATCAATTTTTGTGTAAATGATGGTTGTTGTTTTCAATTTTTTTTATTAGTAACATATTAAACTTACAGTTTTAGCTTTGCCATTCTTAATAATTTAATAATATTTTTCATGTTTTATATTTTTTATGTTGATGTTTATATCAATATATGCATTACAATTTCAATGACATATACTTTGTAATGTATTCGAAAATAGTTTAGAAAAAATATTATTGTTCATTATGTTATCATTTGAATTCATTTGAAAATGTGAAAACTAATAATTCATTATGTAATATTGTTCGAAAAGTATTTATTAAAAACAAAGTCCATGGTTGAAATTTTATTACAAACATACCACAAACTTCAAATTTATTAAAAAAAAATCACATTTTCACCCACACGCACAAATACACGTTTTCAAATTTTCAACATCCAAAATACTAAAATATTCAACTTAAAAACAAAAAAAAACATCCAAAGTAACAAAATTAAACAAACATTTCTTTTAATTAATTAACCACTGAACAAGTTCTTCGGATCTCACCATCCGACCCTGTTTTCACCCCAATCCTTCCCATTTTCTCCATAGACCTTCCGAATTCAACGAAAAAATCTTGCTCCGATCCTCCCGCGAAGCGTCTGACTTGAGTCAACGCTTCGGAGTTCATAGTCAACGCAGCATCGGACTCAAAAAGTCCACGACGTTTCAATACTAGCTTGTAGTAACTAAGATCGAATGTGTTTCGGCTACCGGGGTCCATTTCGACCTTTGTGGTATTATCCGCTATAGATAAACATCTACGTGATTTGAGATTATCGGCGTATTCGCTGTCGAGGGACGGATCTTGGTCTCCGACGCCTGTGAAATTAAAGAGACGGTTCGAGAAGGAAGAGCAATGAGACACTCCAATTGTGTGGGCACCTAAAACGTTTACAAAAGGAAAGTTTAAATTTTTAATACAAAGTCGACAACTATACATAACAAAAAGGTATTACTATTTTAAAATGGGCATGCCTAGATTTAACCCAAATTTTTAACGGAGAATCACAAAACTACATTATTTGAATTACATTTCACAAAACTACACAATTTCCAAATTATTTCACAAAACTAAGCACTAAATATTAAATTCAAATATACCATATCCACACAATCTTACCCTCTTAATACTATACCCTAAACACTAATTAGCGAACCCAAATTAAAATATTTTAATTTTGGTAATTTTTTAAAGGGTAAATCAAGCTTTTCAAATTTTGAAAAAGTGTAAATATGTGGAAATATTGAATTAGGTGTAGTTTTGTGAAGGGAGGGTTGAAAGGGTGTAGTTTTGTGAATTCCTCAATTTTTAATCCGAAAATTACTAAACCGAAACGGAAAAGTCGGTTTAGTGTCTAGTTTTTATTTACCGGATAACAAGACGAGGTCCTTAACATCCAGTCCTTGGTTTCCGAAAAGTGTTATAAGAGTTGTGAAGTTTCCAAAAGGAGGAGGAATATTGTTCAAAGCCTCCGTAGCATTAGAGATTCTTCCGTCTCTACGTCCTGTCGGAACACTCCATGTCGGTCCACCCTATATCAAAAGTAAACCAATTAGACCGGTTAACAAAAATTAGCCATGGTAATTTAAGTGCATTGTTTAGTTACAAGCACGAGTTTGCGGTCTATATTTTTGTCGAAAACCAATAGTATTAAAAAATTGGTAAATTTTCGAAAACATGTAAATTCGGCTAATCTTTTTCGACGTGGATTACGACTTTTCTAAAATTTTCAAAACTTAGGTCCACCTTTACTAGCATACTTACAATGGCAGCAACAGAGTCTCTTGTAGCTAGAGTGATGATATCGGCGCACGAGACTATTCCGGGACACTTGGATTCAAGAACTTTCTTTACTAAATCGATAAAGTCGAAACCTCTAACGGTTAGATTTGGTGGAGCAACCTTCTCCACTTGTGTGTTTCTTGATGTCGCGTTGATCAAGATCGAACCATCACAACCCTACCAAAACGAAATATATGATCAAACCGTTTATATAAAAATATCATGTATTGATTAGGGTGAATTTGGTGAATATTAGAAAGTTGGGGGTTAATTTGCAAAAATAACAAAAACAAGTATAAATTTGTCGAAATAACAAAGGTTTTTTATAATCCCAGTTTTACCCCTTATCTTTCTATAATGAAAATAGTCATCTATTGAAAACTATTCATTGAGTCAACGAACAAACGTTCATTATCCAATTGAAAATAGACGTATATTATGTTCAATAGACGTATATTATCTGTAAAATAGACGTATATTATCTAAAAAAATCACATTATCTCCAATAGACGTATATTATCTGTAAAATAGACGTATATTATCTAAAAAAATCATTTTTATCGTATGTTTCAGAATATATCATAAACTTTACACTTAACCGTAAACCCTAAACACTTAACCCTACGTCATAAACCCTAAACACTAAACCCTATACTTTTACCTTTATCCTAAAACTCTGAACACTTAACCCTCCATCATAAACCCTTATCTTATAATCATTATTTATTCTCAAAATAGTTATTTATTATAAACTTAGACACGTATTCTATTTCTAAAAAAAATCACACTTAGAAAGAGAAAGAAGAAAATAGTTGGGGGTAAAATTTGATTATAGTAACACTAATGTTTCTATAATATACAAATTAATATTCAATAAACTAATACCTCTACAAATAAATAATTTTGTTCGATCTCAAATTTTTTTTAATGATATATAGTATGACCTTTTACAAAATAATAATCACTTTTCTGTTAAATATCAACGTTATTAAGTATCTTGGAGACTGGTTGTTGTGGTTCCAAACAATAATATGTTGCATAGAGTGATAGTAGATAAATCTTTTTTGTTAAAGAAGTATATTAAAAGGTTGATATAATAACATACAAACCTTATAATTTATAAATTCTGATATATCATATATATAAACAAAAATGAAAAATTAATTAATACCCGAACGAAGCAATCGTGGAAATGCATCCTAATAAGACCAGCAGCCAAAGAGGGTACATTGCCTATATGTTGGTTTACAACAATTTGTACAATCTTTTCTGCATCAGGGCAAGTTTTGTCGTAAAACCCGATTTTTAGTTGAGCTTTTGAAGTGCTCATAGAGCCTAAAATCACAAGAATCGACACAAAACATAACTCGAATCTCGCCATTTTGTAAAGAGAAAATTTAGTTAGAGAGTTGACTTGAGGTTGGTTGGAGAATAAGTGTTCTCATGTTAGGATTATATATACTGTTGGTCATGAGAGGATAAAGTAATGACAAGAAGAGAACAAGAAGAAAAAAACTAAGTAACATGTTATTTTTGTTTTGTCCTTTCTTTTTAAAATTTCAATTATCATCGTAAAATTATTATGTGCTTTGTCCTTTCTTTTTTGTTATCACTGGTACTATTATTTTTAGTTTAATTTTTTTTAATTAGGAATAAGGATTAGTTGTAGTATATATTTACTTATTATATTATTTTTCGTATTGATTTGGCAAGTTGAAGAAAACTCACATTTGTTTTTTTTTCTTAACTTAAAGTCTAAAACACACATTTCTTCCTATAAATCCTATTCATGTTTCATTAAAATCTAGAGTTTGATGTAATATAAAACTTTGATGTAGTATTAAATTTTAGATAATTTTGTTTGATGGAGGTCATTCACATGGATTATTCATAAGTAGTATTCGTCATTCACATGTATTATTCATCATTCACATAGACCATTCATCATTCACATAGATCATTCATCATTCACAATGATCATTCACTCGAAACCATTCAGAGAAGACTATTCGCAGACAACTAGTCACGAGATTTGATAATTTCGAAGTTAAATATACAATTGTTATTTAACGCGCGAAAACCACGTTTCAACAAATTAAAAAAAACACTCAATTAGTAATTTTACGTCTCAAAATGTACCTCATTTCCCAATTTTCTTTTAAATCTAGCCATAAGCGTTATAAATATAAGAATAATTCATAAACTACACACTTTCAACCATTCATTCACAAAATTACATCTAATTCAATATTTTTACATATTTACATCATTTCAAAATTTTAAATGGTTGATTTATCTTTAAAAAATTACCAAATTAAAATCTTTTATTTGAGATCGCTAATTAGTGTTTAAGGTATAGTATTAAAGGTATAATATTGTGTGAGTATGATTTATTTGGATTTAATTTTAGTGTTTAAGTGTAATTTTGAAAAGTAACTTTGAAATGGTGTCTTTTTAAATGCAATTCGAAATGTGTAGTTTTGTAATTATCCATAAATATAAAAAATCAAAAATTATTTGATATCAGAGATTAATATAGATTTTTCACATCAAAATATTTCTAGATATAAGATTAAGCAAATCGCATTTGCATTTTAAATATAATTTTTTTTATCAAAAAACATAATTATAAAAATGTAATTATCATTTAGATTTTTGATAAGAATTAAGCAAATCATTCTTAAATCTATTTTAATATACATATTCTAGAATCTAGTTTCTAACCTTTATGTTTCGTGTGCTATATTTCACTATTTACGTTATTATTTTATTATGTTTGCATGCCATGCCTATACTACAAAAAAAGCTATATCTTCAACAAAATAAAACTATATAATTATTTGTATACATATATATTCTTCATCTTTTTGCATATGTTAGTATATGTGCTTACGTATGATGGCTGCTATTATTAGTAATTCATTAATATTTAATTAGTAGCCTATGTAGATAGCTCGTGCATGGAATTAAAGGTTATGTAGATCAGAATTTCGATAAAATTTGGTTACATCAAGAAATTAGCTAAGTTATTTAATTATTTTTCAAGACAAATAATTGCATGTGAGATCTTTTTTTTTAATAAGTTTGAGTTATTTGCATCTAAACTTTTTTTTAAAAAAATGGTTGTTGATTAACAACCCAATAAACAAACAACAACAAAAAAATATATATGTAATTTAACGAGTTATTTCATTTTTTGATTATCATCTTATATTCAGCTTGATCTACATTTCTTTGTTTTTCAAACAGTAATAATTAACGTTAACATGTAATTAGTAATTTCTATAGATGCTTATATATGGCATAAACTCTTTAATAGCGTTTAACAAAAAAAATAATCTTTAATAGCTGAAATCAACAATTTCGATAAATAGAAATCATCTAATCGCATAACCCGGGGTTCGAACTTCGCCGCTATCAGTTGGGAGAGAACTACTTAAACACTAGGCAACGATGAAAAAAAATCATCTAGAAAATAATGACTCTAGATTGATAGATTCTATTACTTTGTGTAACAAAAAAAGATTCTATTACTTTTTCATTAATCAAGACAAAATCAAGTTTGACTAACCATTGAGCTTTGAGCAATATTTTAGAGTTAGTGAGTAACCAAGTTATGCGTTTCTTTGGAGGATATTAACTTTCTGCAAAAAAACATTTGAATTGATCTCTCTGATTTATATTATGCTAAATATTGAAATGTTTCAAAAACTTACATATCCATGAGACTATTTTAGTGCATCTAAATAATCAACGGAAAAAAAGATTAGCACTATAAAATAATTTGGTTTCATTTTCAGATAGAAAATTAAAGAAAGAAAATCTCTAAAGAAAAATTAAGATTTTTTGTTGTAGTAATTATTTTACTCAAGCGATATTTTTGTTCTTTAATTTTTACTCAAGCGATATTTTTTAAAACATTTTGTGTAATTACGTCGTGTGTTATTTGTTACAACAACAAAAAATGTATATTTGTCGTGTGTTATTTATTAACATTTAGTGTAATTTACTTAATTACTCAAGCGACGTTATTTAAATATATACTTTTTAAAATTAATGAACGTAAACAATTATTTATAAACGTTTTATGAGATTATTCTTTGTTAATTAAAAACTATTCTTTATTTTTAAAATATGTTGAAATTTATTAAACAATTCAAATATTTTTTTCTTTTAACTTTTATGCAAATAGGTGGAGTCATGTGTACATTTATAATTTATATACACATGCAATAAAGTATCATCCTTAATTACTTTTAACTTTTTGAAAATTTATTAAACAATCTTTGAACTTAACTTGTCGTATGATACTATTAAATGTATGTTACACTAAGACCTGCTCCCACAATTTGTAGCCGCCATAGGCCCATCTAAGAGACTATCCACGTTACTGAGATTTTTCAAAAAAACATTATTATATATCTCTACTTTATTCATTTTATATAAATTCAAGAACATAACGACATTAGTATTAGTTACCCATCATTATATGTACAAGAAGTATTCTATAAATGTATGGATTCTAGTGTAATAACAACTTCTATCTAGATTTATATAATTCTTTTAAGAAAAATTCTTATTCGCTTTTGTATACGATTATCAAATTTGAGCGAAACCAAAATTTACTATATATACTTTAAATCAAAGACACACATAAGTGAACAAAACTAATATAATGTTGTAGATAAAGAAATGAATGTTGTATTATGTTAAAATTTCAAAAAGAGTTGTATTCAATAATTCAAATGGATTGGAGAAGCATTATTTCAAATTTTTGTGAAGATTCTTTAAGATAATTTTGAGCAAAATAATATATAAGACTTGTGAACCCCAAAAAATAAGAGCAATATAAAAGGTATATCAACAAATGCACACATATTGGTTTTGAGTTGAAAATCCATAAATCTTAACGATTGTTATCAATTATTTTTAATCCGTCACTAAGGCATATTATAATTGTGTAATTAGAGTGGAAAGTAGATTAATCCGTCACTAAGGCATATTATAATTGTGTAATGACGTTTGCTAAAAGGGAAACACATTCTTGTTTATCTTGAAAATTAGTATATTGTAAAAGAATATTTGACAGCAAATCTCGAGCATGGTTCCCTAATTAAAGAGACACTATGCCCAATGTACACATTTTGTTTTGTTTTGTTTTTATCCCACTATGCTACTAAGGTAAAAAAAGAATATTTAACAATGTCTTCTTGAATTAAGCTTTAAAAAGCAAAAAGGACACATAAACAAATATATTTCGTTTTTTCAAACAAATAGAATAAACAATATATATATATATATATATATATATATAAGATTAGTTTCATCAGCAGTGTTGTGTCTATGATTCAAGGGGCCAATGACTAAATCTGAAACTATAACAATGTTAATAATTAAAAAAGGTTAATTCTTTTTACAATAAAGTTTAATTTAAGTTATAGCACCCAATAAACAAAAAATTAGGTTTATAGCATTGAATTTTTTGAAATTAGATTTTAGGAAAGTGAATTTTTTTTTGTCCAAACCCATTGAGCTTTTTGACGTAATTTTTATGGCAATATTTTGTTTATTAGCGCAAACATATTTTTTTTATGACAACATATAGAACAAACTAGACCACTGCTACGATGTTGTTAGGCACCCAATTCGGAGGGTTGTCTCTCACGTACTCGTAGGAAATTGAGAGTAATCTTCCAACACGTGTCAACTTGTCTGTTTGTGCGTTTCTTGCTCGAAGAATAGTTTTAATCCGGAAGTTTAAAAAGTATTCAAGCAAAAGCTCATACTCATCTAACATGGTAGAGAAAGCAGGTCAGTCTGTAGCTAGGGTTATGCAAGATTGCCACCAATGTTGCGATGTCCGTTTCGAACGTCTGACAACTTATGTTCTGTGCTTGTACAACTTCCATCGCCTAAAGTAGGGCTTCAAACTCGGCGTGTAAGGGGGATAAACATCTTCTATAACTCCTTACTCCTAGCAGATGTCTGGATCCATCTTTGTTCAAACATATCCATCATGTCCCTACAAACTGATCCGTATTTTTCCAAGATCCATGAAACTTCTATCGGTATGTATATCCTCACTTGTACTTTGCGCTTATGACCAAGCTTTTGATTCCTTTATCGATTGCTCTACTATATCAGGTGGATCCACGTCTACATTTTCAAATACCTTGTGATTTCGTGCTTTCCAGATGTACCATAACACCCAAGGGAAACAATCTTTATTTTGTTGTCCCCTCGATTGTAATTCGAGAACAAATAATCCATATTTGTATATACCTGCTCCTGGAAACTCCAGAGTGATTGAGACGGATGACACCCCATGTGTATAATGAATGCGGGCATTCAAAAAAGATATGGTTAATCGTCTTCATCTCTTCCTCACAACGCGGACACCTAATGTCGCATTGTATTCTTCTTAAATTTAATCTTTCCCTTACTCCTAAATATCCGGACAATATTTGCCACAAAAAGTGTTTCAGCTTCGGCGAACATTTTGCTTTCCATGCATGTGCTTTTAGGGCATTAATATTTGATCCCATTGGTGGGTCGTGATGTTTTCTTTATTTATTTGTTGTAGAAGATGATAACCAGAATTTATCGTGTATTTTCTTGACTGAAAGTAATGTCAAATCCACCCATCAACAATACTTCTCTTGTTTATATTTAAACCTCCTACCAATGGAAATAAACCCGGGATTATTTCGTTATTAATCAATTATTTTGTTATATAATATTAATCAATTATTTTGTTATATAATATTTCACATTCAAATTTAATTATTCTCTATTATGCTGTTAAAGTTTCTAGTACATGCATGTTTACGTGTTTCACTTTCATTGTGATAAATTTAACGCGTTTACAAAATACTTTATATATCACTTATGTGTTGACTTGTATATATTTTTGAGTTTGACTCAACTACTTAAAACGAAAATTCTATAAACACGTTTTCTTTTTTTTGACGAAATCAACGTTTCCTTAATATTAGAGTTAAAACCATATAATATCTCATTTAGATTCAACTTCATAAACTCAAAAATATATGAGCAACAAAAACAAATCTCTTAAACAATGCATCATGTTATTAATTTCTTAACAATCCTCTGTTTTGTCCAAACCTTTAGGTTCAACTTTGTATCTTCACAACGTTGCGGAGACTCACTGTTTTTCAGACCAAACAGTACGTACGACACAAACCGTCGTCTAGTTCTCTCAACTCTTGCTTCCAACGTCAGCTCTCGAGACGGCTACTACAACGTCTCTGCCGGTGAAGGCCCTGGGAGGATCTTTGCTTTAGGCTTATGTCTTCCAGGGACTGATCCAGAAGTTTGTTCCGAGTGTATACAACTCGCGTCTAACGGTTTATTACAGAACTGTCCGAACCAGACCGACTCTTGGCACTGGAGAGCGGATAATACGCTATGTTTCGTCCGGTACTCGAACAGTTCGTTCTTTGAATCCCTCGGTCTAGAGCCGACACAAGCAGAGACCTACACTTTACGTGGAGATGGTGCAGAGTATAACAGAACATGGGTAGCTTTCATGACACGTATGATATCTTCGGCTTATGCTTTAACTTCCGGATCGCTTTCAGGCAGACATTATGCGAGGAATATAGCTCCTATTTCTGTTTTCCAAACTATATACGCGTTGATGCAATGTATCCCGGGGGTTTCTTCTGTTGATTGCGAGGCTTGTCTTCAAGCCAATGTTCGTACTTACCAAAGTTTATTCGGTGGGAACCAAGGTGGTACCATTAGGAAACCTATTTGCTATTTTCGGTTTGATCCTTATCCGTTTTTCGGTGCTTTCGCTAACATAACATCATCGTCCCCTCCTCCTTCTGTTCCTCCTTCTCAAAGCTCTCAAGATCCTCAAGAATCTCAACCTACAACCTCACCTCCTCCGGATGGAAAAACGATTTCTACCGGAGTTATATTGGCGATTGTTGTATCCGGAGTCATATTTGTGGGGTTGTTGGCTTTAGGATTGATTTTTATGAAGAGAAGGACATCAAAGCAAACCCTAAATCATGAGAGTGAGTTTTTCTTTTATCTTTATTTCGGTTTTGAACCATAGTGTATATACATCTAAATTTACATAACAATCATACATCTATTGTGGCAGTAAATGATGATATTACAAGTCCACATTCATTACAAATTGATTTCAAGACAATTGAAGCCGCGACTGATAAATTTTCGAGGAACAATAAAGTTGGTGAAGGTGGATTTGGTGAAGTTTACAAGGTATATTTATAAGCTTTTTTTTGTATATCTATGTTTTATTTACATGGAAGTAAATCATATGTGTATGTATGTATGGTAGGGAACATTTCCAAATGGAACTGAAATAGCAGTGAAGCGGCTATCAAGAAACTCAAGACAAGGCACACAAGAGTTCAAGACCGAAGTTGCGCTTGTGGCGAAGCTTCAACACCGGAATCTTGTTAGGCTTCTTGGGTTTTGCTTGGAAGGAGATGAACAAATACTTGTTTACGAGTTTGTTCCTAATAAGAGTCTTGATTATTTCCTCTGCGGTTTGTTTCAAACTCCCTAGTTTTCTTGATATTCTTGAAGCGTATAGATTAATTGTTTAATATTGTATGGAATGCGCAGACGAAGCAAAGCGGAGACAACTAGATTGGACAAGAAGGTACAATATCATTGGAGGGATTGCTCGAGGGATTCTCTATCTTCATCAAGATTTACGGCTCACAATCATACACCGTGATCTCAAAGCTAGTAACATTCTTTTAGATGATGAATTAATCCCAAAAATAGCGGATTTTGGCATGGCAAGAATTTTTGCGATGGAGCAAACTAGAGCCAATACTAGCAAGATAGCTGGAACCTTGTAAGTGATTTTTAGGGAAAATTTCATTTTAATACACGAACTTAATTTCGATAACAAATTTAATATACAAACTTTTTTTATGTCAAGAAAAATACACAAATTCATTTTTTGCCAACTTAATACTCAAACTTTTGATAGCTAACCATTTAAAACCGCATAGTTTATTTATTTTTAAAAAAGAAAATATTAATTTTTTTTTAAAATCAGAAAATTCTGAAAATGTTAAATATAATGAAAAAAACATTAAAAATTCTAAAAATCTAAACATTGTTAGATATTTTAATTTAGATATATTTAGTAAAAATCTATATTCAATTCGAAAAAGTTATTCGATAAAAAAATTAATGAAATTTAAAGAATTTGGTAAATTTCCTTTAAAATTTCACCAAATAATTTTTTTAATTGAATATGTAATTTTAATGAGTATTGTTAAATTAAAATTTTCATGTTTTCTTAGATTTTTAAAACTTTTTCTGGATTTTTAAAGGGTTTTTCATTAATTTAATATTTTCTGAATTTTATTGTTTTAAAAAAAAAAAGTTAACGGAAGTTAAATTTCCGTAAACTCTGCGGTGTTAAATGGTTAGTTGTCAAAAGTTTAAGTATTAAATTGGCAAAAATATTAAATTTATGTATTTTTCTTGACATAAAATAAATTCGTGTATTAAGTTCGTTATCAGAATCAAGTTGATGTATTAAAATTGAATTTTCCATATCAAAAATTATTGGTGTAGACATAAAAATATTTGTGCCTCATCCATCATTTAGTGGGCCTATTTTGGATGCTAGTTTGGGGTTATACAAATAAATTTTACTAATGTAACAATAATGTAAAGCTAAACTCTCAATTTGTCTTTCTCAAGTGGTTACATGGCTCCCGAATACGCGATGCAGGGTCGATTCTCCATGAAATCTGATGTTTATAGCTTTGGAGTCTTGGTTCTAGAGATCATTAGCGGCATGATGAATAGTAGGTTTAACCAAACAGATGGATTTGGTGGCAATTTAGTCACACATGTAAGTACTTTTTAGATACTTTTACAACTATGATAAAAAGATTTTGAACTTCTTTATTGATAAAATCATATATACTAATATATAAGGCTTGGAGACTATGGCGAAAAGGCAAGACTATAGAACTTTTAGACCCGCTGTTGATGGAGAGTTATCGAAGCGATGAAGTTACAAGATGCATTCATATCGCGCTTTTATGTGTTCAAGAAGATCCTGAAGATCGTCCTACAATGTCTACACTCATTTTGTTGTTCACTAGTAGCACAATAACATTACAAGTGCCTTGTGCGCCTGGATTTTTCTTCCAAAATAGTCGGGACCGAGATTTAGAAACTGGTTCGGATTCGTTTGGGAAACCAATCTCTTGTTCTAACAATGATGTATCGATCACGGAGTTAGATCCTCGTTGAAGATATTATTAGGTATATATCCGCGCTACGTCGAGGGATTTTTTACAAGCTTATTTCTATTTAAAAGTTTATATTAGGTATAAATTAATAACCACTATAAAATCTTCATGTCCCAAACCGGATCAATGTAAAAATGAACTAATTTTGATAATTAATAAGAGAATATTTTTTTAAAAAATTCTATGTAAAAATATGGTTCCAATAATACTATAAATTAATAATTGCAATTTCATTCATACGTTATATAACTATGACGTAATTATTTGTGTGTTTGATCTTATTTTCACAACATTTTTTCGATGAAAAATCAATTTATGATTTGCGTAACTGTCAAGATTAAATATTTATACCAATATTAACATAATATGAATAACGTAAACGCTAAATTTTAAGGAAAAACTTTAACTTTATAGTTTATATAACTGAAAGTAAAAACTAAAAATAGACAATAAATTCAACAAAATATTTATTTTGTAAAAGTATCTCTATCAAATAATGATTAATTATTTATAGTCTAAATAAATATCATTATAAATTATCAGAGTCTCATTATTATTAAGTTATAGAGATTTTACTGTACCATATTTTGGTATGTATACATGTTTTATTTGAGAATATTAAGTTTTTGTTCGATTTTTTATGATATCAGTTGAAGTTTTATGATAGTATATCATTTTAAAAGTAGGGGCTAACAATATTAAGTTTTTCGAGTTTATGAACTGAAATATATTTCACTTTTTGCTGATTTATATGCCTTTATTATATTATTTTACAATTGATGCTAAATTCATCCTAAATTATTTAGTTAGTAAGATGCTTGAAACAAATACAAATATCATGATAATTTGTCGGGAGAACTACAAAACTACACAATTTAAATTGCATTTTACATAACTATATCATCTCGAAAGCCACTTCATAAAATTACATCTAAATACATAAATTAAATCTAAATAAATTCTACCCCACTAAACCCTACCCCTATAATATTAAACATTAAATATTAATTAGTGAACCAAAATGAAATATTTTAATTTTGGTAATTTTAAAAGGTAAATTGACAATTTGAAATTTCAAAAAGGTGTAGATATAGAAAAAATCAAATTATATGTGGTTTTGTAAAGAAAATGTTGAAATAGTATAGTTTTGTGAATTCGTCTAATTTGTTTTAGATTAATAATAGAACATATATTTATAATGAGATTGCTACCAAAACTATGTTATAACATTGTTTACTAGGTGATGATCCCGGATCATGAGCGGGGCAAATTATTAAAAAATAATCATATATACTAAAAAAATTATTTTAAAATATTATGAATTTATTGCACACGAAAATAGATTCAAAATTATTGGTTTGTTCGTGTGCAATACAACGTAAAATAATTTTAAGAAATAAAATAAAATCTATTATGCGATAAATCTTGTATGTTCGTATGCAGTATATTCTAAATTATTTTTAAGAAATAAAATAAAAATTGGCCATAATAAATTAGTCAAAAATAGATTAAATTAGAGTATATTGAAAGAATAAAATATAATCGACAAAAAATTGAGGCAATATTATAATTGAAGCAAAAATATAAGGGACATAAACGCAAAAACAATACAATTTCCTAAAAAACTCTCTCGTCACGAAAAAGTACGTGTTTTATCTTCTATTTTAATAGTAGAGATGTTAAAAATAAATATAGCGTTGATCTACTTAACACGAAAAAGCTATAGAGGGGCAACAACCTTCCATTTCATTATTTGCTACTTGTGCAAAATAATTAAACAAAAAGTTGATTAGTATTAAAGTTTTGTTTTCATCAGTTATTTAAACACAAAGTTGATTTATATTAATGTTTTGTTTTCATTGGTTATTTAATTTTGATGTTTTCTACGATTTGTTAATTTCTCATCAGACAAAAGGCTTATGAGTAACCGGTTATAGTCTTGTCCAAAAAATTGAATAATTAGATAATCAAATCAAACCTTCCATTTCTTTCATATATTTTTTTTTGTCACTCATACTTCTTTCATTCATAATTTAATCGGACAAACCCGAACAACAAGATTGAAAGATATAACTTCAAAATAAGCATAATTTAAAGATAGAGACACAAACTTAAATAAGCTTGATAAAAAATCAGGAGAGTTGTAGAAACAACCTAACACGAGTGAACTCGAGATAGAAACGGTCTTCAAACCATTATCATCGACTGACATATAGATAGTCACAATTGGAAACATACCAAGAGACTTTGATACTAGGTCCATAACCTCGAATTTCGCCGAAACGTTCTCCGTTGCATCTTCTGGTTCCGAAGAAACTTCTACACAAGATAACAAACCGGTTTTGGGCCAAACCATCTTTCTCGGCTTAGAAGCTAGAGATGGATTATTCTTCTTAACGAAGAGAGGTAACAAGGTTCTCTCCATGAAGGAGGAGTGTGGTGAAAACTTAAGAAACGATGAAAACGATCTCTCCCGGCCTCGTCGGAAGGAAATTGGTAAAGACCTCTCCATGAAGAAGTGGTCTAAGAGGCGAAGCATTTTTGACTTTACAAATGTCGAATCAAGCTTCAGATTTGTGTGAATTAACTTTATGGAGACATAACTAAGAGAGGATCTCGACGACATTACAACGCATCGCCGGAAGAGACACATATCCCAAGCAGAAGACGGCAGCCAATGGTTCAAGGAAAACTCTACAACAAATAACCATGACCCAACGACGGGAACAATGGTCTTGATGGGAGAAACATCTTTGAGTTTTTTTTTTCGAGAAAGTTGCATAACATTAACAAACCATATCATCCCTTGGATGGCTATTTTGATGGAGCAGATCATGAAGACCAGCTGTAACCATTGGAGTCCTAGCCACCATAAGAGAGAGCAACCAAATCCAATCCTTCCCAAGTCCATATCTGAGCTAGGGTAGAGAACAAAGGTGGCTTCAACAACCGATAAGCACATAAGAAAGAGCCCGACGAGAGAAAGGGGAGGTTCAAGAGCAGAGCCCAAGAGAGATCTCGGTTGCGATAACTTGCAAGACCGGAATAAGGAGAAAAAGCACACCATCTTCAAATCAAACCCCTGAGCTGCTCCGACATTGACCTTATGGAGCAACCTAGCCAAGGTAAGTGCAGAGCCACCGTAAGAGACGGATTTATATCTTCTTAACTCGCCGCACCGCTTAGATCTGAGCCATCCCGCTTCAAAGCTTGATAGGAGAAATAAAAAAGCAAAGAGATAAAACAACACAAGAAAGAGAGGTCGATTCATGACGAAAGGAAATGAGAGAGAGAGGTCCCGACGCCGGCCAGCTCCGGTGCCGCCGGCGTCGGACAATAGCGACTTTAAACTTGTCTCGGTAATAGTGTCAGGGAGAGAGCGGCTAGGGCGAACTCACAAAATTGATGAACTAATCCCATTTCTTTCATATATATGTTACAATTTTTGCGTATAAATAGAACAAACAAACATTCTCATTTGCACACAACTACAAATAAAAGGTTTATCTTTCTCTCTCGAGTCCTTTGACTATTCTTGGAAAACTGTAAAAAACCAAAAGTCTCTCAAGCAAAAAGAGAAACATGGATTAAAGGTTTGTAATTATTCTTACAGTTAATTACAATAGGCAAGTGCCCAGCTCAACACTGTGTCTTGTTAGAACTACTTTGCGTTCACTTGCCCATTCGAGTCGATAAGAGAGATCAATATGATGAACAAGCTGCTTTAGCCGCTCTGCGTGGCTTATGTTCTTCGATGTTTCCTGTTTAGAATATAATCGGTTTAAGAGAAACTACCAAAACTACACTATTTTACAAAACTACATCTATTTCAAATTTGTTTTAGATATACATCTTTTCAAGGGGTTAAATCATGAAACTGTCCATTAAAACCACTTTCCGAATTTAAACTGTTCATTTAAGTTCAATTTTTAGTGTTTAAGGTTTAGTTTAGAAGGGAGTAGGGTTTAACGTTTAGGGTTTAACGTTTAGTGTTTAGGTTTGTTTATAAAAATATACCTTAAGTGGATGTATTTTTGCAAAGTAGAATCCTAATTGTAAAGGTGTATTCTTGCCATATAGAAGGCTTGTGGAGTTATGGAAATATGGAGATGATGATAACATTTTATTATTACCTGAAGAGGAAGCTCTTGTTCATGGCTTGTGATGCTTGAAATCACACTTGTCCTTGAAGAGTTTGATGAGAAACCGTCCCATGGATGCATAAATATAAGTTTTGTGCACTGAACAGGCGCGAGGCTTCGGCTTAGTTTCTCCCACCAAACCGATCCTAATGACCACCATCTTATCATCAGACCGTTTTCAGAAAACGCAACCAGTCCCTACCAATTCAAACAGAATTATATATTCTTAGGAGACTTAAAGATTCTACATCAGTTTGAAAGTAGCGTGAAAGCGCTTTGATATATTTACCTCTCCATCTGGTGAAAAGCTTAGAGCTGATATAGCCGTTGTTATCGCAGATTCTGAAGCTCCTCTGAGGAAATTTGGAAGACCCGGAGGTCCACTCGCATCCAAAACCCTTATCTTTGTCATACTGCGACTAGAACCGCACAAATAAACACTAAGAAACCGGGTTAAAGAGTGGGAGGAAAGAGCAGAGTGGAAGGTTTTGTACCTTTGCATGTCGTATATGCTGATACATGTATTGTTACTCTCTGTGATAGCATCGCCAATCGCTAATCTTGTTGATGAATCATTTAGGATCACCATTGGGAATACGCGCACGACTTCTTTCAGTGTAGCCATTGACGTTTGCAGGCAAGTTTTACGCATGACGGTGTTGCTTGGATCCATCGTTTGAAGAATAAAGTTAATTACCTGCAAGCTTTTACCAATTAATATCACCTCTTTGCACATACAATTGAAATGTTAGGGTTCTTGTAAATGATACGAACCTTCTCAAGATGCAGCACCAGATTTCTCGGAGAAGCACGGATTATTCTGATGAGAGTTCTGAGAGATACTACATGAACAGGAGAGTCAGAAGCTGTGGACCATATTTGGCTCTCTATTATGCTAAGAAACCCGAGAACATCTGCTATGGCTAAACTTGGAAGAAGAATTTCGACCAGAGTCTCCTTTATAGACGATGGTATAACTTGATGTGCTCCAACGGAGGAACTGACACACTCGATCTGGAAAAATATGTCTGAAACTATCCGAGGAATGTCAGATCCGATCAATAGCTTCCACGTAGTCTCCATTCCTTCTGAGAGAAGCTCGGCAGCAGTTGAACTGTATTTCTCACTCATCGCCATGACCAGGTTCAACAATTTGTGGACGACAAGCATGGCTAGACCAGGTTTTACAAGGCTCGGGTACCAGATCGATAAGGCAGCCGCGACAATGATGTGAGCAGCCATTGCGTCCTGACTTGTTCCACCAACGCAAGAAATCCAGTCTTGCATTTCGAAAGATTCAAGCCATGAGAGTATTTCCGACTCATCAGCCTGAGAAAGCCGTTGAGCTTCCTGGATATGCTCAGAGTCCATATTGTCTGTGGGATGTTCTTCATCTGAGCTAAGAGATTTAGGCTCAGTCAGACCGAATCCAGATAGTGATCTCACCAGTTTCGCGTGTTCTGATGCGTAATCGCTGCATAATGGCAGAGGTATCGATAAAGTAGCTGTGTGGTGGAATATAGACCGAGCAGCCATACGGACTTGTTCACTTCTATCTTGCCAGAAGGTTACTAGAAGCTACAATAAAAACAAGAGGAAAAACATAGAAAAATCTTAGCTGTTTTGCAACTATTAGAATAAGATACAATGTCATCTTCAACCACATACCATATATTGAAAATTGCCGAAGAACTCACCTGGAGTAATGGTGGCTTCAGATCGGGATATTTCTCAGACAGATTCCGTGTGTAGAACGCTGCCAAGGCACTGTCGGGAGGAAAAGAAAAATAGTTTTGACATGCACCAGTGAAACATGAAGGTTCCTTTTAAAAAGAGAACTGGTTCAAAAGACCTACCTGCTAGATGTGGCAGTAGAGTGTGACAGACTTATCATGCACTGAGAAAGCGACACCATCATCACTGACCTCAACGCAGTAAACTCTGAAGATGATTTCCAGAGCTGGAATGTTTAATGGAACTTAGAAACAAGTAGGAAATTTGTGAACTATGTGCTCTTTCAGAGATGAAAAGAGTCACTAAGAATTACCTCAAGTGTTGCATTTAAACCCGGGAATGCTAATGTCAATGACCCTTTGTCCCCCTGCAAACCGGAGGCTACAATGAAACTCTCTGGTCTTTTTAGCTTTAGATGTGCTGTTAGCATTTGATCGAGTTCAGAATCTATACCCCACAAATGTAGAAAGGATAAACTAAATCGAATTAAATATTCTCCGATTGCCTTGTCCATGTGAACAGCTTCTGAAGGGTTATCTATAGTCTTCTGGCCAGGAGAATTGTTTCCTGACGTCTTTTGTTGAGTGGTTGGCTTACTACTTCTCTCTTCTACCATCTTATGCATATCAGAGTCCTCATGTGCTTGGCAATACACTGCTAAAGTTGAAAGATCGAAAGTCAGCGCAGAGATTCCAGGGAACGGGCAAGCGCATTTGACGGGAGGGTAAGTGAGGCTTTGTAAAATCGACGTTGTACTAGAATTCTCTTCTCTAGCCTGTCCCTGTGAAGCACTCTGTTTAGATGTTGGCAAAGAGGCTGCTCTCTCATAGTTCTTTAAATAAAATGGTTTTCTCTCTTCATCTACTGGGAAAAGTAAAGAGGAAACTGATGTATTTCCATTTAACACAGAGCCCGAATGAGATTTCTCACTAATGCCTGCACAAAAATGATCAAACATAGAATGTGAAGCTGCCCCGCGTAGGACACGTTCTCGAGCACCTGTCTTTACATCCCAAATGTACAAAACATCAATTGGATCTGATTTCCTAGAAAGAGAGCGGAAAAGACATGCAATGTAGCCTCTTGTACCATCCCAAACGACTTTTTCAGGATAGTTTGGGTGTCCCGGAAACATCCTTTCAACCCGCAAAGTCTCAAGAGAAGAAAGAGCAACACATGAGTCATCCCCAACAGATAGAAAGCAGTCACTCCATGGACGTTCTGTTCGAGCCGGTGCAAGAATGATTTGGCGCACTGGAGCAACATGGTGATGCATGATCATGAGCACATTGCCGCTTTCGAGGTCCCAAATGCGGATTGTGCAGTCCATACTTCCGGATATCAAAACATGACAAGAACTACATTCTTTTACAGCCCCACCCATTTCATGCGCTGCTAAGCATAGGACCGCTCCTGTATGACCCAAGAGATACTGCCTAGAGACAAATGAATCAATATCTGATCTTGGGCTTGAAGCAGGTGAATCAAGCCCATGAAGAAAATCGAACTTTGCAATTTCTATTTCACCGTTAAAGAAACCATGTACAACAGCATATGGGACATACATTTTTTCAGAAATAACCATAGACGATGACACACACTGTCCATTGCCACTAACAACCCTTTGTATATCATTTTCGGAACTGCACTGACTTCCTACTTGTGAAGTACCAGTTTCTGAGCCAATCGTGCCCTTGAGATCTAAACTAGAGCTTGAAATCCAATCATCAAAATACGATCCTTCTCCAAGCATTTTGCACTGGCGCTGGAGTTCTTTTTCGTTACCATTTTTCAACCATAGTGACCAGACAGTTATACGGGGACTCCACTGTAAAGGTTTTTCAAAATCACAACAGCTAGACTCAACGCGGAGAAGATACTGCCTCAACTGTACAAAAGAAAACAATGACTTCTCCGACACCTGATCAGAAGCAGTGGCGATCTCACCACGGTTCTTATGTGTAAACACTCCATCTATATACGACATATCAAACAACACCGCAGAGCCACTACCATCCAACAACACAAAAGTTTCAGAAACTATATCATCTTTATCACCTTCCGTAGCTGATGTACTAGAGTAAAGTAACATTGCTTCTTTGAAATGAAAACCCGAAGGTAAATTTCCAGAACCAAAAGATATCTCTCCTATTGCCTCCTCCCCTCGATTCAACAACCAAAAGACACACCTACTCTTTGAGAAAATAGCAACAAGATTCCCTCGAGTTAAAACCGATACAGCTACTTCTCCTTCACATAGCCAGTCTCTAAAGACGACAGAGCCTTTCCTCGATTCAGATACATCTTCACCTTTCTCAGCGTTCTCCGAAACCGGAACCACTTGCATCCCACCAGACGAATCTGCCATAAGCAATGACTCCTCTTCCTCCACCTGAACAACTCCCATGAACTTCAAATACCCAATAGACAAATTCCCATGAAAAACCGTATGAACAATCGTAAGAGTATAAGTATCCACAACAACCACAGTACATCTCGACGGTTTCCGATTCTGACCATCTACATCCCCTAAAGCTTCACCGCCATCAACACTTTCAAGCGAATAACTCTCGATATAAGAGCATCCAACACATACATACCTAGGCTCCGACTGCAACGCACACAGAACCGAAGGGCTTCCTACCCAAGGAGGTAACTTTCTTCGACGCCTACAATGCCCACTACTTCTACTCCATACACACAGGACACCATCATTACAAGCACTTAACAATGCACTACAGTTAACAAAAGGGTCTGAAGAATCTAACGTATCTTCTTCGTTGTCTGAAACTGTAGTGGGATCACACACAGCTAAATCTGATATAGGAGAAGCATGACCACATAACATTGCTATAGGCTTAACCTCCTAAATTAATTACAAAAAAGGCTTAAATTAGTGGAAAGAGATTTAACTTATTAAAAGTGAGATTAGTAGGAGAGAGGTTTGTTTACAGAAATTGAATCGGAGGAAGAGATACTCCACCAGATGATTGAGCCATCGGATCCGCCGGTGTAAAGAGTCGGTGGATTGGTTAGAGCGGCCGTTGATGTGACTCGATGAGACGGCGGCGCTTCAGACCATAGGCACGCGACGGATCGGCACTTCATCGGCCGAGTTTTGGTGATGAATCGGCCTTCGAATCGCGCGAGTTTTGAGAATCAGCTGAGTCAGCGAAACGAGTCGGGTGTGGAAGAAGAAGAAGAAGAAAGAAGAAAGTGACGGGGTTAATTCTTAACGGTGGAGTAACGGCCGTTAAGTAATAGGCATATGATGTTTTCAAGCTATTGTGTGCAACATATTGACCAATTTGACCTTTACTAGTTGAACAAAATTTGAGGAAATTCGTCTATTAAGTGTGACATATCAAGATTTTTCACCAAACTTTTATCTTCGTCTAACTTTGCACGAAAATGTCTAGTTTCTCATGAAACTCGATTTCAGTTAATTCAAATCAAAATCATAAATAATGGATTTGGGATTTTTTTTTGGGCAATTCTTAATAATACCATTAAAAAAAAAAATTAACACAATTAGCACATATTTTCGAAAGTTTTACAAATACCATTAAAAGTTTTTTTCTCATAAATACCATAAATCTTAAATTTTCAAAATTACACCCAAAATCTATGAAAAACTATATCCTAAACACTATATAGCGAACCCAAATGAAAAAAATTAAAATCTAAACGTGTTAAAACTCGTTTTTCGTATTTTTGGTATTTTTGTAAACTACTATTTTTTGATATTTTTGTTATAAAAAACATTTTAATGGTATTTTTGTTATAAAAAACTTTGTAATGATATTTTCAAAACAAAAATTTATTTTGATGGTATTTTAAGGAATTTTTCTTTTTTTCTTGAATATTGAGGGTTATTTTGATTTGAATTGGTTGAAATCGGATTTTATGTGGAGTTACATATTTATAGTTTGTTTAGAGTAAAATTAGATATATAAAAGTTTGATGGATAATTTCGACAAACAATATTTTTCCTCGAAAAATAGTTGGATTTATCCACAATTTATGTAATAACAAAAATAATGAATTTTGTATTCAACACCTTTAGAGGGTTAGTTGTTACCTTTAGAGGGTTAGTTGTTAGTGAAAGTTTAATTACGAGAGACAATTACAAAACTATAAAAAATTCATTATTTGTTGTTAACCATTCGGTTCAATATAAGTGAATGGACGAACCGTTGGGCCCTAAAGCTCAAGAAAGATTTTGGTCACTCCTTATTACTATTAGGGTTTATGATATAATGTATTTTCTATATAAGACCCCTTTAACTTAATGAATAAAGATAACTTTCATTCATCAGTTTACAACATTATTGTTATTATTACATAAATTAGGGAACATGTTGTTCCTTAATGGCTTCTAATTTTTTATGTAATTATTTTTAGAAAAAATTAGGAAATCGGGTATATTTTTAGACCTTAATTTGCAATAAGGTGATTTGTGTTTCAAAATTGGTAATTAGGTGATTTTCCTTCCTTCTATTTTTGTATGACTGATATACCCATCCGCGCATTCACACAAGTTCATGAATGTTCACGAGTTTTCTTTCAGATTTTTTCATGAATTATTTAATCAAACTATGAATGTTCACATGTTCATGAATATTCACACATGTTCATGAATATTCACACATTCATTCACATATGTTCATGAATATTCACACAATGTCACAATTATTTTAGAAGGAAAAACATGAATGTTCATACGACTACATGAATGTTCACGCATATACATGACTGTTCACACGACCTGACCAGAAAGTTCAGGATTATTTTTGACTTTTCAACATAAAAAATCACCTAAATGCAAATAAAAAAAATCACCTATTGGCAAATTAAGAAGTAAAAAGTATCTAGTTTACTAAATAATATAAATAATATTTTCATTAATGCCATTAAAATTATTCTTTTTTTTGTAAATGCTTCGACCTTATTGTGAAAAGACAGTTTTTGTTAGATAATTACCTTTTTCTAATTATCCATTATCTTATTATATAAAAGAGAGCGCGTAAAATTATAACTCACTAGATTGTGACACGTGTCAACATTTAATTTAGATCGTGACATTTTTCATTTTTTAAAAGAAGTAATCTTCTTAAAAAAAGAATAAAAAATGGAAAAATGGCAAATTTTTAAAATGGAAAATGGAAAATGGAAAATTTAAATAATTTTAAAAGAAGAAAAAAGAAGAAGCAAAAAACCTTAAAAATGAAATCTAATAAAATGAAAATCACTATTTTTAGAAAGGAGAAAAAAACAGACTAATCAATCTCTAATTAGTTTAGTATATAAAAAGACAACTAAAACAAATTACTCTAATTCGTTTTGTATATAAAAAAGGAAACATATTAAAAAAATAATCATTCGTCGTGATTACGCAAGGACCCGCGTCAACCGAAATCGTAAAAGTGAGCACGTTAAACGCGAGCTCAACACGTATGCAAAATTATAACTCACCATATCGTAATATTTGTAATGGTTAGTTCAGATCGTGACATGTGTATTAAATTTGATACATATATATTTCATAAAATGGAAACTTAACAATATTGAGAAAAATCAGAAATAAGGAAAATAATCAAAAATAAAAAACTTAACATTAATTATCAAATAATTAAAAATAAAATAATCACAAATAAGGAAAATAACATAGAAAAAGAAAAATTTAACAATATTTTTAAAAATAATCAATAAAAACAAAATAATTAGAAATAAGAAAAAATAAAAACGTAAAATTACTTGAAAAATAAAGAAAATCTCTATGATAACTTATTTGTTATTTTATGGATCCACTATCTAATTTTTAATTTAAAATATTTTTTTTCCATGTAATAACAAAAGCAATGTAATAAAACAAAAAATGTGTTATTTTATTTCTTAATTGTTGGAAAAAGTTAAAATCAATTATTTACTATTACATGATATGTTGTTGCGTGTATTTTATATTATTTGTTAATAAAATAACAGATATAATATTAGTTTCCGTTTAAATCTAACTATAACTATAACAAAAAAAAAAAAATCTAACTATAACTATAAAAATTTAATAAAATTATTAATATATAATTATAAAATGTTTTTAAGTAATTTGTCCGCGTATTACGCGGGATTTCATCTAGTTATAAATAGGATAATGATGGTTGTAATAATCTCTAAGACACGGTTTTTTGAACCGACTATACTCACTAAGGAGCATCGTATCATTTTGTAAAGGAGAGAACATCAACATAATAAAGAATCATTCTTCACTCTCACCATTTATTTCTTTTACAAACAAGATATGGTTGATGCTATTAAACAGGAGTCCTACTAGAGATCGACTAATTGCATGGGGACTACAAACGGATCATCTTTGCCTATTATGCGATTGTTTACCAGAAAGTAGGGATCATCTACTCTTCCAATGTTCTTTCTCTTCTGCCATTTGGGGAGCAATCTCAGCAAATCTCATTCATCCATCATCAACCTCTAACTGGTCGGATCTGATACTTCTCCTCCAAAACCTATCTGGTAATCGATCCCACAAATACCTCACCCTACTAGCCTGGCAGTCAACAATCTATGAGCTTTGGTCAGAACGTAACAATCGCCTTCACCGTCGCACGCGAAGAACCCAGACTGCGATTATATCTAGTTTATGTTCTATTTTTTGGGCTTAGTCTAGTAGTGTTTGTAAACAAAGCCTACTTGCCTCTTTTTAATTTAAGGGCAAAAAACTTACATGACCCAAGATCGCATGTTATTTGCTACACTAACCCATAAAATAAAATAATTACTAAAGTGTTTTTGTTTTTTCATAATGTCGAATGGGCCCTTTTCGCCTTTGAAAAAAAAAACATTATTACAAGTTTGCCATCGTTAAACAAATTTGTTTAGTTTCGAAAACTCGCGGTGAAAGAGAACAATTAGAATAAAAAAATAAAAAAAATTTCGGTTTTTTGCGGATTCATATCTCGGCAAGGGTCTTTGATTGCGAGTTAATTTTTTGCAGTTTTCTTAAGAAATTGCAAACTTGTTTCGCGAAGTTGTTATTTTCTGCAAAGTTAGTGGTTCTTTGGTTGCAAAGTTTTTAGAGTCCGCAGAGTTGTTAATGACGAAATTAAGTTTGCATAATTTTTGGCATATTTATTTAACTTGAACGCGAAGATGTTTATGTTTTGCGAAGTTGTTAAGGTAAAATAGCAGAGTTGATTTCATGAAATGACATAGTTATTTTTAATGCGAGTTGTTACGATAAACCGCGAGTTGTCAAAAAACGTAATTACTGAAAGGACCCCTTTCACTGCCGATTTATGCTATTGGTCGCAGAGTAATTGTTTTTGGCGAAGTTGATTTACTTGATAGTAGATTTTAGACCTATTTAATTGCAGAGTTAATCTTTGCTAACCTGACCTTTATTTGACTGTAGATTTGTTGGGTTGCAGATTTGTTAAGTTATGTGAAAGCCGATTTGTTTTAAATCTCTCATGTGACAAAATTAACTCTGCAGATTTATTTTTGAAAAATCAAAAAAACACGAGATTTTATAATTAAACCCAAACCCCAAAACTGAAAAACCTAATATCGAAACCCTAATATGGATATTGTGAACCCTAAACATAGTTGAACCCCTAAATATTATTGTTTGAACAATTAAACCCCTAGATATGGTAACCAACAATTTAGTTTTTTTTTTATAATTTAGTGTATTAACACAAATAGTATAAACCTAACCATTAAAAGATGTTTGAACATTGATATTGAAACTTCGAAACCCTAAACATCGAAACCCTAAACTACGAAATCCCAAACCTCCAAATCCTTACTTAGCAATGCGTGACTTAGCTTGTGTACTTAACCCTTAAACAAGAAGTTGAGTTAACCCCAAACCCTAAACCTCCGAACCCTTTATATTGTGAAGTAATGATTGTAAATGGGTATTTGGTAAGCAGGAATGTGAAACATTAATATCGTACATGAACCATTAAACTTGATAGATATTGTCGATAAACCATAAAACTTGACATTGTTGTTACAACGATAAACGAGAATGTAAAGATCCATTTTATCTGAAAATGTAAACGGCGACTCGCAATCACAAGAAGAGTAATTAGAGAAAGTGAAAGCATCTTGAACAGCTTTTTCATGTCGTCCATGTCCGAATTTGTTTTCTTCAACAACTCATGCAAAGCTGCCACTTCTTCCATCTTCTCTTGAAGGTTCCTCTTTACGGTACGGTCGGATTGATTGGAGACCTCTCTCCTAACCTCGGTCAACTCCTCCATCATAGCCTTGTCCCACCACTTCCAAATGTGGCACTCTCCATCCTGAAAAGTAATGTAAGACATGAGCAAGTAATATAATCTTAAAATATGCTAGAGAACATCTTAAATCCGCAACGAGTTGTAAACAAATCTGTGTACTTTAGTCATTTACAAGGTCACTAATTGTAAGGCGTTTTCAAAAGCGGAAAATTGAAAAGGCACTTACATCTCTTGAAGGACATGTGTAGTACAATCTTCCCGGGTTTGTCCTTGTCGTTGAAGCTTCAATGATTGCATCCGAGCCACAATAACACACCTTTAAAAGTCCATATAGGCTAGGATCATCCGGATAGTGATTTCGGCTAGTAACCTCCTCGTTCTCGGAGTCAACGCCGAAACCCGGCGCATCAGTTGGGTCACTTAGACTCGTAACTAAAAGTCCTTCCCATCGTGTTCTTGGCTTGCGACGGAGCTTTTGAGATGAACCCTAATTTTGAGATCCCCAAATCGATTTAGGGTTCGATATAAAGAAGATGAAATCGACATTTATAATGGAACGCCGCATTTTTGACAAAAAATAAAACGCCGCGTTTTGGACATGTTTTAATGAAACGTGGTGTATTGTGTAAATCTGCAAAGTTTTAAACAAATTTGCGACAATTATGCCGCAGAGATAATTCAATGATGCTATATTTGCAATTAAAAATTGCGGATCCGAAATTGGACGGATCTACAAACGTTCTCCTCTTTCTTTTCTTTCTCTTCTTTCTCTTGTCCTTAATCATATCTCTAAGAAATGGAATCAATTCAAATTATTCTAGTTTGTGGTAAGTGGTTGGAAGGGAAGTCTCGATGGTTGTTCGTTTTGGAGACTTCTCGTGGGTCTCGATTGGTCACAGCTCATATGAGTATGAGTTTTGAAGAACTCCTTTCTATGGTGTATGAAGATTATGGAATAGATACTCGATTTCATGAAATTGATTTAAGCTTCATGTTACCAAAGAGTATTTTGGCAACATTACCTCGGGATCAACCTCCGATCTACATTACAAACACGAGAGGACTGAAGAGTTTTATGGGGCAATCAAAAAACAAAACGGTGAGACTTTGTGTTGAAGTGAGAGAGAAGATTTATGACACAAGATTTGAAGAAGACTCGAGGTGAATGACAAAACCACACCGCTATTTGAAGAATTAGAATATGGAGACAACTTAGTTACCGGTGAAGAAGAAGATGAGGAAACGGATCGTTTCGATTACCGCGACGATTCGGACGGCACGGATTCGGGCGACGAGAATTTTGCTGGTTATGGCGAAATAATTGACGAAGAAGAAGAAACAGAAAATACAAGAATCAATTCGACTATTTTCGTCAATGAAGGCCTATTACCAAAGTATGAGATTGGGTCTTTAAGCGTAAGTGTTGGCCAATGCTACGACACTAAAGAACAATTGGAAGTGAGGTTGAAGATGTTGTCCGTGATCGAAAAATTTGACTACAATGTTTACAAATCAACACCGCAATTGTTAAGCGTCAAATGTTGGGTACAAGGTTGTATTTGGAAGGTTCGTGCAACGCCCATTGATGATTGGCCACGGTTTCATGTTCGAACATATGTTTCTAAACATACTTGTTCCGTGACGGAGAGATCAAACAGAACTCGACAAGCCAGTCATGAAATTCTAGCCATTTTGTACAAGGATTATGTTGGTGGTGTAGGACCAACCGTAATGCCCATCCAGGTGGCGGAGGCATTGAACAAACGGTTTCAAATTAAGGTACTAGTTCTTTCATTTAATTCTTACTAAAAGGTTCATGTATTAAACTCTAAAACATAATAACGATTTTCATTGAATAGATTGAATATTGGAAGGCTTATCGAACACCTGCGACACGCAAGAGACTTGGTTAGAGGCACACATGAGGCTGGATATAAGGACTTACCCGCATACTTACACATGATTAAGAGAGAAAATCCGGGAACCCATGCCCTTCTTGAAGTTGATGAGAACGAAAGGTTTAAGTATTTGTTTCTATCATTTAGCGGTAGCATAATGGGATTACCTTACATTCGGAAAGTGGTTGTTGTCGATGGTACATTTTTGCAAGGAAAATATAAGGGTACTCTACTTACCGCAACCGGTCAAGATGGGAACTTCCAAATTTTCCCCATAGCATTTGGCATCGTTGATACGGAAAACGATGACTCATGGGATTGGTTTTTTCAACAATTAAGCTGTGTTATTCCGGATGAATATGGCCTTGCTATCATATCGGATAGGCATAAGTCAATAGGTAAGGCCATTAGTAATGTGTATCCGAAAGCAACCCGTGGAATATGCACGTACCACTTGTACAAGAACATCTTGCTTGGTTTTAGAGGCCAAGAAGCTTTTGGGCTCGTTAAGAAAGCTGCGTATGCATTTCGGATGATGGAATTCAAAACTGCTTTTGACGAGATAAAAGAATTAAACCCGAGTCTACACAGCTACCTCGAAAGGGCCGATGTGAAACTGTGGACAAGGGTACATTTTCCAGGAGATAGATACAACCTGTTGACAAGTAATATTGCCGAGTCTATGAACAATGTCTTGTCTCCTGCAAGAAGTTTGCCTATTGTTCAACTTCTTGAAGTTATTAGATCCATGATGACGAGATGGTTCTCTCAAAGAAGAAGTGATGCAATGAAAACGAAAACGGTCCTTACTCGTGGAGTGGAGAGACTCTTGGAGGTATACACTTCACTCACCTAACATTTGATTATTTGTTTTGTTCATGGTAATAAAGAAGTACATATTTTTGTAGGCTCGTGTTGAATATGCAAAACTTTTAAATGTGGAGCAAATCGACGCAAATCGGGTTCAAGTTACTAGTGATACTTCCGTACATGTTGTCAATTTAAAGGAAAAGAAATGTTCTTGTTGTCGTTTTGATAAGGAGAAGTTACCATGTTCACACGCTATTGCCGCGGTCGAGGCTATGAAAGTGTCAAGAATTTCATGTTGTCATCAATACTTTTCGAAGGACTTCTTGATCAAATCATATTCAACACCTATAATGCCGCGAGATTTTGGAGAACCAATCCCCGAAGATGTTGTTATCAATGTTGCCCCGCCTATTGTTAAAACACAACCTGGTAGGCCTAAGAAGAAGAGAGTTAAAGGTGGGTTGGAGAAAGCGCTGGCGAAAAAAAAATCCCGTAAAGCATACACATGTGCAACATGTAATAAAGGTGGGCATAATACAAAGACTTGTACTATGGCATTGTGAGTTACTTAAATGAGTTTTGTTTGTTTTAATTTGCCAAGATAAGACAAACTTTGTCGTGAATTTGTTACTTTAAGGACAAGTCTTGTGTCTTTCTTTATTTACTAATAGCTTCATTCGTCAACACCTAATGAGTTTAAAGACCACAATTTCAAACAGTTAAACAAATTACAAATGAGCACAATTGTCTAAGCTTCATTTTTAAGAAGCAGGGACCAAAAATACATAGAACCTTAACATCCAAGTACTTGAGTTTTAACAAAACCAAAAAACAGCTTAAATACTAAACACATGATAGAAGTCAAATAGAGTGGTCTTTGAGTTCAGGTACGACGATCGTGGATGTCGGGAATGGATAACTCAAGGACGTACGAGATTTTTCTGGAACTTCATCGTATATCTCACTACCAAGTCTCTCCCGAATAACAAGGATGTTTTCATCTGAAAGGCCCTCAAAGCTCCATCCCAAAGCAAGACATTCGATATACTTTATACTAAAAACACCACAATCTCCTGGGTTAACATTGACTGGTACATTCTTTTTGACTCTCCTAACAGCAAACTGTGCAGTCGACTTCTTCCTTATAGTCTCAGGGACCCTAGCATTCAGCAACCATGGCAGCATACGACGTATAGGCTCACAAGCTTGAACGATTTCAAGGTCTGTCGAGTAGGAAGGAATAGAATCGTAAACGTAGATCCTCTTGCTAGCAAAGTTCACGTCCAGAGCAACCCAATGGTTTCCTTTCACGTTTAGACACCCGTACAAATTGTCAATGTCTATATGCCATTTTTTTTTGGTCACCGAGTCGTGAGGAATCTCCCCATTGAAGGCCTTGACATACCCTGAAGTAAATAAGAAATTTGGTGGACACATCTTGAAGTTAGGGTAGTCTCCGACCCATGTCTTTATGTGCCAAGGGTCCCAAAAACCAACGCGGGGTCTAAACGGGGAGGTGGGACGCAGAGTTCTCTTTCGGAACATAGTCATAGCCGCTTCAATGTGCTACGCAATGTAGAAGAAAACAGGAAAGCAAAAAAAGTTGCAACATTAGAAAAAACTTTGCAACAAAAATAAAACTTTGCATCAAAAAACTTTGCATCATTAAAAAACATTTTGCATCATTAAAAATCTTTGCAAGATTAAAAAAACCTTTGAAACATTTTCAAATAAAATTTGCAAGCTTTACATAATATCTTTGCATTGCTTATTAACAGAGTTACTCACAGAATCACTTAACCATCTGTATTCTTCATTTAGCCACTTTGTTCTTGGCCACATGATTTGGTTGAAGAAAGTTGCATTCGCATTGGAGGACCCGATAGGTTCTTCCCTAGATATATTGAAGGGATATAGAATGAAAACAATTAGTATAGTCTAAGAAAACACTATTAAGTTTATGTAAGTAGGGAGATACATACTCATCTATGGTTAGCATTTCCATCACTCGACGCAGTTTCCTCTCTTCTACCACTTGCATTGGATCATAATCGTTAGCAGAAGGCACGACACCTGGAATGATGCGTCGAACAGTGGAGTTTCCTATGTAAGGAGCCTTCTGAGAGTAAGCTAACAGAGGTACTCTTTTTTCCTTTGGTGTATCCCCCAATCCGTCAATGAGATCCAACATAATATCCAATCCACGGCCTAAAGCTTCAGATGCCTTGTCCTCTCGCCTCGTCTTCGGAGCTTGATGCCATTTTATTATCATCCCTATGAACTTTCTCCGTAACATCTACCAAATCTTCATCCTTCTGAGTAGATGTGACTTCCGCTTCAACTTGTTTCTCAACAGGTTCCATTGCTTTCTTAATCTGTTGACGAGTTTCTCTTTTCTCAACCTTTATTTTCACTTGCATGTTTTTTGCAGGAGGAGGGTGTGCCTTCTTTTTCGCAGTTTTAGATGTTTCACCTTCTTTACCCGTTCGTCGTTCCTGAGTCTTGGATCCACCTTCTTTACTAGTGGTACCACCTTTAGTCTTGCTAAATTTTAACTTCCTCACAACTTCAAGTGTATGTTGTTTGTCATTACGAGTCCTTTGTTGTTTTTGTACAATCCAAGACTACAAAACATAAGGACACAACCTAAATTAGTTGTTTGTACTACAATTTTCAGTAATCAATACAAATCTGCAAAGTATAACAGAACAAAACTGCAAAGTGCAACAGAACAAATCTGCAAAGTGCAACAGAACAAATCTGCAAAGTGTAACAGAACAAATCTGCAAAGTGTAACAGAACAAATCTGCAAAACTGCAAATTATTTAAAGAAAATCAAACATCCATCTGCAAAACTTAACTAACCTCGCTGTTTGCTTCCTCGTCAGGTTTTGGATTAGTGGAACCATTCCGTCCTGTATCACCTTTTAGGATTTTTATGTCAGCTTGTACCACATTAAGCTTCTCCTCTATTGTTGTCAATCTCAACTTTAAACAAGTCTCCATATTAGTTACTAATATGGATAGATTCTGCAGCATGTCAGCAACTCCATCTTTCACATCCTCCTCCTCCTCTCCTATCTCTTTCTTTCTCTTCTTGTTTCTTGTCTTTCGAGAAGATTGACCTTCCTCAACATCCATCTTCTTACGACGCTTCTTACGCTGAGGGACTCCCAACACCGCCCAATAGTTTGGAACCATAGAATCTCCAATGATGTCGTCTATCAACCGGTCCAAACTAGCATCAATATTTTCATCATTGTCTGCCCAGGCGGGGTACTTGTCCTCCACAGATCCACCGGTATCATATGTCTCACTCGATCCGCACATTTTTGTAAAATCACCATGAACAAGTGCGGTTAAGAACTAAAATGTCATGTAATATTATGCTAATTACCGCGTCGTGAGCGACTTTCTCTTCGTTGATTAAATCCGGAAAACGAAATCGTGGTCGAGAACCTTCCCAATGGAGAAGTGGTGGACCCGTAATGTCTTTTCTTCTTCTTCCACACCTTTCAGCTAAAGCCGGAATCGATTCAAGCAACCATATGAAGAAGACATGAATGCAACCATGCACAGTGTTAACACCCTGGTCAATCCTCATAACTTTTATGGAATCTACAAGTACTGTGAACCCCTCTCTACCCCACGGATATGACTCAAACTTCTCGGTATCTAGAACTCTAGTAGCCAGCCTTAAAGGAATTCTAGAGCCATGATGAGGGCCACATATGAAGATATGTAGGATGAACAAGCGCACCAACATAATCTTTTCCTCAAAATCCCATGTTGAGCAACCTGTAGCTGCCAATTCTAACTCATCCAGATTAGGTCCATCATTCACTCCGACGGACATAAGATTCCAAAAAGGCTTGTGATCAACAACTACATTGTCATCCGGGTCATAAGGATCACAGTTGATACCTGTGATATCAGCATATTCCCGCAGAGAGAATCTTATAGGTTTGTCATCAAACACTGACCATATCTCGTGACAATTCTTGATGTTTAACTGATGGCAGAGGAAGTAATGAACTGCAGCAGCCTGAAAAGTATAACGAAGCCCCGTAAATTTAACAAAAACCCCTAAAGCTGAGTCCTTCATAGCTTCCCAAACAGCTTCTCCAACTTTCTGTTTTACATCACCAAGTTTTGTTGGATTTGAACCGTGGTTAAGGCTTCTGTATTGGATGTCATCTATACATGGGAAGCGTTTTAAAGGGTATGTCATTTCTGCATAGCCAAACAATACAAACTTTTTAATATCTGCAATGTAGGAAAACAAATATGCAATTCGTATGAAAACAAATCGAAACATATGAACAAATAAATCGCAAGAGTATAAACAAATCTCAACTTAATAAAATATATATGCAACTTAATAATTAATCTTCAAGGTTCAAAATCAAATCTCAAATATATGAAATGGAAGTGAACTCAAACCCTAAATCGAACCATATATCGAACCCTATATCAAACCATAAATTTGCAGACCAAAAAAGACGAATCGAAAATAAATCAAAGAGAAATCGAAGACTATTTGTAGAGAAAATGGAGGGATTACCAAAGAGAAATCGAAGACGACGACGTCGAGGAAGAGAAGACGACGGCGACCCGAGGAAGAGAAGACGAAGGCGAGTTGAGGAAGAGAAGATGACGGCCACCCGAGAAAGAAAAGACGACGACGAGACGAGGAAGAAAAGACGACGACGAGACGAGGAAGAGAAGACGACGAAGAGACGAGGTAGAGATGACGACGGCCACCCGAGGAAGAGATGACGACGGCGAGCCGAGGAAGAGATGACGACGGCGAGCCGAGGAAGAGAAGACGACGGCGGAAGTTAAATCGTCGGGAGAGAAGAGAGAAAGTGGGGCTAGGGTTTGTTTGTGTAAATATAAGGGTTAGGTTTGTAAATTTTTGTAAACTTTGCACAATCAACAAAAATTTTAAAAAATTTCCCCAAATATCAATTTCATGAATAACTTGTTTGAAAAAAAAATCATGGTGGCATTTTCGAAAATAGTAACTCCAAATTGGGTTAAAAGGATTTTTCCTTTAAATGTTGGGTCACTTTAGTAAGCTCTTCATTCTTGGGTTATGTTAGTCAATATGACCTGATTATGGGTCACTTTAGTGAATTTTTACTTAATTTAATGCAAAAATTTTATCAAAAAAAAAAAGACACATGTTTATATATATTATAATATTGGTTTTATAACAGTTTTACCTTTTTATGTCTCATTTTTTTCATGGATATTTTTTTCCTCCATTTCTCTTCTTCCTCTCTGTCTCTCATCTCTCACATCTCTTTTTTCTCCGTGAAGATGAAAACTACTTATTTTGATAATTGGACAAACTTTTTCCGTCATCATATAATCAATTTCAAGTAGAATCATTGAGATTTGATGACTTAGTGGACAAAATTTAGATCAGAAACATCAATTTTTGTCTATCATGATTGTCCATAAATTGGATACTCTTTCAAGTAAACTTCTCTTTTTGTGGACAATATTGTATTATAAATATTTCCATAGACATATCTTTATGTGGACAACCTCTTTAAGGGCATTTGGGTTAATTTTCTCTATTTTTAAATACATTTTGTTTAAGACATAGATATATAAATATAAAACACATATATTTAAATTGGAGCACGAATCAAGTTTATTTGATTCAGAATTGTTAATATTTAGATTACATCTGTACATTTTTTTCAGAAACACCATTAAGTAGTTTTTTTCTCACATACCACTATTGTAAATTAGCTCATATAATTATGCGTCATGTAGTCGCAAAAATGACTAATTTACTGCTAAACAACTTCTTCAGTTCTGCAAATTTATCCTCATATTTAATTAATTGGAGAATAAATTTACACATCTACAAAACTCTTAGAATTTTGAGTTAGTGGTGACTTACAATTTGCAATTAATTTGTTAGGAAACGTTTGATAGGTTAACCACATTTTTCTACAACAAATTGAGTCTCAATAAACATAAAGTTTACCCACGTTTGATTTCAAATTTAGCAAACGCAATAAATAGACTATTTAATAAATAGGAGTAAAAGGTTATCCACAAATTTTTCTTATAAATACTATACGAGATGGTATAATCTTGTTCATTCCAATAAATAAATAAAAAAAATGAAAAATGTCATAATTTTTAGGGCGGATGACAATACTATACTTGGAAAGTATGGTTATTACTAGAATAGTCTAAAACTTTTTTTATTACTAGAATATTTTTGCTTAATTTTTTACCCTTTTATCATTTGACAACAAAAAACGTAATTACGTAAACTGCCATTACTATTTTTCTGCGCTTTTGCGTTTATTACGAAAAAACCAGCGCACTGATGTTACGGCAGACTTATTAGAACGGTAGATTTATATTTTGGGACGGTAGATTTATATTTTGGAACGGTAGATTTAAAAAACGATGGTAGACTTATAAAAATGGTTGGTAGAGTTATTTCGTTAAATCCGGTAGACTTATATTTCTGACATAGTAGATTTGTTTGGGTGTGGTAGACTTTTATCGACATTGGTAGATTTGTTCAACAGACACGGTAGAGTTAAATACGTTTGGTAGATTTTTAAACCTTGGAAGCTCACATTTGACTTTTTAGGAATTTGCGTTGACTAAATCGGTAGATTTGTTTTATATGATGGTAGATTTTTTATGTTTTTTGGTAGGTTTATTTACTGACTTGGTAGGTTTAATATTGTTATTTGTTTTGTGTGTGATGGTGGACTTGTTCATGTAGTGGTAGATTTTGTAAAATTAGATAGACGGAACCATTGTTGCGGTAGACTAATTGTACCAGTTTTTATTTCCCGTCTTGGTAGTAGATTTATTTATTTGGTGGTAGATTTGTTATATGTTGGTAGATTTAATTTTGTTGATGGTAGAGTTTTGCTAATCTTTGCAGAGGTTACTATAATAGTCTTCGCATGGCAGACTTATCAATTTTCGGTAGATTTATTTGAAAACATAAAATAGGAAACAATTATGTGACGGCAGACTTTTTATTATTTGCAGACTTAATATTTTTCGGAAGTTACCTTTATGCCCTCGACTATGCAAAACACCTCTTTCTTCTACCTCATCTAGGTTTGGTCGTCAAGAACACTTTTTTTTGCGATCCTTCACAAAAAAATTGAAAATAATTTTGAAAGCTTGTTTCTTCAACCAAACATGATCCACGTACTATTGGTTAGTGGAAATTGGATTTTTGAGAAGAATCGATGGATATTTTTCGTCGGCAAAGTTAGAGGATGTCGTATTTTCAGTGTAGCCAAAGATATCGATTATGGGTTTCTTCTACGTATGGTTTATGAAGATTTTGGATTAGATCCACGAGAAGTTGAGGTAAAATTGAGTTATATGTTGGCTAAGGAGTATCTAATCAAATTACCTCAAGATACACCACCGATTTTCATTGGTAATACAAGGCAATTAAGTGGGTTTTTACAACAATTGAAAAGCAATACCATTCGATTATGTGTTGAGGTGACAAGTAAATTAGGAAGCACAAAGATTGGAGAAGAAGAGGTTTTTCAATGTCATTAAAAAAGGTATGCAAACCTCCGTTCGTTCGTCAACCGCCTGGTAGGCCAAAGAAGTCGAGATACAAAAATGCACTAAAGGTATCTTTGGAGAAAAAACGTCCAAGAAAAGAGCATGTGTGTTCGAAATGTCACATACCCGGACATAATCGTGGTACATGTAAGACATGATCATGTTTCCAATCGTTTTAGCCATGAAACTTGTTATATGTTTTGGTAGACTCAATTTGTGTTTTTGTAAGACTTTATGGTAGACTTATAAACTGTTGTTTAATAATGTTACATACAGAAAGTTATGTATATGTCTGCCACAACATACTGAAATGTTTGTATATGTCTACCATTACATAACGTGTATATGAGTTTTTTTAATAATATATTATATCTCTTAATCACCGCACCTACATTCAGAAAACAATTAAAACGAACAATAACTCATAATAACATGAAAATTAAATATGTTTACCTACCTTATCTCAACAACAATTTTGCATTAACTCGCTCACCAACCAAATAAATCTACCACATTGATGCCAAAAATCTACCGTAATTAACGCATTAATTGCATTTCTTACTTAGATCCAAGTTACTTTTCTGCATAAATACCTCCAACCGGATTGCAAACGCGGTGAAAACCCAAATAATCGCAATGGGAACATCACAAAGCAATGCTTTCAGCGGGATGACTCACTTTCCAATAGATGTTTTACCAAATTGCAATTTAAATCACTTCTCTGCCCCAGACGTTTGTGTTCATTGCTTTGCGATGACTTACACTTTCGATTTTGGAGACTTGTGTTAGAATTTCATTTGTACTTGGACAATGTTAGTTAAAACTTCTTGTTGATTAATAGTTTGCAATTTTATATTTGTCATAAAGATTACATGTCACAATTCGTCCAAACATACCACGTAAACCTGTTACAATCAACGCACATATACTACACAAGAGGTCACAAAAAATAAAAAACCTCTTGATGTGCAAGTCTACCGTCATGGTTTAAACACAATAACAAACCTACCACAAAACCGCGTGGTTACGAAAGTCTACCAATACGTTCTTGCAAAAGTCTGCCACTACGTCTCCACAAAAAACCTGCCATAACGTCCCTAGATGTGTTCATGATATCATTATACACGTCTTCACCCACTCCAACTTGAGATGTGTTAATGATATCATTATACACGTCTTCACCCACTCCATCAGTCAACTTGGTAAAATCACTCAACTTGCTGTTATTGTTTAAACTCCTTTTTTGCATTGGAGATTTCCCAAGAGGATACAATCTCGGTGGATAAGGTCTCACCGCACCATCACGGTCCATATCTACAACAATCAAACAGAATAACAATTTATCAAACAAGTCTACCACTAGTAATGTTACAAATTTTGTGAATTAAAAGTCTACCAGAATGTAATCAAACAAGTCTACCACATATAGTTATGAGCAAAATACAATAGAAAGAAAAATCTACCAATACGCACTAATATATTATTAAAACAAGACTACCACATTAATCAAATAAGAAAAACAAGTCTACCACAACACCTTAAAATAACAAGTCTACCAAATAAAGTTAACTAAATAAATCTACCACAACAAGTAATGCACAAAACAAAATTAACAAAACAAGTCTGCCACAACTGGTAATGCACAAAACACAATTACCACAACTTGACTCCACTAAAACAAACATGTCATTTCAATAAATTATTAAAACAAGTCTACCACGTTATTAAAATTATTAAAACAAGTCTACCATAACAGATTATCTATCAAAACTATTAACACATCAATTTATTAAAGTAAGTCTACCACAACATAGTAACGCACAAAACAAAGTTAACAAAATATATCTACCAAACCACAAATGAAACTTTTAAAAACATAACCTAACAAAATAAATTTCAATAATGAAAACAAGTCTACCACATTATTAAATTTATTAAAACAAGTCTACCACATTATTAAAATTATTAAAACAAGTCTACCACATCAATAAAATTAGTAAAACAAGTCTACCACATCAATAAAGAACAAAGCACAAAGGAAACTTTTAAAAATCTACCACAAATAGTGACACATAAAACAAAATTAATATATTAAGTCTACCACAACATGTATCCACTAAAACAAACATGTCGTAAAACATAATAACCAAAAAAAATAACCTAATCAAATATCAACAAATCTTATACCACAATAAACATCCTAAGCCGCGAGAAAACAATGAAGAACAAAGAATATAACCAAATGAAGAACAAAAAATGAATAGATCTAAAACTAATTTTTCAAAACCCTAAAAACACATCTCTTAAAACGAGTAAAACAACACAAATAGACCGTTGTTTTGTTCATACAACATAGAAATAATGCGAATCATCAATTAAATAGAAGCTTTTCGGGAAAAAAAACATGAAAAACCTTCGTCTCGCCGTCGAGGAAGGTTGTCGCCGCCGTTCCCGTCGCCGTCGTCCCCGCCGTTGATAGCTTGCATATTTTACACATTTTACCTTTGTTTATGCATTAGAATTAACTCATTTATGCTGCATTTAGTGTCATATAGGTTGCATTTAGGTTTGTTTCATGTATTTCAGGTTTCGGAGCGTTAAAACGGCAAAAGACGAAGAATTCAAGCAAAAAAGAAGTGGAAACACTTGCATCGGTTTGTTGTATCGGTTTCCCATGGCCGATATAGAAGAAATTCTTTTGCCGAGACTTGTATCGACCAGTCATATCGGTCACACCTGGCCGATACAAGAGAAGGAGAACCTGAAGATGCGTATCGACATACTGTACCGGTTTGGAGTGGCCGGTACAGAGAAAAAGGAAACGAAGCACTTGTATCGACATGTCGTATCGGCTTAGCCTGGCCGATACGAAGAAAACTGAGCCGAAGGAAGGCTACCGAAAGCGCATATCGACCAGACTGTATCGGTTTGCTATGACCGATACAGGCTGCGAAATTAATAAGGAAAATTGGTTTTATGTTGTAAAAAGGAAAACCAATTCCTAAACCAAATTGGTTTCCTTTATTTTCTTTGGTTTTTAATATATTAGGGTTTTTCTATGTTTAGAGAACTATTCTATCTTTTAGTTTTAGTTGCCATCGCTTTGTTTTTGTTCTTGGATTTGGAGACTTCTTGGTGTTTTGCTTCTTGGCCACCTTTGTAGTCTTCATCATCAATAAGATTTTCTTGAACCTTTATTCTCTTTAATTTATTTTATGTTTATGCTTTCTTTAAATTCAATTGTTTTAAGATTCAACATGCTTTGTGAGTAGTTCCAAATAGACAATTGGGTTAGGGTAAAAGGGGTTTGATTGAATCTAGGATAGATGATTGTCTAAAACTTAATTGATTATAAAACTTTAGTCTTTGGTAACAACCTTAAAGCTTTAATCGAGTTGGCCATTCGATTATCGAACCCAGGAAACTTTATGAATCGAGAGATTATAAAGGTTCCTGAACAATTACCTTAGAACCAAGCCTAGCTTAACCGAGAGATCTGTGTTAATAAGCTTGGTGGTTAGAATTGATTTGTTCTTAAAGTTTCTCGACGATTAAACTATCCAAGATATTGTTTTAGTTTAATTGTTGAGAAAAGGATCATTGCCACGAGAGTGGATTGATCTAAAATCGTTTTCAAAACCTTAAAGTTATTTTTGTAAAAGACAATTTGAAATCTGAAAGTTTAATCACCCTTAAAACACCTTAACCTGATTGTTTAGCTTTTAATAAATCTTTCAAAACTCTTAATTCGCGTTTTTATTTATTGATTACACGGTTACAAAACATTCAACAAACAACTCTTTAATTTGCTTAGACTAAGTGTAGTTTCTCATAAGTTCTAATATATTGATTGCTCATGATTCGGATTAACACCTTATATACTACGATAAGGCATTCGACTTAACGAGGGTAAAATCTCGTTTATCAGTCGTTCCCGTCGTTTGCAACCATCTTCAACAAACCGTCGCCGCCGTCCCCGCTTGTTACAGAGAGAGAACGAGAAGAAATTGGAGAGAAAGAGAGAAATTAGAGAGAAAGCGAGAAGAAAGAGAGAAGAAAGAAAATTTGAGAGAAAGCGAGAAGAAAGAGAAGAAAGAAATTGGAGAGAAAGAGAGAAAGAAAAAAAAAATTAAAGAGTTTTTTTTTAACAAAAAATAAATAAATGGTATTTTCGTTATTAAAAACAAAAATAAGGTTAATTTTACATTTCTAAACTTTCCAAGACTATTATAGTAAACTTTGCTTGGTAAGAGATTAGTTAAGTAAATACTATACTTTCCAAGACTAGTATAGTTATTAATCCTAATTTTTATGTTAGTTACTTGTATGTGTTTCACATTAAATGAAGGATGGTTTTGCAGAGGTAGAAACACCGTAGTAATTAAAAACGAACTTGGTCATGGTATACTTCTCAAATATAATTGTCATCATGAGATGAATACAACGAAAACTATGAAGAACGGCGAAAACTATACATTTACGTTTAAAGATGAAAAGCACATACAATTTGAATGTGATATAAGTTATGGAAATCCAAAAGTGTTTTATTATAACAACTTAGAAGTATATCATGGAGCGGCAATACCAAGATGTAAACAATATCGTGAATGGGTTGCAAGAAAAGAAGGTATTTATACTCGACGAGACATTAATAAACCTGTGGGGTGGGCACTTCGTTGGTACCCTAGAACATAAATAAGGGTTTTGTTCTTTTTTTTCGTTTTCCTTAATATTCTATCTATATTTGATTGTTAGCTTATGAATTGATATACTTTATTTTATTTTTTTCGCTATTAATAATAGAGAAATTCACAAAACTACACCCTTTCAACACACCCTTCACAAAACTACACCTAATTCAATATTTTCACAAGTTTACACTCTTTCAAAATTTTAAAAGCTTGATTTACCCTTTTAAAAATTACCAAAATTAAAATCTTTTCATTTGGGTTCTCTAATTAGTGTTTAGGGTATAGTATTAAGGGGGTAGGATTGTTCGGGTAAGGTTTATTTGGATTTAATTTTGAGTGTTTAGGTGTAGTTTTGTGAATTATTTTGGAAATAGTGTAGTTTTGTGAAATGTAATTCAAATGGTGTAGTTTTATAATTCTCCCTTAATAATATATAGCAATATATATATATATATAATAATGTAATAAAAGTTTATTTATTATTATTGTATGCTGTTTTAATGTTTTATTTAATAAAACAATATATTTATTTTTTTATTACTTTTTTGTAATTATGATCTTTATGTTTATTTTCAACAAATCGAGACTTTTTCATTTCTGCAAATCTACTCCCACATTAATTTGCAGAACTGAAAAATGGCTTAGAAAGAACGTTTTTTCGATAATCTTCAAGTATATCGAGCATCTAGACAATAGAAAGTTCAAACCAATAATAAATCACTCTCTTAATCTATTATATCTACTAGGTGATCAGCCGCGTATTCAGGGTCGGCTCAAAAAATTTCGGGGTCCTGGGCCGAAAAAAAATTTACAACTTTTTATAAAGAATTTAAAAAAATATGGGCCTTTCACTACTACATATTTTGTATTTTTCCAAAAAGTGAGTTATAATTAAAAAAAACATTTTTTAAACTATGTAATATAAAAATATACATATAAAAATACAAAAAAAGAAAAAATTATAAAAAAAAAAAAAATTTGGGCCCTAAAATCATGGGTCTGGTGCGTCGCACCACTTGTCCCACCCTCTAAGCCGGCCATGCGCGTATTCGAGGGTTTTTTTTGATGCAAAATCTTAATTGTATTCTACTTAATTTTTTGACTTATTTAGTTTAATTATCATTTTTTGGCCATCCGTTTATGATAGTTAGCATAGTATTGACATTTTTTTTAATTATCATTTTTTGGCCATCGGTTTATGATAGTTATCATAATATTTATATAAATCAATATTTTGATAGTGGAGGAGGTTATAAATTACTATTAGAAAAATCATTGAAAAATTTATGTTCCAATTTTTTTTGTTTGATATAAATTATATATTTAAATATTTATATTTTACTGTAGGATTAATAAATTTTCTTAGGGTTTGTTGTTTTATAATATGTAGGTGAGATATTTTTTTGTTTATGTATTTTGTAAAGAAGATATAATGTAAATTAAAAAAATAAAGTAATAATGTTTTGTACAATTAACTTTTGTTTTGTAAATTATTTAATTAATTAATTATGAGGTGACATACTTATTTGTCAAACTGAGTTCCCTCATCTTTTATATATAGAACTAGGGAACTTTCCCGTTATGTTTTTTGAAAAGTAATTTAAAAATGTTGAAGTAACTGATTTAACTATTAAAAAAAATTAGTAAAGCCAAAATTATGATTATAGGATTTTTAAAATTATGATTGTAAATATTCATTGTTATAATTCATGTTATTATAATATATATGAAGAAAGACGTGTAAAAAAAATTGTAATAAAACAAAAATAATTGATGTTCATAAAACTATGAACAATTTAAAATGATATTTATAATTAAGAGACCCTAAAGCTTAACTCTATTGAGCAAGTAAAAGAAGTGGATATTCAGAATTAAACATGACAAATCTTTTTGTTTGCTAAAAATTCTAGACTTTATATTTTATAAAGAGTCACATTTTCCAACATTCTTTAATTAAAATTTCCTAAATTCATAAAATCAACTTTCCGAATATTTTCTTTAAAGTAAAAGTTATTTCGCAATTTTATATTTTTTTTTTGGTAATAGAGAGTCTCACTCTCTAATTTTATTAAGAAAATAAGACTACAAGCGTACTAGCCGCGAGCTCGAGAGCCCTCTAGCATCGTCCTCTACAATCATACAAAGCTCAGATGGGATAACATTAAACCAGTGAATCCCTAAAGGTAAAGAAAAAGCATAATTAGCTAAATTATATTGTAACCATATTGACTTAGCTAAAAAGGCACGATGTTAAATGATTTAACGGGACAGATGAACAACTCCGTTAAACGATTTTACGGTTTGATTATTATGGCCCAGTAAACAAAATTTATTCTGACATTTTACGCATTTTATTATTAAAATCATTTCTTGATGAATATAGAATATTCATTAAAATAATTTTTAACCAAAAAATAATTGAATATTTTTCATGATATTTTAAAAAATTTCTCTAAATTAAATGTGCATTTTCAAGAAATATGTCTTTCGTTAATTTATTGGTTATTTTTGATAATTTCTCACAAAAATTTATAAAATATGAATATTCAAGTTTAATAGTCATTATATAATTTGATAACTAATGTTTTATATATTAGTTATGAATATTGTGTGATTAACGTTAAATCAATTTAATGCTTGAAAATTTTATGTTGATTATTAGAATGTTTAAAATTTACTAATTAGCGGAGACATGATCACTTCCAAAAAAAGTTAAGTGTATATGTAGAGTTGTTCATGAGGCATTTCTTAAGAAAGTCGTTTTGAAAAAAGATAATCTTTCAAGGGCGTTGCGTTTTTTCTTTTTATAATTACACGAAAATACAAAGGAAAAGAAGAAAAAAAGAAGGTTGACCACACTTATTTACTGGTCAAACCCTGATAAAACCGGATCCGAACTGAATGACCCGACCATAATACTGAACCAAATTTTATACCACATAAGACCAAAAAATTGGTTTAAAAAACCAAATCGATATATTTTTTGTCGTCGTCTTTATTACATCTTTACAATTGACAAATTTTCTTAAAATCGAGAGGTGCGAACAATAGTGGAAACGCTTTTGGGTAAGAAAAAGGTTTCGACTGAAGAAGAATTATTGATAACTCATTACAAAAGGAGTCAAGAGAAGAAGGTAAAGAAGACGAAGCAAGCGGAGAAGGGAAAAAGTGGAGACGGCAATGCTTAGTAGAAGTAAAGTGATATTTGTATTGACGGTCTCTCGTCCCTCATCATCGGCGGCGACGACGAAAGAGAAGACTGTTGCTCCCATCAATATATCAGAAACGACAGATGCATAGATTATTGTCGAAGAAGGAAGTGTTGTAGCAGTGAAATCGGGTGAGCCGAATGCATGTGATGTAGATAATGATTCGGAGAAAACAATATCCGATGAAGAGGAAGAAGAAAGTGAAAAAGAAGAAGACGGTGGAAAAGGACAAGAAGAAGAAGAAAACAACGAAGAAGAAGAGGACGGTGACACAGAAGAAGATGAAGAAAATGATGGTGATGATAATTCAGAGGAAGAAGGGGCAGAACATGTATTAGAGGAAGAAGTAGAAGATAAACAAGTGAATGGTAACGAGGAAGACCGTAATTCATCCTTCTCAGACGATTAAGACGTAAGAAATTAGCAGTTTAACATTATTCATTGTCCTAATCAAGGAATACATTGAGTATAACTCGTTGTGAAACTAGGATAACTAATTTATTGCTAAACAACTTCTTCAGTTCTGCCAATTTATCCTCATATTTAATTAAATTTTCAAGCATTAAGTTGATATTTTCAAGCATTAAGTTGATTTAACGTTAATCACGCAATATTCATAACTAATATATAAAACTATGAATAATTTAAAATGATATTTATAATTAAGAGACCCTAAAGCTTAACTCTATTGAGCAAGTAAAAGAAGTGAATATTCAGAATTAAACATGACAAATCTTTTTGTTTGCTAAAAATTCTAGACTTTATATTTTATAAAGAGTCACGTTTTCCAACATTCTTTAATTAAAGTTTCCTAAATTCATAAAATCAACTTTCCGAATATTTTATTTAAATTAAAAGTTATTTCGCAATTTTTATATATTTTTTTGGTAATAGAGAGTCTCACTCTCTAATTTTATTAAGAAAATAAGACTACAAGCGTACTAGCCGCGAGCTCGAGAGCCCTCTAGCATCGTCCTCTACAATCATACAAAGCTCAGATGGGATAACATTAAACCAGTGAATCCCTAAAGGTAAAGAAAAAGCATAATTAGCTAAATTATATTGCAACCATATTGACTTAGTTAAAAAAGACACGATGTTAAATGATTTAACGAGGTAGATGAACAACTCCGTTAAACGATTTTACGGTTTGACTATTATGGCTCAGCCAACAAAAGTTAGTGATTAAAATAAAAAGTCAACAAAAATTGAAATTTATTCTGACATTTTGCGCATTTTATTATTAAAATAATTTCTTGATGAAAATAGAATATTCATTAAAATAATTTTAACCAAAAAAATAATTGAATATTTTTCATGATATTTTAAATTTTTTCTCTAAATTAAATGTGCATTTTTAAGAAATATGTCTTTCGTTAATTTATTGGTTATTTTTGATAATTTCCCACAAAAATTTATAAAAGATGAATATTCAAGTTTAATAGTCATTATATAATTTGAAAACTAATGTTTTGCAGAGAGCTTTTATTAGTGGACGTTCGAAAGTTTTTTACGTTTTTTTAATAAAGTTTTTTAGGTGGCTATTTGATTGGTTGTTATTGAGTAAGTTTGACGTGTCATATTTTTTTGGTTAAAACTCATTCTGGTGCTGATATTTAAATTTTTATATTAATATAAAAATCACTTCACAAATAATGTCTTAGGTATTATATAAAAAACAAAAGTATATAAAAGAGCAAGAGAAACAAAACAGAACATAGAAAACTCCTTATCTTCCGTGACTACTACCTAGGGGGCTGGGCAAAATATTCGTTAGATTCGATCCGATCCGTGATCAGTCTCGATTTGATCCGAAAAATCCGGATAGCCGTTATCTTACAAAGCAAAACAAATATTAAAAATCAATATCCGTTAAAGGCGGAGCAAATAACAACTACTAAAATTCTAAAAGACGGATATCCGCTCCGCTCCGTTACATATAAATATGTTTATTTTATATTGGTAATTCTGTATATAAATCTCATAATTCTTATATCTATTTGTAGAAAAGAATTATTAAATGAGTAAATTAGAAAGAATTCATAAATCACAAACAAATAAACAATATATAAGTATTATGAAGTGAAATAATCTTTTTATTTAAATGATTTTACCAAAACGATTAAAAGAAAATGTTATAAAATTAAATAATACCAACATTTAATAAATAATTTAAAAGAAATATGAACTAAACAATTGGATAACACAACAACTTAGGTATAGTTTTGCATTTCTTTCAAATTCAATTAAATAATTTATTTAGTTAATCTCCTATAGATTTTATTTATTTTTATTCAACAATAATTTATAAGGTTTTTGTGAAATATTGATATTTTAAATTAAGTTTCAAATTTTTTACAATTTTTTTTTAAATTACGGGGCGGAGCGGATATCCGGCGGATATTCGGATTTTAACGGATGGATATCCGCCTAGTCACGGAGCGGATACGGATCGTGAGGTTGTCGATCCGGGCGGAGCGGAGCAAATCGCGGATACCTCCAAAATCCCGGATATCCGGTCCGTGCCCACCCCTAAGTAGTACCTCCTCTTGAAGAAGAATCTTCACCCCCACCGTTGTATACACCCTCACAGCTGCGGCCATAAATACATGCAGGATGCAAAAAGAAATTTATTAAAGATTCTACTGGTTTAATTTTTTTTTTTATGTTAATAATAGGATGGACATTAGACAAATTATTCAAGAATTACATGGAACTTTAAAAATTTACCCGGGGCACTTGCCCCCTAACTAAAGGAGGTGAATAAGAACATAGAGTTAGTTGATTTGAAGAACTGATAATTTGTCAAATTCGGGAAAAAATATATTAAATTTAATAGGGGTTTCAAGTATTATACCGTCCCGGTTAGTTGCAGTGGAACATGACAGTGTTGTCTACAAATCGGAATAAGATCGGTATTGTTATAATATTTGTAATTACCCATTAGTGGCCCAAAGCCCATTTACTATGTCGGTTAAACCGACCGATTCTAATTGCCTATATAAAGACATAATCCTAATGTTTGTAAACGATGAAAAAGAAGATAATAACAATACTTCTTCTCTCACGTATCTTCCACACAAAACTATAAATAATAAAAGAAAAGGCTCTTCCTCAATATACCTTTTTTTTGTTATAGTTTGATTTTTATAACACGTTATCAGCACGAAGCTCTACCCGATCAATTATATTTTGAAGGTATAATAAAAAGGTATGCTAAATAAATTATTTTATATAATTATATTTTGCTCAATATTATGGCGTGCTATGCCGCCTGAACATGGTAGGCTCTGCCTCCTAAATTTATTATGTTTTGTTATTTATTATCTATGGCGTGCTATGCCGCCTGAACATGGTAGGCTCTGCCTCCTGAAATTTATTATGTTTTCGGTATTTATTCTCTATGGCGTGCTATACCGCCTGAACATGGAAGGCTCTGCCTCCTAAATTTATTATATATTATTATTTATTAAATATATAAATATAATGCAAAAATTATGTTTAAAAACTATGCCAGAATTTTGCATTTTAAAAATGTTTTAAATATTGATTTTATTTAAAAAGAAACTCTGGCAAAATTTAAAAGTAAATAAATTAAAAATCTAAGAGAAACTCTGCCAAATTTTAAACTTAAAGATTTTTGCCAAAAGGCTAATAAAATTATAAAAGAAACTATGGCAAAATCTAAATTAAGATAATTTAAAATTTTAAGAGAGATTCTTTCAAAATTTATACTTAAAATTTTTTTCAAAAGTATAAGGCTATATATATTTCATTATACGGTAAGTTAAAACCCAAAATATATTAAAATTTTGCATATTGCAAAATAATTAAAAGCTTTAAAAGAGTAAATATTTTATTAAAATAAAAATGCTAAAAAAAAACTAAAAGTATCATAAGGAGCTGAAATGCTCACAAAAGAGCTTAAATGCTCATGAAGAGCTTAAACGTTCATAAAAGAATAAACGCTCATGAAGAGCTTAACTCCCGAAGAGGTAAAACTATTTTAAAAGAGCGAAAACGCTCTAAACGAGCGAAAGAAAAGCTAAACGCTCTAAAAGAAACATGATGACGACATGCATATATAAAAATGGCAAAAGATGTATATGAAAGCAAACCTGAAGTTTACTGATTGATTAAAGTTTAATATATCCGGTTAAACCATTCGGGAGTATTAATGATTGAAGATCATTAAAATTTGTTGGAAAAACAAGAAGTTTTTCAACTTATGCATGTTTTAAAGAAAAGAAGAATCAAAGTCATCATGTGAAAAGAAATGAAGATCACCATTTTTTGAGTTAAAAGAGCTCATTGAATATGATGGTTGATTTCTTTAAACAAACTCCCGTATTATACTCGTAATATGACCGATCTAAAAGTGAGAATCGGTCCAAGATAAACGAGCATGTATAGCCGTTATCTTGAGAAAATGAGTAATATGAATCATATATAATAAGTTAAAAGGATTAAGATGAAACACATAGGATTCATTTCGAGATGAATAATCTAGAAGAATTATCATCTCGAGGGGGAGAATTAAAGAATCCCACAATGACACTAAGTTGATAGTTTTGGTGGATTGATATCCCAAAACTAATACTCATCATGTCGAATGAGATAAGCGAAACATCTAGAAGATGTTGTGACATGAGATAAGTGATACATCTATAAGATGTTGTTCACAATCAGTGAGTCTTAATGAATCAAAGAAAATAATGGTGATAATTTCCCGTTTGAAAATTTGTGGGTGTGTGATATAATATTATGAATGCTCCTCCACACCACATAAAAATAACATCCAAAGAGGATGAAATATATGAGCTGGAAATGAAGAGCCGCTCTAAAAGTCATCATTGGAGATGTGTTTATTGTAAGATTTGCAATCATTATTTTGATGATAAGATTTCTCTAAGGGAGAATTATGGAATAGTTGGAATCCATGAACAAAAGGATTATGAACCAGAAGTTCAAAAGTTCAAAGGATCACTATTCAAATTTATTGCAAATCAAATGATGGATGAGATTTCACGAAATGAATTATCATTATAAGATCCTCGTATAAAAGAAAATGAACTTGAAGTTCATAGGATAATTCAAGGTGATGAAAAGAAATCTCACTCCATATAAAAATGTTCCAATACAAAATATATGTGTTTATGAAGGATGACACATAAAGTCTATGTAAGACTACTTTGGTTCCGAAAATTGAGAAATGATAAAGGAGCAAATATTTATTAATCTCTTCAAAAGGAAAAGAGGAGTAATGAGTCGTGATCAAAAATCCCAGGAGGATTAGATCCCTGAAGGATCAAAGATGAAATCAAGTACTTGAACAAAATCATTGATAATGATTAAGAGATCTCGATGGGTCATGACAATAAAGTAAATATGGAACCAAAGTTGAAATAAATGTCGACTATAATAGTAACATAATGCGCGATGTTATAAATGAGGATCAGAATTCTCCGCTTTGTGGATTAGCGTTGAGAGACATATTTGGCCAATAAAGGTAAGAGACAATCAAGTCTATATTAAATTCGTTTGAGTAACGAGAAATTAGGACCAGAAGTCCAAATATGAAAAGAGTATTAAGGTATATAAAACAAAATGCATATGAAGTATGGTTTTGTAAAAATACTCAGTATTAAGAAACATATATGAGAGACTTGAATTACGTCTCATGTGGAAAATGCATGCAAAGTTTAAATTCCTGAAGAATTAATAGTAATGTTATCGAGAACTAAGATCGATCAAACTCCGAAGAGTTATAAACAAGACCTTGGAAAGACCAGATGTCTTCAGGCATTAAGTTAAACATCTAATGAAAAAGATATTATGTTAAGAACTTCTTAAAAAAAGTTGAATATATATATATATATATATATGTGGGATATACATCACCAAGTATAATTCGGTATTTGGAACCGAAAACTGGTGATATGTTTACGGCACGGTTTGCCGATTGCCATTTTAATGAGGATGAATTTCCAGCTTTAGGGGGAGGAATTCAGAAAATTCCAAAAGATGTTACATGGTATACATCTACATTATTACATTTGGATCCCCCTACTAAACAACGTGAACTTGAAGTTCAAAGAATAGTTCATCTACAAAATATGGCAAATCAAATTCCAGATGCGTTTACAGATACGCGGAAAGTAACAAAATCATATATACCCGCAGACAAATGTCCCATCAAGAATCGATATTCCTAAAGAGAATAATGATGGGAGTAAAATAAATGAACCTAAGGTTCAATTGAAAAGGGGAGACCTATTGGATCTAAGGATAAAAATCCTCGAAAGAAAAAGAAAGAGGTAGAAATAAATGAAAAGGTTCCGGAAGAACCAAACAACGAAAAATGTCCTGAAGACACATATGAAAATGTTCCGGAACAACAAGAAAATGAGGAATGTCCTGAAGACGAATGTAACACAGAAAATTATGAGATTTCTATTAATTATGCCCATAATGGAAAAATGTGGCTTAGAAATGAAATTGATGATGATGATGTGATATTCTCATTTTCTGTGTCTAAAGAAATAGATGATGAAAATGATGACTTAGATCCAAAGTATGTATCTGAATGTCAGAAAAGGCATGATTGGGAAAAACGGCAAATTGCCATGAAAACAGAGTTGATATCTCTCAACAAAAGAGATGTTTTCGGACCCATTGTCGTTACACCAGAAGATGTAAAGCCAGTTGGATGTAAATGGGTCTTTGTGCGGAAAAGAAATGAGAAAAATGAAATAACAAGATATAAAGCTCGCCTTGTGGCACAAGGTTTTTCTCAAAGACCGGGAATTGATTATGAAGAAACTTATTCCCCGGTTATGGATGCAATCACATTCAGGTACTTAATGAGCCTAACGACATCCAAGAATTTGGAGATGTACCTTATGGATGTTGTGACTGCATATCTATATGGATCACTGGAAAATGATATATATATGAAAATCCCAGAAGGATTAAAGATCTCTGAAGGTCAAAGATGAATGATATATCAAGTGAATTATGTTCGGTCAAATTACAAAGATCACTTTACGAATTAAAACAATCCGGACGCATGTGGTATAATCGCTTAAGCGATTTTCTGTTAAACAAGGGCTATGTAAATAATGAAATATGCTCTTGCGTCTTTATTAAGAAATCCCAGAATGGATTTGTGATCATTGTTGTTTATGCTGATGACCTGAACATGATTGGTACTCGAAACGATATTGATGATGCACGAACTCATATGAAAGAAGAGTTTGAAATGAAAGATCTCGGACAAACAAAGTTTTGTCTTGGGCTCCAGATAGAGCATCTCCGAGATGAAATATTTGTGCATCAATCAAATTATACTCAAAGAGTTTTAAATCGGTTTAACATGGATAAAGCAACTCCTTTGAGTACTCTAATGGAAAACAGGTCACTTGATATTGATAAAGATCCATTTCGACCTTGTGAAGATAGCGAGGAAGTGTTAGGTCCTGAAGTACCTTATATGAGTGCTATAGGCGCATTAATGTATCTTGCGAATTGCACAAGACCAGATATAGCATTTGCTACTAATCTGCTTGCAAGATACAACTCATCTCCTACTCGCTTACACTGGAACGGAATAAAACATATATTTCGTTACCTCTAAGGTACAATTGATTTAGGACTATATTATCCTAAAAACTCTGGTTTTCGTTTAGTTGGTTTCGCAGATGCCGGATACTTATCAGATCCGCATAAAGCTCGATCGCAAACCGGATATGTTTTCACAATGGGTGGAACTGCGATCTCATGGCGTTCTCAAAAACAGACGTTAGTTGCTACTTCGTCAAATTATGCAGAGATAATCGCGCTTCATGAAGCTTGCAGAGAATGTGTATGGCTACGAGCCATGTCTAAACATATACAAGAAGCAAGCGGATTAATCGTTGAAAAAGAGCCAACACTACTTTTTGAAGACAATGTTGCATGTGTTGCTCAAATCAAGGAATGATATATCAAGAGCGACATAACTAAACATATCCCGCCAAGGTTCATATCTTATACTCAAGAACTTGAGAAGAACCAAGAAGTCAACATTCGATATGTTCGTTCAAGCGAAAACGCAGCAGAGGTGTTTACAAAGGCGCTTCCCACTACGATGTTTAGAAAACATATTCACAGCATCGGAATGCGTCATTTACGGGATCTTTAAAGTGAATGATATAATTGACGCTTTCAGGGGGAGATTATGTTATTGTACTCTTTTTCCTTATTACGGTTTTTATTCCTATCGGATTTTTCCGTAATAAAGGTTTTAACGAGGCAGTACATAATCTATCGAAGATGGATAATTAAGGGGGAGTGTTATAATATTTGTAATTACCCATTAGTGGCCCAAAGCCCATTTACTATGTCGGTTAAACCGACCGACTCTAATTGCCTATATAAAGGCATAATCCTAATGTTTGTAAACGATGAAAAAGAAGATAATAACAATACTTCTTCTCTCGCGTATCTTCCACACAAAACTATAAATAATAAAAGAAAAGGCTCTTCCTCAATATACCTTTTTTTTGTTATAGTTTGATTTTTATAACAGGTATAAATTTTTTGTTGTGATATAGAAAAATCTTTAAACTAACGTTGAAAAATGATATATGACCCATTTTCAAATAATTTTTTACAAAACAACCTCTAGCTTCAATAAAACAAAACTAAAAAAAAAACAGCCTAACAAAACAAATAGTGTTGTCCCTAACTTTGTCTTTCAAAAATCGAACCAAACGGCTTCACTCTTCTATTGATTCTCACATTAATATGAAGGACTTAACCACCTTTTCCACCCTGCAAAAAAGTTAACATTATAACCTCATAAACTAAGTGCATATATGCATATAAGGGATATTAGTATTTGACCTTATGAGGCGGAGTTCCCGGTCTAGGAACATGGTTGTTGAATCCAAATCTTCCTTTCTTCTCCGATGACTTTAAGATTTGGAACGAACACGTCAAGCTATCATCAACACTCATCATTGCGCCTGCATTGTCGAACTCCCCACAGTAATTCGGCGCAGAGAATATCGTCACCAGTTGTCTCTTTGCAAAGAACTCATATCCATCTTCCACAACCTGCAAAATCAGTATCCACGCCGAGAGATTGATTTAGTACCCAAAAAAAACTACATACCATCGCTTTAACAAGACTACCAAGGAAGAATGTACATGCATCTTCATATTAGCACTTATGTCATGAATGTGATACAGTTTTAAACTGATTCATACTTTCTTGACTCTTTGAGCTCAAACAACACAGACAGGTAAGAATACAGAATCAACAAAGATATAGAAGACTATGATAAGTATATAGCAGCTTATGGTGACGTGGACAAAGTTTCAAGAGTAAAGCAAAGACTTGGAGAGAAAAAGAGGGTTTGCGGTTAAAGCTTGGAAGAAGTATAAAAAAGGATCGTCTTCTTCATTTCATGTTTATGCTTGATTGTTGTGATTAGTTCTTGAGCGTGATGAGCTTGAGAGAGAGATCGTGATGAGATCTCTTTCCTCTTCTTCTTTGCATTCGCCATGAGAGTGTAAAGAGAGAGATTGATTGTGTTTGTTCTTGTTGTTATCAATAAGAAAGTTACAGAGAGTTCCATAAATCTAAAGTTTATCATTGGTGCGGTGAAACTGCGATCGAATCTAACGCGACGGGATGGATTCGAAGGTGATGATGACAGATCGTGACGTGTATCTGAAGTACGGCGTTGGTAAATCTCAAATCAGACGCGACGATGAATTGAATCTAACGCAACGGCGGAGAGGCTCAAACGCGACGATGAATAGAGATCGAATCGAAGGTACGACGGAGTTTGTATACTCAGGCGACGAAGGATCAAAGCAACGAAAGTTTTCATACGGTGGATACACTCAAATCCGACACGACGGTGACGGTATGAGCCGATCAGTGTTTTCGCAAAATCGATTTATGCAGAAGTCTGAATCGAAGGTGATAAAACCGAATCGATGGGAGACGTGGTTGTATACCGATGATGCGAAGATAGATCGTGAGGAGGTGAAGCTTTTTGATGATGGATTTCAACGATCATGTGAATCAAAGACGAGGACAAATCAAAAATCGGATCCGTTCATATCAATAATGGCAACACTGAAACGTATAGAAGCAAGGTTGTTTCCAGAATCTTCTCAAAACGAAAATCAGGAAATGAAATTAGTTTATGCGACGAGAGAGGAAAAAAGAAACGAGAGATTATGGAATCCACTAATGCTTTTGATGATATGTGTAGAAGGATCCAGCGATGTGCTGTGATGGAGTTTCCTTGTGAATCGATTGTTTCATTGTTGAAGAAGATGGCTCAAAAATCAGATCTGGTGTCAAGATTGAAACGCATAGAAGCGAAGCTGTTTCAAGACACAATGGAACCTAATCCGAAGAAATCTGTTGCGATTTTGATTTTTAGTGGCTGTGAAGTTCGTCCATGGATTGATTGGTTGGAGAAGAAGTTTGTGGAGAGTCATGTATCGGATCAGCGGAAGGTTAATCTAGCGAAGAGTTTAATGGAAGGAGAAGCAAGAGTATGGTTCGATGAGATCCATAGTGCGTTTCCTTTTAAATCTTGGGAAAAGCTAAGGAGTCGAGTGATGATACGATATGGTGATAAAGATGATCATGAGCGGGTAAGGCTGATCTTCAAGCAAGATCAAGAGATGCAAGAAATCGAAAGATGCGACGACGGTACGAAGAAGTAATACAACACCGCTTAAGGTGCGAGAACCAATTTCAGTGGAGGAATCTATTCAAGACGACAACATCATGCTGGGCATGGAATCGATTCAAAGCCAACAAGAACACCGTCAGCATAAAAAAGAAGAGATTCACGCCATAGAATCATTTGGTGTTGCTCCATCGATTGAACCAGAAATGCTTCATGCGAAAGAAAGCGACGAGAAACTATTTACTCAATTTCAGGTAAATGTTTCTATGTTGGAACCAAGCCTTAGTTTATGTAGTGAGCCTTTGAATATTTTGGAGGAATGGTCGTTGGAAGCTATGAGGAATAATCTGCTATACTCACATTCTAGTCATGAGAAATTTGCCGAAAAATCAGAGGCATACCAAGTGTTTGATCAAATGCATCTTAGGAGATACAAACCACAAAAGAGGAAGAAAAGTATTTCCCCCAAGTCTTGGAAGTTCAAATACAAGTGTAAGGAAGTGGGAATCAAGAGAGCACAAAATCTGGTTCTACATATTGCATCTTTGTTGGAACAAAAAGTGATTTGGTTAAGAAGAACAATGATGAGAAAATCAGTGAGTTTGTCTATGCAATTTCTACTTGATGTTGAAAAGTTTCAAGTCAAACATAAGTGGAGATTCAAGCTCTTGAGACCAGTTTCAGATTCAGCAGATGTGGTGACAACTCAGGAGGCGGAGAAATGGAGGTTTAAGTATTTGGGGGTTCTCTTAAAACCTCATGGAGATGACAGAGAGTTCTTGGCCTTCATTACCGAGAACGTCATGGCACCACTTGTGTTTTCAAGCTTGTGGGCAAGCTTGTTATCTTGGGGGAAAGTAACCATGATATGTGGCAGAGACTCTCATGTTATGTTGATGTTTGAAGAACGTTTATCAAAGGGAATTGAGCTAAAAACCAAGACAGAAGACAAAGACTGGATGTTGTTACAGGACAAAAGACATTGGAGAAGGGCTTCACACATTATTAATCGTACGTGTTATGAATTAAAGCATCTAAAGATGGTAATCTATGAGTTGTGGACCCGACCTGGACTTTCCTCACTACATTTGTGCAAGCCTAAGTATTTTTCTGTGTGGCATTGTTGGAAAAAGAAGCAACTGCAGATTGTTAGCCAGACACAATGATGGTTTCAAGTTTCATCTTAAGCGGCTGCATCTGAAACACGTACAATTCAAGAGTAACATAAGGGACAATCATTTGGTTACATCAATGTGGCAACGTTTGTATCGAAAAGGTTCAAGATGGCTGGCTATTTTGAAGTTGTGGTTGAATTCATGGAGTTGATGTGATGTTTTTCTGCCATGGATACCACAATATATCACCACTACTTGCAACATGACTCATGGAGGTCTACTACAAGTTCTAACACAACAAGGTTTTCTGGCCACGTGGGTCTTATCTGGGGAGCTACAACATTCTTTTTGCCATTGTTGGAGGAGATGCTTGCTTGTATGTCTTTTGTGAGCACAAGGACTTAACACATTCTTTCTTTACAAGCTTGAGGGCAAGCTTGATTTCAAAGGGGGAAGTATTGATAAGTATATAGCAGCTTATGGTGACGTGGACAAAGTTTCAAGAGTAAAGCAAAGACTTGGAGAGAAAAAGAGGGTTTGCGGTTAAAGCTTGGAAGAAGTATAAAAAAGGATCGTCTTCTTCATTTCATGTTTATGCTTGATTGTTGTGATTAGTTCTTGAGCGTGATGAGCTTGAGAGAGAGATCGTGATGAGATCTCTTTCCTCTTCTTCTTTGCATTCGCCATGAGAGTGTAAAGAGAGAGATTGATTGTGTTTGTTCTTGTTGTTATCAATAAGAAAGTTACAGAGAGTTCCATAAATCTAAAGTTTATCAGACTAACTAGATGATGTGCAAACCTATTAAAACGGCACCAAAGGGCCATATAACCAGTTCAATAATGGAACACGGTTCTTGCAAAATAGCAACTAACGATACACTTACTAGTGTGGGTTTAAGCTTATACCTGGTGAGCTCGGCATATAAGATCAAGGTTATGAGTTTGAAGAAACTCAGCCACTTTGTCCGCCCCAAACGTATACGAGACACCTCTGTCATTCTCTCCCCAGCCTTGAATCTCTCTGTCAGGATCAGCCCATAACAAATCACAGAGAACACCTTCATCAGGAACATCAACAGGACGAGGAATCCGCCTGATGTCATCTAAGCTCTTCAGATCAGGCGATAGTCCACCGTGCATACAGAGGATCTTGTCGTCGATGAGAGCTGCAACAGGTAGACAGTTGAAGCAGTCGGTGAAAGCTTTCCACAGACGCACGCTGTATCTTCTTTTGCATTCGTCGTAGAATCCGTATACACGGTTGATTGAAGCGCATTCGTGATTGCCTCTGAGAAGAAAGAAGTTGAGCTTGTATTTGAGCTTGTAGGCAAGAAGAAGGCATATTGTCTCTATGCTCTGCTTACCACGGTCAACATAGTCCCCAAGGAACAAGTAATTCGCAGCTGGAGGATAGCCACCATACTCAAACAACCGCAAAAGGTCAGGAAACTGACCATGAACATCACCTGCTTATTCAAACTTGAAGACAGTTAATAAATAATACCACATGCATCATACATAGACCAATTAATATACGGACACTAACTAGGAATATGTAAGTATCAAACACCACATTCAACAACAAGTAAAAAAAACTATTAGCTATCAAATGAAGGTTTTATGATACTCCTTCGTGTACTAAACTGTAGCATATTAACAAATAACACAGTTTATGGCAACATCAGAGAGGGCTTTAATCAGTAATGTAAGCACAGTAGACAATGTAGAGACAGATGAGATAAGTATCAAGCACCACATTCTAACAACTACTAAACAAAACTAAGATCTATGCAATTTCTTCAAGTAATATGCCAAGCTAGATTCTAATTCGAGTTTATGCATCACAGTAAAAGAACATGTTTTTCTCAGAGACTGACAAGCCACTTCTTCACTACTCAAAAAATCACCAAGATACACTACTTGAGAAGGTAAAGCTATTAACTAACAAAGCTAACTACATACCCATAACCAAAAAAATTCATAGTAAGCAACTAAGCATATAGCTCACAACAACAAAACCTAAGCTTCCTTATACAAAAGCTAAACATTACACTATAGAAACTGCATTTCTTCGAAAACCCATAACACAAGAACCAAACTAAAGATAATACAAGCAAGAAAGCAGAGCTATTAACTAACATAGCTAAATACATACCCATATTCAAACAATTTCATAGAAAACAACTAAGCATATAGCTCACAACAACAAAAAACAAAAGCTTCCTTATACAAAAGCTAAACATTACACTATAGAAACTGTATTTCATCGAAAACCCACAACACAAGAACCAAACTAAAGATAATACAAGCAAGAAAACAGAGCTATTAACTAACATAGCTAACTACATACCCATACTCAAAACAATTTCATAGTAAGCAACTAAGCGTATAGCTCACAACAACAAAACCTAAGCTTCCTTATACAAAAGCTAAACATTACACTATAGAAACTGTATTTCATCGAAAACCCACAACACCAGAATCAAACAAAAGATAATACATGCAAGAAAGCAGAGCTATTAACTAACATAGCTAAATACATACCCATAAACAAAAAAAATCCTAGTAAGCAACTAAGCATATAGCTCACAACAACAAAACCTAAGCTTCCTTATACAAAAGCTAAACATTACACTATAGAAACTGCATTTCTTCGAAAACCCATAACACAAGAACCAAACTAAAGATAATACAAGCAAGAAAGCAGAGCTATTAACTAACATAGCTAAATACATACCCATATTCAAACAATTTCATAGAAAACAAAAGCTTCCTTATACAAAAGCTAAACATTACACTATAGAAACTGTATTTCATCGAAAACCCACAACACAAGAACCAAACTAAAGATAATACAAGCAAGAAAACAGAGCTATTAACTAACATAGCTAACTACATACCCATACTCAAAACAATTTCATAGTAAGCAACTAAGCGTATAGCTCACAACAACAAAACCTAAGCTTCCTTATACAAAAGCTAAACATTACACTATAGAAACTGTATTTCATCGAAAACCCACAACACCAGAATCAAACAAAAGATAATACATGCAAGAAAGCAGAGCTATTAACTAACATAGCTAAATACATACCCATAAACAAAAAAAATCCTAGTAAGCAACTAAGCATATTGCTCACAACAACCAAACCTAAGCTTCCTTATACAAAAGCTAAACATTACACTATAGAAACTGCATTTCATCGAAAACCCACAACACAAGAATCAAACAAAAGATAATACAAGCAAGAAAGCAGAGCTATTAACTAACATAGCTAAATTTGGTTACAACAACATAACCTAAGCTTCCTTATACAAAATCTAAACATTACACTATAGAAACTGTATTTCATCGAAAACCCACAACACAAGAACCAAACTTACTTTATAGAAACTGCATTTCATCGAAAACCCACAACACAAGAATCAAACAAAAGATAATACAAGCAAGCAGAGAAGTAGTAACATGGAATCATCTTCTTCGTACCACAGATCTTGATAGGAGCTTCAAGTTCAAGGAGATTAGGCTGGCTTAAGAAGACATCTTTCGAAGCAGAGCAAAGCTGCCTTATCTCTTCGTCAAGTAGCTTCACCTGCTTCGCCGTCCTCCCTTTGCTCGTCTCTAGAAGCCGCCGTATTATATCTTCAAGTAGATTCTCTTCCATCGTAGCAACAAATCAAAGAAACCCTAAATCTCTCTCTCTCTCTACCACAAAATAGAAACCAAATTTGGATACGATACTTGCGAAAAGAGACTGTAATCTACGAATCGGAGAAACTCGGCGAGTCTTTACGCCGCCGGCGAATTTAGGTTTGTTTCGTCGACGGAGAAGTTGCAGAGAGGAGACGCGATGTTGTAAAACCCTAGAAAGTGTTAATAAAACAATATCCAAAGGATTAGGAAGGAGGGAGCATAGTAGCAATGGGCCCTAAGCTGGTTTTCGCACGTGACTAGGAGTCCGCACGTGCAAATCTTTAACTAGTGTGTATATTCCAAACGTGGATTATAAATTTATAAATATATATATTAGAAGAATTCACAAAACTAAACTCTTTCAATTTCCTCTTCACAAAACTACATCTAATTTAATTTTTTCACATATTTATATCATTTCAAAATTTTAAAAGTTTGATTTAATCTTTTAAAAATTACCAAAATTAAAATTTTTCAATTCGTTAATTAGTGTTTAGGGTATAGTATTAAGGGGGTAGGATTGTGTGGGTAGGATTTATTTGGATTTAATTTTGAGTGTTTAGGTGTAGTTTTGTGAAATATTTTTGAAATGGTGTAGTTTTGTGAAATGTAATTCAAATGGTGTAGTTTTGTAATTTTCCCTATATATTTTATAAAAATATCATATTATACAAATTTATAAGTATATGTTATATAAAAATATCGTATTTTAAATTTATAAATATATCTTTTTATAAAAAAATTATATGTTTGTGGCATACAAATTATTTAAAAAATATTTGATATTTTATCATCATTTCTATTCATATTTTATATATTTAATTTTTTTATTTTGTATTTTTTTTTTTTTGTATAGATTTGTTTTTATGTTCTAAAAAAAGTCGTGTTGGAATTTTTAACCCGTTTTCAACCGAATAAGCACTCAAGTCGGTAAAATTATCAATTTATTTTTGAGAAATTTAAACTATCGTGAGTTAAGGACAATTATGATAGTAGAGCAAATCATTGATTTTACTAAACTCATTTAACTCTTAATACACACAAATGACTTATTTATAAGTATTGTTTCAACTAACATGTAGTTTCCACTATCAAGTGAGACTTTTTCAAAAAAATTTCTTTCAATATATTAGCTTTTTGAATTCATATTTTTAAAGACAACAAAAAACAAAACAAATATAAGATAGGGACCATTAAAATTAATGAATGTGTGTTATTTGAGTTGGACCGAATTTGAGTCCAATAATAATTTTTTGTGAGAAAATACGTGAGTTTGACACGTGTTTTATTTCCATTTTAAACTCGCGTAATGTTTCTCTATTAGTGTATATAGGATAAAAATAAAATTAATATTAAAACATACATATATATATATATGATTAAAAAATTATTATTTAACCTCATCAATAAAAAAAGTAATTTAAAATTATATCAAATTAATATTTTGTAAATATTACTCTAAGAATCTATATGATATAAATTAACTACTCTGTCAGATTTTGACATGTATACAAATGGTTTGTCAATTAAATTTTAACATGTTTCAAAATTATTTATCTATTTGAAATAGTATAGGGTTCACGATTTTTTACCCCTTAAGAATAACTACCCACATAGAACCTCCATAAACTCTCAACATTTAAGTATAAACTTCTAAATTTAGTTTAGTGTCTAAGTAGTTCTTTCCCAACTAAGGACATAAAAATAAAATAAAAAATTCTTAAATTTACAAAATTTTATGATTGCCCGCTAGAACTCATTAAAATCTAACTAATTTCATATTTGGCCAAAATTGCAATTAATATATTAATTTCATTGTGTTCCAACAAACCCGATTATGATGTCAATCTTGTCCGATTACGATCCAAAACCGTGAATCTAAGACTTATATACTTTTTGCGGATTAGATCCGCATTGTTGGATTGTAATCCGACAAAATAAATCATAGTTAGATTTGTTTGAACACAATTAATTAATATATTAATTGCAATTTGGGTCAAATGTGGAATTAATTAGATTTTAATGAGTTCGGGTGGATAATCAAAAAAATTTATAAGTTTAAGAGTTTATATGTAGAAGTTGAAAGTTCAAAAAGATTCAATGTAGATAGCTATCCTTGAGAAATAAAAAAACGAAAAAAACTCTATTATGGGTCCGATTGGTGACTTGAGTTACTATTGAGTTATGAGTTTAACTCAATGACAACTCAAAAATGTTACCAATCATGTATAAAATCAAACTTTTTGAAGTTAAGTTTGAGTTAGAATATGGTATGATTAAGTTATACATTTGAGTTACTCCTTTATAAAATTGATAACTCAAAAGTTTATTCAACATCAATAAATATTCATGAGTTATGTGTGAGTTGAGATTTTTTCTATTAAAATTGATAATCCAACTTATACATCATAAAATTTACCAATCAGTTTTATTTTTGGTAAAAATGTTAACTCATATTTCTACTGCAAACTTCCGATTAATACAATTTCTACCACATTTTTTTACCGCAAACTACTGCAAAATATACCACATTTTGTAACTCAACTACAGTAACTCGAGTCACCAGTCGGAGCCTATATAATATAGTTAAAGAAGAGTTAACACCAAAAACGCTATCATGGCCGGTCTTTGCCACAACAACAAAAAACAATTGTTGTGGTCCCACACCAGAAACAATTTTTTGAAAAGCGGCTCTTAAAATTTCTAATTAAAATCTGAAAAAATATTACTCTCTCCGTCCCATTTTATTTGATGTTTAAGAATGTTGCACACATATTAATAAAACTCTCTTTTTCATAAAAACATCATTAACTATAACAAAATAGACCAATAGAAAAAAACTCTTCAAAAAACTATTGGTTAAGAAAATTATATACATTTAATTTCTACATGGAAACTTGTAAAACATCAACTAAATTGGAACAAAAAATCCCTCTAAAACTTCATATAATATGAGACAGAGAGAGTATTAAATACACTAAAAGAATTATAAAGCTTTGTCCCACATATTTTCAGAACCGGCTGTGGACGCTATTAAAGAAAACAAATTTTTGATAGATGTTTATTCACATACCGATATGATAGTTTTTTTTGTTAATCCAAAAAGTTCTGAGCTGAAACCCATAATTCTCTAGGTCCACAACCAATTTTTGATAATACTATTTATTTAATAACAATAGCCGAACGAGAACGGTATTAAATGACAATCCTTGCTTCTATTTCAAGCAAAAAAAAACGTGCCAATAGATAGAAATGATTTGTTTTTTTTGGGAGATACGTTTTAGTGTCGATATTTACGCTAATGAGAGTCTTTTCCTTTGAAAAAAATTAACAAAAAAATAAAAATAAAACCACTAAGATGATGGTTGTTAGGATTATGGATTTATGACTTAAAATCATTTGGCAATAAGTGGATTGATCTATACACTTTATATATTAGTATTGTCCCTATGAGTTTTCGACGTGAGACATTTTATCCCTAATATGCCCCTCGAGATAATGATTTTTATTAATCATTAATCTTGGATAGTTTGGACAAAAGAGGCGGATCAGACGGATCAAGTTTGTGATCGGATCGGACTCTGATACAATGTTAGGATTACGAGTTTCCAACTTAAAATCAATTGAAAATAAGTGGATTGGTACATACCATTTATATATTAGCGTTTGTTCCTAATAATAATTAGTCCATGTTTCAACGATAAACTTTTTTTTAACGAAATGATTATTTTTCCTTCTTTCATTAATTAAATGATTCTTATAAATAACAAAAATTGGTGAAAAAAAAAAATTCAAAAATCTTACTACTTATTACCCCTCTCCCTCCCTCGCCATATCTCTTCTCCTCCCAACAAATTAAAAATGTCAATGTCCTTCTCCTACGAGTCTCGCTCCGATCGTTTCCGCTCCGATCTATCTTCCGCCGTCGAATTCACTCAAAGCTTTCCATCTTTTCCGGCAACTTCCTCACCGACCTCCGGCGAAGATCTCTTAGAAGTAACTATCGATTTCCCCACCGGAGCGATACTAAACATCGATTCCGTCAACACCGATCCAGAAATCACCTCTCCCTCTGCTTCCGCTTCCGATTCAGGATCAAGATCTCGTAGCTTAGGCTGGAGCGCGTCGCCGGAGACCAAAGTCGCGGCGGCTAACGCGAGACAGTTCACGATAGCTCTTAAAGAGAAGCTACGAAGAATCTCACGGCGAGACGGCGGAGATTCTGCTAGATCTGCGCCTGAGACGGTGGTTCCGTACGGAGACGACGTAACCGCGAACCAAATCAGTATGTGCAGATCCGTAACACAGCGGTTTACTAAACCGAACCGGACCGGTTCGGGAGCGCAGAGAGCGATTCGCGGTTTGAGATTTATAAGCGGAAGAGATAACGGAATCGCTGGATGGAGAGAAGTTCAAAGCAAATTCGCTAATTTAGCCAAAGACGGTCATCTTCGTCGTAGCGATTTCGCTCATTGCATAGGTTCGATTTTTGAAACAATGTCTCGCATCGGTTTAGTGCGCAATTTTCATACATAGCACTAATTCAAAACCTTTTTGTGTGGTATTTTTAAAATAAAAACATTTTTTGTGGTAATGGAAGGAATTTCTCAAAATAAGTTTTTTTTAAAAAAATACCATTACAAAAAATTTTATAATAAAAATACCATCAAAAAAGTAATAGTTTACAAAAATACCGGCACATACAAAAAACGAGTTTTAACACTTTTAGATTTTAAATTTTTTCATTTGGGTTCGCTATATATTGTTTAGGGTATAGTTTTGAAGTGGTGGGTATAGTTTTTCGAAGGTTTTGGTTGTAATTTTGAAAATTTTAGATTTTTGGTATTTATGAGAAAAAAACTTTTTAATGGTATTTGTATAATTTTCGAAAATTTGTGTTAATTGTGTTAAAAACCCTTTTTAGTGTTATTCATAAGAATTGCCCATGAATTTTTTCTTTATATTATTATGGTTAAATTAAATTTCGAATTTTTTTTTGGTTATGTGTGTTGAAAGGTATGGAGAATGAAAACTCGAGAGAGTTTGGAGAGGAATTGTTCGACGCATTGTGTAGGAGAAGAAGATTAATGGTTGATAAGATTAATATTCAAGAACTATATGAGTTTTGGTATCAAATCACAGACGATAGCTTCGATTCTCGGCTACAAATCTTCTTCAACATGTATGTATTTTAAAAAATCATTAGTTCAATATATACATTAGCTTAAGTTTCTTGATTTGTTTGTCTAATAGTTAATATTTTCAGGGTGAATAAAAATGGAGATGGTAGAATTACAGAGAAGGAAGTAAAAGAGGTGACTTATGTTTTCTTCTTTTTGGTTTTAGACTTTTAGTATTTTACTGCATGAAAGATTCAAGCATAAGCAAAACTTATGGTTTTAGGATTATATAATAATAGAATCTTACTTGTGTCCCATTATCTTTAATGATTTTTATTAGATTAGAAAAATATTCTTGATATGAATATGAATATAAGATTCGTCTAACCAATATAAGACTAGAAAAACTAAGTATTGACCTTTTTTAGCAGCTTTTTTTTAATTAAAAGAAGTATTGTAATTACCAACATAAATATTGTTTTTTTGGTGACCACTAAGTTTACTTTGAATCTTTCTTAAGTAAATATTATGTTGGCATTAACATTTTGGTATGAATTTTCCTTTGATTTAGATAATTATACTAAGCGCATCGGCGAATAATCTGTCAAGGTTAAGAGAAAGAGCAGAAGAATATGCAGCACTGATTATGGAAGAACTTTCCCCTGATGAGTACAACTCTCAGTACATAGAGGTGCTTTCCATTACTTTTGTCTCTCATAATGTATAAAAGGTCATAACACAAAAACATCCTTAAAAAAGTTATTGATGTAGTGTACAGACAGACAGACAAGTCCCTGTCTTTGAAGGGTTCTACTTAGTTGGTATTACAATTAGTTAGTTGATGACATATTGATAATGAGTCCTTACCTTTCAAGTTTTCTGATTAAGACATTTGACTGAGTCAAGAAACCAATGAGCTTAGAGCAAAGTGCTATGCAAGTTTGTCTTTGTATTGAAACTAAATAGAATAAGATGTTGATAGAGTCAAACTAGTAGAAGTCCACAAATTAGAGTTTTAACTGATTCTCAAAATCAATCTCTATACCGATATATCGGCATTTTAGAATATGATTATGAGTTTAAAATTATTTAATCACAGAGTGGTTAGTGATTACGATAGAATTATGAGCTTCCAACTTAAAATCAATTGACGATAAAGTAGATTGACTTATAATTTTTATATATTAATCTTTGTCCCTATGAGTTTCCGACGAGGGATAACGATCCCTAATATTAAGTATCAAACTAAGGAGCTCTGTGTGTTGTTATGGATTTTTGAAATGAATGAAGTTAAAGGAACTAGAGATGTTACTACTACATAAGGACACAACTCATAGTTACAGCCAACAATTCAGCCAGACAAGCCGCGCGTTAAGCCAAAACCTAAAGGACACAAGATGGGGAACAAGCAGGAACTTGCTTTACTCTCTGCAAGATAACCGGAAGAGGATTTGGGTTTTGACACCATGGGTAATGATCATGGCCTTTTTGTTTATGTGGAAATGCGTTCAATACAAGCGTAAAGACGCGTTCCATGTGATGGGTTACTGCCTTATCGTGGCGAAAGGCGCGGCTGAGATACTTAAATTCAACATGGCTCTTATCCTTTTACCCGTTTGCAGAAATACCATCACTTATCTTAGATCAACTTCTTTGTCCTACTATGTTCCTTTTGATGATAGTATCAACTTTCACAAGGTTAGTTTTAAAAACAATTTTTGTTCTTTTCCTTTGATATGAGAGGCTTACTATATAATATGCTGTTTTGGTCACGCGCAGACAATATCTATAGCTATCGTTATTGCGATGCTTGTACACTCTTCGAGCCACCTCGCGTGTGATTTCCCGAGGATAATAACATCATCAGAGGCTAATTACAAAAGATACTTGGTTCATTACTTTGGTGTGATAAGACCAACATACTTTGACTTGGTTAAAGGTCCTGTGGGGGTCACTGGATTGATAATGGTTACTTTAATGGTTATTTCATTCGTATTAGCTAGCCGGAGATGTAGGCGGAACCTAACTAAGTTGCCAAAGCCGTTCGATAAGCTAACCGGTTTTAATGCTTTTTGGTATTCACATCATATGCTTCTATCTGTTTACGTTCTTTTAATCATCCACGGTGTTTCTCTCTATCTCGAGCATAAATGGTATCGAAAGACGGTAAAATTACATGAAAACTCTTTACTCATTTTTACTTTAGTTGTGATGGTAACAATAACATATGTTGCCTCTTGTAGATATGGATGTATCTTGCTGTGCCGGTTTTACTCTATTCTTGTGAAAGGATCCTTAGATTCTTTCGATCTAGGCTTTACACTGTCGAAATCTGCAAGGTTAAGTATTCTTTTAACAGTTACATTTTGAAGGGAATCACATGAAAAAGTTGTTGTGCTGCATATGAATATATATATATATATGTTTAAGAACTAATATGATTTGGTATCAGGTAGTGATTTATCCCGGAAACGTTGTTGTGTTACATATGTCTAAGCCTACATCATTTGATTACAAGAGTGGTCAATATGTTTTTGTTCAGTGTCCTGCAGTTTCAAAATTTGAATGGTAAGAGTATATTTTTCCACAAACCAAGTCATTAGCTTTTCTTGCAATCTAAGAGTATATATATATACAAACTATGTTCTGTTTTTGGTCTGAAAAATCAATGTCTAGGCATCCATTTTCTATTACATCATCACCTGGAGATGATTATCTAAGCATTCACATTCGTCAGCTCGGTGATTGGACCGAAGAGATCAAGAAAGTGTTCTCAATGGTATGTGAAGCCCCTGAAGCTGGTAAAAGCGGTCTTCTCAGATCAGACAGACCAAACAAATCAAGGTACTATATTGATTCGCATTCTCCGAAATATTTTGTTAGAGCATAAACATTGCAGGATTTAGTGGGGTTCTTAACTTGTAGCCCCACTAAATTCTTTAGAAACTGCATCTTCTATCTCTTTATTCATGACCGGTTCTGCACTGTTTGTGGACCCCACTGACACGTGACGACTCACGATTGGTTCTTTTTATAAAAAAAAATTTAAATTAGAAAAAATAAATAAAAACTCATAGGAGTCCGTGCCCACCATTCAGTAGCGTGCCTACAATTTTCGACAGTGTAAAGCCTAGATCGAAAGAATCTAAGGATCCAATTTTCAAAAAAGGCCACAATTTTCAAAAAAGGCCACAATTTTGTTATTAAAAGGCCACAATTTTCAAAAAATTACAAGCCTATAACACTATAAGGTCTATAATCCTACATTAATAATACATATTAGTTGAATAAATAATAGAAAAAATATTTTTTCAATCGGTCATACTTCAAAAAAAAATGATAACTACAAATAAAATGGAAATTTTGTTATGTATATCTAATTATCTATCAGTCAATTTATACACTTTGACAAAAATGTTTTGAGTAAATTAACCTTTTATTATTCGAACTAGGTCACATTTTTAATAACAAGAGCCACATTTTTTTAATTCGCCCCAAGCCACAATTACTCTTGGCACGGCATTGCCACCATTGATCATGTCTTAAGGCAGATCTATCATTCTCTTTGTGATGATTTTAGTTTGCCAGAGCTGTTGATAGATGGACCATATGGTTCGCCAGCGCAGGACCATTCTAAGTATGATGTGTTGTTACTCGTTGGCCTTGGGATAGGCGCGACGCCATTTATCAGCATTTTGAGAGATCTACTCAACAACATTGTTAAGCAACAAGAACAAGATGTGAGTATTTATAACAAATAACAATGTTGTTACTTAACTAACTTTTTTTTTTGGAGCTTATGTTATATATTTTTATGTTCAGGAAGGTATGTCATGTAGTTGTAGTGATAGCAACAACGCGTCGGATCATAGTTTCAGTTGCTTAAACTCGGAAGATGGGAGTAATATTAAGCAAAACCGAAAGGCGACGTTGAAGACAAAGAATGCTTATTTTTATTGGGTAACAAGAGAACAAGGCTCCTTTGATTGGTTTAGAGATATCATGAACGAAATCTCTGAATCGGATAGAAAGGTAAAACATACAACCTACTTCATTAGTTGGGATGGCATAGTTGAAGATATGAATTGGCCATAAAAACACTACAAAGATTTTTTTTTTGTTAAAAAAAAAAACACTAAAAAGTTTGCTGGCTAAAATCTTAAAACAATATAACCTCTATAAATTAATAATCGATTCGCTATAATATTTTGGTTCCAAAAAAATTTTGGGTGTAATTTGTTTCTCTATAAAGCATAAATTAATAAACTCTATAAATTAATATTTTTGTTTAGAAAACTGGTGTTATCCCGACAATATTGATAACTATTTTGGCCATAAATAACGTTTTTAAAAAATTGAAAACTTTCATTTTTTTTTTGGTCACTAATTGAAACTTTCGTTTAGATTCAATATTTAGTGTTTAAATTTTTTAGTTTTAAGAGAATAATATTGTTTAGTTTTGAGTATAGTAAAGTATATAGTTTTAGGATTTTATGGTTTAATATTGAGGGTCTTAAGCTAATTTAAAGGTTTTGATATTTCGACAAATAAATGCTAACTTTGGCTTCAAAACTTGATATGCTATTTTTGCCTATAGCTTAAAAAGATGATATTTTGGCAATTACTCTAATTACAATGAGAAATTCCTTAAAATACCATCAAAATAAGTTTTTGTTTTGAAAATACCATTACAAAGTTTTTTATAACAAAAACCATTAAATTTTTTTTATAACAAAAATACCATCAAAAATTAGTAGTTTACAAAAATACCACAAATACAAAAAACGAGTTTTAACACTTTTAGATTTTAATTTTTTTCATTTGGGTTCGCTATATAATGTTTAGGGTATAGTTTTGAAGGGGTAGGGTATAGTTTTTTGAAGGTTTTGGGTGTAATTTTGAAAATTTAGGATTTGTGGTATTTATGAGAAAAAAACTTTTTAATGGTATTTGTAAAACTTTTGAAAATATGTGTTAATTGTGTTTAAAAAACTTTTTTAGTGGTATTCATAAGAATTGCCCAATTACAATACTAACATATATTTTTTTTTTTTTGTCAAACTATACTAACATATTTATGTCTTTGTAAACAAATAAAAGGGTGTAATAGAGATGCATAACTACTTGACTAGTGTGTATGAAGAAGGAGATGCAAGATCCACTCTTCTCACTATGATCCAGACTCTAAACCACGCCAAAAATGGCGTCGACATATTTTCTGGAACCAAGGCAATGATTTTTTTTTTTTTTGTTAATTAACCAAGGCAATGATGTTTAATTAAAAGTTTATCACATTTAATCTTACATAAACAACACTTTTGGTTTCTAATATTGGACCCAAAAAATTATTTGTTTTACAGGTACGGACACATTTTGGGAGGCCAAAATGGAAGAAGGTTTTATCAAAAATTAGCTCCAAGCATAAAAACGCAAGAATTGGTATACATATATTTTTAAAAATAACTAATCAAATGGCTCATTTGTTTATTTTTGATTCTCTAAATCATGTTTTAATTTAAAAAAAAACAGGAGTGTTTTATTGTGGAGTAGCGAGTTTGGGAAAAGAAATTTCGACACTTTGTCATGAATTTAACCAGACAGGATGTTCCAAGTTCGAGTTTCATAAAGAACATTTCTAAAAGGTAATTAAAGAAAATAAATTGCTTCCACGATTTTATTGTTTTTTTTTTGGGGAATCCGATTAATTATCTCTGGAATATAATCAATGTATATGTTATCCCTTTGATACATTTTCATACCATTCTTGTTTTATTTTTTTTTTTTTTTGTATATCACAATTTCATAATACTTACCTTCTCATATATGGTGTCATTTAAAAATACAACAATTTACAGTTAAGCTTACGATAAAAAAATGTGAAAAATAGAAAGTCAAAGGAGGACTAGAGGAGTCAACATAAACGAAAAAAAGTTACACATAAATGCATGTTTACACTTTAGTTTTTGTTATTACTTTTTAGTCATATTGAATTTCCTATGTGAAATATAATATTTTATTAACTAAAATTATGCTCATATTTTTTTTTCGAGGAATTCACAAAACTACACCCTTTCAACCTCTCCTTCACAAAACTACATCTAATTTAATTTTTTCACAAAACTACACCCTTTCAAAAAATTTAAAGCTTGATTTACCCTATTAAAAATTACCAAAATTAAAATCTTTTCATTTAGGTTGCTAATTAGTGTTTAGGGTATAGTATTAAGGGGTATGATTGTGTGGGTAAAATTTATTTAGATTTAATTATGAGTGTTTATGTGTAGTTTTGTGAAGTATTTTTGAAATGGTGTAGTTTTGTGAAATGTAATTCAAATGGTGTAATTTTGTGATTCTCCCTTTTTTTGTTAATTAATAATTATTAGGGAGAATTACAAAACTACACCATTTGAATTACAATTCGCGGATGAGCAAGTGGCCCAATGGTAGTCACCTCTGCATCTAACCGCATAACCCGGGTTCGAACCTCGCCGCTCTCAGTTGAGAGAGAACTACTTAGACACTAGACTACGATGAAAAAAAAAAAAGAATTACAATTCACAAAACTACACCATTTCAAAAATACTTCACAAAACTACACCTAAACACTCAAAAATAAATTCAAATAAACCCTACCCACACAATTCTACCCCCTTAATACTATACCCTAAACACTAATTAGCGAACCCAAATGAAAAGATTTTAATTTTGGTTATTTTTTAAAGGGTAAATCAAGCTTTTAAAATTTTGAAAGGGTGTAAATATGTGAAAATATTAAATTAGGTGTAGTTTTGTGAAGGAGAGGTTAAAATGATATAGTTTTGTGAATTCCTCTAATTATTATGGCGTTACTATAATGAACGGACATTTTAACCGTTATTAGTAAGATTATGCTCATTTTTTTTTTGTTAATTAATAATTATTATGGCGTTTACTATAATGAACAAATACTCCAAAGAATTATGCTCATCTTATCTTTAGAGTATTTGTTAAAAACATTTTCAAGCTAGATTAGATAATACCACCCCATCCGGGATCGAGTCCGATAACCGTGGTATTGACAAAAAAACTCAAACTCATACCCTATCTAGAAATACTTTTAAGTTAAGTTATTATTACATCTTTTTAACAAAAAAAAAAGTTATTATTACATCTCTTCGAAACCATGAAGATTGCGATTTGGGGAAACTATATTTCCTTCGTAAAAGAGTAAAGTTGTTCCAAAAGTTCTATATATAGTATTATGGATAATTATCTTACATCAGAATCTTAAAGAAAAAACTAATATAAAAAAAATATGGGTCAATCTACTTATAGTCAATCCACATTTAACCAAGTAAACCATAGATTTAACCAACTAAACAACTCTATATACTCTGATATTTATTTGTGTTAAAAAAAAAATACTCTGATATTTATCAAATGTTTATTTTTGAAGTCTAATTTATAAGGACTAGATTCTAAATGTGTTGGTGTTGTAGCATGAGAACAAAACTTATAGTATTTTTCTTGCTACATATATTTTGCTTTTGATGGACCACTAAACTAAGTGAACATTTAGCCTTTCTTTAAGTATTGTAATATAAAAGCTAATCTGTAAAACGTTTGACAAAGTCAGGATGGCCGAGTGGTCTAAGGCGCCAGACTCAAGTTCTGGTCCTCGAAAGAGGGCGTGGGTTCAAACCCCACTTCTGACATTTATTTATTTTTCATTTAGATTCGGTATTTATTGTTTATCTATATTATTAAAAAGAGAAGACAAAACGTTTACATGTCGCGACGAAAACGATTATTGAAAAATTTAGTTTTTTGCGTTTGTTCCCTTATATTTTTGAATATTATTTTGGCAAATTTCATAAATTATATTTTACGCCCAACGAATTCAAACTCGCATATAAAATCTTTAAGCATTAAATTTCTCCTACATCGAAAACAATAAGAAACAATATAAGAATTTTTTTACTATAAATAAGACTTTATCGCATGTAAAATCATTAAAGTGGGTTTTCGTTTAAGGGGTCTGCGAATTTTGGCTAATGAATTGTGCCTTCATATACAAGGGTTTGCATAATGTGGGATTTTTTTTTGAATGAACCTACAAAGTTTGATTAGTTATTTTGGCTTTCGATACTTGTTTTTTGTAGATGCAAACCTCATAAATTGACCAACTGGTATCGGGAATTTTGATTACTGGATTGGATCTTCAATTCATGGTTTTCCATAAATGCGGGCCTTTTAAAATCGGTGGACAACTTGATTATTTGTTTGTAGTTACGTGTACTTGGCCTTTGTGTACGCAAGTCTTCATTCAATGGGTCTATCCTATGCGAATTTCGATTATTTTGTCTTCAGTCGGTTTCACGGCGACTTTCACTTGGCTAATTACTATTGTGCTTTCATTTTTGTTGTGGACAAAGTGTATTATCTTACTCTTGAAGTAAGTGAGGCATATGGAAAGAAAATTTATAATGCTAAAGTTTGTGTGTCAATCATTTAACGAATTCCATAAATTATATTTCATACCTAACAAATTCAAACACACATATAAAACTATTATGTTTTAAGTTGCCCCCACATCAAAAATAATAAAAATGGAATAAGAAATCTTCTACTGTAAATAAGATTCCATCACATGCGAAATCATTATATTGGACCTTTATTTAATGGATCTGTGAAATTCGATAAATGGATTACGTCTTCATTTATCGGGGTATGCGTTAATGTGCGATACTACATATGTTCATATATATATATGTATGAATATTGTGTCATATATAAAATTTGGATTATTTGTCGTAAATATAGATTTAGATTTTCAATAAGATAAGTATATATATATTTAAAAAGGAAATTTCCGAAAATATCATGAAAAATAGTTTTTTTGGACAAAAATACCATAAACTTAAAAATTTAGTTAAAATCTTCAAAATTAACACGAAACCCTCGAATCTAAACCCTACTTCCTTCAATACTATACCCTAAACAGTATATAGCGAACCCAAATGAAAAAATTTAAGTTTTAAAGCGTTAAAATTAGATTTTTGTGTTTATGGTATTTTAGTCCAAAAAACATTTTAATGGTATTTGAGGAAAAAAAACTTGTAATGTTTTTTTTGTCCAAAAAACATTTTTTCATGTTATTTAGAGGAATTTCTCTACTTAAAATAAATTATGTTTTTTGGGATTTGAAGGCTACATATTTTTTTTTCTTACAACATATATAATAAAAGAACTAAACCGCTTCATCAATGTTGGCAATCCAGTTTGGAATGACTTCGCTCACATACACTTGTGTATATGCTAGACTTCGTCGTGCTCGTGCCAGCTTGTCTGCTTGTGTGTTCCTAGCTTGTGGTATATTCTTTATCCGGAAGTGTGTAAAGTAGTTAAGTAAAGCTTCAAACTCTTCTAACATAGTGGAAAACGCAGACCACTCGGTGGGAGACTGCAAAATTGTCACCAATGTTATGCTATCTGTTTCAAATGTCAGACAACAAATGTTTCGTGCCTTAATAACTTCCATCGCCCAAATTAGGGCTTTAAACTCTGCTTGTAAGGGAGAAAGACTCCTTTTGTAGCATCTTACTCCCATCAGGTAACTAGAGTCATCTTCATTCAAACAAATCCATCCGATCCCTTCAAATTCTTCCGAACTTTTCCACGAATCATCCACTCGACACACTTTACCTGCATCCGTAACTTGTAAAGGCTACATATTTATACGTATTAATTGGAAAAAATTGGGACAACAATGAATGTTTTGTCATGAAGTCCCCTGGACCGATCGTGGGGAACCGTGAACCCACAAGTAATGGAATGGGCATCCTCTTAGTGAACCGTGAACCCGTAAGTAATGGTTATGGACCTATGGTGAACCGTGGACTGGTTTTAGTGTTTAATCATCAAATTATTGGTTTAGTAGATAAATTTGATCAAGAAAATGAAAAATTACATGATATTGAGAATATGGTCAAATAATTTGTACAATGGTCAAATGTTGGTTGATTTTTAATGCGAAATTCACAAAATTATATATTTTCAAAAAACAATTGTTAATTCAATTTTTTCTAAATTTACGCTCTTTTCAAATTTTAAATAGCTAAATTATATTTTACAAAATGACCAAAGTATCTTTTTTATATTTGGATGCACTATCTATTGTTTTAAGTTTTAAATCGAGTGGAGTTTTGTCTTTAGGGTTTATTTGAGTAATATTTAGGTACGGTTTTGTGAACTGCATTTTAAAAGGATATAATTTTGTGAACTGCATTTTAAAAGGATATAGTTTTGTGAACTTCACTTTCAAAGATGTAATATTGTAAATACCAAATATTAAATTTAAATAAATCATATAGACAGAACTCTATTGTTTTTACCACTAAATCCTAAACACAAATTAACTCATACGAAAAATTTACTTTAGACAAATTTATAGGATAATTTAATTTAGATAACTTTAATTTGTATACCAATTATTTCGTGTGTGTTAAAGCAACGTGTTACTTTTTGTGTTAAGTAGGAGGATAAATTACTTGACCAATCTCTTTAATTTTAGTGCAAAAACAAATCTATAGATAAAAAAAAACCAAACTCTGCCTTGCGTAAAGTTGTCAGAATACGATTAACCTCGGGATTTGAATCAACCAAACCGAAACTGACCCGTACCAAAACAGAAGCATATATACTACACATAGAGACGGTGAGAATCAGCAGAGTTCCTGACAGAGAAGCTTAGCTCCACCATAAGGCACTATACAAATATTTGTCTATAGTGGGAAACCCAAAAATAAAGCGAAGAGTGCGTGTAACAGTGTAACAGACCACTATTCTTTTTTTATTACAAAGACCTATCTCTTTACTTTTGCATGACCAATCTCTTTAATTTTGGTGGATCACAACAACTGCTTTTTTTGTTATCATCTGGCCACCTTTCTTTTAACTGATTATTTTGAATATTTTCTTTGAAATTCTGACACTATCTCCACTATGTCACAAATGTCTTTAACTTTTTTTTTATTATTACATAAATGTCTTTAACTTGTATAACTCATTTTTAATACTTATTTTTTGATAAACCATATGAGTTCCAAACCTTCGGTTCATAATATTTTCCGGTGTCTGAAGCCAGTCGTTGATAATACCACGTTTAAGGCGTAAATTATTTCTCCCAAATGGTGAAGCTAGTTGTTGATAATATCACGGTTAAGGCGTAAATCATTTCTCCCAAATGGTTTGAACTAGCGACCTTGAGCACTTTTACAAATGTATCAACGACTAGATCAAGGTCCACTTGGTACTTTTTCTTTATATTTGTCACAATTTTTTTGTTTTTCTCTCAACTCATAAGCCAATTTACCTAAAACCTTAGTTAAGGTTGCTTTTATATTAAATTGTATTTAGTTCATTCAATATTTAAGAAGAATTTAAAAAATTACGCTTTTTTGATTCTTCCTTCACAAAACTACTCTAATTCATAAAAAAAATTCTATATTTACACTTTCAAATTTTAAATTGTTAAATTACCCTATAAAATTACCTAAATGAAAATATTTCATTTGTGTTCACTTACTAGTGTTTTCGATTACTAAAGGATTTAGGATTTTTCTTACCATAAAAGGAGATAAATATTGTGGATAAAAAAAATTTGGATTTAATTTTCAATATATATGTAGTTTTGCGAAATGACTTTGAAAATATATATTTTTTGTGAAACTCAATTTAAAATACGTAGTTTTGTAATTCCCCAAATTTAAAATGTAAAACATATAAGAAATATTTGAAGGACCAAATCTAGTTTAGGAAGTTGAATCATGATGATTGATTGGTGACAATCTCTACACGTAACTAGTTCTATTTTCAAGAAACAATCATGTAATAACATAAGAGTGTGACACGTCGATGAATCAATAGATATAATGATAAGATAAGCTTTTTACAAAGCATGAAGTCCTACCATTCATTAATAATAGTTGCAACCTGGCCATGGTTCAATTTTTTGTATTAATAGATATAGAAACATATGATTTTTTCAAAAATTTCAATAATCCAATTTAGAACACGAATTAATCAAGATGAGTTTTTTTTTTGTGAACAGGGCCACAAATGGCTGGTCCATTAGCCATATCTACAATATTGTAGGCGAGGGAAATCGATCCCGGGTGGGGTGGTGTTACCTGCCTCTTGTGGACTTATAACTGGCACTAGACCAAGGTCCCTTCCCCAGTCAAGATGAGTTTTAAGAATCGATTTTTATTGATGGTATCGAAGAAATTAATAATAATACGAAGATTGTTTAACCGAAAAGATTGTGGTTTAGGTGATTATATCGATAGTAGATTATAGTTTGAAATGAAATTTTCTCATTGTTATTATCTCTAAAGCACATTATCATATAACATGTTTTAGTTCAGGATTCGAGAATATTATATGTTGCAAGACTTAAACCTCTTAGATAATTATCAAAAAAAATATTGATGAGATTTAATGACTCCGTTAGTCGAGTTAACGTTCCGATGAATTCAGACAAGTCAACATAGATATAAAATTATTATAAAGAAATCAACTCAAAATACATGATTTAAATTGAGAATTTAGAATTAGAATATATAAAATTTGAAAGTCGAAGATATTAAAGATATTTTTCTCAATATATATATATATATATATACGTCACATAGTAGCTTTTTATTCATGACTTTCATATCCTTTCTACTCTCACCATATAAAAACACCACTTATTGAACAACCTTCTTCTGTGATAATTAATAGCTAAATCATTTCACAAAATCAATTAATAAAGTCTCTAATTCCTTTCTTTTTCGCAATCATTATAATTTTTCATTACATTCAAAATTATGATTTCTGCAAAGTTGAACCTTATACGGGAGATCGTTGGGATAATTGGTGATTAATTTGTTTATTTTTGATTATAGTTTTAATTTATATTCAATTGTGTTCGATAGCCTAACATTTTATTTTAAATATTGGGGTTTTTACAACTTCCTATGATCAAATTTGCAGGAAACATCGCAGCTATGTGTTTGTTTTTGTCACCAACGTAAGTTTGTCGATATTTTATTTGTATAATTTCCGGAATTTATGAAAACATTCATAAACGATTATTTATATTTTTTTCTTAGAATAAAAAAGCTTTATCTTTCATCACGAAAATTTGAAAAAAAAAATTCTTTAGTGCAATTCATATTAAGTGAACATTTTTCTTACAGAGTCACGATACATTGTTGTTTTTATCTATCTATATTATTATTTTTAAAATATATGAATTTATCTAAAAGTATTCATTTAAGTACACAAAATTTCATTGGTTTGAAACAGAAAGACAAAAAAAGAAAAAAAATACGTAGAAACAATAATAATATTGAGAATTTCTAACTGTTTAATTTCTATTATTCTGTAAAAACAAGAACAAAATATTACAACTTCTAAACTAAATATTAGTTAAATATATTTGAAAATATACACGTGGTGTACCATATGTCGTCCTAGTTAAACTTAAACAACTAAGAAAGTTTATAAGAAATCCAAAAAGTTAGTAAATAATTTTTTTTATTAATTTTGATTCTTAAGATGATAAATTTGTAATATTTTTTTATTATTAGTGTGAATATTCTTTAACAAAAAGATAATAATTTGACTATTAATTTAGGTACTAAAATAATAAATATTTTTTCAATAACAAACTTAGTAAAATTTTATTATATACTTTAACTACATAAAAAATATTTAATCTTTAATTTTTATTCAGGCCAACATTTGTACGGATAGTGAAAAAGAAATCGGTGGAGAAATATTCACCAATACCATATTTAGCGACACTTATAAACTGTTTTGTATGGGTTCTTTATGGACTCCCTATGGTCCATCCAGACAATACACTAGTCTTTACAATCAACTGCTCAGGGATCTTGATCGAGATTGTGTACCTCACCATCTTTTTTGTGTTCTGTGGTCGAAAAAAACAACGGTCGATAATAATCGCTGTTTTAGCGGTTGAAATGGTGTTCACAACGGTTCTAGCAGTTTTGGTCTTTACTTTACAATATACTACTGATAAACGTACGATAAGCATTGGAATCGTGTGTTGCGTTTTCGGCGTTATGATGTATGCTTCTCCATTATCTGTTATGGTATGTTACTATTTTTGTTAAAAAGTTTCAATTAATAGTACTTATATTCTAGTATTTGTTTATTTATACTCTTATTTTTCTGATTTATTTAGTTTTCCTTTTCTGAGATTTAATGGTAAATTTTATATTTATAAAATTTGTTTATTGACTAGATCATGGTTAGGTTTTTAATTTTTACTAATATCTTAAATTAATATTTTATAGAAAAAGTGTTTCAATTTAATTTATTAATTCTAAATAATACTTCTTTTCTAGAACTGGTTTACTGATAACTTATTGTTTCCAAGTTAAATATTTTTCCATTTTTCCAAGTTAAGATTCAATATTTAATATCATATCTAGGACTTTTAAATATTTTTAGAAATTTGTTATTTTCTACATTATGATAGGCCTTAATTTATACTTAGATGAGGACCCGCACGTACGTCGTGGAATTTAATATAGTTTTTAATTTTATATATTTATAATAATTTATAAAAAATATATATATTAATTTTTTTTTCACCGACTTGGATTATATGTAGATAGTCTCATATTCATAAAGTATATTAAATAAAACAAGTAGATTGTGCGAGGTATGGTTTAACGCGGGATTCATCCTCGTATTAGAAATATTTAAATTTTTTACCCCGGGATATACCTTCCAAGATGTCTTGATACAAATTTAAAAATAGTTTACTGAATTATATTTAATATAAAGTTCAAAATTATATTTATGTATAATTTTATATTTGAAATATAATTTAGTTATATATTATGAATTATTTATGCTATTTTTTTACCCTTTGCTAAATTACACAGATATTTATGCATAAATTGAATTCAATTTAATATCATAACCATTATCATTCGTTTAAATTTGTTTTGTGGTTTTTTAACGACCCGTTACAAAAACTAAAAGGAAAATTACAAAACTACACCATTTGAATTGCGTTATACAAAATACGCCATTTCAAATTTTATTTTTAAACACTACACCTAAACACTCAAAATTAAATCTAAATAAATCCTACCTACACAAAATCTACCCTTTAATATTATATTGTAAATACTAATTAGCGAACCTAAATGAAAATATTTAAATTTTGATAGTTTTTTTAAGGATAAATCAACCTTTTAAAACTTTAAAAATGTGTAATTATAGAAAATATTGAATTAGATGTAATTTTGCAAATACACATACCTTCCATCTTGAAAGGTTTAACATCATTGAGGTTGGTAATATTTGAAACTTGACATTTTAGTACTTTTAAGCGATTATAATTTTTTAAATGATGGAGTTAATATGAGTATGATTTAGGTTAAATTATATTTATAGAAGCAAATTTTGAAGGGTTTTCGAAAATTTCAAAGAATATGCTAATAATTTATGGGATCCACTATAAAATATGTTTAATATTTATTACCTTAAATATCTTTTACACTAAATTTTGATTTAAATCGACATATATTTAAAATATTTTGAAAGTTTGCGAAATCTTTGTTTCCAAAAAGTGTATCTTAGATTTTATTTCTGATTTTTTTACTTTAAATATATGTTAAATTTAAATCTGATTTAAATCGTTTATAATTAAGTAAAAATTTGGTTAGATTCCGGAAATAAATTCAAAATATTTGTGAAAGTTTGCGAAATCTTTGTTTCCAAAAAGTGTATCTTAGATTTTTTTTTCGTTTTTTTTTTACTTTAAATATATGTTATATTAAAATCTGATTTTAATCTAATATAATTAAGTAAAGATTTGATTAGATTCCGGAAATATATTCAAAAAATTTGAAAGTTTGCGAAATCTTTGTTTCCAAAAAGTGTATCTTAGATTTTATTACCAATTTTTTTTACTTTAAATATATGTTACATGTTTCCAAAAAGTAATAAAGATTTGATTATATTTTGTAACCGATGTCGATATTATTAGTGAAGATGTCAATATTATTAGTTTGTATATATTTGAGCCTCGTTAATGGGCTTTTGAAATAGATGTCGATATTATTAGTGAATAAGAAACAATGTCGTTTCTTATAATCATATATTATATCGCCAAAATGCAGTGGCATGTCATTGTAATTAAGATTTTTTTTTTGTCCTCTTTGATAGAATGCTTTCCGATTAATAGTAGAGATTTATAGAAGTTTTTTAACTGACTATATAATGGCAAAGTTTTTTAATATTTAACTAATATTGTTTCAATATAATTACATGGAAAATAATAAGAAAATGGTAATAAAAACAAAAAGTGTGGAGTTCATGCCGTTTTGGCTATCTCTAGCTGCGTTTCTAAATGCTAGCGCTTGGACCATTTATGCACTCATGCCCTTCGACCTATTCATGGCTGTAAGTTTTTTTTCCCCTCTATTTCTTTCATCAAAAATTATATGATTCACCTAATATAAAACTATACTTTTTATCATATATTATTAACCCAAATAAAGATGAAAAATATAAATCCAAAAATTATAAATGGGATTTATCATTTATGTAAAGTTTATATTTTTAATTTTTAATATTGTCTATTAAAAATATATTTACAATTATATGTTACTAGATGTTGACTCGCTCATACGCACGATTTTTAATTTGTTCTAATTTTTATATATATTGTTGATAAAAAAAACTTGTACTTTTAAAATTATTCGATGAAAAATATATCAAAAACATTTCTACCTCAACTTGGATTATATGTTTGTGGTATTTTGTTTCACATAATAAATAAATATACTGTACATTTATTATTTTCTTACGACGACGAATATATACAATTTATTCATTTATGTAGATTTTGATTTTACGAATATGATTTAAATATATCTCATAAACTATGTTTGATATTTTTTGACATGTCACAAAAATTACACGTATATCATAAATTAAACACTAATTAGCGAACTCAAATGAAAGATTTTAATTTTGGTAGTTTTTAAAAGGGTAAATAAAGCTTTTTAAATTTTGAAAGGGTGTAAATTTGTGAAAATATTGAATTAGGTGTAGTTTTGTGAAAGGAGGGTTGAAAGGGTGTAGTTTTGTGAATTTCTCTAAATTAAACTTTATTTGCTCTCATATCTATTATCATTCGTGATTTCAAATTCAATTTGTGATTTTTTATAATCTATTAAAAAAAAAATAGTGGAAATCATAATTTTTATTCAAAATTGATGTTAAAAATTTAAAATATAAGATTATACCTATATTTTAATTTGAAATTAAATTATAAAAATTATTTTACTTTATCAATAAATTAATCCGTATAATCTACTGAATAATTTTGTTTCTTTTTTTGTTTTCTATTTTTTTGGTGAAATTAAAAATGTTTTCCTCTTTTTAAACACTATTATTTTTTGTAAATATTTTCTTTGTAAAAATATTTTCCAATTAATAGTATAATGACGAATTTTCCTTTTTTTGTAGATACCAAATGGGATTGGATGTGTATTTGGGCTTGCCCAACTAATATTATATGGTAGTTACTATAAATCCACCAAAAAAATAATGGCAGAAAGACAAAAACAACCCGTCGGTGAGGTGGGATTATCCAGTGCGGTCAGTCACATTGGATCTGAGAAACTCGACAATATCAACCGACCAATCAACGTCGTTTGATTTGGTATTTTCTTTTGTTATTGACCGTCCGTTTATTGTAAATAAAGAGTCACGTGGGTCTGTGATCAAATTGATACCCATCACAATTCACAACTATTAAAAAATAAAAATAGAGGAATTCGTAAAATTACGCCCTTTCAATTTTTTTTTTATAAACTATATTTAATTTAATATTTTTATATATTTACACCATATCAAAATTTTAACTAGTTTTTTTAAAAATTACTAAAATTAATTTTTTTTTAGGGTAATTCTTATGAATACCACAAAAAAAAGTTTTTATAACACAATTAGCACAAATTTTGAAAAGTTTTACAAATAACATTAAAAACTTTTTTCTCATAAATACCACAAATCTTAAATTTTCAAAATTACACCCAAAATCTCCAAAAAACTATACCCTACCCCTTATAAACTATACCCTAAACACTATATAGCGAACCCAAATAAAAAAATTTAAAATCTAAAAGTGTTAAAACTCGTTTTTTGAGTTTGTGGTATTTTTGTAAACTAATACTTTTTTATTGTATTTTTCTATTTTTGTTATAAAAAACATTTTAATGGTATTTTTAAAACAAAAACTTATTTTGATGGTATTCTAAGGAATTTCTTTTTTTTATTTGGATTCGATAATTAGTGTTTATAATATATTATTAAAGAGGTAAGGTTGTGTGGATATGATTTATTTGAATTTATTTTTAATTGTTTATGTGTAGTTTTGAAAAATGATTACGAAATTATGTAATTTAATGAAATGTAATTTAAAATGTGTAATTTTGTAATTGTCGCTTAAAAATATACAAACAATCTCATCGATACGTATACATTTTTAAAATTGACCGTCAAAAACAAGGGAAAATCACTATTTAATTCCCAACTTTCAAAAATAAGACATTTTATTTATCAACTACGATTTAAGCCATTTTTCTCCAATTTCTACGCGTAAACCAATTAAATCCTTATAATCGTTGACCATGCCATTTTAAAGTCGTGTTAATTCGGTTACGTGTCTAATGATCGTCTAACGATCGTGGTTAATGTTTTGCTAAAACTAAAACAAAATTGACAAAAACTATATCATTTTAACTCTAAAAATTGAAAGTTTGGGAATTAAATGTGGAGTTTGGGAATAAAATAGAAGAAGGATTTTAATTTTGAGTTATTTAGTAAACTATGTACTTTTTACTTCTTAATTTGCAAATAGGGTCATTTTTTGTATTTGCATTTAGGTAATTTTTTATGTTGAAAAGTCAAAAATAACTCTGAACTTTCTGGTCAGGTCGTGTGAACATTCATGTATATGCGTGAACATTCATGTATTCGTATGAACATTCATGTTTTTCCTTCTAAAAAAATCATGACATTGTGTGAATATTCATGAACATGTGTGAATATTCATGAACATGTGTGAATATTTATGAACATGTGTGAATATTTATGAACATGTGTGAATATTCATGATAACATGTGAACATTCATAGTTTGATTAAATAATTCATGAAAAGATCTGAAATAGAAAATTTGTGAACATTCATGAACCTGTGTGAATACGCGGAGAGGTATATTAGTCATAAAAAAATAGAAGGAAGGAAAATCACTTAATTACCAATTTTAAAACACAAATAACCTTATTGCAAATTAAGGTCCAAAAATGTACATGATTTCCTAATTTGTTTCTTTATTTTTTGAGTCCATATATATCAAAGGAGTCGTAAAGAAGAAAAAACTTAAGGAATTAAAAGAAATCATTTGTAGTCCATCATCCCAGCCAGGGGCGAATCCACCTTGTTAGCACCAGGTGCAGCCTCACCGGATGGAAAATTAAAATTAGTTTGAATTTATAAAGATTTTTTTTTTGTCCATGTTGATATATTGTCTAATGCTCTCCATTCTCACATTCACGTTCTATAAAAACAAAGAAAAGCCTATAAGAAAATATTATTTCTATTGGTAAAAGGAAGTCCATTTCTGATGGTAACTCTTGTTTGGAGAAGTAACTTTTGTTTTATTTAATGCAAATGTTTTGAGAATTTTTTTTTAATATTTATGCACCGGATGAAAATAATTCAATTTTTTTTTTTAATATTTATGCACCGGATGAAAATAATTCCTAGATTCGCCACTGATCCTAGACTAACAAAGAATGGATCAAGGTTAGTGTATTTCTTTTTTTCTCAATAAATACTCAAAATTAAATCCAAATAAACCCTACCCACACAATCCTACCCCCTTAATACTATACCCTAAACACTAATTAGCGAACCCAAATGAAAAGATTTTAATTTTGGTAATTTTTTAAAAGGTGTAAATATGTGAAAAAATTGATGATTTGCTTATTTTTATGAATCTAGTTTTACATTTTGAGAAGGATTTTGTACATGAGATATGAATATATATATATATATATATATATATATATATATGTGACAAAACTAAAATTATTCTACCGCAAGTTTGCCAACTATTCAAAATATAGATAGGTCACAAATGGTGAATGGTGACAAAAGATGCTTGGATGTTTGTAACTATTTGAATTAGGTGCTGAAAAAAATTAAGATTTGCCATTTTATAAACCTCAAAAATTATCTAAACTTTGGTGGACTAAACTATTCTTAATGAATATATTAATTTGTTCCATCATCACAATTTTCCAATGTCATTCTTCATAATATTGTAGAATTATCTAAACTTTGGTGGACTAAACTATTCTTAATGAATATATTAATTTGTTCCATCATCACAATTTTTCAATGTCATTCTTCATAATATTGTAGAATTATCTAAACTTTGGTGGACTAAAGTATTCTTAATGAATATATTAATTTGTTCCATCATCACAATTTCTCAATGTCAATCTTTTCATAGTATTGTAGAAAATAAAGATTACTTTGTTTATAGTGTTTCTCAATTAATAACTAAGATTGCATTCATCAAATTCATGAATTTTGATGAGATATTTTTATACGTTTAAACAAATAAACACAACCATGGTGGAAAAAAAACAAGAACATTAACTAAAAAACCCAAAAAACAAGAAAAACAAAACAAAACACCAAAGATATGGTAGTAGAGAAAGAGCCAATATAAAACACTTTTGGTAGGGTTAGTTCGAAGAGGATCGAGCCCATTCCATGACTTGCCGGTTCACCCCAAAGATTTAACCGGTTTGCTTTTGAAGAATCATAAACCACCCGGTTAAGTAAACTTGCAAGGAGTGAACATTCTATTTCTAAACTATTTTTGGTGAAACTTTTCGGTTCCCCATTTGGTTTCAATCTTAAACTTCCATGGTTAAAAGTGGGGGAGAAGGAGCTTTTGTTATTCTCCTTGTTGTCTTTATATAGGCAATATTTTTGGTAAACTATATTGACTTTAAAAGAGAAAGACACCTAATATCGTAAAAAATGTTGTTGAAATATAATATAAGTTATCGTGAGATTATAAATATATTATTTATAAGATTTGGTTTTAAAATATTATAAAATGTTTATTTACTTTTATATTTCATGAAAATATCATATTTCATAAACTAAATCGGTAACCAAGTTTCGTATTCCATATAACAACTAGATTTTTTGATCCACGCCACACGCGGAGTATAAATTTATAAATATATTATATAAAAATATACATAAATATTTATAATTTTCGGCATATAATTATTTAAAATAAATGTGAAATTGTTTTTAACCCGTTTTCAACCGGTTAATCAATTTTAACCTATTTTCAACCGATTAATCCCCAAATCGGTACAATGCCAATTGAAATTTAAACTATCGTGGATTAAAGCCAATTATGATGATTGAACAAATCAATGATTTTTATAAACCCATTTAACTCTTCAAAACACAAAAGACTTATTTATATGTAGTGTTTCACCTAACATGTAGTTTTTACTATCAATGTAGGACTTTTTCAAAAAAAAAATTCTTTTGTAACTCATATTTTATGAGTTTTTTTTATTTTCATTCAAATTATCAAAAAATTAGTTAAATTAGGACTTAACCCGCAATATCGCAGGGTTAATATTCATTTGATTGTTAAATTAAATTAAATTTACATTTTAGTAATATAAAACATTTTGGGAGAATCACAAAACTACACCATTTGAATTACATTTCACAAAACTACACCATTTCAAAATTACTTCACAAAACTACACCTAAACACTCAAAATTAAATCCAAATAAACTATACCCACACAATCCTACCCCCTTAATATTATACCCTAAACACTAATTAGCGAACCCAGATGAAAATTTTTTAATTTTGGTAATTTTTAAAAGGGTGAATCAAGCTTTTAAAATTTTGAAAAGGTGTAAATTTGTGAAAATATTGAATTAGGTGTAGTTTTGTGAAGGGATGGTTGAAAGGGTGTAGTTTTGTGAATTTCTCAAACATTTTTATATCAATTTATAACATATATTAAGGTGTTTTTTGTTTTAGGTATTATTATCTAAACATAAAATATAATTTAGCATAATTTAACCATTTGGTTTAACTCATTTTTATTATATAAATATATTTATATTTTTCATGTATTATATAACCCGTGTAAATATTATTCGGTACAAATTATTTATGTTTTATTTAATCAATTTAACTAAAAATGAATTGAAGATAAAAAAGGATTAAGATTTTAATTAAAAAATATTAATCCATTTATAAAAAAATATTGAAAATATTTTATTGTTATAATCTCTATATATTTAAATGATTTTTACGTATACAAAAAATAAATGATTTTAAAATAGTTCAATCATGGATTATGATCGATTTAAACCACCATACCACATTATTATTTTTGTTATTCTGTCTATATTTTTTTCTTCTAATTTTTTTTTTCGATTTCGGTTATGCATCTTAATTATTTGGATCATTTTACACTTAATGAATTTTTGAGATTATTACTATTTCCAATGACATTTTATGTAATGTTTTTACATTTTCAAGGTTATTTTTAAATATGTACTCCTAAAATGTTAATATAGAGATAAAATGCTTTAGTATCGGCAAAAAACCTTTATCATAGTAGAAGATAACAATATAAAATATTATTTTTAGGTATTTATTGTTGGGAGAATCACAAAACTACACTATTTTAATTACATTTCACAAAACTACATCATTTTCAAAATATTTCACAAAACTACACCTAAACACTCAAAATAAATTCAAATAAATCATACCCACACAATCCTACCCCCCAATACTATACCCTAAACACTGATTAGCGAACCCAAATGAAAAGATTTTAATTTTGGTAATTTTTAAAAGGGTAAATCAAGCTTTTAAAAGGGTGAATCAAGCTTTTAAAAGGGTGAATCAAGCTTTTAAAATTTTGAAAGGGTGTAAATATGTGAAAAAATTAAATTATGTGTAGTGTTGTGAAGGAGGAGTTGAAAGGGTGTAGTTTTGTGAATTCCTCTTTATGGTTTAATCATAAAGTTATTTACGATAAAATATTGGATGAATTAGTTAGCGGATAATTTCGATATCGAAAATGAGTAAAATGAGCGATTAATAGTAGGGACAATTAAAAAATTATACCTTTTTAATTACATTTCACAAAATTTCAAAGACATTTTTCAAAACTACATCTAAACACTCAAAATTAAACCCAAATAAATCATACGTATACAATTCTATTTTTTTAATATTATACCCTAAACACTAATTAGCGAATCTAAATAAAAATATTTTAATTTAGGTAAATCAATCATTTAAAATTTTCAAATGATGTAAATATGTAAAAATATTGAATTAAGCGTAGTTTTGTGAATAAATGATTGAAATGGTGTAGTTTTGTGATTTCCTCTTAATAGTATGGATAATATGATTATATTCATATGTACAATTGCTATACATTGCAAATATGCTACTTAATTTTTGATTCTTCTATGGATAAACTTCATGAAAATTTAAGAAGAAAAAAACGAAAATTTTCTGTACCCTTTCTTTCTTGTGTTTTTGTTTAATATTTTTAGTAACAAACTAACAATAGTACACATGAGTAGATTTCCAACAATTATGCCACCAAACACCTCTGCAATCTACTGCTCTTCTTACAATTATTGGAGGGTAATAATTTAAAATGCGCCCTATTTACTAATTTTACAATTATTTATCTATACAGTGCAAAATAAAATAAAAAGTGTAGATAAATTACTAAACACAATTATTTGTCAACTGCAAAACCAATAATAAAGCGATGAGTGCTTGTGAGGGAGGGACCCAATCTCTTCTTTAATTTTAGTGGATCACAACAACAAACTGCCTGTTTATTCATCTTTTATTTAATTATTCTGTAATATAGTGAAATGCTGACTCTATGTCCACTAGTAACAACTAAAAAGCATTATAACAAAAAAAAAATAAGTGAAAAGCATAAAGTAAAATTACTATTAGTTCTATGTATAACTTTTCCTTTATACTTTGTCGTCACACATTTTTTGTTTTTTCTCTCCAGTTTTTTTAAAATTAGACTATATTTAGTTGATTTGATAATAAAATGTAACAAAAAAAATTTATGGGCCAACTCTACTTTAGAAGTGGAATCATGTTAACAGTTCTACATGTACTTAATTCTACTTTCAAGAAACAATTATATGATAACAAGAAATATAAATATATCTGTTAAAAAAAACTATATATATATATATATATAATGGGGAAGTGACCTTGGTCTATTGACATACATAAGTCAACATGAGACATGTACCACCACTCCACCCGGGATCGAATCTCAGTGCCTACGTCAGTGTTGAGTTTTGGTGATGATTAATCAGCTAAACCGGGAAGGCACTAAACCGGACAGGTATAGTCAATTGAGACTTGGTTCAGGATTGGAGTTGGTTTAATTCCGGTTTAGTTATTAGTCTCATGGTTTACGGTTTTCACCGATTATTCTCCTTGTAGCTAAACATAGTTTATAAAGCTATGCTCATGTAATCTCAGCTCAATAATCACCTGTGATATTGAGAGAGAAAGAGTTCTTGTATTGTTCTTGTGATAAGGGATTTTCTTGCCTTGCGGGCTCCGGAGTTTTTACCCAAATCGGGTTTCTCTGGGTTAACAAAAATTCTCTGTGTGTTGTTCTTTAGATTAGGGTTTGATACAATCATCATCAAAGAGTTAATCGGAGAGCTACGATCAAATTGGTTAAGCTTTTAACCGTAACAAGTGGTATCAGAGCCATGGAGAAGACGAAGCTCGCGAAGTCGCGAATCGAGGTAGAACGATTCGATGGTAAGGGCGATTTCTCACTGTGGAAGAAAAGGATGCTTGCGCATCTATCAGTGATGGGTCTTAAGGATGTTCTTCAAGATCCGGTCAAATCAACGGTGGCGGTTCCGATGAAGAAAGATGAAGATGCAGAAACCTACAAAGAACGGATTCAAATCTATGAATCTGAAAGAGCAGAGAGATCCGAGAAAGCGATGAACCTAATCATCCTCAACGTCGGCGATCACGTCCTGCGCAAGATCGAAGGATGTACAGACGCTACATCAACATGGACTACACTAGAAAGGTTGTATCTTTCTAAAACTTTACCCAATAGAATCTATTTACAACATAAGTTCTATACGTTTAAGATGAAAGATTCACAATCTATTGATGAAAACATTGATGATTTCTTGAAGATAGTATCTAATCTCTCAAGTGTTAATGTTTCTGTGTCAGAGGAGGTCCAAGCTATCTTGCTGTTGAACTCTTTGCCGCAACCCTACAACAACTTAAAGGAGACACTGGAGTATGGAAGAGAAACGCTATCTCTTGAGGAGGTTACCAGTGCAGCCAAGTCCAAGGAGCTGGAGCTTAAAGAATCAAAGGAGTCAAGCCCAGCACGGAAGGATGGAGAAGGTCTGTTTGCAAGAGGAAGGTCAGATAAAAGGGAACAACATAACCCAAGATCAAATGGGAACAGAAGAGGATCCAGATCTAGATCAAGATCAGGATCAAGGATCACCTGCTGGTTTTGCAAGAAGGAAGGTCATGCTAAGAAAGACTGCTATGCTAGGAAAAGACAGTTTGGTGACACTGAACCTGCAGAAGCTGCCGTGGTCATAGAACTCATAGAAGGGCCATCTGCTTTGAATGTCTCTGAAAATTGGCATCATGAGAAGTGGGTCCTGGACTCTGGATGTTCATACCACATGACTTGCAGAAGAGACTGGTTTGACACTTTTCAAGAGCTCAATACAGGACAGGTGTTACTGGGGGATGATTACTCAGTTGATGTTCAAGGCATAGGTACTGTGAAGATAAAGGCATATGGAGGATCAGTGAAAACACTCACAAATGTGAGATACATCCCCAAGTTAAGAAGGAACCTGATATCCACAGGGACACTTGACGTGTTAGGCTTTATGCACTCAGGAGGAAAGGGCAGAACCAAGTACTACATGAATAACAAGCTGGGTTTATCAGGTACTCTAAAGGGTTCACTATACATGTTGGACGGTGAGACAATCACAGGACAAGCAAATGTGGCTACTCAGAAGAAGACCAAGAAGGATGATGAAAAAGAGTTATGGCATAGAAGATTAGGACATCTGAGCATGAAGGGTCTTCAGGTTTTAGCATCAAAAGGAATTCTTGACAAGAGAAGAATAGGTAACCTGGAGTTTTGTGAAAGCTGTGTTATGGGAAAGCATAAGAGGTTAAGCTTTCATGAAGGGAAACATGACTCAGGAGATGTTCTTAAGTATGTTCATTCTGACTTGTGGGGGTCTCCAAACGTAACACCAAGCCTTTCTCGAAACAAGTATTTTCTCGTCTATAATAGATGACTGTTCTAGAAAGGTTTGGGTGTACTTTCTGGTCACAAAGGGAGAGGCTTTCAGCAAGTTCAGTGAATGGAAGACTCTAGTGGAGAATCAGGTAAATAAGAAGGTGAAGTTTCTAAGGACGGACAACGGGCTAGAATTCTGCAACTCTGAGTATGACAACTTGTGCAAGCGATGCGGGATTGAAAGACACAAGACACTGCTCATACACACCTCGACAAAATGGTGTAGCTGAGCGTATGAACAGAACTATAATGGAAAAAGTGAGGTGCCTCTTAGATGAATCTGGCTTAGAGGAAGTGTTCTGGGCTGAAGCTGTGTCAACCGCAGTATACTTGATAAATAGAAGTCCAGCATCTGCCATTGATAACAGAATTCCAGAAGAAGTATGGCTGGGCAGGAAGCCTGGCTACAAACACCTGAGAAGGTTTGGATCTATTGTGTACATCCACAAAGATCAGGGAAAGCTGAAACCAAGGGCTGTGAAAGGAATCTTCACAGGGTACCCCTCAGGAACTAAAGGATACAGAGTATGGTTGTTAGAAGAGCAGAAATGCGTCATTAGCAGAAATGCTTTGTTCAGAGAAGATGAAGTGTATAAAGACCTGAAGAAGAAAGAAGCCAAGGAAGAATCATCAGACATAGCTGAAAAAGAGAAAAGTGGAACTCAAAGTGAAACAGACTTGACTGAAATAAAGAGAAAGGAGCCTGAAGTTTCAGGTGGAGAAGTTTCACATGATCAGACAATTTCAAGCAGTTCTGAAAGTGATGAGGAAGAAGAGGATCTCACTAATTATCAGCTAGCAAGAGACAGAACAAGGAGAGTAGTAGCACCACCCTCAAGGTATGATGATTATGATATCGCAGCCTTTGCTCTCTGCGTCTCAGAGGCTTTGTTTGTAGAAGAACCAAGAGACTACAATGAAGCCATGAGTTCACCTGATTCAGAATACTGGAATGAAGGCATGGGTGAAGAAATGGGTTCCCTGAGTAAAAATGGAACATGGGTATTAGTAAGAAGACCAAAGGATAAGAAAGTGATTGGTTGTAAATGGGTTTACAAACTGAAGCCAGGAATACCAGGGATTGAGAAGCCAAGACATAAAGCTAGGCTGGTAGCAAAAGGGTACTCACAGAGAGAAGGCATGGACTATCAGGAAGTTTTTTCACCAGTTGTGAAACATGTGTCTATCCGGCTAATGCTCTCAATTACAGTAAACTTTGACATGGAACTTGAACAATTGGATGTTAAGACGGCTTTCCTGCATGGAGAAATAGATGAAGAGATCTTCATGGAGCAACCAGAAGGCTTTAAGACTAAAGGGAAAGAGAACTATGTCTGCCTTTTGAAGAAGTCCCTCTATGGACTTAAGCAAGCACCAAGGCAGTGGAACATCTGTTTTGATGGATTCATGATCAGTCAAGGGTTCACCAAAAGTGAGTATGATCATTGTGTTTATTTCAGGAAGATATCAGAAGGGAACTACATTTACCTCCTGCTATACGTTGATGATATGTTGGTAGCTTCAAAAGATGTTAATGAGATCAAAAGGGTGAAGGAGGCTGCTGAGTAATAGATTTGAAATGAAAGATCTAGGTCCAGCCAAAAGGATTCTAGGAATGGATATCACCGAGAGATCGTGAAGCTGGAGTATTGACTTTGTCTCGGTCGGGATACATCAAAAAGGTTATTGGAGTGTTTAATATGTCCGATGCTAAGGCGGTTAACACACCGAGTAGGAGCTCGGTTTAAGCTATCGGCGTTGAAGGCTAAAGAAGAAGAGACAGAGATGAAGAACATCCCATATTCAAATGTTGTTGGTAGTATAATGTATGCTATGATTGGCACTAGGTGTGATCTAGCACATGCTGTTGGTTTGGTCAGCGGATACATGAGCAAGCCAGGGCTAATTCATTGGTCTGCAGTCAAATGGGTGCTTAGGTACCTGAAAGGAACTCAAGACTTGAAGCTGCATTTCAGAAAGAATAAAGACTTTAAGGTGGAGGGCTTTTGTGACTCAGATTTTGGGTCAGATTTAGACAAGAGAAGATCAACAACAGGTTATGTGTTCAAAGCTGGGGGTAACACCATCAGTTGGAGATCAGGACTTCAGCATGTAGTGGCTCTATCAACAACCGAAGCAGAGTACATGGCTTTAGTTGAGGCAGTGAAGGAGGCTATATGGCTGAGAGGGTTAACAGAAGAATTAGGTTTTGGTCAAGACACAGTTGAGATATGGTGTGACTCTCAAAGTGCAATGGGTTTGGCAAAGAACAATGTGCATCATGAGAGAACAAAACATATGGACAGGAAGTTACATTTCATCCGTGACATCATTGCTCAAGGAGACGTCAAGGTATCAAAGATTCCTACTTCTATTAATCCTGCAGACATTCTAACAAAGGTGGTCCCAGTGAAGAAATTTGAAGAAGCTCTTAAGGAGCTTGGTATAGTTAAATGCTAAGGCATTTGAGGCTACCCGGCAAGTACATGAGTGCACAGAAGGATAAGTGCAGGTTAAGCTGATTGTCATCAAGGTGGAGATTGTTGAGTTTTGGTGATGATTAATCAGCTAAACCGGGAAGGCACTAAACCGGACAGGTATAGTCAATTGAGACTTGGTTCAGGATTGGAGTTGGTTTAATTCCGGTTTAGTTATTAGTCTCATGGTTTACGGTTTTCACCGATTATTCTCCTTGTAGCTAAACATAGTTTATAAAGCTATGCTCATGTAATCTCAGCTCAATAATCACCTGTGATATTGAGAGAGAAAGAGTTCTTGTATTGTTCTTGTGATAAGGGATTTTCTTGCCTTGCCGGGCTCCAGAGTTTTTACCCAAATCGGGTTTCTCTGGGTTAACAAAAATTCTCTGTGTGTTGTTCTTTAGATTAGGGTTTGATACAATCATCATCAAAGAGTTAATCGGAGAGCTACGATCAAATTGGTTAAGCTTTTAACCGTAACAGTCAGTGTAGTAATGGCTAATGGGCCGGCCATTTGTGACCCAAATGTTGATAAAAAAAAATATAATTTTGGGAAACAAAAGAGTGGGACACGTCAATAAACCAATTAATTGATATAATTATGATTTATGATCCATTTTAACTTTATAAGATAAGCTTTTAGAAAGCATGAAGTCCTACCATTCATTAATAATAGTTGCAGCCTGGCCATGGTTCAACTCCTTGTATTTAGTACTTATGTTAATACGAGATAATTATGTCTAAATCTTATAATTGTAGGTCATGCCTCATGCAAATTTAATATCGTTTCTATAAGAATTAAATATTGTTGCATAATAGGTGTAGAATAATATGTTGTTAAACCAAAAAGGTGGTGGCTTAGCGACAGTACAAGCACATTTCTTCTCTTTTGTTTATGTTTCAATCTTAATGTGACAACTTTAACATTGGTGTGAGATTTTAACTTTAACACAATTTTTAGTTGATGAGATACAATCCTAACTAAGAGTAGATTATGGTTTATTTTACTTCATAACTAACTAATTAAAAGTTCATCCACCTTATTGTTATTTTTACGTTAAAATATCAAAAGCAAAGCATAGAGGTCACATATTCGAATAACACGTGAGACGGAACCATATAACGTGTTCGAGTTCTGGCTATGAGAGGATTATATGTTTTATGACTTAATCTCTTTATTTAGTTATCAAAAGGAAAATTACCTAATCGAAACGATCAAATTCGTGATATTTATCGAAAAATGTTTGAAATGGAGGTAAAATTATAGAGAGCTATACGAAAAGGAGAGGTTCACTCGAGTTTTCTCTTTGAGCAATAACTTTATCAATTTAATTTTCTTGTCTTTATACATTTCATACCATATTGCATTGTCCAAAAATTAATTGACTAGGAGATGACCACATGTTTACTTAGTAATAAAGTTTATGATATATGTGTTATCGTCACAAAAAGACTACATACATAAGAGAACCGAAGAAGAAAGTAGTAAAATATCATGATTCTCATAAGATATTGCATAAAGTGCGAGACACTAACAAACTATTACCGAAAATATGTAACTAGGTGACGTAGCAAAACTCAATAATTAATAAATACCAATGACGGGTTGGCTGAGTCGGTTAAGTGTATTATCAAAGGCGGGTCGCGGGCCTAGGAGATTATAAGTTTCGGTCCAAAACCACCTGATTTAACAAAAAAAAAATTAATATTTCCGAACAAATTTTCTGTTATTCATCCCACAAAACATTTAGAGGGGTGTATTGAATAAACATTTGAAGTGATTTGATTTTCAGTGAGTTTTTAAATGATTTGGGTGAAAGTTGTAGAGATTTGATATTAAAATTCTTTACGATCACAGTTAAAACCATGAGATTTGATTCTTTGTATTTTTAACTAAGAAATGTTAGATGGTTTCCGGGAATCACCTAAAATCCACAATATAATCTTTTTATCAATAACAATAGATTTGATGATAGATTTTCAAATCATTTGTCCAATAATAGTGAATTTTAAAAGGTTTTTATGTTCTTTGACTTTTGATGAGTTTTTGTAGGATTTTGAATGATTTTGATAAGTATGAAATTTTTTATGGTGTTTTATCAAAAGTCTCTAAATCTCACCTAAAATCATGTGATTTGAAATTTTGTATTCAAATAAAGATTTTGTGTTCTTTAAATTTTTATGAGTTTTTGTACGATTTTGAATGATTTTGATAAGTTATGAATTTTTTATGGTGTTTTATCAAAAATCTCAAAATCTCACATAAAACCATGTAATTTGAGATTTTGTATTTTTAACTAAAAGAATCAGCTAAAATCCACTAAAATCATTTAAAATCACTTAAAATCCATCACTTAAAATATTTCCAATAACAATAGATTTCAAGATACATTTTCAAATCACTATTCCAATAACACGGAATTTTATAAGACTTTTTTAAAATTGTTGTTTGAATAACATATGATTTGAGATTTTAACACAAATCACAAAAAAATCCATAGTTAAATACATCCCCTTAATTTTTGAGATATTACGCCATAAACTAATTTATAAGTATTTTTCAGAGATTTGTTAGTATTTATAATTCGGTACACAAAACATGAGAGAATTTTATAAATACACACGTTACAAACAAATTACATACAAATAAACAATACCATCTTGTGGTAACTTGAAGCAACATCACGTTGAATACATTATTACAATCTTAACACACAAACAGTTTTAAACCCAAACGAAAAAACATGCACACACACATTACACATACACACATTATATATTTATATTAGTAACATTCATATAATTTAATATCCATCCTTAGTCGAAAATAATCATCGCCTTGAAAAGTATCGGTCGTGAACGTAACAACCCCGCGAGACATGAGAAAATCACCAGTCCCACCAATTATCGCTAGATCCCTAGTTGGCTCCGTATGCGGATTCGCATCCATTACTACCAATGTCCCTTTGTGTTGCGTTGAGTTGAACATCAATGTGAAAGCAAACCACGAGCCAAACATTTTCTTCTTGTTGTAGAAGTAGAAACCTTGGGCTCGAGCCACGGGCTCAGAAAGGTAGTTTTGGTCAATTGTGAGAGGGTTATCGAAGATTATAAACTTTCCATAATTAAAATGTCCTAATCCGAAAGGTTTAAGGATTGCTGCTGATGTGGCATTAGCCTCGTTATCACCTTTGTCTAAAATGTCGTGGAAATGGAGGACGAAACGCTTGCATGGTTTTTTCAGATTGATTGATTTTCGGACCGATGAAACGGTATTAGAGATTAGAGAAATGAATATGAGAAAGAACAATATGGTTGTGAATATTTTCTTAGAGATTTGATTTGCCATGGTTATGATGTTTAGTAGAAATGATTAGTACTGTTGATTTTTAGATAAGAAGAGGGGTATTTCAAACCCTATTTATATACATAATTTGTGTATACAATTTTTAGGTTTGAACATGGTTTTGTATATAATTGGTTGGTATGTATATCTTTTGTTTTAGGCTTTATTGCCAAAGTCTAATAGATTAAAATAGGATTTGAGATTAATTATGTGAGGGAAATTAATAAATTGTTTCATGGGACAACTACTATATTTATCTCACAATTATTAAAAGATAAACCTAACAAAAGTAAGCCTTATTTTAAAACTTAAAAGTTTAAAATATAGTAGTTGTCTTTATGACACTGTATATAAAAGTAGATATATATATATATATTAACTTTATGACACTGTATATAAAAGTTTAGACACATGGGTGGATATATTTTCATAAGTGTGGTTGATAATATTTAATTATCCACTAGTGATTTTGTACTTATAGAACGGCTAGCTACCCTAATCAACTAAAACCCATTTACACGTTCTACCTAAAAGAATATTTGTTAACTAAATCACTAAATCACACGTTCTACCTAAAAGAATACACGTTCTACCTAAAAGAATATTTGTTAACTATAAGAGTATTGCATATTTCCACGGGGGCATGCAGTGGCAGAGGTAGTGTGTATTGAGGTGGGTCAATTGACCCATATGAAATTTTAAAAAGAGGAATTCACAAAATTATACATTTTCAATCTTTATTGGGAGAATTAGAAAACTACACCATTTGAATTACATTTCACAAAACTACACCATTTCAAAAATACTTCACAAAACTACACCTAAACACTCAAAATTAAATCCAAATAAATCCTACCCACACAATCCTACGCCTTTAATACTATACCCTAAACACTAATTAGCAAACCTAAATGAAAAGATTTTAATCTTGGTAATTTTTTAAAGGGTAAATCAACCATTTAAAATTTTGAAAGGATGTAAATATGTAAAAATATTAAATTAGGTATGGTTTTGTGAAATAAAGATGAGGAATTCACAAAACTACACCATTTCAACCATTCCTTCACAAAACTACACCTAATTCAATATTTTCACAAGTTTACACCATTTTAAAAATTTAAAAGCTTGATTTATCCTTTTAAAAATTATCAAAATTAAAATATTTTCACTTGGGTTCGCTAATTAGTGTTTAGGGTATAGTATTAAGGGGGTAAGATTGTGTGGGTAAGGTTCATTTGGATTTAATTTTGAGTGTTTAGGTGTATTTTTGTGAAGTATTTTTGAAATGGTGTAGTTTTGTGAAATGTAATTCAAATGGTATAGTTTTGTGATTCTCCCTTTAAAAATTGGTTTAGTGTGTATTGATTTTTATGTTGACCCTCCTTTAATTTAATTATTGACCCATATCAATTTCAGTTCAATTAAAATTCACTAATAAATTAAATATTAAAAATATAAATCTAATAACATTTATGATAAATAATTTTAACACAAAGATAAGTTTATGAAAGCAAATAAATCTTAATTAATAATAATCTAATGAGACCACAGAACAAAACTATTTACCTTTTCTCTTCTTTTTGTTTCTTTATTTTATAAAAGTGTTTTAATTTTTTTACTATTTGTGTACCAAGTTTAGAGTTGTTTAATGTTTACAATCGTATTGGTCTAGTTAGTTTTATTGAAAAACTTGCGTGATTAACGATCTTATTATATAAAGGAGAGCGCGTAAAATTATAACTCACCATATCGTGACACGTGTCACATTTAATTTAGATCGTGACATTTGTCATTTTTAAAATAAGTAATCTTCTTAAAAAAATGAATAAAAGAAGAAGGAAAAATGGAAAATTTTAAAAATGGAAAATTTAAAAAATGAAAAATGGAAAATTTAAATTATTTTAAAAGAAGAAAAAAAGAAGGAAAAAACCTTAAAAAATGAAATTTAATAAAATGAAACTCATTATTTTTAGAAAGGAGAAAAAAGAAACTAACTAATCTCTAATTAGTTTAGTATATAAAAAAGGCAACTAAAACACATTACTCTAATTTGTTTTGTATATAAAAAATGAAACATATTAAAAAAAATAATCCTTCGCCGTGATTACGCGAGGATCCGCGTAAACCGGGAATCTTATTATATAAAAGTGAGCGCGTTTAACGTGAGCTCGACACGTATGCAAAATTATAACTCACCAGATCGTAACATTTGTAATGGTCAGTTGAGATCGTGACATGTGTATTAAATTTGATACTTATACATTTTATAAAATGGAAACTTAACAATATTGAGAAAAAAAAGAAATAAGGAAAATAATCAAAACTAAAAAACTTAACATTAATTATCAAATAATTAAAAATAAAATAATCACAAATAAGGAAAATAACATAGAAAAAGAGAAATTTAACAATATTTTTAAAAATAATCAATAAAAACAAAATAATTAAAAATAAGAAAAAATAAAAACGTAAAATTATTTGAAAAATAAAGAAAATCTCTATGATAACTTATTTCTTATCCTCATGGATCCACTATCTAATTATTAATTTAAAATAATTTTTTTTTCATGTAATAACAAAAGCAATGTAATAAAACAAAAATGTGTTATTTTATTTCTTAATTGTTGGAAAAAGTAAAAATCAATTATTTACTATTACATGATATGTTGTTGTGTATCTTTTATATTATTTGTTAATAAAATAACGGGTATAATATTAGTTTCCATTTAAATCTAACTATAACTATACAAATTTAATAAAATTATTAATATATAATTATAAAATGTTTTTATGTAATTTGTCCGCGTATTACGCGGGATTTCATCTAGTATAATATAAAAAGATTCTAAATTGCGAGTGTGTATCGAATACTTCTTTCAAATGTATATATTTGTGACTATATTCACAAATTTTTATAAACTTATATAGTTTTTGAGGTAAAAAAACTATTTTTAGCTTATCAATTTAAAGAAAAAATTGACATTTGTTAATTAAAATCCTAGTTCCGCCACTGAGAGCACCCGAATACTTTTAAATTTTTTGTTTTTGTATTATCTTTAACTACTAATAAAATTAAACAGTTTTCTCACAAAAAAAATTATATTGTATTGTAATAAAAATTTATTATGACCCTGGTGAATCAAAATCATGGTTCCGCCAAAGGGGGCATGCATAGAGAAAATCAAAATATGATTACAAAATAATAATAATAATAAACTACACATAATATAAACTATATGAATGTGAATTAAATTTGAATGTGAGTTGTATTTTTCGTATTTTTAAAGTATTAATATTTACCAATCTTTTTTTTGGGTCGAAGATTGACCAATCATATCACAAATTTTAAAACCAATCATAAAGTAACATATTAAAATTTGTACTATGTCGTTTTAAAATATTTGAAGATGACAATAAATATTTTATTCCCTCTTACACTAAACTTAATAATTCAGTTTTTAAAAAGCATAAACTAAAGTAAAGCTTCATTATTGTAGATATACTAATCTTGGTGAATGACTAATTCTCTCTATTGCTTTGCATGTAAGGAAATTAATCCACATTAGCTAATTAAGAACTCAAAACGTTTTACTCCCTCCATTTTTAAAAGTTTGTTGTTTTACGTTTTTCACATAGATTAAGAAACTACCTAAATGACTAATATTAATTGCATATTTTCAATGAATACACATTAAAACTAACAGTTCATTAATATCAATAAATAAAACTATATTGATATGAATAAAAAAATGATGTAATAAAATTTTTTAAAAAAAAAATATGAGTAAAAAATCAAACATTTTAAAACAAAATATTTTTCTAAAACATCAAATAAATAAAAACAGATGGAGTATATTCTAAAACAAACAAATATACAATCATAAGTTTTCTTGATCTTGAGTTTAAGGATTCAAATTCAATGCACATTATAAAAAAACACAAAGCAAATTAATTACCCTCTCCATTTTATAATAGTTGATGTTTTAGGCAAATTTTTTGTTTCAAATTAGTTGTTGTTCTCAATTTTTAATGTAAAAAATAACTTTATCAACTAGGATTTAACCCCTGGCACACCACAAGTGTATGTTTTCTAAAATAAATAGATGTATATATCTATAATTTAACAATTTATAATATAATTTTTGTTGCATTTAAAAAATAATAATGTATATTAAAATAGGAGGAAAAAGTAGCAAATAGTATATACTATATATATATGAAATATTGTTGCCATTGTTTTTATGAAGTTTTTTGAGGGGTTGTAGTTTTTGTTTGTTATGTGATTTGTGTAGCAAAAGTTTAGGGTTAAGCAAAATTTGGTGACCAAGTTTGTTTCAATTTTGGAAACTTAATTGATTTAGAATATAATTGGTAAAAATTTATAATGATATACTTCATTTATTAATTTTCGAATCATTTTCTTGCCAAATTATCATTTTAACGTCGTATTCATTTTCTTGCCAAATTTGTAATGATATACTTCCTTTGTAATGAATCTTCCTTTATTAATGTCGTATTAAGAATATCATTTCGAAAACAAAAATATTATTGGTAATATATTCATTTTAACAATTAATTAAAGGAATCAACATTTACTCAATAGCCTATTTTGATTATCGTAGGAAAGAAATATAATATTTTTATTTGAAAATTATTGCTTTCTTACTAAGAAAATTATTTGTTTCCTAAAAAAAAGTTATCGGTTACTAATAATATTGTTTATTAGTTTTCGTAATGATATTGTTTTCCTACTTTGAAAATTGGTAATGATATATATTGTTTTCCTATTGTTTGTATTGTTTGAAAATTATTTTTTTAGACCTTTAAATTTTTTTAATCATGTATTAAAGCAATGACATGAATTGTAAATAATTGAGTATTTTTGGGTAAATTCAAATTAGTACTTCAAAAATAATAATATAGATTTAATTTTCTTGTCTATACATTTCATACCATATTGCATTGTCCAGAAATTAATTGACTAGGAGATGACCACATGTTTATTTAGTAATAAAGTTTATGATATACTTCCCTCTATTTTTTATCATAGGATTTTCTAGTTTTTCAGATATAATAAACAAACATATTAAAATATATTATTTTTTGTGATTTATAATTTCCAACAACTCTAAATCAGTAATGTTTAGTTATTTTTCTTGAATTCTATAATTTATCATTAACAATTGTATATATAAAAGTGAGAAAATCCATCTTTTAAAACCAAATATTTTCAACAAAAATCCTATATTAAAAAACGGAGGGAGTATGTGTTATCGTCACAAAAAGACTACATACATAAGATAACCGATGAAGAAAGTAATAAAATATCATGATTCTCACGAGATATTGCATAAACTGGGAGACACTAACAAACTTATACTGATCATACGTAACTAGGTGACATAGCAAAACTTAATATATACCAATAACTAATTGCCTCAGTCACTTAAGCGTATTATCAAAGGATAGTCGCGGATCTAGGGGATTATGGGTTTCGGCCCATAGCTACATGATTTAACAAAAAAAGTAATATATACCTACAATTTTTTCTGTAATTCCTCCCACAAAACATCTAGAGGGGTGTATTGAATAAACATTTGTTATCATTTGATTTTAAAAAAAGTTTTTAAATGATTTGGGTGAATATGAAAGTTGCAGTGATTTTATATTAAAATTATCTATAATCCTAAAACCATGAGATTTGATTCTTTGTATTTTTAACTATGAAATCATAGGTGGTTTCGGGAAATCACCTAAAATCCAAAATTTAAGTTTTTCCAATAACAATAGATTTCATGATAGATTTTCAAATTATTTGTCCAATAATAGTTTATTTTAAAAGGTTTTTGTTTTCTTTGAGTTTTGATGAGTTTTGTAGGATTTTGATAAAATATGGAATTTTTTTTATGGTGTTTTATCAAAATTCTCAAAATTTCACCTAAAACCATGTGATTTGAGATTTTGTATTTTTAACTCAAAAAATCAACTAAACACATTGAAACTAAAATCACTTCAAATCCATCACTTAAAATATTTCCAATAACAATGGATTTTAAGATACATTTTCAAATCACTATTCCAATAACACGGGATTTTGTAAGACTTTTTAAAATTATTGTTTGAGATTTTGTAAGACTTTTTAAAATTGTTGTTTGAATAACACATGATTTGAGATTTTAACACAAATCACAAAAAAATCCATAGTTGAATACATCCCCTTAATTTTTGAGATATTACGCCATAAACTAATTTATAAGTATTTTTCAGAGATTTGTTAGTATTTATAATTCGGTACACAAAACATGAGAGAATTTTATAAATACACACGTTACAAACAAATTACATACAAATAAACAATACCATCTTGTGGTAACTTGAAGCAACATCACGTTGAATACATTATTACAATCTCAACACACAAACAGTTTTAAACCCAAACGAAAAAACATGCACACACACATTACACATACACACATTATATATTTATATTAGTAACATTCATATAATTTAATATCCAGCCTTAGTCGAAAATAATCATCGCCTTGAAAAGTATCGGTCGTGAACGTAACAACCCCGCGAGACATGAGAAAATCACCTGTCCCACCAATTATCGCTAGGTCCCTAGTTGGCTCCGTATGCGGATTCGCATTCATTACTACCAATGTCCCTTTGTGTTGTGTCGAGTTGAACATCAATGTGAAAGCAAACCACGAGCCAAACATTTTCTTCTTGTTGTAGAAGTAGAAACCTTGGGCTCGAGCCACTGGCTCAGAGAGGTAGTTTTGGTCAATTGTGAGAGGGTTGTCGAAGATTATAAACTTTCCATAATTAAAATGCCCTAATCCGAAAGGTTTAAGGATTGCTGCTGATGTGGCATTAGCCTCGTTATCACCTTTGTCTAAAATATCGTGGAAATGGAGGACAAAACGCTTGCATGGTTTTTTAGATTAATTGATTTTCGGACCGATGAAACGGTATTAGAGATTAGAGAAATGAATATGAGAAAGAATAATATGGTTTTGAATATTTTCATAGAGATTTGATTTGCCATGGTTATGATGTTTAGTAGAAATGATTAGTACTGTTGATTTTTAGATATGAATAGGGGTATTTCAAACCCTATTTATATACATAATTTGTGTGTACAATTTTTAGGTTTAAACATGGTTTTGTATATAATTGGTTGGTATGTATATCTTTTGTTTTAGGCTTTATCGCCAAAGTTTAATGGATTAAAATAACATTTGAGATTAATTATGTGAGGGAAATTAATAAATTGTTTCATGGGAGAACTACTATATAATTTATCTCACATTTATTAAAAGATAAACCTAACAAAAGTAAGCCCTTATTTTAAAACTTAAAGATATATATATATATATATATATATATATATATATATATATATATATATATTAACTTTATGACATTGTATATAAAAGTTTAGAGACACATGGGTGGATATATTTTCATAAACATGGGTGGATATATTTTCATAAGTGTGGTTGATAATATTTAATTATCCACTAGTGATTTTGTACTTATAGAATGGCTAGCTACCCTAATCAACTAAAACCCATTTACACATTCTACCTAAAAGAATATTTGTTTAAACGTATTAACTAAGAGAGTATTGCATATTTCCATGGGGGCATGCAGAGAGAAAATCAAAATATGATTACAAAATAATAATAATAATAACAAACTACACATAATATATTAATATAAACTATATGAATGTGAATTAAATTTGAATGTGAGTTGTATTTTTCGCATTTTTAAAGTATTAATATTGACCAATCATAATTTTTATCACAAATTTTAAGATTGACAATATATTAAACCAATCATAAAGTAACATATTAAAATTTGTGCTATGTCGTTTTAAAATATTTGAAGATGACAATAAAAATTTTATTCCTTCTTACACTACACTTAATAATTCAGTTTTTAAAAAAGCAAAAACTAAAGTAAAGCTTCATTATTGTAGATATACTAATCTCGGTGAATGACTAATTCTCTCTATTGCTTTGCATGTAAGGAAATTAATCCACATTAGCTAATTAAGAACACAAAACGTTTTATTCCCTCCATTTTTAAAAGTTTGATGTTTTACGTTTTTCACATAGATTAAGAAACTACCTAAATGACTAATATTAATTGCATATTTTCAATGAATACACATTAAAACTAACAGTTCCTTAATATCAATAAATAAAACTATATTGATATGAGTAAAAAATCAAACATTTTAAAACAAAATATTTTTTTGAAACATCAAATAAATAAAAACAGATGGAGTATATTCTAAAACAAACAAATATATGATCATAAGTTTTTTGATCTTGAGTTTAAGGATTCAAATTCAATGCACATTATAAAAAACACAAAGCAAATTAATTACTCTCTCCATTTTATAATAGTTGATGTTTTAGGCAAAATTTTTGTTTCAAATTAGTTGTTGTTCTCAATTTTCAATGTAAAAAATAACTTTATCAACTAGGATTTAACCCGTGGCACACCACGAGTCTATGTTTTCTAAATAAATAGATGTATATATCTATAATTTAACGATTTATAATATAATTTTTGTTGCATTTAAAAAATAATAATGTATATTAAAATAGGAGGAAAAATAGCAAATAGTATATATATATATATGAAATATTGTTGCCATTGTTTTTATGAAGTTTTTTTTAGGGGTTGTAGTTTTTGTTTGTTATGTGATTTGTGAGTAGGTAGAATCTTATTATATAAACGTGAGCGTGTTTAATTATAACTCATCAGATCGTGACACGTGTCACAATTAATTTAGATCGCGACATTTGTCATTATTAAAATAAGGAATCTTCATAAAAAATAGGAAAAAAAGAAAAATGAAAACACCTTAAAAAATAGAAATCTTATAAACTAAACACTCAATATTATTAGAATAATGTTTAAGAAAAAAATAATTTTAAAAAAAGAAAAAAAGAAAGGAAAAATGTTTATAATGTTTAGGAAAAAATGTTAATAATTTTAGGAAATGTTAATAATGTTTAGGAAAAATGTTAATAATTTTAAAAGAAGAAAAAGATAACGTTTAGAAAAAAGGCAAAACAAAAAATAAGAAAAAAAGAAAGAAAAAACAAAAAAAGAAACAAGAAACCAAACGAAAAATGTCACTACATCTATATACACATATCTAGAATCACTAAATTTCATTGTGTTCTCCTCTTTGTTTATTTACTATTATTAAATTTCTTTTTTTTTAACTTAAACAGAAAAAAAGATGAGTTTCATAGTTTCTAAAAGCCAACAATTTTACTTCACACTAAATCAATTATATAAAAGTGAGCGTGTTTAACGCGAGCTCGACACGTAGGCAAATTATAACTCACCAGATCGTGACACGTGTCACAATTAATTTGGATCGCGACATTTGTGAAGGAAGGGTTGAAAAGGTGTAGTTTTGGATGACAAAGATAACGGATTGCCTCAGTCAGTCAATTAATTTGGATCGCGACATTTGATAATACGCTTAACTGACTGAGAAATTCACAAAATTACACCCTTTCAACCCTTCCAATAACGGATTGCCTCAGTCAGTTAAGCGTATTATCAAAGGATTGTCGCGGGTCTAGGGGATTATGGGTTTGGACTCATAACAACATGATTTCACAAAAAAAGGTGATATATACCTACAATTTTTTTCTGTAATTCCTCCCACAAAACATTTAGAGGGGTGTATTGAATAAACATTTGAAGTCATTTAATTTTAAAAAAGTTTTTAAATGATTTGGGTGAATATGAAAGTTGCAGTGATTTTATATTAAAATTCTCTATAATTCTAAAACCATGAGATTTGATTCTTTGTATTTTTAACTATGAAATCATAGGTGGTTTCGGGAAATCAACTAAAATCCAAAATTTTAGTTTTTTCCAATAACAATAGATTTCATGATAGATTTTCAAATTATTTGTCCAGTAATAGTTTGTTTTAAAAAGTTTTTGTTTTCTTTGAGTTTTGATGAATTTTGTAGGATTTTGATAAGTTATGGAATTTTTTATGGTGTTTTATCAAAATTCTCAAAATTTCACCTAAAACCATGTGATTTGAGATTTTGTATTTTTAACTAACAAAATCAACTAAACCCATTGAAACTAAAATCACTTCAAATCCATCACTTAAAATATTTCCAATAACAATGGATTTCAAGATACATTTTCAAATCACTATTTCAATAACACAGGATTTTGTAAGATTTTTTTAAATTGTTGTTTGAATAACACATGATTTGAGATTTTAACACAAATCACAAAAAATCCAAAGTTGAATACATCCCCTTAATTTTTGAGATATTACGCCATAAACTAATTTATAAGTATTTTTCAGAGATTTGTTAGTATTTATAATTCGGCACACAAAGCATGAGAGAATTTTATAAATACACACGTTACAAACAAATTACATACAAATAAACAATACCATCTTGTGGTAACTTGAAGCAACATCACGTTGAATACATTATTACAATCTCAAAACACAAACAGTTTAAAACCCAAACGAAAAAACATGCACACACACATTACACATACACACATTATATATTTATATTAGTAACATTCATATATTTTAATATCCAACCTTAGTCGAAAATAATCATCGCCTTGAAAAGTATCGGTCGTGAACGTAACAACCCCGCGAGACATGAGAAAATCACCGGTCCCACCAATTATCGCTAGGTCCCTAGTTGGCTCCGTATGCGGATTCGCATTCATTACTACCAATGTCCCTTTGTGTTGTGTCGAGTTGAACATCAATGTGAAAGCAAACCACGAGCCAAACATTTTCTTCTTGTTGTAGAAGTAGAAACCTTGGGCTCGAGCCACTGGCTCAGAGAGGTAGTTTTGGTCAATTGTGAGAGGGTTGTCGAAGATTATAAACTTTCCATAATTAAAATGCCCTAATCCGAAAGGTTTAAGGATTGCTGCTGATGTGGCATTAGCCTCGTTATCACCTTTGTCTAAAATATCGTGGAAATGGAGGACAAAACGCTTGCATGGTTTTTTTAGATTAATTGATTTTCGGACCGATGAAACGGTATTAGAGATTAGAGAAATGAATATGAGAAAGAATAATATGGTTTTGAATATTTTCATAGAGATTTGATTTGCCATGGTTATGATGTTTAGTAGAAATGATTAGTACTGTTGATTTTTAGATATGAATAGGGGTATTTCAAACCCTATTTATATACATAATTTGTGTGTACAATTTTTAGGTTTAAACATGGTTTTGTATATAATTGGTTGGTATGTATATCTTTTGTTTTAGGCTTTATTGCCAAAGTCTAATAGATTAAAATAGGATTTGAGATTAATTATGTGAGGGAAATTAATAAATTGTTTCATGGGACAACTACTATATATTTATCTCACATTTATTAAAAGATAAACCTAACAAAAGTAAGCCCTTATTTTAAAACTTAAAGATATATATATATATATTAACTTTATGACATTGTATATAAAAGTTTAGAGCCACATGGGTGGATATATTTTCGTAAGTGTGGTTGATAATATTTAATTATCCACTAGTGATTTTGTACTTATAGAATGGCTAGCTACCCTAATCAACTAAAACCCATTTACACATTCTACCTAAAAGAATATTTGTTTAAACATATTAACTAAGAGAGTATTGCATATTTCCATGGGGGCATGCATAGAGAAAATCAAAATATGATTACAAAATAATAATAATAATAATAATAAACTACACATAATATAAACTATATGAATGTGAATTAAATTTGAATGTGAGTTGTATTTTTCGTATTTTTAAAGTATTAATATTGACCAATCATAATTTTTATCACAAATTTTAATATTGACAATATATTAAACCAACATAAAGTAACATATTAAAATTTGTACTATGTCGTTTTAAAATATTTGAAGATGACAATAAATATTTTATTCCCTCTTACACTTTACTTAATAATTCAGTTTTTAAAAAAGCAAAAACTAAAGTAAAGCTTTATTATTGTAGATATACTAATCTCGGTGAATGACTAATTCTCTCTATTGCTTTGCATGTAAGGAAATTAATCCACATTAGCTAATTAAGAACACAAAAAGTTTTACTCCCTCCATTTTTAAAAATTTGATGTTTTATGTTTTTCACATAGATTAAGAAACTACATAGAAGACTAATATTAATTGCATATTAGCAATTAATATATATTAAAAAATTAAAACTAACAATTCATTAATATCAATAAATAAAACTAATATTGATATGAGTAAAAAATCAAACATTTTAAAACAAAATATTTTTCTAAAACATCTAATAAATACAAACAGATGGAGTATATTCTAAAACAAACAAATATATGATCATAAGTTTTCTTGATCAACAAGGGGGAAAAAAGTTTTCTTGATCTTGAGTTTAAGGATTCAAATTCAATGCACATTATAAAAAAACACAAAACAAATTAATTAATCTCTCCATTTCATAATAGTTGATGTTTTAGGCAAAATTTTTGTTTCAAATTAGTTGTTATTCTCAATTTTCAATGTAAAAAATAACTTTATCAACTAGGATTTAACTCGTGGCACACCACGGGTCTATGTTTTCTAAAATAAATAGATGTATATATCTATAATTTAACAATTTATAATATAATTTTTGTTGCATTTAAAAAAATAATAATCTATATTAAAATAGGAGGAAAAAGTAGCAAATAGTATATATATATGAAATATTGTTGCCATTGTTTTTATGAAGTTTTTTTGACGGGTTGTAGTTTTTGTTTGTTATGTGATTTGTGAGTAGGTAGAATATCTTATATATAGGTATGATATTTAGTAGCAAAAATTTAGGGTTAAGCAAAACTTGGTCACCAAGTTTGTTTTCAATTTTGGAAACTTAATTGATTAAGAATATAATTGGTAAAAATTTATAATGATATACTTCTTTTATTAATTTTCAAATCATTTTCTTGCCAAATTATCATTTTAACGTTGTATTCATTTTCTTGCAAAATTTGTAATGATATACTTCCTTTGTAATATAATGAATCTTCCTTTATTAATGTCGTATTAAGAATATCATTTCGATTTTTTTTTTTTTTTTTTTTTTTTGTCAACAATTTCGATTTTTTTTTTTATTATTGGTAATATATTCATTTTAACAATTAATTAAAGGAATCAACATTTACTCAATAGCCTATTTTGATTATAGTAGGAAAGAAATATAATATTTTGATTTGAATATTATTGCTTTCATACTAAGAAAATTATTTGTTTCCTAACAAAAATTATCGGTTACTAATAATATTGTTTATTAGTTTTCGTAATGATATTTTTTTCCTACTTTGAAAATTCGTAATGATATTGCTTCCTATTGTTTGTAATTTGTATTGTTTGAAAATTATTTTTTAGCCTTTTGAAAATTTTTAATCATGTATTAAAGCAATGACATGGATTGTAAATAATTGAGTATTTTTGGGTAAATTCAAATTATTACTTCAAAAATAATAATATAGATTTAATTTTCTTGTCTATACATTTCATACCATATTGCATTGTCCAAAAATTAATTGACTAGGAGATGATCACATGTTTATTTAGTAATAAAGTTGATGATATATGTGTTATCGTCACAAAAAGACTACATACATAAGAGAACCGAAGAAGAAAGTGATAAAATATCATGATTCTCACAAGATATTGCATAAATTGCGAGACACTAACAAACTTTTACTGATAATACGCAGCTAAGTGACCTAGCAAAATTTAATATATATCAATAACGGATGCCTCAGTCGGTTAAGCGTATTATCAAAGGTTAGTCGCGGGTCTAGGAGAATATGAATTTCGGCCCAAAACTACATTATTTAACAAAAAAAATTAATATACACGTACAAAAATTTTTGTAATTCCTCCCACAAAATATTTAGAAGGGTATATTGAATAAATATTTGAAATGATTTGATTTTCAGTGAGTTTTTTGATGATTTGGGTGAACTTGAAAGTTGTAGTGATTTGATATTAACACTTTTTATATTTTAACGAAATGTTAAGTACATGCGGCATATTAGAATTTCCTTGTTCAGGGAACCATTTTTCGACAAAATGATGAAAGAATAAGATGCAAACTTGACAGGGCAGTGGGTAATGAGGATTGGCATGAATTATACCCGATTTTGTCTTTCCCGATTTTGCTTAACCCTTTCACTCCCCGAGAGAAACCGCGCTACAACTAACCACATGCCTGAGTGTTAGCCTCCTCGTTTGATTCGAAATCCCGTTCTTACCTAGACAAATAGAAAAACTCTTGGAAATTTTTAATCATGTTTCATGCTAGATTGTACTTAATTGAATGTGAAAGGTGTTTAGACTAGATAAGTGGATCACATACTCTTGGTAATAATAGCGGATTTAGACGGAGTTAAGGTAGATAGAAATAAGTAGAACTAGTTCGGTTGCGAGAGGGTACTATGTTTAGGATACTTGTTCATCGCACTTCCGTGTTGCTTTTGGTTCTGAGGTCCCCGCCTCCACACCTTCCTAAACTTTGATGCGAAATTCTCTTGCTTGAGGACAAGCAAAGGATAAGTTTGGGGGAGTTGATAACTTGCATATTTTACACATTTTACTTTAGGTTATGCATTAGAACTCATTCATTTAGGTTGCATTTAGTGTCATATAGGTTGCATTTTGGTTTGTTTTGTGTATTTCAGGTTTTGGAGCATAAAGACGGCGAAATTGATGAATTTAAGCCAAAAAGAAACCGATACACTTGCATCGGCATGTTGTATCGGTTTACGTTGGCCGATACTCCGACGGAAAGTTTGCTTGAAGTCCGTATCGGCCAAGCATATCGGTTTACGGTGGCCGATATAGAAGACGAAGTTTCACCGAAGCTTGTATCGGCCAACCGTATCGGTTTGGAGTGACCGATACAAGAGAAGAAGACCCGAAGACACGTACCGACCTGTCGTATCGGCTTAGCCTGGCCGATATGAGGAAAACTGAGCCGAAGAAAGATTGCCGAAGCGCATATCGGCCAGCCTGTATCGGTTTGCCTTGACCGATACAGGCTGCGAAATTTTATAAGATTTTTGGTTTTTAATGTGTAAAAAGGAAAACCAATTCCAATTTCGGTTTCCTTTATTTTTATTTTTATTTTTCGGTTTGGATTTGATATTAGGGCAGAACTACACAACCACCATTACTTCTTGTTTTTGCTTTTATCGTTAGTTTTGTTTTGGAGACTTGGGAAGATTTCTTGGTGATTGCTTCTTGACCACCTTGTAATCTTCATCATCATCATTCAATAAGAGTTTTCTTTACCCTTTATTCTCCTTGTTTTTGTTTATGCTATTGATATCTATAAACCTAATTGCTATGAGTTTCGATATGATTTGTGAGTAGTTCCAAATAGACAATTGGGTTAGGGTGAAAGGGGTTTGATTGAATCTAGGATAGATAATTGTCTAAAACTTAATTGATTAAAAACTTTAGTCTTTGGTAACAGCCTTAAAGCTTTAATCGAGTTGGCCATTCGATTATCGAACCCATGAAGCTTTATGAATCGAGAGATTATAAAGCCTCCTGAACAATTACCTTAGAACCAAGCCTAGCTTAACCGAGAGATCTGTGTTAATAAGCTTGGTGGTTAGAATTGATTTGTTCTTAAAGTTTCTCGACGATTAAACTATCCAAGACATTGTTTTAGTTTAATTGTTGAGAAAAGGATCATTGCCACGAGAGTGGATTGATCTAAAATCGTTTTCAAAACCTTAAAGTTATTTTTGTAAAAGACAATTTGAAATCCGAAAGTTTAATCACCCTTTAAAACACCTTAACCTGATTGTTTAGCTTTTTATTAATCTTTCAAAACCTTTAATTCTCGTTTTTCGTTTTGTTAAATCTTCGGTTACAAAAACATCAAACAAACAACCTTTTTGATCACACTTAAACTGAGTTCGTTTCGCACAAATTCAAATAAATTGTTTGCTCCTGATTTGGTTTGACATCTTAAATACTACATTAAGATATTAGATTAAGCGGGGTAAAATCTCGTTTATCAAATTGGCGCCGTTGCCGATTCAGGAACTCGAACAATTATTAGAATTTTGAAACTACTTGGGATTAAGTTTCAGTTTCGTTACTAACTTATTCTCTTTCCTTGTGATTTTCGTTTTGTAGGTGTATGCAAAGAAGAAGTCACCGACAAAGTGACGACTTGCTCTTCTTCGCGGACATCAAAGCACACGAAAGAGCTATCTCACGAGAAAGAAGAACCAGCCTCCACTCCGACTCATCCACATCAGACACTTCGGGTTCAGAATCAGAATTCGAGATGGGTGACGCAAACAACGCACCTAACGTTGCACGCACCATTGGTACAGCGGATGTGCCATCAAACATCACCAACCGTAGTGGCATCACACCACCAGCTATCGCCAACAATAACTTTGAGATCAAGTCTAGTCTCATTAACATGGTGTCCAGCAACAAGTTCTACGGGCTGCCTAGTGAAGACCCCATTGATCACCTTCACCAGTTTGACATGCTCTGCGACACGGTGAAGATCAATGGTGTCAATGAGGACATGTTTAAGCTGCGCTTGTTCCCCTTCTCACTCGGGGACAAAGCACACATATGGCAGAAAAACCTTGTGAAGGACACCATACAGACTTGGGAGGCATGTAAGACGGCTTTTCTCACAAAGTTCTTTTCGGTGGTGAGGACATCAAAGCTGCGAAACGAGATCTCAGCGTTCGCACAAAAAGACCAAGAAACGTTCAGCGAATCTTGGGAACGCTTCAAGGGTTACACGGTGAGATGCCCGCACCACGGTTTCACGGGAGAGAGCCTACTCAGCACGTTCTATCGCGGCCTAAAACCGAAGTTCAGGATGCTTCTCGATTCAGCTAGCCAAGGAAATTTCCTTGGGAAGACGGAAGCCGATGGACAACTTCTGGTTGAGAACTACGCCCTTAGTGATAGCAACTACGGAGAGGACTATGATCGCACCATCCGCAACTCAGGGAACGATGAGCAGTTCAAGAGAGAGATAAAGGCGGTGAATGAGAAGCTGGATAAGCTACTCATATCCAACCAAGTGGGCATAAACTACGTTGGTAGTGGCGATGAACAAATACCCCCAACGAGAGGGGAATCAAGAGGAGATTAACTACATGGGTAATCAGAACGGCTGGCGTTTCAACAACTACTCGCAGCACCCAAACCTCTCCTACCGCAACAATAACGATCCCCAGGACCAGGTCTATCCCCAGGCGCAACAAGGAGGTTACCAAGGTAAACCTCAATACAACCAGGGGGGATACGCACCGAGACCACCACCAAATCGTCCTCCGGGCTACAACAACCACCCTGGTACTCAAGGAGCGGCTGCATCACCAGCTCCCCAAGGTGATCAAACCGCTCAGCTGCTTAAGCAAATCCTCGACGGACAAACCCGTAATCACTTGGAGTTTAGCACGTTCAAGAAGGAAATTCAGGCAAAAGTTGACAACTCGTACCACGATCTCAACGCGAAGTTTGAATCAATGAGCTCGCACCTGAAAGCTCTGGATAACCAAGTGGGGCAGATCACGTCATCCTCCAAACGACCAATGGGTCAACTCCCTGGGAAACCAGAAGCTAACCCGAAAGAGTATGTCAACGCTCTACATCTTTGTAGTGGCCGACAATTACCTTCTGGTGATCGCATCGCGGACAATGTGGACCAGGTGGGGGAGGTGGAACGATCCCACGAGGCAGATACCACGCTCTTGGATGAAGAAAGTGGAGAAGACGGTAAAGAGGAGGATACAGGACATCTGTATCGACCAGGAGTATCGGCCACGGTTGGCCGATATCGACCACCAGTATCGGCCAAGGACAAGGCCGATACGAGCGATAAGGAGACAGGACACTCGCATCGGCCAAGTGTATCGGCCACGGAAGACCGATATCGACCACCTGTATCGGCCACAAACAAGGCCGATACAGAGGAGAAAACTGCCAAATCGAAAAAGCCGGCCTACGTTACGTCTCCTTACGTGCCTAAGCTACCTTTTCCGGGTCGAGCTAAGAAACAGCTGCTAGAGAAGTACAAAGCGCAGTTTGAAAAGCAAATGAAGGAAGTTCAAATTGCCATGCCACTCGTCGATGCCTTTAAACTCGTCCCTCACTATAGCAAGTTTCTAAAGGATGCGATCAAGAACAAGTTTCAGGACTTCGACGATACAGTAGTCCTCTCGCACGAGTGCAGCGCAATCATCCAACGAAACTGCCCTAAAAAGCTGAGTGATCCGGGGAGTTTCACCATACCATGTGCCATCGGCCCCTTGGTTTTCGAAGGATGTTTGTGCGATTTAGGAGCTAGCGCCAGTCTTATGCCGCTGTCCATTGCCCAGAGACTTGGGTTCTCATCCTTCAAGCCAACCAGGATCTCCCTTGTACTTGCCGATAGGTCGGTAAGGATACCCGCGGGTGTGTTAGAGGACATTCCGGTCAAGCCAGGGAACGCTTTCATCCCCACAGATTTCATCGTCTTGGCGATGGATGAGGAACCTAAGGACCCTCTTATCCTCGGTAGGCCATTCCTAGCCACAGCCGGAGCGATTATAGATGTGAAGAAGGGTAAGATTGATCTACATCTCGGAGAAGACCTAGTCCAAAGGTACGACATCAACGATACGATCAAGAAACCGACCATTGATGGGCAGATTTTCTACATCGACTTGATGGATGAACTCGCGGATGAATTCTTGGAGGAGTTAGCGACGGAAGACGAGCTTCAGCTTGCCATGACCACCTTAGAAGAAGGAGGCCGAACAATGAGAGGAGACGTGATGGCAGTCCAAAAAAGAATCGACTCCCACCCCATCGATGTGGAAGCCGAGTTTCTTGTCCTGCCCGAGGCAGTTACATACGATGCCAAGGCGATGACGACGGACAAAGATGCTAGCAATGGTAAGCCTAGCGATGACGACGATTGGAGCGAACTCAAAGCACCAAAGGTAGAGTTAAAACCCCTTCCCAACGGGCTAAGGTACGTTTTCTTGGGGCCTAACTCCACCTACCCGATAATTATCAACGCTGCGCTTAGCGACGACGAGGTTAAAACTTTAACTCATGAGCTAAAAAAATTTAGGAAGGCAATAGGTTATTCTCTAGATGATATCAAAGGGATTTCACCCTCTTTGTGCATGCACCGGATACATCTAGAGAACGAATCTATGTCCTCAATAGAACACCAACGTCGGCTGAACCCAAACCTCAAGGAAGTTGTTAAGAAAGAGATAATCAAGCTATTGGACGCGGGGATAATTTTCCCAATATCCGATAGCAATTGGATCTCTCCCGTTCATGTAGTACCGAAAAAGGGTGGAATTACCGTGGTTAAGAACGATAAAAACGAATTAATCCCAACTAGAACAATCACGGGTCATAGAGTTTGCATCGATTATCGAAAGCTAAACGCTGCAACTCGAAAAGACCATTTCCCCCTGCCCTGCATTGACCAAATGCTTGAACGCTTAGCCAACCATCCATACTATTGTTTTCTCGATGGGTATTCCGGATTTTTCCCAATACCCATCCACCCCCAGGACCAAGAGAAAACCACCTTTACATGTCCCTATGGTACGTTTGCGTATCGTAGAATGCCGTTTGGGTTGTGTAATGCACCCGCGACGTTCCAACGATGCATGATGTCCATATTTTCAGATTTAATCGAAAACATAGTTGAGGTTTTTATGGATGATTTTTCTGTCTACGGTTCTTCGTTTGCCTCGTGTTTGTCTAATCTTTGCGGGGGTGCTTAAAAGGTGCGAGGAATGCCACTTGGTGCTGAATTGGGAGAAGTGCCACTTCATGGTAAGAGATGGCATCGTTTTGGGTCATCGGATTTCAGAAAAAGGTATTGAGGTTGATAAGGCAAAGATCGATGTTATGGCCAACCTCGGAGCTCCAAATTCAGTGAAAAGCATAAGGAGTTTTCTCGGTCACGCGGGTTTCTACAGGAGGTTCATCAAGGACTTCTCGAAGATAGCTAGACCGCTGACGAGATTGCTATGCAAAGATGTCGATTTTGTGTTCGACGAGGAGTGTCTAAGCGCCTTCCACAAGATCAAGTAAGAGCTGATTAGCGCTTCTATTGTGCAGCCACCGGATTGGGATCTACCCTTTGAGATCATGTGCGATGCTAGTGATTACGCCGTTGGTGCGGTGTTGGGACAAAGAAAGGAGAAGAAGCTCCACGTCATTTACTACGCTAGTAAGACGATGGACGATGCGCAGTCAAAGTATGCGACCACAGAAAAGGAACTCCTAGCCATCGTGTTTGCTTTCGAGAAGTTTAGGCAATACTTGGTTGGCTCAAAGGTGATAGTCTACACCGATCACGCAGCATTGAGACATTTGCTTGCAAAGAAAGATGCGAAACCGCGGCTGCTACGGTGGATTTTGCTGCTCCAAGAGTTTGACTTGGAAATCAAAGATAAGAAGGGCGTCGAGAATGGAGTCGCGGATCACTTGTCGCGGCTGCGCGTAGACGACCTACTGCCCATCGACGACTCATTCCCCGAGGAGCAGCTAATGACAGTCATGCTACAGAAAGTTCGAGGGGAGCAAGAGCACGAGATTGAGGAACTCTTTGCTATAGAGAAGGAGCCATGGTACGCGGACATCGTGAACTACCTGGCCACGGGAAGAGAACCGCATGAATTGGAGCGTCATCAAAAGAAGAAATTCTTCCACGACTTGAAACGGTTCTACTGGGACGAACCTTACCTCTACACCTTGTGCAAAGATGGATTATATCGGAGGTGTGTAGCGGATGAAGAGGTGAACGACATTCTTACTCATTGCCACGGTTCAGCCTAAGGGGGACATTTCGCGAGCTTTAAAACGGTCTCCAAGGTCTTACAATCTGGTTTTTGGTGGCCCACGATGTTTAAGGACGCTCACGAGTTCGTTCAACGCTGCGATCCTTGCCAAAGGAAGGGCAATATAAGCAAGCGGAACGAGATGCCACAAAACCCTATCATGGAGGTTGAGATTTTTGATGTGTGGGGTATAGACTTCATGGGACCCTTCCCATCATCGTATGGCAAGAAATACATCCTTGTGGCGGTAGACTATGTCTCCAAGTGGGTAGAAGCTGTAGCTTGCACAACGAGCGACTCAAAAGCCGTTGTTAGTCTTTTTAAGACGATAATCTTCCCTCGATTCGGAGTTCCCAGGGTTGTGATTAGTGACGGTGGATCCCATTTCATCAACAAGGTCTTTGAGAGTCTTCTCAAGAAGCACGGTGTTAAGCACAAGGTGGCAACACCTTATCATCCCCAAACAAGTGGCCAAGTTGAGGTTTCCAACCGACAAATCAAAGCCATCCTCGAGAAGACGGTCGGTGTGACACGGAAGGATTGGTCCGTCAAGCTCGACGACGCGCTTTGGGCATATAGAACCGCATTTAAGACGCCCTTGGGAACGACACCTTTCAACTTGTTGTATGGGAAAGCATGCCATTTACCGGTAGAGCTCGAGTACAAAGCCAGATGGGCAATCAAGCTTCTCAACTTCGATCTTAAGAGCGCGAAAGAGAAGAGGGAGTTCCAGCTCGAGGAATTGGACAAAGTACGCCAACACGCCTATGAGAGCTCGAGGATCTACAAAGAGCGGACCAAAGCCTTCCACGACAAGAAGATCATCAAGAAGGAGTTCAAGGTGAACGACTTGGTGCTGCTATTCAACTCGCGGCTTAAACTATTCCCGGGAAAGCTGAAATCCCGTTGGTCCGGCCCTTTTAAGATCAAGGAGGTGAAACCACTCGGAGTTGTGGTTCTTTGGGACAAACACGGAGGGGAGTTTGCGATAAACGGTCAAAGACTCAAACCGTACTTCGCAAACGAAGCTGCCACCGGAGGAGACTCATTGTCTCTTTCGGATCCGAACGTCGCTTAAAACAAAGGGGTAAAGTCAAGCTACGTGACTATAAACAAGCTCACTTGGGAGGAAGTCCCATGTCTATCCTTGTACATAATCTTTGTTTTTAATTTAGCATTCTCATATTCATAGCTCTAATCATCTTCTTTGGTTACTTAGTAGTGTTTTCCAGGTGAAAGACGAGGGAAATAACCAGGAGCTACGTATCGGCCAGCCATATCGGCAAGCTTTGGCCGGTATCGACGAGACGTATCGGTCTGCTGGGACCGATACAAAGGGAAAAAAAGCTCACGGAGTTTCGTATCGGGATGTTGTATCGGTCTGCTGGGACCGATACAAGGCAAAGAGAAGTGGAGACATCGGTATCGGGATGTTGTATCGGTCTGCTGGGACCGATACGAGGAAAACAGAAAGAGGAAACACTAGTATCGGCATGTTGTATCGGTCTGCGGTGACCGATACAACGCGAAATAGGCCAAACTCGACTACACGCCGATACAGAAAACCCGATACAGTATCGTATCGGTTAAACTGTATCGGCCAGGTAACCGATACGCACTAAATTTTTGTTAATATCGGTCGAGTATAAATGTAATCCTAGGGTTTTTCTCTTAAATCAACCCCACCGATATCGCCCCCTTTCTTGTTCTCCATTGTTGCGATTTTAAAACTTTGATTTCTCTCTTGTTTGTTGACGGAATTAGCTGATTTTTGGCTCATTCTCTTTGTCTCCTCCATCTCTTTCAGGTCATCTCAACCAATCAACCAATCCGAGCCTTCTCCAAAAACGCCCAAATTCACCATAAGAACACATGGGACCAAAGAGAGCTTCAAGGGCTGAGAAAGGAAAAGGCAAGGCAGTGGATGATGAACCACCGAGAAGAAGGACGAGATCGGGCTCGGTGGTGATAAGGGAACCCACCGATGAGGTTCCAAGGGAGGTTCCAAGAGAGGAACCAAGAGAGGAACCGAGGGAGGAGCCGCGAAAGAGCAAATCGCGAAAGAGCAACGCGAAAAAGAAGCGTGATGAACCCGCAGTCGTGAGAGAGGTTGATGCACCCGAAGTCGTGAGAGAAGGGGAAGACTACGACTTCGTATACGATTCCTACGACGAGGAAGAGTTAGCTCCGGCTCCGCGAGGTTTCACGTTCCCACCGAGGGCAAATGGAACGCCTCTCGAACGCGACCCGAAGAAGCAACCGTCGCCCCGAGAACTCTATGATGCGCTAATGGAGATAACATTCGTTCCGTCGCGATTCCCGGATCCGGATACACTCAAGAAATTGGGTATCTACGACGAGGTAAAAGAGATTTTGCGCAACATGGGGCTAGAATGGGTTTTAGGGAGAGAGAAAATCGCATACAAGGAGGAAACGTGTCAGTTTCTAGCCACCCTATCCCTCGCATCCACTAGCAATGGAATCACATGCACATTCAAGGGAAACGACGGGAGTACCTACGGGGGACCGCTCGAAATCTGGGCAAGGATCCTCGACATTCCGGGAGACGGTCAACCCGAGCTCAACAACCAACCGGGAGAAAGCGCGCAGCTTTGGAACTTCATCGCCAACGGGGCCTACCAACCCGGGAGATCGAAAAGTGCGATGATCCGCCATCCGGCGATAAGGTACGTGCGAAACCGCTTTCGCACGTATTCTTTCCTAGACGCGAGGCGGGCGGGTGAACAACAACGAGATGATGTATCCGCAGCGAGGGCTTGGTACCGATACTTCGACGATCACGCCGCGATCCGAGCTTGTTCCCTACAACGGAAGAGCACTATCCGAGCGCGCTAAGGCTATTCATCAACGGCCTATTGGACTTAAAGCGTTGGGCTTGGACTCGCACCGACGCCACACCGAAGCTGAGCATAGGCGGATGGATTACGCCCTTTCTAAACCGATGGCGCATACCCTTATTGGGTAAGGCAGAGCATCCGACCCTCATGGATATGCCTTACTTGGCTAAGCAGCTTATGATCGTCGGAGAATACGAGGGTAAGTATGGGTACTCGTTCAAGAAAAACGACGTCCAACGAATCGTCCTTCTCCCCAACCACGCAGCCACGAGCTTCGACGGAACCGGCGCGATACACTTCGATCTTACCTGGCACCAATTCCACGACGTCATTGCAGCCCCGTTGTCCTCGGTACGCGCTCCGAAAAGAACCCAAAGGCCAGCTGGACGGAGTAGCTACGAGCCCAGCTCTACCGCGATGCCCATCCACGGTCCCGAGCGATACTATCCAGGCCCCTCCTCCGCGCCTAGGCAGCCCGGTCCGCTGCAGGACATGTACATGGACATACAGAGGATGAACCGCTGGAACCGCTTCCAAGACCGCACCATTAGGAAACTGGTGCGCGAGGTCAGGTCTTTGAAGAAGACCATCAAGAGAGGTTTGTCCTGCGCGAGCTGCAGTTCGAACCAAGACAGGCAGCTGGTAGTGCGTGATCCGCAGGTAGACGCATCTGCACCTAGGAGACGCAGCCGCACCGTCCGACGCCCATCGGTAGCTCTCTCGGACAACGAGTCCCCCACATTCTCCTCCGATGGAGAAGACGACGCCCCGGATAGCTACTACTATTGAGGTAACCCTCCACCCTTGTACATATGCTTTTTCACATTCATTGCATGTAGTTTTTAGGTTGTTATGCATTTAGGAACCTCCTTCGACACTTGTTTCACACGGAGACCGTGTGAATTAAGTTTGGGGGAGTAGTCACAGTACCATCACGCATTTTAGTTTTACTTAGCATCCACATATAAAAAAAAAAAAAAAAAAAAAAAACACAAAAAAAATCTGCATATATGATTAGTTCATGGCATTTAGAGCATTTGCATAGGGGATCTATGATGATGTTAACCTTGTAAAGCGACGCACTTGGTGCTTTGAACAGTATCTTAGGTGTAGTATTTTCCGTAAACGAATTAGAACTCGCTGAAAATCTTAAAACCGCAACTCTAGACATTGATGTTTAAAAATCCAATTGTATGGTTATGAAGCTTGGTAGTTCTAAATCACCTTCGAAAAACTATTTGAACTTAAACCTGATTTTTAATTAGCATGATTGATGGTTTTCAAGAGAATTTCTATGGCTTTTTGATTTCTACGGATTGCGGCTTCCTAAACCGAAACACCTTAGGCGCAATCCGGTCATTCTCATTATAAGGATGATTCCCCTCTCACCCCCTACGCCTAAACCCAAACACTTGTGAGAATTCTTTTCATTTAGTGATTGTTTGGTTTCGCAAAAACTTGAAAGAATAGGGAGCGACAAGGAAGGACATCCATTTGGCTAGGTTATCATATGCTAGTTTGTAGACGGGATAACGGGAAACACATCTTTGAACTAAAACGTATTTTCAGAAAATAAACACGAGTTAAATTGTAAAACGCCTAGGGGTAAAGAATGGCTACTTAAAAAAAAAAAAAAAAAAAAAAAAAAAGAAAAACAGAAAAACCGAAAAAGAAAAAAAAAAAATAAAAAAAGAGAAAGTTAGCCAAATAAAACCCCTAAGGTAGTTAAGAAAAAAAAAAAAAGAAGAAAACTCGGTGTTTGAATGCTTAAGTGTGTAGAGAATGAAAAGATGGGTTAGAGATTAGAATTGTATAGGGATGGATGTCCGGATTTGCATTGCTTCTTGTCTTTCCCGATTTTGCTTAACCCTTTCACTCCCCGAGAGAAACCGCGCTACAACTAACCACATGCCTGAGTGTTAGCCTCCTCGTTTGATTCGAAATCCCGTTCTTACCTAGACAAATAGAAAAACTCTTGGAAATTTTTAATCATGTTTCATGCTAGATTGTACTTAATTGAATGTGAAAGGTGTTTAGACTAGATAAGTCGATCACATACTCTTGGTAATAATAGCGGATTTAGACGGAGTTAAGGTAGATAGAAATAAGTAGAACTAGTTCGGTTGCGAGAGGGTACTATGTTTAGGATACTTGTTCATCGCACTTCCGTGTTGCTTTTGGTTCTGAGGTCCCCGCCTCCACACCTTCCTAAACTTTGATGCGAAATTCTCTTGCTTGAGGACAAGCAAAGGATAAGTTTGGGGGAGTTGATAACTTGCATATTTTACACATTTTACTTTAGGTTATGCATTAGAACTCATTCATTTAGGTTGCATTTAGTGTCATATAAGTTGCATTTTGGTTTGTTTTGTGTATTTCAGGTTTTGGAGCATAAAGACGGCGAAATTGATGAATTTAAGCCAAAAAGAAACTGATACACTTGCATCGGCATGTTGTATCGGTTTCTGTTGGCCGATACTCCTGACAGAAAGTTTGTTGAAGTCTGTATCGGCCAAGCATATCGGTTTCTGGTGGCCGATATAGAAGACAGAAGTTTCACCGAAGCTTGTATCGGCCAACCGTATCGGTTTGGAGTGACCAATACAAGAGAAGAAGACCCGATGACACGTACCGACCTGTCGTATCGGCTTAGCCTGGCCGATATGAGGAAAACTGAGCCGAAGGAAGATTGCCGAAGCGCATATCGGCCAGCCTGTATCGGTTTGCCTTGACCGATACAGGCTGCGAAATTTTATAAGATTTTTGGTTTTTAATGTGTAAAAAGGAAAACCAATTCCAATTTCGGTTTCCTTTATTTTTATTTTTATTTTTCGGTTTGGATTTGATATTAGGGCAGAACTACACAGCCACCATTACTTCTAATTTAGCGACGAATTAGCGACGTTTGTCGTAAAATATTAGCGACGAATTAGCGACGTTGGTCGTAAAATATTAGCGACGAATTAGCGACGTTGGTCGTAAAATATTATCGACGAATAAACGACGGTATAAAAAATAAATTTCCAAATTAAATATTTTGCGAAAACAAATCCTTGCTAATTCGTTGCTAAATTAGCGACGAATTAGCAAGGATGGCTTGACACGTCCTTGCTAATTCGTCGCTATATTAGCGACGAATTAGCGACGAATTAAAAAAAAAAATTTAAAAAAAACAAATATTAAAAAAAACAATTATAAAAATATTAAAAAAATACAAAATATTTTAAAAATACAATAAATTAAAACTAAACAGCGGGATCATCGGGATCGACGACGTAATCATCAATCCCTATATCACGTCCGAGGTCTTGAGCTGCCGCTGCCGCTACATCTGGAGGGATCACTGGTGGCTGAGTTGGTTGGACTCCCCGTCGCTGCATCAACCTCGCGAGGTTTGGACTTTCCATCGCGATGATGGAGAAGAAGTCCGTGATGTTCCGATAGCGGACTTCTTGTGCCGCGAGCTGCTCCCTCAACCGAACATTCTCTTCGGCGTGATCTTGGGCGAGTGGGACGAGGCTGCGAAGAAGAAGCAGCGGGAACCGTCTCAATCGAACCGACTCCAAAAGTGCGGTTCTTCTTCGTCTTCGGGGCCACCTATATAGACAATTTAAAATCGTTAGATATTAATAAAATAAATATTATTTTGAATTAAATTAAATTATTTTAAATTATTACCTCATAGTAGATCTTGTCGCACTCGGTGACCGACAGTTGTCCCGAGGAGTTGACCGAACTACCTTCGGTCGACGTCGAACCCTGACTAAGCCGCTCGGCGACTCTAGCCTCATATGCGTTCACGATCTTTTCGGATCGTGAACTCACATAGGTCCCGTCCTTCCTCTTCCGGACCTTCTTCAAAATTTCTACAATGGGCGGAAGTTCGCCCATCTCCTCGCGCTATTGAAAATTATAATTAAATTATATATTTTTAAATTTTATATTATTTGAAAAAATAATGAAATTTTAAATATATATTAATTAATACCATCTTTATACGCCGTTCGGCGTAAGAAGTTGGTCCTGAGGTGTGGACATATGGACCGGTCTCGTCGATCGGTGTGAGTCGGGACTTGGAGCAGCTACCCGCAACTTGAACCGAATGTGGGTTCGTCCAATAGTCGCAAAGGCCCTTCCACACCGCCCCATCCATTGCTATGGGTTTCGCCTCGTCTCCCTTCTTCAGCCACTTCGTCTTCCATTTGTTGATAATCCCAGTAAGACGATGCATGGCTTTCTCCTCGAAACCCTTGCGGACTTCAAACATGTCTTCCTCCCGCCAATGTCATTTTTGCTATTTGAGTTTTTTAAAATATTAAAATAAATTTTAAATAATAAAAAAATAAATTTTGTAATAATTATTACATTTTATATAATATATATGTTATTTTATTACAATAAATATTTATATATTAACTTTTTATAATGTTTAATTTTTTAAATTTAAATAATTAAAAATTTTACTTACCGCAAAAGATTCGAACCGGATGTCCTTGATATAAGGAGGGGTCCGCGACCGGTTGACGTGCGGCTCCACGAAATACGTCTTCATCACATCCGAGACACTCCTACTAACCTTGTTATCGCAAAACCTACGAAAAATAAATTTATCGTTAGCAATTATTATATTTGAAAATCAATTAATTAAATAATATAAAAATCAATTAATTAAAATAAATCAATTAATTAAATAATATAAAAATCAATTAATTATTAAAATCAATTAAATAATTACCAAAATGTCCCTTTGTGGCCGCTTGGAATGGAGCAACGGTAGGTACTGGTGGCTCTCCTGCCGAAGAAAGTCGAGGATCCGCTGCATGTGCGGTCCAAGATGCTGAGGTGGTGGTAAATCGACGGGGGGATCAGCTGGAGCATCGGGAATAGGATCTTGACTTGGGTTTTGTTGGGGTGGGTCTTGTTGGGGTGGGTTTTGTTGGGATGGGTTTTGTTGGGATGGGTTTGAAGTAGAGGTGGAACCGGATCGGTTCCTTATGAAATTATAGTAATGAGGGGGTTGGTTATTTTGAGACATGTTTTTGAAGTTGGGTTTTGGAATTGGGTTTTTTTAGAGAGATAAAATATTTTAGAGAGAGAGAGAATGAGATTGTGGGAAAGAATGAGTAGTGTCGTCGGGTATATATAGGATTTTGTGTCGTTGCTAATTCGTCGCTAAATTAGCGACGAATTAGCAACGATTCGTCGCTATTTCGTCGCTTCTTTTGGTTCAAACCTTTTGGTTTCCCACCCGCGGCAAACGAAAAAAAGGCGACGATTTAGCGACGATACAATATAGCGACGATTTAGCAACGATTCGTTGCTATTTCGTCGCTATATGGTAACGTGACACGAAGCGATTTACATCGTATTTAATAAGTACATGCATGTTAGAATTCGTTGCTATTTCGTCGCTATGTATATTTAGCGACGATTTAGCAACGAATCGTTGCCAATTCGTTGTTAATTCGTAGCTATATGTTAACATGACACGAAACGACATTCATCGTATTTCCAAGTACGAGGATGTAAGGAGGTTTAACATTAGCTACGAAATAGCAACGAATTCGTCGCTAAATCGTCGCTAAATGTCAATAGCGACGAAATAGCAACGATTCGTTGCTAAATCGTCGCTAATGCTAAACCCTTATTTTAGGGTTTGGAACCCTAAATTCGGTTTGTATCGTTTTTTTACCACTTTTTCGTTAAAACGAGTTTATAACATTGATCATATGAAGTCACAAACTCAATATATGACAAAAAAACTTGTAAACTAGTTTATTATGAACTTTATAGTATAAACTCTTATAAGTTATGGTTTACTTAGCTTAAATGTGTTAAGTATAATTTTGTAATCTATAATTTTTATTGGTTTATACAAATATATTACTAGTTTTGTACACTTTTTTAGTTAAGTAAAACTCGTATAAATCGATATTAAGTGGTGTTTTAGGGGTTTAAAGTTCGAAGGATTGCAACGACTTAGCAACGAATTGGCAAGGAATCATGGTTAGCAACGAAATGGCGACGATTTAGCAACGAAATGTAATTAAGTTTAGCGACGATTTAGCAACGATCTTGAACCCCTAAATCTGTATTCCATCGAAAATTAGATTTTTTATTAATCGTTGCCAATTCGTCGCTATATTAGCGACGAAATGGCAACGAAAGAAGCGTAGCGTTGCTAAATCCTCGCTTATTAGCGAAGACTTGGCAACGAAAGAAGCGTAGCGTTGCTAAATCCTCGCTAATTAGCGACGATTTAGCAACGGAAATTACAAATCCTGGCTATTTCGTTGCTAAATTAAATATTATTTTTAAAAAAAATAATTACAAAAACACACACAATTATTACAAAAACACACAAAGATTACAAAAACACACACAAATATTACAACTAACACATGTACACAATTATATTACAAAAACACAAAGAAAATTATTCATTATTATCGGAATCAACGGATTCGATTTCGCTACTTTCATCGAATTCATCCGCACCTCCGTCGTCTTCATCATCCACAATATCTTCAACAACTTGATTATCGGGGTCGACAAGAAATACATCTTCCGTCGATTGATTTGTTGGAATGATTGTCCCACTAATGACATCTTGTTGCATAGGAACTTCATCGTTACCCATAATTAAACCTCTTGGAACGATTCGGACTACCGCACTCCATGCTATACCGCTAGTCTTAACCCGAGGATAAGGTATGAAAGTAACTTGTTCAGCTTGCGATCCAAGGATAAAAGGTTCAAACTTCCGATATCGTCGTGATCGGTTGACGTCAATCACACCAAATTTGTTGTACCGAACTCCACGACCGAGTGTTGGATCAAACCAATCACATTTGAAGAGGGTTGTTCGTAAATTGACTAATCCCGGATATCGCACTTCAATAATATCCGTTAGAAGACCATAAAAAACTGAATCACCCGACACGGTTACCCCATAATTCGCGGTTGCTCGACGTTGACCATGACTTAAGGTGTGGAACACGTAACCACGAGTGAAATACATAGGAGAAGTTGTGATCTTTCCGAGCGGTCCTTGTATTAACTCGCGAAACCACACCTGGATACGTTGTGTCACCATATGCGATCTGCGTTTTCAGCCAAGCTCGCAAAATCTCGTTCTTTAAGAGCGGTTACTTCGTCTTTTGAAAGCCCTGGATAAACCTCATCCACTTGCTCCTCAAACATTCTAAAACAACGCAGAAAACCGAATCAAAATTAAATATTTATGCATAATGGGTTTGCGAATGAATAGTTTCATGCATACCTTTCAAAAGGTCGGGCATATTCACAATTAAGGAGGATGTAAGTATGTGCGCTTTGCCGATGTTGATCACTTTCCCACCAAACTTCTTTTATTTTTCCGGCAGCTCTTCCGATTGGTGAAAATATATCGAGTACCCCTTCCATTCCATACACTGCGCCAACACCTCCATCATCGTAGCGTCGTGTTGTTGTTCTACGTGTTTTTACATTGGAACCGAAATAATATGAGGCGAAATGAGACGTCTCTTGAGTTAAAGATCCAGCAACAATAGATCCTTCAACCCTTGCAAGGTTTTTCGCCTTTCCTTTCAAATATCCCATACATCGTTCGAAAGGATACATCCACCGAAACCGCACGAGCCCTCCTAATTCGCCTCGTGAGGAAGATGTATTGGAAGGTGTTCCATAACATCGAAAAAGGATGGAGGAAAAATCTTCTCCAAGTTGCACAACACAATCGGGATACTCGTCACGTAACTGTTCAATGACCTCTTCTGTAAGCGTACGAGTGCATAGATCTCGGAAAAATGCACCGATCTCTGGAAAATTTTAAACATTATATATATTAATTATATATATTATATATATACTTAATGAAAATTAAAATATAAACATTTTAGGGTTCAATGATACCTGCTATTGCTTGTGTGTGCGGGTTTAGGTAAAAGCTCATCGAAAGCAAAAGGTAAAAGTCGTTGCATAAACACATGACAGTCGTGACTTTTCATACCTGAAAACTTTTGACCATTCTCAACACATGCAGATAACTTGGAAACATATCCGTCGGGAAACTTGACATCCGAAGTGACCCATTTGAATAACGCGTTTTTTGCTTCGAGGTTTCAATCGCAGATTGGGACCGGAGCCTTACCATCGTTCGTGATATGCAACTCACTTCTAAAACATATTTCGGGCAAATCTAGTCTTGTCTTCAAATTGTCTTTAGTTCTCCCCTGTACATTCAACAATGTGTTTATAATATTATCAAAAAAGTTTTTTTCAATGTGCATAACGTCGAGGTTATGTCTCAACAAGTGATTTTTCCAAGTACGGGAGTTCCCAAAAAATGCTTTTCTTGTGCCAGTTATGGCTTTCTCCGTATCCATCGGGTAAATTAGAAACATGCCAATTACCACCCCGTCTACATGTTTTTTGCGCCCCATAATTATCCAACTCCTCCAATAACTCCGCCTCCGTCGGATAAAGTAGGGGTGGATGTTTAACGACTCGATTCTTCTTAAATAACCTTCTGTTCTTTCGATATGGATGATTGATTGGAAGGAAACGTCGGTGACAATCAAACCAACTTGTTTTCCTTCCATGTGGGAGTTGAAACGCATCGGTCCGATGACGACAATATGGACAAGACAATCGTCCATGCGTTGTCCAACCTCGCTAACATGCCATAAGCAGGAAAGTCACTAATAGTCCACATGAGCACCGCACGCATCGTAAAATTTCTCTTGCATGAGATATCATACGTACGAACCCCGAGTGGACCATAGCTCTTTTAACTCATGTATCAAAGGTTGCAGAAAAACATCAAGAGCTCTCTTTGGGTGCTTCGGACTCGGTACTAAAATGCTTAAGAAAAGAAATTCTCTTTGCATGCACATATTGGGAGGTAGATTATACGGAGTTAGTATAACCGGCCACAAAGAGTACTCGTCTACCGGACATACCGAATGGACTAAATCCGTCGGTGCATAAACCAAGGTATACATTACGAACCTCTCTCGCGAAATCGAGTATACCGTGTTGAAGTGCTTCCAAGCCTTTGCATCTGACGGATGAGTGACTTCCCCATCTTCAACCGAGTGTTATGCATGCCATCTCATCGAATCGGATGTCCTCTCCGATTGATACAATCTTTTGAGTCCGTCCGTGATGGGTAAGTACCACATCCGTTGATACGGGACTTTACTCCCCTTCCCTTGGACCTTATATCTCGGTTGACGACAAAAACGACATTCAAGCAATTCATCATCATCTTTCCAATAAATCATACAATTGTTAACACAAATATCAATCATTTCAGAAGGCAATCCAAGACTAAAAACCAACTTTTGTATTTCGTAATACGACTCGAGCAGCTACATTACCCTCGAGCGAGATATTCTTTCGGTAACTCCGCCCATGAGTCCATACAAAACTCACTCAAATTATTATCGTATTTTATATTCATCATCCTAGATGCTAATGATAGTTTTGACAATCCAACTTTACATCCCTCGTAAATTGGTTTATTCGCAGCGTCTAACATATCATAAAATCGTTTAGCATCTAGGTTAGGTTCCTCAACTACATTTTCGGATAAATACTCCCTCGTATCATGAAATGCATCAGCAACCATTTCATGATATCTATTATCATCTACATGCACGGAACCACCGCCCCGACCATGATCATAGTTACTATCAAAATGATGCGGTAAATTAGCAGGTTCGTTACTAACATGATCACTAACAGGAAACGTATAACTACTATCTCCAACTTCGGTATTATAATTAGAGTTATACCCTTCCCCATGTTGAAACCAAACAAAATACTGCGGCATAAAACCTCTATTAAAAAGATGTTTCCATACGGTTTCAACAAACACATATTTAGTGTTAACGCACTTCTTACATGGACAATACATTTTACCGGTATCTTGCGTATTCCGCATGTTTTCGGTCTCGTCGCATGAATGCTTGAAGTCCCTCCGTAAATTCGTCCGTAACTACCCCCGATCGATCTTTATGCCGATACATCCAAGACCGTAACTCGTATATATTGTTATTACCGTGAGACATATTGAAATTTTTAGAGTGTTTATATTTTTATAGAGTTATTGATTTTGTATTGTGTCGTGGTGTGATTTTTTGAAGAGTATAGATGGGTTTATATAGATGGAAAATTAGCAACGAATTAGCAAGGAAATAAAATTAGCAACGATTTAGCAACGTTTTTGAAAACGTGCTTACCTACTTAGCGACCCTCCTCGCTAATTCGTCGCTAATTAGCCAGGATATATATTCGTCGCTAATTTAGCGACGAATTAGCGACTTTTTGAAAACGTGCTTACCTACTTAGCGACCCTCCTCGCTAATTCGTCGCTAATTAGCCAGGATATATATTCGTCGCTAAATCGTCGCTAAGTAGCGACGATTTAGCGACGCGGCACTTATTCGTCGCCAAAATCGTCGCTAAATCGTAGCCAATATAGCGACGAAAACATACCTCGCCAAATAGCGACGATTTAGCGACGACATTATTCTCCGTTGCTATTTCGTCGCCAATTCGTTGCTATTTCGTTGCTATATTTATTCGTCGCTATTTCCTTGCTAAATTTCGTTGCTAAAAGCCTAGTTTCTTGTAGTGTATTTCAAACCCTATTTATATACATAATATGTGTGTACAATTTTTAGGTTTAAACAAGGTTTTGTATATAATTGGTTGGTATGTATATCTTTTGTTTTAGGCTTTATTGACGAAGTCTAATAGATTAAAATAGGATTTGAGATTAATTATGTGAGGGAAATTAATAAATTGTTTCATGGGACAACTACTATATATTTATCTCACAATTATTAAAAGATAAACCTAACAAAAGTAAGCCTTATTTTAAAACTTAAAGATATATATATATATATATATATTAACTTTATGACACTGTATATAAAAGTTTAGAGACACATGGGTGGATATATTTTCATAAGTATGGTTGATAATATTTAATTATCTACTAGTGATTTTGTACTTATAGAATGGCTAGCTACCCTAATCAACTAAAACCCATTTACACATTCTACCTAAAAGAATATTTGTCTAAACGTATTAACTAAGAGAGTATTGCATATTTCCATGGGGCATGCATAGAGAAAATTAAAATATGATTACAAAACTACACATAATATAAACCATGTGAATGTGAAAAAAATTTGAATGTGAGTTGTAATTTTTCATATTTTTAAAGTAAAAATAGATAAATCAAAGTAGTTTTGCTGAAAACAAGATTAACATGAAACATAAATTGTGGCGAAACAATACCATTTTCTTACTTTGCCATTTAGCAGCCTTAACATATTAAAATTTGTACTATGTCGTTTTAAAATATTTGAAGATGACAATAAATATATTATTCCCTCTTACACTACACTTAATAATTCAGTTTTTAAAAAAGCAAAAACTAAAGTAAAGCTTCATTATTGTAGATATACATACTAATCTTGGTGAATGACTAATTCTCTCTATTGCTTTGCATGTAAGGAAATTAATCCACATTAGCTAATTAAGAACACAAAAAGTTTTACTCCCTCCATTTTTAAAAGTTTGATGTTTGATGTTTTTCACATAGATTAAGAAACTACATAAAAGACTAATATTAATTGCATATTTGCAGTTAATATATATTATAAAAATTAAAACTAACAATTCATTAATATCAATAAATAAAGAGAAATTCACAAAACTACACCATTTTAATTCTTCTTTCACAAAATTACACCTAATTCAATTTTTCCTACTTTTACACCCTTTTCAAATTTTAAATGGTTCAATTATGCTCTAAAAAATTACCAAAATTAAAATATTTTCATTTGGGTTCGCTAATTAGTGTTTAGGGTATAGTATTAAAGCGTTAGGATTGGGTGGGTATGCTTAATTTGGATTTAATTTTTAGAATTTAGGTGTAGTTTTGTGAAGAAATTTTTAAAAGGTGTAGTTTTGTGAAATGTAATTCAAATGGTGTAGTTTTGTAATTCTCCCATAAATAAAACTATATTGATATGAGTAAAAATCAAACATTTTAAAACAAAACATTTTTCTAAAACATCAAATAAATAAAAACAGATGGAGTATATACTAAAACAAACAAATATATATAGAGGAATTCACAAAACTACACCCTTTCTTTCTTTCATTTACAAAACTCTACCTAATTCAATTTTTTCACATATTTACACCCTTTCAAAATTTTAAAAGCTTGATTTACCCTTTAAAAAATTGTCAAAATTAAAATCTTTTCATTTTGGTTCGCTAATTAGTGTTTATGGTATAGTATTAAGGGGGTAGGATTGTGTGGGTAGGATTTATTTGGATTTAATTTTTAGTGTTTAGGTGTAGTTTTGTGAAGTTATTTTGAAATGGTGTAGTTTTGTGAAATGTAATTCAAATGGTGTAGTTTTGTAATTCTACAAAAGTTAACTCATTCAATATTTACAGTGAAAAGTTAACTTTTAACTTAAAAAAAGGGAGAATTACAAAACTACACCATTTGAATTACATTTCACAAAAATACACCATTTCAAAATAACTTCACAAAACTACACCTAAACACTAAAAATTAAATCCAAATAAACTCTACCCACACAATCCTACCCCCTTAATATTATACCATAAACACTAATTAGCGAACCCAAATGAAAATATTTTAGTTTTGATGATTTTTTAAAGGATAAATCAAGCTTTTAAAATTTTGAAAGTGTGTAATTATGTAAAAATATTGAATTATGTGTAGTTTTGTGAAGGAAGGGATATAAGGGGTGTAGTTGTGTGAATTACTCTATTCTTTTCATCTAAGACATCCACATCATCATCAAAAATAATTCAGACAATTCAATTAAATATCATTTAATAAAACTCATTCAATATTAATAAAATTCAAATAAAAAACATTCAATATAATATTTAACACTAATAAAAAACATGAATATCAACTTTCTAAAATGAAAATATATAAAATTTGTTTCCCTCTTGTACTAATTAATTTCGGAATATATTACATATGTCCCATTATGTAAAATTTTCTATCTAAAAGCACAAAATTTAAAAGTTATTATTGATGTACTATTTTAACATTTATTCAAAACAATTAATAATTAAGACTACATAATATTATTGGTCATACTATAGTTAATAAATAAAAAAATATGGATAGAAACTTGTGAAAATCAAATAAAATGAAACAAATCAAAATACCTAAAACATCTAACAAAATGGGTTAGAGATAGAATAGTTTAAAAAATAAATAAATAAAAATTTATAAAAATAACTATTTAATTTGGGATGGAAATACTCTATATATATACATACTCTAAATCCAAATGTTAGTACCAAATATATGAAATAAACTTAAAATATCCACCAAGAAAACAAAACCTCATACAAAATAAACAATTACATATACAAATAATCCAATAACGTTACAGAGAAAAAAAACAAAATATGATCCAAATTAATTGACGGGTTAACATTTCCACGTAAAACCAAAGTAAACAACATGCATAAAATTAAAATTAGAGAATCTGAATGGGTACACAACAACAATTTTTTACTTATGTTTTTTTTTAAAGTTTTATTGAATTGCTTTTGGAGTTATTTTAGAAAGTATTACCAAACTAAACAATTTAAACACTATTTTACAAAGTGCAATTCTTATGAATACCACTAAAATTTTTTTTTAACACAATTAGCACAGATTTTTAAAAGTTTTACAAATACCATTGAAGAGTTTTTTCTCATAAATACCAGAAATCTTAAAGTTTCAAAATTACACCCAAAACCTTCAAAAAACTATACCCTACCCCTTCAAAACTATATCCTAAACACTATATAGCGAACCCAAATGAAAAAAAATCTAACAGTGTTAAAACTCGTTTTTGTATTTGTGGTATTTTTGTAAACTGCTACTTTTTGATGGTATTTTTGTTATAAAAACATTTTAATTGTATTTTTGTTATAAAAAACTTTATAATGGTATTTTCAAAACAAAAACTTATTTTGATGGTATTCTAAAGAATTTCTCTTTTACAAAAGTATATCCATTTCACTTCTTTTTTTTAAGAACTACTATTAAATTTTCTTGTAAAATCTTTAAAATTTCTTTATTTTTCTTCCAATTCAATATTCAGAAATTCACAAAACTACACCCTTTCAATCATTCCTTCACAAAACTACACCTAATTCAATATTTTCACAAGTTTACACCCTTTCAAAATTTTAAAAGCTTGATTTACCCTTTTAAAAATTACCAAAATTAAAATCTTTTTATTTGGGTTAGCTAATTAGTGTTTAGGGTATAGTATTAAGGGGGTAGGATTGTTTGGGTAGGGTTTATTTGGATTTAATTTTGAGTGTTTAGGTGTAGTTTTGTGAAGAATTTTTGAAATGGTGTAGTTTTGTGAAATATAATTCAAATGGTGTAGTTTTGTGATTCTCCTTCAATATTCAGCGTTTTATGATATAGTTTTTTGAAGGATATATATAATTTATTGTTTTGAGTTTTTTTCAGTTCTATTCTGTATTCAGAAATTTTGATAAAAATTTATTTTAAATTAAATAGATATAGTTTTGTACAATAAAATATTTCCTTAAAATACCATAAAAAAGTTTTTTGGACAAAAAAACATTACAAATTTTTTTTCCTTTTTAAGTACCATTAAAAAAACTCATGGACCAAACTACCATAAACCCAAAAATCCAATTTTAACGCTTCGAAAAAATTGACTATTGATACAGGTTCTCACTTACATGTAAGTCATCGCACGATTGTTGTCAGTTAGCATAATGTTTTTTGTTGTTGTTTTGTTCAACATAATGTTTAAATTTCCAAATATAAGCAAAGAGTTTTAAAAAAGGTGAAGAAAAAGTCTTTTCATTTATTTAGTTGTATACCAATGATAACACTCATGAAAGATAATAAAAAAAAGAAAAGAAAAATAACATGCAAAAACCAAGAGTTCGATGGTGTTTGTTTGGCTTCAAAGTAAAAAGTTTGCAGAATAAAAAGAATCACACCAAAAACAAATCTTTACCAAATTGGTAATAACCAAACACAAACCGGTCTGAATCCACAATCTCTTGTATCATATCATTAGACATCAACTTGTCCGAACAATGACTTACGGATCTGTGAATAAACAAAATTGGGTTAATCAAAGAACCAAATCAAAACCTTATAAACCACAGAGAACATTGAAAAAAAGAAACTATTCACATACCACTGGGAGTTTCATACGGAATGCGACATCAAGACGAGCATCAAGTGTGTTCTCGCACACGATTTTCCCATCGCGAGAAGCTAACACAACACCTCCAGAGCTATAACACATCAAGACGAGTGTCAAGGGTGTTCAAATCAAAATATAGGCAATAGCTATGGCGTAAAAAAGGTTTACGTTTTCGAGTAAAAGTAATAATGATGAGAGACATGATTTTTTTTTATTACCAGTGAAGAGCATGAGAATCACTAGAAGTAGGAGGACCCGGAAGGAAAATCTGTGTGTCCACCGAAACTTCAGGAGCATGAACTTTTGCTTTACCAGCATACTCTTCTTTTGCATCTTCGAGAATCGATTCGACTAAACCCAAATCATCTTCACGACAACGCAACAACACAGATGGTTCTTTCAACCGAAGCAAACACTGCGACAACGACACAACAGTTCCAAAAAGAAACAGAACTTTTAACAGACACACACACAAGGGTCAATAGAAAGTAATGAGATTGGCAATAGATAGCAAGATATACAATAGAAATCTCCGATACCGAATATATTGTAGCAGGGAGTGTACTAACCTGAATAATCAGATCCTTGAGAAGCTGTTTGTAAGCGTACTCGTCGCCACTCACGTTGAGAAGATCCTTTGCTGCTTTGTCTTTCATGGCATTGACAATATCGTCCTGCGCTTGGAGAACTTTGATCCTTGACGCATTAAGCTGCATAGAGTAATCACTGAAAAAAACAAAACAATGTATTTTGTTAATCAATCAAGCAAAATGTTACATATTTTTGTTCATCAATCAACACTTTTGTATTATATACACTAGGAAGTTCCATAAAATATGACAATGTTACATATATATTTGTTCATCAATCAAGCCAAAAAACTACGCAAATCGCAAATCTAAATCAAGTCAAATCTCTGAATCTATATAATATAAATCATATACATCTAAATTTCAAGGCTTAGAGATGTTATAACCTACAAGAGCTTAAGACTAAACCAAGATCAAAGATATGAAATCAGAGACTAAACCGGATTGGTTAAATCAACACTTTTGTATTATATACAATAAGAAGTGCCATAAAATATGACAATGTTACAATACAATTGTTCGTAAATCAAGCCAAAAAACTATGCAAATCACAAATCTAAATCAAGTCAAATCTCTGAATCTATATCATACACTTCCAAATTTCAAATCTTAGAGATGTTATAACCCATACAATAATGCGATCAAGCTTAAGACTAAATCAAGATCAAAGATATGAAATCAGAGACTAAACCGGATCGGTTAAATCAAAAGTGCCACCGTGCCATAAAATATGACAATGTGACATACATTTGTTCATCAATCAAGCCAAAAAACTATGCAAATCATAAATCAAGTCAAATCTCTGAATCTATATCATATAAATCATATAATTCTAAGTTTTTCAAGGCTTAGAGATGTTATAACCTAAAAGAGCTTAAAGACTAAACAAAGATCAATGCAGTTTAAAACAAGAAGCTTACATCTTCTTGCGCACATCAGCTTGTTTCTCCTTCTTCTCATAATCTTGCCTGATCTTCTTCTTCTCCGCTTCCACTAACTGTAGTTTCTCAATGTTGAATTCCTACACACACAAAATTTTCAAAAATAAACCAGATCGAATAAAATATAAAATCATATGAAGAAGAAGAAAAATCGAATATCATAAAAATCGAAATCGAAATTGAAAATATATAAGAGAGAGGATAAGATCTGAGAAACGTTACTTCTTCGGCGGAGACGGAGATCTCGTTTGCTTTCTCCTCCGCCTCTTGACGGATAAATCTCACCATCTGCTGGATCTGTCTCGATACATCTCCGTCGTTCATTTTCGCCGTGAATCTCCGATCGCCGTTTATCGCGAAAGTGTCAGAGATTTGGAGAAGATTGGAGAGAGAGAGAGAGAGAGAGAGAGAAAGTTAGATCGGATTTTTTTTTGTAACGTGTGGATGAGTAATTTGAAGTTGTCTCTTTGTAGAGTGTAGAAATTAAAAAAACGGGATACAGTTTTGTGGAGAATGATAGAAACGGCAAGGCGTCTTAATAATTGCGAGTTTGTTTTTGGGCCATTTTAGCTTTTTTGTCGACGGAACAAATAATCAATTTTACACTTTAAATGTTTCTTTACAAATTAAAAAAATTTCATAAATTTGTGACTGTTTTGACAAAGATAATTGGATTCATATAGAGATGGATTGAACGATTTTTTTTTAACAATCAAGAATATCAATCCACACTAAATCTTTCTAAACTCTCATCTTTAACGCGTAAACTCGTAAAATTGTTAAATTATCTATTATCCACAAAATTTCGTTAAAATTAAATTAATTTTGCATTATGCCAAATTTGCAATTTGAATCTGATTACGATATAAAACTACGGATCTAGCACTTATATGTATCACAACGCGATTAATTAATAAGTTAATTGCAATCTTATCTTAATGTAAATTTAACTAGATTTGAATGAGTTTGTGTGGAGAATCATATGGTTTACGTGGAGAAGCTGACAATTTAGAGGGATTCAATGTGGACTGATATTGGATGTAAAAAGATTGACTACCCATTGAACAATGAACATATAATTTTTAATTTATGAAATAAATAAAGTGGAATTTCTTAAGAAAACAAAGAAATCTATTAAATCTTCATCGATTCTTTCCCAATATACTACATTCTTAATGCTCCCTCTGTTTTATATTCTTTCCCAATATACCACATTCTATTAAATCTATATATACTAGAATGTCCACCTACTTTGAATTGAAATTTTTCTTTCAAAATTTTTATAAAAAAATTGTGATGACATTAATTGCGATAACAAATTAGAGTAATTGCAGTAAATGGACCCAGAAGAATCAATAATTAGTTCCTATAAAAACGACACTGTATCGGTTACTATTTGTCCTTGTGTTACCGGTTTTGCCCCTATATTTTAGCATGGGTTTGGTTTTTAAATTTCAAAACCGGCTGACACAATATCTGCACATGATTTTTTATATATTTATTTGTTTTTTTATTTTATGTAGTGTGTTTGCCTCTTTCATTCTAAACTTTAGATATTCTAAACTTTAGATATGTATAATTAGTAAAAAGAAACCGAAACTATCTCTATTCTTTTTGTTTTTTTCTTGGTAAGATTTTCTTCTCATCTTCTTCTCACTGCAACAAAATGGAGGTGAGTTTCTATTGAAGATGATTAACATTGTGTGTTTCAGGTGAGTTTCTTAGTATTGTGTGTAATGGTGTTATTATAGGTTCAATGGAGGTGAGTTTATGTTGAAGATGAAAGGGAAGACTATAATGTTTGTTGGTGATTCATTGGAGAAAAATCAATGGGAGTCGTTGATTTGTTTTATTGTTTCATCTTCACCGTCCACTAAGACTCAGATGATAAGATCCTTTCCTCTCTCTACTATTATTATTTTCGTATATTTTACATTGTAGCCAGTAAATGTAATGTTATCTTATTGGGACGTAAAAAGATTTTTTGTTATATTGCAGAGAGGATCATTGCTTTTGGAAAATAGTTGCTTTCACATAACCTTACTAGTTACATTTTTGGTTAGTAGATAATTTGAGAGATAGTTGTATTCATTAGTCTGTTAGTAAATTGATTGGTACAAAACTCATTATGCGATTGGTAGCTGATGAGATCGAAGTTTAACCTCAATCACATACAACCCCAAGTGCAAGGCACATGACGTTGTAGTAATATAAGGATCGAATCCACAAGGAGAGAAGGCTTAGAACAACAAGAATACAAGAAACTAGCTTAGATTAGATCGAGTAAGAATCTTGGTTTGTAGCTAAACTAAACTAAGAAAGCAATATAAGTAAAATAAACTTGAAATCAACAAAAGCGATATTAAACTAAAGAGATACTAATGGTAAAGTATGGATCTTGGGGTTAAGATCAATGGTTTGGATGGATGGAATCAAGCTAATGACACTAAGACTAACAAAGGAGATGGCTTTCTAGGACAAGGATCACTAAACTAGATTAGATCACTTCCATGACTCAAATCCATTCTCTAATCATAAAAACCACAAATCTTCCGACCGAGCCTAGATGATTAGAGATCATTAAGTATAAGTCCTTAAAAGTCCATCTTAAACCTTAGACATCAACTTCCATTGGCTAAGTATAAAAGAATAACAAGAGATTGGACTAGACATTTCATCGAACACCTTCCGGGCATGAAACATCCTATAAGTACTAAGCTAGGATAATTACTTCTACCTTAGTGTTAAGAACATCTAATGCTATAGAAACCATAACCTAAACATCCTAAACATCACTAACCATCATCCATCATCCTAACCTATAGAAACCCCAAGATCCAAAAGATGACTACTCACTATGCATAATAAAAAGAAAGCTAGAGATTAAAGATAAAGACATTAATGCTAGATAAAGAAGATTAAAGAGAGAATCTAAGATTATATGAAACTAAGAAACATTCAAAGTCTTACAAAAGTGGCTACAAAAACTAGAGAGAAAAAGATGTCCCCATTAACATAAACCCTAGTAGTATTTATAGGGAAATATGAGAGATAAATAAGTCACGCTTGGCCCGGCGGTTTGGTCCGAGCGGTTTGGAGGCCGCCTGGACTGAACATCCGCGACTTCTTCGTCTTTGTCTTCTCCGGCGGTTTGGTCCAGCGGTTTGGAGGCCGCCGGACCGAACATCCGCAGCTTCTTCGTCTTTGTCTTCTCCGGCGGTTTAGTCCGGCGGTTTGGAGGCCGCCGGATCGAACATTTCTTCTCTTTTGCCTTCTTCAAGCTCTCTTGTGCTCTCCCTTAGCTTCACCGAGCTCCCCATAGCTCAAAGTACCTAAAATGCATATGATGCAATGCAAAAGGGACCTAAATCTAACTAAGACTCTATTCTAAACTACTTAGTGAAAATATGCTAATAAAGACAATAAATTATATGAATTATGCAACTAAGGTCCTAAAATGCTATGAAAATACATGCCTAAAACAGCTAAAATACACACTTATCAACTCCCCCACACTTGCCTTTTGCTTGTCCTCAAGCAAACAATACTCAACAAACAAAAAAGACGTAGTGGAGGATGGATCTCAGAACCAAAAAGCTAAGAATCAAGCATATGCAATGTTAACTAAGGCAATGAAGCACTTTGAGAAAATGTTTAACCATAAGAAATGAGAACTCTCAATCAAGTTTCCATAGCACACTATCACAAGTCCTAGCTAGATTCAATGCTCATATCCACTCACTCTTTCATTCACCACATCCTTAAGTTCATTAATTAGTAACCGGTGGTCTCGCTAAATGCAATGCAAAGAGTTTCAATCGGTTTGGGAAAGATCTTATTTAAGTGGTTAAGTGTTTAGATGTTGAAGTGTTTTAAGGGGGCTTACTCTCAAAAGCAAATAAGTAATGTAAATATAATGCAAAAGTTAGGAAGACTAGGAACAAATACGTACAAGCCATTAAATCCCATGTTCTACCCTTCCTACTTTTCGTTCTAAGCACTCACTCCTTTCTTTTCTTGTTCACTCCCCTTTTGATCTTTAAACACCCACTCAAATCCTTTCTTTTAATCCTAACTCTACCCTTTATCCCCATTGGGTTTCTTTCTTTGATATAACAAGTCTCTCTCTCACCTTTGCACACTATCCTTAAGGGTTTTCTTTTGGTTTAGGCTTCACTCTTTGTACTCCTACTTTCTACCCTTTGTGTTTGGGTTTTCTTTTCTTTTGAGGTTTAGGAGTTTTTAAACTTGATTTTAATGCCCTTTCTTTTACTTTTACAAACCTCCCTTAAGATAGTTACTCTTTTAGTTTTGGTGCTTAGACTTTTCTAATGATACCCAACTCTCTTTTCTTTTCATTTCCTCACTTCCCTCATCCATTACCAAATCAAAACTTGCTAACCACCTAGATGGGATGTGGGACTTGTCGTCCCCAATACTTACAAAGTTTTGCTAATGTAACACTTTCCAAAAAGGCCTCACTCAAAGAATTAAACGGGGCTTGAAGGAATGGTTTCAGGTTAAGGGTAGGCCATCTAAAAATGAGATGGTTATCCAAACAATCAAGAGGGTGGTAAAAATGAATAAAGTTTGGATATATATCATGAAACTACAATGCACATTATCAAGCGAGAAATTAATGATTCAATTAGGTTCAATATTCATGGAGTGGTTTCAAATCAAGTGAGCATCAAACAAGCAATATCCTCTAGACTAAGAAAGTTCAAGATGTACAATTTCAACGATTTAAAAGATTCTATCAATTATACCAAACAATCTCGAAAAGGAATTCACATTGCAATACTTTTCTATAACTTTTTACAAGGTAATATCTGTTGAAGAGTGATGACCACTTATTATTAATATGTTTATTGATAATAACAAAGATTACATAGAGAGATATATATATATATACAAAAGGAATTGAGAGATACAAAGAGACAAAGAAAGGAAGACTAGAAAATAAGAGTAGAGAAGATGAATGAGTGATGAAGTCTAAGAGATGGTCAAGAGAATATTAAAGACACTAATACGCCCCCTCAAGATGGACGACCACTTGAAAGGCCAATCTTGTCAATAAGATCTTGAAAACGAGTGCGAGGTAGCGGTTTCGTCAAGGCGTCAGCAAGTTGATCAGCCGATGTAATGTGAGAAACGCGAAGATTTTTGCTTTGAACTTGTTCACGAACAAAGTGGTAATCAAGTGCCAAATGCTTCATTCGTGAATGAAAAACTGGATTTGCACATAAATAAGTAGCACCAATATTGTTACAGAAAATGGTTGGTGTGGAGACAATAGGAATGCCAAGTTCGGTCATGAGAGAAATAAGCCATTTAACCTCCGACGCAGTTACAGCAACACTTCGATACTCGGCTTCCGTAGAAGATCTAGCGACACCTTTTTGTTTCTTAGAACACCACGATATAGGTTGTTTGCCAAGATAAATAATATAAGCTCCAGTAGAAGAGTAATCGTCCCGATTGCCTGCCCAATCTGAATCCGAATAAGCATGAAGATTTAAAGGCGTGGACTTGGAAAAGAAGATGCCTTTATGAGTTGTTCCAGCAAGATATCGCAAGATGCGTTTGGCAGCCTCAAAATGAACCGTAGTGGGAGAATGCATATATTGCGATAGACGATTAACGGCAAAGGCAATGTCAGGTCGTGTGAGAAGGAGATATTGAAGGCTTCCAACAATGGTACGAAATTCCGTAGGATCGTCGAGAACTGAGCCGACAGAAGCGACAAGACGATCCGTTGAACACATTGGTGTTGAGACAGGTTTGCAAGATGTCATTTTTGTCTTAACGAACAAATCAGTGATATACTTTGTTTGAGTTAGAAGTAGTCCAGAGACATCACGATAGACTTCCATGCCCAAAAAATAAGAAAGATCGCCAAGATCTTTAAGTGAAAACCTTGCAGCCAATAGTGTAATGACCCGAGAAACCTCCACCGAATTGTTTCCCGTGATAAGAAAGTCGTCAACATAAATAAGTATATAAACCAAAACACTGCCCTTATTAAGTATAAACACTGATGCATCGGCAAGGGAGTTGACAAAACCAATGCCAACGAGGAAGTCACGAAGAGCATTGTACCAAGCACGAGGTGCTTGTTTGAGACCATAAATAGCTTTACGTAAGCGACAAACATGATTTGGCCTATCTTTGTCAACAAACCCAGGCGGCTGCAACATATACACTTCTTCATTAAGAGGACCTTGGAGAAATGCATGATTAATATCAAGTTGCCGAAGAGTCCAGTCACGAGCTACGGCAACACCAAGGACAAGACGAATTGTGGCATGTTTAACGACAGGACTAAACGTTTCTTGAAAATCAATACCCGGACGTTGATGAAAACCCTTAGCCACCAATCGTGCTTTGAACCTGTCAATAGATCCATTAGGTAGACGCTTAATACGATAAATCCAACGACAACCAATAATGTTACGAGCAAGGGCACGATCAACAAGATCCCATGAGTGATTTTGAATTTGTGCATCAATTTCCGAACCCATAGCCTTGCGCCACCTTTTATCTTTTAAAGCTTGGGTGTCATTGTTCGGCTCAATTTCCGAAAGAACAGTCATGAGACCATACTTTGGATTAGGTTTCACAATGTTATTCTTTGAACGTGTGATCATGTTATGTCGAACCGGAACTTGCACTTCAGAGGACACAAGAGGAGGGACATGAGATGTCACATCTATAGGTAGATCACCAAGTGAGGTTCTGGTGGTTGACGGCGCCGATTGTAATGGAGAGGGAGCTGCTTCTGTTGTGGGAGACATAGATTCATCATTGGTCGTTGAGACGATCGTTGGTGAAGGAGAAGAGCTCGGGGCGAGGAGTGTTGCAGGTGGCCAACGAAAAATAGAGGCACGAGATGCAAAAGAAGTACCAGATGAAGAAGAGTAGTCATTAGAAGAAGACGAAAGTGAAGATATGAGAGAAGAAAAAGGAAAAATAGACTCATGAAAGATGACATGACGAGAAATATAGATGCGAGATGTAACAACATCAAGACAAATAAAAGCACTTTGAGTCAAAGAGTACCCCAAAAAGACACATGGAGTAGATCGTGGGCTGAATTTATTGGTACCATAGGGACGAATCCAAGGATAACATAGACACCCAAAAGTTCGTAGCTTTGTATAGTTTGGTGGTGTCTTGAATAGAATTTGAAATGGTGAAGATTTGGAAAGCGTCGGAGATGGTAAGCGGTTGATAAGGTAAACAGCAGCTTGAAAAGAATAACTCCAATAAGTATGTGGAATACCTGCATGTTGAAGAAGTGTAAGACCTGTCTCGACAACATGACGGTGTTTACGTTCTGAAATACCATTGTGTTCTGGAGTGTGTGGAGGAGTGGTATGATGAGATATTCCTTTGCGTGTAAGATAGTGACGAAGTCCAATAAATTCACCCCCATTATCTGAGTACAAAGTCTTTATTTTAGTCTGAAAGCGATTTTCCACCAATTGTGGGTACGACGATTTGTATAGGATAAGAACTGGGGATTGGAGGCTCAATAGATCAGAGTAGCAAAAGAAAACAGAGGCAAAAAACTTAGTATAAGAGAATTTATTGAAATAAGAAGATATGGGTTCTTTCTTGGGAATTAGACATGCCTTTTTCCCTTGCTTTCTTCCTCTATTTATACTATGATTTACAAATAAAGACATTTAAGTCTCGGATCATTAACATGAATTAAAGGCATTTAAAGCAGCCGTTATGTCGTCATCGATCTCTTTAACCGTCGAAGTCTGCTCACCTCCCCCCGTCTTCTTGTCGAACTGATAGTAGTCGAATATGGGGCCTCTTCGGCCCATCCACTTTAGGCCCTTTTAGGGATGCAGACTTAAATTCACGCTGGGCCTCGGTCTACATTGTTAGTGGGCCCATGTACTAATTCGAACACCAACAGAAGGCCCCCTAAGTTCGATGTTTTCTCGTCGAACTCATCGGACTTAGATAAGCGGACTCTTTGATCGCTGGGGGGAAATAGATCGCTGATTAGATCTTCGCAGATTTCCAAAGGTCTTGCCGAACCGAAACGCGAAGAAGCGAGCTCCTTGATTGCCAAGAGGAAAATCCGCCAATTAGATCTTTTCCGATCCCGAGTATCTCGCTAAACGATACCCTAATAAAAATATATTAAAAGGGTAATGATTCGATTTTCCAAAAGGTGGGGCGGCACGGTTTTCGTAGCGTCAGATAAATAGAACGGAAACGGAGAGGCTCTTCTTTATCCTTGCAAACACAAACTTTTCGCAGCCTCTAGAGAAAGAAAAAACTCCAACTTTTTCCAAAAATCTTACGGAATCCCAATTAGACGATAACAATGGCCCCAGAGAACCAAGACGCATTGTTACTCAAGCCGGAGACCAGTTCGGCCCCTACCAAAGTACACTCTCGACGGCGAAATCCCTCGAGTTGCTGCGCCGCACATGCGCGATTCCCGAAGCGGTGGAACTGGCGCTACCCCGTGAGGGCGAATCGCCGGAGAGCGTTCGCCCAGGATTCTGCTGCGCCTACGAGGCATACTTCTCCGGGGCAGGTCTGTCCTTTCCGATCCCGGAGGCGCTGATACTCTACCTGTATCAGCTCGGGATCGCCTTCCCTCAGGCTCTGCCTAACTTTATCCGGTCGGTGTTATGTGCACTGACGGTGGCGGAGGAGACCGGATTCGCCTTTGGCGTTCCGGAACTGATGGAGCTATTCAGCGTTCGCGTCTCGAAGACGAGCGGGACGTTTGCCATTTACCCCAACACCAACAGGAACTTGGCGTATGGTTTCCCGGAGAAGGATTCAGGCTGGATGGACCGGTATTTCTTCTTCCGCATCACGAAGTCCTCCGTCGGGGATATGCACGAGTTTATCGGTCACAAATGGGCCGCGACCTGCGGTAAGTACTTTATGCTTTAATCCGAGAATTTCTTGTTGTGCAGAAAAGATCGCCGCTTTGGCCCCCTTCTAGGGTTCTTTAGAAATTGACACATCTTTCTTCGTTTCAGAAACTCAAACGCGGCTCGACGATCTCACGCGCTTCGAGGATTTCTATCGGGTCGCCGTCGAAGCCTCCTCCAAGTGGAATTCCTTCCCGCCGGATAGGATCCACGGTGCCCGTGCTCGCCCGAGGGAGCGGACACTCAAAGGGCCTGTTTCTCCGCCTGCGGAGTCGTCTCCCCCAACTTATCGGGCGAAGAAAGAGAGGGAGGCCCGCCTCGCGGCCTTGGCCAAGATCAAAAAGGAGGAGATCTCGGTTTTTAAGGCGAGCGGGGAAAAGCCCAAGGTCAGTCTAGTGGCTGATTGGGTCCTCCAGCGGACTCCGGATGAGCTGGGCCCCATCGCTCCCCTGCCCCGCCTCGAGGATGGCGCGGAGGAAGAAGAAGAGGAGGAAAGCCTCGAAAGGAGGAAGAGGAAGAGAGGCGACGATGGTGCGGACGCATCTCCTCGCGCTGGTGAGAGGACGAGGTCCAGGAGCGCGGACCCGGTGAAGGCCAAAGAGCCGATCATGCGCCCCCCACCAGCCCTTTCGGACCGCTCCGTCTCTCCTAGTACCGCGGACCGAACGACTCCGCAACAAAAAGCTTCTCGCCGCGATGGGGCAAGCCGAGGCTCTACTGCGCCTGAGGCCAACCGTGCGCGGGGGTCGGAGGAGCGGCTCCTGATCGTCAACGCGGAGAATCGGAGAGGTAACCTTCTCACTGCGGTTGATCAATTTACTCTGCTTAGATAGAAAAGTAGGTTTCTAATTGACTTGGCCCCCCTTTTTTTTAGATCGCGAGCGCGTCTCGAACCTGTTCCGCACGTTCTCCTACCAAGGCCTGGAGATTCCCGCGCTGGAGAATATGCGCGAGCCCGTGAGGGACTTGTATGCCCGCCACTCGATCGCTTTAGCTGAGGTACGTAAATTTTGCTTGCCGCGAGACTTTCGTGTCCGTCTCAGAATTTTTTACTAATTGCTTGTGTTTGTAATGTGGCAGTCGGCGACGTCTTTCAACCGCCTGTTGTGTGGTTACGAACAAACGCTCACCGACCCGGGGTCCCTCCAGTCTGACCTGACAAGGACCAAGGAAAAGCTGGTCCTGACGGAGCGATCTCTCGAAACCATGAGGATCGCGTCTGAGAGGAACGCCGACCGGCTAAGGCAGGTCGATGATTACCGACGTCAGCGCGACGAGGCGAAGATGGCGGCTGCTGCGCTGGAGACCAAGGTGGCCCTCATGCTGAAAAGGGCCGACCGCGGCGGAGGAGGGTTCGCGGGCGGTGTTAAAGAAGTACGAGACTCTCCTCGAACTTCGAGATCGCGATCTCCGAGTCTCTTCTCACGAAGCTAGGCGCGACGTTAAAGGCGTCGGGGTTAAGATGGTCGACCAGGTGAGGGACCACCTCCCGCTGCTGAAGAGGCGCTCTCGGGTAGAGCGCGAGGTCGCAGAGATCCGCGCGAACCAGGATTTTCTGGCTGGGATCCAGAGGGGCGAATACCCCGACCTTGAGGCGGAGGCGGCGAGTATGGCCGAGGACCTCCCGGTGGCCGAAGCGAAGTTGGCCGCCATGCCGCTTCCCTCGCTAGATCTGGATGAGCTAGCCAAGAGATTTGACGACTCGCCGCCTCCCGAAGGCGTGGACGACTGTGAATCGGCTCTGGCTCTTTTGGACGCGCATATGGCCGGCGATGCTGCGCCGTTGGAGGTAACGCCACTGGCGGCGGCACCTTTTGATCAGTTCGGGTCGATGACCGCCAGCTTGTCCATTGAAGACGCCCAAAGTCTCAGGGAGGGCGTCCGTCCCGAGGGGTTCGAGCCACAGGTCGCGGGTCTCACAGAGGAGGGTCGCGAGGTCGCGCTTGCTGAAGAGGCGTCGGTGCAGCCGGGTGCGGGAACAAGCAGCTCGACGGGGGAAGAAGGTCAGACATGAATGTAATCATGTCTTTAAGCAGAGGTCTGTCCCAAAAACTTTTTTTTGTTTTGTTGCTTTTATATTTTTTAAAGAATTCGTTGAGTACAATTTCTTGTCTTTACATGTCTTCGTTTCCGCGTACTTAGTTGTTTTTTTTTTTAAAAAAGCGCTTATTCATTGCGATCGGACCTTTAATTGGTTCACCTCGTCCAAGTCTTCTAGGTCGATCCGTTGGTGGCTTGATTTACGATTTATAGTCTTTAAGTTCTTTGTTCGAACTCGTATCGATCGTTGAGAGCTCGGGGGGTCGGCTTGTATCGTCGACCTTAGTGTATTGATTGTTTCGAATTTTTTAGCATGGTCGCGTCGATTATTTGCGGACCGTAGAGGTAGAGGTCGGACTGTTTGCGGACCGTTGAGGTCGGACTATTTAGATAGCTTGGATATGTTTTGCTTGCTCGATCGTTAAGTTCTCGTGGAGCTGTGTTGATCGCTAAGTTCTTTATGTCGAACCGTGTAGGTGTGCATCGTTAAGTTCTTTCTGTCGAACTGTTTTAGATGGCTTAAATTCGTTAAGTTCTTTGGTAGAACTGTGTTGGTCGTTCGCGAACCCTTAGGTTCGACATGCATCGTTGAGTTCTTTATGTCGAACTGTTTAGATGGCTTAAATACAGTTTGCTTTTTTGATCGTTCAAACTCTTTGGTCGAGCTGTATTGATCGGGGACGAACCCTGAAGTTCGATATGCATCGTTAAGTTCTGTCTGTCGAACTGTTTAGATGGTTTAAATACGGTTCGCTTACTCGATCGTTAAGTTCTTTGGTAGAACTGTGTTGGTCGTTCGCGAACATTAGGGCTCGATATGCATCGTTAAGTTCTTTCTGTCGAACTGTTTGGATGGCTTTAAATGTGGTTCGCTTTTTGAACATCCTTTGTAGAAAAAAGATTTTATTTATTTATATAGCTGGACCCGATCAAATGATACGGGCTGCCTACGTACCCGAGTTGGGATCAAGCCTGAAACGTAGTTCGGTTTACAATAGAGCGAATTTAAGCATAAAATTTCTTGAGGTTCATGATGTTCCAAGGTCTTTTGACGTTGTTCCCTTCGGAGGTTTTGAGACGGTAGACTCCCGGGCGGATGATTTCGTGTACGATGTATGGTCCTTCCCACTTAACTCCGAGTTTGCCAGCGCGATATTCGGCGGTGTTCTCAAAGACCTTTCTTAGTACTAGGTCTCCGACTGATAGGGTTCGTTGCTTTGTCTTCGAGTTGTAGTATCGTGACGCGGATTGCTGATAGTTTTGAATCCTGATCATTGCTTGATCTCTCTTTGAATCCAGGTTATCGAGAGATTGTCTTAGCATCTCGTCGTTGTCCGCTTCGATCAGAGGGTTCTGAGTTCGCCTGATTCCTGGGACCGCCGCTCGGCGGGGACGATCGCTTCGACTCCGTAGACGAGGGAGAACGGAGTTTCCCCCGTCGCCTGCGCGGTGTGGTTCGGTAGGCCCAAAGTACCCCTTCAAGCTCGTCGTGCCATCCTCCTTTCCGAGAATCGAGACGTTTCTTGAGACCGTAGAGTATTGACTTGTTCGCCGCTCGCTCGTCCGTTTCCCTGCGGGTAGCGAGGTGTAGAGTATTGTACTTTTATTTTCCAGTGTCCGGCGAATTTTTCGAACTTTTTTGATATGAACTCGGGAGCCGTTGTCCGTGACGATCTCATACGGGAGTCCGTGCCTCGCAAATGATGTTTTTCCATAAGAACTTGCAGACCTTTGTGTCGATGATTGCGGAGTAAGCCTCGGCTTCGACCCATTTAGAAAAATAGTCGGTTAAAACGAGAAGGAATTTTCTTCCGTTGGTTGACTCGTGCGGCGGGCCGATGATGTCCATGGACCACCTCATGAAAGGGTAGGGGGCGGAGACGGATGACAATGGTTCAGACAGCTGGTGGATGAAAGGAGCGTGGCGCTGGCACTTTTCGCAATGTTGCGCATATTTAATGCAATCGTCGGTCAAAGTGGGCCAATAATATCCCTGTCGGCGAACCTTGGTGGCGAGGAGACGTCCACCAGAATGATCTCCGCGAGTCCTTCGTGGACTTCCCTCATGACGGTATCGGCGACTTCTCCGTGGACACGAGAGGAGATAAGGCCCCCGGAAGCTCCGCTTGTAGAGCCCCCCCTCGATCATGCAAAACCTGGCGCTGATGACCTTAAGTTTTCGAGCCTCCCATTTTTCAGTAGGGAGTTCGCCTTTCAAGATGTAGTTTTGGATTGGCGTCCGCCAATCATCGATAATTGTTTCTGCTGCGTGGGCGGATTCCTCCTGCTTATTCCCTTTCAGGATCGCAAGGATCGGGCCAGTCGGATCGATGCTAGGTCGGTCGATGCACTCCACGGAGATGTTCCTTCTTATGTCAGGGTCGGAAGTTGATGCTAAAGCTGCCAAGGCGTCTGCCGAAGTGTTCTCGCCCCTGGGGACTTTGACGAGCTCAAATTTGTCGAACTCTTTGCAAAGTTCTTTGGTGATGGCGAGGTAGGCCTCCATTCTTTCGTCTTTGTGCGGAATATTCCCCGGAGAACTGGCTTACAACAAGCTGGGAGTCGCAGAAGACTGAGATATTTCTGACCCCAATGCTGATGGAAAGGCGAAGGCCGGCGATCAGTGCCTCGTATTCTGCTTCGTTGTTCGAGGCGGGAAATCGTAGTCGAAAAGATTGCTCGATGACTTCTTGATTGGGCGATCGCAGCTTGACGCCGATCCCCGATCCCTGCTTGGATGAGGCCCCATCAACGTGCAAGATCCAGGGGAGAGTGTCAGTAGACTCGGGATCTTGCACGGGGAGTTCTACTATGAAGTCGGCGAGTACCTGGGCTTTCGCGCTAACGCGGGGCTTATATTCCACGTCATATTCGCCGAGTTCGATTGCCCACTTAGAAATTCTTCCGGACCGGTTCGGGCTGTGTAGAATCGTTCCGAGGGGGTGCGATGTGAGCACTATGATCGAGTGGGACCGAAAATAGGGTCGTAATTTCCTTGCCGCCGTTACAACCGCGAGGGCGAGTTTTTCCATCATCGGGTACCCGGTCTCGGGATCGGTTAGAGTTTTGCTTGTGTAGAAGATCGGTTTCCGTTCGCCCCGATCTTCTCGTATGAGGACCGAGCCGACGGCCGAAGGGGACACCGCGATGTAAAGAAAAAGAGGCTCTCCTTCCTCCGGTTTAGCGAGGATCAGTGGTTTCGAGAGGTATGATTTTAGCTGATTAAAAGCCTCTTCACATTGCTCGTCCCAAACCCGGCTTTTGTTTCCCCTTAGAAGGTTGTAGAAAGGGAGACATCGATCTGTTGACCGCGAGATGAACCTGTTAAGGGCTGCGATCCGTCCTGTGAGCCTTTGAGTTTCCTTTACGTTTCGAGGTGACGGCATATTTAGGAGGGCGTCGACCTGGCTAGGATTCGCCTTTATCCCTCTCTTGGTGACTAAGTACCCGAGGAATTCTCCGGAAGGTACGGCGAAAGTGCACTTTTCCGGGTTAAGCTTCATGCCATACTCTTTGAGGAGATCGAAACACTGTCGGAGGTGTTCGATATGCTCGCCCTGCTTTGATTATTTGACGAGCATGTCATCTATGTAGACTTCCATGACCTCGCCCAATTGTTTCTCGAACATTCTGTTGACAAGTCTTTGGTACGTCGCTCCTGCGTTTTTTAGGCTGAACGGCATTACTTTGTAACAGTAGGTTCCTCTGTCCGTTATGAAGGAAGTCTTCTCCTGATCGTCGGGATGCATCGAGATCTGGTTATAACCTGAAAAGGCATCCATGAAAGACAAGAGCTCGTGACCGGCCGTTGCTTCCACGAGTCGGTCGATGTGAGGGAGTGGAAAACTGTCCTTGGGGCATGCTTTGTTGAGGTCGGTGAAATCGACGCATACTTTCCACTTCCCGTTCTTCTTCTTCACGACGACCGGATTTGCGAGCCATTCCGGATATTTTACCTCCCTGATCGATCCTAAGTTCAGGAGTCTCTGTACTTCGTCGTTTACGGCCTTAGCTCGTCCGGCCCCGCCTTCCTTCTTTTCTCGCCCGATCGGCTTGTAAGTCGGATCGACATTCGGTTTATGAGTTATTATCGTTGGGTCGATCCCGGTCATGTCCTCGGGCCCCCGTGCAAACGAGTGTATGTTGTCGGTAAGGAACTGAATCAGCTCGACCTTCTGTGGATCTGAGAGCTGCATTCCGATTTTGACGGTTCGGGACGGATCGTTCTGATCAATTGATACTTTGGTACTAACGCCGTCGCCCCCTCGGAGCTTCTTTTCGGCCCCGCCGGGTCGAGCGACGTTGGCTAACTGCTATTTGACGGTGAGCTTGTGTCCGCTCATGTAGCAAGAGCGTGCGGTCTCCTGGTTTCCTTGTATCTCTTCGACTCCCGTCGGGGTAGGGAACTTGAGGCATTGATGATAGGTCGAGGGAACCGCCTTCATCTGGTACAGCCAAGGAGTTCCGAGGATAGCGTTGTACGCAGCAGGACGGTCGAAGACCGTGAATTCCACGAGTTTCGAAGTTCCTTTGGCGAGGACGGGAAGACGGATCGTTCCGAGAGACATAGTGGTTTCACTGGTGAAGGCGATGAGTGGGGCGGGGGCCCCCTCTACTTCTTCCATACTGATTCCCATCCTTGAGAGGGTGCTTGAGGAAGATGAGGTCCACGGAACTGCCCGTGTCGATCAGAATTCTGGACACCTCGAAATTGGCGATGTCCAGTGAGATGACCAGGGCATCGTCGTGGGGCCTGGCGAGGCGGAGAGTTTCCTTTTCCTCGAAGGTGATGACTGGTATGTCGAGTGTCCCGTATTCGGGGTTCGGTTTCCCGACTTTCCTTTGGTGTTTTTTGATAGAGTTCACCGACGAGCTAAAAAGCTTGGACCCTCCCATGATCATATCGATCCTTTTCTTGGGGGTTTCTTCGTTCTCGTTATCGGCTTCGACTCTTTGGGGCGATGCGCCACCGACTCCGACGGAGGAGAGTCTGCTTCTCTCGGCCTGAGCGATGGTTTCGAGGTCGAAATCAGCGAGGTCGCCGGCAGACCATTTCTCCATGAGGATGGTTTTCAAACGGTAGCAGTCCTTGGTGTCGTGGCCTTTTACCCCGTGGAGCTCGCAATAAGCATCCTTGTCTCGGACCCATTTGTTGCTTGGCGGCGAACCGCTTCGCTTTCCTCCGGAGTCTCTCGCCCACGGCGAAGGTTTGCGAACTTCCGCTGGCTCGGCGATTGTCGGGTTTCTTAGACGGACTCTGGGGAGTGGTCTTAGGAGGCGGTCGATACTTCTTGCTTATCGCGAGCTTGTCTTCCTCGAGCTCCATCCAGGCTGTGGCTCGGTGAAGTGCATCGTGGATACTTGGTGGGCTTGTTGATCACGATCTCCTCGCGGAAGCGCGACTCGTGCCGAGACCGTGTTTGAGGCGAGGAGATCGCCGTGGAATCGGTGATCCCGGGTAATCCGGACAGAATTTCCTTGAACTTGGTTATGTACTTTCTCGGAGGCTCGGCCTCGCTCCCGAACGTGGTTCCACGGGTCGCCGTCGGAGAGTCCCCGGTCCATGAAAATAGAGTATTGTTTGATGAAGGCGGTGGTGAAGTCGGTGAAGCTATCGATCGAGCCGGGTTCGAGGTGGGTGAACCGGACTAAGGACGGCCCGGAGAGGTTCTCGGCGAACGCACCGCAAAGGCCGTCATCTTGCTCGTGCTCCTCGAACCGCACCCGCCCGGCGGCGATGCGGAAGGCGGTGAGGTGCGTCTTGGGATCTCCGACTCCGTCATAGGACGGAAGTTTGATCTTTCTTGTATCGCGGACGCGCAGCCGATGCGATCCTCCGAGTAAACGGGGTTCGCCCGGTCTCTTCAATAACTCGGTTGATTTCTGGAGCGGAGCTTATTGCTTCGTGGATTTTTGAGTTTATTCCCCGGATCTCGGTTCGAATCTCCTCGAAATCTTTCCCGGCCTAGGTCCGCTCCGCGCAAGGCTTCGGTGCGGGTCGCGAAGTCGGCGTTGGCTCCTCGCAGTTTCGTCCGTCATTCGCCGTTGCCGGCCGAGTGGGGGTGCCATCGGTGTTCCGCTCGTTGGGGGGCCGGAGATTGGTAAGCACGCCTTCTATCTTGTCGAAGCGCTCGGTCAGGGTAGAGGTCGCCTTCTGTTGCTCGGTGATTACCTTCTGGAGGTCAGTGAGCAATTGGGCGAAGTCGACGGATGAGACATTTTGAGAGTCGGTGACATCCATGAGAAGTGGTTTGATTTTCTTCTGTTACTAATTAAAGGTGATCTATCAATTCCCCCTCCTTCTAGCGCCAAATTGTGGGTACGACGATTTGTATAGGATAAGAACTGGGGATTGGAGGCTCAATAGATCAAGAGTAGCAAAAGAAAACAGAGGCAAAAAACTTAGTATAAGAGAATTTATTGAAATAAGAAGATATGGGTTCTTTCTTGGGAATTAGACATGCCTTTTTCCCTTGCTTTCTTCCTCTATTTATACTATGATTTACAAATAAAGACATTTAAGTCTCGGATCATTAACATGAATTAAAGGCATTTAAAGCAGCCGTTATGTCGTCATCGATCTCTTTAACCGTCGAAGTCTGCTCACCTCCCCCGTCTTCTTGTCGAACTGATAGTAGTCGAATATGGGCCCTCTTCGGCCCATCCACTTTAGGCCCTTTTAGGGATGCAGACTTAAATTCACGCTGGGTCTCGGTCTACATTGTTAGTGGGCCCATGTACTAATTCGAACACCAACACCAATGTTTGAAAGATAGGAAAAATTTGAGCTACTTGAGATTTTGTTTTCATTGGATACAACCACGTATAACGTGAGAAATGGTCTACAAAAATAACATAATATTTGTATCCATCAATTGAGAGAACAGGTGAACTCCAAACATCGGAGAATATTATGTCAAGAGGTTTTGTGGAGAAAAGAGTTGAATTAGAAAAAGGAAGCTTATGACTTTTATTAAGAAAACAAGAGTTGCAAGGGGAAGTTGACAACGATGAAACTGGTAAACAAGAACTTGAAACAATGTGACGAAGTGTTTGGGAATTCGGATGACCTAATCTAGAGTGCCAATCTGAAAGAGATATTTTATGACAAGGAAAAGCAAAAAAGGAAGTAGAAGAATTCGTTGGCCACTCGTAAACTCCATCATTTGCTCTGCCGGTTAGCAGAGTTGTCCCCGTTCTGAGATCCTTCACCTGAAAGTCAGAAGGACACAATTGAACCATAACATTATTAGTCTTGCACAACTTGTTAACAGAGATTAAATTCTTTCGTATCGTAGGAACACATAAAACATTGGTAAGTGATAATGGACGAGAGTGAGTGGAAAGATGTGAAGAACCAGTATGAGTGATGGGAAGAGCTCTTCCATCTCCAATTAAAACGTTATCTCCACCCGTATATGGAGAATGAAGAGAGAGAGTGCTAAGATCTGAGGCAATATGATGAGACGCGCCACTATCGACAAGCCAAGGAGTCATATCAGAAGGACTAGAGGTGGTGTAATGAGCTTGAGGATTCCATTGTTGCGACTGAGAATTATTTTGCCATTGAGGAGATGATCCTCTAAATGTAGGTGGTGTTAAAAAGGAGGAGAACTGTGGACAACGACGAGCACTATGCCCTTGAACACTACAAATTTGACATTTACCAAGGTAACCACCACGAGATTGTTGATTGTTGCGATAACTTCCACGAGATGCTTGATTACCACGATATCCTCCACGTTGAGACTGAGAGAAATGGCGAGTTTGAGTGTTATTGGCTGTGACTGGAACGGATGCGTTTGAAATTTCTTCCGTAACGGCAATGTCGTTTTCACGATTGAGTAGCTTTTCATGAAGTTCTTCAAGTGAGATCGGAACGTCACGACCATTAACCATTTCAACAACAGCACGAAACTCATCACCAAGACCAGATGTGATGATATCAAGTAGATCTTCATGATCGAGAGGCGATCCGAGAAGAGCAAGTTGATCGGATTTTGCGAGGATATCTCTCATATACTCAGTGACAGATTGAGTACCTTTGTGACTGCGCTTTAAATGTTGTTTGAGTTGCTTAACGTGACCACGAGAAGGCTTTCCATAGATGTTTGTCAAAGTGATCCAAATATCGCGTGTGGTGAGAGCACGAGCTACCATGGGCTGAATGTTGAGAGTAAGTGTGCCTATTAGCGAGCTGTAGAGCAGACGGTCCTGTCTTTTCCATATGGGATAGAGAGGATTAGCTTGAGAGACACCATCAGAATTGGTGATATGTTGTAAAGGCGTGAGATCTTGGTCGGAGATGAAGCAATCGAGTTCATGGGCTTCAAGTAAAGCACGAACTTGGAGACGCCATGTAAGATAATTTGTGGCAGAGAGCTTTGTGATTCCAGACATGTTGAGAGAGATCAACAAGCTTTTGGGATCAGTTGGGTTAAAGACAAATGCCTTTTCGGCTGTAGCAACAGAGGCATCAATGGCCATGATTATAAAGAAAGAAAGAAGAAAATAAAATAGAAGGATTTTAAGCTTTTGGATCAGAAAGGCTCTGATACCATGTTGAAGAGTGATGAACACTTATTATTAATATGTTTATTGATAATAACAAAGATTACATAGAGAGATATATATATATATATACAAAAGGAATTGAGAGATACGAAGAGACAAAGAAAGGAAGACTAGAAAATAAGAGTAGAGAAGATGAATGAGTGATGAAGTCTAAGAGATGGTCAAGAGAATATTAAAGACACTAATAATATCATCATTGATCCATAGACAAGTGTGTATATCCTAAGGCTAAAGACTCGATCCTATACTATATGAATGATAAAACAAAATGGAATTAAGTTTTCTTTTGTGTTTTTCAAAAAATTTCGATTTTTTTTGTTGTTTTTGAATGCATATAACTATTAACAATGCAATGTGCTAACTAGATGAATGCAATGCATGATCACACATAACTAAAACAAGAAAAATGATTAGTAACTAATGGCCCGTCCCCCACACTTAAATCACACCGTCTCGGTGTAAACAAGCGATGAAGTAAGGCCATTTAAAAGAGAATTAAAACTAGTGGTAAAAACAAAAACTAGTGCTAAAAATGAAAAATTATCTAAAAATGTATGTTATATACAATGATAGTGAAAGGTACCTTGGAGCTTACTTAAAGGGGTTCCATGATTCTTTATCATGGTGTGGTGGAGCCGATGTTGAAGTTTCGGTGTTGACTCGAGGTTGAAAGACGAAGTCTTGTTCCTCCATCGCGTTGGCGTCCTCATTTGTGTCTCCCCACTTCAAAAACATAAAACTAAGCATAATTAAACTACAATACTTGAATTTAAAAGCATATGTACAAAGGATAGACATGGGATTGCCTCCCAAGTGCGCTTGTTTAAAGTCACTAAGCTTGACTTAGACGAGGCTTAGGCGGATATAGGATCCGAGAGAGGAATTTCGAAGTTCCTCCTAAGCAACTAGTCTAAAAGTGATCTAAAACTAAGTAGATTCCAAATCCTATTGACTAATCCCTACTCTCCCCGGCAACGGCGCCAAAAACTTGATGAGATCGAAGTTTAACCTCAATCACATACAACCCCAAGTGCAAGGCACATGACGTTGTAGTAACATAAGGATCGAATCCACAAGGAGAGAAGGCTTAGAACAACAAGAATACAAGAAACTAGCTTAAATTAGATCGAGTAAGAATCTTGGTTTGTAGCTAAACTAAACTAAGAAAGCAATATAAGTAAAATAAACTTGAAATCAACAAAAGCGATATTAAACTAAAGAGATACTAATGGTAAAGTATGGATCTTGGGGTTAAGATCAATGGTTTGGATGGATGGAATCAAGCTAATGACACTAAGACTAACAAAGGAGATGGCTTTCTAGGACAAGGATCACTAAACTAGATTAGATCACTTCCATGACTCAAATCCATTCTCTAATCATAAAAACCACAAATCTTCCGACCGAGCCTAGATGATTAGAGATCATTAAGTATAAGTCCTTAAAAGTCCATCTTAAACCTTAGACATCAATTTCCATTGGCTAAGTATAAAAGAATAACAAGAGATTGGATTAGACATTTCATCGAACACCTTCCGGGCATGAAACATCCTATAAGTACTAAGCTAGGATAATTACTTCTACCTTAATGTTAAGAACATCTAATGCTATAGAAACCATAACCTAAACATCCTAAACATCACTAATCATCATCCATCATCCTAACCTATAGAAACCCCAAGATCCAAAAGATGACTACTCACTATGCATAATAAAAAGAAAGCTAGAGATTAAAGATAAATACATTAATGCTAGATAAAGAAGATTAAAGAGAGAATCTAAGATTATATGAAACTAAGAAACATTCAAAGTTTTACAAAAGTGGCTACAAAAACTAGAGAGAAAAAGATGTCCCCATTAACATAAACCCTAGTAGTATTTATAGGGAAATATGAGAGATAAATAAGTCACGCTTGGCCCGGCGGTTTGGTCCAGCGGTTTGGAGGCCGCTGGACTGAACATCCGCGACTTCTTCGTCTTTGTCTTCTCCGGCGGTTTGGTCCAGCGGTTTGGAGGCCGCTGGACTGAACATCCGCAACTTCTTCGTCTTTGTCTTCTCCGGCGGTTTGGTCCAGCGGTTTGGAGGCCGCTGGACTGAACATTTCTTCTCTTTTGCCTTCTTCAAGCTCTCTTGTGCTCTCCCTTAGCTTCACTGAGCTCCCCATAGCTCAAAGTACCTAAAATGCATATGATGCAATGCAAAAGGGACCTAAATCTAACTAAGACTCTATTTTAAACTACTTAGTGAAAATATGCTAATAAAGACAATAAATTATATGAATTATGCAACTAAAGTCCTAAAATGTTATGAAAATACATGCCTAAAACAGCTAAAATACACACTTATCAGTAGCCGATAACTATTTTGCTACATGTTTGTTTATTTATTACTTTTTGAACTTGTTAAATCGTGTTACTGTTTATATTGTATCTTATATCATACAAGTTTGTGATGAATAATTTGTCATGCTAACATTTTGTGTATTTTTAATAGGGTCAATGTTTATCGCAAAAACGAAAAATTGCAGCTGATCATTAATTTGCTCGACCCGTTTGAGAGAGAACATATACAAAAATCACCATTTTATCACGTTTTTGTTTGATTTTGTTGTATGGATAACAATTTAATTTAAAATGTATACAATGATGACCTATACATTAGCGATGTTTAATAAATTTATTCTGATAATTAAATATGCGAACTACAAGTTAGCTAATACAAATTATATAAATATTGATTTAACACAAATACATGATAAGTAAATGTTTATCACGTAATTTTCGTGATAATAATTGATTTCAATTAAGTTAACACGATAAGAACACATAAGTGATTGTGGTAATGATAACTATTATCAAGTAACATAAATATTATCATAATAAATTAACTTATTTTCACTATTTATTGAGTAAACCAAGATTTAATATTGTATTAACAATTACATTATAAAAAAAAAATATCGTATTAGCGGTAACAAAATTATTAGCGCCACCAACTTTCTTAACGCTAACTAAATTGTTATCGGTAACAATCATTACTCTTTCATGACAAGTTATTCACTATTTATATGTGAAGTTGTCATGTTAATGTTATCATGACAAGTTATTCGGTATGAAAGAATATTTTAGCAAAAATCTAATCATATTTTTTTGTTTATGCAAAAATCTAGACATAATTTAACATTAATCTAACAAAAATCCACTCATAATTCTAATGAGTCAACTTTTATTTATTGACGGTAACAAAATTATTAGCGCCACCAACTTGGTTAGTGTTAATTAAATTGTTATCGTTAATAATATTATTAGCGGATAACATTATTAGCTACGGATTTAGTAATCTCCCGCCCAAATCAAAGCATTTAATGCTCCAAATATTTTCTGAATCTTCTTACCCTGCCACCTACAGTAAACGTGTCCCCTCAGATATCCACTTGGAAAAAAATTTCTTCTTCTGCAACAACAGTAACTTTGTCCCCTACGACATTTTTCCGTTGCGCTATTTTAGAGGGGCATATTTGTCCAACCAAAAATATGTTTTTGTGTCAGAACTACAAAAAAACGAAAAAACAACTTTCACCTAATTAACCATTCTTCCATGGCCAGAAATTTATTTGATCCAACAAATTATAAATCTCATGTCAAAAAGAAAAAATATAAATCTACAGATTTCATATTTATCAAGTTTTGGTCCACGATGTATATGTTATTTATGGAATTTCTCATCACAATTCTCAATTTTCATATCATGTATTCTAGTTAGTATTGATTAGTAAACATTAAAAAATTATATTTGATTGTAATAGATAAAATGAGTATTATCTATCAAAAATACATTTGTTTTAAAACTCGTCCGCCTACCCGATTACTTTCCCGAGTTTCCGCTACTCAGTGGTCATCCGCGTAAATTAAGTTTTTAGCCGCGTAAAATCAATGATCTTTAATCCGATTATTTGATGTCTAATTTGATTATTTACAATTAAAATCAATAAAAAAAATTGATAAATTATTAGTTTTACAAAATTTAAACAACATAAATGATAATAAAAAATTAATTTATATAGAAAACATATAAAAATAAAAATATATCCAAAAATTATTCCCCGATTAATCTTTAATCCGATTTTTTCGCTTGGCGCTAGACCCGATCGTCCGCACGAGTAGCCTCTACAGAGTTCTAGAACATTGAAAAATATTATTGGTAGACAACTTTTACTACGAAAAATAGAAATTGTTGATCTCATTGATCTCAAAATTGTGATTCTATACGAATTTAAATAGAAATCATAAAATTTCAAAAACTATGGTGATGTGCCATTTAAAATTAAATCTCCCATATTGGTATTCTCACATCTTATATTATTATATTATTAATACAGAAGACGGAGAGAGAAAATCATTTTAAAATTACACGTGTCATCACCTGAGCATTTATGGTCTCACATTATTAAAAATTCATAAAAGCTCAAAACAAAAGTCCAAAACAAAAGCCCAAATTTAACACAAAATGACTCAAATTGACATAATAAATGGATAATATTAAAAATGTTGAAAAACCCATAAAGTATAATATTAAAAAATCATAAGAAATACAATTTTATAATTTCTAATAGATCTCTTAATATTTATATATTATATTCTATTAAATAATGATAAAACATATTGTTCATTTACGAATAACAATATTATTTTGTAAAATTGTATTTAACACCAAAATTAATGTCAAATGACAAAACTTGAACACACAATTTACCCGACTCGTCCGTTGAACCACATGTTCCCAAACTTTGAACAAAAAATTTTCGGATAAGTTTAGACGTGAAAGAGTGATTAAACCTTCTTAGAAAATATGTTTAAAATATTTAAAAACCCAATGAAAAACCAATTTTATAATTTTCCTAATGTTTGTATGTTATATTCTCGCACAAAAGAATGATAGAACATATTGTCCATTTATAAATAACAATATTATTTTGTAAAATTGTATTAAACATCAAAGTTCATGTCAAATGACAAAACTTGAGCACAAAATTGACTCGAGCCCCCGAAAATTCAGTGGTTTTATATATCCGAGGTTTTAATAGTCCGATTTTATGACAAATAGAGACGAGATTGACATACTTTTCTTTGTTAAACGAGTCATATCAAAGTTTCAAAACACTATGTAGTTATTGTTTTTAATGATAAATAGTAAATTATACGTAAAGGTAAATATTCCACATCGAAATGGCAATGATAATCTTTTTCGATGATAAATATTAAAATAGTAATAGTAATAAATTTTTGTTAATAAAACGTTATAAAAACCAAAATACAATATATTTTAGGGAGAATCACAAAACTACACCATTTGAATTACATTTCACAAAACTACACAATTTCCAAAATAATTCACAAAACTACACCTAAACACTCAAAATTAAATCCAAATAAATCCTACCCATACAATTCTACCCCCTTAATATTAGATCCTAAACACTAATTAGCGAACCCAAATGAAAATATTTTAATTTTGATAATTTTTAAAAGGGTAAATCAAGCTTTTAAAATTTTAAAAGGGTATAAATATGTGAAAAAAGTAAATTAGGTGTAGTTTTGTGATAGATGGGTTGAAAGGTTGTAGTTTTGTGAATTCTTCAATATTTTATATATATACTTTAAATTTAAACTCCGCGTTTAACGCGGATCACATGAGATACAAATTCTTTTTATTTCATTTTATACTTTACATTGTTTTTACCAATAAACATTTTTTCTATTACGTAAATTTTTATCCCGCGCAATTCCTAGTTCAAAGCTAAAACATGACACATGAATGTAATTACTAAAAACTCATTACTAATAAGTTTCTCTAGTGATCACAATACCATTAATAAAATTAATCTCTCATATTAGTGCATATATATGCATGATCAGTAACTAGTTTCAATTATCATTAACTTAGCAATTATATTTATATACTACACTTACAATAGATATGTTAATCAAATGGCCACAAACCCCACTTGCTTCCTTGCTCCTCACGCTACCACCATCATACTCTCTGTCTCTGCTTTCTCAGCCTTAATCCCTAGCAAAACATCACCAACAATCCAAGGAAAACTCAAAAACCTCGCCTTCTCTTCATCGCGTTGGCTCGGGCTGTACGTTACATAGTACCAAGCCGACGCTAGCTTCTTCCTCTGCTCCTCGTCCTCGCAGCTCTTCTCGAACCATACCATAGCTTCTCTCTGCAGATCCTTCACAGACAATGTGATCCTATCCTTCATGTCACCGTACCTTCGGTTATCTCTCTGCAAATACATCTCTTTAGTCTTCAAAACGCCTGTGAGGATCTCTTCTTCGTTAACTGCTCCGTAGTAGTTCATCAGCCAGCTCAGTTTCTCCGCGTACATGTTTCTATGAGCTCTTGCCGTCTCTAGAAATCCCTCGAAGCCAGCTTCTTCAAGCGTGGGATCGTAAGCCATCTCGGTCTCGGCTTCTGGGATTCTCTGTGTGAAAGCGCTTTTCACTGCGCGGTAGAGTTTCCCGAAAACTGAGTCAGAGATGTACATTGGTTTCTCGAACCGTTCGAGGAAATCAGGGAACTCTCTAGGCTTTAAAGCGTAAGGCATCTCGGCGGGAGCACCTGTTTTAGCGAAATCGACGGCCCTAGAGTGGAGATTTGCTAACTCTAGACATTTCTGGCTCCGGGCTTTGTCTGGATCACGGTCTGCGTGAATCAAATGTGAGGTTGAGATCATCCCAAGCGTGTCGTTAATCATATAATCAACAAAGAATTTGTGGATTTCCTACAAAGAAGAGAGAGAGAGAGAGAATCAGCTTTAAACTCCAAAAAGATTAGGAAACTTTCACATACTCAAGAGGCTTTTTCGATAAACCTCTAAAGTGACATCATGATCCATTAGACGAGGTCTGCTTCCAGCGTAGTCCATTGGAGGATCCATTTGGCTCGGTGTAAGTTTCTCATCCCAGCTAACGAAAAACTGGTCTCCATCGAGATCACCACCTGAACATTCATTTGGATGCGGCCTGTGAAGTCAGATTAGGAATCAGAAGCATATAGTGCATAGCATTAAAAGGTTTGATTTATGCAGAATTCCTTAAAATACCACCAAAAATGTTTTTAGGCAGAAAAATACAATCAAAAGATTGTTTCCTTAAAGTATCACTAAAAAGTGTTTTGGGGCCAAAAATACCACGAATATAAAAATAAGTTTAAAAGTTTATAGTGTAAATTGTTTCATTTGAGTTAAATGTTTAGTGTTTAGGGTTTAGTTTGAAGGGGTAGGGTTTAGTTTTGAGGGTTTAAGGTTTAACTTCAAAGGGTTTTAGCTACTTAAGTTTTGGGATATTTTTGGCCAAAGAAGTCGTGATGGTATTTTTGGCTTAAATACTTAAGAAAAGGTATTTTGGGGGAATTGCACATGATTCATTATACCTTTCTCCCTTCTGAGGAAAGACGATGCAATCAAGAAAACCTTTTTGCTCAAAATTGACCTCGTATATTGCATCAAGAACTCTGATATCTCCAGGATGAAGACACGGGTTTTTCGTCACAACCACTTTCCCAATCACCACAGATGTTTCCTCATCAATCTTGTGGAAATAGCTTTGATCGCGAGCTTCCATTTCCGCTTTAGTCAAGGTCACACGAACGTACACTTGCCCATACTCCAAGATTCCCATTTCATCCATACAACCGATCAAGATCCGTCCTTTAGGTACAAGTATCCTACACCTACTCTTCAGCTCAGAAAGCTGGCTCTCGTGGTGTACACGAAGCATCATTGATAGGTAAGGCTCTGAACTCGGACCATACCCTTGTAACAGCATCTTAACAAGCAGATTCTTCGAACTTTCTCCGCTTAGTTTCTGCAGAACGTTAAGTGCTGTGTTGCGGTCTTCAAGCATGTTCCCAAGAATAGATAAATGACCCATTTGCATTGCCTCGAAGACTTCGTCTTTGATCCCGAGTGTCGACAAAAGGCAAATGATCTCCCGGTTTAAGAAGCACGGCATCGACTCTGTCCACCTCGTCACGTTAAGCATCCTGTTGTTGGATTCGAACTTTAGCATACTATCGCGAAGAGACAGCTTTCTGAAGGAACTTCGGTCAACGGCGATCACGCCTTTGTAGCCACCGTATCGGATTTGAAACGCTGAAGGGATATGACTCAGTCCACACTTCTGTGCAACTTGCTTAGCAAACGCCGACGAAATCTTCCCTATGCCATCCGAGAAACAATAGTCAGCACCGTCAGTAGTCACTTCGACGTCTGGAATCTGCTCCACGTCTTGCGCACGGACCGTAAGCGTCTGCCTGGAAGCACTGAAAAGCTGACCCATCCTAGCAGCACATTTAGAAATGCTTCGGATTTTACGGAAACAACCCATCCATTCTCTTATGTCTTCCGCTTTGATTTTCTCATTAGAAGCAAACATCCAAACAGAGTTTCCTCGAAGTTGGCTCGCCGAGAAAGCCAAGAACTCAAACTTTTTGGTCCCCACGGTGATCCCTTCTCCAAGGATATTCAACACTCTGTGATAGATTTCGGTTCTAAAGGGTTTCACGAAATAGCCTTCCTTGGAGTTCACAGAAAGGGCATTTGGTGAAAGCTTGCTCCAATCTTCTTCCACAAAAGTAACTCTCATGAAATCCGAGGCGTGCTCTGCAAAGTTCTTCACGACGTAATTAGCAGTTTCAAGCTCTGGACCCAGCAGATAAATCTTTGATGGCGTGACGTAGGCTCTCTGACAACTCATTATGTTCTGTTCGGTCAATCTTTTATAAGCCGATGCAGGGGAATGCTTCATCTTCTTAACACCGAGCTGCAACTGAGCCTTGATGAACGAGGCGGGATCGTAACATATAGAGCTCTGCTGATGCAGTTTCTTGAGGATCATCAACGCGGTTTCTAAGCTCAAACCACGAAGGATGTTAATCAGTTCCGTACTTGAAGCAGTGAAAAGACTTATTTTCTGCGCGTGGACCAAGGAATTGAGCTGGAAGAGAATCTCATATGGAACCTCTTGTCCCATTTCAACGGCATTCAAGAGCGGAACAATTCGACACGCAGAGGAAAATGTGTTCCCGTCCACAGCAGTTAGATTCAAAGTGTCTTCTCTGTAGTAAGGGAAGCTTGAGAAAACGTCTGAGGCGTTGTTGACTTGTAAACAAAAGCAAGTGGATGTACCAATCGATTTCAAAGCGGAGAAATCAGTCGTGCGGATCCACATGAAATCAAAATCTTCCTTGCAGAAACGGTACCGATTAGATTTAAACTTTGGAGCTATATGAGGTCCTGTTACTTTTTTATATATCTTCGGTCCATATTTCAGCTGAAAATAAAACAACAAGTTAAACAAAAAAAAAACAAGGTAAGCCTTAACATACCAAACAATAGGCAAGATTCAGCACAGACACATTTACTTTACATACCTTAATACATCCTTTAGAAATCCGAATATCATACAAGTACAAAACTAACAATACTAGCCTCTCCCCTTCGCAGAGTTTGAGACATTCCTATCTATCCAATAAAGGGTTTCAAGTACAAGACAAAGTAGACCTAAACATTATAGACTAGTGAAGGCCTGAAGGGTTTTGTATAAAGCCCAAAGACACTCAGCATCCTATTGCAGCAACATAATCTCTACAATTCAAGTTACGAAACATCGACACAAACACAATGCTTCCACCCAAACACACAATAAACCAGTGAAGGGTTTTTTCTAAATCCCAAAGACACACTCTTGCATCCGAAAGATAACTCTCATCTCATAGGAACCAGTTTGAATCCTAACGTAGAACATAATCTCTACAATTCAAATTACTAAAACATCGACACAAACACAATGCTTTCACCCAAACACACTATAGACCAGTAAAGGGTTTTGTCTAAAGCCCAAAGACACTCATGCATCAGAAAGATAACTCTCATCTCGTAAAAACTATAATCAGACATAACAGAGTTTGAGACATTGTTAACTATCAACTAAAGGGTTTCAATTGCAAGACCAAGCAGACCTAAACATCATAAACCAGAAAAAAAGGGTTTTGTCTAAACCCTAAATCACTCTCATAAGAGCCAATTTGAATCCTGTTGCAGCACATAATCTATACAATTCAAGCTACTAAACATTTAACACAACACACACTGTTTACATCCAAGTAAGAGATTTACCCTAAGAAGCCATGAATTGATAACAGAGACACCATTTAAGCAGCAACCAACAGTTTCAACAATATCTTGAAACCTAACTTCAAGCTTATAACAATCACCACTTATCCAAACCCAGAAATCAACTCTCTTCTTCTCATCAATAACCCAACACCTAACACCTTCCCACTTGTCCAACACACATATCCTCTTTTCCTCAGATTCATGAAACCCAACGCTCAAAACGGCGTCGTTTAGCCTTTTCCTTGGATCTACAGGACGAGGTACGATATCGTCGTGGGCTTCGGAGACTCTTAGGTTACGAGACTTGAAAAGGAGTTTGCTTTGCGTAGAGAGAGCTTGGGCGCGAGATCTGGCTTCTAAGGAAGTGAATTGCACGAGCGCGAAGTCACGTGGCTTCCAATTATCGCGTGCCGTTGGGATTTCGACGGCGAAGACGGTGTCGACGCCGAGGTTTAGCTCCAGGAAACGGAGAAGCTCGTCGGCGACTATTGTTTGTGGAAGGTTTGTTAGTTTCACGGTGGATCGCGTCGTCTTTGTCTCTGATACCATTGGAGAATCAAGTGGAAAGAGGAGAGTGTGTAGAGTAGAGACTAGAGAGAGAGAAGAAAAGGTTTGTCTAGAGAGAGAGAATCAGAGAAACTTTGCTTTTTTCTCGGAAAAAGTTGCTTTCTCGGGAAAATCAAAAGATACAAAGAGAAAGAAAAGGGGTTTAGCTTTTTTGACACGTGTCGGATTTATTCGAAAATTTATTACAGTGGGGCCCATTGGATCAAACAACCAATAAAAAAGGCCCAATAAGACAAATAAACGGCCCATTAAGACAAATAATTTCTCACTCTTTGTCTCTTTGAAAATTGTATTATGTAATAAGGTCTTTGACCAAACAAATAATTACTCTCTCTCTCCTCTCTTTCTCTCTCATCTCCATTCTCTCTCTCTCTGTATCGTAACATCATCGGATTCATCTTTTCTCTTGATCATAGGTTTGATTTCTGATTCCTCTGATTTCATATTCTTCACGAATCTCCAATTTAGAAAAGATTTAAATTTTCGTGTTCCCGATTCTCATCGCAATCGATTCAAAACCCTTTTTTGAGATCCTAACGAATCAATTTCGGAATTATACTTTTATTTTGAATTTCTGTAATATCAATTTATGCTCCTTGTATAAGCTTATGTATTGTAATCATCTTCCTCTGTTGTGTTTCTATGTTAATACAAATCGTATAATAGCTTCTTTATTATTCAAATGATTTTACTTTGAATTAAGGGCAATTCTTATGAATACCACTAAATAAAGTTTTTTTCACAACACAAATTTTCGAAAGTTGTACAAATACCATTAAAAAGTTTTTTTTCTCATAAATACACAATTCTTAAATTTTCAAAATTACACCCAAAACCTTCAAAAAACTATACCTAGCTCTTCAAAACTATATAGCGAACCCAAATGAAAAAATTTAAAATCTAAAAGAGTTAAAACTCGTTTTTTGGATTTGTGGTATTTTTGTAAACTACTACTTTTTGATTGTATTTTTGGTTATAAAAAACATTTTAATGCTATTTTTGTTATAAAAAACTTTGTAATTGTATTTTCAAATCAAAAACTTATTTTGATGATATTTTAAGGAATTTCTCTTGAATTAATTTTGGCTATGTAAAATTGTTATTATTTCAGATGGATTTAAAGGGTCAGCTAGATAAGTTCAAAAGACAACAAGAGAAATGTCAATCTACACTCTCAAGCATCAATGCCTCGAGAGTCGCCGCAGCTACTAATACAGGACACACTTCGTCGAGGCAGTCTGTGCCCGCGGCTATAAGCCAGAAGCCTGCGCCGCCTGTCAAGTTCTCTAACGATACAGAACGGCTTCAGTTCATTAACAGCATTCGAAAAGGACCCGTCGGCGCTCAAATGAAACGCGTCATCGAGCTTTTGTTCGAGGTTTTGCTTTCGCTTCTTTGTATCCTCGGGGTAGGTTTCTTTTTGTTGTGATGAAGTTTTGGATTTGTATGGTTTTAGACAAGGCAAGCGTTTACGCCGGAGCAAATAAACGAAAGGTGTTATGTCGATATGAAAGCTAATAAGGCAGTTTATGATAGTTTAAAGAACAACCCGAAAGTTTATTGCGATGGTAGGAGGTTCTCTTACAAGGTATAATAAAAAAACTAAACCTTTTTGCATTCAAAGGTTAGTAGTGGATTAGTAGTGTTATGGTCTTTCGTGTGATTTCGTAGGCTAAGCACGATGTTAAAGACAAGAACCAGCTTCTTTCTTTGGTAAAGAAATATCCTGCTGGGATCGCGGCTGTTGATCTTAAAGACGCTTACCCTAATGTTATAGAGGATTTAAAGGTAATTTTCAGGACAAATATGGTATTTTTGATATAACCCTTTTAAAATTGTAGTTAAAACAAAGAAATTTGCTTAGTAAGATCTTTTAGGTTCTTAGTTACAAAACTTAGATGAATGTTGAGATGAGAAATTAGCTTTCTAAGTGTTGAATGATCACACCTTGAAATCTCTTAGGTTTTGGTTGTGGAGAAGTTGTTTCTACGTTGAGAATGACTGAAAACTATCTTAAGTTTGTTTATGCGACGTTTAAAGTTGTGGGATTTGGTGTATGTGCTAAGCATTAGGAGAAAATATGTAGTAGTAGTAGTGAGTTTCCGGTTAGACTGTAAACAAGCATGGAAGTACTCAGTATTATCTTGTGTGTTTTGCAGGCTCTGAAAGCTTCGAAACACGTCTGGCTACTATCGAACGCTGATTCACAAGAGTACATCGCCTACCCAAACGACTTCAAGGGCCAGATTGAGGTAGACGACGACTTTAAATCCTTATTCCGCGACATAGACATCCCGAGCGACATGCTTGACGTAGAGAAGGAGTTGCAGAAGATTGGTGAGAAGCCAGTGATGAACACTGCGCAGAGGAGAGCCGCTGCACAGGTCCACGGGGTATCGAACAAACCGAAGCAGAAGAAGAAACAAGAGATCAGCAAGAGAACCAAACTCACCAATGCCCATCTCCCCGAACTCTTCAAAAACCTCAGCGCCGGCAGTTCAAGGAACTAAACCTCATAAAACGGATAAAACCCGACCTCAAGTTTACCGTTTATTCAGACATACTTTACAGAGAACAGAACCTGCGTTTTGTATGATCTTTGAGTTTACAATGGTTATAATCCATATATAAACAATGCTAATGGCTATCTTAAGACAGAATATAGCTGTTTTTGCAAGAATGATAAACTGATTTCAATGTAACTTGATAGTGTATTAATAGCAACTTCTGGACATAACAAAAAGGTTTTTAAAACATGTACAGAACTTGATTTTAACTAAGCTAGCTTTTAACTTAAAAGAGAGTGTTAGAAACTTCACTTTCTACTTCTGTCTTCTTTGTTCTAACACTTGGTGGAATCCTCCTTTGGACCTTACGGTTTCGCCCATTCGGGCCAATTATCTGGAAGTATAGCCTTAATATCATATCCACCCGATGACGACGATGATGACGATGATGATGATGAAGATGATGGAGAAGAGATCAGTGAATAAGTAACATTTGATGAGTGTCTGGTCTTCTTGCATTGCTCTTTGTTTCTATCATACTCAGCATCACTATCATCACTAATCATTACCACATCTTCACACACACACACACAAAGAGAAAAGATTCAAAGAAAGTATGTCTTAGACTAAGAGATTATCAAACATAAACAACACTTAAGCACATAACTTAAGTACTACTTACCTGTTACATTCTTGCACATATTATGATCCTCATTGGTGGTGAAAGTCTCTACAATCTTCGATATTGCCACATCATCTACGCATACAGAGAAGATTCAAAGAAAGTCTTTCTTATACTAAAAGATTATCGAACATAAACAACAATTAAGCACATAACATAAGTACACTTACTTGTTACATTCTTGCTCACATTATGATCCTCATTGGTGATGCAAGTCTCTACAATCTTCGATATTACCACATCATCTACACATACAGAGAAGATTCAAAGAAAGTCTTTCTTATACTAAAAGATTATCAAACATAAACAACACTTAAGCATATATCATAAGTACTACTTACCTGTTACATTCTTGCACATATTATGATCCTCATTGGTGGTGAAAGTCTCTACAATCTTCGATATTGCCACATCATCTACGCATACAGAGAAGATTCAAAGAAAGTCTTTCTTATACTAAAAGATTATCGAACATAAACAACACTTAAGCACATAGCATAAGTACACTTACTTGTTACATTCTTGCTCACATTATGATCCTCATTGGTGATGCAAGTCTCTACAATCTTCGATATTGCCACATCATCTACACATACAGAGAAGATTTAAAGAAAGTCTTTCTTATACTAAAAGATTATCAAACATAAACAACACTTAAGCATATAGCATAAGTACACTTACTTGTTACATTCTTGCTCACATTATGATCCTTATTGGAGCAAGTCTCTACAATCTTCGGCATTACATTACCCGAAGCTGCTACTTTAGCATCCTTTAGCGACTTCAAGTACGAACAATCTGCTTCAACAACGTCGAATCTCTCTGCAATTTCGAGACATCTCTTCTCGATTATATCAGCTTGTTCCAACCCTTTACATTTCAAAGTCAAAAGCTCCTCACTCTTCTTCTTTAACTTTTCGATTTCGGCCTTTCTCTCGCTCACTATCGACTTCATCTCTTCAAACATCTTCTTATACTTTTCCTTGTCGCTTTTGGCTCTCTCGATATCATCGAACAAGCCTATATTCGTCGCCATTAGCTCTTCCGTTTTGGTCTTTTGATGATTTCTCATAGCATCATAAGTTTCTTCTTCATGTTTAACCCTTTTTTCGAGATTTTCGTAGTCCGTTTTCAGTTTCTCGTGATTCTTCTTAAGGGTTTCGTGCTTTGTTGCTATGGATTCTTGTTCTTGACCAAAGATTTTGTTTTTAGAAGAGGAAGCAAACTCATCTTTAACAATGGTAGAGACCAATAAGCTTTTGTTCTTCTTCTTCTTCTCTGATTTGTCTGAGAGAGATGATGACGATGATGTTATAGTCATGATTTTCAAAACTGTAACCTGTAACAACAAAAACAACACAAAACAACATCAAGTTTTGATTTTTCTCACTGGAGATTGTAGAAAACGCTGATTCGATAAAAACCCTAAATCCAGATTTTTTTCGGAAAGGTTCGATTTTTCCTGGAAAAAAAGGATTTTTCTGGATTTTCCCGAGAAAAATCGTACCCGGAAAGTTTCCTTAACGGTAGAAAAACAAGCAGATAAGAGATTAAGAATTTTTATACCAAAACTTTTATCAAAAAAAAAAGAATATTTATACAAAATCAGTTAAGTGTTCGCGATGAGATATGTAAACCCATAAATAAGAAAAGAGATGATTTTCCCGAGAAAATATTTACCCAGATTTTTGTTTTCCTCGTACGAAAAAGGAAAGGAAAAAGACAGCTAATAGTAGGGAGGCTATGAAGAAGAAGAAGACGACGACGACGAACGAAAGGCCTAAAAGCAGAGAACTTTAAAGCGGGAACGTGTTAATGGAAATTATTAGTGGCTAATCTATACTATTAAAAGAGAAGATAAAATGCCTACGTGTCGCGACGTGAAAGTTTTTAGAATATTTTTATTTTTTTGCGTTTTAGTCCTTATATTTTTGAATAATTTTTGTTCGACGAATTCTATAAATTATATATCAGGTCCAACGAATTCAGGCCCAAATATAAAATTTTTAAAAATTAATTTCTCCCACATTGAAAACAATAAGAAACAAAATAAGAAAGCTTCTAATATAAATATGTCTTTATCACATACAAAATCATTAAAGCGGATCTTCGTCTAATGGGCATGCGAATTTCGGTAAATGGATTACGCCTTCATTTACCGGAGTATGCATAATGCGGGTGTTTTTCTTTGAATAAGCTTGCAAAGTTTGATTAGTTATTTCGGTTTTCGGTAATGGTCTTTCACAAATGCATGTCTCATAAATTGTCAACGGTATCGGGAACTTTGATTAGTGGATTGGAGCTTGGGCTTTCGTTTTTTAGGTCTGGCTCATTCGATTTCGGGATTTCGGGTTTTGGGTCGGCTTATTTATATAACCCACAAAAAACTTGAAATAGCCTACTAAAATCCAAATTACCTTATCAAAACTATATACATGTATATATCTTCGGGTTTATTCGAGTACAATTTGGGCATCATGTCGGTTCAGTTTAGAACGGAAACCTGAGTTATAAAATATTAAAACCCCGATAAGATAATATGAGAAACGAAACCAGAGCAAACCAGATTTTTCAGGTCAATTCGGTTTCGGGTTTCGGATCTCGGGTTAAATATTCAGCATTAAATTGATCAATTCATGGATTTCTATAATATAAGTTAATATTATTTATGAATATCTGTCCCGCGCAAGGCGCGGAGTACTTATCTAGTTAAGTTGGATTAGTCACTAATCAAACAATTAATAACTGTTTATTCAAGTTAAAAATGAATTTATGAACCGAGAAATAACCGGTTTGAAATGTATCTTAATCGATTGGTGCATATATAAAAAATTAGAATTTTGAAACAAATAAAAAAATATTTTAACATAATAATTCTCAAATATAATTATGTTGTAAACCGGTTTAGCTATGTTGTTTTAGAAAGGAATTGGAACGGTCAAAATTAGAAAACACGTGAGAAAAATCGTGTAGAGAGTAGAGACACTGCGTGCGTTACACTCGGACGGCAAATGATAATTAAATCCAAAACATAATCACTCTTTTTCTAAAAAAAAATTAAGAATTAAAAGGTCCTAAACTTTTTTGAAATTACAAAAAGACCTAACTTTTTAATCTTTTAATTGGGCACATGGCCCATATTTATTTGGCCCGGGTCTATCCAGTTTGATGACACTAAGGAGATATTTGATTGGCCCACTTATTTGAATATGCGACGGTTTTATATATTAATTCATTTTATAAAAATAATTTGATTAAGTGTTGAGCGTTAGTGGTGGGCTTAATCCCAACAAGGTCAAGATCTACCCGAGAAGTTTTTACGTCAATTGGGTCAAATCTCGAAACTCGTTAAAAAAATTAAATCTGACTTCACGGTCTATTTATCCCAAAACCCACTTAAACTCATCAAACGCGTGTCCGATATAATGACGTCGATACAGATTTCGCAGATCACACAATAGGTCGTACGTTCAGATTGTACGGACTGAACGTGTCGTGAACGCGCCACTATAAATAGAAACTTCATGTTCATAGAACAGGGATCGATTTTTAGAGAAAAAATCTACAGAGATAAACAATTAAACAATATTTATCAATCATTGAGTTCAAAATTCAATTTGTAACTTTGTAAACCACTATTTATCTATCTTTGAGCTCGAGACTCACTTCGTAACTTTATAAACCGTCAATAAACGAGATTTTCGGCTCACATTTTATTTCGTTTTCGAACTAGTATTTAACACTTTTATCCCTTCAACATGGAGAAAGTTATAACTACCAGATTGGTCCCAAAAAAACAAAATACCTATCCGAAAAAGTAATAAATCGTATCTAAAAAATCAAAAAATGGCAATTTCCGAAAATATCATGAAAATTAGTTTTTTGGACAAAAATACCATCAGAATTTTTTTTCCTTAAATACCATTAAAAAGTTTTTAGACAAAAATACCATAAACTTAAAATTAAGTTAGAACCTTTAAAATTAACATGAGACCCTAAAAACTAAACCCTACCCCTTTCAATACTATACTCTAATAGCGAACCCAAATGAAAAAAATAAGTTTTAAAGTGTTAAAATTATATTTTTTGTTTATGGTATTTTTGTCCAAAAAATATTTTAATGGTATTTAAGGAGAAAAAAACGTGTAATGTTTTTTTGTCCAAAAAACATTTTTTCATGCTATTTGAGGAATTTCTCAAAAAAAAAATGTGGACATTTATTAAAAAGTTAAATATAAACATGGATAATTGAGAAAAGTGTCTGTATTTATATGCGCCATAAGACCAGATAAACTTGTTACTAAATTCCATAAAAAATACTTAACTAGATGTTTACCCGCACGTACGTGCGGAGTTTATTTTGTTGTAATTTTTTATATAATAAGATATGTTTTAATGATATATGGTATACAACTATTTGTGAAAAATTTATATTAAAAATTCTTACATCGAATTGAATTATATGTTTGTGGTCTCTTGTTTCATATAGTACATGAACATATTGAAATTTTTGTATTCTAATACGTACGTGCGGGATTTTTGTGCAGTAATTTGGATATATTACGATATGTTTGTAAACCGAAAGAAAATTAAAAGTATTTTGTTAAAGATATATAAATAATTCATACAACAAATTGGATTACATGTTTGTGGTTTCTTATTTGATAGATTATATAAAGAGGAATTCACAAATCTACACCCTTTCAATCCCTTCTTCACAAAACTACTCCTAATTTAATATTTTCACATATTTACACCCTTTCAAAATTTTAAAAGCTTGATTTAACCTTTAAAAAATTATCAAAATTAAAGTTTTTTCAATTGGATTCGCTAATTAGTGTTTAGGGTATAATATTAAGGGGGTAGGATTGTTTGGGTAGAGTTTATTTGGATTTAATTTTGAGTGTTTAGGTGTAGTTTGGTGAAGTATTTTGGAAATGGTGTAGTTTTGTGAAATGTAATTCAAATGGTGTAGTTTTGTGATTCTCCCTTATATAAATATATTAATTTTTATATTATTTTCTTATAGTGCCGACACTATACAAATTTTTTTTCTTCGGTCATAAAAAAAAATTTCACACGAAATGCATGTCTTTATATTATAAAACACATAATTAAACCAATTGCAGAAATATGAATTAGACTTAAATAGTATACGGGTAAATCTTATAATTATATGTTTAGAGGTGTTTAATTTTCATTTTGGTTTAGCATTATAGGTTTAAATAACATTGTATGTATCATTTAATTTTTATATAATAACAATGTCTAGAATAAATTATTCTTTTGTAATATATTTCCTTAGGCCCATTTGTTTTTTCATGTATTGATATTTTGGGCTATAGACAATATTCTACAAAATAAGAAGAGTTACTAAGTTAAAATCCAATAGCATTGTACTTATATTTTGCCGACAAAAACTATGGAATACATAACGACAAACCATATCTTCCTTGTTTTTAACGACTAAGATCTGAAAGCAGATGCGGAGTACCGCTTCACACGACGAAGCTTGCCGTTACTTATCTCACCTAGCCGAGATAGAGGTTAGTCTTCTTTCTATCTTCGATTCATTGTATATGACTTTTGATTAGGAACCATATCTGAGATTTCATATAACCAGGAACTTGTTCTCTACAAAATTTGTGTAAATATTAGATCTATGATTAGATATGTAATTATTATGATCAACGACATGTATTATGGGTTTTATACAGTACCTTATTTAGATCTTCACCGAACAAAAGATGTGTGCTTATTATTTGTTTGTAGTTCCTATGTTTCTTTGTTTTTTGATTGATTATGAATTTTGTTTATTTGATTGTTTTATTTTCATATGAGATCAAACTCCTTTTTTGTAAAGAAATCATTCATTTGATTCTTGCTGAATTTTTGTAAGAACCTTGTAAAAATCCCTACCATTTTGGATGTTTTCCTTCTGGATCTCAACCACAAATTCATACTCTATGTTGATCAAATTCTCAATCTGGATAGGCAATTGGGTTGGATCTTGTATCTTTGATTAACATAAACACTAATATTAGATAATTAAAACACAACACTTATTTTCTGTCATCTAGATACAAAGTTTTACCTCTTCCATTTCACCATTGAGAATTTCACTTGCATCAATCTTGCACATGTTTTTTACAGTTTTGTCGAACAACAAAAACTTTGTATCACCAGTCTTATCTCTACCATTTAGCCATAGTTGATACCTAGAACCAAAGTTTTATGATGACTTTATAAAATAGAAAAATTAAATAAAATTCAGTTCTTACGGATTCAAACCTTGGGCTAACTTTAGTGGTCTCGATTTGGCAACTTGGACACCAGAAAAGAGATTTCTTAGTTTTCGATACCTTTTCGTTCTCATTTTTCGGGACTTTGTAGGTAGATTTGTTGCATTTTATGCAACCAAAAATATACCAAGAGTAGTCGGTATCAATACCCCACACTTCACAAAATATCTTTGTAACATCCCCATCCCGCCCCTACCGTGTACCACACAGCGCCTCTCTCTAGGCCCGTGGGCCCACCCTGTCCGACGGGTCGAGAATGTTACTTTGAGAGTCTAACCTTTCCTTTAATGTGATATTGTTCGCTCTGGGCCCTAAGGTCCTCACGATTTTTCTTATTGGGTATCACCCCAAAAGGCCTCACATTAAATTGGGGTTAAACTCTCCTTTATATATTAGATTTCTCTTCTCTAAATATCCGATGTGGGACGAATGTCACAATTCACCCCCACTCAAAGGCGCAACGTCCCCGTTGCGCACCAGGCCCCAGACAATCGGCCCTCTAGGTCAGAACTAGAGTGGCTTCTCGCTCTGATACCAAATTGTAACGACCCTGACCCGCGGTCCGTTACTTTGAGAGTCTAACCCTTTCTTTAATGTGATATTGTCCGCTTTGGGCCCTAAGGCCCGCACGGTTTTGGTCTTGGTTTCCTTCCCAAAAGGCCTCACATTAAATTGGGGTTAAACTCTCCCTTATATATTAGATTTCCATTCTCTAAATATCCGATGTGGGACGAATGTCACAATCTTACACTTCATGACCTGTAATATAAATATTTGTAATATAGTTAAATATTTTTAATTGAACATAAAATCAAAACTGTTTTAAAAACTTGAATCATGCACTTACATCATTGCTCTCAAGTAGTTCAGAGATAGACATTGTCGGCAAGGCTAGGTACATCGATTTTTTTATTTCGTTGCTACTTTCCTTTGGTTTTTCTGGGATAACGGCCAGGGTAAGTCCATCCTTTGGCAACCTATATTCACAAATGTTCACGTTTAATGATGTATAGAGATAAAACAAATTAGTATCATTGAGAAATTAATTGGTCACGGTTAATAAGTTAGAGAACATACTCTATTTTGAATTCCTCAACGCACGGGTAATCTGGGTTGATCAATACCAATGAAGTTTCAAAGGAACTGCTTATTGAACGCTCTCCTTTTTCCAGATAATAAAACTTGTTTTAAGTGATTGTAGTAAACTTTCAAAACTAAGAAATGTTATGAGTATTAGGATTGTATAGATACCTTGCCACTCGTTGATTTTTCCAAAACTTAGGACACAAATAATCGGGTCTTCTCCCGCACCATCTGAAGCTGAATAAACCAGGTCTGCCCATTTAGCCCACACCGTACATTTAAGCCGTTCATTCCTGATCACATAAAACAATTGGTCATATAAAAATTTCATCTAGCAAACAGGTAGTAGAAAATCTTTTTGATTTTATGGTTATGTGATTTACCGAGTGTTTCTCAGTTCGAATTCAATTTTTTCACTGGTTTTCCTTTGATTGTCATAGTTTTCAATGCTCCTACATCCAAGATTTGCCCAATAACATCTAATAGCATATATGAAATAGTCATGAGTTATAAATTAATCGCCAAATCTATAAACATATGTTATAAAATTGATTGTTAAATACTTACCAATTAGGATGTTTGTTGGGTATTCTGGTTTGGCGATATCCGCAAAACTAACCAAATCAGTATACATATCATCAGATATGTGATTAGCCATAGTAAAAATACTTGTGTTCATGATAGTCATCTTGTAGGGATGCCTTGTTGCACGGTAATTGCCACTTGATCGGCTTAACATGAAATGTTCTATTTGAATCCACTGCCCATATTTGACATCTCTTTGGAACTTGATTATATGTTGCTTCTTGACTGTTCCATGAATGAGTGTTCCCTACGAAAAAACAATTTGCATATGCATTTTAAATATTGTAGAGAGAAGATAAAACTATATTTTGTGTTTGATAAGTGTTTAAATTACCTCTTGATCAACAAGGATCATCTCAAGTGTCTCTCCGGCGTAGGTCGTGTACTGTTTCCAGGTGTGGAGAACCTTAACACAAACTTTCCACGATGTCTTGAAAGGTTTCACATCATTAAGGTTGGTGACATTAGAAACTTTAGACATTTTTATTTTTTATGTGATTTTGTTTTTTTATGTCGCTGAGATGATTATGTTTTGATATGGTATTATAGTTGTTATCTCTAGCTATATTTATAGCTGAAGTTGGAGGAGTATATTCTTGTTTAGGGTTTTAGTATATTACGTCAAGATTTTTTTGATAAAAGGTATATTTCGTCAAGTTGTTTTGATTTTATATGGATTGCCTATTAATGTTGGATTTGATTCCAAAAGTTATTCCACGTAAAGAGTATCCACGTAAAAAGTATCCACGTAAAGAGTATTTTACGTCACGTTGTTTTGATTTTATATGAATTGCCTAATTTTGTTGGATTTGATTCCAAAAAGTATTCCTTGTAAAGAGTATATTTCGTTAAATTGTTTTGATTTTATATGAATTGTCTAATTATGTCAAGTTGTTTTGATAAAATTAGGCCTTGATTATGGGCCTTTTTAATAGAACATGTGTCAACTACGATGTCGTTTTCAAATATTATTGAAGCATAGGTTATGAAGATAAAAATTCAGTGGCATGTGATTGTAAATAAATTTTTTTTTTGTCCTTTTCCCAAAAATGTTTTCCGATTAATATAGTAGACTAGATGAGGACCCGCACGTACGTGCGGAATTTAATATGTTTTTAAATTTATTTATTTTAAATTATTTAGTAAATATATATATTAATTTTTTTTCATCGACTTGGATTATATGTATATAATCTCTTATTTCATACAATACATTGAATAAAACATGTGGATTGTGCGGGGTAACAAATAAAGTATGGTTTAACGCGGGATTCGTCCGCGAATTAGAAATATTTAAATTTTTTATCCCGGGATATACCTTCCAGGATGTCTTGATACAAAGTTAAAAATTGTTTACTAAATTATATTTAATATAAAGTTCAAAAACATATTTATGTATAATTTTATATTTGGAATATAAATATATTATGAATTAGTTATGCTATTTTTGACCCATTGCTAAATTACACATAAATATTTGTGCGTAAATTGAATTTGAACCCGCACATACGTGCGGTTTTTAATTTGTTGTATTTTTTATATAATATGATATGTATTTAAACTTATTTATTTGAAATTATTTGGTAAAACATAGATTAAATTTTTTTTTACTTCGACTTTGTTTGTGATCTCTTGTTTTATAGAGTACATGAATATATTGTACTTTTTATTATTTTCTTAAAGTTAAAGTATACAATTTTTTGTTTATTAGATTTTAATGTTTTGAATATGATTTGGTTTATCTAATAAACATGTTTGATATTTTCCGACCCGTCGCAAAAATTACAGGTATATATTATACATAAACTAAAATGAATTTAGTCTCATAACAATTATCATTGGTGATTTCATATTCAATTGGTTTTAATGACCCATTATAAAAACTAAAATATGTGGATCATAATTTTATTCAAATTGAAATTAAAATGACTCGTTATTTAAATCTTTTTTTCTACTTTAATGTTGAAATTAATATATTTTTCTTTATTTGTTTTTTTTTGTTTTTAAACATTATTTTTTTCTAAATGTTTAAACATATGTTATATTGGATGGCATTGTATTATAATTACAATTTTTGTCCTCTTTGTAATAATGTTTCTCTTTTAATAGTGTAAATTTTTGTTTTGTTTTTTTTTATTTTCATTAAGAACTAAAAAAAATAGTTTCCTTTTTTGTTTCCTTTTTTATTTCGAAATTAAAAAAAAAAATTATTTCGATTGTTTTTTATTTTTTTATTTCAAAATTAAAATTGATTTTTTCTATTTTTTTGAATATTCTAAATCAAATTTTTGTGTTTCCTATTTTGGTGTTGAAATTAAAAATGTTTTCCTTTTTTTGTTATTTGTTTTTAAACATTATTTCTCTCTAAATTTTTTAACCATAGGTTATATTAGTGGCATGAATTGTAATTACAATTTTTTTTTGTCCTCTTCCATAAAATGCTTTCCTTTTAATATATAAGACTAGATGTGGACCCGCACATACGTACGGTTTTTAATTTGTTGTATTTTTAATATGTATTTAAATTTATTTATTTGAAATTATTTGGTAAAAAATAGATTAATTTTTTTACATCGACTTTGTTTGCGATCTCTTGTTTTATAGAGTACATGAATATATTGTACTTTTTATTATTTTCTTAAAGTGAAAGTATACAATTTTTTGTTTATTAGATTTTGATTTTTTGAATATGATTTGGTTATATCTTATAAACTACGTTTGATATTTTACGATCCGTCGCAAAAATTACACGTATATATTATACGTAAACTAAAATGGATTTAGTCTCATAACAATTATCATTCGTGATTTCATATTCAATTGGTTTTAAATGACCCGTTATAAAAAATAAAATAAGTGGATCATAATTTTATTCAAATTGAAATTAAAATGACCCCGTTATTTAAATCGTTTTTCCTATTTTAATGTTGAAATTAATATGTTTTTTTTTGTTTTTTTTGTTTTTAAACAATATTTTTTCTAAATGTTTAAACATATGTTATATTGAATGACATTGTATTGTAATTACAATTTTTTGTCCTTTTTAAAAAAATGTTTCTCTTTTAATAGTATAAATTTTTTGTTTTTTTTATTTTATTAAGAAATAAAAAAAATTAGTTTCCTTTTTTGTTTCTTTTTTTATTTCGAAATAAAAAATTGTTTTTTTTTTTTTTTATTTCGAAATTAATTTTTTTCTTTTTTGAATATTTTAATTAATCAAATCTTTTTGTTTTCTATTTTGGTAGTTGAAATTAAAAATGTTAATGTAAATATTTGATTTAATTGAGTTTTTTTTAATATTCTAAATCAACCGAATTTTTTTTAATCCAATAAAAATGTTAATCCTAATTTCACCGAATTAGGACAATCCAATCAAAAATGTTAATGTTATTGACTTTTTTTGAATATTCTAAATCAACCAAATTTTTATTTTCTAAAAGTAAAGATTTGATTTTATATTGTTTCATAATTTATAGTTGTGATATTATTTTTTCTTAATTTATTGTTTCCTGAATTGGGCCTATAGTGATTTTTGTTTATAAATAAACTTTGTAAAAAATCTTAAACGATGTAGTTTTATTTTTTTTTATCAAATCATAGGTTATATAGTTTTTATACAATGGCATTTCTATGTAATTACGAATTTTTTTTTGTCTTTTTCACAAAAATGTTTTCCAATTAATAATATAGATACAACAAATTTTAACTTATTAGGTTTTCTCAAAAGTTCTAAACTTGTAAACAAATCTAAATTCAGTTTGGGCTTTACCTAGTCACGTTATTCATGTGTTCATCACACCACCCCTTCATGTGGATAAAAGTGTACACAGATTTTTTAAAAATTGTAAAAAAGCATTTAATTTTATAGAAACTAACAAAAAAAGAACATCATATTTTCCACTAAAAAGGGTCACATACTATCTCACCAACTCAAATTTAAATTTGAGATTAATCCGAATATAAGAATTATATCATGGAATTGTTGATGATAAAAAGAGTAATTTCATAAAATACCATGAAAAAGATTTTTGGCAAAAAAAAACATCACAAGTTATTTTTTCATTAAGTACCATTAAGAAACTTTTTAGTCTACAATACCATTAACACAAAAATCACACTTCAACATTTTTTTTTTGTCAACATTTGGGCCACAAATGGTCGACCCATTAGCCAAACCTACACTATCGTAGGCACGGGGAATCGTTCCCGGGTGGGGTGGTGCTACCTGCCTCATGTGGACTTATGACTGTCACTAGACCAAGTTCACTTCCCACACTTCAACATTTTAGAATTTTAGATTTTTCATTTGCGGTCTGATATTTAGTATTTATGGTTTAATTATGAAGAGGATAGGATTTAGTTTAAAAAAGTAGGATTTAATTTTAAAAGTTTTGAGTTAATTTTAAGTTTATAATATTTTGGTCCAAATTGTTATAAAATCTAGAATCTAGTATAAAATAAAAACTTATTTGATCTATGGTGAAGGTAAAATTGTTATAGAATCTACTAAAATTATTTGTCTTATGAAACTCGTTAGATAAACCGATCCAAACTAAATTAAGACATGTTGTAAGTAACATCTCAAACACAAACTTATTCAGAGAATAACATAAAAAATGTAGAAGTCATGTCTTATGCAAAAACAAAATAAAAAAAACATGAAATATAAAGCTTAATTATAAATAGTAGAAAGAAACTACTGTCCTGAAGCTTGACCTTCCTTTACAGTCTTGTACATTTCATCAATCACATTCTGTTAAAAGCATCCCAAGAAAATTGAGTGTAATTTCTGATGTTTCGAGAGCTCGATTATCGCTTAATAATGTGTATGTAATTTACCTGATAGTATTTGAGCAATTGAGGTCTCTTCTTTTTGTAGGTAGGAGTGAGAAGATCTCTTTCGATATCGAAAGGCACCGGCTCAAGATGAACCGCTTTAATGATCTCAAAACCCTTTAACTATAAACATGTTAAAAAAGAGAGAGAAATTTCTTATAATACTACTAAAAAGTTTTCTTCCAAAAATACCACAAATACGAAAACGAGTTTTAAAACTTTGAATTATGTTTAGTTTTGAAGGTTCAAAGGATTAGTTTCGAAGGTTTGAAGCTAATTTAAATTTTATGGTATTTATGACAATTATTAATCGTGTTATATAACTTTCGAGAGTGTATGTTTACTTTTGTCGAAAAAAAATTTATTTAATGCTATATATGAAAATTGCCGAGAGAAAGGAAAGTTCAAAATAACCTTTCTCTCTTTAGCTGTCTTTACGAGTTCACCAAGTATGAATGCTTTCGCTTTTGCGTTTTGACATATGGAGTTAAAGTCTCCGCTCACACCGTTCTCCGCGGCCCAATGTTCAAGTGTTTGTTGAGTTGGGTTAGCTACCGCGATAAGAAAAGACTCGAAGCTGTTCCCATACACCCAAACCTAAGCAAAAAATAATAATATTGAAAACTATGATTGATACCATAAAAATTCTACTGGAAGTGCACAACAAATCGTGTAATAAATAAGGATTGAATCTACGGAAACCAGTGGTTACTCTAATATTCTTAGAAACAAATAGAGCTAAGAGACATTGTGGTTGTGGTTGAGATTGTGACAACAATTAAAGTAAACAAACTAGGAGGCAATGGTTAATGACTTACTGAATCAATGGCTTCGACTTGGCCGTATACGTTTTCTAAGCTTTCGACGGCAACGTACTCTCCTTGCGCGAGTTTAAAGATGTTCTTTTTCCGGTCAATTATCTTCATGCTACCATCTGGTTGCCACTCACCAACATCCCCTATTGATACCAAAACAATGTAAAGGAAAGTTTGGTTTTGATATGTTGAATGAAAGTATTGCAGATCTTTTGAAGATAAATTAATTAAAATACCACTAAGAAAAGTTTTTATTCCCAAACTACCATCACAAAAAAAAAATTATTCCAAAAGTACATTTAAATCTTTTTTATTCCAAAAATACGAGAAATACAAAAACGAGTTTCAACACATTGGTATTTTTTTCAGGGAGAATTACAAAACTACACCATTTGAATTACATTTCACAAAACTACATCATTTCAAAAATACTTCACAAAACTACACCTAAACACTCAAAATTATATTCAAATAAACCCTACCCACACAATCCTACCCCCTTAATACTATACCCTAAACACTAATTGGCGAACCAAAATGAAAAGATTTTAATTTTGGTAATTTTTAAAAGGGTAAATCAAGCTTTTAAATTTTTGAAAGGGTGTAAATATGTGAAAACATTAAATTAGGTGTAGTTTTGTGAAGGAGGGGTTGAAATGGTGTAGTTTTGTGAATTCCTCTTTTTTTCATTTGTATATTTATTGTTCAGAGTTTAGTTTTGATAGGGATAAAGTTTAGTCTTTGAAAGTTTATGGTTTAGTTTCAAAAATTTTAAGCTAGTTTAAGTTTGATGGTATTTGTTACAAAAAAAATATTATTGACATTTGTAAATTTTTTGAGAACGTAATTTTTTTGTTTCTTGAATAAACTTGATTTAGTACTATGTATGAGAATTGTCGAATAACCTGTGTGAAACCATCCATCAATAAGAACCTCTTTAGTGAGGTCTTCGCGTTTGTAATATCCCGAGAAGAGAGTTTTCCCACGGATGCAGATTTCACCACGCGGTGTACTTCCAAGAGCGTCGTATTCCATGTCCGGAACAGATTCAAGGCGTATATCGACGTTAGGCACGGGTGGACCAACTGTTCCAAGCATGTCTAGTTCGTCCGGGAACGTCACAAAAGTACCAGCACAGCTCTCGGTTAGTCCTACACCAAGAAAAACATTTAAAAGATTTAAGATATATTTCGAGGCAGTTGCGAAAATACATTTTTACAATTTTACATTGCAAAAAATACACTCACTAAAAGTTCATTTCCATAAATTCACATATTTCACAAAATACAAAGCTCTACTACCTTTTATAACTAAACCTTAAACAATATATATTGAACACTAATGAAATATTTAAATTCGAAAAATATTGTCGGGGTAATTTAATCAGTAACCCCCCTTTAAATGTGTATAATTAATCGGAATTTTGCAAAGTAATGTTTAAATAAGTGCAATTTCGTCAATTTCTCAAATACTTTAGCTACTTAAATCGTCTTTGAGTCTAAAGAGTTACTTACCATATCCTTGTAGAACATGACAACAAGCAACAACTCTTAGAAATGACTCTATGTGACTAGCGAGAGGAGCCGCGCCGGATAGAATAATCCTCACATTACCACCAAGTCCTTGTTTAACCTTAACCATATTACGCGGAAAAAGACTTTTTAAACTCACACCAACTCTCAAAAAAGAGTATCAAAAATTATATTTTGAAGAAGTTGATATACCTTGTTGAATACAAGTTTGTCGCAAAATGGAGACGCTGCGACATGAGACTGTCCTTTCTTCATATTTCCGAATTTACTAAAAACGTTTTTTTCGACGCGTTAGATACCTTTAAAAAACCGGTTATATGCGAGAATGAAACATGACTTACTAGGAAAAAGCAACATTGAAAACCTTCTTTTTGAAAAAACCACCAACAGATAGTTTCTGCTGCAACCCTGTTTTAGAGATAACAAGCATAACAAGTTGCTTATAATTAGTTTTAAGAGATCTTAATTTTGACCAATATATAAAGACGGTAGACATTAATTACCCGTGTAAACTCGCTCTAGGACACGAGGAACGGCGCAAAAAATAGTTGGTTTTAGCTCACCAAGATCTTCAATCAACAATTTGACATCCTTTGGACAAAATACAAACACATATAAATTACACCAAACCAATTATTAGCCGGTTTAAGAGATTATAATTTGATATATATAATACTAACCCCGCGCCAAAATCCAATGGAACCGCCTACTTGAATAATACATTCCTCGATAGCCCGGTCAAATACGTGCGCAAGAGGAAGATAAGATATATACACATCTTTCTCAGATAGCTACAAGAAAGATACAAAAAAATTCAGTTTCAAGAATATTGAAAACTTTTCCTTGTGAATCATTACGAAACTCACGGTTTCGTTGACGCTCTTTAGGAAATGCATAACACCGGTTGTTATAGTAACGATGTTTTCGTTTGAAATCAAAACTCCTTTCGGGTCACCAGTGGTTCCGCTAGTATACATAATCGTGCATATGTCGCTTTTCTTTTTAACCGGAAGCTCGTATTGCTTACCTTCACCCTACAAAAAAAGTAAATTAAACAAACACTATATAACCTTATATGATACTTAATTTATGTATAAGGCTTTGTGATGAATATCGCAATAAAACAAACGAGAAAAAGATGTATTACCAACTTCAGAAACTCATCCCAAGAATGTATTACTAGTCCCAACTTTTCGGCTTCTTCTTTCTGTTGTGAACTTACATTACCAAAGCTCACAACAGCTTACATTTGTAATAACATACATTTCATTAATTAGCAACATAAAGTAACAAACTAAAATGTGCCTAAATGATTTGATTAGTATGACTCACTCTTGAGATATTTAGTGGAGTTTGGACATGTCTTAAGAATCTGATAATTACATGAAAAAAATGAAAGTTAATTCCACAACAAAATGTGTGGATTTTTAACAAGAAATTCATAAAAAGTGAAAGATACCTCAGGGATCTTTTTCTCTTCCACAAAAGCTATTGAAACTTCTGCATGAGAAATAATAAACTCCACGGCACCGGCGCCTATTTTCAAAACCCGACAGTTAATAGTTAATTCACTAGAGAGACTACAAATATAGATTCACCACAATACAACTATCTAGAGAAGGTGTACCTAATGTATCGTATAAAGGGACACAATAGAGACCATGTGCATTACATGCCTGCATTAGAATTGTAAAATCGTATCGTTAAAGAGTAAAAACAGTCAATGAAGATGTTAGCAAAGTTTAGAAGTTGTATATACCTCCATGCTTATGATCCATTCAGGGCAATTTGCACCAAAAATACCACATTTTCCTCCCTACATTTCCACATAATCCAAAAAGATTAGATAATCCACATAAGAACCACATTTTACGAAGCAAAGAATAGAAAATCAGGATAATGTAAATTTGTAATATATATTAGAATCGTAAATATGAATATTAACCTCCTCAATCCCGCAGCCACGGAGAGAATTTCCGAGTTTAATGACAATGTCATATATTTCTTTGTATGTTTTCCACTCATACTTTCCTGCCTGAGAAGGTAGATAGATAAAAACTATCAACACGAAAAACACGATATTATAATAAGAGCTAAAATTCAAACAAAAATACAAAAAAAAGTAACACCTTCCCATTCACAATCTCACGACGACCAAGCATTCGATTGTTTGGATACTTCTCAACAGCCGTGCTACTCGCAGAATCACACGATAAGAAAAATAAAAACTAGGTTGTCAATTTAATCACATATTTACTGTTAGAAATTTAGATGCTGCGGAGATATCGAAAGTTAAACTTGAAATTAGAAATGATGTAATATATCAAAAACATTAGTTTAGATTTTAGAATCACACCTCAAATTTATGTGAAACAATGCAATGTTTAATTTTAGCAACAAAATACTCATACGACAGTTAAAAAGCGTGAAAATACAAAATAAGAAAATATGTAATTGAGAAATGAATCGTTTATGGACTCTTAATGGGAAAATCCAACTACTCATTTCCTCCAAGCAAGAGACATTTACATAACCATTCTTCCAATTTATGCGTAACCATAAGTAAATCATATGCAAAAACCTAAACTAATCCGTGACGCGTGTAAAAAGTCCGGTCCATGTGCAATATTTGAAATACGGATCCTAAAATACACCAAAAAATTTGTTGATTTATCAAAATTGACACAAAACAAAAAATTCCTTATTTATTACAATCATGTCCAAGTATCATTCCTTGAAAGAGTCTTCCAAAGATGCCAATACAAAATATCAAAGAGGGATCAAAACTTGTAAAAAAAGAAAACATATAAAGGAAAATCATTCATTAATTAGGAAAAAAGAAAAAGAAGACGAGAAAATCTAACCGGAAAATATCCCAACAGCTGTGGATACCGTCGATAGGGTCAGGGAAACCATCTTTGGCGAAAGTGCTTCGATACACTGCTCCCATTGATGGTTTCCCATCTACGGCTTCTTTACCAGCTTCAACCTCGTAGATGAATCTCTTCTGTGACGTCATCTCTCTCTCTCTCCTCTTTTGCTTTCTCTCTCTTGATAGCTCTCTAAGCTATATTTGAATCGATAAGCGAAGTGAGAGAGAGAGAGAGAGTTCGCGGCTTAAAACTCGGTGGTGACAGAGACCAGTCTCCTTCTCTAATTCTGTATTTCGCTTTTCTTATAATTTTGTGGTGTTTGGCCCATTATCACGGGCCATTATTAACACAACATTTAGGCCCATTAAAAAATATAGTCTTCTTGTAATAAAAAAAAAACTATAGTCTTCAGCCAATTAAAGTTTTTTTTTCGGTTTAAACAAAACCAAATTGAATTATACTTAGACCATCTCCGATGTATTTCCTTATTTCTATCTGTAAAATAGAGAACTCTATAATAGAAGTGCATTTTCTTTTATTTTTCTCCAATGTATTTCTCTATCTCTATAAAAGAATATTTCATAAAAGATTATATTTACATTTTACTATAACACATTTTATTTATAAAAGTTGCAAATTAACCCAATTAAGTTTAGTTTTCGCAAGATATTCATAAAATTATTATATTATTTAAGTTTAAAATTTTATTATTAAAAATAGTATATTACCCAATAGCAAAACGTGATTGTAGAACTCCGAATGCGCGTTCAACATCTTTTCTACATGCTTCTTGAAGTTTCTCAAAAAAATTCTTCTTTGGATCTATCGTGAATCGTTTGCATTATGTAATGAATAAAAAAATTTCATTAGTTTATGTCTTATTATAAAACTTTATATGATTTATCTTTTATAAATAATAATTTCAATTTTGAGTTAATATTTGTAATTTGTTTGTAATTATAATAACAATATTTAAATCATTATTTTGAAAATTAAAACAATTTTGATTTTAAAACATAAAAGAAAATGACAATTTTGAATATTTTAGTTATAATTAATATAAAAGAGAAAGTAAAGGACTAATATGCAAATAAAAAAGTATGTCTCTATTTATAGAGGAAAAAATAGCAATCTCCATTATAGGGAAAAAATAGATGAGTTGAGCAAATGTTGCTCAATAATAAAGATTAAAGGCAAATATAGAGGTGGGTTTGAGATGTTCCTATCTCATGATTTATACTTATCTTAATAGAATTTAAGACGTGCTACACCACACATCTATATATACACCACACATCTATATATAATCGTTTTATACGGCTATAAATTTAATTTAGAAATTAGTGGTACATCAATAAATTGAAAATATAAAGATTTTTAAAACTAATTATTTTATTACTTGAATTCATTCAAAAAAATTTAAACGAATTACTTTTTGTTGAAAATCTTTTTATACCGCGGTCAAACTACACAAACAAAAATAAATAAATCTAAATAAACTTAAACACATAAATTCTAGCTCTTTTAGCACTTAAGTCTATAACACTAAATATTCATGAAAAATGAATAAACTTAAGGATAATTTAACCATCTAAAATCTTAAAAAATGTGTATATTTTAAAAAAATGATCTAGGTAAAGTTTTGTTGAAGAGAGTTTAAACGAGTGTAGTTTTTTGAATTTATCTTACATAAATTTATTTTTTGCCTTGATTTCATTAGAGTCTTGTTCTTGTCTTCTTTCCAAATATTGACCAAAACCAATCAATTCTTTTTTAAATTTGATTTAGTAATGCATCTAACTTTTGATTACTTTGATGAGTAATCTTGTAGGAAATTTCCGAATAAACCTAACCAATTTCCGAATAAACCCAACCAATTTCAGTTTGATTTATTCGATTCTGTTTGTTCGGTTCGGATTTTGCCACATTCAACACTCCTAGTTTGATTTGTTATTATTGTGTACAAATAAAACATGGTAATTAAAGAGTTTGGTATATTGAATCTATCTATACAATAAAAAGAGAGCAACTTCTCTCCATATGACGACACGTGGCAATAATAAAATAAAACATTACATTATATATAATAATAACAAATATAAAAAAAATATTTAAACTTAAATATATAGATAAATAAAGTTTAACATTATAAATTTGAGATTTAAATACTACATAGTCATACATATAAATAATATATTAAATTTCGATAATCTTCTTAAACTAAATGTTAATAATCACTAAAAATATTCACCGAAAACATATACATCATATAAAATAAACAAAAACACATATAAAATTTCTAATAACATTAAAGAAAAAATAAACTATGATGCAATTTTATAATAAAATTAAAATATTAAATTTTATAATGCAAAATAAATAAATAAAACAAACTATGATGCAATTTTATAATAAAATTAAAATAATATATAAATTGTTCTCAATAATCTTCTTAAAATAAATGTTAATAATCAATACAAATATCCACCGAAAACATAACCGTCATATAAAATAAACAAAAATACATATAAAGATTCTAATAACATTAAAGAAAAAAAATTATGAAGCAATTTAAAAAACGGATTAAAATCTCCACGTAAAATTGAAATAAAGGTATTGTGGACAAAAATAAATTATTAATAGTAAATAAATTAAAATAATACACTACAATCTTTACTTCTGTTTAAATTAATTTTTTTGTAAAATTAGATTTCATCACATATTGATATTCTAATCGTTTATAATAAACTAAAATATCCTTTCAAAAGTTACAAATGAACAATTTTATTTTCATTAATTTGGTAAAATAAAATGAGTTAATTATATCCAATGTCAAATCAAATACATATTACAATAATAAAATATATTACAAAATTAACCCTCACAAACAAAATATAAATATTTTTGAAATTACTATAAAATATTGAAGGATATCCCGCGCGTTGCGCGGGTTCTATCCTAGTAATTAATTAATTACTATCCGCAAATGCACGATAAAGGTATTCGCTCTAGAGCACAATTTTTCAAAATTAAAAGGTTACATATTATTTCTTTTATATATCAACAATGTTTGAAGACGTCTAAACTACAAGGGTTACATATTAGTGGGTCCCCATATTAGTAAAAAAGTACGTTTCTTATTTGGAACTAAATAGTATATCTGGACCCTTTCTTTTAAAAGAAGTTTCTTATTATTTGAATGAAGAATTTCAATATCCTTATTAGAATTAATTCCATTTTTTATTTCATTTTTTTCAATTTTTTCAATTTTATTTTCCCCTAAATTCTTGAAGACGTAAATTTATGTCAAAGTTTTTTCAAATATCACTGCAACTCACTACTCATCACATATAACACAACAACAAAGCAAATCACAAATACTATACATAAAATCAGGGGCAAAACTGTAATATAACAACCTCCCCATAAAATCTTTGCTTTCTTTCCTTAGACGAGGGTCCCACCCTTGACAAACTCGGTAAACGCTAACGCGACCAAACCAAGCATAGCGAAACGCCCGTTCCAAAGCTCAGCGTCTGATGTCATAACGCCTTTAGATTTTGACTCTACGGTTATGCCTTTGACAAGCGGCACGAACGATGCTAGAGTCAATATCGCCGTCGTGACGACGAACCACGAGACACCACCGTCTGATATCTGAGCCAAAACGTTTTCTCCTTTTGATAGTTCAACCGCTAACGCGGCCACGAATCCTACCATTGCTAAACGCCCGTTTATTCTTTCTGGTGCTGGACCGCTAAACGCTAGCAAGTCTCCAAACTTCGTGCTCACCTTTATTTAACCAACCCAATATATTGTTTAATATTTGTGTAAAAAAAAAATGTGTATATATGAAAATATATGATTTTATGAAATTAAAAGACAGTAGAGAAGTAAAGAAATGAACTGTTTTCGAAACATGGGACCAAATAAACTACAATTAAATCTATATAAATTTATAACGACCGAACTATTATATTTTATTAATTTTAGTGTGGTCAATTTATAAATATAACTAAATATATTAAAAACTTAATTTGGTACAATATAAATACTGGTCTAGTATAAATTTATCAAATATTATATAGTTTTGAATTATACTAGTATATGATTAATTAATTAAAACAAATTAACAAGGGCAATTCTTATGAATATCACTAAAAATAGTTTTTTAACACAATTAGAACAGATTTTCGAAAGTTTTACAAATACCATTAAAAAAAAATTTCTCATAAATACCACAAATCTTAAATTTTCAAAATTACATCCAAAACCTTCAAAAAATTCAAAACTATACCCTAAACACTATATAGCGAAAAAATTTAAAATCTAAAAGTTATAAAACTCTTTTTTTGTATTTGTGGTATTTTTGTAAACTATTACTTTTTGATGGTATTTTTGTTATAAAAAACATTTTAATGGTATTTTTGTTATAAAAAACTTTGTAATGGTAATTTCAGAACAAAAACTTATTTTGATGGTATTCTAAGGAATTTCTCAATTAACAATGATACTTGATTAATTAACCTTTTAATTAAAAGGTATGTGTACCTTAGGTTTAGTAGGAGGAGGAGTAGACGAAATGGAAGGTGAAGCAGATTCATCTTTCTTAGGCTCTCCCTATTAATATTAAACCAAATCGGACGGTCAAAATTTCATAATCATATTAATTAATGAACATTGTTAATTAAAATTAAAAAAAAAAGAAATGAAAGGATGTGTTATATATTGTGTAAATACCTCAGGAGCCATGCACCTAACTCCCATGGGATAGTTTCTTTTAAGGTTAGCGAAGTTTCCGACAAAGACAAGCTTGTTAGTGTTAATCTTGCGAGTTGTGGTTAATCCACCGGCTAAGACCGACTGCATGTTAAACGACGCCGTTGCCATTTCTTAAGAGATTGTGAAGATGATATATCACTTTTAGGTTATTGAACTTTGTTAAGTTTTGATTGTGTGTTGAAACTTGATATGATGTAAAATAAGGAACAATGTATTTATAGGATGGAGTGATGAGAAATGATAGGTTGATAGTTGTTTCTTAATTTTTCTTTTAGTTGTTTACTTCTTTATAGCCTTTTTTTAGTTTTTTGTTTAAATTAAAATTACAAACGGTCAATAAGAAAACACATGCATGAAACAATAGATTTGTACTTTTTTTTGTTTTGCCAGACAAATTGAAATAATGTATGTGAATTACATGAGACATGAGTTATGTTTTTATATGTAAATTAAGTCTTTATGATAACTTGTAACCCCCCAAAAAATAAAATTAAAATAACTATGCCTAACAAAAAGTATTTATGAAAAGTTTAATTTTTGTCAGTGTTCAAGAAAGCGTTCTAGGTATTCGCCTAGGTGGCGCTTAGGCATTACGCTTTTATAGATTGTATTGATTTCTTTTTAAATTTTAATTCGCCTAAAATATTAAGATGGTATAAAAAAACATAATATTATTTTATTATTTATTAATTATTATATTTAGTATTTTATATTTTAGAATAAATATATCAATGCTATAAAAGAACATAACATATTTTATTATCTATAAACTATTATATTTTGTATATTATATTTTGTATATTATACTATGTATATATAATATATTGTATGATTTTCTAAACGTTTAGACCGCCTACAAAATCGCATAAGTTACGATTAAGCGTTTTAGGCATTAGGCTCTAAGTCACCGCCTGATTTTTTTTTTTTTTTTTTTTTTTGTTAAAAGACAAAGTTTTAAGACATTAAGTAAAGACACCGCCTAATTTTTGTACTGACATATATATACAAACAATTTTCAAAATTATATAACGGGTAAATTAAATCACCTCGATTAAAGACAATGCCATGCAAATATAACACGCTAATTATTTTATTTTGAATTTCCAAGTTTTTCAACATTTCGAACGTCCAAGATATATTTTAAATAATTATATTGTTTTTGTTCGATCATCGGTTATTATGAGAAAATAAGTTTTTCATAAGAATATTATTAACGGTTAATATGAGTATAGATAGCTTTTCTAAAGTATTCAAAAGAACACGTAAGCTAAAAAGTGTAAAAGAGGAGGCTGCGATATTTATAGAACCACGTAGCTATAGATTGTCCCACACACACTTTTGAATGAAAAATAGCAATAAGCCAGTCAATGACGTGGCCTTTGTTTTATGTCACAACTTCTTCTTCGCCTTTTTTTTATGCCAAGTGGGTTTGGTAATAACTAAGAATCATGTGGCTCACAACAAAACATAACGTTTAGTTTCTAAACGATGTTTCGTTTCATTACACATCTATTTTTGGTTTAGCTAAGTTAGGATCCAAATGGGCCCATACTCACTCCGTCCAAGTCCGTGACTTGTCTCTTTGTTTTTTTACTACGTGGCCCATATTAGCTCCGTCAGTTTTGTAACGGTCGTTTCAACATTTTAAATTTTTTAAAAAGTTTACGGTCTTAGGGCACCCTCATTAGTAAGAATCATCATGAGCTTCTTACCAATATTATAAAAGTTTTAATGATTAGAAAGATGGTTTCTTAAAAGTTTTTTAGTGAAAAAAATTCTCTTTGAAAGTTCCTAAGTTTTTTAAATATAAAAATAATATTTGAATATTTTATATTATTTTTGATTGGAGTTTCTTAGAGGTATTTTAGTCGGTGTGGTCCACAAAATAGTTAAGAAACCGATTCTTAATAGAAAATGAGTGTGAAAATCTTACGTGTCATACATATGAACAATTTTGGTCCTACATAATTAAAATATTCATTAAAAACCCAAAATAAAAGCTCAAATTTATCACAAAATTCCCTTAAATTGACATAATAAATGGATAATGTATTTAGAAAATGTTGAAAAACCCATACAATATGATATTAAAAATTCATAAGAAACACAATTTTATAATTTGTAATAGATCTTCATAATATTTATATGTTATATTCTATCCCATTGAATTCAAAATAATGATAAAACATATTGTTCATTTATAAATAGCAATATTATTTTGTAAAATTGTATTAAACATCAAAGTTCATGTCAAATGACAAAACTTGAACACAAAATTGACTTGACGGGTGAACCACCGGTTTCCGAATTCAGTGGTTTTAAATAATAAGTTGAAATTTAATATATTTTATGAATTAATAATTAAATTGTAACATAGAAGTTTTAAAATTAATGAATTTGATAAATGAATTAGTAATAAATTTGAAATGATAATGTGTCAATCATCGAAAAGCTCCATTCAATCTTTATATATACGATGATATCATGTTTACCAGATAGTGATTTGTAACTTTCTGGAACCAACTCTCCTTCCTCATTTTTGGGAAACATTAATAAAAAACAATCTTAAGTTTCTCTCCTTGATTTATATGTTTGAATAAAGTTGTATAAGCTATCTATTTCATCTATTTATTTATTTTAATAAACTCTTTTAAAGTGTGAATCTATGAAAACTAACATGGTTGCTTTTCCAAAATTAACATAGAGCTTCAACAATCTATGAAAACACAAACAAACTAACATTAACAAACGGGGAGGATTTGGAAAATACTTAAGTCTGCCATAAATTATTTATAAAAATAAATAAAATTGTGTTCTCATATATTAAGCAAAGACTCGATACGAAGTTAGATAACTGCTTTGTCTATATATACTGTGTCATTCTTCACTCTATCAAGAAACATCATCTTACATATTACACAAGGAGACAGAAGATTGAGATGATCAACAAATAATGATAAACATAAAATACCTTGGGTATCATGGGAAAAAAAGACTCATTTTTTCTCTCTTAAAGATACAATTTAGACATCATTAAGATAATGTTTAAGTTTCATATTGTGTATTTTGTGTTTGTTTTAAGTATGATTAGTAAAATAATGTTTTTAAAAAATATAATTTTACCAATAATACCCATTTTTCGTTAATAGCATAATCAAGTCTCTTAATCTTTTTTTAATATTAACTCTTTTGGCCAGGCCCGACCTAATGCCTGAAGCGAAAATAAAATATGGCGCTTTCCAGGAATCGAACTCGGGTGTATTGAAGAAGATAAGGAGGACGCAAACCACTATTCTACTGCACACTTTTGTGTTTTTGATGCCCTTTATTTGTTAATAAACGATACGCCTGAAACCCTAGCTTTACTTGTTTTTTCTCACGGCCGGCACTGCTTTTGGCTAAGAACCACAAATTGGGTTTTGCCAATGCACATACTCTGATACTCTTGAACTTTCTTTTTTCAACAACTTTGGGAATTTCAAGCGCCTCCAAAAATCAAATATTTTTGGTGGAAAGGATTACACTACAAAAAAAACGGCAAATAGCAACGCCGTTTTTCGTCGCTAAATCGTCGCTATTGGCAAATAGCGACGATTTAGCGACGAGAATATTTTCGTCGCTATACGCTCGTCGCTATTCAATATTCGTCGCTAAATCGTCGCCATTTTCAAATCGTCGCTATTTCGTCGCCAATGTTTCGTCGCTAATTCGTCGCTAATTTAGCGACGTTTGTCGTAAAATATTAGCGACGAATTAGCGACGTTGGTCGTAAAATATTAGCGACGAATTAGCGACGTTGGTCGTAAAATATTAGCGACGAATAAGCGACGGTATAAAAAATAAATTTCCAAATTAAATATTTTGCGAAAACAAATCCTTGCTAATTCGTTGCTAAATTAGCGACGAATTAGCGACGATTTAAAAAAAAAAATTTTAAAAAAAACAAATTTTAAAAAAACAAATTTTAAAAAAAACAATTATAAAAATATTAAAAAAATACAAAATATTTTAAAAATACAATAAATTAAAACTAAACAGACGGGATCGGCGGGATCATCGGGATCGACGACGTAATCATCAATCCCGATATCACGTCCGAGGTCTTGAGCTGCCGCTACATCCGGAGGGATCACCTGGTGGCCGAGTTGGTTGGACTCCCCGTCGCTGCATCAACCTCGCGAGGTTTGGACTTTCCATCGCGATGATGGAGAAGAAGTCCGTGATGTTCTGATAGCGGACTTCTTGTGTCGCGAGCTGCTCCCTCAACCGAACATTCTCTTCGGCGTGATCTTGGGCAGTGGGACGAGGCTACGAAGAAGAAGCAGCGGGAACCGTCTCAATCGAACCGACTCCAAAAGTACGGTTCTTCTTCGTCTTCGGGGCCACCTATATAGACAATTTAAAATCGTTAGATATTAATAAAATAAATATTATTTTGAATTAAATTAAATTATTTAAAATTATTACCTCATAGTAGATCTTGTCGCACTCGGTGACCGACAGCTGTCCCGAGGAGTTGACCGAACTACCTTCGGTCGACGTCGAACCCTGACTAAGCCGCTCGGCGACTCTAGCCTCATATGCGCTCACGATCTTTTCAGATCGTGAACTCACATAGGTCCCGTCCTTCCTCTTCTGGACCTTCCTCTTCTGGACCTTCTTCAAAATTTCTACAATGGGCGGAAGTTCGCCCATCTCCTCGCGCTATTGAAAATTATAATTAAATTATATATTTTTTAAATTTTATATTATTTGAAAAAATAATGAAATTTTAAATATATATTAATTAATACCATCTTTATACGCCGTTCGGCGTAAGAAGTCGGTCCCGAGGTGTGGACATATGGACCGGTCTCGTCGATCGGTGTGAGTCGGGACTTGGAGCAGCCTACCCGCAACTTGAACCGAATGCGGGTTCGTCCAATAGTCGCAAAGGCCCTTCCACACCGCCCCATCCATTGCTATGGGTTTCGCCTCGTCTCCCTTCTTCGACCACTTCGTCTTCCATTTGTTGATAATCCCGGTAAGACGATGCATGGCTTTCTCCTCGAAACCCTTGCGGACTTCAAACATGTCTTCCTCCCGCCAATGCCATTTTTGCTATTTGAGTTTTTTAAAATATTAAAATAAATTTTAAATAATAAAAAAATAAATTTTGTAATAATTATTACATTTTATATAATATATATGTTATTTTATTACAATAAATATTTATATATTAACTTTTTATAATGTTTAATTTTTTAAATTTAAATAATAAAAAATTTTACTTACCGCAAAAGATTCGAACCGGATGTCCTTGATATAAGGAGGGGTCCGCGACCGGTTGACGTGCGGCTCCACGAAATACGTCTTCATCACATCCGAGACACTCCTACTAACCTTGTTATCGCAAAACCTACGAAAAATAAATTTATCGTTAGCAATTATTATATTTGAAAATCAATTAATTAAATAATATAAAAATCAATTAATTAAAATAAATCAATTAATTAAATAATATAAAAATCAATTAATTATTAAAATCAATTAAATAATTACCAAAATGTCCCTTGTGGCCGCTTGGAATGGAGCAACGGTAGGTACTGGTGGCTCTCCTGCCGAAGAAAGTCGAGGATCCGCTGCATGTGCGGTCCAAGATGCTGAGGTGGTGGTAAATCGACGGGGGGATCGAGCTGGAGCATCGGGAATAGGATCTTGACTTGGGTTTTGTTGGGGTGGGTCTTGTTGGGGTGGGTTTTGTTGGGATGGGTTTTGTTGGGATGGGTTTGAAGTAGAGGTGGAACCGGATCGGTTCCTTATGAAATTATAGTAATGAGGGGGTTGGTTATTTTGAGACATGTTTTTGAAGTTGGGGTTTGGAATTGGGTTTTTTTAGAGAGATAAAATATTTTAGAGAGAGAGAGAATGAGATTGTGGGAAAAAATGAGAAGTGTCGTCGGGTATATATAGGATTTTGTGTCGTTGCTAATTCGTCGCTAAATTAGCGACGAATTAGCAACGATTCGTCGCCATTTCGTCGCTTCTTTTGGTTCAAACCTTTTGGTTTCCCACCCGCGGCAAACGAAAAAAAAGGCGACGATTTAGCGACGATACAATATAGCGACGATTTAGCAACGATTCGTTGCTATTTCGTCGCTATATGGTAACGTGACACGAAGCGATTTACATCGTATTTAATAAGTACATGCATGTCGAATTCGTTGCTATTTCGTCGCTATGTATATTTAGCGACGATTTAGCAACGAATCGTTGCCAATTCGTTGTTAATTCGTAGCTATATGTTACCATGACACGAAACGACATTCATCGTATTTCCAAGTACGAGGATGTAAGGAGGTTTAACATTAGCGACGAAATAGCAACGAATTCGTCGCTAAATCGTCGCTAAATGTCAATAGAGACGAAATAGCAACGATTCGTTGCTAAATCGTCGCTAATGCTAAACCCTTATTTTAGGGTTTGGAACCCTAAATTCGGTTTGTATCGTTTTTTACCACTTTTTCGTTAAAACGAGTTTATAACATTGATCATATGAAGTCACAAACTCAATATATGACAAAAAACTTGTAAACTAGTTTATTATGAACTTTATAATATAAACTCTTATAAGTTATGGTTTACTTAGCTTAAATGTGTTAAGTATAATTTTGTAATCTATAATTTTTATTGGTTTATACAAATATATTACTAGTTTTGTACACTTTTTTAGTTAAGTAAAACTCGTATAAATCGATATTAAGTGGTGTTTTAGGGGTTTAAAGTTCGAAGGATTGCAACGACTTAGCAACGAATTGGCAAGGAATCATGGTTAGCAACGAAATGACGACGATTTAGCAACGAAATGTAATTAAGTTTAGCGACGATTTAGCAACGATCTTGAACCCCTAAATCTGTAATCCATCGAAAATTAGATCTTTTATAAATCGTTGCCAATTCGTCGCTATATTAGCGACGAAATGGCAACGAAAGAAGCGTAGCGTTGCTAAATCCTCGCTTATTAGCGACGACTTGGCAACGAAAGAAGCGTAGCGTTGCTAAATCCTCGCTAATTAGCGACGATTTAGCAACGAAAATTACAAATCCCGGCTATTTCGTTGCTAAATTAAATATTATTTTAAAAAAAAATAATTACAAAAACACACACAATTATTACAAAAACACACAAAGATTACAAAAACACACACAAATATTACAACTAACACATGTACACAATTATATTACAAAAACACAAAGAAAATTAATTATTCATTATTATCGGAATCAACGGATTCGATTTCGCTACTTTCATCGAATTCATCCGCACCTCCGTCGTCTTCATCATCCACAATATCTTCAACAACTTGATTATCGGGGTCGACAAGAAATACATCTTCCGTCGATTGATTTGTTGGAATGATTGTCCCACTAATGACATCTTGTTGCATAGGAACTTCATCGTTACCCATAATTAAACCTCTTGGAACGATTCGGACTACTCGCACTCCATGCTATACCGCTAGTCTTAACCCGAGGATAAGGTATGAAAGTAACTTGTTCGGCTTGCGATCCAAGGATAAAAGGTTCAAACTTCCGATATCGTCGTGATCGGTTGACGTCAATCACACCAAATTTGTTGTACCGAACACCACGACCGAGTGTTGGATCAAACCAATCACATTTGAAGAGGGTTGTTCGTAAATTGACTAATCCCGGATCATCGCACTTCAATAATATCCGTTAGAAGACCATAAAAAACTGAATCACCCGACACAGTTACCCCATAATTCGCGGTTGCTCGACGTTGACCATGACTTAAGGTGTGGAACACGTAACCACGAGTGAAATACATAGGAGAAGTTGTGATCTTTCCGAGCGGTCCTTGTATTAACTCGCGAAACCACACTTGGATACGTTGTGTCACCATATGCGATCCGCGTTTTCCGCCAAGCTGCAAAATCTCGTTCTTTAAGAGCGGTTACTTCGTCTTTTGAAAGCCCTGGATAAACCTCATCCACTTGCTCCTCAAACATTCTAAAACAACGCAGAAACTCGAATCAAAATTAAATATTTATGCATATATAATGGGTTTGCGAATGAATAGTTTCATGCATACCTTTCAAAAGGTCGGGCATATTCACAATTAAGGAGGATGTAAGTATGTGCGCTTTGCCGATGTTGATCACTTTCCCACCAAACTTCTTTTATTTTTCCGGCAGCTCTTCCGATTGGTGAAAATATATCAGGTACCCCTTCCATTCCATACACTGCGCCAACACCTCCATCATCGTAGCGTCGTGTTGTTGTTCTACGTGTTTTTACATTGGAACCGAAATAATATGAGGCGAAATGAGACGTCTCTTGAGTTAAAGATCCAGCAACAATAGATCCTTCAACCCTTGCAAGGTTTTTCGCCTTTCCTTTCAAATATCCCATAAATCGTTCGAAAGGATACATCCACCGAAACCGCACGAGGCCCTCCTAATTCGCCTCGTGAGGAAGATGTATTGGAAGGTGTTCCATAACATCGAAAAAGGATGGAGGGAAAATCTTCTCCAAGTTGCACAACACAATCGGGATACTCGTCACGTAACCGTTCAATGACCTCTTCCGTAAGCGTACGAGTGCATAGATCTCGGAAAAATGCACCGATCTCCGGAAAATTTTAAACATTATATTAATTATTATATATATATATATACTTAATCAAAATTAAAATATAAACATTTTAGGGTTCAATGATACCTGCTATTGCTCGTGTGTGCGGGTTCGGGTAAAAGCTCATCGAAAGCAAAAGGTAAAAGTCGTTGCATAAACACATGACGGTCGTGACTTTTCATACCTGAAAACTTTTGACCATTCTCAACACATGCGGATAACTTGGAAACATATCCGTCGGGAAACTTGACATCCGAAGTGACCCATTTGAATAACGCGTTTTTTGCTTCGGGTTTCAATCCGTAGATTGGGACCGGAGCCTTACCATCGTTCGTGATATGCAACTCACTTCTAAAACATATTTCGGGCAAATCTAGTCTTGTCTTCAAATTGTCTTTAGTTCTCCCCTGTACATTCAACAATGTGTTTATAATATTATCAAAAAAGTTTTTTTCAATGTGCATAACGTCGAGGTTATGTCTCAACAAGTTATTTTTCCAGTACGGGAGTTCCCAAAAAATGCTTTTCTTGTGCCAGTTATGGCTTTCTCCGTATCCATCGGGTAAATTAGAAACATGCCAATTACCACCCCGTCTACATGTTTTTTGCGCCCCATAATTATCCAACTCCTCCAATAACTCTGCCCCCGTCGGATAAAGTAGGGGTGGATGTTTAACGACTCGATTCTTCTTAAATAACCTTCTCGTTCTTTCGATATGGATGATTGATTGGAAGGAAACGTCGGTGACAATCAAACCAACTTGTTTTCCTTCCATGTGGGAGTTGAAACGCATCGGTCCGATGACGACAATATGGACAAGACAATCGTCCATGCGTTGTCCAACCTCGCTAACATGCCATAAGCGAGGAAAGTCACTAATAGTCCACATGAGCATCGCACGCATCGTAAAATTTCTCTTGCGTGAGATATCATACGTACGAACCCCGGTGGACCATAGCTCTTTTAACTCATGTATCAAAGGTTGCGAGAAAAACATCAAGAGCTCTCTTTGGGTGCTTCGGACTCGGTACTAAAATGTTTAAGAAAAGAAATTCTCTTTGCATGCACATATTGGGAGGTAGATTATACGGAGTTAGTATAAGCGGCCACAAAGAGTACTTGTCTACCGGACATACCGAATGGACTAAATCCGTCGGTGCATAAACCAAGGTATACATTACGAACCTCTCTCGCGAAATCGAGTATACCGTGTTGAAGTGCTTCCAAGCCTTTGCATCCGACGGATGAGTGACTTCCCCATCTTCAACCGAGTGTTATGCATGCCATCTCATCGAATCGGATGTCCTCTCCGATTGATACAATCTTTTGAGTCCGTCCGTGATGGGTAAGTACCACATCCGTTGATACGGGACTTTACTCCCCTTCCCTTGGACCTTATATCTCGGTTGACGACAAAAACGACATTCAAGCAATTCATCATCATCTTTCCAATAAATCATACAATTGTTAACACAAATATCAATCATTTCAGAAGGCAATCCAAGACTAAAAACCAACTTTTGTATTTCGTAATACGACTCGGCAGCCTACATTACCCTCGAGGCGGATATTCTTTCGGTAACTCCGCATATGAGTCCATGCAAAACTCACTCAAATTATTATCAGATTTTATATTCATCATCCTAGATGCTAATGATAGTTTTGACAATCCAACTTTACATCCCTCGTAAATTGGTTTATTCGCAACGTCTAACATATCATAAAATCGTTTAGCATCTAGGTTAGGTTCCTCAACTACATTTTCGGATAAATACTCCCTCGTATCATGAAATGCATCAACAACCATTTCATGATATCTATTATCATCTACATGCACGGAACCACCGCCCCGATCATGATCATAGTTACTATCAAAATGAGGCGGTAAATTAGCGAGTTCGTTACTAACATGATCACTAACAGGAAACGTATAACTACTATCTCCAACTTCGGTATTATAATTAGAGTTATACCCTTCCCCATGTTGAAACCAAACAAAATACTGCGGCATAAAACCTCTATTAAAAAGATGTTTCCATACGGTTTCAACAAACACGTATTTAGTGTTAACGCACTTCTTACATGGACAATACATTTTACCGGTATCTTGCGTATTCGCATGTTTCCGGCCTGCCGCATGAATGCTTGAAGTCCCTCCGTAAATTCGTCCGTAACTACCCCCGATCGATCTTTATGCCGATACATCCAAGACCGTAACTCGTATATATTGTTATTACCGTGAGACATATTGAAATTTTTAGAGTGTTTATATTTTTATAGAGTTATTGATTTTGTATTGTGTTGTGGTGTGATTTTTTGAAGAGTGTAGATGGGTTTATATAGATGGAAAATTAGCAACGAATTAGCAAGGAAATCAAATTAGCAACGATTTAGCAACGTTTTTGAAAACGTGCTTACCTACTTAGCGACCCTCCTCGCTAATTCGTCGCTAATTAGCAAGGATATATATTCGTCGCTAAAAATCGTCGCTAAATCGTAGCCAATTAGCAAGGATATATATTCGTCGCTAAATCGTCGCTAAGTAGCGACGATTTAGCGACGCGGCTCTAATTCGTCGCCAAAATCGTCGCTAAATCGTAGCCAATTTAGCGAGGAAAACATACCTCGCTAAATAGCGACGATTTAGCGACGACATTATTCTCCGTTGCTATTTCGTCGCCAATTCGTTGCTATTTCGTTGCTATATTTATTCGTCGCTATTTCCTTGCTAAATTTCGTTGCTAAAAGCCTAGTTTCTTGTAGTGTTACCACTATTCTACTGCACACTTTAGGCTCTAAGTCACCGCCTGATTTTTTTTTTTTTTTTTTTTTTTGTTAAAAGACAAAGTTTTAAGACATTAAGTAAAGACACCGCCTAATTTTTGTACTGACATATATATACAAACAATTTTCAAAATTATATAACGGGTAAATTAAATCACCTCGATTAAAGACAATGCCATGCAAATATAACACGCTAATTATTTTATTTTGAATTTCCAAGTTTTTCAACATTTCGAACGTCCAAGATATATTTTAAATAATTATATTGTTTTTGTTCGATCATCGGTTATTATGAGAAAATAAGTTTTTCATAAGAATATTATTAACGGTTAATATGAGTATAGATAGCTTTTCTAAAGTATTCAAAAGAACACGTAAGCTAAAAAGTGTAAAAGAGGAGGCTGCGATATTTATAGAACCACGTAGCTATAGATTGTCCCACACACACTTTTGAATGAAAAATAGCAATAAGCCAGTCAATGACGTGGCCTTTGTTTTATGTCACAACTTCTTCTTCGCCTTTTTTTTATGCCAAGTGGGTTTGGTAATAACTAAGAATCATGTGGCTCACAACAAAACATAACGTTTAGTTTCTAAACGATGTTTCGTTTCATTACACATCTATTTTTGGTTTAGCTAAGTTAGGATCCAAATGGGCCCATACTCACTCCGTCCAAGTCCGTGACTTGTCTCTTTGTTTTTTTACTACGTGGCCCATATTAGCTCCGTCAGTTTTGTAACGGTCGTTTCAACATTTTAAATTTTTTAAAAAGTTTACGGTCTTAGGGCACCCTCATTAGTAAGAATCATCATGAGCTTCTTACCAATATTATAAAAGTTTTAATGATTAGAAAGATGGTTTCTTAAAAGTTTTTTAGTGAAAAAAATTCTCTTTGAAAGTTCCTAAGTTTTTTAAATATAAAAATAATATTTGAATATTTTATATTATTTTTGATTGGAGTTTCTTAGAGGTATTTTAGTCGGTGTGGTCCACAAAATAGTTAAGAAACCGATTCTTAATAGAAAATGAGTGTGAAAATCTTACGTGTCATAACATGAACAATTTTGGTCCTACATAATTAAAATATTCATTAAAAACCCAAAATAAAAGCTCAAATTTATCACAAAATTCCCTTAAATTGACATAATAAATGGATAATGTATTTAGAAAATGTTGAAAAACCCATACAATATGATATTAAAAATTCATAAGAAACACAATTTTATAATTTGTAATAGATCTTCATAATATTTATATGTTATATTCTATCCCATTGAATTCAAAATAATGATAAAACATATTGTTCATTTATAAATAGCAATATTATTTTGTAAAATTGTATTAAACATCAAAGTTCATGTCAAATGACAAAACTTGAACACAAAATTGACTTGACGGGTGAACCACCGGTTTCCGAATTCGGTGGTTTTAAATAATAAGTTGAAATTTAATATATTTTATGAATTAATAATTAAATTGTAACATAGAAGTTTTAAAATTAATGAATTTGATAAATGAATTAGTAATAAATTTGAAATGATAATGTGTCAATCATCGAAAAGCTCCATTCAATCTTTATATATACGATGATATCATGTTTACCAGATAGTGATTTGTAACTTTCTGGAACCAACTCTCCTTCCTCATTTTTGGGAAACATTAATAAAAAACAATCTTAAGTTTCTCTCCTTGATTTATATGTTTGAATAAAGTTGTATAAGCTATCTATTTCATCTATTTATTTATTTTAATAAACTCTTTTAAAGTGTGAATCTATGAAAACTAACATGGTTGCTTTTCCAAAATTAACATAGAGCTTCAACAATCTATGAAAACACAAACAAACTAACATTAACAAACGGGGAGGATTTGGAAAATACTTAAGTCTGCCATAAATTATTTATAAAAATAAATAAAATTGTGTTCTCATATATTAAGCAAAGACTCGATACGAAGTTAGATAACTGCTTTGTCTATATATACTGTGTCATTCTTCACTCTATCAAGAAACATCATCTTACATATTACACAAGGAGACAGAAGATTGAGATGATCAACAAATAATGATAAACATAAAATACCTTGGGTATCATGGGAAAAAAAGACTCATTTTTTCTCTCTTAAAGATACAATTTAGACATCATTAAGATAATGTTTAAGTTTCATATTGTGTATTTTGTGTTTGTTTTAAGTATGATTAGTAAAATAATGTTTTTAAAAAATATAATTTTACCAATAATACCCATTTTTCATTAATAGCATAATCAAGTCTCTTAATCTTTTTTTAATATTAACTCTTTTGGCCAGGCCCGACCTAATGCCTGAAGCGAAAATAAAATATGGCGCTTTCCAGGAATCGAACTCGGGTGTATTGAAGAAGATAAGGAGGACGCAAACCACTATTCTACTGCACACTTTTGTGTTTTTGATGCCCTTTATTTGTTAATAAACGATACGCCTGAAACCCTAGCTTTACTTGTTTTTTCTCACGACCGGCACTGCTTTTGGCTAAGAACCACAAATTGGGTTTTGCCAATGCACATACTCTGATACTCTTGAACTTTCTTTTTTCAACAACTTTGGGAATTTCAAGCGCCTCCAAAAATCAAATATTTTTGGTGGAAAGGATTATAAGTTGTAAGTTGAGAATAACACATGGAAATTTATTGTCGATAAAGACAACTTTGTTCGATTACTTACTTGCTTATCCTTTTTTTAAGTTATGATCTCCAAACTTATCTTCTTAGTCAATTGTTATTATTATCTTATTTTTTGAATGGATTCGATCCAACCCGAATCGAATACCCGAATGCTCAACCCTAATGCCCTAATTCGCATGCTCTTACTTGCTTATCTTTTTTTAAGTTATGATTTCCAAACTTATTTTCTTAGCCAACAGTTATTATTATCTTATTTTTTGAATGGATTCGACCCGACCAGAACCGAATACCCGAATGTCTAACCCTAATGCCCTAATTCGCATGCTTTTACTTGCTTATCTTTTTTTAAGTTATGATCTCCAAACTTATTTTCTTAGCCAACAATTATTATTATCTTATTTTTTGAATGAATTTGACCCGACCATAACCGAATACCCGAATGCCCAACCTAATGTCCTAATGCGCATGTTCTTACTTGCTTATCTTTTTCTTAAGTTATGAAGTCCAAACTTATCTTCTTAGCCAACATTTATCATTAACAAAAAAGGTCTTACACCAAAGCATCTTTGGAAAAGCACTAACGAGGAGAGGAATTTATACTGACAACACATGTCAACTATGTGGAGAAGAACATGAAATAATTAGCAAAGGTAACATTATGATAAATTTTTCTTCGTCTATCGATCCCCTCCCTACAACCTTAGAATCAGAATGCATTAAATGTTTCCTTTTTCCTTCATTTTTTTTTGCAATGTCACATTTGAGCATTCGGTCTCGACGCCTTGTTGAAATCCCTTCAGCTTTATGGCTTCACTTCAACCCTCAGATGTCTCCTGAATCCATATTGTCGTTCTGACTCAAGATAATCCTCATACTGAGATGCAATTTATGTCTTCAATGTTCTCACAGTTTTGTCACCACTTGTTCACGTCATCCGCCATACAAGTAACTAGCATTGTCAATATAAATGTATAGAAAACTAACCAAACAAACAAAGAATCTTGTAGATTAGATGATCAGTTGGATGAAAATATTTTGGTAACTCTATGTCGACCACAAAAAAGAATTAATGAGAATTTCGTAAATATACTATTATACTATAAAATGAAATTTTAAAGTATACTCAAATAAATAATTAGAGGCTTTAAAAACATTTAAAAATCTTTCTTGTATTATTGGTTATTATTAAGAATTAACCATTTTATAAAAAAGTTAGATAACTAAGAATATTCTTTACAAATACTAAAAATATATAGATTGAGTTCTTAAAAAAAGTCCCTTCTAAGAGAATAGATACTATTTTCTAATATACTATTTTATAATAGTATGTACTTTATTTATTGAAAACTTAAGATACATTTTTTATTCTTAAAGACCTAATATACATTAGATTTTATGCTTAAAGAAATAAATTTAGAAAAAAGAAAAGCATAAAAAAGATTATTTTCAGTAAAACTATATAATAACATTAAATATATTTTTCTTAATTTATTATTGTAGATGTATTTCTTAATTTGAATCAATGTATTATTTTTTACAATCAGTATAAAGCGAACGAACAGAGCCGTAAAATATTTAACTACAAAAAGAAGTTGATAATAAGTTAAAATGCCTCGACTGCGATGGGACGCCGATCTCCACCGGCAATTTGTTTTTGCGGTGGAGCAACTTGGCGGAGAAAGCAGTAAACAATTTCTTCTTTATCTTGTATAATTTTCCAAAATAAAAAATAAAATAAATCGCAACATGAACATTCACTATTTCTATTTTGTAGAATTTTTTTTTTGGGTTTAAAATTAAAATTTGGAATTTGAAATACATACAAAGCAAATAAATTGAACTAATGAAACAACTAATTATAAATGTTTAAAATTACAGAAGCAACTCCAAGAATGATTCTAAGATTAATGAATGTAATAGATCTGAATATATCACATATTAAGAGTCATCTCCAGGTATTTACATATTATACATAACTTTTCTAATATATATACATAACTTACATTTTACAAATTATCTATATATTCTACTATATTTTGGTTTGGGTGTTAAATACTTAAATCTGAGCTTATTTATTTTGCTTTCAATAGATGTATAGAATCAAAAAGAAAAAAGAGTACAAACAAGGTAAATAAATATTATTTATGTTTTTCACTACATAAATATGCATGCATCGTATTTACCATATATTGAAATTTAACATAATATCTTATATATATTAATTGAGAAAACACTATTGTAATTTAAATGAAAATTTAAAAAGCCTATAAATGAAAATTTTAAAAGCATATAAAAGTACAAAAAGTCCATAATTTATATTATTGGATTTGCCAAATGAAAACAATTTCCAACTTATTCTAAATAAATCAATTATACTACAAATTATAAATAAATTATATATGTTTTATATAATTTCAAGTTTATGGAAGTTTGGTTAATAAAATTATATTGATGGTTTTCAACGCAAAAAAATCATATGATGCTATTATTGTTCAAAAAAACTTTTTAAAATGTTATTTTTCAGAAACATAATGATCAATAATACAAAATGGATTGTCAACAGTTTTAAATTTATTTTTTATAAAATATATAATAAAAAAATAAAAACTACGCGCATGGCGTGAATCAAATAATCTAGTATTATATGTTTGTTATGTACAACCATATTTTAGCAGAGATGGAAGCAAATTTCACTAGACAAAGGATATGGGTAGAAACTCAACAACACCTTCGTGAAGTTGTCAATTCTAACCGCAATCAACAAATGTTTGTGCATGAAAATGAGTTGCGTAAGAGGAACTTCGAAATCGGAGAATCAAGTAACAATACTAATTATGTAATTTTCTCCAAAACTCTTTTTGATTATTCAAAATTAAATAATTAAATATCTCCTTTTTGCAATATTTATGATAATATAAAAAATGGGAAGAATTTTGATTGTATATTAACTTTTTTATCATATACAAATAATATATAATCCTCTATGTTATAATGTATATATGATTGTTTTTTTTATGGCAGATTGGATCAAACGCCTCTGAAAAATATGAAGCGAATAATGATGTGAAATTGTCTCTCGAGCTCACTCTTGGTCGAAACTATTAAAGATTATTTATTATATTTTTAATTTATTTTTTAATTATAAATATCTATTGCTTGATTGGTTTTCTATGCTTTATTGTTTTTCCGATTTTACTGAATAAAATAAAAAATGTAATCTTGAATAATATATTATAATATTTAATTGGATTTTCTCATAATGTTTCATCTATCTCATTGGACATTGATTCAATATATATAGATTTGATTTATGTTACTATGATTTTGAATGAGGATAGATTTCAAAACTTTAAAAGAGTATTCTTCATCAAAAATTTATTATATTATTTCTTCGAAACTACAAAATATATATATATATATATATATTATATACCAAAAACTAGTACTAAAGAAAACTCCAATAAAAAAATTTAAAAATAAAATTATCAGAAAAACAAAACCTAAAATCTTAAAAGTTAAAACCAAAAAAGTAAAATCTAAAAACCCAAAAACGAGAAAACATTAAAATCCATGCAAACAATCTAGATTAAAACATTGGACAATTACAAAACTAAACCTTTTGGTTTGCAATTTGCATAACTAAACCATTTCAAAGTTAATTTTCAAAACTACACCAAAATATTTAAAATTAAATTTAAATTAACCATATCCATACAATATTATTCCTTTAATATTATACTCTAAACACTAATTAGCGAAAATATTTCATTTTTGATAATTTTTAAAAAAGTAAATCAACTATTTAAAATTTTAAAAATGTGTAAATATATAAAATATTGAATTAAATACAGTTTTGGAGTTTTGCGAAAAAAATTGACATTCACACGAAACGGATACCACGTGGTTGTTATTATACATCTCTCCCAACATAACAAATCTGAATCAAATACTATAATACCCTTCAAAAATTATTATACCCTTTGAAAATTTTGATTTTTGTTTTTATTTTTTAAAATTTCAAAATAAATCAAATTTATAAACTGAAAACGTGATTATTTTTTATTTAATTTAAAAGTTTAGAAGATAAATATTTTCATTTGGGTTCGCAATTCCAAATCCAAGACACTTGTGATTAGTTTATGGTTTAGATTTGAAAATATTTGATGTTTTATGTTTTTGGTAAAGGATATGTAAACTATATAAAAGTACGGAAGATCTTAGCTTTTGGTCAAAAAGTATAAGGGAAAAATGTCAATTAAATCATGAACTACAAAAATTCACCGAAAAAAACATGAACTTTCACGTGAACCATTTAAATCATATATTTTTCGTTGATTGACGTTTTAAATCATGATTTTTTTTACCGAGACAAAAAAAACACAAAGTTGAGTCCGTTAACGGAAAAATTTGATACTATGCTCAATTCCAGCCAATTGAAGTGCTCAATTCTTCAAATAAATCTCAAAAAGTGTCAAACTATTGCGTTAATAGACTTGAACCTTTAATTCTTTTTGTTTACGTTATGCTCTTTTTTCCCGATAAAAATGAATTCATGATTTAAAACGTCAGTAAACAAAAAATACATAATTTAAATGGTTCACGTGAAAGTTCATGATTTTTTTTTTTCGGCGAATTTTGTAAGTACATGATTTAATTGATATTTTCCGAACAAATCTCATCGTTTTGACACACTTCCCAAGTCCCCTCACAGTGTTTTATTTTCATAGACACTTTCATCACTCTCACTCCTCTCTTTTGCACTTTTCTCTCTCTCTCTAGAAAAAAGATGAGCTCACAAATCTGCAGATCTCTTCTCTCTTCATCTAAGAACACTAGTTTCTTCTCCGGTACACTCAATCTTCTCTCTCTCTCCCTCTCTACAATATATATTCGATTATTTGATTATTGAAGAAGATCTGAAAATATAAGCTTCGCAAATCACATGTGCTTAGATCCCTACATTCACTTATAGAACCGGTTTCATTTTTGAATTATCGATTCGTTTATAGATTTGACAAGTTGGATACTAATCGTTGTGAGAATCGATTCATTGATGGTTTTGATTTCTTATGCTCTGTGATTTACAAAGAGAGAATTACAAAACTACACCATTTGAATTACATTTCACAAAACTACACCATTTGAATTACATTTCACAAAACTACACCATTTCAAAATTACTTCACAAAAATACACCTAAACACTCAAAATTAAATCCAAATAAACCTTACCCACACAATCCTATCCCCTTAATACTATACCTAAACACTAATTAACAAACCCAAATGAAAATATTTTAATTTTGGTAATTTTTTAAAGGTAAATCAAATTTTTAAAATTTTGAAAAGGTGTACATATGCGAAAAAATTGAATTATGTAGAATTTTGTAAAGGAAATGATGGAATGGTGTAGTTTTGTGAATTCCTCATTTACAAATCTGAATTTTTGATATAAAATAGTAGTTAATATTTTTGTTTTAAGTTTAAAATAAACATATGGTAAAGTTTGGGGAGTGATTTGTAAATAAAAAAGTTGAATATGATCCTATTTCTCCTCTTCAAATTTCTTATGCCCCAAAAATTTCTTATACCCTCTTTATTTTATTTTTTAATAAAAAAATTCAAAATTCACAAATCTAAACCCTAAACTAATTCTAGTGTCTTGGATTTGGATTTGCGAGTAGAATTTTGATTTCTAAACCCTAAAACTTTTCAAAAAAATATTTTAAAATCGATTTTATAATCATATCTCAATGATTTTATCAAAAACATTTTTTTTTTAATTTTTAAATTATTTTTATCAAATCCGTAAAATTAAATAAAAATATTGGCGTTCCCAGATTTTAATTTTTTTTTTTTGAGGTGTATAAAATTAAAAACGCAATAAAAATAAAAGGGGTATTACACTTATAGAAATTAGGGGAAAACATGCTCGATGCGCGGGTGCGGATATCTTATGGTGTAATTAAGCAGATCCGAAAACAAGATACCAACAAAAATGTTTTATTGGAGTCTATCCAATTTTTTAAAACATATATATGATAGTTCAAAAAGGAAATGCTAATCTAAAAAAAATGTTAGATATAAAAATTTGGTTTGTTTTTTCCCCCAATATTTTCCTGATTTTCTTCTATTTATACTTATAAGAGTAAAAATATGATTTGTCCATATCTACACGTGTACATGTCACTTCCTCTTATTGATTCTTTCTTTTATAGTAACATAATTATTAGTAAAAAAGATTGCTTAACATGTTAATGACTTGTGTATAATATATAGTTAATCACATTAACTATACAGTAGTGTATATATATTAAGCGGGTTAGCTTTCGAGATATCTTTGATCATCTTTTAGTCAAGGCTGCTGATTCCATCTCTCGTAAGTATATTTCTCTCTCTCTCTCTCTCTATTTACGTATTTACATGTTTTGTTATTTTGCTTTTTTTTTTTAATTTCATCAAATCTCGAAATCTTCTCTGTCACTGAGTCTTTCACTGTTTTTGACGATGAAATCGCGCGGCGAGGAAAGGAAACAAGGTTTCTACGACGTCGTTTATTTGGTTTCTCCATGTCTCTTTCCTCCTCTACAAACCTCCGCTCTTCCGGTTACTCGTCTCCGATCTCAGGTTAGTGTCCTCCTCTCCTTTCTCGGGTTCTTCGCTTGCATGCTTCAGCGTTTTCACTGGATTTTTCGCTATAATCTGATCTTGTTTCTGTTAAGAATCTTCGTGATTTCTTTGGGTTAGTATTTTAGATGAGAAATTCCTTAGAATACCATCAAAATAAAATAAGTTTTTGTTTTGAAAATACCATTACAAAGTTTTTTATAACAAAAATACCATTAAAATATTTTTTATAACAAAAATACCATCAAAAAGTAGTAGTTTACAAAAATACCACAAACACAAAAAACGAGTTTTAACACTTTTAGATTTTAAATTCTTTTATTTGGGTTCGCTATATAATGTTTAAGGTATAGTTTTGAAGGGTAGGTATAGTTTTTTGAAGGTTTTGGATGTAATTTTGAAAATGTAAGATTTGTGGTATTTATGAGAAAAAACTTTTTAATGGTATTTGTAAAACTTTCCAAAATCTGTGCTAATTGTGTTAAAAAAAACTTTTTTTAGTGGTATTCATAAGAATTGCCCATTTTAGATTAATGATGAAATGTTGATTTCTTTACTTACATCCGAAGTTGAATCCTATCATAGTCTATCCTTAGTGAATGGATTTTGAACTGTTAGAGTCTCTTATTACCAGAGATTTGCTCATATTATTCAAATCAAATATTCGACGTAAAATCAATTGGTGATGATGTTTTTTCGATTGTGAAGCGACTTTGGAGAAGAGACTTGTAGCAGTACAACATACAAGACCTAACAATGTGGTATATACTAAGCAGCAAATTCTTCTTTTACTTAGTAGCAAATCTTATGATAACTGTTGTTGTTCGATTATACAGAGCTTTGAGCATACAAAAGAAAAGATTAGGAAGATGTTAGAGAAAGTGGAGCTTTCTGTTTCAGCTTATGATACTAGTTGGGTAGCGATGGTTCCATCACCGACTTCCCAAAATGCTCCGCTTTTCCCGCAATGTGTGAAATGGTTATTGGAGAATCAAAACGAAGATGGATCTTGGGGGATTGATCATCACAACAAACAATCTCGTAAGAAGGACATGTTATCATCTACATTGGCGTGTATCCTCGCGTTGAAGAAGTGGGGAACCGGTGAAACACAAATAAGTAAAGGTCAGTTTTTTTTTCTTCCTTCTCTTTTGTTATTACTATTTGAAAATTCAGGGTATGATGAGTGTCAAAAAATAAAATTGCAGGTCTTCGGTTTATCGAGGTGAATTCTGCATTAGTCACTGATGAAACCGTAGAGAAACCGGTAGGATTTGATATTATATTCCCTGGGATGATTGAATATGCTAGAGAGTTGAATATGGCGATTCCATTGGGCTCAGGAATGGTGGATGCCATGATACAGAAAAGAGATATGGATCTTACAAGGTAAGATCCTGATCTTTTATTAGCATACGCAGATGAGCCAACTTGTGTTGATTTAATGTTTGATCATTGATAGTGAAAGCTTTTTAAATGGAAGAGAAGCGTATCTTGTCTATGTTTTAGAGGGAGCAAGAAAGATTCAAGATTGGGATTCGATTGCGAAATACCAAAGGAGAAATGGCTCATTGTTTGATTCTCCATCTACAACAGCAGCTGCATTTACGCAGTTCAGGAATGACGAATGTCTTCGTTATCTCTCTTCTCTCTTCCAGAAATTTGAGGCTGCAGGTCTAATAATAAGCACGGCTTTCATTTCTTCATATCGAAAGATTTCTACGGCTAATGTATTTGCTTATCTTTTTCAGTTCCCACAGTTTATCCCTTTGATCAATATACACGCCTTGGTATAATTGACACTCTAGAAAGCTTGGGGATCGATAGAGACTTCAAGGACGAAATCAGAAGCGTACTGGATGAAACCTATAGGTATATTTCAATAAATCACTGTAAAATTTTGTTATTTAAACTCACAAAATTCAATGTTTCGAAACCATCATTGACCAAATAAACAGATGCTGGCTGCGTGGGGATGAAGAGATATGTTTGGACTTGGCCACTTGCGCTTTGGCTTTCCGATTATTGCTTGCTCATGGCTACGATGTCTCTTACGGTGACTTGACCTCTTTCTTTCAGATGAAAAATAGCGCTTAGATTTGAGTCAACTGCATGTACATGTAATCTGATACAAGGTGTTTGTTATGTAATCTGATACAAGGTGTTTGTTGCAGATCCCCTAAAACCATTTGCAAAAGAATCTGGTTTCTCAAATACTTTGGAAGGATATCTAAAGAATACAAAATCTGTGTTAGAACTATTCAAGGCTGCCCAAAGTTATCCACATGAATCAGCGTTGAAGGAGCAGTTTTTGTGGACTAAACGATATCTAGAGATGGAATTGACTAACTGGCAGGTCACCTCTATTCGAGATACATATCTCAAGAAAGAGGTAACCTCTTTTTCTTATAGTGAGAGCATTATACTGTAATTAGTATCTGAGAGTTTTATCTTTTTTTTCAGGTTGAGGATGCTCTTGCGTTTCCCTCGTACGCAAGCCTTGAAAGATTAGATCATAGAAGAAAACTACTCAGAGGTTCTTGTGTAGAAAACACAAGAGTTACGAAAACATCGTATTGGTAAAAATCTGTGACATGTTTCATTCCTTTCTTACTTGATTAAATGATAATCTAATCAAAGACTTAAGTCTCATCTTTCTTTTCTATGTCCTAGTTTGCCCAATGTTTGCAGCTCTGCTGATATCATGAAGTTAGCCGTCGAAGACTTCAATTTTTGCCAGTCTATACACGGTGAAGAAATGAAACGTCTTGATAGGTACACTCCCATCTAAAACTTGTTCCCTTTATTCAAGCCTTCTTGATTTGTTATCTCATATTTCTACGATTCTGGTCACCAACTTGCAGATGGATTGTGGAGAATAGACTGCAGGAACTGAAATTCGCAAGACAAAAGCTGGCTTACTGTTACTTCTCTGGGGCTGCAACCCTTTTCTCTCCAGAACTATCCGATGCTCGTATATCGTGGGCTAAAGGCGGAGTATTGACAACGGTTGTAGACGACTTCTTTGACGTTGGAGGTTCCAAAGAAGAAATGCAAAACCTCATACACTCGGTTGAAAAGTATATCGATTTTGACTCTCTCTCTCTCTATATTTGTTCCCTAGTAAAAACATAACATGTTTCTCGCTGAAAAATTGCCAGGTGGGATTTGAACTGTGTTCCTGTATACTGCTCGGAACAAGTCGAGATCATTTTCTCAGTTCTAAGGGACACAATTCTCGAAACAGCAGAACAAGCATTCGTATATCAAGGACGCAACGTGACACAACACATTGTGAAAATTGTATGAAATTACTCATCCCACACTATATAACACTATCTGATATCATTTGCTAACAACTCATCTCTGACCGTGTAAGTTGGTTTCATATCTTATTGCAGTGGTTGGATTTGCTCAAGTCCATGTTGAGAGAAGCCGAGTGGTCCAGCGACAAGCCAACACCAAGCTTGGAAGATTACATGGACAATGCGTACACATCATTTGCATTAGGACCAATTATCCTCCCAGCTACTTATCTGATCGGACCACCACTACCAGAAGAAGCCGTCGAAAGCCCTGAATATAATCAGCTCTACAAGCTTGTGAGCACCATGGGTCGTCTTCTAAACGATATACAAGGCTTCAAGGTAGGACTCTCTGCTTAAAGATGGCAAATATGTATGTGTAAAACCTTACATAGTAACATGTACTGTTAGATTATGGTTAAATGTGTTCATGTTTTTTGGCAGAGAGAAAGCGCGGAAGGGAAAGTGAACGCGGTTTCACTGCATATGACACACGAGCAAGACAATCGAAGCAAAGACGAGATCATAGAATCGATAAAGTGTTTAGCAGAGAGGAAGAGGGTAGAATTGCAGAAGCTAGTTTTGGAGGAGAAAGAAAGTGTGGTACCAAGGGAATGCAAACAGGTGTTTATGAAAATGAGCAAAGTGTTGAACTTGTTTTACAGGAAAGACGATGGATTCACTTCACATGATCTCATGAGTGCTGTTAAATCTGTCATCTACGAACCTGTTACCTTACAAGATTAATTTCATGTGAAAACAGAAAAAAACTCTTTATAATAGAGAAACTTGATGTTAGAATTAAGATATGGAATCAAAAATGTTAATAAAGAAAAACATGTAATATGTGAGAACAAACTCACAACAAATCACTTAAAAAAGGATTTCTTCTCATAAGAGACTAGCCCATGAACTCCTCCTTCGACCTGTGCTGCGCCGGTGAAAACAAGAATTCAACTATGTGTAATGGCATACTGATAAAAAAAAAAAAAAGACGATTCGAATCTCTCTTTTACAATGCTATTTTCTTTGTGTCTTAGCGGCTCTAACCTTAGATTCTTGCCAAAAAAGTTGTAGCTTCTTACATTACAAAACAAGAGATATGAAGAGTATTTCACATTTGTCTGAAACCAAGAACATAGGCTGTTGTGATTGTTTACCATAAAGATTAGTAATTACGATAGAGAATGCTACAAAACCTGATGACTAGATATCAGAAATAGTTTCTCGGTTCGAACGGAAAGGATTCAAGCTTGTTGGTATCAAAGTCGTTGTTCCTTCCAAAGACTTTGCGCAAAAGCATTACCACGGTCTTAAGGAAAAAGACCTTTCTTTAATGGCTTGTGTGTGACTTCCTTAGCTCTGGTCATGTTATCGCCATGGTAAAGAGAGGGAGAAAACCTATCTATTCTAACTTTCGAAATTTGAATAAAAAAATTCGCAAAAACATCGTAACATGACTCGTTTGTAGGTATGGGAAGGAGAAAGAGTTATCAGATACGGACGTAAACTAATCGGAGCCACGGATCTTCAGAAATGTGAGCCCGGGACTATCCGAGGAGATCTCGCGGTTGTTGTTAGGAGGTATATTGTTCTTTGTTTTCGTTGTTAATTCGCGTTAGGAAGTTATAATATAAAGATTTGGTGATTAAAATGTGAAATTGTAGGAACATATATAATACATGGAAGTGATGGGCCAGAAACCGCAAAAAGATGAGATTAATCTATGGTTTAAGCCTCAAGAACTTGTTTCTTACACTAATAATATTATTATACATTAAATAATAAATTGTGTGTTTTCCATTACACAAAAAATGAGTCTTATTAGACAATGATTACTAATCTTGAAATCAAGGCTCTTCACATAATAACAAGGACATTAATTTTGTGGTATTTATGAGATGATGTGGTTGGTTATAAGCGGACCATTCCTAAGTTAGCAATAAGGTTAAGAGTTATTTTCAGTTAAAGGCACTTTGGCCTTGTGTTGTATCACTTTGAGATACTTTGGGGTTGAGGTGCACTTTGAGCACCGTTCAAGCACATTTTATGACGAAATTGTCCTTGATTTAAAGTGAAAAGAGACTAATTATGAATCATCTAATAGTTGGGATTTATGATTCGTTGACGGATGATGACGTTTGTGGATTCGGACCGCTTGGTTAATAGGGTGCATATAAAGAGACAATAAATATTTGTGTTTTATTGTTTGGACCATTGATTTATTTTCACTTTTACGGATTGGACGGATGAGATTAAAAGTAAGAGTAGTGGATGATGTAAAGTGGTTTCTTATCCAGCTTTTTGTGTGTTTTCTTTCTCTCTCCTGCATAGATTTTTTCACTTTTTACTTTTATTTTGTTTTTGTCTTTTTGCGCTGGTGGACAAAGGTGATTGTGGACGACCATGCGATGGTGAACTTGTTCATTCATGGTTTGTCAACATCCACATGAATGAGTCCATAAATACTAGTTTAACTTTTCTATTTTTATTAGGTTATCAACGTTTAGTCCATGACATTCAATCCACATGTTCAAATCCATCATGATTTAGGGTTTAGTGTAAAAAAACTCAATACAAACATAATCCAATTAAACTTCTAAACTATAACCCCTTAAACTTAAACACTAAATCCTTAAACCATATGAAATCAACATCCAAAAGAAAACAATAAAACCTTAATTCCAAACCCTAAACCTTAAACCTAATTCCATGTCGTCACGTCCACTAAACCATGTCCACATACACAATTCATGATGGACAAAAAAACACGTGTACAACCCACATACCCTAAACCCTAACCTCTAAAACATAGTCTTATGAAATTAAATCATACACACTAATGTGTTATGTGTGTTTATGTTATTAGTACACGAGTGGTTTAGTGTTTAAGTTTTTAGAGGTTAGACTTGTTGTTTTTGTGTTGGGTTAGGATTAAAATGTTGGTTCCAAATTTGTAACGCATCCACTAAGTTAACGCATCCACTAAGGTGATCAGTTTCATCAACACCCACAATATCTATTTTTTTCTTATTTGAATACATGTGTGGTACAAGATTTTTAATGTATCCATAATCACACATCTATGTTGTCCCAATAGAGTGATCTTAAGCAAATCAAATAAAAATGTGTCGTCCACATGGATTCATCAACACATTCTTAACATTCTAAAGTATGTGTGAATATAAACATACACAAAGATGCTTCTTAAATAAATATACGGTGATTTCAACTCAGGCAAACTCTGTCATAGAGAACCGAAGAGGTTGTCCATCGAAGATTGTCCACAACTCATATCGCTTTTTCGTTACAAGTTGTCTGGACATAAGTGCGTGGATGAGTTTACCTGAAATGTACCTCATAATGATAATTGTTTTTGTCTTTTTGCGCTGGTGGACAAAGGTGATTGTGGACGACCATGCGATGGTGAACTTGTTCATTCATGGTTTGTCACCATCCACATGAATGAGTCCATAAATACTAGTTTGACTTTTCTATTTTTATTAAGTTAGCAACGTTTAGTCCATGACTTTCAATCCACATGTTCAAATCCATCATGATTTAAAGTTTAATGTAAAAGAACTCAATACAAACATAATCCAATTAAACTTATAAACTATAACCCCTTAAATTTAAACACTAAATCCTTAAACCATATGAAATCAACATCCAAAAGAAAACAATAAAACCTTAATTCCAAACCCTAAACCTTAAACCTAATTCCATGTCGTCACGTCCACTAAACCATGTCCACATACACAATTCATGATGGACAAAAAACACGTGTACAACCCACATACCCTAAACCCTAACCTCTAAAACACAATCTTATGAAATTCAATCATACACACTAATATGTTATGTGTGTTTATGTTATTAGTACACGAGTGGTTTAGTGTTTAAGTTTTTAGAGGTTAGACTTGTTGTTTTTGTGTTGGGTTAGGGTCAACATGTTGGTTCCAAATTTGTAACGCATCCACTAAGTTAATGCATCCACTAAGTTAATGCATCCACTAAGATGATCAGTTTCATCAACACCCACAAATATCCATTTTTTTTTCTTATTTGAATACATGTGTGGTACAAGATTTTTAATGTATCCATAATCACACATCTATGTTGTCCCAATAGAGTGATCTTAAGCCAATCAAATTAAAATGTGTCGTCCACATGGATTCATCCACACATTCTTAACATTCTAAAGTATGTGTGAATATAAACATACACAAAGATGCTTCTTAAATAAATATACGGTGATTTCAACTCAGGCAAACTCTGTCATAGAGAAGCGAAGAGGTTGTCCATCGAAGACTGTCCACAACTCATATCGCTTCTTCGTTACAAGTTGTCTGGACATAAGTGTGTAAACGAGTTTACCTGAAATGGAGGACTAATAGATTGGCAACTCAAAGAGCATGCCGAACTGAGACTCTAAGATCCGCTCTAGCTCTGGTCTCCCGTTCAACTTCAACTGAACAAGAGCGATGAAATCCGTCTTCGAGTAAACATTTAACCGCCCGCTTGGAAACCGATTTGTAGCAAATAGCCGTGGCGGAAGGTTGAAATCGGACAATGTATTAGGATTATCTTCAACTGAAACAGATGAAACAAAACATTTGGCAAGAGATTTAAAAGGGGTTGGAGGATGAGACTCGAGAAAGCACAGACGCCGTCGAACTTAACTGGTATGTAAAAAGAAAGTAAATGGTAAGTAATCGAGCTTACCATCGATATCGTCGTGCGCTAAAGCTAAGCAGCCGTCGCAGGAACTCCGATGAGCTTGGTTCCAACTAGATGTATAAAAAGAGCGATTAGGGTTAAAGAGAAAAAAAGGGAAAAGGGGGTTTTGGATTTATCTCTTTCTAATTTTTAGATAAAACAATAGAAAATAAAGAAAATAATAAAACAAAATAAATTAGTAAGAAATAGGGAAAGCTTGCACACTTATCGATATTAGTTAGTTCAGAATCAACTAGAAAAAATATAGTTAGATATATATTAGGGGTATAATAGTCTTTTTACTCTTAAAAAGTATGTCATATAGTGTAAATGTCTTATGATGATATTACACATCTTGAAAGTACCTATAGGTGTAATTATCTCTAAGGTTAATAGGTTTTTGTATCAAATGGCTATAAAATTATCCGAAGTATATAAAAAGCTCATGAGTATCTTCTTTCATGGTTAGTTTTGAGTTTGTGATTTTGAATATTATTAGAAAATAAACCTCGAATTCACAACAATAAGTGCACAAATGACCCTTCCCACCTGACAGGAAAAAATTATATGAGTATATATTTTATTAAAAAATAAGTAATTTTTGGCATGTAAGTTTGAAATAAGTATTTTAAAATAAATTTGAAATTGTTTTGATGTTATTATTTATCGCAGTAGTTCTCAAAATATCATGTAAATACCCTTTAGAACAATAATGGTATCATAAAAAAAATTAATTAAAAGAAATTTGATATTTTATCACTGTTACTTTTCACTATATTTATATATTTAATTTTCTATGATTTTTTAAATTTTCATAACAATTTGACGGATATACATATATTTCCTATATATATATTTTTGTTTAAGAATATATAATGAGCTTTGAATTAAGGTTAAAATTTCACTAGTTAAAGATTCAATGTTATAGGCCTTTTACATTTCATATTTTGGTCTTTTTTTTTAATTTTCCTTCAAATTCAAAAGTATCTCCTCAATTAACATGTATAGAATTAAGTTTGATTTCTATTAATTTCCATTAGTTTTTCTTTATTTATTTGATTTTCTATGTTCGTAAAGTAGTTTTCTTTTTATTTGTTAATTAGACTTTTAAATATAAATAAAATTCTTTATGCTCATTGCAAAATAGAATGAACCAGATAATTATTATTCTTAATAAAAATTAAAAGTTTTCTCTATTTATCCTCGTGGATTCAACACTTTTCCTTTGGTGGATTTTTGAAAGTTTTTTTTTATTAAGGACACATCGGAAATTCAAAGGGACTTAAGTTAATATATAATGTATATAGGCATCTCCACTTATCGCCAATTGGTTTTAAGTTGGAAGCTCATAATCCTAACATGGTATCAGAGTCTGATCCGATCACAGGTCTGACCCGACTAGTATGTCTCTCTTGCCCAAACTATCCGAGATTAATGGTTAACGAGAGTCATTATCTCGAGGGGGCGTATTAGGGACAAATGTCCAACATCGGAAACTCAAAGGGACTTAAACTAATATATAATAGATATGAGCCTCTCCACTTATTGTCAATTGATTTTAAGTTGGAAACCCATAATCCTAACATGGTATCAGAGCCCGATCCGATCACAGGCCTGACCCGACTGGTCCGCCTCTCTGTTATGGGTGAGCCTCCCCAGGCCCAACATGACCAGGCCCGTTTAAGAAGCCCGCCGCCGTAAGTCTGTCGAAGCCCAAATAACAAGTTACGGCCCAATTGAAGATAGGCCCAGAACTAAACGAACGGCGCCACGTCACCTCGACGCGCATTTATGAGCGCCGAACGACGGCTACGACAAAGCATTTATGAGCGCCGAACCGAGCAATCCTACGATAGGACACTGTTCAGCGGTATGGGAACAGTGCGGAGGTCGCGCACTGAGAAAGTCCGTCAACGAGGACATTTACTATAAATAGCAGACATCTCGCTCGAGGAGAAGGATCCGGATTTTAGAGAGAGAAATCTACAAAGAGAAACAAAGACTCAAAATCTACTATCTTTTTAGTTCGACATCTTTAAACTGTATTTACGTTCGGCATCTCTGCCCACATTACGTTCGGCATCTCTGCCCATATTTCGTTCGGCATCTCTGCCTGTATTCTGTTCGGCATCTTTGCCATTTTCTGTTCGCTATCTCTAGCGCTATAAAAAGCGTTCGCTATCTCTAGCGAACCATCACCTCGAACCATAGTTGTCATAACGAGAATTCCGACCCCTTTTCACATATTAATTCCGAACCATTTTCGTTATATAATTCCGAACGATCCATCTACCTAATTCCGAACGTTATACTTAACCGTTTTACCCCTACAACATTTGGCGCCCACCGTGGGGCCTATCAGGAAATTCTCTCACGCTAACGGCAACTCAACAACACCCCGAAGCTAAAATCAGACATTCATCTTCGTTCAATGGCGAACCAACAAGACGATCAATCACACATTCCGATCGTTCTGCAAGAAGCCCTTGCAACCGAACGAGCGATTCCGACGGTGGGACTCCCATCGGTGATCCCTGAATCAGATCCTCAGGCCACACCTTCGGAAATACCCCTAGTTCGCACGAACAATCAGACCCCCGAGTCCAGAATCACGAATGAGACTGCCAACGTCTCGCCGCAGACAAACATGATCATGCCTGGCACCGAAGTAGCGCAACCCGGCATTATTGAACTCCTCGCGAGCCTGGTCAGCAAGGTGGACTCTCTCACCCAATCGACGAACGCGAGATTCGAAGCGCTCGCCGGACGAGGGGCCGCAGGTACAACGAACCAACGAGCTCACTCCGGGCGTACAGCGAAACCTGTTCGGAGAAAACTCGCAGCCGACGCGAACCAACGGTCATGGAATCCCGCCTCCCATGAACGCCGGCCTGTTTGGACTTCCTTACGAAGCCCACCACCCAACAACGGTTTACGGAACCCCACCGTTCGCACATCCAACCGCCGCGATGAACTTTTCTGGTCCGAGCGGATATCAACAAGATAACCAGAACCATCATCTCAGGCGAACGGTAACCGAGGCCGGGGCATACAACGCTCAAGCAACGCCGACCGCCAGAGACTATGAGTTCGAGCGAATGAGGCAAGAAATGAACGATATGAGCTCTCGAGTTCATGAAGCAATCAGCGCAGCACCCGAGATCGGACGCGTGCTACGGGAAGCACAGAGCGTCCCCTTCACGACGGACATCACTCGATTTTACATCCCGCACCCGGGAAAAATCACCATCCCTAAGTATAACGGGACGACCGACCCAGTCCAACACGTCACGGCGTTCACAATATCAATGGGCAGAGCTCAGATCGCCCCCGAGCTGCGAGACGCAGGATACTGTCAGCTGTTCGTCGAGAACCTGACGGGAGCGGCGCAAAGATGGTTCAATCGACTGGCCCCTAATTCGATCGGCAACTTCCATCAGCTCCAGACCGTGTTCCTAAAGCACTATTCAATGTATATCCACAAGGAAAAGTCGATCGCCGATCTTTGGGGCATGACTCAAGGGGAAGGAGAAACCCTGAGGAAGTACGTTGAAAGATTCAAGGAGGTCGCCTCCAAAATCAAAGTACCAGACGACGTAGCCATCCAAGCCCTCCGCAACGGACTATGGTTCGAGTCACAGTTCCGCGACGAACTCACGACGAACGAACCAAGAGCTTTAGAAGACGCCTTACATAAGGCGACGAGCCTACATAAAGCTAGAAGAAGAAAAAGGCTGCTCGACCAAGAAGCATGCGTCCCTCAAAACGCGTTCGAAGGATAAGGAGAGGATAAAAGAAGAGCACCGCGAACCGCGACAACATTACGACGCGGAGTACAAGAGCAAAAACACCCGAATCCATCTGATTGACGACGAAGAGTTCGAAAGGCAAACAATCAACAACGTATCTCGCCCAGAACCTAATCGATCGACAAGCGGTTCGGGATATCAGAACAGGGGGACTTATCGAAATAGAAGCCCCGTTCACAGAGGATCGCGAGGGCGATCAACAAAGTAGAAACGGTTCGAGGAAACTATCCGAACAACGGACGACCCAACAATCGTGACACGAACAAACATTGCGATTTCCACAAGCAAGATGGGCACTCAACGGCAGAATGCAGATATCTTCAAGGCCTCCTCCTGCGGGAATACGGCAACGGAAACGTCAGACTACCGACCTCGGAAGAGAGACGAGCCAACTACACGTACATCCGGCCCGAGTCCGAACGTGATCGAGGAGAGAGCCCCGGAGTCGTCAGACAAAAGGGAGCGAGAAGAACTTCCCGGCCCGCCGAAGGTGGCACGCAAGAAGATCGGCATGATCATGGGAGGTCTTGTCGATTGCAACGATTCGGTTAGGTCGATCAAAAGATCGCGGCGAGGAGCGATCGCCGCGATCAAATGGGCCAGCACCGGCAACGTCTCCGACCGTCCCGATAAAGAAATTACGTTCGGCGAACATGATAACTCCGGTGTTGCTTTTCCCCCACAATGACCCTCCGGTCGTCGAACTACTTATCGCAGTTGCGAAGTAGCTAAGGTGATGGTCGACACCGGCAGCTCGGTCGACCTCATATTTTACGAGTACGGCTGCAGAGGATGGAGCTCAAGGAGTATACCATCAAACCAAACCGAGAAGCCGTTGACGGCTTTCAACGGAGAAACTACAATGTCCCCGGGAACCATCAAACTCCCGGTACACATCGGAGGCGTCACAAAGCCGGTGAAGTTCGACGTCATAGATACACCGGCGATCTATAACGCCATCATGGGAACACCATGGATCCACGCCATGGAAGCTATCCCGTCCACATACCACCAATGTCTAAAGTTCCCAAGTCCGAGCGGAACTCAGACGATACGCGGAGATCAACGCGTGGCGAGAAGCTCGTTTCATCGCCGAACTAAAGATAAGGAAGTCATGTGCAATCATCCATGACGAGGAGGCAAACGCCGAAGCCTATCGATTCAAAGCAATGAACGAAGAGGTTCGGATCCACACGGTTGAAATCACAAAGCCGGGAAGCGCGAAAACGCAGTACGACGAAGTGACCAGCGAGGAAGCCCCAAAGCTCGATAAAATCGTACAAGTCAACATCGATCTCAGCGAAATCACTCGGTGCGTCGGAGTTGGTGCCGACCTAGAACCGGCTCGCGGAACGAGCCGATAGACTTCCTCAAACGCAAGCTGCAAAACCTTCGCATGGTGCACGAGAAGATATGTCGGGGATCGATCCGAGCATTACTCGTCACGAACTCAACGTAGACCCGACTTTCGAGACCGATCAAACAAAAGAGAAGAAAGTTGGGACCCGAACGCGCCCAAGCGGTTAACGAAGAAGTCGAACGTCTCATAGGAGCCGGGTCGATTGACGAGGTAAGATATCCCGATCGGCTAGCGAACCCGGTCGTGGTAAAGAAAAAGAACGGGAAGTGGCGAGTCTGCGTCGACTTCACCGACCTCAACAAGGCATGCCCGAAGGATAGTTATCCTCTGCCGCACATAGACCGAATAGTGGAGGCAACCGCCGGATACGAACTACTCGTCCTTCATGGACGCCTTCTCAGGGTATAATCAAATAATGATGCACGCGGAAGACCGGGAAAAGACTTCGTTCATAACCGACCGAGGCACCTACTGCTACAAAGTCATGCCTTTCGGTCTGAAGAACGCCGGGGCAACCTACCAACGGCTCGTTAATCGGATGTTCGCCGAACAGCTGGGCAATACAATGGAAGTCTACATAGACGATATGCTGGTCAAATCGTTGGTGGCAAAGGACCACGTCAATCATCTCGAAACCTGCTTCGCAACGCTTAACCAATACGGGATGAAGCTGAACCCGACGAAGTGTACGTTCGGCGTCACGTCAGGAGAATTCTTGGGGTATATCGTCACCCGGCGAGGCATCGAGGCAAACCCAAAGCGGATCGCGGCGATAAAGGATCTCCCTTCGCCCCGAACAACAAGGGAAGTCCGAGAGGCCGACCGGACGCATCGCCGCGCCGAACCGCTTCATATCAAGGTCGTCGGACAAATGTCGCGCCTTCTACCAACTCCTCAAAGGCAACAAACGCTTCGAATGGGATGATAAATGCGAAGAGGCGTTCGCACGGCTCAAAGAATATCTTTCGACTTCGCCGATCCTCGCAAAACCCGTCGACCGGGAGACCCTCTACCCGTATATCGCCATCTCAACATCGGCGGTAAGCGGCGTGTTGGTCAAGGAAGACCGCGACGACCGGCGACCAATATTCTACACAAGCAAAGCCTTAGACGGTGCGAAAGCGAGTATCCGACCCCGGAGAAAGCGGCACTCGCGGTCGTCTCATCGGCAAGAAAGCTCCGACCTTATTTCCAATCTCATTCGATTGTCGTCCCGACCAACCAACCACTTGCGAACTATCCCGCACGGTCCAAGCCGGTCGGTCGTATCGCCAAGTGGGCGGTCGAACTAAGTGAGTACGATATCGAGTACAAACCTCGAACAAGCGCAAAGTCTCAAGTCCTCGCGGACTTCCTCATCGAGCTACCACCGAAATGACAACCGCCGAAGAGAAGAACGCATGGACCTTACATGCCGACGGATCATCTAGCCGGCACGGATCGGGAATCGGCATAACATTGCGATCACCAAAGGGCGAAGTCCTTGAGCAATCATTCCGACTCGCGTTCAAAGCATCCAACAACGAAGCGGAATACGAAGCAATAATCGCCGGAATGCGGTTGGCTATCGAACTCGGAGTCAAAGAACTCGATGCCTTCGCGACTCACAACTCGTAACCAGCCAATTCAGCGGAGAGTTCGACGCCAAGAACGAAAGAATGGAGGCTTATCTACGAGTTGTCAAATCCCTGGAAGAAAAATTCGTCTCCTTCACCATCACTAAGATCCCTCGGGCGAGAAAACACGTCCGCGGATGCATTGGCGGCCTTGGCCTCGACCTCCGATCCAACACCTGCGGCGAACCATCCCGATCGAGTGCATCGAACATCCAAGCATCGACCTTCCAAAGGGCGTATGTGCCATCGGCCACGATATGGACGAAGCCGACGACTTTGCCGAAGGAATACCCAATTCTCCGACCGAGACGAGAGAATAGCCAACAAGGACGAACCGAACCAACGGACCGGCGAATCGAAATCATGATGTATATCTCACACGGGGCATTACCAAAAGATAAATGGGAAGCTCGCCGCGTGAAGAGCGAGATCGGCCCGCTACACGATGATCATAAACCGTCTTTACCGGTGGAGCGCATCCGGAGTCCTTCTATTTTGTATCGCCGAGGACGAAATCGAAAGAGTACTTCGCGAAGCACACGAGGGTGGAGCGAGGAAACCACTCCGGCGGACGAACGTTAGCTCTTCAGGTCAAAAACCACGGATACTATTGGCCGACATTACAAAAAGACTGCGCAGACTTCGCCATGAAATGCGAGAAATGCCAACGGCACGGAGATATCAAGCATAACCCGACTCAGCTGCTCAGTTCGGCGACCGCCCCATACCCCTTCATGCGCTGGGCAATGGACATCGTAGGACCCCTGCCGTCGTCAAGACAAAGAAAGTACATTCTGATCGTCACGGATTACTTCACCAAGTGGGTCGAAGCAAAAGCTTACGCAGACATCGACGCGGCCAAAGTTCAAAATTTCGTTTGGAAGTATATAATCCGTCGTCACGGACTACCCTACGAAATCGTCACGGACAACGGGACACGGTTCGTATCGAAGAAATTCGAAGCTTTACGCGCAAAATGGAACATACGACTTAACAAGTCCACCCCGAGATATCCACAAGGAAACGGACAGGCCGAAGCAACGAACAAAACGATACTCGACGGAATCAAAAAGCGTCTCGAAGCTAAAAAGGGGCTCTGGGCAGACGAGCTTGAGGGAGTACTTTGGTCGCACCGAACGAGTCCGCGAAGCGCAACAGGTCGAACCCCTTTCTCGCTGTCTCACGGAATGGAGGCAATGTCGCCAGCCGAAGCAAACGTTCCGGGAATAAGACGTCTAATGCTGACTCAACATCCCGAAACCAATGAGAAAATGATGATAGACGAGCTGGATTACGCCGAAGAGCAACGGCACCACGCCTTGCTAAGGATCCAAAATTACCAACACCAAGCGGCGAAGTACTACAACAAAAAGGTCAAAGGCCGACACTTCGAAGAAGGCGACCTAGTCCTGCGAAAGGTCTTCGAGAATACAGCAGAAAGACCCATCACCAAGCTCGGAGCAAAATGGGAAGGACCGTACCTAATATCAAAAGTAGTTCGGCCCAGCGTGTACGAACTAATGGAGATGTCCGGCAAGGAAATACCGCGATCCTGGAACGCAATGCATCTGAAGAGGTTCTATCATTAGACGAAGCATAAAGACGAAGCCGAAAACGAGGCCCGAAATATCCGAAGATCAAAACAACAAAAAACGAGGAAACGAAGACAACGACAAGGGCGAAAGCGTTCGCCACACAAAAAAAAAAAAAAAAAAAAAAAAAAAAAAAAAAAAAAAACCGGACTCAACACGAGTCCGAACCATTGTAAACGAACTACGACTGGCTTGATCCCCTTTGGGGTACGTAGGCAGCCTTTCACAAGGCACAGCTATAAAATAATAAAAATATTTTCATCATAAAACTCACGAGCTCCGCGCTCAAATTCACGAGCTCCGCGCTCAAATTCACGAGCTCCGCGCTCAAATTCACGAGCTCCGCGCTCAAGACTTAACGAGCTCAACGCTCCGTCACACAAGCCCCGTGCTTATAACTAACGAGCTCATCGCTCGGATCGTCCGCCGATCTATACCTAGCCACTTAGCAAAAAGAACTAACGAACGAAAGTCGCGCTCCGTAAGTTAGTGACTTAGCAAAAAGCGCTCGAAGACTAAAAGCCGGTCCAAACCGCGATCGACCACTTTCAAAGGTGCAAAATATGTTAGCCACTCCGCAAGAGTGCGGTGGACCGATCATCCACCTTTGCAAGGATGATTCTTACGAACTCATGTTCAAACACTTGCGGTGGCCCAATCCGAAACCACAAAAGCCGAGTACCGCCTCGCATCAAACGAAGAATAGCTCGAACTGAAAAGCCGAGCACCACCTAGCATCGTTCGAAGAACGAGTTCATACCGAAAGCCGAGCCCCTCGCACCTCCGAACAAAATTCAAACAATCTTTCGGACCAAATAAGAACGATTCACAAAATGAGACGAAGAAAAGATCAAGAAAAATGAATGATTTTCATTAAAAGAAGCACGAACTACAAAGCAAAGGAAAAGCAACATCGAAAACACAAAAAAAAAAAAAAAAGTACAAACTACAAGGCCGACCCTATACGATCGACCCAAAAAAAAAACGACAAAAGAGAACAAAAAAAAAAAAAAAAGGGGAGAATCTAATCTTGGGACGGTTCGTCCGCCACATCGACCCCGCCGTCGCCACCGTCATCGCCATCCCCTTGGTTGCCACGAGAGCTCTCCCCATCGACCCTCCCGGACACGTCGCGAGACGACACTTCAGGAACCGAGGCAACTCCCAGCTCCTCAGGAAGTTCAAAGTCCGAAGCCTCATATGACGGCTTCGGCCTCAATCCGAGCCAAGTCTCGAGCTCTACCTTCCGCTTGCGAAGGACTTCAACAAAATCATCCGGCGGCGCTATCCCGTACTCGACGCTCCATGGTTTTCGGGGTATCGAAGATCCCCTTCAACCGATTCCACAGCAAGTATTTTTTCTTCTTCGCCTCCTCGTTCGGCGAGATAGCACTTCAACTTCGACAACCGACTCTGCGATTCCTCGCGAAGCCGAGCGAACCGGTCCCTCGCGGCGTCCACGTACTCGGTGCGGGATCGACGAAGTCGGACGAATTCATGGCCGTCATGAATGACCATCTCCTCGTACCGCTTTTTCAAAAGCTCAAGCTCACCGGACATATCCGCCTCGGACTTACGAGCCGGCTCCGGCTACGAATCCCGAACCTGCAGTAGGGAAGAAGTCGCTTCAAGTTCTTCTTTGGTTTTGGTTCGCTCCGGCTCGGCCTCCTCAAGCCGAGTTTTCGGCTGCCGAACCCTCTTCTCCCTCTTAGCCGGACGAAGAGCCTTTTTGAGCTCATCAACTTCGGCTCGAGCCTCATCCCGCTCTCCCTCGGTCGACTTTTTCTCCGCTTGAGCCGAAGCAAGATGGTGTTCGTAGTCATAGGCAAGTTTGGTCCTCCGGTAGGCGACCTAAAGAAAAGAAACAAAACAAGCACTAAGTATCCGAACAAAAGAAGAAGAACCAAAATACCGAACAAAAATGTGAAAAAGACTTACCCTCTCGCTCCAACCGAGCCAACGAAGCAATCTCTCGCTTCATACACCAAAGAAGCGAGGAGGACGACGCTCGTCATGAGACTCCACGAGCGGATGATTGAAACCGGCGCATGCCTCCTCGTTATTGAGAAAGGCACCCTCGCCCTCGTAGTCGAAGACGAACTTATGGAGGTTGTCCTTGTCCGGCTTGAACGAGAACTCTCCACCTTTAAAAAAAGGAAGGCTAGACGAAGAGAAGCCTTCTCTCGTAGCATCCGAAGCATCAGCTACGGCGATATCAGCGATCCGGGTCTCCCCTTCGACCCCAGGATTGGCTGCGTTCTCATCCCCGGTAACATCCAAACCAACCCGATCACCATCCTCCGAGCCTTCTGGAGCAGTTTGAACCTGCGCCGGTTCAGAACCAACTACAGCGGCGCCACTAGTTTCAACGGATCTTTCGACCCGAGCCCTCTTAACCCTAGGATTTTCGCCATCTCCTGATCCTCGGGTTCGCGCCGAAGCACTCTCAATAATAGCAGCCGGAGTCGGGCGAACGTTTTCGCCGACATCCTGGTTTTCTTCATCCACAAACGAGCGAAGGAAGCTCGCTTTCGTCCATATTTTCTTCGTTCGCTCCCGAAGGTTCGCTAAACTGTTCTTGGGGATTCAACGACCAGGATTCTGAAACCGAAAAAAAAAAAATAAAAAAAAAAAAAAAAAAAAAAAAAAAAAAAAAAAGACATTCGGAATTACCTTTCAACGAACACCAGTATTTTCTCTGCGTTGCTCGAAGCACTTCGGCCCGGGGAACTTCGGTCTTACGCCTTAGCCGATCCTTGTACCCGGTATAATCCTCGGGGAACGGCACGACGGGGATGAAACGATCTGAAAATAAGCGAGGAAAAAGTTAGCAAAATAAAACAAGGAGAAAAATCGAACGCGAAGACACCTACCAATAACAACCGCCCAGTCAGTTCGGTACTCTCTATCGACATCAAGAACCGACGCCGAACTAACTTTGACAAAAAAGTATTTCTTCCACCAACTTTCAATCTTCACGTGACGATCCGAGGTAAGACGAAAGCCTTTCCGCCAACAAATGGAGTAAGTCCCCGGTAGCGAAGCATTCGCCTGCGTCGTTGTAATTTCGTCGAAGCAAGCGGGAGTCATCTCGAACCCGAGCTCTTTAGACGCTAAGATAGCGGCTACTAGGTTTCGAAGACATGGCACCGTCAACTGGGAGATCGCCATGCTCCTACGTTCGCAGTAAGCGACCAGAAGTCGGGGAAGAGGGAACCACAAACCCGCCTCGGCAAAAGCGGCCTCGTAAAGGCGGATATACCCCGAGGGACAATGCCGGGGCATTTGTCCGAGCCGCGGTTCGACGATATCCAACAAATCGCGAGCCCCGGAGACCCTTTGAATATCGTTAAGTCCATCGGCGAACCTGCTCTCCGACGAGGCAAACGAATTTATTTGCCTCGGTCTCTTCGGTCGCCTTCTCGCCGTTCTAGGATTCGTAGCCGCCGAACGAACGGACCGAACCGGTTGCACTCGAGGCGGAGGCGTAAAATCCTCGTCGACTAGCGAAGGAACCTCTACTTGAGGTCGAACGAAGCTTGGGGCACCTGCGCCGAAGGCTCGGAGGCGAACCCTCTGGATGCTTCAACAAAACTCCCCCCAGAATTTTCGCGAGCGGAGTCAGATCGCGGAAGTAACCGAGAGACATCTTGGTTCACTTCGGAACCCGAAGCTCCCATTCTCAGACGACGAAGGGTATTAGAAGATAAAGAAGACCCCGAGCTCGATGACGAAGAAGAATCCGAACTCTCAGACGAAGTAGGATCCGAACGCAAAGGCAAGATGGAAGACATAACTAAAGATAAATCTAGAGAGAAGAAAATTTCTAGAGAGAAGAAAATTTTTAGAGAGAGAAGGTACACGAGTTCGCGCGGAGAGAATGAGAAGAAATGAGAAATGAAGAATGAATTCAGAAGAAGGTTATTTAAAGAAAACCAAGGAAGAGGAAGAGGCGACATCGAAAACAAGCGAAGGAAGAGGAAGAGGCGCCGCCGAAAAACACGAAGAGACATCATGATTACAAAAGTATCGTGACGTGGCACTCAATGATTCGCCGAAAACGAGGCGAGACTTCTTAAACAAGCCAAGGCCAAGCGACGAACCGTTTCGTCTTCTCCGAAACGAATGGGGAGGGGACTAATGTTATGGGTGGGCCTCCCCGGGCCCAACATGACCGGGCCCGTTTAAGAAGCCCGCCGCCGTAAGTCTGTCGAAGCCCAAATAACAAGTTACGGCCCAATTGAAGATAGGCCCAGAACTAAACGAACGGCGCCACGTCACCTCTGACGCGCATTTATGAGCGCCGAACGACGGCTACGACAAAGCATTTATGAGCCCCGAACCGAGCAATCCTACGATAGGACACTCGTTCGGCGGTATGGGAACGAGTGCGGAGGTCGCGCACCGAGAAAGTCCGTCAACGAGGACATTTACTATAAATAGCGGACATCCCGCTCAAGGAGAAGGATCCGGATTTTAGAGAGAGAAATCTACAAAGAGAAACAAAGACTCAAAATCTACTATCTTTTTAGTTCGACATCTTTAAAGCTGTATTTACGTTCGGCATCTCTCGCCCACATTACGTTCGGCATCTCTCGCCCATATTTCGTTCGGCATCTCTCGCTCGTATTCCGTTCGGCATCTTTGCCATTTTCTCGTTCGCTATCTCTAGCGCTATAAAAAGCGTTCGCTATCTCTAGCGAACCATCACCTCGAACCATAGTTGTCATAACGAGAATTCCGACCCCTTTTCACATATTAATTCCGAACCATTTTCGTTATATAATTCCGAACGATCCATCTACCTAATTTCGAACGTTATACTTAACCGTTTTACCCCTACAACACTCTCTTGCCTAAACTATCCGAGATTAATGATTAACGAGACAAATTATCTCGAGGGGGCGTATTAAGGACAAATGTCCCACATCGGAAACTCAAAGGGACTTAAGCTAATATATAATGGATATGAGTCTCTCCACTTATCGCCAATTGGTTTTAAGTTGGAAACCAATAATCCTAATATTTTTTAAGTTTTATCATTTCCAAAATTGTTCTTATCGTCTTTTGTGCCAATACCCAAAATAGACGAGCTTAGTAAAAAGATTAGGGAGAATTAGAAAACTACACTATTTGAATTACATTTCACAAAACTATATATTTTAAAATTATTTCACAAAACTACAGTTAAATATTCAAAATTAAATCTAAATAAGTCCTACCCACATAATCTTACCTCTTAATACTATACTCTAAACACTAATTAGCGAACCCAAATGAAAATATTTTAATTTTGGTAATTTTTTAAGGGTAAATCAAGATTTTAAAATTTTGAAAAGATGTAAATATGTGAAAAAATTGAATTAGGTAGAGTTTTGTAAAAAAATGGATAAAAAAATAAATGAAAGAGATAGTTTTGTGAATTCTTCGAAAGATTATCCCTTTCCTCTCTTTAAACTTTTCGAATCCTTTGAGACGCACAAAATCAAATTTGGTTAACAAACATACAAAACAAATTTTTACAGATTATTCAAATGGCAAAAGTATAACACGTTGTAGCAAATACGATGTCGTTTTCAAATCCGATGATTGTTGAAATGTCTCTTTTCTGTAGCTTTTTATTAAGTAAGAGACCCACACTGTCTTCTTCTTCTCTTTTTCTTCATTAAAACTTCTCTCTATAAAAACATCAAACACTTAAGGCTACTCCAGATCTTGAATCCATCTCTCTCTCTCTCTCTCTCTACAAGGTTCGTCTCTCTCCTTGAATTTTTATTAATTAATTCCGACAAAATATCATTACCTTAAATCTAACTCGTGTTTGATGTTTTTCCTCTAATATCTACACATTATTACCAAAATTGTTTACTTTTTTTTTGTCAAAAAAAATGATGAGATTAGCAACATTTGTAAAGTTTAATTCTATTGTCAAAAAAAAAAAGTTGAATTCTATTAATTTCTTTAAAATTAGGATTTTCATCTGTGATTTTATATATTTTGATATCTTATCCCTATTTTCTTGAAGTAGTAGTAATACTAAATTGTCAATTTTTTTAAATTGTTATAAAGAAGTGAAGAGGAAGAAGAAGAAGAAGAAGAAGTAATGATCTGTGAGAGAGATGATTTTAGCCTCACAGGGCCATTACACTTAACATCTATAGATTGGTTTTTGCTTTTCTCTTCTTTGAGTTTTTGTTTTTTGTTAATAACAACAAGCTAATGTCTGAAAACCATTACTTTTATAAAAAAAAAGGTTAAGCCATGTTTGTGTCTGTACCATTTGTGTTTCAGGGCTAATGAGAATCATAGGCGATCCGTAGCCGCTTCTTTGGTTCAAGGAATCTACGTAGCGGAACGCGACCGTCAGCTACGAAGAGAAGGTCCCGAGCTAGCTTTATCTCCACTATGGTCCGAGTTTTTCAATTTCCGTCTCATCCGTAACCTCGTTGACGATGCGGATTTCTCCATTTTCGGAGGAATCTATGAGTACAAACCGCCTCGATCCCGGGAAATGAGTCCGCGTTTCGTAATTGCCTTCAGAGGAACGGTTACGAAAGCTGACTCTATTTCCCGTGACATTGAGTTAGATTTACATGTTATTAAGAACGGGCTACACACGACTACGCGGTTCGAGATAGCTTTACAAGCCGTGAGAAACATGGTGGGTTCGGCTGGTTGTTCGAATGTGTGGCTTGCTGGTCATTCTCTTGGTGCGTCTATGGCGTTGCTTACTGGGAAAACTATCGCTAGAACCGGAGTTTTCCCGGAGTGTTTTGCTTTCAATCCGCCGTTTTTGTCTCCTCCTATCGAACGGATCAAAGATAAGAGGATCAAACACGGGATTCGTTTCGCAGGTAAGTTCATAAATTTTTTATCAATCTAACCTAAACTTTTGAACTGAAATGTTCTTTTTAACCGGGATAGTGATGTAGTTATAAATCAAGTTTCTTTGACACTCAAAAGTTGTACAAATACCACTAAAAAGTTTTCTTTGTCAACAATGCTTGAAACCCTTTTGAAACTAAGCCATAAACCTTCAAAATTAAAACATAGCCCCTTAAAGACTAAACCCTAAACACTAAATACAGAATCCAAATGTATTTGAAATTGTTAATACTCGTTTTTTTGTATTTATTGGTCTTAAAAACTTTCTGATGATATTTTTGGAATAAAACTTTGTTTGGTGATATTTTAAAGAATTTCTCTGCGCCCACACATTAACAAGAAAATCCTAAACAAAGGTACCATGCTAAACTGAATAGAGGGAATGTTTTGAGTTTGATTTCGAGCCACTATTTAATATTGCAGGCAGTGTAATAACAGCAGGACTTGCTCTAGCCAAAAAAGCGACACAACAAGTAAGCCAAAACCACCGTGCATTACCCGCACCGCCCGACCCATTCGAAGCCTTATCCGACTGGTTTCCGCGGGTTTACGTCAACCCCGACGACCACTTGTGCTCGGAGTTCATCGGTTATTTCGAGCACCGCAACAAAATGGAGGAGCTCGGTGTCGGGTTCGTGGAGCGGTTAGCCACGCAGCATTCGTTGGGCGGTCTGATTATGGATTTCGCGAGCGGTGGGAAGAGCACGGAAGCGCCGGTGCATCTGATTCCGTCGACGGTTTTAACGGTGAACATGTCTTCCTCAAGAGACTTTAAAGAAGCTCATGGGATTCACCAATGGTGGAAAGAAGATAAGAAGCTTGAGACCAAAATCTACAAGTACAATAACTGATTTGTTAAACCAGAAGTTAATTTATGCTTCTATTTCCCGGTTAAGACGGTTAAGCCGGTTTAGTTTGTTCATGGCGTATAAATAAAGTGATTTCTTTGTCGCCGTTTCAATATTTGTAAGGTGATAAAAACGACAACGTTTTCATCTCGCTAAAGCTCCCAAACCGGTAATGATGTGTTAAACCAAAATTTGATTTAACCTTCTATTTCCTGGTTAAGCCGGTTAAGCCATGTAAACCGGTTTAATTTGCCGTAGGCGCATAAATAAAGTGATTTCTTGACGCTGTTTCGATATTTGTAAAACGACGTCGTTTTCTTCTCAGTAAAGCTCGCAAACCGGTGATGATCTGTTGAACCAAAATTTGATTTTTTACCTTTAATTTGTCGCCGTCTTATAAAGAAAGTTGTTTCAACGTCGTCGTTTTAATCTTTGCAAGGTGATTAAATACGACGTCGTTTTAGTTTTATCTTTGTAAAAGCGCGCAAAGCCCTAATCGGATTTTCCCGCCATCACTCTTCGTTGCGATGAAACTCGTCGTTCTTGTTTTCTCTGCTCTGATAATCTTCGCGAGACCAAAATCGATCTCCGATAATCACTTATCCACAACAATCTCTCCGTTTTCTTCCTCGATTCCGCCGTTTACACCTCCGTCTTCTTCGCCGTGCTTATCCAGATCTCCGGCGGCGGCGGAGGAGGAACCGTCTATTGCTCGCGTCCCGGCTCTGTTCGTGTTCGGAGATTCTTCCGTTGATTGTGGAACGAATAACTTTCTTGGGACATTGGCGAGAGCAGATCGGCTTCCTTACGGTAGAGATTTCGATACGCATCAGCCTACGGGGAGGTTTTGCAATGGGAGGATCCCTGTTGATTTTCTAGGTTAAAACTCTTTCTTCCCCAAATTTTCTGGGTTTTTGATTCTGATTTTGTGTTATGTGTTTAGTATCAAGAATCATTTTGCATAAGAATCTATAGTGGGGAAACTTTAGAGAAGCCCTGTGAGTTTTTGGCCTCTTTCTTTATAGGATTGTTATCAGATTTGTTGTTGTTTAAAGAAAGAATGTAGAGGCTGAATCTGCAGAGAAAACTTAGAGATGCCCTGTGAACTTTAGCTTATTTTTGATAGGATTGTCATCAGAATTATTGTTGTTAAAGGAAAGATAGTAGAGGCTGAAGCATTTGCTTGTACATAGTGCCTAGAATCTGCAGTGAAAACTTAGAGAAACCCTGTGAACTTTTGTTTATTTCTTCATAGGATTGTCTTCATAGGAATCTGCAGTGAAAACTTAAAAGAAACCTGGAGTTTTGGCCCTTTTTATTCATAGGATTGTCATATGATATTCACTGATGTTAAAGAAAGAAACTAGAGACTGAATTATTTGCTTGTACATGGTGCCTAGATTCTTCAAACAAGAGTTAAGATAAAACCCTGTGAACTTTTGTCTATTTCTCTATTGGATTGTCATATGATATTCATTGTTGTGTAAAGAAAGAAAAAGATAGGCTGAATGATTTCCTCTTATATGTGCCTAGGATCTGTAGAGAAAACATAGAGAAACAGAGAGTTTGGTCCTTTTTATTCATAGAGTTAAAGTAGGGACTAAATCGTTGGTTTTTTTTATCTGTCAACAGCTAATCGTCTAGGCTTACCATTTGTCCCTAGCTATCTTGGACAATCCGGGTCTGTCAAAGATATGTTTCAAGGCGTGAACTTTGCATCAGCTGGTGCTGGAATCATCTTGTCTAGTGGATCCGAACTGGTAATACTCAAATCTCCAGGGTCTTTTGAGTTCGTTTTCTAAATACTCAATCTTTGAGGGAATTTTCTGTTTGTTGCAGGGCCAGCGGGTTTCATTCGCGATGCAGGTTGAACAATTTGTTGATACATTCCAGCAGATGATACTGACCATTGGGCAGAAAGCATCGGATCGTCTTGTCTCAAACTCGGTTTTCTACCTATCGATTGGAGTGAATGATTACATACATTTCTACATTAGGAACATCTCCAATGTGCAGAATGTCTATACTCCTTGGCTTTTTAATCAATTCTTGGCTTCCAATATGAGACAGGAGCTCAAGGTTAGACTTCATTTCAAGCTTAATATATCTGCTCTCTGTACATAATATATAGGGATTAGTAAGTTTGATCTCAAGTTCGTTCTAACATCTGTTTAGTACCTAGAAAACTGAAACTTGTCTATGTAAGGAACAAATTAGTATGCAGACTGATCACTTAAAGATCATTGAGACATAACTACTTTCCTCTTCATTGGTTTATGTATCCCATTAGCTAATAAGAAAAGTATTATGTTTGTTACACAGACATTGTACAATGTCAAGGTGAGGAGGATGGTGGTGATGGGGTTGCCACCGATTGGCTGTGCACCGTACTACCTGTGGAAATACAGGAGCCGGAACGGAGAATGTGCAGAGGAAGTGAACAGCATGATCATGGAATCCAACTTCGTCATGAGATACACTGTAGATCAGCTCAACCGTGAGCTCCCAGGAGCATCCCTTATCTACTGCGACGTGTTCCAGAGCGCAATGGACATCATCAAGAACCACCAACTCTACGGTAAAACCACTTCTATCTTAGTTCTCAAACCACAAAAATAGTTAGCTTGGATCACAACACAACTTATAATCTAAGAGTGTACATAGATAGACTATATGTATGTGTGGAATAGAGTTCTTAGAGTGTGGTTTGATTGTGTCCTGTCTCTTCGTGGTTAGGTTTTAATGAGACGACAGAAGCGTGTTGTGGGCTAGGGAGGTATAAGGGATGGCTTCCGTGCATCTCTCCGGAAATGGCTTGCTCAGACGCAGCCGGGCATCTATGGTGGGACCAGTTTCATCCTACAGAAGCAGTTAACGCCATCCTCGCAGACAATGTATGGAATAGTCGCCACGTGAACATGTGTTACCCAACTAACCTAGAAACAATGCTTCATGCTTAGATCACAGATGAGAGAAACAATATATTGGCACATAAAAGAGAACATACACTGTAAATGAGATTTTACATTTTTGGGTTTTGGCCAAAAATAGCACCAAGAGATGTTCATAGTTTTGGTCACTATCTTGGGCTACAACAAAATCTATGTATATGAATAGAATGTGTGTAGGTGATGGAAAATTTAATGAGACATAGTTATGTTCATTAATAATGTCTCTAGTTTTTATGAAATCATTTGGATCCAAAGTTATTTCAAAATCATTTTGGACACAATATTTTGGTGGATACTCTTTACTATTGAATCTTGTAAGCGCTGCAAAAGAAAGAATTATTATGTAGTAATGATATTCTTAAGATTCGATTTTAAGCATTACAAGTTGCTAAATCCCACCTCACCAATGGATTGTTTTTGTCTTTCCTCCATTATTTTTTTTGTGGACTTATAGTAAGCACCATATAATATTAATTGGGCCAACCCAAATAAACATCCAATTCCATTTGATATCTGCCAAAAAAGCTTATTATAACATACAATTGTAAAATATATTTTTAATAGACAATGAAAATTTGCAACTTTAAATAAATGATAAATCCTATTTAATATTTTGGTTTTATAATTACTCATGATCTTTGTTTGGATTAATGTATGTTTTATCCTAAGTTATATGGAAACGGAAACGGGTATGCGGGGGAACAGGTACGCGGAAACGGAAACGGGTATGCGGAACGGGTACGCGGAAGCGGAAGCGGAAACGGAAGCGTGTAAAATCGCGGAAGCTCATATTTTAAAAAAACTAAGAAGCGGGTATGCATTGGAAGCGTATATATATTTATATAAAAGTTATATATATATATATATTAATTATATATCATATTACACTAAGAAATCTTAAAATTAATAATAATTAATAAATTTATAAACACGACTTAAATAATTATATCATATGATTCAAATAAAAAATTCAAATCATTGTATTCATTCTTATTTCTCATATTCATCACATTAACTCATATTAGACACTATACTATATCGTCAAAAAATTATCATCAAACTGTATTTTGTTGAAACGATAACATTAGTCTAATAGAAAAATGATTTTATAAACATCAACCATAATTTTAATTGAATTTTTATATAATTAGAGAAGAAATTAGTTAGTGTTTAATTACAAATACAAAATATTAAGTGAGTTTAATTATAAACGAAAAACATGTAAACAATTAATTTGTTTTCTTTTATGCATGTTTATATGATATTTAGTTTTAAATGGAAGCGCAAGCATCCAATACATATTTATAGGGGTTTTTTAGAAGTGTTATGGAAGCGAGATTCCGAAAGATTCCGAAAGATTCCAAGAGTTTCCGTTTCCAATTCTGATGCATGAAACGAACCTCCGACGAAGCTTTTATCTTTATCTTTAAAAGTTATAATTAAATATAGTTTTATATATATATATATATAGGTGAATCATGTAATTTTGATGAAAGAAAGAGAGGAAAAACTTACAACTATGAATGGGTCGAATGGCATGAGTGCATAAATTGTCCAAACGATAGCGTTTAGAAACGCAGCTAGCGATAACCAAAACGGCATGAACTCCACACTTTTTGTTCTTATAACCATTTTCTTCATATTTTTCATGTAATTATTGGGAAACAATATTAGTTAAATATTAAAAACTTAGCCAACATAAAGTCCAAAAAAAATTCCATAAATATTTAAAAGTTCTAGATATGTTACTAAATATCTTATCTATTAAATGGAAAGCATTTTTACAAAGAAGACAAAAAATTGTATTTACAATACAACTAGATACGTGCGGTTTTAAATTTGTTGTAATTTTTAAATAATAAGATATGTTTGCAAATTTATATACTGAAAATTATTTGGTAAATAATATATTAAAATGTCGTTTGTAAATTTTTTTTTTTATGATGGCGACATGAATTATATGTTTGTGATCTTTTGGATTATATGAATATATTTCATAAACTATGTTTGATTTTTTCTGACTCGTCACAAAACTACACGTATATATTATACATATATTAAACTTGATTTAGTCTCATAACAATTATCATTCGTTATTTCAAATTCGATTTGTGATGTTTAATGACCCGTTACAAAAATTAAAATATGTGAAAATCATAATTGTTATTCAAACTGGATGTTAAAAATTTAAATTTTACGATTGTACCTAGATTTAATTTCTGAAATTAATCCGTAAAAAATATCTTATTTTATTAATAGATTAATTTGTAACGATTTTTTTAGATATTATTATTCGAATTATTATTTTTAATTTTTTTGAATTTAAAAATGTTTATTTTTTTTATTTTGAAACTAAAAATATTTTCCTTTACTTTTTTGAATAATTTTATCCAAATATTTTTGTTTCCTATTTTGATGTTGAAATTAAAGAGTTTTTCTTTCTTGGTTTCTTTGTATTTAAACATAATCATATTATGTTTTCTTTCGTTTTTGTTTCCTAGTTTAAATTTGTAAAAATGTTTTCCTTTTAATAGTATAGATATATAAATTTAAAAATAAAGCAAGCTTAAATTGTTGTACATGAAGAATAATTCAATTTTTTCCGATGTGAAATCTATTATCAATTTAATTTTATTTGCTAAAATTTTAAATCCTTTGTTATCAAAGATATTTCATGAATATTATTGTTTTCAAATTTTTTCCTTTATAAATGTTGAAATTTTAAATCGTTTTTTTTGTTTATTTCCTTTATTCGTTTTTGTATAATATTTTTCGAATTTAAAGTTTTAAATTAGTGAATATTAAAATCTGAATGATTTTTGTTATCAAAATTTTTGCTCAAAAAATTTAAACTATAATATAAAAAAATTGGCTTTTGTAGTGGGTTTAAAATTGTAATTTGCAAAGACAATTAAAAACATAGTTATGTTTAAGAAATATAGTGGCATAATTAAAAGACACAAAATATGGAAACGACTATATATCTTAAATTAATTCTATTCCTTTCAAATCTTTACTTGCTGACGAGATCAATCTGATTCACTAATTCTGAAATTATGATATTCATAAATATATTTAAAATTTATAGTAACCGTAAGATAACTTCTTACTTACGGATTTAACTTTATATTTTGATGTCGAATAATCAAATATTTCATTAATTCAATTTGAATAAGGATCATGATTTTTTTTAAATTATTATAACGGTTATAAAATAATCAAATTATCATAGCTAGTAACTATATATATATATTCTAGTAAACCAATACTAGAAAATAAGTATTATTCAATTTTTTAAAAAAATCAATTAAAACCTTTTTAAGAAAATATAAAAAGTAATAACATACCATAACCGATAATGGAGAAATGTACATCATAACGTTGGAAACACAACAAACAATTCCAACGCTCATCGTACGTTTATCGGTAGTATGTTGTAAAGTAAAGACCAAAACTGCCAGAACTGCCATAAACGTGGTTTCAGACACTAAAACAGCAATTATTATCAACCGTTGTTTTCTGCGGCCACAAAACGCAAAATAGATTGTAAGAAACACAATCTCAATCAAGATCCCTGTGCCGTTGATTGTAACGACCAATAAACTGTCAGGATGGACCATAGGGAGACCATAAAGAACCCAAAGAAAACAATTTATAAGTGTCGCTAAATATGGTATTGGTGAATATTCCTCCACTGATTTCTTTTTCACTATTCGAAGAAATGTTGGCCTGAATAAAAATTAGAAATTAATTATTTTTTCTTTAATGAAAATTTATTTTTTGTAATTTTAAAAAGTAGTTATTATTTCATTACCTTGTTTACTAGTCAAAATATTATCTTTTTGTTAAAGAATGGTCAAATTCCTAACAAGATGTATTATAACTTTGTCAATTTCAAAAAGAAATATACTAAATCTAGTAAATAAATTTTCCGAATTTTTTCTTACTCCTTCCATTTCAAAATAAATGGCATTCTAGCCTAAAATTTTTGTTACAAAATAAATGGCATTCTAAAATTTCAATGCAAAAATTAATTGAGTTTAAGTTTTTTAACCAATAGTATCTTTTCCGTTGGTTGATTTAGTCATTAAATATAAAAAATTAAAGTGTAAGCGTTGGAGAAGTTTCATCATTCTTTGGATCCTTTAAAAGCCAATTTCTTTTCCAAATCTAGAGGTTGCACTTTTTAGACACTATATTTTGTATTGCCTAAACAATTCATCTTAATGATATTTACAAATTTACCAAAAAGAAATAAAAAAATAAAGTTCCGGAACCCTCTAGAATGTCATTTATTTATTTTGAACTGGAGGGAGTATTTGTTATGAACTTTCTTAATAGTTTCTCTAACTCTTAAATTCATACTCTTTGAGAGAAACCATATCTTCAAATTATGAAGACATAGATAAGATATAAAAATTATAAATAATAATATTTTTTATTTTTTCGGGAATTTATATTAGATAAGATATCGAAAAACTTACGTTGGTGACAAGGACAAACATAGAGCGGTTATGTTTCCTGCAAATTTGATCAAACGAAGTGGTAAAAAGCTCTTTAACAAAAAAAAAACAAAGTGGTAAAAAGTAAAAACCCTAATATTTAAAATAAAATGGTAGGCGATCCAAAATTAAAAATAAACAAAACAAATTAATTACCAATTATCCCAACGATCTTCCGAACAAGGTTCAACTTTGCAGACATCATGACTTTGAGTGTGATGAAAAAGGAAAAAAATAATAATTAGAGACTAATTAGCTGTTTTAGCGAAATGATTTAGCTAATAATCACAGAAGAAGGTTGATCAATTAGTGGTGGTTTTATATAGTGAGAGCAGAGGCTATGAAAGACCCTGAATAAAGATTTGTATAATATAATATTTGTGAGAAAGTGTATCTCAAAATGGTATACTTATATTCTATCTGTTTTTTAAGAAAAAAATGTAATTTAGTGAAAACTTCTTGTTTCAAAAGAGTTGTAGCTCTTAATTTTTAATACAAAATTTATTGTTGTTTTTGAATATTTTAACTAATAATATTATGTAAAGAATTTTTTATAATTGGTTGTAAGAGAAATTAGTTTGATATTTAATGATTTTTGTGTTGAAAGACACATTAATTAACATTTTTTAATATTGTTTCGTCTTCGTTCATTCTCCTTCATTAACGTCCTACGAGTTCGAACTCTCACATTCACATAATATAATTAGGGAGAATTACCAAAACTACACCATTTAAATTACATTTCACAAAACTACACTATTTCAAAAATATTTCACAAAACTATACCTAAACACTAAAAATTAAATTCAAATAAACTTTACCACAAAATCTTACCCCTTAATATTATACCCTAAACACTAACTAGCAAACCCAAATGAAAAGATTATAATTTTGATAATTTTTTAAAGGGTAAATCAAGCTTTTAAAATTTTGAAATGGTGTAAATATGTGAAAATATTAAATTAGGTGTAGTTTTGTAAAGGAGAGATTGAAAGGGTGTAGATTTGTGAATTCCTCATATAATTATGGGAGAATTACAAAACTACACCTTTTAAATTGCATTTCACAAAACTACACCTTTTTAAAATCAATTCACAAAACTACACCTAATTACTAAAATTAAATCGAAATTAGCTTTACCCACAAAACCCTACACGTTCAATATTATATCTTAAACACTAATTAGCGAACCCAAATGAAAATATTTTAATCTTGGTAATTTTTTAGAGCATAATTGAACCATTTAAAATTTGAAAAATGATGTAAAAATAGGAAAAAATTGAATTAGGTATAATTTTGTGAAGAAAAAATTGAAATGGTGTAATTTTGTGAATTTCTCTATAATCATCTCATAAGTTTTGTGTAACTGCTAAAATAATTTTGCAAAACATAAAACCAAATATGCAAAACACCAAAATAACTCTACCAAACATCAAATTAAATTTGCGAACCACCAAAATAACTCTACCAAACATAACATTGAACAAATTCAAACACATACAAAAATAACACTAAAATCTTTCAACAACACATCAAGGTTACTATGTACCCAAGATCCAACACACATTTAACATCGAAATATATTTACCAATCTTTGAATTTAGATGAAAAGAAAGACCATGACAAAAAGCTGTCTTTGGTGATGATTCAAACAAGTGAACTCAATCAAACTTATCAAGAAATGACAAATAAAAAACTCCACAACATAACAAAAAGCTAGGTTTTGATTTTTTTTTTAATACAAATCCCCTTTCAAGTTTTTTTTAAAGCTAGGTTTTGATTTTTTTGGTTTGTTTACTATACCCTCTTGTGATATTACACCCCATTTATTTCAATTTTCAAACTAAGTTGCTTTAGGTTATTTCAATTCTTCATAGGCCAGTATAAAAATGTGTAGTTAAGTTTCCCTCCAGTCCTCAAAACACCTTATACTTAAAACTTCATCAAAATCCAACGAACCTAATATTCTCCAAAATCCATTTTTCCTAACTTTTTTTTGTTAACAATCCAGTTTTCCGGACAAAATATGTAAAAACTATATTATAAGCATAAATTTTTACAACTACATAGATAAAAATTAGGGCAATTTCCAAAAATACCATGAAAATTGGTTTTTTGGACAAAAATACCATCCAAACTTTTTTTTTCCTTAAATACCATTAAAATATTTTTTTGGACAAAAATACCATAAACTTAAAATTAAGTTAAAACCTTCAAAATTAACATGAAACCCTCAAAACTAAACCCTACCCCTTCAATACTATACCCTAAACAGTATATAGCGAACCCAAATGAAAAAAAAAATTAAAGTGTTAAAATTAGATTTTTGTGTTTAGGGTATTTTTGTCCAAAAAACATTTTAATGGTATTTGAGGAAAAAAAAATTTGTAATTTTTTTTTTGTCCAAAAAACATTTTTTCATGTTATTTTGAGGAATTTCTCTAAAAATTATGCATAATAGTTTTTGTAATTATATTATGAAACTAAATTTATAAATTAGTGAATTAAGCTAATCTTTTATGCATCAATTACGAAATGTATATTTTCGTAATAAGATTAAATACGTTAAACAGAAATTATTGAAAGAATACGTATGTATATATATAAACCTATATTATATATATTAAAAACTTCATTTCAAATTCGAGGTAAAACACTGATTAAATGTTACATTGTGTACGAATCAAACTATAATAATAATAATTTATAAAATAAATATTTAAAACTATAAAAAAATTGATAATGCGTTACCATTTAAAATTATGAGTTGGTGATGTGATGAAAATAGAACACATTCTTCTTTATATATATAAATTTTATATTGGATTTATTTGGCATAATCAAAACTCTAGTTTTTTTTGTCACCAATAGAACAATGAAAAATTTAATTTAGAGAGTTTTGCTTCGTTTCTTAAAAAATAAAAAGAGAAACAAATCTAGCATCATTCAATGTTTTATGAAATTTAATATTGTAAAGAATATGATACCTTCTCCACCAACTATTTGTAAACATCTTTTTGCCTATAATGTCATAAGAATATTTGGATTATGAAAATCAAAATAATTAAGGGATTGTTAAACTATCATTAAAAATCTCATGACAATTGCCCTTTGCTTTTATCTAGATGTGCACTTTTTTATGAGCATTTTGTATTTGCATTTATTTGGCACAATCAAAATTTTAGTTTTTTGGTCACCAATAGAATAATAAATTTTAATTTTAAGAGATTTGCTTTGATTCTTCAAAAAACACAAATGTAGCATCATTCAATGGTTTTTGAAATTTAATATGTGTATAAGAATATGATACCTTCTCCACCAAGTCTTTTCAAACTCCTCGCTTTCGCAAACATTTGATATGTTTGAACTTTCTAAGAAAAGGCGAAACAGAGGCTTAGATTAATAGATATGATGCTAATCTTAGAAATCAGGAGTTATTTTCACACAACTTAGGATAAGAAACTAAACCTTTGAAAACTAAAAGAAAAAAGGATACTATATCTTGTCTGGAGTTTGTTTAAATTCCGAGATCGAAACTCGGAGGATCATTCATGTGATGAGTCATCGAGCCACCGGTTTTGCATGCGGCTGCCGTGGTTTCTTCTTTCATCTTAAACTGTTGGCGAAACGAATCCTTAGAAGCTGCTGCAAAAGAAAGAACTGTTATGTAGTAATGAGATTCTTAAGATTCGATTTCAAGCATTACAAGTTCTAAAATATACAAAAATCATGTCGTTTACGGTTTTTACCTTTAGGTAAAATAGACTCCATTATGTTGCTTTTGTTGGTATCAGATTCTGGATTATCATCAAAACATGTCTCTGTAACATTCTGCCTCTGGAGAAAGGAGAGTATCTGATTTACTGCACGACCAAAAAAAAAACGAAAGATTGGTTCTTGTATGATTCTTATTGACTTGTATAATAACAAATAAACCATTTAGAGAAGAACACAAACGTTAAAATTGAACATTGACTCACCATCGCGTAAAGGCTTGTGAGGAGGAACAGCCTTGCTTAACTCATCATCCTCTAACCTCGAATCTGCACCGGACCCTCCTGCACATAGAACCGGTACCATTTCAGGAGGATTCAATATGCTTTAGCCTTAACGATTCAAGTAGCTGTGGGAGCACAAGATATCGAGATGTGTATTAAGAAAATTTCAAAGTGGGTAAACATCTCAAGACTTACCAGCACATGGAGAGTTTATTGATGGCTGATTGTTGCTTCCATTATCGGCCGAGCCAAGATTTAGAGTCCCTGCATACACTTTTGTTAGCCACATAGTGCACAAAACTAATATGTAAATTCTGCCTCTCCTAGTCGAGTTTTAACGCATTAAACGGGGTATTCTTTCCCATAAATGAACATGGTTAAGAAGTATCTGGTTTTCAACATCCTGTTCTCGCTATCTACTTTTTTGTTACCATCTATTTCTGGTCACTATCTAAACTAAATAACGGCATAAACATAACTAAAAGATAAGCATCAAACCTTTTGCTGTTGGGTTTACAGTGTCTGGACTCTGTGCCCCATACTTATGCAGCTCTCTCTTTTTGAATACTGAAATTGTAAAACGATAGAGATTATTAGCCTCCATTGTTCAACTCTCATTCGCCAAGAGACTTAGTAAAAAAATTCATCCCAAGTTCTTGCTATAAATTGTCAAGGGAGTTACAGACTTACAGTTCACCAATACAAAGGCAGTAACTTAACTAAACTCACCTCTAATCATTTTGTGAGAGGGGCTGAGACTATTCGACGGAAACTTATTCACAACATACGGTTTTTTCTCTTCTGCAGAAACTAAAAGCAAAATAACTAGATTAGTCTTTTTCAACACATCCCCTGAAAAAACTCCAAAGAGCTTGGATAGTATAACAACATACCAGAATGAAGAGAAGGTTTCTTAAAATTTGGCCTAAGCATTGCAAACTGTTTGCGAGGCGGCGCACACACTTGTACTTGTTCACTTGGTGGTGGAGCCTTTGAATCAGACAAAGGATCACTTCCTCCTTCTTTAGGTTCACATATATCCACAAGATATGCTTGAAAAGTGAGCGATTCGCCAGATTTCACAACTTCATCTGCCTTTAACATCTTGCTTTCGAGTAAATTATCCGACTCGTCATAAAGCATCACCTAAGTTTCACATTTCACACAGTCACACAGTTACTAAGCTAATGCATATTTACACACACAAAAATCACCATTTTCTGTATATTGAATAATCAATCAAAGCATAACTTCGAGTTTCATAATCAATACTCTTTACAAATTCAAAATCAATCTTCGTGACGAATTAGAGATTAGTGCTAATCTCCGATTACTACACAGAACTACGACAACTATGCTTAAGACTCGACGACGATACTGTAACCTAATCAGTATTTTAGCGATTCAAACGCAGATATAAACGCAGATTCAAAACGCGGATTCAAACGCAGATTCAAGTACGGATTCAAACGCAGATTCAAGTACGGATTCAAACGCGGATTCAAACGCAGATTCAAACGCGGATTCAAACGCGGATTCAAACGTGGATGTTGAGAAATAGAGTGAAGAGGAAGAAGAACCTTTCGTCTAGTGATATGAAGATCTAGAAAGCCATCGTGATAGACTTTTCTCTTCTGCTTAACGTGTTTCGTATACATCGCGATAAATCTCTTCTTCTCCGACATTTTCGTCTCCGCCGCTTTCCTCCTCCGTGAAGAGACTGTGTGTCGTCTACGCTTTTCGTGACGACGAGTCGATGAGTAAAAAAGACGACTGGTTAATTTTCAATTTTAACATTACATCCAATACTTTTGAAAGAGTCAATTACACCCTCCAAAATTAAACAGCTCAAACATTGAGAATTTTTAATTTTAATTTCAATTTTAACCCTCATAATCATAAAAGTTTTAACATTACACCCAATACTTTTGAAAGAGTCAATTACACCCTTCAAATTTAAACAGTTGATCATTGAGAATTTTTAGTTTCAATCTTAATACTCATAATCATAAGAGTTTTAACATTACATCCAATACTTTTGAAAGAGTCAATTACACCCTCCAAAAATTAAACAGTTGAACATTGAGATTACTTTTAATTTTGTAATGGAAAATTCCATCTTATTCGCATAATCAAAGTCATAATAAGAAAAAAGTCTAATAATCGGACGGTCAATAACATGAGAAGACCAAATCAAACACCGTTGATCTGTTGGTCGAAACTGGCGAGTTTCTCAGATCCAATGTGACTGACCGCACTGGATAATCCCACCTCACCAACGGGTTGTTTTTGTCTTTCTGCCATTATTTTTTTGGTGGATTTATAGTAAGTACCATATAATATTAATTGGGCCAGCCCAAATACACATCCAATTCCATTTGGTATCTGCATAAAAAAAACAAATATAGGATAACATATAGTTGTAAATATTTTAAATAGAAAAAATGGAAAATTCTAAAAATACCATGAAAATTTTTTTTGGATAAAAATAGCGTTATAAGTTTTTTTTACTTAAATATCATTAAAAAGTTTTTTTAGACAAAAATATCATAAATTTAAAATTAACTTAAAAAATTCAAAATTCGCTATATACTATTTAGGATATAGTATATGGCGAATTCAAATGAAAAACTTAATTTTTAAAGTGTTAAAATTATATTTTTTTGTGTTTATGGTATTTTAGTACATTTTAATGGTACTTGAGGGAAAAAAATTTGTAAGGTTTTTCTCGTAAAACTTTTCTCATTCTATTTTTATGAATTTCTCAAAAAAATGAAAGTGTACAACTTTACATAAATGATGAATCCTATTTATCAACTTGGTTTAATAATTATCCGATTTTTATTGTAAAATATTTTAGCATAACATATAATTGGAAAATATTTTTTTGTTAATACTTTTTTTTGTTAATAATTGGAAAATATTTTAAACAGAAAAAATAAAAAATTGAAAATATACATATTTACATAAATGATAAATCCCATTTATAATTTACGGTCTTATAATTATCCATGATTTTTATTTGGATTAATGTATGTTTTATCTCTAAAAGTTAATAGATAACATAGTTTTATATATAGGTGAATCATGTAATTTTGATGAAAGCAATAGAGGGAAAACTTACGGCCATGAATGGGTCTAAAGGCATGAGTGCATAAATGGTCCAAACTCCAGCGTTTAGAAACGCAGCTAGCGATAGCCAAAACGGCATGAATTCAACACTTTTTGTTGTTATTACCATTTTCTTCATATTTTCCATGTAATTATTTCGAAACAATATATGTTAAATATTAAAAAACTTTGCCATTATCTAGTCAAAAACAAATTTCTATATACATAAATTAAAACCTACCATTATGTAGTCAAAAATATCTTTTTATAATATTTAAAACTCCTAGATATGCTATTGAATATTGGATCTTAACAAAGGAAAATAATTAACTTGGAAACAATAACTTTTAAACCAGTGATAGACTGATCTAATTGAAAATAAGTATTATCATTTTTTAAACTTTAATTGAAAATCATTTTCTTGTTAACCATTTATATTAGCTAAAATTAAAAACCAATTATCTATTCAAAAACAAATCTATAAACATTTATAAGTCCTAGATATACTATTAAACATTGAATCTCAAAAAGAGAAACATTTTTGAAACTAATTTACTTGGAAGCAATGCTAGAAAAGTATTATTATTAAATTTTAAGAAATTTAATTGAAACCTTTTTTAATAAGAAAATTAACAGAATTTTTTTTAACGGAAAACTTTTTTATCAAAAAATATAGAAAATTAATAACATACCATAACGGATAATGGAGACGCATACATCATCACGTTGAAAACGCAACAAACGATTCCAACGCTCATCGTACGTTTCTCGGTAGTATGTTGAAGAGTCAAGACCAAAACAGCTAGAACCGCTGTGAACACGGTTTCGGCCGCTAAAACAGCGGTTATTATTAATCGTTGTTTCTTGCGGCCACAAAACACGAAAAAGATGGTAAGAAACACAATCTCAATCAAGATACCCGTGCCATTGATTGTAATGACCAATAAACTATCAGGATGGACCATAGGGAGTCCATAAAGAACCCAAACAAAACAGTTTATAAGTGTCGCTAAATATGGTATTGGTGAATATTCTTCCACTGATTTCTTTTTCACTATCCGTACAAATGTTGACCTGAATAAAAATTAGGGAGAATCACAAAACTACACCATTTGAATTACATTTCACAAAACTACACCATTTCCAAAATACTTCACAAAACTACACCTAAACATTCAAAATTAAATCCAAATAAACTCTACCCAAACAACCCTATCCCCTTAATACTATACCCTAAACACTAATTAGCGAACCCAAATGAAATTTTTTTAATTTTGGTAATTTTTTAAAGGTTAAATCAAGCTTTTAAAATTTTGAAAGGGTGTAAATATGTGAAAATATTAAATTAGGAGTAGTTTTGTGAAGAAGGGGTTGAAAGGGTGTAGATTTGTGAATTCCTCTAAAAATTAGAGTTTAGTTATTTTAAAATAATTAAATTTATTATTGAGAAATTCCTCAAAATAGCATGAAAAAATATTTTTTAGACAAAAAAACATTACAAAATACCATTAAAATGTTTTTTGGACTAAAATACCATAAACACAAAATTTTAAATTTAACGCTTTAAAACTTAATTTTTTTCATTTGGGTTCGCTATATACTGTTTAAGATATAGTATTGAAGGGGTAGAGTTTAGTTTTGAGGGTTTAGTTTTGAGGGTTTCGTGTTAATTTTGAAGATTTTAACTTAATTTTAAATTTATGGTATTTTTGTCTAAAAAACTTTTTAATGGTATTTAAGGAAAAAATTTTGATGATATTTTTGTCCAAAAAACTATTTTTCATGGTATTTTCAGAAATTGCCCTTTATTATTTTACATTTTTTTAATTTTGTTATTTTAAAAAATTATTATTATTTCATTACCTAACTTTTTTTATTAAAAGGATAAAATCTTTTAAAACATTCATTACCTAATTTAATAGTCAAATTATTAATAAGAAATATTATAACTTTATCATTTTCAAAAAAAAATCTAGTAAATAAACTTTCCTGATTTTTTTCTATTTGTATAAACTTTCTTAAGAAATGTGTTGTGACTCAGTAAAAAAGTTAAAATTTTCTTGATGAAAAGACAAAGCTTTGTTTTTTCTAAGAAAATAAATTATAAAATTTTATGAATGTTTTTCATAATTTCCGGATTTTATATAAATAATAGAAAAACTTACGTTGGTGACAAGAACAAACATAGAGCGATGATGTTTCCTGCAAATTTGATAATACAAAGTGGTAAAAATTACAATATTTAAAATAAAATGGTAGGCTATTAAAAATTGAAAATAAAATAAGATTATAATCATGAATAAAATAAACAGATTAATTACCTAATACCCCAACGATCTTCCGAATAAGCTTCAAATTCGGAGACATCATGATTTTGAATGTAATGAAAAGATAACAATGATGGTGAAAAAGGACAAAAACAAATTAGAGACTAATTAATTGATTTAGCTAATAATCAGAGAAGAATGTTGATCAATTAGTGGTATTTTTATATAGTGAGAGGAGAGAGGCTATGAAAGATCATGAATAAAATGCTATGATGTGACATATAGATATATATATATTTGTATATATTATATAGATTTATATATATATATATATATATATATATATTGTAAGTGAGTAAATGCATGCAGTGAAAGAAATGTGAGTAATTCAGTAATTAGTGTTTTTTAAACTAACTTTGGAAGGTAGTTGAATTTAAAACACATTAATGAGACTTGTATATATATATATATATATAAGATAATAAGCACAAAACTCTGTGGCATAATAAGTCATAATAATTTTCTGACCAAAATATAATAATAATTGTCTGAAAAACAAAAGGAGGAAGTTCAAAATAAGTAATAAGACTTTAAAAATATCATTTTTAAGGCAACATTATTTTCTGTCAAATTTTAAAAAGTCATAATTATAATTATTTTATATATCATTTGTGGTTTATAAACTAAAGTTTATCAGATTTTACAAAATTAAAATTATAAATTTGTACGATAGTTTATAAGATATTATTTTTTGAAAAAATGTATCTCAATTCTCAAACTGGTAAATATTATGTTTTAATAAATATTAATTTTTTGGTTCTAAAGATAATCATTTTCTTCTGTGAGTTCAAGCCAAAGTTAAAACTTTTCCGTTACTAATTTGAATGATGATAGAATTGTCTTTAACCGTCCGGTTTGGTTTCGGTTAGGTTAAAATAATAACAATTCGATGTTTTAGAAATTTTGGTTAAGATCGGTTCAGTTACTATTTGGTTTGGATAATAAATTGGGCAATTCTTATGAATACCACCAAAAAATGTTTTCTTAACACAATTAGCACAGATTTTGAAAAGTTTTACAAATACCTTTAAAAATTTTTTTCTCATAAATACCACAAATCTTAAATTTTCAAAATTACACCCAAAATCTCCAAAAAAATATACCTTACCCCTTCTAATCTATATCCTAAACACTATATAGCGAACCCAAATGAAAAAATTTAAAATCTTAAAGTGTTAAAACTCGTTTTTGAGTTTGTGGTATTTTTGTAAACTACTACTTTTTAATGGTATTTTTGTTATAAAAAACATTTTAATGGTATTTTTGTTATATAAAACTTTTTAATGGTATTTTCAAAACAAAAACTTATTTTGATGGTATTCTAAGGAATTTCTCTAATAATAAATTCGAAAACATACAATAAACTGCATTAAATATCTCATGACAATTGTCATTTGCTTTTATCTAGTTGTTACAATTCTTATGACCGATAATAATTTTTTGGATTTTGGTCATCAGAACAATCAATTATAATTATGAGGAATTGCTTCCATTCTTCAAAAGATAAATCTTGCTACATTCAATGTTTTTGGAAATTTGAAAAATAAAAAAGTTTAGATATATATATGAGTAATTATATATATATATATATATATATGGTATTCTTATAATTAAATTTATATAAACATATATATAAAATAAATAAAGGACACAAAAAGAAAATATGAGTAATTCACAAAACTACACCCTTTCAACCCTCACTTCACAAAACTACACCTAATTCAATATTTTCACATATTTACACCCTTTCAAAATTTTAAAAACTTGATTTACCTTTTAAAAAATTACCAAAATTAAAATATTTTTATTTGGGTTCGCTAATTAGTGTTTATGGTATAATATTAAGGGGGTAGGATTGTGTGGGTAGGGTTTATTTAGATTTAATTTTGAGTGTTTAGGTGTAGTTTTGTGAAGTATTTTTGAAATTGTGTAGTTTTGTGAAATGTAATTCAAATGGTGTAGTTTTATAATTCTCCCAAAGAAAATATTATTTAAGGGTTTAAAAAAAAATTAGCCCCGGGGACGGAATTGTTTGAGACGGTGAACACCTTGGTTCTAAATCTACCATCTTGATTTGCTTGTAATTATTACGTATTATGATTAATGACCAATTGAATTAGGTTTGATAGTTAAATAATCAAATGTATTGTACATGATTCATTAATACACCTCTCTAAAATTATAATTTTTTCCGGTCCCAAATTTAATTTTTAGTATAAATTGTCTCTTTATAAATTAATATTCACCATAACGTTATTAATTTATAGAGATTTTATTGTATATAATTTTTAGTATAATTTGTTTTTTTATAAATTAATAGTATAATTTTTAGTATACTTTTTCTCTTTATAAATTAATAGTTTAATTTTTAGTATAATTTGTTTCTTTATAAATTAATAGTCACCATAACGTTATAATTTTTTAGGTGTTGGTATAGTCTTAACGTTATTAATTTATAGAGATTTTATTGTATATGATATATACCCTCTGTTTTTAAATATAAGATATTTTAGATAAAAGCTCATATTTTAAAATACAATTAATGTTACACAATTCAACCGATCACAAATAGAGAATAAATATAAATGATAAACAAACAATTAAAATCTTTTATAATTTTGCATTGAAACGTAAACAGAGGTAGTATTACTTTCTTGAAGTTACATTGGTTAATTAGTGATTAATTATTATAATAGGTGGTTGATTAAATGCTACTTCAAATAGTGTATGGTTCTAAAATAAAGACAATGATTGGTTGTCATTATGAGTTTATAATATGTCTAATTCATACAAAACCCCATGAACCTCAAAACATGATGATGAGTAGGAACTTGTTCTAATTTGAGATAAGTAGCCCATAAATTAAATTATTGTCATCATTAACAAGATACTAGAACACAAATTCAAGAGTTTATTTTTTGTATATATATAATAGAATGTCTAATAATATGTTAATTGATTCACATTAAAATAGCTATAATCTCCTTATAATAAAAAGAAACGAGATTATTTTTTATATTTTTGCATAATATTTCTTAAAGAAACCAAATAGATAATGCCAACCACTAATGACAAATTAGTCTATATAGTTCGGATTCTTATGGAATTACAAAGATTAAAGTTCTTAAAACATTTGTATCAACATAAATAAAAGGAATTAGGTAAAATTAAAGTAGTAATTAATTTCTCATGAACCTTATAGCTCAAATCATTAGAGGCAAATAATTATGGGAGAATTACAAAACTACACCATTTGAATTACATTTCACAAAACTACACCATTTCAAAAATATTTCACAAAACTACACTTAAACACTCAAAATTAAATCCAAATAAACCCTAACCACACAATCCTACTCCCTTAATATTATAATACTAAAAACTAATTAGCGAATCCAAATGAAAATTTTTTTATTTTGATAATTTTTTAAAAGGTAAATCAAGCTTTTAAAATTTTGAAAGAATGAAAATATGTGAAAAAATTAAATTAGATGTAATTTTGTGAAAAAGGGGTTGAAAAGGTGTAGTTTCGTGAATTCCTCAATAAATAACTTCACCTAGTGGTTAAGTGTCTCCATATTCATGCAACAAAACAAAAAGGCATCTATCTTTATATGTGTAATTGTGAATGTCTATGTTTTATGCGTAGGATCTCTATTTATTTCCTTTTTCTATATTAAATATCTCATTTTATTTTCATACACAAAACACATATACAAAACATTTTAGATCAATATAGACCTCTAGGAATAACGTACAATGACATCTATCTACACACAAATAAATGTTTTATCGCATCGATTCATTTAAATACAAACATAAATTTATGAAAGGAGAGTAATTAATTACGTGTTTATCTAGTTTTAGTAAACAACTAAGCACTAATTACAAAGCTTTCCCTATCAATCTTTAGTGTATTTAGAGTCAGAATTATAGCATAGTTTTTTTGGACGTTATTCTTGGCATCAAAGCTAGAAATTCTATCAAATGAGAAACTTGCAAAAGTATATTTCTAATCTTTTTTGAAACTTACAAAAAAAAATAAAGAAAACCCCGCGCAAGTTAAATCGAGAACATCCAAACATTGTAAAATAAAATTTAGGATTTCCGTGAATATAAGAAAATAAATTTAAAGGAAACAATTTATAATAATATTACCAGCTAAAAACACACAAAATTTGTAGAGATTTTTTTGGGAAATTTATATTTTTGTTTCATCTACTAGATGGAGTTTCGACCAATGATGAGTTGGTGCAATTGGTTAAACACGTTTGTTGGTGATATACTGATATTGTTCATGGGTTCTAGTGGAGTGGCGGAGCCATAATATTTAGTTATGGGTGTCAAAAAAATTTGAGGAATTCACAAAACTACAGCCTTTCAATTCCTCCTTCACAAATTTACATCTAATTTAAAATTTTCACATATTTACACCCTTTCAAAATTATAAAAGTTTGATTTACCCTTTTAAAAATTACCAAAATTAAAATATTTTCATTTGGGTTTGCTAATTAGTGTTTAGGGTATAGTATTAAGGGGGTAAGATTGTGTGGATAGGGTTTATTTGGATTTAATTTTGAGTGTTTAGGTGTAGTTTTGTGAAGTATTTTTGAAATGGTGTAGTTTTGTGAAATGTAATTCAAATGGTGTAGTTTTGTGATTCTCCCAAAAAATGATTGAAAAATGCATAAATTTTTTAGAAAAAAATACCAATACGGTTATGCAAAACTTTTTCACAAAATTTATGGCATGAAAATATCTTTAAAAAACTGCACCTTCCCACAAGTAAAATCAAAGATAGATTCAAAAAATTTAAATCACTTAACATATTCATAGATTAGCATATATAAAACAATGATTAAAAGTTAAAATCTTATGAATATGATAACTTTTTATGTCGATCTCAATTTGAAAAAGAAGAACACCACAAAAAGAGAAATTCACAAAATTACAACATTTCATATACTTATTCACAAACTAAACCTAATTCAAACTGTTTTTAGGTTTACATTTTTCCGGTTATATAAACCTTGAGAAAATTTTACTTAAGTTAATTTTTTCATTTGAGTATTTATGGTTTAAGATTTATTTTTCGGTTAAATAAACATGTTTTTTATTTATTTAACTTTTAGTTTTATGTGTAATTTTGTGAATTGCATTTTTAAATGATGTAGTTTTGTGAAATTCACTTTTAAAAATTAGTTTTGTAATTCTCCAAAATTAATTGGACTAATGTAGTAACGTCAAATTATTTTATTGGACTATATTTAAATATATATTTGATGGGTGTCAATAAAATTTTTAGAGGGGGTGTCAAACTAAAAATAATAACAAAATTTACAAAAGAAATAAAAATTCATGGTGTCAATTGACACCCCTATTCTAGTATTGGCTACACCCCTGATGGGTTCAATTGTCGTTAGAAGCGACGATTTACGCTATAAATATTATTATCAAAGACTAGTCGCAACCTAAAGAATTATTGTTTCCGCCAAAACATTTTGATTTATAAATAAAAACAAAAAAGTATCATGTGAGTGCGGGTCATGCGTAAATATTATACCTATTTTAAAAAAGGTTTTAGAACAAATTATTTGTAAATTGGATCGCAATTTTATTTTCATAATACATAAGCTTAAAAACACCATTACTAATTTATGGTATTGTTAACACCATTTTTTTATCTAAATAATTAAAAAAATTTGTTCTCTTATTATGATATCGATTTTATTAATTTTTACATTTTCCTGGCTGGGAAACAGAAAAAATTAATATATTAATTTAATTTATAGTTTTTATAAGCTTATAAAGTATTATTTTATGAGGGTTCTACGCAATGAGAAAACATATGCAAAGAAACTGATTGAAACGCTAATTTTCGAATTTAACAAAAAAAAACACTAATATGCGAAAGGGAAAAAAACAAAAAATGTTGGAAGGAAGATTCTAATATATGTCACATTATGTATTGTGAAACTACGTAAGCATCAAACTAAACTAAAACTTTTGAAAATGTGGCCTTCTTTTTTTGCATAAATGCCTCTAGTCTCTAGTCTCTCGTGTCATGTCTCTTTAGCGTTGGTTTTCTAAGATATCTACTAGGATTCTCCGGTTAATTAAATATTGAGAGTAGTTTTAATCATAAAGATTCCATTTTAGAAAATATTTTCTTAAGCATAAAGTTAATTTTATTTTTTTGGAATAAACATTGTCCTAATTATTAGATAAATTAGATCATCTCCATTTGGAGTATCTAGTTTAGAAACTCATATTAAAATTAAATAAAACTAGTAAAATAATATTATTTTCCTTCAAAATGTTAAGAATGGATTTTAATGGAAGATATCTTTAAGAAACTCTACTGGAATATATCATAATGGATTTAAATAAAACTAATAAAATAATATTATTTTCCTTCAAAATGTTAAGAATGGATTTTAATGGAAGATTTTAATGGAAGATATCTTAGTATTAAATAGCATTTCCATCTATACCATTTTGATTTCTTACTTAAATTGTTGACTAATACTTTATATATTGTTCTTTCTTTTATTTTTATTTTTCTATAAATCATAAAATAAAATTATCTACAAATCAAGATCCATTGTTCATATAAAAAATAAATTTATGAATACTGTTTTAATTAATGATACTTCAAATAATAAACTCCTAAAATAATATAAGTTTAGTAAAAACAATAATGTAAATTTCACTAGATTTATAATGTTAAAGTTTTAATTTATAATTCTCTCTACTAAAATAAATAGTATTACAATTATTAATTTAGAAAATAAATATAACTAACAAATAAAATTCAATGCATTAAAAATGTAATTGATATATTTCAAAAATAATAAAATAAGCTAAGACTAGATGAGGACCCACACGTACGTGCGGAATTTAATATAGTTTTTAATTTTATATATTTAAAATTATTTAGTAAAAAATATATATATTAAATTTTTTCACCGACTTGGATTATATGTAGATAATCTCTTATTTCATAAAAATACATTATTCAAACAAAATAAAATATGTAGATTTTGGCATTGTGCGATATATGGTTTAACGCGGGATTCATCCGCGTATTAGAATTATTTAATTTTTTTACCCCGGGATATACCTTCCAAGATGTCTTGATACAAATTTAAAAATAGTTTACTGAATTATATTTAATATAAAGTTCAAAATTATATTTATGTATAATTTTATATTTGGAATATAATTTAGTTATATATTATTAATTATTTATGCTATTTTTTGATCCGTTGCTAAATTACACATAAATATTTGTGCATAAATTGAATTCGATTTAATCTCATAACCATAATCATTCGTTTAAATTTGTTTTGTGATCTTTTAACTACTCGTTACAAAAACTAAAAGGAGAATTACAAAACTACACCATTTGAATTGCGTTTTACAAAATACGCCATTACAAAGTTATTTTTAAAAACTACACCTAAACACTCAAAATTAAATCTAAATAAATCTCACCTACACAAAATATACCATTTAATATTATATTGTAAACACTAATTAGCGAACCTAAATGAAATGATTTAAATTTTGATAGTTTTTTAAGGATAAATCAACCTTTTAAATTTTTTAAAGGGTGTAATTATAGAAAATATTGAATTAAATGTAATTTTGTGAAAGAAATGTTGAATTGGTGTATAGGCTTGTGAATTCCTCAAATTAAAATATGTATTTGCAATTATGATTTGTATAATTTGTATTCGATTGGGCATAAGTATGAGCTTTGTAAATTCTGTAAATTGGCCCAAATTATAAACATAGGTTAGTATAAAAAATGTAGTGGAATTGTATTGTAATTTGAATTTTTTTAAGGGAAATTTGCAATAATGCTTTCCAATTAATAATATAGATGAAAATTCCGAAAATAAACGTGAATGTATTCAATTGAATGTATTTGAATATAATTTTAGATTTTAAAAGTGTAAAATGGTTTACATTAAATGTTGATTTTTTAACGATTTTTATTTAAAGTATTTAGCCAATCTAGGAATTTTTTGTATCTAAAAATTGAAGATTTGATTTCATCTTCCTCTTTGATTCTGAAAAAGTTAAGATTTGATTTTATATTTTCTTCCTCTTTGATATTTTTCGAGATTATGGCTTCATGTTTGACTTTTTCTTTCCTTTTATTATTATTTGTTTTTAAAAAATCTGAATGTTAGTTAAATTGAAATTGTTTGGGACTTTATTTGGTCTTTTGTTATTGTTGAACACAAACCCATTTTCTCAAGCCTAGTAAAAACCATAGATTAAGCAAAAAATGCAGTGGCATTTGATGGTAAATATAATTTTTTTTAATGGCATTTTGCAAAAATACTTTCCAATTAATAGTATAGATCACTCATTGGGTTTTTACCAATGAAGATGCGTTTATGATCCTTTTTAGGAAAATAAATTTATTAGAAAGGGGACCAACAAACTTTTTTCTCTAAATATTGTTGGTGTTGGACGATGACGGATTGGGATTGTTACTACAAAAACTATTCTTTTAATATAGCAGCTCCGACTATATCGACTCCGGACTTTTGCCTCCAACACCATTAGCTTCCATTGTAATGGTGGTTGGCTTTAGTTTCGGCAAAGGAAGCTTCGGTTTAGTTTCCTTGGCTGCTATGCTTATGCCATCAATGCCTTCTTCAGTATTGATGTGTGGCTCTGCTTCTGTTAACGATGGCTTCTTGAGTCATGTTGTGCGGCTTTTCTCCGGCATCGATTGACGCAACATCGATTGACGCAACATCGATGGGTGGTTTGTTCTCGAGGATCGTTTTTCTTCCCTATCTTTTTGGTTTGTTCTGTCCGACATCGAGATCTTTACCAGCTTATTCTCAAGATCTCCGTTGGTTTTTGCTCAAGCTTCAGTGGAGAAATTAGTCGCGTTGTACCAGTGAAAATCCGGCCATGTTCCACCGGATTTTGGTCGGATTTCTCCTTGGCGGCTACTTGTTTTTTTTAATCTAGGGTTTACTGGATTGAGCATTATGGGCCTCGTTTTTTTGTTTCAGTTAAATGGACCTATTTTGGGCCTGTTTTTGTTTGTAACTCCAGTTTTTTTATATAAATGAATGAATTTGTTAAGTTGAGTGTTCTTTTGGAAAACTAGAACAAAAGAACATTTTGATTTATAGTTTATCCATGTACATTTTATAAAAAAAGGTTTGGTGAAATAAGTTTTTATTAATTTAAATCCTAATTTACCCTTAAACTAGTAAGAAAATAATTCAAAATCTTTTAACCGACCTAAACTTTTAATTGATTAAGAGTATTTGCAAAGATCGGTAAAATCTTAATCAAACTTAACCTTCTATTTGAGTAACATTTTGGACAAAAATTATGGTCTTTTATGTCAAATTGACTAAAACAAAACCCCCAATTCTTCGAGGCAAAATCTGAAAAAGTCGTTATGGTTGTAACAAAATCTCTTATACCCACAAAAATCTCTTATACTCATTTTATTATTTTTTAATAAAAATAATCGAAAATTTACAAATATATTTTATTGACCCTTTGATTAGTTTATGGTTTATATTTGTAAATAATAAAATGAGTATAAGAGATTTTGATTGTATAGTAGTAAAATCCACTAACATATTTGTAAAAACTTAGTGGATTTTAATATTTGTAAAATCCACTAACCATAAACTAAACAAAAATCTCTCTTATGATTTGGATTTGCGAATCCAAGTGGTAGAATTTAATTTTTAAACCCTAAAACTTTTCAAAAAAATATTTTAAAATCGATTTTATAATCATATTTGGATGATTTTTTCAAAAATATTTTAAATTTGTTTTCGATTTTTGAAATATTTTCATCGAGTCCGCATATTTAAATAAAAATATTGGTGTTTTCAGATTTTAAAATAATTAGTTTTGGTAAACTTATCTTTGTGTTAAAATTATTTATTATAGATTTTATAAGATTAATATTTTTTATTATTTATTATGTTAGTGGATTTTAATTGAATCGAAATTCACATGAGCCACTTATTAAATTAGAGGAGGGTAACCTAAAAAATTGATATACACTAAACTAAAATTTAGTATTCCACGTTGGTCGATTGACCCTCCTCATTGCATATTAATAAGGATGAATTAGTTATATGGACATGGATAAACCAAAAATTAGTTTTCGGACACTAATTCAATAAACTTTCGTTCTGACAACTATATTTTATAGTGGTGTTCCGATTATGCCCCTATCGATCTCAAATGTGAAAATGGAGGCAAGAGACAAAGTACTATTTGAGGAGATATTGTGTAAGAGATCAATATCTCGGCATGAGAAAAAGATATTTGCAGGAGAGGAAAATATGTTCAGCGAGCATTTAATGCTGATTTTGAGCGGTAACTTATCCTCTAATAAAGATCTTAACGGTTGACGGTGGATTATAAAGATATTATTAAGTTACATCATAGGATTTACTTAGCAAGAGAAGTTGAGTTTAACATTATAAATATGAGCTAATAGAAATATCATTATTGGTACGAAAGAAAGAAACTTCTAAACGACGTCATTAAAGAAAAAAAAACAAGAACAACACCATTAAAGACACAAATCATTTCGAGACATTTAAAGATAAATTATTTGGAGCAATAAATGAAGAAATATATGAGGTAATTGATTTTATGGTTTTTAATTGTATTCATTGAGATTATATGAAGCATATGCTAATATGTATTTTAGTGTATACTATTTGGATACCGATAACTAATATGTTAGCCGATAATACTGCATGCTTAACAATAACGTTTACGGTGAAAGTATGGAGAACTCATTGGATGAAAGATGTTGATGGTTGTTTTAATCATGTGGTGGAAGTGGCAAATGATGTTGTTGAAGTTAAGCTCAAGGAATCAACAATATTTTGGGAGGCGGCTAACATAATCAAAGTAGAGTACAAAGTTCAAGCAATCGACTGCATTTAACTCTCTAAATAGCTATCATGAATCTTAGGACCCGATTGGAATAAAGCAAGGCCAATATACATCGTTGATGACGATGGTATGAGTTTGTTTATGGCGATAAGGGCGGACTTAGAAGATATGTAACCTCAACATGTAACATATAAAAAATAACATGTAAGAATTACAGTAACCAATAACATCAACATATGCATACACTATAACATCAATATATGCATACACTATAACACCAAACAATTCTTCATCATAAGCAATATTCTTCTTGGGATGTTGAGGAACAATCATCTGATACATCAATTGTTACCGCAAAACGTTAATAAGTTAGCAGTTAGGGGATAAATAATAATATATATGATAACAATCCAGTTACGAAATATGTTGGACATTATAGAGAATATGTTACAGCGTAAGCATATATATAACTAATACACAACTACACGAATCAACGAATACGATTATACTAGAAATCATTGGTTCGACTTAAGATCTCGATCTAAATTGGAATCAACTATTGAAAAGTACTAATTAATTTGAATCCAATTATAATATATACAAAAAACGTTACAAATCATCACAATTACATTTTACTAGCATTATCCCCAAAATCAATAGGGTTACAACGAAAGCATAGATATTAATTCGAAACTCTAAGTAATGCATGGAAAAAACAGAAAAGATTTTGTGAAATCCTACAAAATTTGCTTAAAAATAATACCTGATACAAGTTCGATTATTCTATTTGTCTCCTTTGTATCGGCGACTATCTCTCAACAATCGTACGACGCAATAATGGCGAAACATAATTAAATACAAATTAAAGAAAGCGAATTAAAAATCAAAGAAAACAAAGCTTCAGTTTCTCTTTAACAATGTCAACTACGATGGAGTTTTGGAAGAGAGAGATAAGAATAGAATAATAAAAGATAATAAAATTTTATAAAAAAAAACAAATCCCCCAAATATCTCTGACATGTCAGTTGTGTCAGTTCAAAAACATAGATCAAGCATAGGGGTATATTTTTCAAAAACGTTATGAATAGTGCACGCTAGAATACCATTTTTTGGGGACCTAGTAAACGATTTATTGGTGTCCATCTAGTGTAATTTTCCTATTAATAACTCAAAGAAAAAAGAAGAATTCACAAACTACACTCTTTTAACTACTTCTTCATAAAAATACATATAATTCAATATTTTTATATATCTATACTATTTCAAAATTTTAAATGGTTGATTTACCATTTACAAAGTTATCAAAATTAAAATGTTTTTATTTGGGTTCAGTAATTAGTGTTTATGGTATAACATTAAATGAGTATGATTGTGTGGGTAGAATTTATTGAATTTAATTTTGAGATGCAATTCAAAAGGGACAACAAAAAATAAGATAATAATAACTGTTGGCTAAGAAGATAAGAGCATGTGCAGTGGAAGATTTAAGAAAGAATCTCATAACCTGGGTCCTGTAAATAGGGTAGAATTGGTTTCCTTTGATTCCGATATAAGAGGCGAGTTCCTTTACTATTTGTGGGCTGTTTGTGGGCATCACAGACACATGGTGACCCGTAATTGGTGTCGTTTTTAATTTTTTTTTTTTTTAAATTAGAAAAAAAATTATTAAATTAATACAAAGGTTGCCTAGGAAAACGTGCAAAATCTTAATTTTTTTAGCGTTAAGAGCAAGTCCAACAAGGTATCTTAACAAGATCTTAGATGTATAATTTTAGTATTTAGGCCCAAAAATAAATATTTATCTTAAGATCGATTCTTAATTAGGTGCTTTTAGATCAAGTAAGATCGGACACGTGTCCGTTTTTGAGTGGGTGCGTTTTTTTTTTTCTTTTTTTTTAAAAGTTTTTTGGGGTTTCTTCTTTCTCTCTCATTAATTAAACGCATACCATTTTTTTTTTCTTTGGCGACGGAGAAAACATTGGCGATTCAAGCTTTTACGGGCAATTTCGCCGTGTAATCGACGGAGGAATGATGGCGTGAGAAGGAGAGGCAAGGGAGATCATGAAGCGGGGTTGATACACGCCGTAATCGAGTCAAATGGTGGCTAGGGTTTTCAATTGGGGAAAAATTACTTCTTCTTCATGCCTACGTCGTAGATCCTGATCTTGGATATCGTGAGAGAAGAAAGAGTAGTAATGTTTTTGATGGGTATCGTGGTTCTGGAAAACCAACGATTGTTCTAGAGGCGGTAGCCTCACAAGACCTTTGGATTTGGCACGCCTTTTTCCGGGCTCCAGGTACCTTTAACGATCTCAATGTTCTTGATCGTTCACCGGTATTTGATGATGTTATATATGTGATAAACGAGATTTTACCCCGTTTAATCGAATGTCTCAATTGTAGTACTTGAGGTCAATCCGAATCAGGAGCAATTAAATTACTAAAGTTTGCAAGGAATCAATCTTAGTCTAAGCAATTTAAAAGATGGTTTGTTTTGAGTTTTGTAACTAAGTAACAAGCAACGAAAACGAAATTAAAGAGTTTTAAAGATTCAAATTAAAAAGCTAAACAACCAGGTCAGGGTACTTTAACGGGTTCATCAACTTTCAGGTTTTTCGATGTCTTTTATAAAAGTACTTTAAGGTTTTGAAAACGATTTTAGATCAATCCACTCTCGTGACAGAGATCCTTTTCCTAACAAGTAAACTAAAACAATATCTTGGATAGTTTAAATTTTAGAAAACATTAAAGTTCAAATCAATTCAACCACTAAACTTATTAACACAGATCTCTCGGTTAAGCTAGGTTTAGTTCTAGGGTAATTGTTCAGGAATCCTCACAGCACCTCTCGTGCTGTGAAGTTTCCTAGGTTCTATCAATTGATTGATCAGGTCAATTAAAGCATTAAGATTGTTACACTAAATTAAAGTTTTATCAGGTTTTAAGTTCTAGACATCGATCAACCCTAGAGTTGATTCACCCTTTTTCCCCCAACCTAATTGTCTATGGGAAACTACTCACTAAGCATATTGAAATTCAAAGCAATTAGATTAAAAGAAAGCATAAACATAAACAAAGGCAAGAGAGTAAAGGGTTCAAGAAAATCTTATTGATGACGAAGACTACAAAGGTGGCCAAGAAGCAATCACCAAGAATCTCCAATGTCAAAAACCAAAACAAAACAAAACGATGAAGAAAAAGAAAAACAAAAACAAAAGATAGAATTCGTTTCTCTAAACATAGAAAAGCCCTAATATATTATAAACCAAAGGAAAACCAATTTGGTTTAGGAATTGATTTTCCTTTTTACAAAACAAAACCAAAATCTAATTATTTTCGCAGCCTGTATCGGTCAAGTGAAACCGATACAGGCCGGTCGATACGAGCTGGTCGGTATATTTGCTTCGGCTTCTTTTCCTTCGTATCGGCCAGGCCAAGCCGATTCGACATGTCGATACAAGTGCTTTTCCTCTTTTTTCTCTGTACCGGCCACTCCAAACCGGTACAACATGTCGATATGCATCTTCAGGTCTTTTTCTCTTGTATCGGCCACTCCAAACCGATATGGTTGGCCGATACAAGCTTCGACAAACTTTATGTTTTCTATATCGGCCAATAGAAACCGATACAACATGCCGATGCAAGTGTATCTGCTTCTTTTTGGCTTAAATTCATCACTTTCGCCGTCTTTATGCTCCAAAACCTGAAATACACGAAACAAACCAATATGCAACCTATATGACACTAAATGCAGCCTAAATGAGTTAATTCTAATGCATAAACAAAGGTAGAATGTGTAAAATATGCAAGCTATCAACTCCCCCAAACTTATCCTTTGCTTGTCCTCAAGTAAGAAAATTCGCATCAAAGTTCGAGAAAGTGCAGAGGCGGGGACCTCAGAACCAAAAGCAACGTGGGATGTGTAATGAACAAGTATCCTAAACATAGTACCCTCTCGCAACCGAACTAGTTCTACCTATTTCTATCTACCTTTAACTCCGTCTAAATCCGCTATTATTACCAAAAGTATGTGATCCACTTGTCTAGTCTAAACACCTTTCACATTCAATTAAACACAATCAAGCATGAAACATGATTAAAAATTTCCAAAAGTTTTTCTATTTGTCTAAGTAAGAACGGGATTTCGAATCAAACAAGGAGGCTAACACTCAGGCATGTGGTTAGTTGTAGCGCGATTTCTCTCGGGGAGTGAAAGGGTTAAACAAAACCAAGAAAGACAAGAAGCAACTGATGCATACAAGTCCGGACATCCATCCCTTCTCAAGACTATCCACTAACCATCGTCTTTCTTTTAAAGATTTAAACACTTAAACATCGAGTTTCTTTTCTTTTCTTAACTACCTTAGGGGATTTTCTTTTGGCTAAGTTTCTTTTATTTTCCTTTCTTTTTTTCTTTTCGATTTTTCTCTCTTTTTTTTTTTCCTTTTTTTTTTTACTTAGCCATTCTTTTACCCCCTAGGTGTTTTACAATTACTCGTGTTTATTTTCTTATTTTTCAAAACTCAAAGACGTGTCTCACCTAACCATTATTCCCTTCTAAATCACTAGTCCAAGAAAAACTAGCCCAATGGATGTCCTTTCTTGTCGCTCCCTATACTTTCAAGTTTTTGGGAAACCAAACAATCACTAAATGAAAAGAATTCTCACAAGTGTTTGGGTTTAGGTGTAGGGGGTGAGAGGGGAATCATCCTTATAATGAGAATGACCGGATTGCGCTTAAAGTGTTTCGGTTTAGGAAGCCACAATCCGTAGAAATCACAAAGTCATAGAAATTCTCTTGAAAACTATCAATCATGCTAATTAAAAGTCAATTTTAAGTTCAGATAATTTTTCGAAGGTGACTTAGAACTACCAAGCTTCATAACCACACAATTGGCTTTTTAAACATCAATGTCTAGAGTTGCGGTTTTAAGATTTTCAGCGAGTTCTAATTCGTTTACGGAAGATACTACACCTAAGATACTGTTCAAAACACAAAGTGCGTCGCTTTACAAGGTTAACATCATCATAGATCCCCTATGCATATGCTCTAAATGCCATGAACTAATCCTATATGCAGATTTTTTTTTTTTTTTTTTTTTTTTTTTTTATGAATGCTAATATGCGAAAACTAATATGACTACTCCCCCAAACTTAAATCACACGGTCTCCGTGTGAAACAAGCATTGGAGAAGGTTCCTAAATGTATGTATGAATGACTCTAATGTGAAAAACTAATGCGTATGCACATGGTTCGGGTGTTACCTCGGTAGTACTAACACGACGAGTCGACGTCGTCCGTATCGGTCTCGACGGACCGATACTCTTGCCCGATATCGGTCCAAGCAACCGATATAACAGGTCGATACCCCTTTCGGAATTCGTTTTCCTACTTCGTTTTCACCTGAAACCATCAAACACGACATAAACTCTAAGTAAATTATCATCTAAATGCAAACTAAAATTGTATATACAAGGATAGACATGGGACTTCCTCCCAAGTGAGCTTGTTTATAGTCTCTTAGCTTGACTTTACCCCCTTATTTTTAGGCGACATTGGGGATTGAAAGAGATGTCGAATCTCCTTCGATGATAACTTTGTGGTCCAGGGGCGGCTTGAGTTTTACTCCTTTCACACCAAACTCGCCTCCATCTTTGTGTTTGCCTTTATCCGAGTCGCAGCGAGCACTCCTTGCTTCTTTCTTGAAAGCTTTCTTCAAAGATTTAACCTCGTTGATTAACTTTCTAACACTACAAGAATGCAGGCGATTTCCGACCGTAGTTGTGGTCGGAAATCGGTCGGAAATGTCTATTTCCGACGGATTTCCGACCAAAATTGCGTCGTCGGTTTCAGATGGTCGGAAACCGGTTTTGGTCGGAAAGTGGTCGGAAATTTCCGACCATAATTGTGGTCGGAAATTTCCGACCACTCTCCTACCAAAATGTGGTCGGAAATTTCCGACCACTATCCTACGGAAATGTGGTCGGAAATTTCCGACCAAATTCCGACCACATTTTCCGACCAAATTCCGACCACATTTTCCGACCACATTTCCGACCACATATCCGTAGGATTTCCACCGGAAATTAATTTATTTTAAAAAAAATTAAATTAAATTTCCTACGGATTTCCGACAAATATCCGACGGAAATAAATAAATTTTAAAAAAAATTAAATTACATTTCCGACGGTATTCCGACGGAAACAAATAATTGTTTTTAAAAAAATATATTAAATTTCCGACGGAAATCCGACGGAAATAAATATTACATTTCCGACGGATTTCCGACGGAAATGAATATTTTTTTAAAAAAATAAATAAATATTTCCGACGGATTTCCGACGGAAGTAAATTTTATAATAAAAAAAAATTTATTAAAAATACGAATATTAAAAAAAAATTACAAAAAACTAAAATTAAAAAAAACGAAAATTAAAAAAAATTACAAAAAAGAGAAAAAAAACAAATAATGAAAATAAAAACTAAATTCCTGTTCCCGACCCCGAACCAGATCCTGGAGGATAATCAGGGAAACGGTTCATCAAATACTCATTCATCTTCTGGATTTGAGCGCTTGTTTCTTGCCGGATCTTCTCAATTGCTTCATCTTTTTCTTTATTCGCATTTCGAAGCGCATCTTTCAGCTCAGAGATCTCGAGAAGAAGCGATGGATCGGTGTTTGGTACGTAAGGCAAAGACGTCTCTTGGGATTCGGGAAGGGTCCCTAAACCGTAAGGTTTACCTCGATACATAGGAGTCTCCTACGATCGGAAATTTAAATTATTAATATAATTATATTTTTTTAAAAAAACTATTTAAATATAAAATATTACCTCGAGAACCAACCGGTTTATTTCCGAATTGGTTAGGGTGTTGGAACCGGTTGATTCGTCGGAAGATTGAGTTAACCGGGTGACTTTCGTTTGCACCCGTTCGACGACGTTACGAACCTTTGGTATAATTTCACCCGTCTTTTTGTTGGTATGGGTGGTCTCCATAACCTTCAACCAATGAGGTTCGTGACCACCCTCTCGGACTCTCTATTACGGAATTAAAATTTAAATGTTAGTATGATTAATCATAATTATTATAATTTGTATATATTTAGTTGGTTTAAAATATACCATGACATCCGAGATTTGTTCGAAAGTGTTTGCGCCGGCATTGTGAGTTGGAGGCGCCTTCTCGATGGACCCGTCCCCACCTCTCGCGGTTTGTGGCGTTTCGCTTGGCTTTTTTTCCGGCCGCTTCCGTCGTCCAATAGTTTTTAAACCCGTCCCAAACAGAAGGGTTTAGGAACGAAGGTTTTTCCCCACCCAAACGCCATTTTTCCTTCCACTCGAACATATGATTCGAGTAGGAAGTCGCACAAGCCTTGTCAAATTCTTCTTGAATTTGACTAGTGAGTTGTGGTTCCCAATTAAACTCTTGCTGGAAATTTAAAGTTTATAAATAAATTTCATAAGTTTTTTTTATTTATTTAATAATTTTTTGAGTAAATAAAAAAATTTATTTACTAACCGCAAAAGAACGGAACCACATTTCCCGAAGTTCGGCTGGGAAATCTCGGTATTTTGGATACGGAGCGGGTAACATTCCGTGGATGCATTTAAGAATAGCTTTTGGGATTTTTCCCTCATGTCTAAACCTTAAATTATTTTATAACTAATAATTAATATTTTTAGGTATTATTTTTTTGTAAATTTAAATGTTTGTAAATATTTACCAAGTGACTCGGTTACTCGGGAATGGCTTCAAAGTTGGGATCGAGCCGAATCGGTCTCTCCCGTCCTCCCCGCTGGACCAAATCTTCAACGGACATTCTCACGGATTGTGAGGATCCAATACCATCATTAGACCTAATTAAAAACATATAAAAAAAACAAATTAGTATTAATTAAAAAAACAAATATAAATAATATTTAAAAAAAATGATTTATAAGAAGAAAAAAATTACATTTTTTGGAGAGATTTGGAGAGATTTTGTAGAAATTTCGGAAGTGTTTTTTTTTAGAGAGATGTAGAGAGATGTTGTTTGAGTTGTGAAAAAATGAAAGGGGAAGGGGGGTATATATACGAAAATTTCCGACCGAAATTTCGGTCGGAAATCGGTAGGAAAGTGAAAAATTGACCGCCAAAGTGAAAAATTTGGCGGAAAAAGAGCGGTCAAAATTCATTGTGGTCGGAAATCGGTAGGAATTTCCGACCGAATTCCGACCACAATTAAATTTTAATATAATTAAGTATTGTGGTCGGAAATCGGTCGGAATTTCCTACCGATTTCCGACCACAATGAATTTTGACCGCCAAACTGAAAAAAACTTGGCGAAAAAAAGAGCGCTCAAAATTATTGTGGTCGGAAATCGGTAGGAATTTCCGACCGATTTCCGACCACAATACTTAATTATATTAAAATTTAATTGTGGTCGGAATTCGGTCGGAAATTCCTACCGATTTCCGACCACAATAATTAATTATTTTAATTATTTAATTGTGGTCGGAAATTGGTAGGAAATTCCTACCAATTTCCGACCACAATAATTTAATTATTTTAAAATTTAATTTCCTACCATGCGAACACTTAGCAGTTTCGGGTAAATTTCAAGAAGTACGGTCGAATAAAAACGTATTTCGAATAGGTTTAATGGAGTGTTTATATAAGATTTCTTGAACATAACAATATATAAGTATAATATGTTTCACGTTTTCAAATGTTTTTATGAAAATACCAAAATTTTGAAAAAACATATGAAAGTTACATAACTAACTTGTAATGAAACATATATTTATAAAAATTAAAACTATTTTGCATTTTATGATCATTTTAGACATTTTGTAGAGTTTATTTTATTTCTAAAACGTATTATATAAAGGTATTTCATTGATTCGACAAAAAAAAACATCATTTTGAAATGAAACCCTATAATGGTCGGAATTCGGTCGAAACTGATAAGTGATCGCATTGATTAAATGACATGCATTTAAATTTTTATATAATTAATTAATTGTGGTCTGAAATTGGTCGGAAATTCCTACCGATTTCCGACCACAATTAATTAATTATATAAAAATTTAAATGTGGTCGGAATTCGGTAGGAATTTCCGACCGAATTCCGACGGAAAATGCATGTCATTTTATCATCCGAACACTTAGCAGCTTTCGGATAAATTTCAAGAACTACGGTCGGAAATCGGTAGGAATTTCCGACCGATTTCCGACCGAAGTTCGTGATTTAGTGTATATTTAGTGTTTCGCATAAAAACGAATTTCGAATAGGTTTAATGGAGTGTTTATATAAGATTTCTTGAACATAACAATATATAAGTATAATATGTTTCACGTTTTCAAATATTTTTATGAAAATACCAAAATTTTGAAAAAACATATGAAAGTTACTTAACTAAGTTGTAATGAAACATATATTTATAAAAATTAAAACTATTTTGCATTTTATGATCATTTTAGACATTTCTAGAGTTTATTTTTTTACTAAAACGTATTGTATAAAGGTATTTCATTGATTCGACAAAAAAAAACATCATTTTGAAATGAAACCCTATAACGGTCGGAATTCGGTCGGAAATTTCCTACCGAATTCCGACCACATATCAAAAAACGGTAGGAATTCGGTCGGAAATTTCCTACCGAATTCCGACCGAATTTGGGGTTTCGATTTAGTACGAGGTAATTTAGTTTTGGCGGCTATCGACGGAATTCCGACCGATTTCCGACCGTTTTTTTAAAAATTTTAAAAAAAAAAATTAATTTTGTACGAGGTAATCGAGTTGGTACGAGGTAATCGAGTTTCGACCGATTTCCGACCGAATTCCGACCGCAATGTAAAAAAATAAAAAAAAAATTTAAAAATTTGAAAACGTGTAAAATTTTTGAAAACTCGTTGAAAACTCTTTTCAAAAACTCTTTTCACTTAAAACTCTTTGAAAAAGTGTAAAATTTTTGAAAACTCGTTGAAAACTATTTAATTGAAAAGTCTTTGAAAACTCTTTCAAAAAGTGTAAAAGAATTTAAAACTCTTTGAAAACTTTTTTTAAAACTCTTTGAAAACTCTTTGAAAAATTGTATAATATTTGAAAATTCGTTGAAAACTATTTGATAAATATAATCTTTGAAAACTCTTTGAAAAAGTGTTAAAGAATTTAAAACTCTTTAAAAAACTTGTTGAAAACTTATTGTAAAATCTTTAAAAACTATTTCAAAACTCTTAATTTGAAAACTCTTTGAAAAGTGTTTTAAAAATATTTTCAAAAAATTTGAACTTTTTTTGAAACATTTCATTCGGATTCGGTTGAGTCTTCGGTGGCGAATCGGATCCCTCCTCAAATTCTCCAACCTCTTCTTCGGACTCTTCATGTACAACAAAATCAGCATCTTCTCGTTAAATCTACAACCAAATCCACTTGTAATGAAACATCCACTTCTCCCAAATGCCCAACTCGTTGTCGCTTGCAAAGGAGGATCGACCTCCGAAGAACTACCATGAACTCTTCCCCTCGGGTTTATTTCTCGTAACAACTATCCAAGGATCCCGTCTCGCTGTGTGGTCGCGGATAAGTCATGTATGATACTTGGTTGGCCTGCGATCCAAGAATGAACGGATAATATTTTTGTAACCTCCTCCGAGAATGTATTGTAGTAACACCAAACTCGTCCGTACGTACACCATGTCCCGCAACGGGGCTATACCAATCACAATATAACGTAACACATCTTAGATCGAGCATCCCGCTATAATGCACTTCTAATATCTCATGTAATACCCCGTAGTAAACCAAATCTCCGGCTACCGCCGACACCCCATGGTTTGCCGTCGACCTTGAATTTCCCTCACGAAATATTTTAAAAGCGTATCCACGCGTGCGATACATCGGGTGTGAAACGAGCAATATATTGTGGACCGTTCACCACCTCTTCTAACCATGTTGGAATTAACTCTCCTTCGCGCCGCCCGCCGTATACATATAACTTTAACCATTCTGCAAATTCTCTTTCTTTGACTTCATTTAATTCATCGTCCGTTGCTTCCGAATGTTCAAATCGTTTTTGCGCCATGTAAATCTCCTCGTACGGCACCAAATCTTCGCAGCTTGGTCAAAATATACATGTGCACATTAGCATGCTCAACCTCGCCGAGTCTTCGCCTTTTACCCTTTCCACTTAAACGCCCAACCCGTCTAAAAAGTTCTGGTACATATACAGGATAACAAGCATGCACTCCTCCATCATCATGTCGTTTTTGTTTTCCACTCTTTGTTTGGGTTTGTGGTGGAAAGTAGTACCCGACTAAGTTAGATCTCTCTTCGTTTATGCTTTGGGCAATAATTGAACCTTCAACCCTCGCTAAATTCTTCACTTTTTTCTTCAAATGGTACATGTATCGCTCGAAAGGATACATCCACCGATATTGAACAGGACCACCGAGTTCTACTTCCCGAGGCAAGTGAATTGGCAAATGTTCCATAACGTCGAAGAAAGAAGGCGGAAATATCTTCTCTAGGTTGCACAATATCACAGGGATCTTCTCGTCAAGATTTCGGATTTCTTCGGCGGAAAGGGATCTCGCAGAAATGTCTCTCGAAAAAAGCTCCTATTCCCGCAATCGCTTCATGGACTTTTTGCGGAAGAAGCCCGTCGAATGCAAATGGAAGAATACGTTGCATAACAACATGACAATCATGACTCTTCATCCCCGAAAACTTACCTTCTCCACGATCAACACAGCTTTCTAAGGTTAGAAGAGTAACCATCCGGAAACTTAACACCGTCCATTATCCAGCTAAAGAATTCATGCTTTGTCGAAGCGTTTAACCGAAAAGCGAGGTTGGGGATATCTTCCTTGACTGGTGACATGAAGTTCCTTCCGAGAACAAATAGTCGGCAAGTCTAATCTGGACTTCAAGTTGTCTTTCGTCTTCCCTTTCACGTTCATAATGGTGAACATGATGTTGTCAAAGAAGTTCTTCTCGATGTGCATAACATCTAGGTTGTGCCGAAGTAAATGATCCTTCCAATAAGGCAAATCCCAAAATATGCTCTTTTTGTGCCAGCTTATGATGTTCACCATATCCATCCACAACTTGATGTCCGTTACCACCACAACGTACTCGTCTTCTCAGCCTCCAAAATCTCTAAGTTGAGTTAGTATATGTTCACCGCTTACTTCTTCGGGAGGTCCTTCATAGATTTTCTTCTTCTTCGTAAACAAAGTAGTGCTCCGACGGTATGGATGATCGTTTGGTAAAAATCGTCGATGACAATCAAACCAACATGATTTACGTCCGTTCTTCAATTGGAAAGCATCGGTGTTATCTTGACAATAAGGACAAGATAACCGTCCATGTGTGGTCCATCCAGATAACATACCATATGCCGGAAAATCGCTAATAATCCACATTAGTATCGCTCGCATCATGAAGTTTTGTTGCATTGATATGTCGTACGTTTCAACTCCACTCTCCCATAACATCTTCAACTCATGTATCAACGGCTGCATAAATATGTCTAGTGCTCTCTTCGGATGCTCCGGCCCGGGAACAAGAATAGATAGGAACAAAAACTCCCTAACCATGCACAATGACGGAGGCAGGTTGTAAGGCGTGACGATCACCGGCCATAAAGAATATTGTCTCCCATGTTTCCCAAAAGGGTTGAAACCATCAGTACTTAATCCCAAATACACATTGCGACTCTCACTTGCGAAACTAGGATACACATTTTGAAAATGTTTCCATGCTTGAGCATCTGAAGGATGTGCTATCTCTCCATTTAACATCTCATGTTCCGCATGCCATCTCATCGAACTTGCTGTGCGCTCCGACCGATATAACCTCTTCAGCCTATCTGTTAATGGCAAATACCACATTCTCTTATAAGGTATGGACACTCTTCCACCAGTTTCTTTATATCGTGGTTTCTTACAGAACCGGCATGCCGAGCGGTTTTCATCTCTTCTCCAATATAACATACAGTTATCGACGCACACATCGATAATCTGATACGGTAATCCTAGACCGGATACCAACTTCTCGATTTCATAATACGTCCCCGGTGCCATATTATCTTCGGGCAAAATGTCTTTGATCGGACCGGCCCACGCATCCACACAATCTTCCGAAAGATTGTAATCCGTTTTGATAGACATCATTCTTGTCGCAACTGAAAGAGGTGAATGACCTTCTCTACACCCACCATATAACGGGTTCTTAGCGGCATCCAACATGTCAAAGAATTTCTGCGCTTCCACATTTGGCTCCTCCAATGTAGGCTCATGATGATCTCCAACAAACGACGGCATAGTTTCGCGAAAAATATCATTTACCATTTGCACGGTCCTATCTACGGATATAGGTTCTTCTACCGGAGGGACAACTAAATTATTATCATAATATTGTACATTACTACTACTAGGATAATTTACCATCAAATCATTTTCCCCATGAGAATACCATATTTTATACCCCGGCGTAAAACCAACATTATATAAATGCTTCCATACTACTTTTACCAAAACATTTCTACGATTATCGCAATTTTTACAAGGACAATACATTTTACCTCGTTGCTACGGTTCTTTCTTGAATTGCGGCAAACTCCATAAATTGTTTAAGCCCCTCCGCAAATTCTTCCGAAAGTAATCCCGTCGCCGGATCTTTATGATTTCCATCCATCCACGATCTAAAATAACTCATTATAATAATTTTTATTGAATTTTGTGGTAAATGGAGATTGATAAGAGAAATTGTTAATTTGTATTGAATTTTGTGGTAAATGGAGATTGATAAGAGAAATTATGAGAAAGAAGAAGTGAGGGTGTGATATATATAAGAAAAATTTCCTACCGATTTCCGACCGATTTCCTACCACAATTGATCCGTTGCACAACGGTAACGAAACGTTCAAATATCGGTCGGAAATCGGTCGGAAAAGTTTTCCGTCGGAAATTGGTCGGAAATTGGTAGGAATTTTCTACCAATTTCCTACCAATTTCCGACCAATTAGTTTTCCGACCAATTTCCGACCGATATTTGAACGTTTCGTTACCGTTGTGCAACGGATCAATTGTGGTAGGAAATCGGTCGGAAATCGGTAGGAAATTTTCGACGGATTTCCGACCGAAATAAATTCCGACGGAAATCCGACCGATTTCCTATCAAATTCCGACCAAATATTTGTGTCGGAATTTGGTCGGAAATTTCCGACCGATTTCCGACCAATATCCATGTAGTCGGAAATCGGTCGGAAAGTGGTCGGAAATTTCCGACCACATTTTTACGGTCGGAAATGTGGTAGGAAATTACCCTGTTTTCTTGTAGTGTAATGACGCGGTTTTGAGACATGTTCCAATGCACCTTTCTGAACTTCCTAGGAGGGGATTGGTGTTCCACTTTTGGATCTTTGGGTTTGCTCCTTGCATCATCACTAGACTTACCATTGCTAGCATCTTTTTCCACTCCAATCACCAAAGCTTCACAAGGGACCATCTCCGTAGGCTTCTTGACTACATCGTTGATGTTGTACCGCTGAACAAGGTCCTTCCCAAGGTGCAAATCTATCTTACCAACCTTCACATCTATGACGGCTCCAGCGGTTGCCAAGAAAGGTCTTCCAAAGATGAGTGGATTATTAAGCTCTTTGTCTATCTCCAAGACGACAAAATCTGTTGGAATGAAAACGTCCCCCAATTTTACCGGAATATATTCCAAGATTCCGACGGGTACCTTCACGGATCTATCGGCCAGCACCAAAGAGATCTTAGTAGGTTGGAAAGAAGAAAGACCAAGTTGTTTAGCCACAGACGAAGGCATAACGTTGACACTAGCCCCTAAATCGCATAGGCACTTTTCGAAGACCAAAGGACCAAGAGTGCAAGGCAAAGTAAAACTCCCTGGATCGCCAAGTTTCTTAGGAGAATGATCCTTCTGAATGATCGCGCTGCACTCTTGTGAAAGCTTCACCGTGTCTTCCAAGTTTTTGGACTTGTTTTTGATGGTGTCTTTCAAGGATTTGGTGGAGTGAGGGACTTGTTTGAAAGCGTCAACAAGAGGCATGGGAGTTTGCACCTCGTTTATTTGCTTCTCGAGTTTAGCTCTAATATACTCCTTCAAGAGATGCATCTTGGCTCGACCTGGAAAAGGTGGCTTATCTTTATAAGGAGATGTCACATACACCAGCTTTTTCGGCTCGTCGGTTTTCTTCTTTTTCTCGGATATCTCCTCGGTATCGGCCATGTGTTTGGCCGATATTGGTGGTAGATATCGGTCAGCTGAAACCGATACGTCTGGCCGATACGAGTCCCCTGTCTCCTTCTCAAGTGCATCGGCCTTGTTTCCAGCCGGTATAGGTGGTCGGTATCGGCCTGTTGTGGCCGATACGTTTGGCCGATACGAGTGTCCTGTATCTCTCTCGTTACCGTTTGTGGTGTTTTCGTTGTCTAGGACTGTGGTCTCTGTGTCGTGTGACTGTTCCACCTCCCCGACCTGATTCGCATTGTCCTCAATGAGATCGCGTGCAAGAATTTGTGTACCACTACGAAGTTCTATTGAGTTGACATACTCTCTAGGATTGGCTTCAGGTTTACCCGGGAGTTGGCCCATTGGTCGCTTGGAAGCCGAAGTAATTTGAGCCACTTGATTATCCAAGGCTTTCAAGTGAGTACTCAAGGTTTCAAACTTGGCGTTGAGATCATGGTAAGAGTTGTCAACCTTTGCTTGAATTTCTTTCTTGAACGTGCTGAACTCCATGTGACTTCGGGTTTGGCCGTCTAGAATCTGTTTTAGCATCTGAGTGGTTTGATCACCTTGGGGAGCTGGTGATGCGGCCACTCCTTGAACAGCAGAAGGGTTGTTGTAACCTGGAGGACGATTGGGTGGTTGTCTCGGTACGTATCCTCCTTGGTTGTATTGAGGTTTACCTTGGTAACCTCCTTGTTGCGCATGGGGATAGACCTGGTATTGGGGGTTGGCTACGTTGTTGTTTCGGTAGGAGAGGTTTGGGTGTTGAGAATAGTTGTTGAAACGCCAATCATTCTGATTTCCCATGTAGTTGATCTCCTCCTGATTTCCCTCGTTTGGGGGTAATTGTTCATCTCCGCTTCCAACGTAGTTAATCCCCACTTGGTTAGACATGAGTAACTTATCCAGCCTTCTCATTCACCGCCTTTATCTCTCTCTTAAATTGCTCATCGTTCCCCGAGCCGCGGATGGTGCGATCATAATCTTCTCCGTAGTTGCTATCGCTTAGGGCGTAGTTCTCCACCAAAAGCTGTCCATCGGCTTCCGTCTTCCCAAGGAAGTTTCCTTGGCTAGCTGAATCAAGAAGCATTCTGAACTTCGGTTTTAGGCCGCGATAGAACGTGCTGAGTAGGCTCTCTCCCGTGAAACCGTGGTGCGGGCATCTCACCGTGTAACCCTTGAATCGTTCCCAAGATTCGCTGAACGTTTCTTGGTCTTTTTGTGCGAAAGCTGAGATCTCGTTTCGCAGCTTTGATGTCCTCACCACCGAGAAGAACTTTGTGAGAAAAGCCGTCTTACATGCCTCCCAAGTCTGTATGGCGTCCTTCACAAGGTTTTTCTGCCATATGTGTGCTTTGTCCCCGAGTGAGAAGGGGAACAAACGCAACTTAAACATGTCCTCATTGACACCATTGATCTTCACCGTGTCGCATAGCATGTAAAATTGGTGAAGGTGATCAATGGGGTCTTCACTAGGCAGCCCATAGAACTTGTTGCTGGACACCATATTGATGAGACTAGACTTGATCTCAAAGTTGTTGTTGACGATGGCTGGTGGTATGATGCCACTACGGTTGGTGATGTTTGATGGCACATCGGCTTCCCCGATCGCGCGTGCGGTGTTGTTTGCCATCTCCGTTTCCGAGTCTGAAGCGTCGAGTGCGGGTGGTTCGGAGTCGGAGTGGTGATCCAGTCTCTTTTCCTTAGAGATGGCTCGTTCGTGTGCTTTGATGTCGGCGTAGAAGAGCAAGCTATCACTTTGTCCGTGACTTCTTCTTTGCATACACCTGAGAGCACGAAAAACCACAAAAGAAAAGAAAAGATTAGTATCCGGTAACTAAAACTTAGTCCCAAGTAATTCCAAAACTCTAATATTTAATCGAGTTCCTGAATCGGCAACGGCGCCAATTTGATAAACGAGATTTTACCCCGTTTAATCGAATGTCTCAATTGTAGTACTTGAGGTCAATCCGAATCAGGAGCAATTAAATTACTAAAGTTTGCAAGGAATCAATCTTAATCTAAGCAATTTAAAAGATGGTTTGTTTTGAGTTTTGTAACTATGTAACGAGCAACGAAAACGAAATTAAAGAGTTTTAAAGATTCAAATTAAAAAGCTAAACAACCAGGTCAGGGTACTTTAACGGGTTCATCAACTTTCAGGTTTTTCGATGTTTTTTATAAAAGTACTTTAAGGTTTTGAAAACGATTTTAGATCAATCCACTCTCGTGACAGAGATCCTTTTCCTAACAAGTAAACTAAAACAATATCTTGGATAGTTTAAATTTTAGATGGTGTCTTTCAAGGATTTGGTGGAGTGAGGGACTTGCTTGAAAGCGTCAACAAGAGGCATGGGAGTTTGCACCTCGTTTATTTGCTTCTCGAGTTTAGCTCTAATATACTCCTTCAAGAGATGCATCTTGGCTCGACCTGGAAAAGGTGGCTTATCTTTATAAGGAGATGTCACATACACCAGCTTTTTCGGCTCGTCGGTTTTCTTCTTTTTCTCGGATATCTCCTCGGTATCGGCCATGTGTTTGGCCGATATTGGTGGTAGATATCGGTCAGCTGAAACCGATACGTCTGGCCGATACAATATCTTGGATAGTTTAAATTTTAGAAAACATTAAAGTTCAAATCAATTCAACCACTAAACTTATTAACACAGATCTCTCGGTTAAGCTAGGTTTAGTTCTAGGGTAATTGTTCGAGAATCCTCACGGACCTCTCGACTCGTGAAGTTTCCTGGGTTCTATCAATTGATTGATCAGGTCAATTAAAGCATTAAGATTGTTACACTAGATTAAAGTTTTATCAGGTTTTAAGTTCTAGACATCGATCAACCCTAGAGTTGATTCACCCTTTTTCCCCCAACCTAATTGTCTATGGGAAACTACTCACTAAGCATATTGAAATTCAAATCAATTAGATTAAAAGAAAGCATAAACATAAACAAAGGCAAGAGAGTAAAGGGTTCAAGAAAATCTTATTGATGACGAAGACTACAAAGGTGGCCAAGAAGCAATCACCAAGAATCTCCAATGTCAAAAACCAAAACAAAACAAAACGATGAAGAAAAAGAAAAACAAAAACAAAAGATAGAATTCGTTTCTCTAAACATAGAAAAGCCCTAATATATTATAAACCAAAGGAAAACCAATTTGGTTTAGGAATTGATTTTCCTTTTTACAAAACAAAACCAAAATCTAATTATTTTCGCAGCCTGTATCGGTCAAGTGAAACCGATACAGGCCGGTCGATACGAGCTGGTCGGTATATTTGCTTCGGCTTCTTTTCCTTCGTATCGGCCAGGCCAAGCCGATTCGACATGTCGATACAAGTGTTTTTCCCCTTTTTTCTCTGTACCGGCCACAGCATGTCGATATGCATCTTCAGGTCTTTTTCTCTTGTATCGGCCACTCCAAACCGATATGGTTGGCCGATACAAGCTTCGGCAAACTTTATGTTTTCTATATCGGCCAATAGAAACCGATACAACATGCCGATGCAAGTGTATCTGCTTCTTTTTGGCTTAAATTCATCACTTTCGCCGTCTTTATGCTCCAAAACCTGAAATACACGAAACAAACCAATATGCAACCTATATGACACTAAATGCAGCCTAAATGAGTTAATTCTAATGCATAAACAAAGGTAGAATGTGTAAAATATGCAAGCTATCAATATGGTTGAACTCCGAAAGTTAAATACTTTGTCAACGGACGCGAGTATAGTTTGACTTACTATCTAACTGATGGTATTTATCATAAATGTGCATCATTTATCCAATCCATTACACTTCCTCAAGATCCGAAAACATCGTTGTTCGCAACATATCAAGAAGCTGTTCGAAAAGATGTGGAAAGGGCCTTCGGAGTCTTGCAAGCTCGATTTGCCATCGTCAAAAACCCAGCACTTTTTGGGATAAGGAAAAAATTGGAAAAATAATGAAAGCATGCATCATACTCCACAACATGATAGTTGAAGACGAACGAGATAGATACACTCATTGGGATTATTCAGAATTCACTCAAAGAGACGACATGAATGCTTCTGTGGATTTTACGTTTTCAACGGATATGCCTTCGAATGTCACCAATGAGATGGCCAACCGGTATCAACTAAAGGATAAAACCAAACACGAACAACTAAAAGCGGTTTTGGTCGAGCATATTTGGCAAAATTTTCGAACATAAACTTAATTTCCATTGTTATATATTTTTACATCATGTATTTTTTCAAAAATATTTTTAAAAAATTATGAATTAAGATCCCTACCTTAAGATCCACCATTGGACGGTGAAAACAATAAATACCTCAAAAATTTCTTAAAAGTATAATGTTATAAAAAATACTATTAAAATAATAACTAAGATATTTTGTTGGGTATCACCATTGGAGATGGTCTAACATGGTCTAAGTTTGGAGATCATAACTTAAAAAAAGATAAGCAAGTGAGTAATTGTCTTGGTCGACAATAAATTTCCATGTGTTATTCTAAACTTTCAACTTATAATCCTATCCACAATGGGATGGTCTTTTACTTTTCATAAATCCTAAGAGTTCATCTACATAGTGAATATTCTCATCCATGTTCCCAAACAAACCTTTCACCAGCCTCACCTTTTCTCTTCTCAACTCTCCTTCACTACCAATCATAGCCAATCTAACCGAATCCGCCACCGAGTCCGAACCAAACGAACCGTCTCTCTCATTTCTCGGAATCTCAACGCCGATCCCTTTCCCACGCAACAACCTCGTATTAAGCCCTTGCTCGTTCAATACCGGTAAGAAAATCGGAACTCTACCAAAACCTAACCCTTCGACCACCGAGTTCCATCCACAATGAGTCAAGAACCCTCCCACGGACTCGTGACTAAGTATCTTCACTTGTGGAACCCAACCAACATGAACCATTCCTCTTCCTTTGACTCTTTCTTCGAACCCTTCTGGAACCAATGGTTCAGAACGGGCCGGTTCGTTCTTTAGAACCCAAAAGAAAGGAACTTCCGATTTCTCTAAACCAAAAGCTAGCTCATCGAGTTCCTCTTGTCGAAGACTCGCTTCGGTGCCTAGACTAACGTAAACCACCGAGTTAACTCGTTGGTTATCTAGCCACTCTTTTATACGGTCCCACGTAGCGTCCTCGTCGTCCACGTCATCATTACTAAACGGAGGGAGAAACCCGGTAGGAAAAACCGGTTTTTTATACAAATCGTTTAATAAACCGAACCAATCCGGTTCAAATTCTAAACAACTACGTACAAAAACCGCATCGCTTTCTCTAATCGAATAACCGAACCGGACCGAATCAGAGACACCGGTTAAATCTTCCTCTGTTTTCTCAACATACCTAGCGACTTCATGGTAACGAAACACGACCTCCGATTCGAAAGGTATCCACGGCGGGACCACCGTGAAATCTTCCGGCGAAGATCTAACCTCATCTATAAGAGAAGACGGTGGTCCCATGAAACAGAGAGTTGAAGCGTTAAAGAGGCTAAAGAAAGCTTTAGAGACACCGAGCTTCGTCGCGATACAAGGAAGCCAATGTGAAGCATAGTCATATATGATCCAATCCAATGATGAAGAATTTTCAAGAAACTCTGTTAATGGTTTCTGAAGAAGATCGAAAGCGGATTTGAGAGACTGTTGTTTGATGTAAGAAACGTCCATGGATGATTCTGATGAAAGTGGTAAGCCATTGAAAGGTGGGAGAGGGATAGAGATGAAATTTATGGAGGAAGAAAGGTTTGGTGGTATTTTTGGAAGTCTTTTGATGTTTCTTGGTGTAGATATGAAAGAAATCTTGTGACCCTTTTGTGCAAGAAGCTTGGAGATGTTTAGAAAAGGAAGAAGATGTCCCATAGCTAACCATGGGAACATAGCTATGTGAAGAGGAGATTCTTCTTCTTGATTTTTCTTATCCATTGTTTTGTTGTTAGTCTCTGCATTTCCAATAATTTTTCTACTCATGAAAAGATTATATTAATAGAATTTTATTAAAACAATTATGCAAGTTGACGCCGCCGAAGAAAAGTAGTGCAAGTTGATTAAAGTCTACAAACATGTGGAGAAACATTATTGTTTTTTTTCTTAAACAAAAAAGAATTTGGGGGCTTAAGAGCATTGATTATTGCGGTATCTTAAGAGCAAATCCATTGGAGAAACTTTGGAAGATTTCTTAGATATTATTTTAAATGTATTTTGCAAAAATTTATACTCTTAAAAAATAGAATTATGTATTTATTGTTTGTACCGTTCAATGGTGGATATTAAGTTTGGGATCTTAAAATTTTTTTTTATTAAAACCTACAATGAAATTACAATAATCACTACACTAATCAATAACATAATCAATAATAATAAATCACTAATCTAAAGCTAAAAAATCACAAGTTAAAAACCATCAATCACTAGTTCTTATTACAAGTTAAGTGAATCGATCAAGAGTTAGCTTCAAAAAATACAACACAATAACTAGTTCTTATTACAAGTTAAGTGAATCGATCAAGAGTTAGCTTCAAAAAATACAACACAATAACTAATCTAAACCAAACATAATGTGGTTTAGAATTAACAAGCATCATCTATAAACACATATAAACCAAGCCTTAAGTCTACTTAATACTAATGGATTTACATTATAATAATACTAATGGCCTTTCAAACACAAAAACGTACAACTTGGCTTTCAAGGATCCTGAAACAAATTGTCATTTCAAGCACCTACAAAACAAATCAGAAATACCACAAAGCAAAACAGTACCTACAAAACAATATGAAAAATACATTTTTAGCTTAACTTTAAGTCAGAAATACCACTTAACTTTAGAGCACGAGAAAAATCAAATCAAAGATATATTTAGCTTAACTTTAAGTCACAAATACCACTTAACTTATGAGCAAAAGACAAATCAAAGCATGTCCTCCACTCACATCGTGTCTTCCTGCGAACAAGACATCAAACAAAAACATTAGAACACAAAAGCTTAACATTTAACCAAAACATAAGCAAATACAACATTACAACAAGACAACATTAGAACAGAAAAGCTTATCATGATCAGAAACAAAAACATAATTACAAGATTACAAGATCAGAAACAAAATCAGAAACAGAAATAGAAAAGCAAATCCAACATTACAAGCAGCATCTATAAACACATATAAAACCAAGCCTTAAGTCTACTTAATACTAATGGATTTACACTATAATATACATGTAATTAGGGGTTTAAACTCTTGAGAATACATACTAAAGTCACACTTAAAAGGCCTAAAGATTTCAACTTTATCCTCTTAATCTAACAAATCCTGAGATTTCAGTTTTTGATTCAAACAGATTCTGTAAAATTACATAAACCCATCTCTTGATTAGATATTTGAGAATACCAATCAAATCAAAATCAAGATTCACTTACAGCGATGACAAGAAGTAAACGAAGAGAGCTTCCTCTATGAGTCCAAAGGAGAATCTCGCGTTAGTTCTTTTAAAAGCTTCTCGAAGCTTCAGACCATTATCGGCTATGGAGCTTCTCATCCGTTGAAGCAAAGAAGACGAAGACGCATCACCGATTCTCGAATCATGAAATATAATCGAACCGATCGTAAGACAAAGCAAGGAGTATAGAGACTCTGAATCATCCTTCTTCTCCTTCACAGAGTCTGTTTTCGCGACGACCATTCATCGTCCCTCCGTTGAAGATTTCTCCGACATCATCGCCACCGACGATTACACGGCATAATTTCCCTGAAAAGTTTAAATCGCTCTCCTTGTCGCAGAGAAGAAAGGAGAAGAAGAAAAAAAACAAAATAAAAAATTAAACACCCAATAAAAGCGTGACGCGTATCGATCTTGCAGAGATCTTAAAAAGCTTAATATGGATCGATCTTCCCCTTTCTTGTATTAAAACATTTTTTTTGGGCCCAAATACAAAAAAATACACATAAGATACACTAAGGAAATCCCGATGGATTCGCTCTAAACGGGGATTTTAAGTTATGGGTTCCACAAATTTTTAAAAGACTACATCTTGTGTCTCTCTATTTGGGATCTGTTTTAAATTGTTTGCGGCTCCACTGAAACGTAGAGCTCATGATTGATGCATTTTTTAATTTTTTTTTAAATTAGAAAAAAAATAAAAAAAAATTATAAGAAACCGTAATTTAGGTTCTCCAATAACCATTCACCAATTTTTTTATTGATCTAAAACGTAAGTTTATAGGAAGTGACTTTTAATGGAAAATTTTTAAAAAACCCTAAAATATCAATTTTTTTACAGAAAAAACTTAAAGAAAATCGCGTTCCAAAATAACCCTAAACTTATGTTTTTAACATTTTAAACCCTATTGTTTTGTTATGTGCAAAATAATCCCACGTTCTAAAAGAGTCAAAAATTGTAACATGTATAAAACTCTCCTTTTTGTCAACGTGTATCAAATATTAAATCACATAAAAACAAAAAAATAGTAGTTTTATCTCTCTTCAATCTTCACCCTTTCTCTCTCTTCAATCTTCACTCTTCCTCTACGTCTTCTTTCCTTCATAAACTCTTTAGAATATATATATATATATAGTGAAAATGACCTAGAATAACCCACAAAAGTATGAAAATTGTCAGACTAACACGTTTCTTGAGGGGGTTAGTCTGGTTATTATAAAAACACATGAAATAAACATGGAGGGGTATTTTTCAAAAAAATATTTACGAGATTGTCATTTACAAAAATGCCATCAGTTAAAAAAAACATTTTGGTTTCTTCTCTATTTGCGGTTTCTGAAAAACTAAAATAATCTAACGAAAGGAGATGTTCTTAACCATTGGTCATATACTCATATTTGATGTAGATTTCCTTAACACAGATTAAATATTATTTTGAGTAATTCACAAAACTACACTTTTTCACTTCCTTTACAAAACTCTACCAAATTCAATTTTTCACATATTTACACCTTTTTAAAATTTTAAAAACTAGATTTACCCTTTAAAAATTATCAAAATTAAAATCTTTTCATTTGAGTTCGCTAATTAGTGTTTAGGGTATAGTATTAAAGGGATAGAATTGTGTGGATAGAGTTTATTTGAATTTAATTTTGAGTGTTTAGATGTAGTTTTGTGAAGTAATTTTGAAATGGTGTTGAATATTGTTTAAGATAATTTTGGTTTTTCTTGTTTAGAATAATATATGTTCTTTGTTTAAATTTCAACAATATTTAAAGTATGTTTTGAATATGTTTGTTTTGCTCAAATTACAATTACACATTTATTTCGGTTAAAATTTCCAAATATGTTTTTAATTGTTTTTAATTTTATGTATGTTTCATATTTGTAATTTCAAATGTGGAAATCTCATTCTATATCTATAATAAAAAATTTGTAAACTTACTAGTGTCTACTAACGGATACATGAAAACTTCAAAGGATTATAAAGTTAATAAAAAAACAAAAATAAATAAATAAAATGTTTAGACACCAACACAAAATCTAACCAATGGAGATACATTTACCATTAATGTAAATTTCTTTAACACAACTTAATATTTAAATATTATTTTAATGCAAATATCTTTATTACCTTTGTAAAATGTCTTTATATATTTTTGTTGTCTAACAACTTTCACATATAGCCTTTTGGGCAATTCTTATAAATACTATTAAAAAAAGTTTTTTTAGTATAATTAACACAATTTTTCAAAAGTTTTATAAGTACTATTAAAAAGTTTTTTTCTCATAAATATCACAAATATTAAATTTTCAAAATCACACTCAAAACCTTCAAAAAACTATACCCTACCCCTTCAAAACTATACCCTAAACACTATATAGCGAACCCAAATAAAAAAATTTAAAATCTAAAAATATTAAAACTCGTTTTTTGTATTTGTGATATTTTTTTGTAAACTATTATTTTTTTATGGTATATTTATTATAAAAACATTTTAATGATATTTTTATTATAAAAAAATTTTAAAGATATTTTAAAAAAAAAATCTTATTTTGATGGTATTCTAAGGAATTTATCTAATTACAATAACTTAAGATTCATTACGTTTTTAATTTCGTTTTTAATTAATTCTATTTTTAATTTCATCACAATTTTATATTTTAATTTTCCCCAATTCCTTCGTCGCTTCTCGTAAAAAAAACCCAAATATTAATTTATTTCTCATCGATACGATTCTCGATTCAAATCACCTCCGCGAAATCTAAAAAAATCTTGTGAAGAAATTGGATCCGCCATGGAAAACAGCTCAAGCATAAACTCAACGGCTTCCACGGCTTCTAATCTAAGCACGGCTTCTCTCGAGAAGATAGATCAGGCGGCTAGCTGGGTAGGCACCACCGTCATCTCCGCCTTCTTCGCTTCCTTGGAGCGTTGCTCTTGCGTTAACCTGTCTACCTCCGATGACGACGACGACGAAGAAGAAGTCGACGAAGAATCTCATATTCGTCCTCTTAATCTCTCCGCTTCTCCTCATCAAGACGACATCGTTTAGCTTCTTCTTCTTCTTCTTCTTCTTCGGGTAAATTTCATCATCGAATCTCTCGTTTTCTTCTTCTTCGCGTAAGCCTTTTGGTATGAAATTTAGGAATATATATATATTTGCGATGTTTAACTTTTGAATTGTATATTTGTGATGTTTTAAATTGATATGTTAATATTATATATATATGTATATGCTTTGGTTTTGAGAATTGATTATTTGGATTTGGTTATTGTTTATACTTTCAAATTTCGCAAAATTCGAGGATGCTTATGTTTATGTTGAGATTCAGAGGATTCCATAAGAATCTGATTGTGTGTGATGTGAATGAGATCATATAAGATCTGTTATGTGTTTTGAGTTATTGCCGTGTCGCTTTTCGAGAGCCGAAACTTGTGTGTTGATAAGATTCTGATGTTTAAGACATTGTCGGAAATAGTGAAATGTCATCCTCCTTATGTTTGTTAAGGGTGGTAGTAATATAATGTATATAGGTTAGTATATTTATATATATAGTATTTAGTATTTGATCAAATGTGGATACAAAGAATGCGGTTTTTTTCTCAAATTTCGCTGTTTTGAGATGGATTTCTTATTGGAAACAAAGATTGCTTTGATAGAATGGTTCTCAAAGGTAAGAGTTTTTGATTTGGTAGACCAATGATGAGTTGCTATGAGATTGTTTTACACTCATCGTTCCAATTGCTAAAGCGATTTTCAAGTTGCTATGTTGAAAGCACAATCAATGACTCTGAGGATTACCTTAAGGGTTCCCTTCTTGTTTTATTCTCTCTCTACTCTCTAGTTTTTATGTGTGAAAAGTTTTAGGGAAGTTTCATTTTTGGGAGATGATCATCAATTAGTGGGAAAAAGAGACAAATCTCTTTGAATACTGTTTTGTGTGGATGTATGTCTATAATCCTTGGGAAGCATCCTATGAAATCTATTATCTCTATAGCTTCTGGAGAAATTCACAAAACTAGACCATTTTATCGTTCATTTACAAAACTCTACGTAATTCAATATTTTTTTATAATTATATCCTTTCAAAATTCTAAAAAAATTGATTTACCCTTTAAACCAAAATTAAAATATTTTCATTTGGGTTCGCTCATTAACGTTTATGGTATAATATTAAAAGGGTATGATTGTGTGTGTAGGGTTTATTTGGATTTAATTTTGAGAGTTTATGTGTAGTTTTGAAAAGTAACTTTGAAATAGTGTAGTTTTGAAAAGTAACTTTGAAATAGTGTAGTTTGTAAAATGCAATTTAAATAGTGTTGTTTTGTAATTCCCACTATATGGGTAGTTATGTGTCGGTTTTTCTCTCCATTTGTTAGACCTTCCTTCGTTTTCGAACTATTGTTTTGTCGAGCTCGGTCTTCACGGTCTTCCTGTTATCGTGTTTTTCGATCTATAGAGAATAGGTTCTAATATAATCTATATGGTCTTATTGGGGTTATGAAATGTTGTCTGTTTTCGACTTTGGGGCTATGAGAATATCCCACAGAAACAATTGATTTTGCAGGGAACTTACTCAATCCATTTTGTTTATGATTTTATTTTTTAAAATCATTTGGATCTTCATAATGAGCTTCAAATCAGATAATAATCGCTTATTGAGTTAGGGTTTCGAAGGATTGAGCAAATCCCTTCACACTTGACAACAAGAATCTAAGATTTTAAACAAAATAGAAGTACGAGTTACTAAGACCATGATTATCGGGGTTTCAAAGGGTGGTCCTTAACCCGTGGGTCCCACGATAGAATTAAGAATCACTTCTTAAAATACTTACCTAAGAACCAATCCGAAGACTTTTAGCGGGCCTACTGACACATGGCGACCCGCAATTAATCCGATTATTATTATTATTATTTTTTCGAAAAACAAAATTAAAAAAAAAAAATTAAGGACTTTTTTTTTGTTGCTACCTATAATCATGCTCTAATATATAGGGAGGAGAGAAACGTTAATTAATAATTATTGTTAATTACAATTTCAACTTTTTCAGTAGGCCCAACAACAACATTCAAAATCTTGTGTGTGAACAGCTCAATTAAGTGATGTAATAATATAAAAAAAAACAGCTCTATTAAGTTATATATTAGTATTATATTATAAACTAGTGTTGTGACTCGTGTTTTTGCACGTGCTAATTAAATATTAAATTGTTAACAATAAGTTGAATTTGTAATAAAAAATATTATTTTACCTTGTAATATTACATATATACACAAAATTTTACTCAAAATCATATATTTACTATATGTCTTTTGAGATTCTAATTTTGTTTAATATCTATTTTAAATGTTTTTGTTCGAAATATTGTTGAACTCAACTTTTGTATAATTTTTAAAAGCTAGTATTAGTTTGATAGTGATAGTAAACTAATATCGTATGAAGAAGATATGCATTAGATATGATAAAATTATTCTTTTGGCTCACATTTGTTGTGGAAGATTGTTGATCAAATCAACACATAACCACTTTGGAGACCAAAAAATCGTCCAAACAATGAACAAAAGTTTCCATTACCACATGACACAACCACTAAACACCTGAGATCATAACCTTCCAAACGTAGAAATCGTGTTGTACTAAGAAGAGAATATGAGAGATTGTTTTTATGAGATTGTTTTTTAATGTTAAAATATATGAATGTGTGTTTCTCTAAAACATGTTTTATGAAAGAAACAATGATTTTCATTATATAGTGACACTCTAATGGGAGTTACAAGGTGGAGTGATGAGAATTTATTTTCCACATAATTGTCACCATTATGTTACAAAATTAATTCTAATTTAATTTTGTTGAATGATAACATCTAGGAGATATTTTGTTGACTTGATCAACAATCTTCCACAACAAATGTGAGTTAAATATAAATTATGATTTTTGCTAGTATTATCTAATTTATTTTTATCATATAAATATAATAATTATGATAATGGGTTAAAAAAAATAAGAGGATAATAGGATATAATGATTTAAAATTTATATATAAAATCTAAAACTTATATATTAATATATTAATTACATATGCGAATGTACATATGTAATTCACATATGTTATAAAAATAATTATCATTTGACCAAATTATTTTCAGAATTTTTTTATAGAAAAATGGAATAGTTATGTAATAAAAACTATTCAACTTTCATAATTATGTTTGAATGTCATGAATTAATGTATTTAATAACAATAAAATCTAAAAATAGAATTATATGAAAGTCATATGAATCATTTGTATTAAATTAAAATAAATATATAAGACAATTTGACATTTATTCTTAAATTTTTAAATAGGTAAATGCTAAACCCTAAACCCCACTACTTACACATCATTGTGGTGGAGGTTACACAATATTTTATAAAATATTAATGTCAAATTGAATATGGAAGTTATTGTTGGTCAATTTTATAAGAAATAAATATCATTTGACCAAAATTTATATTTTATCTTGTTATATTTAATTTATTTAATAACATAAATGTAATTAGTATTATGGATGTTACAAAAATATTGTATTTTTAGAATATAGTGATTGTGAATTTTATTTTGTAACTAAAACTATTCCAATTTTACATTTATTTTTTTGTATAAAGGACACATGTCATTTAAGCTCATCTTTTATATAAAATAAAATATAAAAATAGTATTATATGAAAGTAATGTCAATAATTTTTCCAAACTATTATTTGACATTTATTTTTAATTTTTGAAAGTGGTAAAATATTAGTAATTTTAGATATTATTTCAATTATGTGACTAATATGATATATTGATTGTAAATTTATAATAAAATCTAAAATCAATAATATACAAAAACTTATGAGGATAATTAATCTTAAATTAAAAGATTTAATACATAGAAAATATTTTGATATTTATTTTTGATTATTGGAAAAAGTAAAATCAATTTTGATTTTAAAAATTAATTAAAATGAAATGTTTTTTAATAATCATAAATTAACCATTAAATTTTGAAAAAAACACATGTCATAAGAATAGACAAACACATGTCACCACCATAAGAAAAACATTCAATCATATTATATAAGATTATTAAGAAACCCACCTAGAACCTTTAAAATTTCTCATATTAGAGATTTTGGGGTGGGTTTCTTAATAATTTAAGAAACTCATATAATATAATACTATAGTTAAAAAACCTATAGTTAAAAAACTCCACTAAGAGTGTTTTTAGAGCATGATTATTGGGGGATTTAGTGGGGTTCTTAAGGTGTAAAGCCCCACCAAATTTGTAAGATATTTTCACTTTTGTTTCTTAAATCGGAACCGGTTCTTGCAATTTTCATGGGCCAAAAAAAAAATAAAAAACGACTAGGAAACCGTGCTTAGGAATTTTACCATTGATCATGGTGTTAGAAGTTATTTGTATTTTTTTTGTGTTTATTGAGAAAGTATCATCACAATTATTTCTTAAAATATCCTAAATGATATTTTTAAAATTATTATTTTTTAACATAAAGTATTATTAAATATAACTTATATTTATTATTAATACATTTGATTATTTGTAGTTTTTACATTGGTTTTGGTTTCTGTTTTTCCAAAAGCCACTTTTTCATCCAACACTACAAGAATCTGCGCAAATTACCACGAAAAATTTACAACGATTTGAATCGTCGTAAACTTACGACGATATTACGACGATTTTACGACGATTTTGGTAATCGTCGTAAAATCGTCGTAAAAGTTACGACGATTAAAATCGTCGTAAATTTACGACGATTTTACAACGAATTTCCGATTAAACACCAAATCGTTGTAAAATCGTGGTAAATTTACAACAATTTTACAACGTTTTGGTTTATAAGAATATTTCGTCGCTATATCGTTGCTAATTTACCACGAATTTACAACTTCGATTTTGGGACTTTTTAACAACGATTTAAAGACATTTAATCCGGTAGTTGAAAACGTGTATTTACTTGTTGCACCTAATTATTTACAACTTTCATTTTAGTCGTTAAATCGTTGTAAATTCGTTGTTAATTCCTTGTAGAATTATGAATCGTTGTAAATTAGTAGTTAATTTCCTTGTTAAAAAGTTGGAAAATTTTTAAAAATCCTATAAATACCTCCTCATCTTTCACCATAAATCACACCATCAATTTTATATCTCTCTATCTCTCTCACTTACAAAAAAAACTCTTTTTATAAAAAAAATGTCCGGAGGCGATATTTACGAAATCCGAAAATGGATGTACATACATCGAGGCGATGACGGATCGGTGACACGGGAGTTCCTCGACGGGGTTGAAGTATTCATGCAGCAAGCCACAAATCTACTTGTCACTATCGAAAGCGGTAAGATGTTTTGTCCTTGTATCAAATGCGACAATAGACGATTCATTTTGGTTGAAAATGTTTGGAAGCATTTGTTAAATAGAGGATTTACACCACAATATTATATATGGTTTCAGCATGGGGAAGGTTATTCTGGTAATGTTGCTAGTAGTAGTAATTATCATCGGGAATCCGTAGACTATGACCAAGCATGTAGAAAATGAGTATGATTTTTATAATTTTCATCATGATCATGGAAATGAACCGGATAGGATAAATGACATGGTTAGCGATGCATTTCGTCCCGAAGTTGCATCCGATGGAAATTTAGTTGAAGAACCTAATTTAGATGCTAAAAAATTCTACGACATGTTAAATGCTGCAAATCAACCAATATATGATAATTGTAGAGAAGGGCACTCTAAATTGTCATTAGCTGCTAGAATGATGAATATTAAAACAAACCATAACTTATTTGAGGTTTGCATGGATGATTGGGCCTCATTGTTAAAAAAATATCTACCCTCTGATAATTTAGCTGCTGAAACGTTTTATGAGGTTCAAAAATTGGTTATCGGTCTTGGTCTTCCGTATCGATCAATTGATGTCCGTGTAGACAATTGTATGATATTTTGGAAAGACGACGACATTCTTGAGGAATGTCGTTTTTGCAAAAAACCAAGATATAGGCCGAAGGAGTAGGTCGGAAGAGGGTACCGTACCGGAAGATGTGGTATCTTCCTATAACGGACGAGCTACAAAGGATGTATCACTCGGAGAGGACAGACTTCTTCGATGAGGTGGCATGCGGAACATACACGAAGCCTCGGAGAGGTGACCCACCCATCCGATGCGAAAGCGTGGAAACACTTTAACTCGGTGTACCCCGATTTTGCTAGACGAAAAGGTAACGTCTACCTTGGTCTATGTACGGATGGATTTAGTCCATTTGGTATGTCGAGTAGGCGGTATTCTTTATGGCCCGTCATCGTCACCCCTTATAACCTCCCACCAGAGATGTGTATGCAAAGGGAATTTTTATTTCGAGTATTTTAGTCCCCGGACCTAAACATCCAAAAAGATCCCTTGATGTTTTTCTACGGCCTTTGGTGGAAGAGTTGAAGGAGTTATGGCACACTCGGAGTAAAGACTTACGATTGTTCGAGGAAACGGAATTTTACAATGCGTGCGGTGCTTCTATGGACGATTAGCGACTTTCCCGCTTACGGAATGTTGTCGGGCTGGACTACACACGGACGACTATCTTGTCCTTACTTGCATGCATCGTACCGACGCCTTCCAATTGAAGCATGGAAGGAAAACTAGTTGGTTCGATTGTCACCGTAAGTTTCTTAGTCCGCGCCACCCTTATCGGAAAAACAAACGATTGTTTAAAAAGAACAAAGTGGTTCGTGATCCTCCACCGGTTTATTACACGGGCGAACAAGTTGAGGCGCATATGGATCATTACTGTGCGAATTACACGGTTCCCCAAGGAGGAAACTGGCATGTCCCGCCTAATCCGCCCGATGGTTATCTTACGGAACACAATTGGCATAAGAAAAGCATTTTCTCGGGAGCTTCCATACTGGAAAGATCATCTACTCCGACACAATCTTGACGTGATGCACATAGAGAAGAACTTTTTCGATAACATTATGAACACTCTTTTGAATGTGCAGGGAAAGACAAAAGACAATTTTAAATCACGTCTTGACTTGGCCGAGATATGTGCGAGATCCGAATTGCACATTGATAATGACGGAAAAGCCCCAATACCTATATTCAGATTATCGAGTGCGGCGAAGACGTCGTTGTTCCAGTGGGTGATCTCTCGAAGTTAAGTTTCCCGATGGTTTTGTTTCTAATCTTTCTCGGTGTGTAGATGGTAGTAAATTCACAGGTATGAAAAGTCACGATTGTCATGTGTTCATGCAACGACCGCTACCATTTGTCTTGGCCGAACTTGTTCCACAAAATGTGCACGAAGCAATTGCTCGGTACGTATACGTAATGTCTAATAAAATATTTCATAACCGAATATATCGTAATACGTACGTTTTATATAATTTGTGTAGGTGTTGGGTTGTTCTTTCGTGATCTTTCCACAAGAACGTTGAACGATGAAGTAATAAAACAACTCGACGAGAACATTCCTCTCATTTTGTGCAATTTGGAGAAGATATTTCCCCCATCCTTTTTTGATGTTATGGAGCACCTACCAGTACATCTCCCACACGAAGCAGAACTAGGGGGCCCGTTCACTTCCGATGGATGTACCCTTTCGAACGATTTATGAAACATCTAAAAGGGAAGGCGAAAAATCTAGCTAAAGTCGAGGGTTCAATCGTTTCGGGTAGTATTACAGAGGAAACGTCTCACTTTACGTCGTACTACTTTGCACCAACTGTGAGGACACGTAAAAGAGCTCCGAGGAGATATGATGACGGAGGCATTCAAACAACGTACGCGGTGGAAGGAGTACCTGACATATTTTGTCCCATTGGTCGGCTTAGCGGACGCATAAAAGAGGTTTGGTGGAGCAACGAGGATGAAATTCATTGTGCCCACACGTACATTGTATTGAATTGCGATATTGTTACTCCATGGGAAAGGTAAAAGTAAATGTTTTTTAATACTCTTCAATTCATTACAACACTCATGAAATATTGTTTACTTATGATATTTTCATATATATATAGTATCTTCGTCGAACAAGTTCAAAAAGGGATTCCGGGGATATCTGAAGATGAGCTCGATTCCCGTAAAACTCAACACTTTGTGATGTGGTTGCAAAGACAGGTATATGAAAATATCAAATATGAAATTACATATAAACATAATATATTTAAACAAAATTATTGTTGGTGTTCTGCAGATTGAGTACGAGGACGAATCTTATCCGGTGTGGTTCCACGAGATGCTACAACGTCCCCTTGCGAAGATTCGGACATCGCCAATGTATTTTACAAGAGGTTATGCTTTCCACGCGTACGATTACGGGCGACATCGAACAAGTGTTAACTACGGTGTTTGTGTTAGAGGAGACATTGATTTCTACGGAATCATCCAAGAAATCATAGAAATAACGTTTCCCGGGTTGCTCATGTTGAAGTGCGTACTCTTCAAGTGCGAGTGGTTTGATCCTACGATCGGAAGAGGTGTACGAATCAACAAGTCTGGGATCGTTGATGTCAATAAGAGTAGACGATACAACAAGTTCGAGCCTTTCATACTTGCATCGCAAGCTGAGCAAGTAAGCTTCATTCCTTATCCGCGTCTCAAGTCCACAGGAATACATTGGCTATCCGTCATCAAAATTGCCCCGAGAGGGTACATAGTCAGGGAAGAAGAATCACCACTACGGAATGACACGTCCGTCGATATTCCTTCGCCGAATTAAACACGGACATGGTCTTACTCGTTGATCCACATAATAGGGAAGCTGAAGAGGTGAATGAGGACGAAGAAGAAGTCGAAGAGACTGACGAATTTGATGAATCCGACTCGAGGACGAACATGAGTCCGTCGATGACTCCGAGTAATAAATAAGAAAATAATGTATTTTAAGAAAATAATGTATTTAAATTTTTTTTTATAAAATAAATTAACAATCGTGGTAAATTCGTGGTAAATTTACAACGATTTTACCACGATATGTGTAAATTTAACAATTCGTGGTAAAATCGTCGTAAATTTACCACGAATAATCTTATAATTCTTTGTCTTTTAAAGACATCTAATCCTCAGGAGTTTTGTTTGTACGAGGTTGTCGACGTCAACGATTACCACGAGTTTACAACGCTTTAAAACGAAATCGTTGTAAAATCGTGGTAAATTTACCACGATTTTACAACGTTTTTTTGTATAAACCCCTAAACCCTAAACATTTTTAAAAGTATGTCTTATATTATGTACAAACACTCGTTAAGACCTCTAACGTTAATGAATAACTATAAAAACAATGTTAAAATTGCTTATCAATAAGTTTTGTTTACATATTCTTAGAATTCATAAAGTTTAAGATAAAGTGTACTATAATATATTGTTGTTAATATGTATATATGTTCTAATTTTATCAAAACTTGTTTTTGTGCAATCATACGACTTAGAATGATTTCATATGCATACAATATCATAATTATATTCAACATGAAGTCAAATGGCAGATGAATTTCAGCGAAATCCATTTAGTGTAATAAATCGTCGTAAATTCGTGGTAAATTTACCACGAATTTACGACGATTCACACAAAATCGATGGAAATTCGTGGTAAGTTAACAACGAAGTTACGACCAAAATTGAAACTCTAAACGTCAAATCCTCAGGAGTTTTGTTTGTACGAGGTTGTCAACGTCAACTATTACCACGATTTTACAACGATTTATAAAGTTCAAAAAGACGTTGTTAAATCGTGGTAAAGTTACCACGATTTTACGACGATTTAAAAGGTAATCGTTGTAAAATCGTGGTAAATTTACCACTATTTTACAACGTCTTTTTGTATAAACCCCTAAACCCCAAACATTTTTAAAAGTATGTCTTATATTACGTACAAACACTCTTTAAGACCTCTAAAGTTAATGAATAACTATAAAAACAATGTTAAAATTGCTTATCAATAAGTTTTGTTTACATATTCTTAGAATTTATAAAGTTTAAGATAAAGTGTACTATAATATATTGTTGTTAATATGTCTATATGTTCTAATTTTACCAAAACTTGTTTTTCTCGCAATCATACGACTTAGTATGATTTCATATGCATACAATATCATAATTATATTCAACATGAAGTCAAATGGCAGATGAATTTTAGCAAAATCCATTTAGTGTAATAAATCGTCGTAAATTCGTGGTAAATTTACCACGAATTTACGACGATTCACACAAAATCGATGGAAATTCGTGGTAAGTTAACAACGAAGTTACGACCAAAATTGAAACTCTAAACGTCAAATCCTCAGGAGTTTTGTTTGTTCGAGGTTGTCAACGTCAACTATTACCACGATTTTACCACGACTTATAAGGTAATCGTTGTTAAATCGTGGTAAATTTACCACGATTTAACAACTAATTTATTAAATCAAATCGTTGTTAAATCGTGGTAAATTTACCACGATTTAACAACGATTTTATTTTCATCATTCCCAAAACGCGGCAAACCAAACGAACCAAAACGTTTCAATTTTTTTACAACGATTTAACGACGATTGCTTATACTATATATAGTGGACCAAAATTTTTCATTTTCACTCATTCTCTCTAAATCTCTCTATCTCTCTAAAACTTTATCTCTCTAAAACTCAACAACTTTCACACTCTTCAACATCCTCAAAGGTAAATATTTTTAATATATGTGTTATAAAACCGGATTTTAGAATTAGTTTTAGGAATTGGAATTTAGTTTTAGGATTTAGAATTTAGTTTTAGGCTCGGATTTTAGTTTTATGATTCAAATTTTAGAATTATATGTTTAGGACATATAATGTCATTAAAATACTTATATAATGTTTAGTTTTTAAATACTTAATGTTTATTATTTAAATATTTAATGTTTTTTTTGGCAGGTACTTATATATGGCTCCTAGGAGAGGGAAGACCTTACCGTCGGACTACTTGCAGATGTTGGCGGAGAGGAGGGCTTCCCAGGAAGGCTCGGTTTCCCGGGAAGGCTCGGCTTCCGGTTCAGCTTCCCGGACATCTCCTGTCCACACCGGGACGTCCGTCCATGGCGAGCATCCTCCTCCTCCTTCTGGGCCCGCCGCCGCCGCCGCCGCCGCCGCTGACGATATCCCGGGCCCGGTACATCCAGAGTTGGATGTACCGGGACACGCGCCGTACTCCAACCTCCGGGTTGAGGATATTCTCGCTCAACCCGGACATGACAGTCTCCGCCGGTTGGATCCGTACAAGTCTCCGGGCACTTACCGGTAATTAACTTAATTTTTTTTTTTATTATTTTTTATTATATTAATAAATTAATTAATGTTTTTTTCAGGTTCAAGTACGACAACCGTGTCTCGCGTTCTATCGCGGACATAATCAAGGGATACTTCACCGAGTCGCATCCCAATTGGAGCAAGACACCCGAGCACATCAAGAGAACGTGGTTCAAATGTTTCGCGGTAATGTTCTAATTTAATTTCAATTAAATTTATTTATTTAACTTTAAATTTTTTATTATATATTATTCGCGTAAAGTAACTTATAATTTCTCATATTTTGCAGCAAAAGTGGCATTGGGATGTCTCGATCAACGAGACCGTGAGGACGGAGTTCAACAAGACGGCGAAATTTCGTCTCGTCAACACGGTCTCTGACTGGAAGGACAAGTGGAGAGTCGTCGGCGACGCGGGGAAGCCGGTTTATCTCTCGGTCGCGGTCTGGGACGGCTTGAAGAAATATTGGACGGATGGCCACAACGCGACCGTAGCTGAGAAGTGTTCCACCTCCAGGAACGCGAAGCTACCTGACGGGACGCCGAAGCAGATGGCTCACACGTCCGGACAAATCCCGTTCGCGGGTCGGGCGCACGATTGTAAGAATTTTCGATTTATTATAAATACAAATTTACAACCAAATATTCGTTGTAAAATCGTTGTAACAATTACAACGATTTTACAACGAATATGTTACCACGAATTTACAACGAATTTTATTCGTCGTAAAATTTACCACGATTTTACGACGATTTAGCTTTTACTTCGATCGATTAACGACGAAATGGAAATCGTCGTTAAATTGTGGTAAACTCTATTTTACCACGATTTTACAACGATTATGGTCGTGGTAAAAGTCCTGATTTCTTGTAGTGCAATCAATATTTTTTAAAAATAGATTCCCTAAAATTCATGAAAACAAGATTTTGGAATAAGCTCTATTTTTACATAAACCCCATGTTTTGGTAGTTTCCTCCAATTTTATGAGGTTTAAAAGCTTTTTGAAAGTATTATTAATATTAAACACTAATTGAAAATATATAAAAGTGAATAAAATTGTGAACTACCCAAAGTCACTTTTTTATACTAACAATAGATATTGACATCAAAACTATTATTAAAATTTGAAAATAAAAATAATTTATGGGAGAATTACAAAACTACACCATTTAAATTACATTTCACAAAACTACACCATTTCAAAATAACTTCACAAACTACACCTAAACACTAAAAATTAAATCCAAATAAACTCTATCCACACAATTCTACCTCCTTAATAATATATCCTAAACACTAATTAGCGAACTCAAATGAAAAGATTTTAATTTTTGTGATTTTTTAAAGGGTAAATTAAGCTTTTAAAATTTTGAAAGGGTGTAATTATGTAAAAATATTGAATTAGGTTTAGTTTTGTGAAGGAATGGATAAAAGGGTGTAGTTTTGTGAATTCCTCATAATTTATACCTATTTGAAATACATATTATAAAAATATGTTGTACTGTAATTTATATATAGTTTACAAATTAGCTATAACTTTTATTTTTGATATTTTAATTCATACTTTATATTAAAAATTTTGGAAAGATATCTATGTTAACTTTTATTAAAGAAAAATATAACAAAAATTTATTTATTGTAGTATTTTTAACTTTTTAAAAATATATGATATATGTCAAAGTTGTAATAATATGAACTTAAAATAAAAAGACTAAAAAAGTGACGAATAAGTTTTTTAAAAACAAGAATCTATTGCATAACAAAAACCAAGATTTAAAAAAAAAACAAAATCCAAAATTCATAAACCAAAAGCCAAAAAACAATAAACCAAAATCTAAAAACCATGCAAACATTAATGACCTAAATACAAATATTTTTGTAACCGTTGATAATATAAAATTTCAGACTAATATCACATTTAAAGACAGACAGCTTTTTCATATTTTAAGTCACAAGAAGAACACAGAGTAAAACAGAAGAAGAAAAAACAAAAGCCATGGGAGAAGAATCAGAACAACTTCTTCTTCCTCTAACAGAGAATCTTTGTTTACCAATCGCAGAAGAAGAAGAAGAAGAAGAGAACTCTCCGATCAAACAAGTAGCACTCACCGTTCCGACAACAGACGATCCTTCATTACCTGTCTTAACGTTTCGCATGTGGGTTTTAGGAACTCTCTCATGTATATTCTTGTCGTTTCTCAATCAGTTCTTTTGGTACAGAAGAGAACCTATCGCTATCTCTTCCATTTCCGCGCAAATCGCTGTCGTGCCTCTTGGCCGTCTCATGGCGGCCAAGATAACGAACAGAGTCTTCTTTCAAGGGTCAAAGTGGGAATTCACATTGAATCCAGGTAAGTTCATTTTTTTTTTACTTTTCGTATATCAATAAGTTCTGGGCCGAAACCTATAATTTATTTGGTTAATTTTGAATTTAGTTATTGTTTTATTAAATATTTCAGGTCCGTTTAATGTGAAAGAACATGTGTTGATCGCTGTATTTGCCAACGCCGGAGCTGGATCGGTTTACGCAATTCACGTCGTCACCGTTGTCAAGACTTTCTACTTGAAAAACATAACGTTTTTCGTCTCTTTTATCGTTGTCATTACCACCCAAGTTTGTTCTTTTAAATTTTAGTTTAGCTTTGAGTTTCAAGTTTTAGTTTGTTTGTTTGTTTGATCAATTAATATAATATATATATATGTATATATAGGTTTTAGGGTTTGGTTGGGCCGGGATATTCAGGAAATATCTAGTTGAACCGGCGGCTATGTGGTGGCCGGGTAATCTTGTTCAAGTTTCACTTTTCAGGTAACTTTAGTTTAATAATCAAAGGCAACATTTTTGATTGTTGTTTTGAATTTCTTATTAACCCTTTAAATCGCAATTTCTCACTTCCGCATACTCCCACACTTTCGAGTCCTAAATTATAACTTAACCACATTTAGATGGCAAAAACGTCGATTAATTCCCCAAGTTACCAAAATAGGCTATTTTATTCTCAAGTGAAGTTGACCAAATCAATTTAGACACCGATTTTTTTTTTTTTTTTTTTTTTTTTGTCAACATTTGGGCCACAAATGGCCGGCCCATTAGCCAAACCTACACTATCGTAGGCGCGGAGAATCGATCCCGGGTGGGGTGGTGCTACCTGCCTCATGTGGACTTATGAATGCCACTAGACCAAGGCCACTTCCCCATTTTAGACACCGATTTAGTCAACGTTAAACTGAAGTTAACGGCGGTAATAACACCGTAAATAATGGAATAAAATGAACATATTTTGGTAACTTGGTGAATAAAATGACATATTTTGACAACTTTTCAAAATTGATAAATTCTTTAATTTTTAATTGAAAATTACACCATTTCATCATGTCATTTACAAAACTGTACCTAAACTTTTTCATATTTACATTCTTTAAAAAACTTCACCAAAATTTAAAAATATCATTTGGGTCTGCTAATTAGTGTTTAGGGTATAATGATAATGAGATAGGGTTGTGTGGTGAGTGATTAGTGTTTAGATGCAAGAGACTTACATTATATTGTGGTTGGCTTAAAATGACAGGGCTTTACACGAGAAAGAAGAACGGACCAAAGGAGGAGTGACACGTACACAATTCTTCGTGATTGCATTCGTTTGCAGTTTCGCGTATTATGTGTTTCCGGGATACTTGTTTCATATATTGACGTCATTGTCATGGGTTTGTTGGGTCTTTCCATCATCTGTCATGGCTCACCAGATCGGCTCGGGTCTTCGCGGGTTAGGTGTTGGAGCCATAGGACTCGATTGGTCAACTGTCTCCTCTTATTTGGGTAGTCCACTCGCTAGTCCATGGTTTGTCCCATTTCACATTCTTTCTTAAAAGCCTAACTTAGAAATAAATCGAAACAAATTCAAACATAAATTTGTTTTATGAACAAATTGAAAACTTATATATAAAATATGCTACTAAAATGTATTTAAATCACACACAAATTAATTTATTTGTGTCCAAATTGAACTTTGAAGCTGAAAATTTTATTAAATTGGAGTTTGGAAAAAACTCGGTTCCAAACTCGAATTCACGCTTGTAAAACACTGTTTTATTTGGTTTATAAACAATTTAGTTGGGTACAATATATCTAATTATATGAATTAATATTCGATAGAATAATATGATATTACTAATATCTCTATAGAGTATAGATCAATATATTTAGTTTTAATTTTTATTTTTAGTATTTGTCTATTTATAAATCAATAGTTACTAAAAATTAGTGTAGTTCAGACATTATTAATTTATTGAAGTTTTATTGTAATTTAATGTGTGTTAATTTGTTGTAATTAATAGGTTTGCAACGGCTAACGTTGGTGTAGGATTTGTGCTGAAAATATATGTATTGGTACCGATATGCTATTGGCTTAATGTGTTCAAGGCCAAGACCTTTCCTATATTTTCGAGCTCTCTTTTTACAAGCCATGGTTCGAAATACAACATCACATCCATTGTAGACTCTAACTTCCACATTGACCTTCAAGCTTACGAGCGCCAAGGCCCTTTGTATCTTAGCACTCTCTTTGCAATGAGTTATGGTTTTGGCTTTGCCGCTCTATCCGCTACCATCACGCACGTTGCTCTCTTCCACGGGAGGTAATGTATTCCGATACATGACTATTGTTAGGATCCCACATCGGAAATTTAAAGAAACCTATCTAGTTTATAACATATATTTGTCAATTTACTCATTGCCAAATAAATTTTGAGTTAATTATGGATTTTATGCAGAGGTATATTAGAACAAAGCAAGGAGAGTTTCAAAGAAAAGAAAATGGACGTACACACGAGGCTAATGAAAAGGTACAAGCAAGTACCAGAGTGGTGGTTTTGGTGCATACTCGCTACCAATATAGGAGTCGCAATCTTTGCTTGCGAGTATTACAAAGACCAACTTCAATTACCATGGTGGGGTGTTCTCTTGGCATGCACAATCGCTATTATATTTACACTTCCTATAGGTATACTCGCCGCACTCACCAACCAGGTAAAATATGATTGTTCATCTCATCATCCAGATTATATTTCGGGGGCAATGGACCACTTTCATGTCCTAATAAACGCCGACAAATTGTTGTAATTATATCGAATTTATTTTGATTCGCGCGATATCTATTTTTGTAGGCACCGGGATTGAATGTTATTACGGAATATATCATAGGATATATCTATCCAGGATACCCAGTTGCAAATATGTGTTTTAAAGTATATGGATGCATAAGTATGAGACAAGCTATCATTTTTCTTCATGACTTCAAACTTGGTCATTACATGAAGATTCCACCTAGAACCATGTTCATTGCACAGGTTACACTCTCTATCTATCACCTAATTCAAAGTCGCGTATAAATTTATGATAAATTGTGGGTTATTCAAGAAACATCGCGTCTCATAATCTCCTCTCATACATAGATTCATCAGTCGTTGATAATATCATGTTTAAAGACAGTAAATAATTTGGACTAATGACTTTGAACACTTTAATAAAAAAAAATTCAAGACCATTAGACTTAAACTCAATTAGTCGGCTAATTTATAGTTTAAACCACTCCATGATCTACTTTTCAGATTGTCGGAACGCTAATCTCATGTTTAGTGTACCTTATAACGGCATGGTGGCTAATGGAGACCATCCCCAACATATGTGATTCGGTTACTAACTCGGTTTGGACATGTCCTGGGGATAAAGTCTTCTACGACGCCTCGGTGATATGGGGACTTATTGGACCGCGTAGAATCTTTGGAGATCTTGGTTTATACAAATCTATTAATTGGTTTTTCCTCGCGGGTGCTATTGCCCCGGTTCTTGTATGGATAGCATCAAAGATGTTTCCAAGACATGAGTGGATAAGCCTTATTAACATGCCGGTTCTTATTAGCGCAACAGGCATGATGCCGCCCGCGACAGCTGTTAACTACACAACATGGCTTCTTGTCGGATTTTTATCCGGATTTGTTGTGTTTAGGTATAGACCGGATCAATGGCAGAGGTATAATTATGTTTTGTCAGGAGCATTGGATGCTGGACTAGCATTTATGGGTGTTTTGCTTTATTTGTGTTTGGGACTTGAAAATGTGAGTTTGGACTGGTGGGGTAATGAGCTTGATGGTTGTCCTTTGGCGTCTTGTCCAACCGCGCCTGGTGTTATTGTCAAAGGTTGTCCGCTTTATCCTTGAAAACGTTTGCGACTCAAACAAAACGGCAAAGGCGTTTGGAATGCTAAATTTTGGACGTTGGATTATGTTACTTCCAATTTAATATAGGGCAATTCTTATGAATACCACCAAAACAAGTTTTTATAACACAAATAGCACATATTTTGAAAAGTTTTACAAATACCATTAAAAAGTTTTTTTCTCATAAATACCACAAATCTTAAATTTTCAAAATTACACCCAAAATCTCCAAAAAACTAAACCCTACCCCTTCTAAACTATACCCTAAACACTATATAGCGAACCCAAATGAAAAAATTTAAAATCTAAAAGTGTTAAAACTCGTTTTTTGAGTTTGTGGTATTTTTGTAAACTATTACTTTTTGATGGTATTTTTGTTATAAAAAACATTTTAATGGTATTTTTGTTATAAAAAACTTTTTAATGGTATTTTTAAAACAAAAACTTATTTTGATGGTATTTTAAGGAATTTCTCTTTAATATATTGCACCCAAAAAAAATCTAAAGATCTATTGTTTCTACTTTTTGATATTTCTTTTGAAACTTTCTCCTAAATTTATAAATATTTTAACAGAAGTGTCCGTACTTTTAAACACTATTTTAAAGATACATTTTTCTAATTCGAATATGTTTAAATTATCCCTTAAAAATTTATATAAACGAATATTTTCATTTGAGTTCGTTATTTAGTGTTTAACGTTTTGTTCTGATGGTATAACGTAAAATACTCAGGGGTTATTTGAATTTAATATTTAACATTTTAGTGTAGGTAGTTATAAAAATAGACTTTAATGTGCAATTGTAAATGTTTACTTTTTTAATTCCCCTAGAAACTATCCAAACATATATATAGTAAAGTTATCATTTAATTTGGATTCTTATATAGATCATTAATTTATATCAAGTTTGGTGTCAAGATATTTTACATAAATTTTATTCTAGAAAAGAAAATCATCTACTTTATATTTAGAAAAGAAATTAGTATCTAAATTAAAAATCTATTTTTTGACGGACGTTATTATATTTATTTTGTTACTTTCTCCTAAATTAAAAATATCTTGTTACGTTTTGTTGATATGAATCAAAGTCTTTTATCTTGATTCTTTATGCTTGATGTTTGCGGAACTGTTTATCAAAGACACTTGAGATTTTGTTTACCCTGAGTTCACCGTAAATGGCTACGTCTCAGGGGCTGGCTTTCGCCGGCGATGCACTATACTTGGCCGGAAAAGCCCCGACCGTGGCTTATACACGAAGCTGATCTTTAGCTTTCTTTGCCGATTACAGATTTATGCCAGAACACAGAAGACGAAGACGATGTATCGGAATTAACCAATCACCACGACTATTGCCGTGAATTCCCTCCGGTGAATAACTCTTCTCCTCCGGTGAACTCTCTCACTCTCCTCCGTATATTCTTCTCTGTGTATATACTCTGTTTCCGATAAGTATTGGCTTAAATACTTATCTTCTGAAGTTGGGCTTCTGTCTTCTTTTGATTTCAGGCCCAATACTCCAAGGCCCAAACGCAATTAGGTCTAGACATAAAACACCACATATCTCAGCATACGTGTACATAATCCACATATAAAATATCCAAACTTTTATATATAATCAAATGTGCATTTAATTTGCAATCTTAGATAACTAAATTTATCTTTGACAAAAAAAGATAACTAAATTTATACTATTAAGTTTGGTGCCTTTGGTGTCAAGATATATTGATAAACGAGATTTTACCCCGTTAAATCTAATATCTTAATTGTAGTATTTAAGATGTCAAACCAAATCAGGAGCAAACAATGTACTTGAATTTATGAGAAACGAACTCAGTTTAAGCGTAATCAAAAGGTTGTTGTTTGTGTGATTTTGTAACCGAAAATTAAATAAAACGAAAATGAGAATTAAGAGTTTTGAAAAGATTAATTAAAAGCTAAACAATCAGGTTAAGGTGTTTTAAGGATGATTGAACTTTCAGATTTCAAATTGTCTTTTACAAAAATACTTTAAGGTTTTGAAAACGATTTTAGATCAATCCACTCTCGTGGCAATGATCCTTTTCTCAACAATTAAACTAAAACAATATCTTGGATAGTTTAATCGTCGAGAAACTTTAAGAGCAAATCAATTCTAACCACCAAGCTTATTAACACAGATCTCTCGGTTAAGCTAGGCTTGGTTCTAAGGTAATTGTTCAGGAACCTTTATAATCTCTCGATTCATAAAGTTTCATGGGTTCAATAATCGAATGGCCAACTCGATTAAGGCTTTAAGATTGTTACCAAAGACTAAAGTTTAATTATGATCTATTAAGTCCTAGACAATTATCTATCCTAAATTCAATCAAACTCTTTCTACCCTAACCCAATTGTCTAAGGGAAACTACTCACTAAGCATATTGAAATTCAAAGCAATTAGATTCAAAGAAAACATAAACATAAACAAAGACAAGAGAATAAGGGTAAAGAAATCTCTTATTGATGATGATGATGAAGATCACAAGGTGGCCAAGTAGCAAAACACCAAGAAAATCTCCCAAGTCCAAAGCAAAAACAAAAGCGATGAAAAACTAAAAAACAAAAGATAGAATCATGTCAAAAACAAAAAGCAAAACCCTAATATATGTTTAAACCAAATAAATAAAGGAAACCCAATTTGGTTTAGGAATTGTTTTCCTTTTTAAAACATGAAAACCGAATTTCCATTAATTTTCGCAGCCTGTATCGGTCATAGCAAACCGATACAGGCTGGCCGATATGCGCTTCGGTGGCCTTTCTTCAGCTCAGTTTCCTTCGTATCGGCCAGGCTAAGCCGATACAACAAGTCGATACGTGTCTTCGGGTTCTTTTTCTCTTGTATCGGCCACTCCAAACCGATATGGCTGGTCGATACAAGCTTCGGCAAACCTTCTTCTTCTATATCGGCCAATTGAAACCGATACAACATGCCGATGCAAGTGTATCCGCTTCTTTTTGGCTTAAATTCATCACTTTCGCCGTCTTTATGCTCCGAAACCTGAAATACACGAAACAAACCAAAATGCAACCTATATGACACTAAATGCAACCTAAATGAATGAATTCTAATGCATAAACTAAGGTAAAATGTGTAAAATATGCAAGTTATCAACTCCCCCAAACTTATCCTTTGCTTGTCCTCAAGTAAGAGAATTTTGCATCAAAGTTTAGGAAGGTGTGGAGGCGGGGACCTCAGAACCAAAAGCAACGTGGATGTGTAATGAACAAGTATCCTAAACATAGTACCCTCTCGCAACCGAACTAGTTCTACTTATTTCTATCTACCTTTAACTCCGTCTAAATCCGCTATTATTACCAAAAGTATGTGATTCACTTGTCTAGTCTAAACACCTTTCACATTCAATTAAACACAATTAAGCATGAAACATGATCAAAAATTTCCAAGAGTTTTTCTATTTGTCTAGGTAAGAGCGGGATTTCGAATCAAACAAGGAGGCTAACACTCAGGCATGTGGTTAGTTGTAGCGCGGTTTCTCTCGGAGAGTGAAAGGGTTAAACAAAACTAGGAAAGACAAGAAGCAATTGATGCATACAAGTCCGGACATCCATCCCTACTCAAAACTATCCACTAACCCATCGTCTTTCTTTTAAAGATTTAAACACTTAAACATCGAGTTTATTTTCTTTTCTTAACTACCTTAGGAGATTTTATTTTGGCTAAGTTTCTTTTCTTTTCTTTTTTCTCTTTTTTTTTTTTTTCTTTTCTCTTTTTTTTTTTTTTTTTACTTATCCAATCTTTTACCCCCTAGGTGTTTTACAATTACTCGTGTTTATTTTCTTATTTTTCAAAACTCAAAGACGTGTCTAACCAAACCATTATCCCTTTCTAAATCACTAGTCTAAGAAAAACTAGCCAAATGGATGTCCTTTCTTGTCGCTCCCTATACTTTCAAGTTTTTGCGAAACCAAACAATCACTAAATGAAAAGAATTCTCACAAGTGTTTGGGTTAAGGTTTAGGGGGTGAGAGGGGAATCATCCTTAGAATGAGAATGACCGGATTGCGCTTAAAGTGTTTCGGTTTAGGAAGCCACAATCCGTAGAAATCACAAAGCCATAAAAATTCTCTTGAAAACTATCAATCATGCTAATTAAAAGTCAAGTTTAAGTTCAAATAATTTTTCGAAGGTGACTTAGAACTACCAAGCTTCATAACCACACAATTGACTTTTTAAACATCAATGTCTAGGGTCGCGGTTTCAAGATTTTCAGCGAGTTCTAGTTCGTTTACGGAAGATACTACACCTAAGATACTGTTCAAAACACTAAGTGCGTCGCTTTACAAGGTTAACATCATCATAGATCCCCTATGCATATGACCTAAATGCAATGAACTAATCCTAAATGCAGAAATTTATTTATTTTTTTTTTTTTTTTTTATGAATGCTAATATACGAAGGCTAATATGACTACTCCCCCAAACTTAAATCACACGGTCTCCGTGTGAAACAAGTATCGAAAGAGGTTCCTAAATGCATGTATGAATGACTCTAATATGAAAAACTAATGCGTATGCACATGGTTCAAGAGTTACCTCAGTAGTACTAACGCGTCGAGTCGAAGTCGTCTGTATCGGTCTCAGCAAACCGATACTCTTGCCCGATATCGGTCCAACAACCGATATAACGGGCCGATACGCCCTTCAGAAATCGTTTTCCTACTTCGATTTCACCTGAAACCATCAAACATGACATAAATTCTAAGTAAAATATCATCTAAATGCAAACTAAAATTTTATATACAAGGATAGACATGAGACTTCCTCCCAAGTGAGCTTGTTTATAGTCTCTTAGCTTGACTTTACCCCCTTCTTTTTAGGCGACATTGGGGCTTGAAAGAGATGTCGAATCTCCTTCGGTGACAACTTTGTGGTCCAGGGGCGGCTTGAGTTTTACTCCTTTCACACCAAACTCGCTTCCATCTTTGTGTTTGCCTTTATCCAAGTCGCAGTGAGCACTCCTTGCTCCTTTCTTGAAGGCTTTCTTCAAAAGTTTAAACTCGTTGAATAGCTTCCTTAGAACACGATTTTGGGATTTGTTCCAGCGCGTCATTCTGAATTTCCTAGGAGGGGATTGGTGTTCCACTTTTGGAGCTTTGGGTTTGCTCCTTGCATCATCACTAGACTTACCATTGCTAGCATCTTTTTCCACTCCAATCACCAAAGCTTCACAAGGGACCATCTCCGTAGGCTTCTTGACTACATCGTTGATGTTGTACCGCTGAACAAGGTCTTTCCCAAGGTGTAAATCTATCTTTCCAACCTTAACATCTATGACGACTCCCGCGGTTGCCAAGAAAGGTCTTCCAAAGATGAGTGGATTATTAAGTTCTTTGTCTATCTCCAAGACGACAAAATCTGTTGGGATGAAAACGTCTCCCAATTTTACCGGAATATCTTCCAAGATTCCAACGGGTACCTTCACGGATCTATCGGCCAGCACCAAAGAGGTCTTAGTAGGTTGGAAAGAAGAAAAGCCAAGTTGTTTAGCCACAGACGAAGGCATAACGTTGACACTAGCCCCTAAATCGCATAGGCACTTTTCGAAGACCAAAGGACCAAGAGTGCAAGGCAAAGTAAAACTCCCTGGATCACCAAGTTTCTTAGGAGAATGGTTCTTTTGAATGATCACGCTGCACTCTTGTGAAAGATTCACCGTGTCTTCCGAGTTTTTGAACTTGTTTTTGATGGTGTCTTTCAAAGATTTGGTGGAGTGAGGGACTTGCTTGAAGGCGTCAACAAGAGGCATGGGGGTTTGCACCTCGTTTATTTGCTTCTCGAGTTTAGCGCTAATGTACTTCTTCAAGAGTTGCATCTTGGATCGACCCGGAAAAGGAGGCTTAGGCACGTAAGAAGACGTCACGTAGACGGGCTTCTTCTTTTTCTCGGATTTTTCCTCTGTATCGGTCATGTTCTTGGCCGATGTAGGTGGTCGATATCGGTCATCTGAAACCGATATGCCAGGTCGATACGAGTCCCCTGTCTCCTTCTCACTCGTATCGGCCTTGTTCCTGGCCGATACAGGTGGTCGATATCGACCAGATGTGGCCGATACGCCTGGCCGATACAAATGTCCTGTATCTTCCTCGTTACCGCATGCGGTGTTTTCGTCGTCTAGGACTGTGGTCTCTGTGTCGTGTGACTGTTCCACCTCCCCGACCTGATCCGCATTGTCCTCAATGAGATCGTGTGAAAGCATTTGTGTACCACTGCTAAGTTCTATGGAGTTGACATACTCTCTAGGATTGACTTCAGGTTTACCCGGAAGTTGACCAATTGGTCGCTTAGAAGCCGAGGTAATTTGAGCCACTTGGTTGTCTAAAGCCTTCAAGTGTGAGTTCATGGATTCGATCTTGGCGTTGAGATCATTGTAAGTAGAGTCCACCTTTGTCTTGATGGCATCGATTTCCATGAAGCTTCGGCTTTGACCTTCTAGAATTTGCTTCAACAGTTGGTTAGTTTGGTCACCTTGGGGAGCTGGTGAAGAAACTTGGCCTTGAGCAGCGGGAGGATGGTTGTAACCCGGTTGTGGATTAAGTGGTGGTCTCGGTGCATATCCTCCTTGTTGTGCTTGGGGATAGACTTGATCTTGAGGATTAGCTACATTGGTGCTTCGGTAGGAAAGGTTCGGGTTGTGTTTGTAGTTGTTGAAACGCCAATCACCTTGATTACCCACATAGTTTATCTCCTCATGAGTGTTGTGAAGTGGGGTCGCCTCCTCTTCTCTACTTCCTACGAAGTTGATTCTCGCTTGTTGAGACATGAGTAGCTTATCCAGCTTCTCATTCACCGCCTTTATCTCTATCTTAAATTGTTCATCATTCTCTGAGCTGCGGATGGTGCGATCATAATCTTCCCCGTAGTTGCTATCGCTTAGGGCGTAGTTTTCCACCAAAAGCTGTCCATCGGCTTCCGTCTTCCCAAAGAAATTTCCTTGGCTAGCTGAATCGAGAAGCATCCTAAACTTCGGTTTTAGACCGCGGTAGAACGTGCTGAGTAAGCTCTCTCCCGTGAAACCGTGGTGTGGACATCTCACCGTGTAACTCTTGAATCTTTCCCAAGACTCGCTGAACGTTTCTTGGTCTTTTTGTGCGAAAGCTGAGATCTCGATTCTTAGCTTTGCTGTCCTCACCACCGAGAAGAACTTTGTGAGAAAAGCCGTCTTACACGCCTCCCAAGTCTGTATGGCGTCTTTCACAAGATTATTCTGCCATATGTGTGCTTTGTCCCCGAGTGAGAAGGGGAACAAACGCAGCTTAAACATGTCCTCGTTGACACCATTGATCTTCACCGTGTCGCATAGCATGTCAAATTGGTGAAGATGGTCAATGGGGTCTTCACTAGGCAGCCCATAGAACTTGTTGCTGGACACCATATTGATGAGACTAGACTTGATCTCGAAGTTGTTGTTGGCGATGGCTGGTGGCGTGATGCCACTACGGTTGGTGATGTTAGATGGAACATCGGCTGTTCCAATTGTGCGTGCAACGTTAGGCGCGTTGTTTGCATCACCCATCTCTAATTCTGAATCTGAACCCGAAGTTTCTGATGTAGATGAGTCGGAGTGATTGTTGGATCTTCTTTCTCTTGAGATAGCTCTTTCGTGTGCTTTGATGTCTGCGAAGAAGAGCAAGCTGTCACTTTGTCGGTGACTTCTTCTTTGCATACACCTAACAAAACGAAAAATCACCAGAAAAGAAAACAAATTAGTAACAAGAACTGAAACTTAATCCCAAGTATTTTCAAAATTCTAATAATTGTTCGAGTTCCTGAATCGGCAACGGCGCCAATTTGATAAACGAGATTTTACCCCGTTAAATCTAATATCTTAATTGTAGTACTTAAGATGTCAAACCAAATCAGGAGCAAACAATGTACTTGAATTTATGAGAAACGAACTCAGTTTAAGCGTAATCAAAAGGTTGTTGTTTGTGTGATTTTGTAACCGAAAATTAAATAAAACGAAAAACGAGAATTAAGAGTTTTGAAAAGATTAATTAAAAGCTAAACAATCAGGTTAAGGTGTTTTAAGGATGATTGAACTTTCAGATTTCAAATTGTCTTTTACAAAAATACTTTAAGGTTTTGAAAACGATTTTAGATTAATCCACTCTCGTGGCAATGATCCTTTTCTCAACAATTAAACTAAAACAATATCTTGAATAGTTTAATCGTCGAGAAACTTTAAGAGCAAATCAATTCTAACCACCAAGCTTTTTAACACAGATCTCTCGGTTAAGCTAGGCTTGGTTCTAAGGTAATTGTTCAGGAACCTTTATAATCTCTCGATTCATAAAGTTTCATAGGTTCAATAATCGAATGGCCAACTCGATTAAGGCTTTAAGATTGTTACCAAAGACTAAAGTTTAATTATGATCTATTAAGTCCTAGACAATTATCTATCCTAAATTCAATCAAACTCTTTCTACCCTAACCCAATTGTCTAAGGGAAACTACTTACTAAGCATATTGAAATTCAAAGCAATTAGATTCAAAGAAAACATAAACATAAACAAAGACAAGAGAATAAGGGTAAAGAAATCTCTTATTGATGATGATGATGAAGATCACAAGGTGGCCAAGTAGCAAAACACCAAGAAAATCTCCCAAGTCCAAAGCAAAAACAAAAGCGATGAAAAACTAAAAAACAAAAGATGGAATCATGTCAAAAACAAAAAGCAAAACCCTAATATATGTTTAAACCAAAGAAATAAAGGAAACCCAATTTGGTTTAGGAATTGTTTTCCTTTTTAAAACATGAAAACCGAATTTCCATTAATTTTCGCAGCCTGTATCGGTCATAGCAAACCGATACAGGCTGGCCGATATGCGCTTCGGTGGCCTTTCTTCAGCTCAGTTTCCTTCGTATCGGCCAGGCTAAGCCGATACAACAAGTCGATACGTGTCTTCGGGTTCTTTTTCTCTTGTATCGGCCACTCCAAACCGATATGGCTGGTCGATACAAGCTTCGGCAAACCTTCTTCTTCTATATCGGCCAATTGAAACCGATACAAAATGCCGATGCAAGTGTATCCGCTTCTTTTTGGCTTAAATTCATCACTTTCGCCGTCTTTATGCTCCGAAACCTGAAATACACGAAACAAACCAAAATGCAACCTATATGACACTAAATGCAACCTAAATGAATGAATTCTAATGCATAAATTAAGGTAAAATGTGTAAAATATGCAAGTTATCATATATTACATAATTTTATCCTAGAAAAGAAAATCATCTACTTTATAGCTAGGATCTCAAACTTTATTACGAAGGTATCTTATACTATAACTCATAATTTAATAAATATTAAAATAAAACGTAAAAACAAAACAAAAGCGTATACATATAAATTCTTATCATTTTCATGCATCTTGAGTCTTTATAGAGACCAAAAAGATACAAGGAAGATCATAGAAAAAAAACTAGTTATAGTGCAATAGAAATGGGAGTAAAAAAGACAAAAAACATACATGGAGTAACAAAATTGGCACACTATAACTCAATTCCTCTTGACATAACAAGAGAGATACTTTTGAGATTACCTGCTAAATCATTGGTAAGATTTCGTTGCATATCAAAGCTATGGTCATCCATTACAACCCAACAAGATTTCATCAAATCTTTTACTACACATTCTTCGTCTCGGCCTCGACTTCTTATAAGCTTCAAAAGAGATGAAGACAAGATGATATCTTTCTCCTTACCACAAAAAGAGAGTACTAATCCTCATGATCAAGTGAATAGTTATAATATCAAACTCCCCGAAAACGATGGATACATAAGGCAACATATAACCCTGCCAAAACCCGATAAATTGAGACGCGGTGCAAGCTATTTAGGGTATGATCCGATTGAAAATACATATAAATTATTGTGCATACCGCATATCGATGATTATTCCCCACATATATTTGATTATGGACCTAATATTTTAACACTTGGAGTTAAAGAATCATGGAGAATGACTCAAGAGTGTAGTTCTATGTATGATTTCACAAATGATAGTTTTAAATGCATCAATGGAGTTTTATATTATGAAGTCTACATACCAAATAAAGCTTGTACCAACAATATTGGACTAAATCATATGAAAGTAGTCATAATGAGTTTCAATGTGAGGTTTGAAATGTTTAAACCAATCGGATTACCATGTTGTATATCGGATAATATAGAGTACCGCGACACATATTTTGATGGATTACAAGGGAAGATTAGCATTGACATGCTCATCAAATACCAAGTTATGGATTCTTCAAAATCTTGAAAAAGATGAATGGGTATGCAATGAATTGGGAGTACCTTCTATAGATCAAATAAAATCATTTGGGAACTTGGACTATCTTTTGAGTGATATTACTTTTGATGGTGAGTTTATATATGTTGCTAGATCATGGTATGATGATAAAGAGATTAACATTCTTTATCATGATCTAAAGAAAGATAACACCATGACATGGAAATTTCAAGGATATAGGTATAGAGAATTCAACATTGATGGATATGGTGAAGAAAGAAACTCTTACCAAATCATATAGGAATGGTATACATGGGTTTTTGGAAGTTTACAAGATTTTCATCGAATCATATTGAAAGTATTATGTCTCTCAAAAACATTTCTGTGGGTACGACGATTTGTATGGGATAAGAACTGGGAATTGGAGGCTCAATAGATCAAACTAGCAAAAGAGAAACGAAGGTCAAAAACTTATTGTAAGAGAACTTTATTAAAATAAGAAGATATGGGTTCTTTCTTGGGAATTAGACATGCTTTTTTCCCTTGCTTTCTTCCTCTATTTATACTATGATTTACAAATAGAGACATTTAAGTCTCGGCTCATTAATACGAATTAAGTGCACTTAAAGCGGCCGTTATGTCGTCATCGATCTCTTTAACCGTCGAAGTCTGCTCACCTCCCCTCGTCTTCTCGTCGAACTGATAGTAGTCGAATATGGGCCCTCTTCGGCCCATCCACTTTAGGCCCTTTTAGGGATGCAGACTTAAATTCTCGCTGGGCCTCGGTCCACGTCGTTAATGGGCCCGTGTATTAATTCGAACACCAACAGAAGGCCCCCTAAGTTCGATGTTTTCTCGTCGAACTCATCGGACTTAGATAAGCGGACTCTTTGATTACTGGGGGGAAGTAGGTCGCTGATTAGATCTTCGCAGATTTCCAAAGGCCTTGCCGAACCGAAACGCGGAGAAGCGAGCTCCTTGATTGCCAAGAGGAAAATCCGCCAATTAGATCTTTTCCGATCCCGAGTATCTCGCTAAACGATACCCTAATAAAATATATTAAAAGGGTAATGATTCGATTTTCCAAAAGGTGGGGCGGCACGGTTTTCGTAGCGTTAGATGACGTCACTCCTTGATTTGATTTGAATAAATAGAGCGGAAACGGAGAGGCTCTTCTTTATCCTTGCAAACACAAACTTTTCGCAGCCTCTAGAGAAAGAAAAACTCCAACTTTTTCCAGAAAACTTACGGAATCCCAAATAGACGATAACAATGGCCCCCAGAGAACCAAGACGCATTGTTACTCAAGCCGGAGACCAGTTCGGCCCCTACCAAAGTACACTCTCGACGGCGAAATCCCTCGAGTTGCTCCGCCGCACATGCGCGATTCCCGAAGCGGTGGAACTGGCGCTACCCCGTGAGGGCGAATCGCCGGAGAGCGTCCGCCCAGGATTCTGCTGCGCCTACGAGGCGTACTTCTCCGGGGCAGGTCTATCCTTTCCGATCCCGGAGGCGCTGATACTCTACCTGTATCAGCTCGGGATCGCTTTTCCTCAGGCTCTGCCTAACTTTATCCGGTCGGTGTTATGTGCACTGACGGTGGCGGAGGAGACCGGATTCGCCTTTGGCGTTCCGGAACTGATGGAGTTATTCAGCGTTCGCGTCTCGAAGACGAGCGGGACGTTTGCTATTTACCCCAACACCAACAGGAACTTGGTGTATGGTTTCCCGGAGAAGGATTCGGGCTGGATGGACCGGTATTTCTTCTTCCGCATCACGAAGTCCTCCGTCGGGGATATGCACGAATTTATCGGCCACAAATGGGCCGCGACCTGCGGTAAGTACTTTATGCTTTTAATCCGAGAATTTCTTGTTGTGCAGAAAAGATCGCCGCCTTGGCCCCCTTCTAGGGCTCTTTAGGAATTGACACATCTTTCTTTGTTTCAGAAACTCAAACGCGGCTCGACGATCTCACGCGCTTCGAGGATTTCTATCGGGTCGCCGTCGAAGCCTCCTCCAAGTGGAATTCCTTCCCGCCGGATAGGATCCACGGTGCCCGTGCTCGCCCGAGGGAGCGTACACTTAGAGGGCCTCGTTTCTCCGCCTCGCGGAGTCGTCTCCCCCGACTTATCGGGCGAAGAAAGAGAGGGAGGTCCGCCTCGCAGCCTTGGCCAAGATCAAAAAGGAGGAGATCTCGGTTTTTAAGGCGAGCGGGGAAAAGCCCAAGGTCAGTCTAGTGGCCGATTGGGTCCTCCGAGCGGACTCCGGACGAGCTAGGCCCCATCGCTCCTCTGCCCCGCCTCGGGGATGGCGCGGAGGAAGAAGAAGAGGAGGAAAGCCTCGAAAGGAGGAAGAGGAAGAGAGGCGATGACGATGCGGATACGGCTCCTCGCGCCGGTGAGAGGACGAGGTCCAGGAGCGCGGACCCGGTGACGGCCAAAGAGTCGATCATGCGCCCCCCACCAGCCCTTTCGGACCGCTCCGTCTCTCCTAGTGCCGCGGACCGAACGACTCCGCAACGGAAGACTTCTCGACGTGATGGGGCAGGTCGGGGCTCTGCTGCGCCTGAGGCCAACCGTGCCCGGGGGTCGGAGGAGCGGATCCTGATCGTCAACGCGGAGAATCGGAGAGGTAACCTTCTTACTGCGGCTGATCAATTTATTCCGCTTAGATAGAAAGGTAGGTTTCTGACTGACTTGGCCTTATTTCAGATCGCGAGCGTGTCTCGAACCTGTTCCGCACGTTCTCCTACCAAGGCCTCGGAGATTCCCGCGCCTGGAGAATATGCGCGAGCCTGTGAGGGACTTGTATGCCCGCCACTCGATCGCTTTAGCCGAGGTACGTAAACTTTGCTTGCCGCGAGACTCTTGTGTCCGTCTCGGAATTTTTTACTAATTCCTTGTGTTTGTAATATGGCAGTCGGCGACGTCTTTTAACCGCCTTCTGTATGGTTACGAACAAGTGCTCACCGACCCGGGGTCCCTCCAGTCTGACCTGACGAGGACCAAGGAAAAGCTGGTCCTGGCGGAGCGATCCCTCGAAACCATGAGGGTCGCATCTGAAAGGAACGCCGACCGGCTGAGGCAGGTCGATGATTACCGACGTCAGCGCGACGAGGCGAAGATGGCGGCTGCTGCGCAGGAGACCAAGGTGGCCCTCATGCTGAAGAGGGCCGAGATCGCGGAAGAGAAGAGCTCTCGGTTCGAGAGGGAGATGATCGCGGCGGAGGAGAGTTCGCGGGCGATGTCAAAGAAGTACGAGACTCTCCTCGAACTTCGAGATCGCGATCTCCGGGTCTCTTCTCACGAAGCCAGGCGCGACGTTAAAGGCGCCGGGGTTAAGATGGTCGACCAGGTGAGGGACCACCTCCTGCTGTTGAAGAGGCGTTCTCGGGTAGAGCGCGAGGTCGCTGAGATCCGCGCGAACCAGGATTTTCTGGCTGGGATCCAGAGGGGCGAATACCCTGACCTTGAGGCGGAAGCGGCGAGTATGGCCGAGGATCTCCCGGTGGCCGAAGCGAAGTTGGCCGCCATGCCGCTTCCCTCGCTAGATCTGGATGAGCTAGCCAAGAGATTTGAAGATTCGCCGCCTCCCGGAGACGTGGTCGACTGTGAATCGGCTCTGGCTCTTGCGGACGCGCATGTGACCGGCGATGCTGCGCCGTTGGAGGTAACGCCACTGGCGGCGGCGCCTTTTGATCAGTTTGGATCGATGACCGCCAGCTTGTCAGTTGAAGACGCCCAAGATCTCAGGGAGAGCGTCCGTCCCGAGGGGTTCGAGCCACGGGTCGCGGGTCTCGCGAGAGGATGGTCGCGAGATCGCGCTTGCCGAAGAGGCGTCGGTGCAGCCGGGGCGGGAACAAGCAGCTCGACGGGGGAAGAAGACCAGACATGAATGTAATCATGTCTTTAAGCAGGGGTCTGTCCCAAAATTTTTTTTGTTTTGTTGCTTTTTTTTTTTAAAAAAAGAATTCGTTAAGTACAATTTCTCGGCTTTACATGTCTTTGTTTCCGCGTACTTAGTTGTTTTTTCAAAAAAGGCGCTATTCATTGCGATCGGACCTTTAGTTGGTTCACCTTGTCCAAGTCTTCTAGGTTGACCCGTTGGTGGCTCGATTTATAATTTATAGTCTTTAAGTTCTTTGTTCGAACTGTATCGATCGTTGAGAGCCTGGGGGGTCGGCTTGTATCGCCGACCTTAGTGTATTGATTGTTTCGAATTTTTTAGCATGGCTGCGTCGATTGTTTGCGGACCGTAGAGGTCGGACTGTTTGCGGACCGCAGAGGTCGAACTATTTAGATAGCTTGAATATGTTTTGCTTGTTCGATCGTTTAGTTCCTAAGGAGCTGTGTTGATCGCTGAGTTCTTTGTGTCGAACTGTGTAGATGTGCATCGTTAAGTTCTTTATGTCGAACTGTTTTAGATGGCTTGAATTCGTTAAGTTCTTTGATAGAACTGTGTTGGTCGTTCGCGAACTCTTAGGTTCGATATGCATCGTTGAGTTCTTTATGTCGAACTGTTTAGATGGCTCAAATACAGTTTGTTTTTTTTAAAATCGTTCAAACTCTTTGGTCGAGCTGTATTGATCGTTCGCGAACCCTGAAGTTCGATATGCATCGTTAAGTTCTTTCCGTCGAACTCGTTTAGATGGCTTAAATACGGTTCGCTCACTCGATCGTTAAGTTCTTTGGTAGAACAGTGTTGGTCGTTCGCGAACATTAGGGCTCGATATGCATCGTTAAGTTCTTTTCGTCGAACTCGTTTGGATGACTTTAAATGTGATTCGCTTTTTGAATATCCTTTGTAGAAAAAAGGTTTTATTTATTTATATAGCTGGACCCGATCAAACGATACGGGCTGCCTACGTACCCGAGTTGGGATCAAGCCTCGAAACGTAGTTCGGTTTACAATAGAGCGAATTTAAGCATAAAATTTCTTGAGGTTCATGATGTTCCAAGGTCTTTTGACGTTGTTCCCTTCGGAGGTTTTGAGACGGTAGACTCCCGGGCGGATGATTTCGTGTACGATGTACGGTCCTTCCCACTTGACTCCGAGTTTGCCAGCGCGATATTCGGCGGTGTTCTCAAAGACCTTTCTTAGTACTAGGTCCCCGACCGATAGGGTTCGTTGCTTTGTCTTCGAGTTGTAGTATCGTGACGCGGATTGCTCGATAGTTTTGAATCCCGATCATCGCTTGATCTCTCTTCGAATCTAGGTTATCGAGAGATTGTCTTAGCATCTCGTCGTTGTCCGCTTCGATCGGAGGGTTCCGAGTTCGCCCGATCCCCGGGATCGCCGCTTCGGCGGGGACGATCGCTTCGACTCCGTAGACGAGGGAGAACGGAGTTTCCCCCCGTCGCCCGCGCGGTGTGGTTCGGTAGGCCCAGAGTACCCCTTCAAGCTCATCGTGTCATCCTCCTTTCCGAGAATCGAGACGTTTCTTGAGACTATAGAGTATTGACTTGTTCGTTGCTTCTGCCTGTCTGTTTCCCTGCGGGTAGCGAGGTGTAGAGTATTGTACTTTTATTTTCCAGTGTCCGGCGAATTTCTCGAACTTTTTTGATATGAACTCGGGAGCCGTTGTCCGTGACGATCTCGTACGGGAGTCCGTGCCCGCAAATGATGTTTTTCCATAAGAACTTGCGTACCTTTGTGTCGATGATTGCGGAGTAAGCCTCGGCTTCGACCCATTTGGAAAAATAGTCGGTTAAAACGAGAAGGAATTTCCTTCCGTTGGTTGACTCGTGCAGCGGGCCGATGATGTCCATGGACCACCTCATGAAAAGGTAGGGGGCGGAGACGGATGACAATGGTTCAGACGGCTGGTGGATGAAAGGAGCGTGGCGCTGGCACTTTTCGCAATGTTGCGCATATTTAATGCAATCGTCGGTCAAGGTGGGCCAATAGTATCCCCGCCGGCGAACCTTGGTGGCGAGGAGACGACCACCGGAATGATCTCCGCGAGTCCTTCGTGGACTTCCCTCATGACGGTGTCGGCGACTTCTCCGTGGACACGAGAGGAGATAAGGCCCCCGGAAGCTCCGCTTGTAGAGCCCCCCCTCGATCATGCAAAACCTGGCGCTGATGACCTTATGTTTTCGAGCCTCCCATTTTTCAGTAGGGAGTTCGCCCTTCAAGATGTAGTTTTGGATTGGCGTCCGCCAGTCATCGATAATTGTTTCTGCTGCGTGGGCGGACTCCTCCTGCTTATTCCCTTTCAGGATCGCAAGGACCGGGCCAGTCGGATCGATGCTAGGTCGGTCGATGCACTCCACGGAGATGTTCCTTCTTATGTCGTGGTCGGAAGTTGATGCTAAAGCTGCCAAGGCGTCTGCCGAAGTGTTCTCGCCCCTGGGGACTTTGACGAGCTCAAATTTGTCGAACTCTTTGCAAAGTTCTTTGGTGATGGCGAGGTAGGCCTCCATTCTTTCGTCTTTGGCGGAATATTCCCCGGAGAACTGGCTTACAACAAGCTGGGAGTCGGAGAAGACTGAGATATTTCTGACCCCAATGCTGATGGAAAGGCGAAGGCCGGCGATCAGTGCCTCGTATTCTGCTTCGTTGTTCGAGGCGGGAAATCGCAGTCGAAAAGATTGCTCGATGACTTCTTGATTGGGCGATCGCAGCTTGACGCCGATCCCCGATCCCTGCTTGGATGAGGCCCCATCAACGTGCAAGATCCAGGGGAGAGTGTTAGTGGACTCGGGATCTTGCACGGGGAGTTCTACTATGAAGTCGGCGAGTACCGGGCTTTCGCGCTAACGCGGGGCTTATATTCCACGTCATATTCGCCGAGTTCGATTGCCCACTTAGAAATTCTTCCGGACCGGTTCGGGCCGTGTAGAATCGTTCCGAGGGGGGTGCGATGTGAGCACTATGATCGAGTGGGACTGAAAATAGGGTCGTAATTTCCTTGCCGCCGTTACAACCGCGAGGGCGAGTTTTTCCATCATCGGGTACCTGGTTTCAGGATCGGTTAGAGTTTTGCTTGTGTAAAAGATCGGTTTCTGTTCGCCCCGATCTTCTCGTATGAGGATTGAGCTGACGGCCGAAGGGGACACCGCGATGTAAAGAAAAAGAGGCTCTCCTTCCTCTGGTTTAGCGAGGATCGGTGGTTTCGAGAGGTATGACTTTAGCTGATTAAAAGCCTCTTCACATTGCTCGTCCCAAACCCAGCTTTTGTTTCCCCTTAGAAGGTTGTAGAAAGGGAGACAACGATCTGTCGACCGTGAGATGAACCCGTTGAGGGCCGCGATCCGTCCCGTGAGCCTTTGAGTTTCCTTTACGTTTCGAGGTGAAGGCATATTTAGGAGGGCGTCGACCTGGCTAGGATTCGCCTCTATCCCTCTCTTGGTGACTAAGTACCCGAGGAATTCTCCGGAAGGTACGGCGAAAGTGCACTTTTCCGGGTTAAGCTTCATGCCATATTCTTTGAGGAGATCGAAACACTGCCGGAGGTGTTCGATATGCTCGCCCTGCTTTGATGATTTGACGAGCATGTCGTCTATATAGACTTCCATGACCTCGCCCAATTGTTTCTCGAACATTCCGTTGACAAGTCTTTGGTACGTCGCTCCCGCGTTTTTTAGGCCGAACGGCATTACTTTGTAACGATGAGGTCCCTCTCGTCCGTTATGAAGGAAGTCTTCTCCCGATCGTCGGGATGCATCGAGATTTGGTTATAACCTCGAAAAGGCATCCATGAAAGACAAGAGCTCGTGACCGGCCGTTGCTTCCACGAGTCGGTCGATGTGAGGGAGTGGAAAACTGTCCTTGGGGCATGCTTTGTTGAGGTCGGTGAAATCGACGCATACTCTCCACTTCCCGTTCTTTTTCTTCACGACGACCGGATTTGCGAGCCATTCCGGATACTTTACCTCCCCGATCGATCCTAAGTTCAGGAGTCTCTGTACTTCGTCGTTTACAGCCTTAGCTCTGTCTGGCCCCAGCTTCCTTCTTTTCTGCCTGACTGGCTTGTAAGTCGGATCGACATTCAGTTTATGAGTTATTATCGTTGGGTCGATCCCGGTCATGTCCTCGGGCCCCCAGGCGAACGAGTGTATGTTGCTGGTAAGGAACCGAATCAGCTCGTCCTTCTGCGGATCTGAGAGCTGCACTCCGATTTTGACGGTTCGGGACGGATTGTTCTGATCAATTGATACTTCGGTGCTAACGCCGTCGCCCCCTCGGAGCTTCTTTTCGGCCCCGCTGGATCGAGCGACGTTGGCTAACTGCTATTTGACGGTGAGCTTGTGTCCGCTCATGTAGCAAGAGCGTGCGGTCTCCTCGGCTTCCTTGTATCTCTTCGACTCCCGTCGGGGTAGGGAACTCGAGGCACCGATGATAGGTCGAGGGAACCGCCTTCATCCGGTACAGCCAAGGAGTTCCGAGGATAGCGTTGTACGCGAGCGAGGCGGTCGAAGACCGTGAATTCCACGAGCTTCGAAGTTCCTTTGGCGAGGACGGGAAGACGGATCGTTCCGAGCGACATAGTGGTTTCACTGGTGAAGGCGATGAGTGGGGCGGGGGCCCCCTCTACTTCTTCCATACTGATTCCCATCCTTGAGAGGGTGCTAAGGAAGATGAGGTCCACGGAACTGCCCGTGTCGATCAGAATTCTGGACACCTCGAAATTGGCGATGTCTAGTGAGATGACCAGGGCATCGTCATGGGGCCTGGCGAGGCGGAGAGTTTCCTTTTCCTCGAAGGTGATGACTGGTCCAACGAGTGTCCCGTATTCGGGGCTCGGTTTCCCGACTTTCCTTTGGTGTTTTTTGATGGAGTTCACTGATGAGCTAAAAAGCTTGGACCCTCCCATGATCATATCGATCCTTTTCTTGGGGGTTTCTTCGTTCTCGTTGTCGGCTTCGACTCTTTTGGGCGATGCGCCACCGACTCCGACGGAGGAAAGTCTGCTTCTCTCGGCCTGAGCGATGGTTTCGAGGTCGAAATCAGCGAGGTCGCCGGCGGACCATTTCTCCATGAGGATGGTTTTCAAACGGTAGCAATCCTTGGTGTCGTGGCCTTTTACACCGTGGAGCTCGCAAAAAGCATCCTTGTCTCGGACCCATTTGTTGCTTGGCAGCGAACCGCTTCGCTTTCCTCCGGAATCTCTGCCCACGGCGAAGGTTTGCGAACTTCCGCTGGCTCGGCGATTGTCGGGTTTCTTAGACGGACTCTGGGGAGTGGTCTTAGGAGGCGGTCGATATTTCTTGCTTATCGCGAGCTTGTCTTCCTCGAGCTCCATCCGGGCCGTGGCTCGGTGAAGTGCATCGTGGATACTGGTGGGCTTGTTGATCACGATCTCCTCGCGGAAGCGCGACTCGTGCCGGAGACCGTGTTTCGAGGCAGGAGATCGCCGTGGAATCGGTGATCCCGGGTAATCTGGACAGAATTTCCTTGAACTTGGTTATGTACTTTCTCAGAGGCTCGGCCTGCTCCTGAACGTGGTTCCACAGGTCGCCGTCGGAGAGTCCCTGGTCTATGAAAATAGAGTATTGTTTGATGAAAGCGGTGGTGAAGTCGGTGAAGCTATCGATCGAGCCGGGTTCGAGGTGGGTGAACCAGACTAAGGACGGGCCGGAGAGGTTCTCGGCGAACGACCTACAAAGGCCGTCATCTTGTTCGTGCTCCTCGAACCGCACCCGCCCAGCCGGCGATGCGGAAGGCGGTGAGGTGCGTCTTGGGATCTCCGACTCCGTCATAGGACGGAAGTTTGATCTTTCTTGTATCGCGGACGCGCAGCCGATGCGATCCTCCGTGTAAACGGGGTTCGCCTGGTCTCTTCAATAACTCGGTTGATTTCTGGAGCGGAGCTTATTGCTTCGTGGATTTTTGAGTTTATTCCCCGGATCTCGGTTCGAATCTCCTCGAAATCCTTCCCAGCTAGGTCCGCTCCGCGCAAGGCTTCGGTGCGGGTCGCAGAAGTCGGCGTTGGCTCCTCAGAGTTTCGTCCGTCATTCGCCGTTGCCAGCCGAGTGGGGGTGCCAACGGTGTTCTGCTCGTTGGGGGGCTGGAGATTGGTAAGCACGCCTTCTATCTTGTCGAAGCGCTCGGCTAGGGTAGAGGTCGCCTTCTGTTGCTCGGTGATTACCTTCTGGAGGTCAGTGAGCAATTGGGCGAAGTCGACAGATGAGACATTTTGAGAGTCGGTGACATCCATGAGAAGTGGTTTGATTTTCCTCTGTTACTAATTAAAGGTGATCTATCAATGCCCCCTCCTTCTAGCGCCAAATTGTGGGTACGACGATTTGTATGGGATAAGAACTGGAAATTGGAGGCTCAATAGATCAAACTAGCAAAAGAGAAACGAAGGTCAAAAACTTATTGTAAGAGAACTTTATTAAAATAAGAAGATATGGGTTCTTTCTTGGGAATTAGACATGCCTTTTTCCCTTGCTTTCTTCCTCTATTTATACTATGATTTACAAATAGAGACATTTAAGTCTCGGCTCATTAATACGAATTAAGTGCACTTAAAGCGGCCGTTATGTCGTCATCGATCTCTTTAACCGTCGAAGTCTGCTCACCTCCCCTCGTCTTCTCGTCGAACTGATAGTAGTCGAATATGGGCCCTCTTCGGCCCATCCACTTTAGGCCCTTTTAGGGATGCAGACTTAAATTCTCGCTGGGCCTCGGTCCACGTCGTTAATGGGCCCGTGTATTAATTCGAACACCAACAATTTCTTGCTCATCTTTGATTTGATTTTTCTTATGTGTTTCGCACATGTTAATGTGACTTTTTTATGTTATCTTATTATTATAAGTTATTAACGATTTAAAGGTTGGTATTAGCTTCTATTTTCACACATGTTAATGTGACTTTTTTATGTTATCTTATTATTATAAGTTATTAACGATTTAAAGGTTGGTATTAGCTTCTATCTTGTCATTGTTGCAAGTTATAATAAAGTATAATTGTTCTGAAAATTAATTTTCTATAAAATAAATTTTATTTTTAAATTATCTAATTGTCATAGTAGTGTAATTATAGTCTAATTTTTCATCAAAAATGTGGATCTTTAAAAAACTTATAATTGAAGTTATACATTAGAGGAACTTTAAAAAACTTATAATTAAACTGTGGATCTTTAAAATGTGGAACTTATAATTAAAATGTGGATCTTTAAAAAACTTATTATTAAAATGTGAATCTTTAAAATGTGGAACTTATAATCAAAACTACACATAAATTCTCAAAATTAGAACCAAATAAACTCCACATAAACAATTTTACCCCTTTAATAATATATCATAAACACTAATTAGCGAATCCAAATGAAAATATTTTAATTTTGTCATTTTTTTAAATGGTAAATCAACCTTTTTTGTCAAGGTAAATCAACTTTTTAAAATTTTGAAAATGTATAAATATGTAAAAATATTAAATTATGTGTAATTTTGTAAAGAAAATGTCAAAAGGGTGTAGTTTTGTTGTTTGATACCACGAATAAAATAACAAACCAATAGACCACAAACATTCATATGTTACATACTTACATCCCCAAATATATAAACTCTTTCTTAAGATTTTTTAGAGAGAAAGTGGCATTTACTTTTTGGCATTCATATATTCGCTAAATGCATGTAGTACTAGCTTATGTGGGATCAAGTTCCCGTTTTTACGATGAAGTTATAACATCTTATATTTTGCTTTTTATAAACAAAGAAGTATTAGTTTTTGCGCCTAAACCGGTGCTTCTAGCTAGGTTTTTAACTTCCTAAATTTCAAATATATTCTACAATAAATAATTTCAACTAACGTTGCCATTACGTCGTTATTTAGAGCTTAATCTTGTGAGATCCATGCAATAGAATTTCAAGTTCGACCTTTTGTCTTGGATCTTAGGTTTTGTTTCACTTTTTTAGCCATTGAAGATGGTGTATCTTAGAGGGATCTTATTCATGTGGGACCCACTAAATAGTTAAGATCTAATTTTATTTTTCTTATTTAAGATTCGGATCTTGTACTATTCATGGGTCCCACTGTATACGTGGCGATCTATAATTGGTGCGTTTTTAATTTTTTTTTTTTAAAATCAACTTTTCGTGGGCTCCACTGAATAATTAAGAAATTATTGGAGATGCTCTTATGTTTTAGTTTTCGGGGTACAAGTTTTTCTGCCGAATTTATTTTTTGAAATTTATGTTCATATGTCCCGATTTTGTATTCCACCATGTTATCAATACTATGATACAAAAACCGAAAAAGAGCTCAAACGGTTGAAAAGAAGAAAAATTCACAAAATTATACCCTTTCAATCCATATTTCGTAAAACTACACCTAATTATTAATTTTTTTACATGTTTACACCCTTTCAAAATGGGCAATTCTTATGAATAGCACTAAAAAATTTTTTTGACACAATTAGCACAAATTTTCGAAAGTTTTACAAATACCATTAAAAAGTTTTTTTTCTCATAAATACCACAAATCTTAAATTTTCAAAATTACACCCAAAACCTTCAAAAAACTATACCCTACCCCTTCAAAACTATACCCTAAACACTATATAGCGAACTCAAATGAAAAAAATTAAAATCTAAAAGTGTTAAAACTCGTTTTTTGTATTTGTGGTATTTTTGTAAACTACTACTTTTTGATGGTATTTTTGGTATAAAAAATATTTTAATGGTATTTATGTTATTAAAAACTTTGTAATGGTATTTTCAAAATAAAAACTTGTTTTGATGGTATTTTAAGGAATTTCTCTTTCAAAATTTTAAATGGTTGATTTACCTTTTAAAATTCACCAAAATTAAAAAATATATATATTTGGGTTCGCTAATTACTGTATAGGGTATAATATTAAAGAAGTATGATTTATTTGAATTTAGTTTTGTAGGTTTAAAGGTAGTTTTGAAAATTAACTTCACAATAAAGTAGTTTTGTAAAATGCAAATTCTAGTTTTGTAATTTTCCCTCAAAAAGTTTGTGGTGGAACAATAAATTTAGTGGGCTTTTATTATTTAATTTTCGCAGCCCAGGCCCAAAACTAAGCCCACATTATATCCATCAAAAATATTAGTCGGTGTTTACATTAAAAAAACGGGCCCCACCACAATCATAGTAATAAAACTGTGTTTTTCTCTCCTCCTAATTGCCTCCGTTCTCTTCACTCTCTCATTTTCTCTCTCTCTATTAGATTAGTCTCTTTCTCTCTCTCTAGAAAGAGAGCCTCGCCGGGACTTTTTTTGTTTGTTCATTTCACGGCCAACCTCGCCGTCTCTTTGTTCTCCAATTTCAATCCTCTCCGTAAGTTTCTCTCCTTTGATTTCTCTGATTTTCTTCCCCTTTTTCGATTTCTCACTGTTTTTTTTATTTCGGATTCAACTTCTACGTGTTCTTCGCTTTGAATCTTCGTATAAAATCATGTTTTAAAGCTTGATTCGTTTTTGATTTCTGTAATTTTACTAGTAATTAATCTTTTTTTTTTGTTTTATCCGTTCTTCGATTTCTAGGGTTTCCTCGTGCTCAAGACCATTTCGCCGCCGTCGCCGCCGCCTTATCCTCCGATATCAAACTTCTCCGTAAGTTTCTCTTCTTAGATTTCTCTGTTTTCTTCCCCTTTTTCGATTTCTTATTGTTTTTAAATTTCGAATCGAATAAAATCATGTTTTAAAGCTTGTTTCGTTTTATTTTGTTCGAGTAATTAATCGGTTTTCTTTATCGATCTTAGATTTCTAGGGCTTCTCGGTTTTCAAGCTATCAAAACCCTATTTTATATCTCTGGATTTATTAGCATATATCTTATATCGAAAAATTCTTCATCTTGAAATACATAACAGTATTGATTTGTTATTTTGATCCAAAAAAAATTACTCTTTGTTGTATTAGTTGATTATTGGGAGTTTTTTTTACGGTCTGTGTCTATTTCTTTGTAGTTTGTATGATAAGTCTCTTTTGTTTCTCAGGTAGTCTCTTTAAGATGGCAGACTCACGAAACGGTAATTCACGAGCTCCTGCTGGACCTCCTCCAAAGAATACATACTCCATAGATGTGCCTAATTTCATCTCACGCGCTAAAGCCTTGTATGCGCACTGGTCTGAGCGCAACGCAGACCTATGGGGATCTGCGGACGCTCTTGCTGTAGCTACCCCTCCTGCTTCTGACGATCTTCGTTATCTCAAGTCTTCAGCTTTGAACATATGGCTTCTTGGGTATGAGTTTCCTGATACGATAATGGTTTTCACCTCGAAGCAGATCCATTTCTTGTGTAGCAGGAACAAGGCGTCTCTACTTGAAGTTTTGAAAAAACCTGCACATGCTGATTTAGGGGTTGATCTGTTTATGCATGTCAAGCCTAAGGGTGATGATGGAACTACGCTGATGGATGCTATATTCCGTGCCATCCGTGATCTACCTTTGGGTGATGGGAATGATTCACAACTTGTAGGACATGTTGCTCGTGAAGCCCCTGAAGGTAAGCTTTTGGAGACATGGACTGAGAGGCTGAAAAATGCAAACTTTCAGTTTGTAGATATAACTGGGGGACTGTCTGATCTCTTCGCTGTTAAAGACAATACTGAGATCATTAACGTGAAGAAAGCTGCCTATCTAGCCTACAGCGTGATGAAAAACGTTGTTGTTCCAAAACTTGAGAATGTTATTGATGAGGAGAAAGATGTCACTCACTCTTCGTTGATGGATGTCACAGAGAAAGCTATACTTGAGCCAACGAAAGCCAAGGTGAAGCTTAGGGCAGAAAACGTTGACATATGCTACCCTCCGATATTTCAAAGTGGAGGCAAGTTTGATCTTAAGCCTAGTGCTGCAAGCAATGATGAACTGCTCACGTATGATCCAGCAAGCATCATTATCTGTGCTGTTGGTGCTCGGTATAATAGTTATTGCTCTAACGTTGCCAGGACTTACCTAATAGATGCGAACCCTCTCCAGAGCAAGGCTTATGAGGTTCTTCTAATGGCACATGAAGCTGCTATTAATGCTTTGAGGTCAGGAAGAAAGATAAACAATGTCTATCAAGCCGCCCTTTCGGTTGTTGAAAAGAAAGCCCCCGAGTTGGTTGACAAGCTAACTAAATCTGCTGGAACTGGTATCGGTCTTGAATTCCGAGAGTCGGGGTTGAATATTAATGCAAAGAATGATAAAGTGTTGAAACCAAATATGGCATTCAACGTGTCTCTCGGTTTCCAGAACTTGGAATGTGAGTCGGAGAGCCGCAGCAAGAACAAGAAATTCTCGCTTTTGCTGGCTGACACTGTTATCGTCACAGATCAGAATCCAGAGCTTCTGACAAAGTGCTCCAAAGCTGTTACGGATGTCGCCTATTCGTTCAGAGAAGAAGAGAAACCCGCAAAAAGACCAAGGTTAAGCGGTTCTGAGAACACCAAGACAGCTCTTAGATCAGATGATCACGGGGTGTCGAAAGAAGAGCTGCGAAAGCAGCACCAGGCAGAGCTTGCACGCCAGAAAAACGAAGAAACTGCAAGAAGGCTTGCTGGTGACAGCTCCGGCGCTGGAAACAGCCGGTCTTCTTCGAGGACTGCGGCTGATTTGGTTGCCTACAAGAACGTTAACGATGTGCCACAACCTCGGGATCTGATGATTCAGGTTGACCAGAAGAACGAGGCTGTATTGCTACCTATCTACGGTAGCATGGTTCCGTTCCACGTGGCTACAATAAGAACCCTATCGAGCCAGCAAGATTCCAACCGGAACAACTACATCCGTATCATTTTCAATGTCCCGGGTACACCCTTCAACCCTCCTGACTCTAGCACTTTGAAAAACCATGGGGCTATCTACCTCAAGGAAGTTTCGTTCCGGTCCAAGGATTCAAGGCACAGCAGCGAAGTGGTTCAGGCAATTAAGACACTGAGACGGCAAGTCATGGCTCGTGAGTCAGAAAAGACTGAAAGGGCGTCACTGGTGACCCAAGAAAAACTTCAGCTTGCGGGTAACAAGTTTAAACCCCTCAGGCTCTTTGAGCTTTGGATCCGTCCTGCTTTTTCTGGCCGCAAGAGAGTTCCTGGGACACTCGAAGCTCATGCCAATGGTTTCAGATACTCAACAACTAGGTCCGCTGAGCACGTGGACGTCTTGTTTTCAAACATAAAACACGCTTTTTTCCAGCCTGCTGAGCGGGAGATGATCACGCTCGTGCATTTTCACTTGCACAACCACATCATGGTAGGAAACAAGAAAACAAAAGACGTCCAGTTCTACGTCGAGGTGATGGACGTTGTGCAGTCTTTAGGCGGTGGTAGGAGATCAGCCTATGACCCAGATGAGATCGACGAAGAACAAAGAGAGCGCGATAGGAAAAACAAGATCAACATGGATTTCAACAATTTCGCAAACCGGGTCAACGATATGTGGCAGCTACCCCAGTTTTCGAGCTTGGACCTCGAGTTCGATCAGCCTCTGAGAGAGCTCGGCTTCCACGGCGTCCCTTACAAGACGTCTGCTTTCATAATCCCGACATCTAGCTGCCTTGTCGAGCTCATAGAAACACCGTTCTTCGTGGTCAGTCTCAGCGAGATTGAGATTGTGAATCTCGAGAGAGTTGGGTTCGGGCAGAAGAATTTCGACATGGCCATCATCTTCAAAGACTTCAAAAAAGATGTTCTCAGGGTTGATTCGGTTCCCACGAGCTCACTAGAAGGGATCAAAGAGTGGCTCGACACTACCGATATAAAGTACTACGAAAGCAAGCTGAATCTGAACTGGAGACAGATCCTGAAGACGATCACCGAAGATCCACAGAGCTTTGTAGACGACGGAGGATGGGAGTTTCTGAACCTAGACGGAAGCGATTCAGAGTCAGGCGGCTCAGAGGAATCAGACAAAGGATACGAGCCGTCTGATGTAGAGGTTGAGTCTGAATCAGACGACGAGGCTTCGGAGAGCGAGTCGCTGGTTGAGTCAGAAGACGACGAAGAAGACGATTCGGAGGAAGAGGAAGAGGAAGAGAAAGGTTTGACTTGGGATGAGCTTGAGAGAGAAGCTACTAATGCAGACAGAGAGCATGGAGTTGAGTCTGATAGCGAGGAAGATAGGAAGAGAAGGAAGATGAAAGCGTTTGGGAACTCGCGGCCTGGAACTAGCGGTGGAGGCGGTAGGAGCAGCGGCGGTGGAGGCGGTAGGAGCAGCATGAAGAACATGCCACCATCTAAACGCAACAAGCACAGGTGAGAAAAAGGTCAAAAATCGAATTATGCTTTTATCGTTTTTATTATTAAGTTTTAAACGAAATCAGACATTTTGCAAGGGTTTTAATTTTAGTGTCTTGTACTATATAAACTACTGCCTTAGTTTCCTTTTCAAAAAACTAATTATTTTGTGTGTTAATTTCTTTAGTTAAATAGTGTACAATTTAGCAGCAAAATTTAACAAAAAAAACATAAAAATTTGATATTATCACACATAAGATTAGTCATAAATAATAAGCATTATACAATTATCAATTATTATACTCTTTTATTGCTTAAAGAGCACCAAACTCACAATAAACAAAAGCTAAGAAGCATAACATATTAAATTACCTTAAAAATCATCACTCAAAAGGGGTTTGGATTTAATATCATTTGATTTTATTTAAAATCATAAACATGATTTAAGCAATAGTTAATTAAGAACTCATCATCCAAATCTCCTTAAGCTCTCTAGCAAACTCTTCTTGTCTTCCAACAACTAAAGTAATGTGATCTTTGTTCTCGACGACATTAACTATCGCGCGAGGAATCCGAGTTTGAACATTGTAGCTACACTCGACAGGGACAACCTCATCGTCTCGACCATGGAAGATTACGACATTGCAATTAAGTTTATATCGTACCATGTCTAAATAAATATCGAGTTTGCTTCCTACTCCACATATTATGTTGTGTAGAGTGTGCCACGCTGCGTTATGTGTGTGACACATAAACCCTTCTATTAAAAAGTTTATTGTCCTAAGCATAGAAAGAGATCATTTAAATATTAAAAAGGGGAACAATTTTCCAAAAATACCATATCTCTTTAGTTCAAAAAAATATTATTAAAACAAAAAACTCTTGTCTATAAAAAATCACAAAACTTAATTTAGTTTTAAAAATTAGTCCAAACAACTTCAACCATATATATATAATAAAGATTATTATATACCATTAAGTGGAATAGAGTCACTTATTATAAAATCATAGAGAGAGTAGACTTAATTAATAATACCATATATAGGCATTACACATTGTAAAGTAAAATTCAAAATGCTACATTCACTAATAGGTTTGTTAGGTTAGAACTTAATATTACATCTTCATAGTTAGGTTGCCTAAGTCTTTTTTCTTAATTTTCCTAATGAGTCAATATATATATATATATATATATATATATATATATAGATATATTCTCAGCTATTTTGTGTGTAACTTGTAGATAAAAACTTATTCCATTTATTACCTAAATATATTTAGAAATATTAATAAATAAAAAATAAGAATTAGGTTACCTATTATTACGGGTGATGAGTTTGGCAAGAAATTGCCAAAGACGATGGTTTTTGCAAATGAGTAGACAAATGGTTCGGCTAATGTGTTCATACCAACAAGCCATCGATGCTCCAAATGCTATCGGTGGCCAAACTTGCCGCGGCGCAACCTTTCTCATCACGTACTGCCTTGGCTCAGTCTCCGTCGCGGGCACCGGGTGGTACGGCTTAACCATATACATGCACACGTGTCAAATATTAACAAATCATATATTATATATAAATGTTTTCAACTTGCCACATGCATACTTATTATATCATTTGGTCATGATGCATGAATGCATATTGCCTTTTAGTCTCTTTTTTTTTTGTGGGTTAACCTGTGGGTATCCTAAGTCTATGGAAGAGCTCAGACTAATTCTCAAGGAGAGGTGTAGCCCACGGATAGACCCTCTCTCCGGGTATTCAAATGGGTCGAAAGCAAATGTCCATATCCATGTGGCCAAGTGAATAATCTAGCAATTTCGCACTTGCGGGGAATCGATCCCTGACCTAGACCAACAGGGCGACTCCTCCAAACAAATGCAAACCACTAGACCAAGAACATTTGGTTAACCTTTTAGTCTTCTTACCAATCAAAAACATTTATCTACGATTGATAGAGTATAATAATTTTCAACATATATTAAAATAAATTTGATAAAAATATAAACTTAAAAATTTATACAATGCATGTTATAAGAATTTTTTTAAGTACCGTAACTGAGTTAAATAAGAATAAACAAATTGTAAAATAGTAACAACATTGTTATAAGAAAGTTGTAGATAAGAAATCCGCTTAACTAGATAATTTAAAATGTACTTATTTTGAGATATTAAAATATACAAAACACTTTTATTTTGATGTTTAATCATATATGTAAAAATAGCCATTAATATATATGAACTATTTTCCATCAAAAGTTTATAATTTATAAAGAAACTAAATAAAGTCTATACCATGTGAGAGTAGTATTAAGAATCATAATGTATATTAATAAATAAACTAACCGGTGCAAGGAGGGTTAGTGACTTGATCGAACCACCGTGCCTAGCGACTAAACCAAGGGCCAAGATACAACCCAAAGAGTGAGCCACAATGTGGAATGACTTCACATTATGTTTATGCAATACCGATTTTTCGATCATCTCCACATGCTCTTTCATAGTGTAGAGCGAATCCGCAGGCTTAGGGCTCTTCCCAAACCCTAAAAGATCCACTGCAAATAGTCGATAATTCGAATTCGACAAGCTAGGAAACACGGTCTCGGTCCAAAACGCCGAAGAAGATATGAAGCCATGGATGAACAAAACGTCCTCTTTCGCGGTGTTTCCTATGAAAATGTTACAATTTTAACAAACATGATGAATCATATTATTAAAGAAAACACCCAAAAGTGACATTTTTGGTTATAAATTACCCGAAAGAAGAATTTAATTTTGTAAACAAAAATTAGCACTTGTTTACAACATTACTAAAAGTATCATTGAATTAGAATTTTTATTTAATATATATTAAGGTAGAATTTTCCCAAATAACCAAGACTTCTTCTAGAATTAAGTATGTAAACATATACAAAAGTTAATGGAAATTATATAACCATTCTGTATGCTATAGTGGATCAAACAGCTTTATAGAAGAATCTCACATCTATAGACAAAAAATAAAGTAATATAATTTTAAAATTGATAAATATACTTATGTATCTCTTGATTTTTAGTCACATATATCTCAATAATTAATTATAAGAATTCAAAAAATATAAAGATAAATTAAGGGAGAATTACAAAACTACCCCATTTGAATTAATTATATTTCACAAAACTACACTATTTCAAATTTACTTTACAAAATTACACCTAAACACTCAAAATTAAATCTAAATAAATTCTACCCCTTAATACTATATCTTAAACACTAATTAACGAACCCAAATGAAAATATTTTAATTTTGATAATTTTTTTAAGGGTAAATCAAGCTTTTAAAATTTTGAAAGAGTGTAAATATGTGAAAAAATTGAATTAGTTAGAGTTTTGTAAATGAAGGGAACTAGTGTAGTTTTGTGAATTCCTCTTAAATTAATCATAAAAATACTAACAATATAATTATTTGCATGTGGTGTAAATGTCAATATAATATTAAAATGAAAATGTGAAAAATACCTTTTGGAAACTGAGTTTTAACATATAGTGACTGATCTTTGACACAAGTAGAAGTCCAACAAGTACAATGACCACAATCACAATCCGACCATCTCGAGACTTGTCGGCTTAAACTCTTTGGTTTTATCTTTCCTTGAAGCATCTCAACGACTGTAAAACTCACAGTGAATCTTGACTTTACAACACTCTCTTTTCTCTCACAAGTCTTCTTCTTGATTTGGCCACACAAGGACTCATGATGTGGCTGAGTCACATTCACTAAACGTTTTGTGAGATTTTTGATTGAGAGGTTAGAGAGGTAAGATAAAAGAGAAGGACGTGTATAAAGTGTTTCTGATATCTCCTCTAGCTCGATCTTGGAACGTCCACTACAAGCCAAACCGGCCGGTTAAGTTAGTAAACCGAATAATAATTTGATTTGTGTTTTTTTCAACTCATAGATTGCATTGTTTTGATTAGTGTTCTTGAAAAAGACTAAAGGGAGAATACTTTTGATCGATAATAAATTATTTTAATTAATTAAAATACGAATAAAAATGTTTTATATATATCTGTCACCATTTTTTGGCCAGAAATATCAATTTTTTTTTTGTTAAAATTGGCCAGAAATATCATTACATGCATTTTACCAAAAATATAACAATTTTTAACACTATAGAACTTTTTTGTTTTGAGTTTCTTATTCAATATTTAGAATTTAAGTTTGTAATCGATGAGCTTTGGATTTGAGGGTTTTGTAAATTTAATGTTGAAAGTTTCTAGTTAATTTTTCATTTTATGGTGTTTTTGAGTATAATTTTTAGTAATATTTTTTGGCCGGAAAACTTATGGTTGTATTTTTTCACATAAAACCTCATCAAAATTGATGTTTTTGACATTGACCCTTATTGAGTTATTTCTATAGCTATTTTAAATATTTAATTAATAGTGTAAATAAAACAAAACCTAATGAGAAGAATCTAGGACTCTACGTTACCGTACGTTGTTGTTGGACAAACAATACACGTTTTGTTCTACGTCATGAGATAATCTGTTTTTCTATTTATTTTTTTTCCACAAATAACTAAATACCAAAAGCATAAATAAAAATAAAAAAATGTTAATTAATCACCTAATTAGTTGTTGACGTGGAGAAACAGTAATGATCTTGGATTCACCATTGTTACGAGAAACAAATATTTTGCCACGAGTAGTTGTAATGAGTTTCTTGTGTGACAAGCAATAACAAGGTTTCCACTCTTGTTCTAGAAGATAATCAGCAATTTTGTAAACAAGACAAAGCCAATAATCAACAATGTCTAAGAGACAAAACACAATGAAGCTAATGACTTTGTTCACATAACTTCCTACTAATGATGATCTTGTCTTCATGATAGCATCCATGCAAGAACTTTAAAACTTAGAATATATTCACAAGTATCGTTCTCTTTTTTTTTGTCTTGTGTTTTTTTGCTACTCTAAGTTGTGTGTGTGTGTATATATATATTGTAGAATCTTTTTTTTTTTGAAAATAATATTGTTGAATCTTTCTTTCTAATATTATATGTTTTAAGAGTTGAGAAGAGAAATCTAAGGAGGGATATGGGTAAATGTGACTATATTATATATGATTTTATAGGGTGAGAAATTGGTAGGAAAAGGAAGACGTCAAAAAAATGAAAATTGTGAAAATGTAAAAAAGATCAACGTGTGGTTGTGGATTTATATTTTGGATATTTTGAAATGGGTTTTTCGAAATACTATTAATATATGTAATAAAAGTTTTAAGAGCATTTTTTAACGAGAAGTAAGTATATATAATATTGATAGAATTATTTTCTTTTCTCGTAATACTTTTTTTTTACATATGAGTCACATGATTCAATCGGTAAAACTTTTAAATAAAATTGTCACTTTTCAATTAACATTTTGTTTTATCAAAATTAGATGGAGAAAAAAAGTAACAAAAAATAGGTGACTTTTGATAGAAAATATAGATTCCCAAATGTGCGATAGAGAAAGCGTGCAAGAGACCAAAATTGGCCTTTAACAAAAAAAAAGACCTACTTGGAATATAGAAGATTTATGGGAGAATCACAAAACTACACCATTTGAATTACATTTTACAAAACTACACCATTTCCAAAATATTTCACAAAACTACACCTAAACACTCAAAATTAAATCCAAATAAATCCTACCCACATAATTTTACCCCCTTAATACTATATCCTAAACACTAATTAGCGAATCCAAATGAAAAGATTTTAATTTTGACAATTTTTAAAAGAGTAAATCGAGCTTTTAAAATTTTGAAAGGGTTTAAATATGTGAAAATTTTAAATTAGGTGTAGTTTTGTGAAGGAGGTGTTGAAACGGTGTAGTTTTGTGAATTCCTCAAGATTTATTTATATTTAACTTATGTAACAGTATTATATTTGTTTATAAAAAAATTGTTTGAGTTTTGTTTACATAAATTAATTTTACTAAGCTCACATTTGGTTGATCACTAAAGTTTGGATTAATCTTACTTTTTTTGGCAAATGGATAAATTTATCTTTTAGATTGGTTACGTTATTATCACAATTAGGATACAGTCTACATCCACATAATTCAGTTTCCTAATATGTACGAAAATAAATTTTGTTACACTTGGTAGACGATAAATATATATAGCAAAAAAATATAAATAAAGATAAGTATACAAAAAATATAAGATCCAATTAAGATAGGTAATTAAAGTACAATGTAGACTTTAAAGTCATTAAAGATACTATGAGAAAGGGGTTAGGTGGTGGATGAACCATAGTGAATAATCATATATAGTTTTTTTTCTCCATGATTTGGCTTATAGTAACTCACTTCATATTTTCCACGTGATAATATATAGTTTATTGCTCCATTAATACATATCGATTCATAAAACTTTCTCATCTAATTCTTTATCCGTTTAAGTTTGAGAATTTCCCTAGAATACCATCAAAATAAGTTTTTGTTTTGAAAATACAATTACAAAGTTTTTTATAACAAAAATACCATTAAAATGTTTTTTTATATCAAAAATACCATCAAAAGTAGTAGTTTACAAAAATATTACAAATACAAAAAACGAGTTTTAACTTTTTTAGATTTTAATTTTTTTTTATTTGGGTTCGTTATATAGTGTTTAGGGTATAATTTTGAAGGTTTTGGATGTAATTTTGAAAATTTAAGATTCGTGGTATTTATGAGAAAAACTTTTTAATGATATTTACAAAACATTCAAAAATGTGTGGTAATTGTGTTAAAAACCTTTATTTACACTTTCATGAGAATGAGTTGATTGGTCATATATCTTGTATACTTATTATTTACAAATGAGAATTACACTTTAAGTTTTATGGTTTAAAAATCTATACTATAAAAAGAGAACTACTTTTCTCCAGGTTTCGACACGTGTCCACTTTTAAACCGATGGACTCATCAGAAAAAAAAAATAAAGAATTCAAATTGTCACAGACAAGATTCGAACTCAGGTTACATATTTAAGGTAATAAAGAACTTAACCAAATGTGCTATTTTATTTTTCTTGTACTTATTCTTAAACATATATTCTTAATATTTAAGGAGTGCCAATTGCACCTCTACTTAACATGTAGGTCTGATCATTTATATACTATACACAAACAATAAAAATTTTAAATTAAATAATTATGAATAAATGTATCATTCAAGAAAATCATCTGGAAATATGATAAGTTTGATCAACTGGCAAAATTTGGACAATGTATATGTTTAATATTAGGGTATTTTTAACCTCACATGCATTTAAAATACGTTGGGAAGCTAAGTCAATCCTCAATTAAAAATAAACTATCATAAATAATAATAATATTCTCATTCATGATAGAAGTCAAGTTGTCATATTACAAGAAACTAAAACAACTATATCTTTAAGGAAATTATAAATATAAGTAAACTCGTTAGATAAGACATTCATAATGCAAAATCGTTACATTATGTATAACATACTTTAACAAACTTAACGAGTTTAATAAGAGTTTTTCGATTCATTTTAAATGTAGCACGCATTTCAAATATTAAAAATACTTCAAAAGCTTAAATATCATATATATGTTATAATAAAAAAAAAGATTGCTAAATTCTTAAACTGAAGTAGAAAATGAATTTTTACAAGGGCATAAATTATACAACTTGCTAAAACTTTATCTTAATTCAATTAGATTAACATCTTAAATTTCTCAAACCCAAGTAAATACTTATATTTTTATTTATCAATTGCGTTAGCAAACAAAACTTTTCAAATATTAATTTAACAAAGCGAAAATATATAAAAAATTAAATTTAAAATAATTGTAATTTACACTTAATACAAATACTCAATACAATTATAAGAAATACTCATTTTGTTCCGCATTAAATTGAGTTTTAAATATTTTTTGAAAAATTAAGGAAGGTTGTAAAATGAATTTACTGACATTAATTTATACTATTTAGAGAAATTCACAAAACTACACCCTTTCAATTCTCCCTTCACAAAACTACACCTAATTCAATATTTTCACAAGTTTACACTCTTTCAAAATTTTAAAAGCTTGATTTACCCTTTTAAAAATTACCAAAATTAAAATATTTTCATTTGGGTTCGCTAATTAATGTTTAGGATATAATATTAAGGGGGTAGGATTGTTTGGGTAGGGTTTATTTGGATTTAATTTTGAGTGTTTAGGTGTAGTTTTGTGAAGTATTTTGAAAATGGTGTAGTTTTGTGAAATGTAATTCAAATGGTGTAGTTTTATAATTCTCCCACTATTTATATTATTTTTATTCTTTTTTAATGAAATTAAGGGGTATAATATAGAAAATTTGTTGAAAAACTAAAACTACATTTTTTTTTTTTGTCAACATTTGGGCCACAAATGGCCGGCCCATTAGTCAAACCTACACTATCGTAGGCGCGGGGAATCGATCCCGGGTGGGGTGGTGTTACCTGTCTTCTGTGGACTTATGACTGCCACTAGACCAAGGTCACTTCCCAACTAAAACTACATTTAAAGAAGAACAAAAAAAAAAAAAAATTTTAAAACAACATTTAATAAGTAACATATGAAGTATAACTTAATATTTTAAAATTCCAGTACAGTTGAATTTTTTTCCGGTGTGTCTTAAAATGCGTTATCTTACAATATATCACGCGAATGTAAACTTTTCTCGAAAATTGCATAAAAAAACAAAATGATAACTACACCCGCGCATAGCGCGGGTCCTCCCCTATATATTATAAAAGAAGAAGAACTCTCTCCATATGAGTGACACATCATCAAAAAAAAAAAATATTAAATACACAAATAAAATAAAAATTTGATAAATTTCATTTAATATTAATAAAAATCAAATAAGAAATCATTAAATACATAAAGTTATTTAATAATAAAAAAAAATTATGTTATATACAATAATAAATATATAAAAATTCACACTTAAATATATATAGATAAATAAAGTTTAAACATTATAAATTTAAGACTTCATGACTACAAATATAAATAAAACATTGATTGTTCTCAATAATTTTCTTAAACCAAATGTTAATAATCACTAAAAATATCCACCGAAAAAATAACCGTCATATAAAATAATCAAAAACAAATAGAAATGTTCTAATAACATTAAAGAAAAGAAAACAAACGTGCAATTTAAAAAACGGGTTAAAATTTCCACGTAAAACAAAAATAAAGGTATTATGGACAAAAATAAATGATTATTGTAAAGAAACTAAAAAACTACACAACAGTCTTTACTTCTCTTTAAATTAAAAAGTTTGTAATAAACTAAAATATTCATTCAAAAGTTACGTATGAACAATTTTATTTTCATTAATTTGGTAAAAAAATGGGTTGTTTGTATCTAATGTCAAACATAATACCTATTACAATAATAATTTTTTTTATAATATCCACCTCAAACCGCAATAAACAAAATATAAATATTTTTAAAAATTATTATAAAATATTGGCAGATATTCCGCGCAATGCGCGGATTCTATCCTAGAATTTGAGAAATTTCTATATCTTATCCATATGATAGTTACGCGCGGGTGTTGATTTTTATGCGCGGATTTTATTTTTAGAACTCAACATCCATATGATAGTTACGCGCGGGTGTTGATTTTTAAACCAATTTTGTGTTTAAAATTTATTTTAAAAACTGTTTAACATTATTTAAAAGTACTATTTATTCTATTTTGTATTTGTATGAAGTGTATAATATAATTCTTTTCAAAAGAAATTGTGATGAGTAGTATTTTTCGAATTTAACTTTAAGAATTAGTATAATAAAACATAGATGAAAGTATAAGTATGTAATTTAACATTTTGTTTTTTAATTTTCAATTTCTCATTTTTAATTTTCGTAACTATCGTAACTATCATATTAATTTCTACAAAAATCAACATCCGCGGATTTTATTTTTAGAACTAATTAGTAAATGAGTTGATTGGTCATATATCTTGTACACTTATTATTTACAAATGTTTGAAGTTTTCACATTTTGTAAGAAAACAATAAATATCTATCAAACACATGAATAAGCTTAACATTTTTCAATAACATTCAACCGATAGTAATTGAATTCAAATATCATTAATAAAAATTTCTCAAATTTATCAATGAAAAATTACGCATAAAAAACCGAAAGCTTTTAATTATCTTCGTGAAACAAAATAAAAAACTTAAAAATGGAGTTTCATGGAAAGGAAGGAGTATGTCTTATAATTTTTTTCTATATTATAACAAACTCTATAATTCATCAAAATCATTTAAAAACTTATAAAAACTCATCAAAACTTAAATCATTTCAAAACATCTTTTGAATACACTCCTTATATTTCTAACACATTCTCAAAATGATATTGTACGAGATGTATACTCACATAGTGGCTTAAATATCATGATAAATTTTCGTATGTGTGTTTAGAAGATTGAAAATCAAAAGGGTAAGTATGTATTAGTAAATTATCATAGTCATTAAAAAGGCTTAATTCAAAATCCATCAATACTATTTGTCTCCATCTCTTTTTCGATTGAAGAATTTCCTGAAACGTTTCGTTGGTAATGTCAGGATTATGAGTTTCTAATTTAAAACTAAAGCCAATTGACGATAAGTGGATTGACACATATCCTTTATATATTATTCATTATCTTTACAAGTTTCCGATGTGGGATAATAATTAATCCCTAACAGGTGAGTTATAATTATTTTCGCAAAAATATATTAATATAATAATATTTTCTTTTCACTGAATCAATATAATAATATTGGTATATGATTTAAAGTATAATTTGTAGTTATACACATTTTGCCAATGAAATGGGGTCGTGCATGTTAATAGGGGAGGCATCCTAGTAAATCAAAATTTAAATGCGTTAGGGATATGGAGATATCTACTTGTCACTTTAGCTTTCCCCAAAGTAACCATACATTTTTATCTCTAGCACTTTAATTCACTCATTTTTATGGTTCTACAAATCTATTAAGATATTTGCGTATTGTTTACATATATTTATGTTTTAAAATTCTTAAAGCCAAATCCAAATTTGAAACAAAAAATGGAGAATATTGATTAAGCAAGAGTTCTTTGAAAATTAAGGATTCAACTTATTCGAAAATTCATGCATATCATCTATATCGATGCCGTCCCCGCCCAATCCAAAACATCCCGTCGCCGTCCCCGGGACAGGTACGTCACTCGTTTAGCCGTCCCGTGCATCCTAGGATATTGTTTTGAGAAAAGTCCATATTGAAGAACCCTATTATTTATAAAAGAATGGACAATTATAAAACTACACATTTTGAATCACTATTTCAAAGTCAATTTTCAAAACTACACATAAACATTCAAAAATAAATCTAAATAAACCCTACCCAAATATTTTTACCCTTTTAATACTATACCCCAAACAATAATTAGCGAACCCAAATAATTTTTATTTAATTTTAGTAATTTTCAAAAGATAAATCAACAATTTAAAATTTTGAAAGGGTGTAAATAAAATTTTGAAAGGGCGTAAATATGTAAAAATATTGAATTATGTGTAGTTTTGTGAATTCCTCGTAAAAAAGAAGAACCCTATTGTTTAGTAGTTGTCGAGAATTATGAAATAGTGGAATATTCAAGGATTGATAAGAGCATATCCATTGGTGTTTCTTAAAGAGATCTTAGCAGGTGGGGCCCATTAAATAGTTAAGATCTGGATCTTATATTTCCTATTTAAGATCCGGATCTTAACTATTTAGTGGGCCCTTTGAATACGTGGCGACCTATGATTGATGCGTTTTTAATTATTTTCTTTTTCTTTTTTTTAAACCAACTGTTCATGGGTCCCAGTGAATAGTTAAGAAATTTTGTGGGTTTCTCTGTTGGAGATGGTCTAATGATGTAAGATATGTAACAAAATGTGACATACTAGTGTAGTTTATTTTTGAGGAATTCACAAAAGTACACAATTTCATCCATATTCCTTCACAAAACTCTACTTGATTCAATATTTTTTTATATTTACATCATTTTAAATTTTAAAAAGTTGATTTATCCTTTACAAAATTACCAAAATTAAAATCTTTTCATTTGAATTCGCTAATTAGTGTTTAAGGTATAATATTAAAGGGGTAAGATTGTGTGGATAAGGTTTATTTGGAGTTAGTTTGAGTGTTTAAGTGTAATTTTGTAAAACGAATTTAAAATAGTGTAATTTGTGAAATTTAATTCAAATGGTGTAGGTTTGTAATCCTCCTTTATCTTTTTGTTAAGAAGAAAGAAAATAGTAGAATGGAAAATAAAATAATTTATTTACATAATATCGTAGCACCAATGCAAAAACTAACAACAAACTTTAACGATAAAAAATATCATAGCACCAAAAAAATATGATCATATATTTTAATAGAGAAATTCACGAAACTACAGCCTTTCAACCCTCCCTTCACAAAACTACACATAATTCAATATTTTCACAGGTTTACACCCTTTTAAAAATTTAAAAGCTTGATTTACCTTTTTAAAAATTACCAAAATTAAAATATTTTCATTTGGATTCGCTAATTAGTGTTTAGGGTATAGTATAAAGGGGTAGGATTGTTTGGGTAGGGTTTATTTGAATTTAATTTTGAGTGTTTAGGTGTAGTTTGTGAAATATTTTGGAAATGGTGTAGTTTTGTGAAATATAATTCAAATGGTGTAGTTTTATAATTCTCCCATTTTAATAAGCTAGGTTATATGGCCTAATTGTTCATATATATATATGTATTTGTGACATACTAGTTCATACACCAATTCTTGTGATCTTAGCACATTTCTGTTTTTGTGAACCGATGGTCAGAGCATTAATATCAGTTAGAGGTGAAAAACACCTCTTTTAAAAAAATAATTATATTTTGAGGAATTCACAAATTTACACTCTTTCAACCATTTCTTCACAAAACTACTCCTAATTTAATATTTTCACATATTTACACCCTTTCAAAATTTTAAAAGCTTGATTTAACCTTTAAAAAATTACCAAAATTAAATTTTTTTCATTTGGGTTCGCTAATTAGTGTTTAGGGTATAGTATTAAGGGGGTAAGATTATTTGGGTAGAGTTTATTTAGATTTAATTTTGAGTGTTTAGGTGTAGTTTTGTGAAGTATTTTGGAAAGTGTGTAGTTTTGTGAAATGTAATTCAAATAGTGTAGTTTTGTGATTCTCCCTTATATTTTTAATTTTCCAGAAAAAAAAAAATTGGAAAAAAACCAATCGCGAGCCACCACGTGGCAGTGGGCCCGCGAAAAGTTTAAGGAGTGACTCTTAGATTAGAATAATTGGAGATGGTTTTTGGTTAAATTGGTGGGACCCAATACTAAGAGGTGGGTGTAGATCCATTGATATTAATGGTCTTAGAGCATAAACATGTGAAATCTTGTACACGAATTCCTAGATAAATTTTTTATCTTTTTATATTTTTTTTTATTTAAAAAAAAAACAAAAAAACAAAAAAAAAGACAGACCAATCGTGGGCCGCCACGTGTCAGTGGGGCCCACGAAAGGTGTAAGAATCGAATCCCAGTTAAGAGTTAAAGAAGGCTGTCTCTTGACATTTTCATGGGACCCACATGGGACCCATCAGTTAAAACCTCATTAAAAGACTACGATATTTTGTAGAGTGCTTATGTATTTTATTTGTGTATTTGAATATTAAATTAAATCAAAATATGATTTAATAGTAAGCATTACTAAGCATACTTGTTTAATTAAGCAATTTTAGCAACCTCCAAGCACCCTTACGTGTCATCATGTCATTGGTCACAATTAAAAAAAAAAATTGTATGTTTGTAAGTTTAAATTATATCTTACGTGAAATATGTTTAATATAATGTTTTGAATTTTAAAAAAATTTAAGCACCCCTTTTTAGTCTCCTTTAATGGAAGGCAAATTTTAATTAAACATTTAAGAATGCTTATGTATTTTGTTTTGTATAAATACACACAAATATTAAATACTCTTAAGCAACATTCATTTAGTCTAGTTTGACGAATATGCTCTTAGTTCCTTAATTCAACAATAACAACAAATGAACTGAACACTCTCTTCAAGTTCTTTGTATGTTAAGTTGTCTATATAAATGGGCTTTATATTTGAAGAAAATCTATGAATAGTGGAAACGTTGAAGTTTATAAAATAACTCGGAAAATTACAAAACTATACCATTTGAATTACATTTCACAAAACTACGCCATTTCCAAATTATTTCACAAAACTACATCTAAACACTCAAAATTAAATCCAAATAAATTCTATCCACACAATCCTACTCCCTTAATATTATATCATAAACACTAATTAGCGAACCCAAATGAAAAGATTTTAATTTTGGTAATTTTGAAAAGGGTAAATCAAACTTTTAAAATTTTGAAAGGGTGTAAATATGTAAAAAAATTAAATTAGGTGTAGTTTTGTGAAGGAGGAGTTGAAAGGGTGTAGTTTTGTGAATTCCTCTAAAATAATTGTAGAGATCAAACACTAATTTTACCTATATATATTTTTTGTCACAATTTTACCATCTATTCTAAAACTCGTTCGCATATACTCGCCCGCGTCTAATTTGATGACCTGAATAATGACGTCTAATTCTATAAAATTTCGCATAATCCAGTTAATTTTTGACTATTTGACTATTTTGATTACTTACATTTAAATTTTTATAATTTTTTTGATAAATTATTAGTTTTAGATGTTAATAACAATATTGATTTTCCGACAAGCCGAGAGATTGATGACTCATTGTAACCAACAAAGCACATGTAGAGAATATAGTCTTCTAGGCCCAAGTCATATGTAAGACCTGGTTTTACAGCTTTGTCCGGATTCACAAGGCCACCACTGTAGTAGTCGAAAGGGCCATCTAGCTTCCGTGGCGACCCTTCCGCGATAATCAACTAGCAATTAAAGTATGTTTCTAGTGAAGCTAATTAGATTAACATGCATGCTTCAAATGTTTTTGGGTCCATAGGGGTAATAAAATTTAGGTACGATAATGTTAATGAAAGTAAGATAAAAATAAATTAACCCCATAATGTTAAAACACTAAATTACAAAACTACACATAAACAAAACTAGATATACTTTTTCGAATTTCAGAAGATTAAATTAATCAATGAAAATTTAACTGAATAAAAAAATTTCATTTGAGTTTCACTATTTAGTGTTTAAGGTTTAGTTTTTAGTGGTCGGAGTTTAATGTTTAGTGTTTATTTGGATTCATTATTAACTTCGTAGGTGTATTTATGAAAATAAACTTTAAGTGAATGTATTTTTGCAATTCTACCCTTCCGGTCGGGCCTATAGATTCACAAAGCAAAGAAGACCATAACTTGTAGTGACAATGGCAGATCTAAAACCGGCAAGAGACCAATCATGGTGAATGGGTTTTAAGAAGTGCGACAACTCCAGAAATGGTAATGGTCGCCATTGATGTTCCCGACAAGAAAATGAATCCTCGATCGTTTAATGTCGTATTAGCCGCTAATATGCTCACTCCCGGTGCTGCTACATCCATACAATTGATCAAGTCTAAGGCAAGAAACATATATATATATATATATATATATGTGTCTAAATTTTAAAATAGAACATGTAAGGATACTTTGAGGATCGCTGCTGAAATCGGATTAGGCCCTCTCGATGAAAAAGTTGCGACTTTCTCGTGCCCACCGGTTCTCCGACAAGTGTTTTAGAAGGTTCTATCTTCACAATAGGCAATCTAAAACCATACATAATCCCACAAAAACAACAACAAAAAATGTTATTTATTTTGTTACTATTTCACGAAAATCTTTAGTATGTGTATATTTTTATACCCGTTGGATCTTATGTAGAGAAGTATATTAGAAATACAAGGGAAATCATCTAGACATGGTCTAAGAATGTTGCCTGGCTGTCTTGAGATGATTACGCCGAGACCACGAGGTCGCTTCACGTAACGTGCAGCTATCGATACAACAAATATCGTAAGGCGATGTTGCAAAACACAACGCGACTTTACCCGCCATTTTAATATCAGAATTGATGTTAAGACGCTCACATGGACTGCATTATAAGAATAAGAGTGGATTAAGAGAATAAACACTAAACATTATGTGTGATAGATTGCATTAATCAATCTGCTATGACTATATAACTAAACCATCCAAATTTCTAAGGAGAATTTGTGGATTTTGATTGTGATTTAAAGGTTGAATTTTCAATGTTTCAAGGATCTTGGTTTAAATGTGTCTGAGGTAATGATCCATTTTGTCTTTAGACCCTTTATATTACAAGCTTGTTTAATCAGTGTTTGATTTTTGATGTTCTTCTTGCTTAGTACTCTGTGTTTGGTTTTCTGTCCAATGTGGGAGTTATGGTCTTTATTTCTCCGATTTCAGCCGGATTTACAAAATATGTCGTTTGTTTCCCTTTAAAATTATCAATTTTTCTATTTTAAATGTTTATTTGTATTGTTTATTTTCATTTTCTAATAATGAATAAATTTTCAAATATGTTTTTAAATTTTAGTTTTAAATTTTTAATATTAAATTTTATTTTTAAGCACTCCTAACTAAGCAACACCAATAATCGTCACCAAAAAAACTAAGGAACTAAAATTTCTTAAATTAAAAATTAATTACAATTATATACAAAAAAATTAACTAAGCACCTTACTAAACATCAACCAATAATGATGCTCTTAGTATGCTAAAACTTTTTTTAAGATATTAAAGACCCTAAAATTCAGAAAACATAAATTATTTTGTTATCTTTTTTTTTGTTATATAATAATTTTGTAAATTTGAATCTAGATTATGTTCCTGATCATCATAGTCTATAACAAAAGAATAAAAATGCTTGGATTAAAATGTCTCAATTGCAAAAACAATATTTCCTTTTATATAATTTCTTTAGTTAACATAAAACTACCACTAATATATTATATAGAAGATATATAGGATGTGCAATTGCATTGTTAGTTTTTGTTTATCGCTAAAGGTTGGATTTCAATTTTATTCATGAAAAAACAGTTGGGGGTTTAATCACATATCAATTTTTATCAAAGACAATTTTCAAAAATACGAAAAAAAAATTTGGATAAAAATACCATAAATTTAAAATTAACTTAAAACCTTCAAAATTAACCCGACACTCTCAAAACTAAACTCTATTATCTTCAATATTATATCATGAACTATATATAACAAAGAAAATTTTTAATTTTAACATGTAAAAATTATATTTTATGTTTAAGGTATTTTAGTTTAAAAAACATTATAATGATACTTAAAGAAAAAAAAATATGTAAAGTTTTTTTTTGTGCAAAAAACCCCTTTTCATGCTATTTCAAAAAAACACTATTTTATCAATGCCTTTTATGTAAAACATTTAGTAGAACGAGTTTGTTTCTGCAATTTACTTCAATTTCCCACAAAGAAAATAGACCATTTTCCACGCAGAGCAATTTTCTTCAGCCAGAAAACAAACAAAACATAATCATCAACAACGACGCCAATGGTGGATTTGTGATTCAACTTGCAGAGAGAGAAAGCTTGACAATTTCTACATCTGAGATTCTAATCGATAGAGAGGGAGAGAGAAAGTCCTAAAGGTACGTCTTCTTCGATTCATCAGATTCTATGTTATTGAAATTTACTTAATTTCGAATCTGGGTCCGATTAAAAACTCTTCCTTTCTTCGATTTTGATTATGGGTTTTCTTAATTTAGCTTAAAGGAACAAACTTTGATGACGACCAAGCTTCATGATAATGGTGATTATGCCTTTGTCTCTACAAAACAAGTCCTTTTGCTTGTATCTGTGTGTTCAGGCATCTTCATGTGCAAACTTGTAATATGTCTTTTTTTTGTCCCCTTTTCACTAACATAAACATGTTTTTTAGTTTCTATGATGCTGCAAGAATCTTGATTCAGTTTTGTGTGTGTGTGTGTTTTTTTTTGTTTTGAAGGCTTATGATTTAACTGGTTTCATAAGCTCTATACTATTCAATGCTTATTTGAAACTCAATAGCAAAGTTAAAATGGAGTGGAAAAATAGGTTTGTTTTTATAAATCCTTTGTTTTTTGTAATGTATTGTTTTTATGTAATGTATTGTTGTTGTTGTTGTTGTTATATTGAGAGATGTGTTTTTGTAACTTTTTTCACAGGGGATTCTCAACTTTTCATGCGGTTTTTGCTTCCGTGGCTTCGATCTATTTCCTTGTTATATCGGATCAATTCGATGAGAGTGTTCATGGCGATTTAGTCATTAATAGTACAACGCGGTTATCCGAGTCTATGATGGGGGTGAGCAAGTTCAATAGATTTGTAAATTTTGTATATCTTTCTTTTGATTCTTTTGCTGACGATATCGTAAAATTTTGATTTGGGTTCTTTTGAATAGATCTCTTTAGGCTATTTTCTAGCGGATTTAATGATGATTATTTGGAATTTTCCTGTTCTTGGTGGTATTGAATATGTAAGTATAATAATATATTCTCCATTTTTTCGTCGATAAAGAAAGAGTGTGCATTTAATTGAAGTTTCCATTGTATAAGTGGCTAATTGTTTGTGTGTTTTTTTTCCTTTTAAGGTGTTTCATCATTGTTTATCGATGCTTGCTATCATACTTTCGGTAACAAGTGGGCAAAGTCAGTTCTATATATTCATAGTTCTCTTATCAGAGGCCACAACACCGTTTGTTAATCTCCGGTGGTAAGCTTTTACGAGTTTTTTTTTTAAGTCTATTGATTTTTTTTGCTTGTGTTTTCTTAGTTATGTAAGTTTGTTCATTGTAGGTACTTGGATACTAGTGGTCAAAAAGGGTCTAAGGCTTATACAGTTAATGGCATAGCCCTCTTTTTCGGCTGGCTGGTAACGTTTAATAGACCAAAACATATGTATATCTATATGGTTGTATCAACTTGAAAATCAAATTGTTATGTCACTTTTTTCAGGTGGCGAGGATACTTTTGTTTATCTACTTATTTGTTCATATGTACTTCCATTTCCATCAGGTAAGTTCAAGAGAAATTGACAAAACTACACTTTTTAGTTACTACTACTTTTATTTGAAATTTATTTTAAAATAGATATACCTTTTTAAGAGATTAAATGAGTAAATTACCCCCTTCGAAATAATTCGCATTTTTAATTTTTCACTTGTGTTCAATATTTAGTTTTAAAATTTAGTTTTGAATGGGTAGAGTTTAGTTCTAGGTGTATTTATGAAAATGGACTTGAAATGATAGTATTGAGCTTAAATATATAAAACCATAGAGGAAGATACTATTTTTTTTAGAAACACGAAAATCTTGAAAAGAAAATTTGGTTTATTTCAGGTGAAGCAAGTGTTCCCACTGGGATTTTACACTATTATTACGATATCGCCGGCTTTGACAACAATGAATCTCATTTGGTTCTGGAAAATCACCAAAGGAATGATCAAAACAATCTCTAAGGCGAGACACCGTGAATGAAGAAAACAGCGGCGATGGTTTGGTTACAAGAACTCTGCTTTGACTTGAAAATATATATATTTTTAGATTGCATTCAGGTTTGATTTGTCCATAACAAAAGAATTGGTTGGTTGTTTTTGGGTTTTATAAACAAGAATGTGATTTGTGTATTTGCAGAAAAAACAGTTTATGCTCGGCAATGGTATAAACCGAAACCGACTAATATCGTATTAGCCTAAGTAAGTAATCCATTTTTCGTAGCTTATATTTTTGAAGAGTGGCTATCTCAGTTCAAAAGCTTGGTATCTAACAAAACCACATTACAACAAGAACATGTCTAAAATCTTCTTTTAGACATAATCCTCTGTTTTTTTTGTGTGTGTGACTAAATGTCATCCACAAATTTTTCATTCTTTGGTCTACTAAACATTACTCCTATTTTACAGCTTTGTTTTTTTGTCCCGACCAAAATCGAAATCAAAATCGACGAATGTACACTTTCTTCCAACTCAGTTTCTACCACCAAAAGTACCACCGCACCTTAGAATCTAATTTGGTGTTTCTAATTTGAGTTCTTTGTTCACTAAGACGATCATTATCAAATGAGTGATACTTAAAAAAAAATTGTTTTCATTTTTATGTTTTTTTTTAAAATAAAATAATAATCGCACTAATCGCAGAACGCCACGTGTCTATGGGGTCCGAAGTGGTGCTTAGTTAAGAATTATTAGGCCATCATTATCGGTAATAGAAATTGCCCCAATCGCGGGCTGCCACGTATCAGTGGGGCCCGTGAACTGTGCAAATAGTCGCCTCTTCTGCAAGAGACATGGGCATCAAAATTTAAGTGTTTTTGTAGGCCCCACCATGTAAAAACTCCACAAAAACATGGCCATATAAAGATGGTCTTAAGTGTTGTTTTTTTGTGGGGCCTAGAGATTAAGCACCTACTGTCTTTATAAGACCATCTTCAATAGAGAAACCCACAAAATTTCTTAACTATTCATTGGGACCCATGAACAGTTAGTTTAAAAAAAAAAGAAAAATAAAATAATTAAAAACGCATCAATCATAGGTCGCCACGTATTCAAAGGACCCACTAAATAGTTAAGATCCAGATCTTAAATAGGAAATATAAGATCCAGATCTTAACTATTTAATAGGTCTCACCTGCTAAGATCTCTTTAAGAAACACCAATGGATATGCTCTAAGCAACCGTTACATTGTGGGTCGTCTTTTTAAAAAGTATTATCACAATTTCGGTAATGTTGCTAATTTTCGGTCAATAATACCGAATTCACACACTTAAGTGAAAGAAAAGCATGATTTCTCCTTCACTCAAATGTAATATGATTAAGATTGAATTAACAAGAATTACAAAACTACATCTTTTAAATTGAATTTCACAAAAAGTACACACTTTTAAGGTTACTTCACATAACTACACTAAAAATAAAATCAAAATAAACCCTACCCACAAACTCTATCACTTTTAATATTAAACCATAAACACTAATTAGTGAACTTAGATGAAAAATTTTAATTTTGATAAATTTTTAACAAATAAATTAATTATTTAAAATTTGGAAATGTGGATACTTATAAAAAATTGAATTAGATTTAGTTTTGCAAAAAAATGGACGAAAGAGTATAGTTTTGTATTCGAGTTTGTTATATATCTTTTATATAAGCTCTTAAATTAATATAAGGTACTTATTTGTAAAAAAAAAATAGTGTAGTTTTTGTGAATTCTTCTTGAATTAACGGTTAAGACCACTAAACTCTTGTCTTAGCAAATGCTCTTTTCTTCTTTAATATAAATGCCCGAACCACTTTTCATTAGCTGTTATAAAACCTCTACTATACAATTGTATATGGAAATTCTTAGTTAGGACTTAAGACTTTATATCTTGATGAAATTGATAGCTACAATAACAAGTTGTAGCTAAATTGTAGCTAAATTGTAGCTAAATTGTAGCTAAATTAAGTACAGTTTTCTATTTATTTTTTTGACAACCCTAGACTACTAACATCTTGTTGTATACTTGTATGATAACTTTACTTTATGTTACAACAAGAAAAACACTTTATATATATTATAATAATTTTATACACTATTGTAACATGTATGATGGATGCAAACTACATACAAGACAATTTTACATTACCCATATACAAAAAAGAGAAAACTATATACACCTACTTGATAATTTAGTTTAATAATTTTAATCCTACATATATTAATTTTCTCACAAAATCTAAATAGCTTTTTTTTCTTTATAAATTCTAGATTTTATCTATGTTATCCTAAGAAGTGCATGGATAAAGTATCCATGCTCTCCCCGATTTGGCTGTAAAATGTTTAAACCTACCATAAAACATTACTATTATTAGTATAAATTTCCCACTTGAACTCCATCGTCCTGCGAAGCCATAACCCGCGTCTTTGCAGCTACTATCGCTAATGTCTAGCCGCCTTTCGCAGCTGTATCCGGTCGAGAACCCTACGTTTCCATAAGCACTGCCATCGAAATAATAAAAATATTATTTCACTAACAAGTATAGGTATACATTTATACACTAGTTTTCAGGGGATGAAACTAAACATGAGTGTTGGATATGTTTTTTTCAAATGTAAATATAAACTGAAATTCAGAGATATGGTAATTTGTTGTTTCACTTTTACTATCCTATATATATTATTTTAAGAGACGGAAAGAAAAAAATTGTGAAAAAAATATTTAAGGCCATAAGATTAAGAAATCTAAAAAACCCATTAAATACACATTTATTGTAACTCTAATTATTAAAATATTATCTAATTATAAGAACTTAAATCTAATTAACCACATAATATAAATTGAAATTCTAAGCACAAAATATACTACTAATTTTATTAATCCAGTTTATTACACAAACATACACTAACTTACATTTTTTTTTATTACATCACACTAACTTACATTTAATAACACTTTACTAACATTTTAAATATATAATAAATGAAGGTTTATGAATATTTTTAAGATTAACTATAAAACCATATATAGTTTAGTTTGGTTTAATGTTTATTACTCTTAATACTTTCATATAGTTTAGTTTCAGTTTCTATTTTAATGTGGATTAAAACCATATATGATATACATAACACTCTAAATTAAATAACACTTTTTAATTAATATTTTTATAACACTCCAAATTTATAATTTTAATCACGCTCATTTTTTTTTGTTAAAGCAATCACGCTCATGTTTGATATTGATATTGTCTTATGTTATGCATTATTAATGATATGTACCTTATGACCTCGAGAATGATATTAAGGACATTGAAGTTGATTGGATCTTGTCTTAGTTTTTGTCTTTCAATGATAGAAATTAGAAAGACACATATCACCAAAAAGGAAAGTTGTGACACGAAGAAGCCACTTTTTCTTTCTTTCTTTATATTTTCGTAATCATTCTCTCCCTCTTTCTTCTCCTCCTTTTTTTCGCTTAATGGCATAAACAATGTGTATGAAGGAAGATACCTTGTAAATGGAAATTTAATTAATTACTTTATTTTCTTTTAATTAGTTACTTTATTAATCCTTAAGATTATGTATAATAAAAAAAATTTATAAGCTAACTTATTAATCCTTATAGCTATACCATTTGTAAATATATCGTAAATTTTACCAAAAAAAAAAATCGTAAATACTTCTAAATTAAAGAAATTCAAAATTTACTTCATAGTAATAGAGAATGGACATGAAGCTATTTGATAACAATGTAATAGAGAATTTTGAGTATATTATTTGGAGATTCATATTTTTTTAAAATATCTCCAAGTGAATTATTCTTCAGAAATACCGCTCTCATAAGTTAGCTTATAAATTTATTTAGCAAGTAAAATATATTATAAAATCTGAAAAACCACGTTTTATAAACAACTATAAACGAATAATGTAAAAAACTTATAAAATATTTATGTTTGATAAGTACATCAATGGTTTTGTAAGTTTTTAAACTATGATATATAATTGAAAAGCAAAACAAAAGTTAGTGATTTTTATAAAACATTATTTTTGTAATTCCAAAAGTAGTGGAGATTTTTTTCCAGAAAAGCAATATTATATTACCTATCCTATACACCTCTAGTATTAATTTGGTGGAGCACTATGTCAATTATTTTAGTTAAAACTCGTTAATAAAACGTTAAAAACAGAGAACAACTTGCACGTAGATCTATATGAGAAACAACACCTATATATATGTGGTATTTTCATGCACTCATGCATACGTCAACTTCCACATGTGAAAACGATTAACACTAAGACCATTTCCAACAGAGAAACCCACAAAATTCTTAACTATTCATTGGGATCCATGAACAGTTGGTTTAAAAAAAAAAAAAATTAAAAACGCATCAATCATGTGTCGCCACGTATCCAAAAGATCCACTAAATAGTTAAGATCTGGATCTTAAATAGGAAATATAAGAGCATAAACAACGCTCGGTTTTAATGATCTCTTACAATGTGGATCCCACATAAAATTTAAGAAATTTGCTTTTTGATCTCTTATCTCAGGATCGGTTTTTACACATGGCGGCCCACAATTGGTCCATTATTTAATTTTTTTTTAAAAAAATAAAAATAAAAATAAAAACCAACTTTAAAACTCCCTTGCATTGTTTATGGTCTAAGATCCATATCTTAACTATTTAATGGGTCCACCTACTAAGATCTCTTTAAGAAACACCAATGGATATGCTCTAAGTACACTTTTTAAGAGGACTAAGAGCATAAATATCAGGCATCTACTGCCACCTCCTAATCGGTGGGGCCCGCGACAAAACTAAAAAATCACCTCCAAAACCTCTATTATTAGCGGCACATCTTCAATTATCAGCGGGTCCCACTGCCACGTGGCGACCCGCTATTGGTTCGAAAATTTATTTAATTATTTTTTTTTTAAATAAAAACAAAATATTTTTTTTTTCTTTTCTAAGAGGTGTTTATTGATATTAATGGCCTAAGACTTTCGTACAAGATCTAAATATTTGGAGTCCATGCAAATGCATCAATATATAGAAAATTAAAAAAAAAACTACACCTTTTAATTAAACACTATTTTATAAACTTACATCCATTTTGTTTTTTTCAAAAGATTTATTTATAAAATTGCAAATGATTAAGTTATCTATTATATACTTATCTAATTTCATTTGGATTAGATGTTTAGTCTTTAGTTTTTGAAGGGGATATAGTTTAACGTTTGAAATTTAGTTAAGTTCTATATTTCGTATCATATATATATGTAAAAAAATAGACTTTTAAATGGGTGTAGTTTTGTAATAACTTACATCATGACGATGAATAGTATCAAGATAGCCGGAGAGAGTGTAGAGAGGTCAACGATAGTTTCACCGGTGTGTCTTGTGTTGACCACTTGAAACAAAGTCCCGACCAACTTCTCATACCAACTCATTCCTACAAGAGACACCAAGTTCCACTCATGGGCACAGAAAAGAAGAAGTTGTATCACCACAAACCCTAATACCGCCAAGCCAAGAAACACACAATGTCGAAATGAGAGTAGATGTGAGTAACCCATCTTCTTGCGGTTATTGAGAATGTAACCATACTCTTCTCTCTTTGTAATCTTATCAAGTCCATATATGATCAACATCAAGAAGCAAGGGTATAAAGTGTTTCCCATCAATACTTGAGGGATTAAAAGCAAGAGGAGACCGGAGTTCTTGCGAAAATCGATCATGTTCTCGTTCGTTGGCACGAATCCACAGTTTGCGAAGGTGGAGATTGTTGTGAAGATAGAGAACGTGAGAGGTGAGATTTGTTTTGTACTAAGAACGTTTCTTGCGGTTTTAACAAAGTTTACGTACACAAGAAGCAATACCGAGCCGGTTAGGTTTGTTATTAGGTGGTAACTAATAACCACCGAGTACAAACACTTGGAAGCTCTTTCATTGATTTTGTTAGGCTCCTCATGATGGTTTATAACATTCTCAAGGTCCTTACCGCGATTTTCGACCTTATGGTCTAAGTTTAAAGAATACTCCATAAGATGTCTTATCTTGTTATGATTGAAACCATAGTTGGTTATATGGGAAAAGTAGAGATTGAGGAAAGAAGTAAAGATTTCGCCGCCGAGGAACATGAGTATAGTGAGGATTATAAGTTGATTGTTTGAGAAGACTTCCATGTCGATTGTGGACATGGAAGAGACTGTAATGGCTGAGACAGAAGTGAAGAACAAGTCCAAGTTATTAGGACTTTGAGTGGTTCTTGATTTAAAGATTTTTAGGGCAAAAAACCCTAAAATAGAGAATGAAAAGAAGTAGATGAAGTAGAGGAAGAAAGAGGAGAGAGATTTAGGAATTTCAGAAATGGTTTTTACTAATTTCCTTGTAACTCTCTCCATTTTTATTTCTTGGGAAATATTGTTAGGCATAGGGTGTGTTTATATATTACACGGACATGAACATTATAAGCCACATGTATATTTAATGACTATAACTAACATGACAACACTGTCCACCATAATTTCAGTATCAAAATAAACTAAACCAAATAATGAAGAACTAATATCTATAATATATATATTTTATATATATTCAATCAAATTTTTTATAGTTTTACTTTGAAGGAAAAAGTGCTTTAGGAGAAAATTTGATTTCCTAACAATTGCTAATGAAGGAGTGTTTGATGGACTCTTCTTCCTTGAGATTTTTAATATCTTAGAGCCCCTAAGACCATCTCCAACAGAGAAATCGACATAGTTTCTTAACTATTTAATGAGATTCATGAACCGTGTAATTTTTTTAAAAAAATTTAATAACGCATCAATCATGGACCGCTACGTATCCAACGTCAACATTTGAACAGTGCATGATCCCTCTAAAATCAGATCTTAGATAAGAAATTTAAGAGTCGGTTTTTAACTATTTTGTGGACCCCATCGACTAAAATCACTCTAAGAAATTTCATCGGATATGCTCTAATGTTTATAATATTTTTTAGCAAATTATATATTTTTCAATAAAATTTTGAACATGATCTATATTTAATTTGAGACGAACATGAATATATAAATCAAGTGGCCAACTCGCATGTGATTGTTTTCATAATTTTATTTCTTTTATTAGCCGACCTCATGTTAGCTAATTCGAGTTGTGTGGGACTTTTATATACTAAACAATTATTTTCTTATCCTCACATATATATACCAATGTTGTAAACTGGACGAATGAAAGTTATGTTTATTCGTTAAGTTAAGAGGTCTTTATATAGGAAATACAATATATTATAAATCCTAATAATAACAAAGAGGTGGCCGAAATCTCTCTTGGGCTTTAGGGCCCAACGATTCGTCCATTCACTTATATTGAACCGAATGGTTCACAACATTCCCCCTTGAATGAAGTAACCGTGTAGATGTTCAGAGATCTTCGTAATGTGCTTGGGAATGCTGCCTCATTAAAACCTTACCAGGAAAACCCAGTGGGACAAAACCGTGGTGAAGGAAAAAGAGTACAACACACATTACTCCTCCTGATTTGTACATCACTAAAACTCCTTAAATATTCGCATCCCAATCTAATGTATGACTCTCTTAAGTGTTGGTGTTGGCAAAGACTTGGCGAATAGATCGACTGAGTTGTTGCTGGACCGGACCTGTTGAACTTGTACTTCACCGACATTCTGTAACTCGTGTGTGAAGAAGAACTTTGGCAAAACGTGCTTCGCCCGGTCTCTCTTAATGTAGTTGTCCTTGAGTTGATCAATATAGATTGCGTTGTATTCAAATATGATGGTCTTTGATGTAGTAGTAGTTGCGCCTTAGGAAGGCTGCCTACGTACCCTTGGAAGGGATCAAGCCACACGTAGTTCCTATTCATTTACCCTTGGAAGGGATCAAACCTTTAAACCTTTCCAGTGCCTTTGGGTTGATCATGAACTAAATTTAGATAGGAGACTCACGGCAAAACAAATGTTTGGTCTAGTGTGTCTAGCCAAATTCATTAGAACTCCTATGGCACTGAGGTATGACCTTTTCGGACCGAATGAATCATTATCCAATCTGAGGCTTCTCACCACCATCGGGCCTGGTCAATGGGCGGGCCTTGTCCTTATTAAATTTCCTTGAGTACTATTTCAATGTATGCCATTTGATGCACAAGGATTCCATTATTCACGTACTCAGGTTGTAATCCCAAACATAACTTAATTATTGTCTAGGTCTTTCATTTCAGATTCTTTCTTTAGATATACTAAACTGTTTGGTTGATTACCCAGAGGTTTAAATAATTCATATACACTACTATGATTACAAATCCTTTGTTTGCAAACCTCTTTATAAAAATACATGGACTGATGGGATCATTTATAACCTTCCATATGCCCACTTATTCTAAGTCCATGAAAGGATTTGTCCAGCCTTACGCAGTGCTGTTCTCGAGAATCTTTCTTAGCTTTGAGCTCAATAATCTCTGGTAATCTCATATATTATCCAATGGACTTATATAAATATGCATGCATTACATCCATTATAAAGTTTTTCTCTTTTATATAGCCAGACTTAGCAAAAATTTAAATGTTTTAGCATCCACCACATGGGAGTATATCTCCTCTATTTATGGTCTTTGTGTGAATCCTTGTGCGTCAAGTCGTGTCTGATATATCACGTTTTCTCTATGTTTATTTCACACAATCACAAAGACTCATTTGTCCCACTGGCTTTACTTAATGATTCTTAGCTCCACGTTTTATGGTATTGTACCATTTTAATCAATCATGTATTTGAGTGCATTCTAGTATAGACGTGGGCTCTTGATCCTCATTCATTTCAATTGCTACTTTGTGCGCAAATATATTATCATTGATGTCGACATATTTTTCGGTTCCATTGTATTCCAGACATGATATAGTTTATAGAGATCTCTTTACACCTTTAGGACCTTGAGGTTTGGCGTCCCAAACCTCATTGATTGGTACCTTCAGGTTATGTCTATTTGCCGGCCATGTCTATGGTTTCTTGAACCTTCTCGATTTCCCTTGCACCTTTCTTTGATTTCCGAGGGTTCTTGTCTTTGGAACTTTTTGGGTCTACCACGTTTCTTACGTGTTGTAGCCTCTGTAGCAATTTGATTGTGTTCCATGTGAACATCAATATGTACTGGTGCATTACAAGCTAACATGTACAATTTTATTACTTTCTTTGGGTCAGAAAAGGAATCTGGCAATTGATTAGCTAGCTTTTAGAAATGTATAGTCTTTTGGATCTCTGATGGAGTCCGAGGATCTTGCCATGTGAAGGATGTTTGATTCCATAATGTTTCTTTAACCAGCTTGTTAGTCTCTCCACCCAGTGTTGGGAAAACAGATTCATTGAGATGACAATCCTTGTATCTGGCCTTTGGCTCGAGATACTTAATGATGGTGGGAGAATTATTTTCAACGTATATTTCCATCCCTTTTGAGGTCCCATCTCTGTTTTCTGTGGTGGTGCAATGGGTACATAAACGACACACCCAAATGTCTTTAGATGAGATATGTCTGGCTCATGACCCGTGAGTAATTGGGATGGTGAATATCTATGCTCACTAGATGGCCTGATGCGAATAAGCTCTGATGCATGTAATATTGTGTGTCCCCAAACAACTACTGTGAGTTCAAGTATGGACATGTGCCATGGGGTATACTACTCTCCCCCTCATGGACATACTGTAGCCATAAAACGCTTGAGACATAATTTACCAGCATTAGCTAGACATATAGTCTTAAGTATGTGGGCTCACAGACTATGGTCTGAGCCAACAATCTAGCAAACACCAAGTTTCTAGTTGCTTTGACTGGTAATGACCTTAGTATGTGTTTCTCTTGTGTACATGCTATACATGTGAGGTCCTTAAGGACTGTGCCTTTTTATTTATTTTAATATCAGCTTTACGTATCATGTTAGAACCAGGCTGGCCAATCCGACCATGCCATTAGTAAATTTCTCAGTAAACCCTTTTGTTTACTGTATTAGCCTCTATCATATTTATAACCTTGGCATAGTAAAGGTTTATGACGCGGATATAGTCTATAAGACCTTCTCATGGTCTTGGGTGCTCTTAGTAATATGTGGGAATCCTTTGTTCCCTTCACCCTTAGTTTCAATGTGGAAACCATTCAAACACATTTCTTTGAAACTCAATAAGCCCCCTTTGAGCTGGGTCAATATGAAGCATCTGAGGATGCGTGCCCTTAGGAATATAGACCTGCCATGGGCCTACCCTTAGCCATCACTAAATTTAGTTATACCCGCAATTAGGCTAATGAATCGTGCCTTTAGATATTTCGTTTATTGAATTCTCATAAATCAATCAAAAACACTTAGATGCCGAAAACAATTAAGCCGCTTTTAGGCAATCCGAAGTCTCATAGTCATCTATCTCATGGTTGTAAACTTCTTTACCATCATGATGAACTAAATGAGCTTCTAGATTATTTTCAATTTCTCTTGATGGAGATCAACGAGATGCTTAGGTGTTTTGCACGTATTAGTCCAATGGTTTCCCCATTCCTCATCAGTGGCAAACAAGTTTATATGAGTGTTGTGATTTGGGTATACCACGACCTCTACCTCGATTACGACCAAAGTCGGATCAGTGGCCTTAACCATATGAATGGTTTCCTTTATCATATAGATTATAATTGCCACTTCTACAACGTCTATTCCTTTTACCATGAATGTGGCCATGATACTTATATATTTGGACGTGGTTAGACTATTTAGTCTCTTTAGGCTCTTTAAACTTTCCAGCCTAATGAGCTTTTGGTAATGGGGTAGGACCAGAAGGTCTCATTTCACTATTCATAACTTATTGTTTTACTCAGCAAGCAGCAAAAAAAAATTTTAATAGTAAAATATATATATATATATATTTTTTATTTATTTATATACACTAGTAATCACCCTCACTTTTAAAATAAAATCAAAATATTTTATCTACACAAGCAAAATTGTGTGATTAGTAAAATATATATTTCTTTGATGAATTAAACCTTATAAATTAAATATTATTGAATATTTTTCATCATCTCATTATTTTTTATATTTTTAGTCACTGAATAAAAATAAAATTAAAACCTTATTAAATATCACACCTTTAGTTATTATTATTTTTCAGAAAAGTTTATGTAATATTTCCAATATTTTATGTAAGATTTACAATATTTTATGTAAGATTTACAATATTTTGTAAAGAATTTTTTTTTTTTTTAAATATTGATTAATATTGGTGCGTTCATAAAATATAGATCTAGCTAAAACATGTACATATCGGTTATATGTATATGATTTTAGTATATTTAATAAATAGATCTAAATAAAAAATAGATTGGTTGTGTTTTTACCTTGTTCATCGATTGATTTCTGAATTTGGTTAGGACCGGGAGCCAAAGACCTCGGTAACTTACTTTGGGATAAACAATATCGATGAATAGTACCACGATGAACAATACCGCGATGAATAGTACCTTGATGAATAGTACTGCGGTGAATAGTACCGCGATGAACAGTCCACGATGAATAGTACCGCAATGAACAGTGTTTTGCAATGAATATGACCACGATGAATAGTGTTTTGCGTGAATATTGTTTTGCGATTTTTTTTTCTAGGGTTAGGGAATTGCTCAGACGGCTAGGGCTTCGTGCTGATAACATGTTGTAAACTGGATGAATGAAAGTTATGTTTATTCATTAAGTTAAGGGGTCCTTATATAGGAAATACAATATATCATATACCCTAATAGTAACAAAGAGTGGCCGAAATCTCTCTTGGGCTTAAGGGCACAACGGTTCGTCCATTCACTTGTATTGAACCGAATGGTTCACAACAACCAACATTATTCCCCCTAAATCAATAACCATAAAGCAATGATCTTCCATTTCAAGCAAAACTATACCGCCATTATTCCCAATTTGGTTTTTAATTTATTTTTAGTACTTTTTGTATTTTAGTTTTTTATATATTTATACCAAAAACAAAATATAAGTCAAAATTTTCAAATAAAATTAAAATGTTAAATATCAATTTTATTTAATTTGGAAACTCATTTTTCTAAGAAAATATTTAATATATATCAGTAATAAGCAATAAGCCCATATTTGTTTAGCTTTTTTATAAATTTAAACCTTTTGTATGATATTTTTCCACCACAAATTCATAACTTTTTGTGAAGATTGATTTGTTTCAAACTTTTTTTATTAGTGAATCCAAATTAGTCAGTCGGGGATCGAGGAATGCAACGATCCACACGTCATGTTGATACATGGAACACGTTCTCTAAGGACAGCTCCAATATATCGTTCTACGGACGCATGACCGCATGTGAAAACTCTAGTGGTCGGGATTCAATTTAAGGTGGCGGAACTCAGTAAAATCCACAATTGAATTTTTTTATTTTACAACTAAGATATAAAATAATTTAGAAAAACAACCTAACCCTAATTAAGGATTAGTTAGTTGTAGTTTTGCAAGTTTGAATCATATGGAAAACATTAAGGTTCATGTTATGTAATATGGGAAGGATTAGTTGTCAGAGCCCTAGGCTACAAGAAAACATCCACAAACTGACCGTTAGACATTTCTAACATATATATATATATGTAAGAAATGAGGAAAAATGAATCACTGCATAAAGTTATTCTCGTTTCTAGCTCACATTGTGTTCCTATAAAAAGAAAAATCGGAAAAATGGCCGATTGCTGCATGAAATAAGAATATCGTACATATAACTATACAAACTTTTCGATCATGCTAATTTATACATAAACTACATCTAATTTTAAATTTCCTATATCAATTAACAAAATGTGTCTAATTACTACATTAACCGTTATTCCATAAGTCAAACCATTAAATGTAAATATCTAAATTTAACTTTTTCAGAAAAACGGCCGATTGCTGCATGAACTAAAAGTATCAGACGGATTACTACACAAACTTTTCGATCATGCCAATTTAAATCCCTTAATTTTGTGTGGTTCACCAGGTTCGAACACCACGAAAGATATGTTTTTAAGATAAAAAATTACGGTGATGCGAGTCGAATCCGAATTCGTAAGGTAATATTTTAAAGAGGAATTCACAAAACTACACCCTTTCAACCTCTCCTTCACAAAACTACACCTAATTTAAATTTTTCACATATTTACACCCTTTCAAAATTTTAAAAGCTTGATTTACCATTTAAGAAATTACCAAAATTAGAATTTTTTCATTTGGGTTCGCTAATTAGTGTTTAGGGTATAGTATTAAATGGGTAGGATTATGTGGGTATGATTTATTTGGATTTAATTTTGAGTGTTTAGGTGTAGTTTTGTGAAGTATTTTTGAAATGGTGTAGTTTTGTGAAATGTAATTCAAATGGTGTAGTTTTGTAATTCTCCCTATTTTAAAAGTTTTATATAATTTATTTATTTTCATTTAAATAAAACAAAAGGGAAATATGCATTACATTATTCTTTACAATAATGTCTCAAAATATTTTCTTAACAATGTATTTTCAATATTTAATTATCTTAATTTCATATTTATGATTGAAATTCGTTTCTAAATTAAATAAAATTATATAACCACTAATATTACATCTTAAATTAACAAATTGCTTAATACAAAATTGATAAATAAAAAATTAAAACAATTGATGAAATCAAATTTCAAGGATTTAAAATAATTATTATACTTTATTCTAATCTAAGATAATAATTTTAAATACTAGATTTAGAAATTATATATATATATATATAATTTTATTAGAATATTAATTTTGAGAAAGTACAAAAATATTTTATTCTAAGTCAAAATAGACATGTATAAAATTTTATTAGGACAATTATTTTTAGAAACTAAAAAAATATTTTATGCTGTCTAAATAGACATATTTTATACTAAGTCTAAATGGACCCGTTTAAAATACTAAGTCTAAAATTTCTCAGGATTAGAACCAATAAGTTCGTAGTTATATTAAGTAACTAGGTGGTTTGACCGGCATCACATAAATAATTTTCGGAAAAATAAATAAAACAAATTCAAATGTTATATTAATGAAAAATAATATATTTTTTAAAATTATGCTAACATCACAATGAGATAAATAAAACCAAAACCAAATATAATATATTAACAATAAAAAAATGAAAACTTGAAAAATAACAAACATCAAAAAATTGTGGTTTTGTGTTTTATGGTGGACTTATATTATTTAAATATAAAATTTTATATTTTTATAGTTTTGAATTTTTTTTCAAATTATATCCTTGATGAGAGATTTTACATAAAAATCATCAATTAAAATAAAAATTTGTTAAAAACGTATGTACGTATATCTATACTATTAATTGGAAATGACAAATTTTGAGAAATCCTTAAAAGTTTTCTTAAATTACATGTAATGTCATTGTATAAATTATAGTATAAGATAATGATAAACTTAATAAATAGTAAAAATTCTTCCTCTTTAATAGGACCAAATATAAAAACGAAAATAACAAAGAAAATCAAAACAAATATCAAAACTATTCATATTTAATATATAAGATAATGATAAATTAAAATAGTATGAATATTCCATTTTTATGAAAATTATACAATATTAAAAATATATTTAAAGTTTTAATAAATGTCTTAAGTTATATAATCTTTTTATTGTTTAAATGTATATATTAAATTTATAAATGTAAGATAAATTTTACTTGAGGGTCTAATTTTAAATTTAAAAATAAGTATAATCGTATATTTTAACATCTAATTTAAATAAATATGATGATTTTCTCATATTTTAGTTTTCAACGGGTCATTGAATATCACATATCGAATTTTAAATTACGAATGATAATTGTCATGAGATTAAATCAAAGTTATGTTATGTATAATACATATGTGTACTTTTGCAAAGGGTCAGAAATTAACATACATAATATAAGAGATATAACCAAAATTTTATTCGTGATATCAAAACATAGATAAATATGGTTCAAAATTTTATCAATATATATCAAAAAATAGTTTCTTAAAATTGTATGAAGATAATAAATTTATAAACATTACACCCGGGTTCGAATCTAGTGTGCTATTAAAACATATGTTTGTTACGTATGTTTTTATTCTACGAAATAATATGTTTGACACATAAAGAGACATTAAAAATATTTTTCCACAAATTAATTTGGATAATATAAAACAAAACATATTCAACAAAAATAGTTTTATAAGAATTAGACAAAAACTCAATAATGAAGATATTAAAAACTATAATAGCATTAGATTTCAAATATATAAAATTGTATACATATTTATAAGAATAAGAAGAAAAAGGAAAGGATCTATTGCTAGATTTTCTCAAATCTGCAAAAAGGAAGATATCTAGAAAGATATCTAAAAATAAGAAAAAATGTCATATCCTTATCACACAAGGAAAATGAAGCTCACCGACCTAAGGAGGCTATATAAAGAAGTCATGCTTGGAGACCTAGATTCATTCAATTCAACGCCCAAAATACCTACTTTTAGAGAGATTTACTCGATCATAAGCTTAAATTATACTTATGTCTAATCTTTCTTATATTTCTCTCTCATCTTATAAACCATCAACGGTCAATAAACAAACTGATTCAAATCATCTCAAACCGTTGTTGAATTCCGTAGCTCTTCTAACGGATCGCTAACTTTTGCCCAAACAATGAATATTTAAATTTTATCGATTTTATCGTTGTTCGAAAGTTATTTCAGTTTGTCTCATTAGTTTTCGAAATCATTTACTTATTTTTTTAGATTTCTTTTCGATGTTTCAATCTTCTACATAGTATGATTTAGTCACTTTAAAAAAAAGGTTTTTCCTTTTGGATCTAGTGTTAGGTGTCTTGTTCCTTTTTTATCTTAAATTATTTTTTTATCTTACCTTTTTTTTGGTGTGACACATAAGTCAAATTACTCATATTTGTTATGCGTGATTTATAATAATAGTATTAATGATAAGTAAATATATTTAGTTATAATATAAATTAAAATTCAAAAACTTGACATCGCACAAGTTTTTAGAAAATATTATTGAAATTTTGAAAATATTAAATTAATAAATAATATATGATAATATTTTTAAAAATATTAATGAAATTTTGAAAATATTAAATTAATAAATAATATATGGTAATATAAAACTTTGAGAAATAAAAGGGATAATGATAAACAAATATTAAAATATTTCTTTAATTTTCTTTTTGTGCGACACATAAGCCAAATTATATAAATGACAAGTAATTTGGCTTATATGTCGCAACGAGAGAAATTTAGGAAATTTTTATTTTTAATTTATTTTTAATTTCGTTTTTATTATTTACTGAAAATTATTATTCATGATTATTCTATCATATATAATAAATAGCAAGGAGTTTTGCCTACGTGTCAAGTGGAGAGAGTTTGTAGGAAATTAATGGTTTTATTTATTTTTTATCAATATAATAATTTTTTTAAATTATGATTATCTTCTTTATTTTTTAATAGTTTATATCTTAAAATATTATTTATTAATTTAATATTTCGAAATTTTAATTATGTTTCCTAAATTTATTAATTTAATATTTCAAAATTTCAATTATATATTCTAAAATCAAAGAATTTATATATTTTTTATTAATTTATTATTTTGTTATTCGTTTATGATTATCCAGTTATTTTTAATGGTTTATATCATCATATATTATTGTTAATTTGATATTTCGAAATTTTAATTATATTTCCTAAAATTAAGGAACATTTTGATTTTTTTAATTTAATATTTTTGTTTATGATTATCCCTTTTATTTTTAATGGTTTATATCATTATATATTATTGTTAATTTGATATTTCGAAGTTTTAATTATATTTCCTAAAATTAATGAACTCTTTGATTTTTTATTAATTTAATATTTTTGTTTATGATTATCCCTTTATTTTTGAGTTAATTAACGTATTATATACATTTTAAAACATAATTTGTCAATAAACTGTTTTTTATGTAATAATTAAATTTTGGGTAATGTAATTTGATTTTCGTACTTAAAATAACAAATTTAACCTTATTCACACAAAAATTATTCACAAAAATCATTCACGGAAAATCATTCACATAGATCATTCATTGAAATCATTAACAACTCACCGTTGACATAAATCATTCATTCACATATATTATTTATCATTCACATTATACCAATTATCATTTAAAACGATTATAACTCGAAATCATTCACATGTGAACATTTACCGACAACCATTCACGAGATTTGACAATTTAAAGTTAATGGTAAAATTGTAATTTAAAAAGTCAATATCACATTATAGAAAATTAAAAAAAAAAACTAATTAGTAAATTTATGTCTTGAAATATACTTATTCTCAATTTTCTTTTTATGTTTCAATGGTTTATATCATTATATATTATTTATTAATTTAATATTTCAAAATATCAATATTATTTTCCGAATTTTAATTTATATAATAATTTAATATTATTTATTATTATTATAAATGGTACTAAATGCAACCACATCTCATTTTGTTTACATTTGATTCAAGTTGATCCATAGTTTTCTAATATTTATGTAAATATTATAAACTTAACTTCGTTTAAAATGTTAGATAAATATTGATTTATTGCTATAAATATGTTAATATAAAAAAAATTTATACCTCATCATACAATTTTATATATTTCGTAATCCAAAGCCATTATAATTATTAACATCTTCATTAATGAGTTTTTCTTTAATGATTATAAAACTATTTTTGTTGAATACGTTTTATTTTTATTAACCAAATTAGTTTGTGAACATATACAACTTTCACTTCTCTTTAATTCTCTTTAAGTATCAAACTTATTATTTTGTAGAAGAGAATATGTAACAAACATATGCTTTATACAAACTTATATTTGTAACAAATTTTCAATTTAATGGATTAATTTTATATAAAATATCTTGTCATTATTATAATTGTTTCTCAAAAGCGAAAAACTATAAAAATAAAACAAATTTTGTATTTTAAATCATATAAGTCTACCATAAAACACAAAGTCACATTTTTGAAGTTTATTATTTTTTCATGTTTTCATTTTTATGGATAATTTATAACATTTTTATTTTTGGTTTACCTCATCGTAATCTTAACGTATAGTTTGAATTATCATTAATGTACCATTTGAATTCATTTAAAAATGTCAATATTAATTATTTTTCATGTAATTTTCTTGAAATTTATTTATGTCCGCGCCATGCGCGCGGGTCAAACCACCTAGTTTAATATTAAATCATATTTAATTTATTCATAATTTCGTTTTTTATTATTCACTTAAATTATTTTTCATGATTATCCTTTTTAATATTAAATCGTATATAATAGTAATAATTACATATTTTGTATTACACAATTTTCAATATATTTCAACCAATAGTATTCCAATAATTTAAATTAATATCCCTTGAACTTTACAATTTACTAATATTAATAGCTAAAAATACATTGAAAGTTGAAAAAATCAATATTTTTTATACAAATGTTTATCTTATAAAATCAATCAATTGACACAGATAGAGTATTTAATATTTGTTACATGATTCACGTAAACCAACTTAAGTTTATCTAATATTACTATTATATAAAATCTATTCTTATTCAATTATGATAAACTTAGTATTTTAATAATTATTGTTTTTTAGTTATAAACGTGATTCTAAAAAAGCTTCTTATATCTTATCTTAGTAAATTGTAAAGTTCAAGTGATATTAATTTAAATTATTGGAATACTATTGGTTAAAATATATTGAAAATTGTGTAATACAAAATATGTAATTATTACTATTATATACGATTTAATATTAAATAGGATAATCATGAAGAATAATTTAAGTGAATAATAAAAAACGAAATTATGAATAAATTAAATATGATTTAATATTAAATAGGATAATCATGAATAATAATTTTCAGTAAATAATAAAAAACGAAATTAAAAATAAATTAAAAATAAAAATTTCCTAAATTTACTCTCGTTGCGACACATAAGCCAAATTTATTGTCATTTATTATATATGATTTATTATATATGATAGCTAAAAATACATTGAAAGTTGAAAAAATCAATATTTTTTATACAAATGTTTTTCTTATAAAATCAATCAATTGATACAGATAAAGTATTTAATATTTGTTACATGATTCACGTAAACCAACTTAAGTTTATCTAATATTACTATTATATAAAATCTATTCTTATTCAATTATGATAAACTTAGTATTTTAATAATTATTGTTTTTTAGTTATAAACGTGTTTCTAAAAAAGCTTCTTATATCATATCTTAAAAACATTATACATTTGAGGATTTAAAGCTATTAGCATTCATCAATAGGTATTTCTCTATTCTTTTCCCTTTTACGTACTATAAAAACTTATCTTGAATAACAAAAACATGCTAGAAAAATATACTCTTGTAAAATTTTCAAAATTTTTCTTTATTTTTAACGGATTACTTTTTAACTTTATTTTCATATATTTATAGATAATTTAAGAATTATTTTGTTTATTTGTATTCACTTTATTTCATCACCGGTTACTTAACCCTATCGGATTGGTTCCACTAGACAAAAGGTTTTGGCTCCCGTAAATGGTATATAGTTTTCAATTCTACATGAAAGTGAATTTAAAATTTTAGTTTACGTGTCAATTCGAGAAAACTTAGGAATTATAAATAATTTGTTTTTTAAAATTGTTTTTTTACATATATAATAAATAAAGATAAAAGATTTTATGGAGAGAGAATTTATATATATTTTTCTCATTTATGGGTTTTCTTTATTTTCGCTAATAATGACGAGCACATGATCATAAATTTAATGTTTTTTTAATATTATAAACTAATATAGTTAATATAATATATGATAAAAAACTAAAAATTTAATTTGAAGTGCTTTTCTTTCATCGACTTATATAATTTGGTCACTCTTTATAATTTGATTACTTTTTATTTTTATATCGAGATTTATATAACAATTTCATTGGAAAAATAAAAAAAGTTGAAGAAAAATATTACTTTTTACTATTTTATCAATTCAATTTATTCAAAAATATAAAAACTAATTATTTATTATGTATTTTGGTTCAAAAACTATTAATACCCGCGCCATGGCGCGGGTCAAACCACCTGGTATATGATAATATAAATTAAAATCCAATAAACTTGACATCGTATAATTTTTTAGAAAATATTATTGAAATTTCGAAATATTAAATTAATAAATAATATATGATAATATTTTAAAAAATATTAATGAAATTTCGAAAATATTAAATTAATAAATAATATATGATAATATAATCCTTTGAGAAATAAAAGAGATCATCATAAACAAATATTAAAATATTTCCTTAATTTTCTCTTTGAGCGACACATAAGCCAAATTATTTGTCATTTATTATATACGATAACTAATTAACAAAACAACCATATGTTTATGAACATTTTCTTTTCATAAAAATATTCTTAGGACGGAAATAACATAACAAGTTATTTAATTTTTGTGGTATTTTGGTATATTTTTTAATCATCTTCAAATAAATAAAAACTTGTGAAAATATTTTAGTCCTACAAACATATTTATGAAAACGTCTTCCGGTTTACCGAGTCAACCGTGGTTCAACCACGACTCTATAGATTAATACATATTGTCTATATATATGTTTTATGTGATTAAGTCAAGTAAAATGAGAGAAAAAAATTATATAACATAATATGAAAGTTGGTATGAAATATTTATATTATACAACATATTTATATTGCTTAGAGACGAGAATGTTAAAAATTTGATGTTTATAACACCACAATAAACTATTTTCTGTATATAAACTTATAAATGACATTAAATTTTTTATGTTTTGTTAATTGAAAACATATAACATGTAGATGTATAACAATAATATAAACGTATTAAAAGTCATTACAAATTATAACAATAACTCAGGTGCATTGATTTATATAACAAAAAAATAAACATGACAATACAATAGAACAACGGAAAGAAAAATCATAATGAAGAAAAGAAAATAACATTGTATTCGTACATTAAAAATTCGACGAAAGAATTTGTTATTGATTAGGAGAAAATGAATTCTCACTCATTAAAACTTTTTTTTTACAAATTTAAAAGGTTAAAATGGTTTTGTAGATGAAACAAATGATTTTCATACACAAATATTTTTTGATATATTACTATGTTGACTCGTAACCACCGGTTCACCCGGTCCCGGGGTAATGGCGGGTTTTCTGGATTTTTGCGGTTTCAAAGTAGCGGTTTTTATCAATAAACATGAACCGGATTACTTTATAGGTTGCCAAATTTATAAGTTCAACCGCGGGTGGACATCGGATATGAAAAGACTGGTTATTTATGGGTTACTAAGTTTAATATTATTTTGTATTAAAGCTATGTTGCAAAACATGTTTGAATGAAAAAGTTATGAGAGAAAAGGCTAGACTTTAGGATAATCGAAAAGAATTATGAATTGCATTGTGAAACCCCTATTTGTGTAATGTGATATGTTACTTAAGAGGATTGATTTGGTTAACTATGTCACCAAAGTGTATTTATTTTTCCGATTACTTGTCTGAGAGAACTTCACAGTTAAATGTGCTTGGACTGGGGCAATATAATGATGAGTGACTTTTCGGGAAGTGGTTTTCGAAATCGTGCGAATGAGGACAAAACACGTGAAAATGTCATGTGGTGATTGCAAGGTCAGTAATAAAGTCTCTAGAGTCTCTCGTAATAACGGATTGGTCGTCGATCGGGAGTGAGACCCATGGGCTGAGAGAACGGGCATGGGGGTCCACGAACGGTGACGGGTCATGGTCCTTACATGCATGGAATAAAATAATAAAATAAGGAATTGGTAAAAGTACCACTTTTGTTGATTTGTGTGGACTCATAGTCATAGTTGGAACGAGATCACCAATAAGAGTATATTCCTCGGTAGTGTTTTTCTTTGTCCTGAATACAAATTGCTTGATATGTGTCAAGTGATAAGTGAACTTCGAGTTAATGATTAAAAAAGTATTTAATTAAGAGATCATCTCATGTAAAACTAGAATACGTTTTTTCATATTTGAAGATCTTATTTCATTTCTTTTAAAAATGAAACATAAAAATTGTAAACGAAGTTGGAAACAAAAAAAAGATAAAAACTCAATTTCACAAACAACTAGACCAAATCTTGAAATAGTTTTTAACCCTAGAAGATTGTTATTTTTTGGGATATATCAGAACATTTATTGCCGAAGCTCATAATCCTCTTAGTTGTACAAATAATCTTGGATAATATTTTTACTAGTTTAAATAATAATTTTCAACGAAAAATCGAAAACTCATGAGCACCTCATGACCAACAATTGCGTTTAACCGATTGGTCAAAATCGTAGTTGATAACCCTAGAAGATTATTGCAAGTGCACATACATAAAAAATAACATTACAAATAAGTGAGATAGAAAGATTCAGAACTAACGTACAATAAAAATTATTTTTATTTTATTTTGGAAGTCAAATTTGTGGATAAATATATATCAATAAACAAACTAAGTAACAACTAAATGTGCAAGAAAAATGAGAAAGAAGTGTACACTAGGATAATCACAAAGAAACTAGAATGATAGAAAATAAATTAATAATCATCTTACATATCATGGATTTTATTTCTTTTTTTCTTATAACTAAAAAGACAAGAAACAATAACAATATTCTAAAAACACACTTAAGCATAATACGAGTGAAAATAAAATACATACATGATAAACGAGATTTTACCCCGCTTAATCTAATATCTTAATGTAGTATTTAAGATGTCAAACCAAATCGAGAGCAAACAATTTATTTGAATTTGTGTGAAACGAACTCAGTTTAAGTGTAATCAAAAGGGTTGTTTGTTTGATGTTTTTGTAACCGAAAATTAAACAAAACGAAAAACGAGAATTAAAGGTTTTGAAAGATTTATAAAAAGCTAAACAATCAGGTTAAGGTGTTTTAAAGGATGATTTAAACTTTCGGATTTCAAATTGTCTTTTATAAAATTTACTTTAAGGTTTTGAAAACGATTTTAGATCAATCCACTCTCGTGGCAATGATCCTTTTCTCAACGATTAAACTAAAACAATGTCTTGGATAGTTTAATCGTCGAGAAACTTTAAGGACAAATCAATTCTAACCACCAAGCTTATTAACACAGATCTCTCGGTTAAGCTAGGCTTGGTTCTAAGGTAATTGTTCAGGAGGCTTTATAATCTCTCGATTCATAAAGCTTCCTGGGTTCGATAATCGAATGGCCAACTCGATTAAAGCTTTAAGGCTGTTACCAAAGACTAAAGTTTTCGATCAATTAAGTTTTAGACAATCATCTATCCTAGGTTCAATCAATCCCCTTTTACCCTAACCCAATTGTCTATTTGGAACTACTCACAAAGCATATTGAAATTCAAAACAATTTGATTCAAGGAAACCATAAGCATAAACAAAAGCAAAGAGAATAAAGGGTAAAGAAATCTCTTATTGATGATGATGAAGATTCAAAGGTGGCCAAGTAGCAAACACCAAGAAAATCTCCCAAGTCCAAAGCAAAAGAAACAAAGCGATGAGAAACAAAAACTAAAAGATGGAATCCATTGTCTAAACATAGAAAACCCTAATATATTAAAAACCAAAGAAAATAAAGGAAACCAATTTGGTTTAGGAATTGGTTTTCCTTTTTACAACATAAAACCGAATTTCCATTAATTTTCGCAGCCTCGTATCGGTCATAGCAAACCGATACGGATCGACCGATATGCGCTTCGGTAGCTTTTCTTCGGCTCTATTTTCTTCGTATCGGCCAGGCTAAGCCGATACAACAAGTCGATACGCGTCCTTCGGGTCTTTTTCTCTCGTATCGGCCACTCCAAACCGATATGGTTGGCCGATACGAGCTTCGACAAACTTTCTGTTTTCTATATCGGCCAATAGAAACCGATACAACATGCCGATGCAGGTGTATTTGCTTCTTTTTGGCTTAAATTCATCACTTTTGCCGTCTTTATGCTCCAAAACCTGAAATACACGAAACAAACCAAGATGCAACCTATATGACACTAAATGCAACCTAAATGAGTTAATTCTAATGCATAAACTAAGGTAGAATGTGTAAAATATGCAAGTTATCAATACATAAACAGGTCAAAAACTCAATAAGTTAATGCCATAAACTGTGAAAACATCAATGCATATAAATAATTCCACACATGTGTTATAATACTTGATTTTTTTTTAATTTATCGTGCATTAGCTACCGATAAATTTTTCGTGCTAATTTTTAGTAATTTTCAAATTAAATGTGGTTATTATAAGCAAGAGGGATATGATTTTGCATGTAGGACTAGGCAAGGGACCACGTCTAGTGAAATTAAAATCTAAGAGATCATATGATAATTTATTTTAATTGTGATGCATGAAATCACTTATTTGTGACCAATTATATAGAGTTAACATATACTATATTTTTTTATGAATGTTGAGGAGAATGAAGTTCAAGCTTTAATGTAGATGTCGGCTAAAGAAAACAAACGTTACATATTAATTCTACTCATATGCGTTTTGCACTAGAATACCCTTTCTTTTATTTATTTAAAATGTTATCTTTTGCTAGCAATAAAATTAAATAAAATTTGTATACTCGTGTAAGAAAAAATAATTAGTATATTGAGGAGATAATATAAGAGATAAATAGTCAAAGCCACCAAGAAAAGTAGCATATGGTGATTTATTGTTAGAATCAAGAAAGCAAACACTACAAAAATAAAAAGGTTAAAAGATACATTAGTGGAAAAATAAAAGGTGAAATTGGTGTTTAATTCTAAATGTAGCACGATTCTAAGTTTTTGTCTTTAGGTGATATCTTGGTATTAGATTTTACGATGAGACAATTTAAGTAGGCCATGCTGCGTAAACTTTCAAATTATACTAACTATTTTTGGATTTTGAAAATACTAGTAACTACATAATTGTCAAATACAAAAGTAATGAAAATTACATTTTGGAGTGTCCATTGTATATCATTCTAGAATTTTCTGTTGTCAAAACTTAGTTTCTTTAGGGAAACAATTGTTATTAACTAAATAGAAAAAATTAAGGGTTGACGGTTTCTTTATCCTTGAAGAGTCGCTACCCACACTCGAATCTCGCCGAACTCTCAATCTCTATATATAAGTCTTTGAACTTACAAAATTTTCTCGATTGTCCACCCGAACTTATTAAAATGTAACTAATTCCACGTTTGACCAAAATTGTAATTAATATATTAATTAATTGTGTTAAAAATTATGTTTTCAATATAAATTTTATAGCATCACATATATATATCTTATCAAATTCAATTTATTCATTAATTATTACTAATTACACGAAAAAACTCGATTGTTATTAGCAAATTTACTTGTTTACAAGCCAAATTATATAGTTAATTCACAACAATCTATAAAATAAGAAGAGATCTCATGGTGTGCGAAATCACAAAAATTATATTCATATTCTACCAACACAACTACTAGAAAAGTACGTTGTTTACATAAAGGTAACACCATACTTAATATAGATTTCTCTGTATTTCTTAAGAACAGAGTATGAAGAAAATACTTTTTATTATTTATCTTTCTTAATCTTTTACAAATCACATCTCTTTCAATATATAGGGAAAGCTTAATCTTATCCTCATGGATAGCTCAGCACTGCATAACGGTTTGATTCAAGGATATTGTGAGCTGTCTTTGTCTTCTTATGGAGCGCCCTCTCCGTACAAGATTCACGACGAACGTGTGCTCCAAAATCAGCCGTTGCAGGTTCAGGTTTGTCTTCTTCCTTTTCTCTCTTCTTGGGCTCATCTTTCATTAAATGTATTTGGGCCTGATTTGTGATCTGGGCCTCTATCTTCTTCTCCTTTCTTATACCCTCCTGCAAACTTGAGTTTGGTGGAAACTCAACTCCAAGTTTGAAGATGAGTTCCGAGAATGGCTTTCGCGGAAGTGGCTTTGTAAACACATCAGCAAGCTGTTCAGTTGCAGGTATGTGTTCTACAATTAGATTTCCGAAGCTTACTTGTTCCCGAACATAATGGTAGTCGACTCCAAAATGTTTACTTCTTGAATGTAGAGCTGGATTTGCAGATAAATAGCACGCCGACATATTGTCACAATACAACTCCGGAGTTAAAGGTTGAGGAACTCCCAATTCTTTCAGTAAATCCACTAACCGGATAATTTCGAAGTAGCTATTGACATAGTTCCGTATTCGAACTTCGTTGTAGATTTTGACACTGTAGGATGTCTCTTTGAAGACCACGAGATTATGTTGTTTCCCAGGAAAGTACATAATCCTCCTGTTGATCTGCTCGTGTCTCTACATCCTGCATAGTTACTATCACAATAACACCTTAGGGTTGAGTCTGTTTTTGAGTATATATTGATCCCCATTGATGTTGTTCCTTTTACATATCTGAGTATCCTCTTGAGGAGATGAAAATCTGACTGTGACGGTGAGTGCATCTTTTGACAGACATAATTCACAGCAAACTGTAAGTCTGGTCTTGTAAGTGTAAGATATTGTAACTTACCAGCTAATGATCTGAAGTATGTAGGATCCTCAAATTTTTCTTCTTCTCCTCGCAGGTTGTCAAGTCTAGTTGGTAGAGGTGTTGAAACCGGTGTACACTCCTCCATTCCCGCATTAATCAACAAGTCTGAAGCATATTTGTCTTGACTCAAGAATAGACCTTCATTGTGAAAATGAGCTTGAATGCCTAGGAAATAATGTAAGGGACCAAGATCCTTCATTCTGAATTCTTCATAATCCTCTTAGTTGTACAAATAATCTTGGATAATATTTTTACTAGTTTAAATAATAATTTTCAACGAAAAATCGAAAACTCATGAGCACCTCATGACCAACAATTGCGTTTAACCGATTGGTCAAAATCGTAGTTGATAACCCTAGAAGATTATTGCAAGTGCACATACATAAAAAATAACATTACAAATAAGTGAGATAGAAAGATTCAGAACTAACGTACAATAAAAATTATTTTTATTTTATTTTGGAAGTCAAATTTGTGGATAAAAATATAGCAATAAACAAACTAAGTAACAACTAAATGTGCAAGAAAAATGAGAAAGAAGTGTACACTAGGATAATCACAAAGAAACTAGAATGATAGAAAATAAATTAATAATCATCTTACATATCATGGATTTTATTTCTTTTTTTCTTATAACTAAAAAGACAAGAAACAATAACAATATTCTAAAAACACACTTAAGCATAATACGAGTGAAAATAAAATACATACATGATAAACGAGATTTTACCCCGCTTAATCTAATATCTTAATGTAGTATTTAAGATGTCAAACCAAATCGAGAGCAAACAATTTATTTGAATTTGTGTGAAACGAACTCAGTTTAAGTGTAATCAAAAGGGTTGTTTGTTTGATGTTTTTGTAACCGAAAATTAAACAAAACGAGAATTAAAGGTTTTGAAAGATTTATAAAAAGCTAAACAATCAGGTTAAGGTGTTTTAAAGGATGATTTAAACTTTCGGATTTCAAATTGTCTTTTATAAAATTTACTTTAAGGTTTTGAAAACGATTTTAGATCAATCCACTCTCGTGGCAATGATCCTTTTCTCAACGATTAAACTAAAACAATGTCTTGAATAGTTTAATCGTCGAGAAACTTTAAGGACAAATCAATTCTAACCACCAAGCTTATTAACACAGATCTCTCGGTTAAGCTAGGCTTGGTTCTAAGGTAATTGTTCGGGAGGCTTTATAATCTCTCGATTCATAAAGCTTCCGGGTTCGATAATCGAATGGCCAACTCGATTAAAGCTTTAAGGCTGTTACCAAAGACTAAAGTTTTCGATCAATTATGTTTTAGACAATCATCTATCCTAGGTTCAATCAATCCCCTTTTACCCTAACCCAATTGTCTATTTGGAACTACTCACAAAGCATATTGAAATTCAAAACAATTTGATTCAAGGAAACCATAAGCATAAACAAAAGCAAAGAGAATAAAGGGTAAAGAAATCTCTTATTGATGATGATGAAGATTCAAAGGTGGCCAAGTAGCAAACACCAAGAAAATCTCCCAAGTCCAAAGCAAAAGAAACAAAGCGATGAGAAACAAAAACTAAAAGATGGAATCCATTGTCTAAACATAGAAAACCCTAATATATTAAAAACCAAAGAAAATAAAGGAAACCAATTTGGTTTAGGAATTGGTTTTCCTTTTTACAACATAAAACCGAATTTCCATTAATTTTCGCAGCCTGTATCGGTCATAGCAAACCGATACAGACTGACCGATATGCGCTTCGGTAGCTTTTCTTCGGCTCTATTTTCTTCGTATCGGCCAGGCTAAGCCGATACAACAAGTCGATACGCGTCCTTCGGGTCTTTTTCTCTCGTATCGGCCACTCCAAACCGATATGGTTGGCCGATACGAGCTTCGGCAAACTTTCTGTTTTCTATATCGGCCAATAGAAACCGATACAACATGCCGATGCAGGTGTATTTGCTTCTTTTTGGCTTAAATTCATCACTTTTGCCGTCTTTATGCTCCAAAACCTGAAATACACGAAACAAACCAAGATGCAACCTATATGACACTAAATGCAACCTAAATGAGTTAATTCTAATGCATAAACTAAGGTAGAATGTGTAAAATATGCAAGTTATCAATACATAAACAGGTCAAAAACTCAATAAGTTAATGCCATAAACTGTGAAAACATCAATGCATATAAATAATTCCACACATGTGTTATAATACTTGATTTTTTTTTAATTTATCGTGCATTAGCTACCGATAAATTTTTCGTGCTAATTTTTAGTAATTTTCAAATTAAATGTGGTTATTATAAGCAAGAGGGATATGATTTTGCATGTAGGACTAGGCAAGGGACCACGTCTAGTGAAATTAAAATCTAAGAGATCATATGATAATTTATTTTAATTGTGATGCATGAAATCACTTATTTGTGACCAATTATATAGAGTTAACATATACTATATTTTTTTATGAATGTTGAGGAGAATGAAGTTCAAGCTTTAATGTAGATGTCGGCTAAAGAAAACAAACGTTACATATTAATTCTACTCATATGCGTTTTGCACTAGAATACCCTTTCTTTTATTTATTTAAAATGTTATCTTTTGCTAGCAATAAAATTAAATAAAATTTGTATACTCGTGTAAGAAAAAATAATTAGTATATTGAGGAGATAATATAAGAGATAAATAGTCAAAGCCACCAAGAAAAGTAGCATATGGTGATTTATTGTTAGAATCAAGAAAGCAAACACTACAAAAATAAAAAGGTTAAAAGATACATTAGTGGAAAAATAAAAGGTGAAATTGGTGTTTAATTCAATTAAAACACAATCAAGCATGAAACATGATTAAAAATTTCCAAGAGTTTTTCTATTTGTCTAGGTAAGAACGGGATTTCGAATCAAACGAGGAGGCTAACACTCACGCATGTGGTTAGTTGTAGCGCGGTTTCTCTCGGGGAGTGAAAGGGTTAAACAAAACCAGGAAAGACAAGAAGCAACTGATGCATACAAGTCCGGACATCCATCCCTACTCAAGACTATCCACTAACCCATCGTCTTTCTTTTAAACATTTAAACACCTAAACATCGAGTTTCTTTTCTTTTCTTAACAACCTTAGGGGATTTTATTTTGGCTAAGTTTCTTTTTTTTTCTTTTTATTTCTTAATCGAATTCTTTTTCTTTCTTTTCTTTTCCTTTTCTTTTTTTTTTCGATTTTTCTATATTTTTTTTTACTTAGCCATTCTTTTACCCCCTAGGTGTTTTACAATTACTCGTGTTTATTTTCTTATTTTCCAAAATTCAAAGACGTGTCTCACCAAACCGTTATCCCTTTCTAATTCACTAGTCTAAGAAAAACTAGCCCAATGGATGTCCTTTCTTGTCGCTCCCTATACTTTCAAGTTTTTGCGAAACCAAACATTCACTAAATGAAAAGAATTCTCACAAGTGTTTGGGTTAAGGTTTAGGGGGTGAGAGGGGAATCATCCTTAGAATGAGAATGACCGGATTGCGCTTTAAGTGTTTCGGTTTAGGAAGTCACAATCCGTAGAAATCACAAAGCCATAGAAATTCTCTTGAAAACTATCAATCATGCTAATTAAAAGTCAAATTTAAGTTCAGATAATTTTTCGAAGGTGACTTAGAACTACCAAGCTTCATAACCACACAATTGGCTTTTTAAACATCAATGTCTAGGGTTGCGGTTTCAAGATTTTCAGCGAGTTCTAATTCGTTTACGGAAGATACTACACCTAAGATACTGTTCAAAACACAAAGTGCGTCGCTTTACAAGGTTAACATCATTATAGATCCCCTATGCATATGCTCTAAATGCCATGAACTAATCCTATATGCAGATTTTTTTTTTTTTTTTTTTTTTTATGAATGCAAATATGCGAAAACTAATATGACTACTCCCCCAAACTTAAATCACACGGTCTCCGTGTGAAACAAGGATCGAAAGAGGTTCCTAAATGCATGTATGAATGACTCTAATATGAAAACTAATGCGTATGCATATGGTTCAGGTGTTACCTCAGTAGTAGTAACGCAACGAGTCGAAGTCGTCTGTATCGGTCTCAGCAGACCGATACTCTTGCCCGATATCGGTCCAGCAACCGATATAACGGTCCGATACGCCTTTCAGAAATCTTTTTCCTACTTCGATTTCACCTGAAACCATCAAACATGACATAAATTCTAAGTAAATTATCATCTAAATGCAAACTAAAATTTTATATACAAGGATAGACATGGGACTTCCTCCCAAGTGAGCTTGTTTATAGTCTCTTAGCTTGACTTTACCCCCTTCTTTTTAGGCGACATTGGGGTTTGAAAGAGATGTCGAATCTCCTTCGGTGACAACTTCGTGTACCAGGGGCGGCTTGAGTTTTACTCTGTTCGCCACAAACTCGACTCTATCGTTGTGCTTGCTTTGTTTTGACTCGCAGCGAGCACTCCTTGCTCCTTCCTTGAAAGTTTTCTTCAAAAGTTTAACCTCGTTGACTAACTTTCTAATGACGCGGTTTTTAGACAAGTTCGAACGCGCCATTCTAAACTTTCTAGGAGGAGGTTGGTGTTCCACTTTTGGAGCTTTGGGTTTGCTCCTTGCATCATCACTAGTCTTACCATTGCTAGCATCTTTCTCTACTCCAATCACCAAAGCTTCACAAGGAACCGTCTCCGTAGGCTTTTTGACCACCTCGTTGATGTTGTACCGTTGAACAAGGTTCTTCCCAAGGTGTAAGTCTATCTTTCCAACCTTCACATCTATGACGGCTCCAGCGGTTGCCAAGAAAGGTCTTCCAAAGATGAGTGGATTATCAGGTTCTTTGTCCATCTCCAAGACGACAAAATCTGTTGGAATGAAAACGTCTCCCAACTTTACCGGAATATCTTCTAAGATTCCAACGGGTACCTTCACGGATCTATCGGCCAGCACCAAAGAGATCTGAGTAGGTTGGAAAGAAGAAAGGCCAAGTCGTTTAGCCACAGACGAAGGCATAACGTTGACACTGGCCCCTAAATCGCATAGGCACTTTTCAAAGACCAAAGGACCAAGTGTGCAAGGCAAAGTAAAACTCCCTGGATCACCAAGTTTCTTAGGAGAATGGTTCTTTTGAATGATCGCGCTGCACTCTTGTGAAAGATTCACCGTGTCTTCCGAGTTTTTAAACTTGTTTTTGATGGTGTCTTTCAAGGATTTAGTGTCGTCAGGGACTAGCTTGAAAGCGTCAATAAGTGGCATGGGAATTTGTACCTCGTTTACTTGCTTCTCGAGCTTAGCTCTAAAGTACTCCTTCAAGCGTTGCATCTTAGCTCGACCCGGAAAAGGAAGTTTGGGCACGTAATCGGACGTCACATAGACCGGCTTCTTCTTTTTCTCGGATTTTTCCTCTGTATCGGCCATGTTCTTGGCCGATGTAGGTGGTCGATATCGGTCATCTGAAACCGATATGCCAGGCCGATACGAGTCCCCTGTCTCCTTCTCACTCGTATCGGCCTTGTTCCTGGCCGATACAGGTGGTCGATATCGACCAGATGTGGCCGATACGCTTGGCCGATACAACTGTCCTGTATCTTCCTCGTTACCGCATGCGGTGTTTTCGTCGTCTAGGACTGTGGTCTCTGTGTCGTGTGACTGTTCCACCTCCCCGACCTGATCCGCATTGTCCTCAATGAGATCGTGTGAAAGCATTTGTGTACCACTGCTAAGTTATATGGAGTTGACATACTCTCTAGGATTGGCTTCAGGTTTACCCGGAAGTTGATTAATTGGTCGCTTAGAAGCCGAGGTAATTTGAGCCACTTGGCTGTCTAAAGCCTTCAAGTGTGAGTTCATGGATTCGATCTTGGCGTTGAGATCATTGTAAGTGGAGTCCACCTTTGTCTTGATGGCATCGATTTCCATGAAGGTTCGGCTTTGACCTTCTAGAATTTGCTTCAGCAGTTGGTTAGTTTGGTCACCTTGGGGAGCTGGTGAAGAAACTTGGCCTTGAGCAGCGGGAGGATGGTTGTAACCCGGTGGTGGATTAAGTGGTGGTCTCGGTGCATATCCTCCTTGTTGTGCCTGAGGATAGACTTGATCTTGAGGATTAGCCACGTTGGTGCTTCGGTAGGAAAGGTTCGGGTTGTGTTTGTAGTTGTTGAAACGCCAATCACCTTGATTACCCACATAGTTTATCTCCTCATGAGTGCTGTGAAGTGTGGTCGCGTCTTCTTCTCTACTTCCTACGAAGTTGATTCCCGCTTGTTGAGCCATGAGTAGCTTATCCAGCTTCTCATTCACCGCCTTTATCTCTATCTTAAATTGCTCATCATTCCCTGAGCTGCGGATGGTGCGATCATAATCTTCCCCGTAGTTGCTATCGCTTAGGGCGTAGTTTTCCACCAAAAGTTGTCCATCGGCTTCCGTCTTCCCAAGGAAATTTCCTTGGCTAGCTGAATCGAGAAGCATCCTAAACTTCGGTTTTAGACCGCGGTAGAACGTGCTGAGTAAGCTCTCTCCCGTGAAACCGTGGTGTGGACATCTCACCGTGTAACTCTTAACCACCGAGAAGAACTTTGTGAGAAAAGCCATCTTACACGCCTCCCAAGTTTGTATGGTGTCCTTCACAAGGTTTTTCTGCCATATGTGTGCTTTGTCCCCGAGTGAGAAGGGGAACAAACGCAGCTTAAACATGTCCTCATTGACACCATTGATCTTTACCGTGTCGCATAGCATGTCAAATTGGTGAAGGTGGTCAATGGGGTCTTCACTAGGCAGCCCATAGAACTTGTTGCTGGACACCATGTTAATGAGACTAGACTTTATCTCAAAGTTGTTGTTGGCGATAGCTGGTGGTGTGATGCCACTACGGTTGGTGATGTTTGATGGCACATCCGCTGTACCAATGGTGCGTGCAACGTTAGGTGCGTTGTTTGCATCACCCATCTCGAATTCCGATTCCGAACCCGAAGTGTCCGATGTGGATGAGTCGGAGTGGAGGCTGGTTCTTCTTTCTCGTGAGATAGCTCTTTCGTGTGCTTTGATGTCCGCGAAGAAGAGCAAGTCTGTCACTTTGTCGGTGACTTCTTCTTTGCATACACCTACAAAACGAAAATCACAAGGAAAGAGAACAAGTTAGTAACGAAACCGAAACTTAATCCCAAGTAGTTTCAAAATTCTAATAATTGTTCGAGTTCTCGAATCGGCAACGGCGCCAATTTGATAAACGAGATTTTACCCCGCTTAATCTAATATCTTAATGTAGTATTTAAGATGTCAAACCAAATCAGGAGCAAACAATTTATTTGAATTTGTGTGAAACGAACTCAGTTTAAGTGTAATCAAAAGGGTTGTTTGTTTGATGTTTTTGTAACCGAAAATTAAACAAAACGAAAAACGAGAATTAAAGGTTTTGAAAGATTTATAAAAAGCTAAACAATCAGGTTAAGGTGTTTTAAAGGATGATTTAAACTTTCGGATTTCAAATTGTCTTTTATAAAATTTACTTTAAGGTTTTGAAAACGATTTTAGATCAATCCACTCTCGTGGCAATGATCCTTTTCTCAACGATTAAACTAAAACAATGTCTTGGATAGTTTAATCGTCGAGAAACTTTAAGGACAAATCAATTCTAACCACCAAGCTTATTAACACGGATCTCTCGGTTAAGCTAGGCTTGGTTCTAAGGTAATTGTTCGGGAGGCTTTATAATCTCTCGATTCATAAAGCTTCCCGGGTTCGATAATCGAATGGCCAACTCGATTAAAGCTTTAAGGTCTGTTACCAAAGACTAAAGTTTTCGATCAATTAAGTTTTAGACAATCATCTATCCTAGGTTCAATCAATCCCCTTTTACCCTAACCCAATTGTCTATTTGGAACTACTCACAAAGCATATTGAAATTCAAAACAATTTGATTCAAGGAAACCATAAGCATAAACAAAAGCAAAGAGAATAAAGGGTAAAGAAATCTCTTATTGATGATGATGAAGATTCAAAGGTGGCCAAGTAGCAAACACCAAGAAAATCTCCCAAGTCCAAAGCAAAAGAAACAAAGCGATGAGAAACAAAAACTAAAAGATGGAATCCATTGTCTAAACATAGAAAACCCTAATATATTAAAAACCAAAGAAAATAAAGGAAACCAATTTGGTTTAGGAATTGGTTTTCCTTTTTACAACATAAAACCGAATTTCCATTAATTTTCGCAGCACTGTATCGGTCATAGCAAACCGATACGGATCGACCGATATGCGCTTCGGTAGCTTTTCTTCGGCTCTATTTTCTTCGTATCGGCCGGGCTAAGCCGATACAACAAGTCGATACGCGTCCTTCGGGTCTTTTTCTCTCGTATCGGCCACTCCAAACCGATATGGTTGGCCGATACGAGCTTCGACAAACTTTCCGTTTTCTATATCGGCCAATAGAAACCGATACAACATGCCGATGCGAGGTGTATTTGCTTCTTTTTGGCTTAAATTCATCACTTTTGCCGTCTTTATGCTCCAAAACCCGAAATACACGAAACAAACCAAGATGCAACCTATATGACACTAAATGCAACCTAAATGAGTTAATTCTAATGCATAAACTAAGGTAGAATGTGTAAAATATGCAAGTTATCAATACATAAACAGGTCAAAAACTCAATAAGTTAATGCCATAAACTGTGAAAACATCAATGCATATAAATAATTCCACACATGTGTTATAATACTTGATTTTTTTTTAATTTATCGTGCATTAGCTACCGATAAATTTTTCGTGCTAATTTTTAGTAATTTTCAAATTAAATGTGGTTATTATAAGCAAGAGGGATATGATTTTGCATGTAGGACTAGGCAAGGGACCACGTCTAGTGAAATTAAAATCTAAGAGATCATATGATAATTTATTTTAATTGTGATGCATGAAATCACTTATTTGTGACCAATTATATAGAGTTAACATATACTATATTTTTTTATGAATGTTGAGGAGAATGAAGTTCAAGCTTTAATGTAGATGTCGGCTAAAGAAAACAAACGTTACATATTAATTCTACTCATATGCGTTTTGCACTAGAATACCCTTTCTTTTATTTATTTAAAATGTTATCTTTTGCTAGCAATAAAATTAAATAAAATTTGTATACTCGTGTAAGAAAAAATAATTAGTATATTGAGGAGATAATATAAGAGATAAATAGTCAAAGCCACCAAGAAAAGTAGCATATGGTGATTTATTGTTAGAATCAAGAAAGCAAACACTACAAAAATAAAAAGGTTAAAAGATACATTAGTGGAAAAATAAAAGGTGAAATTGGTGTTTAATTCTAAATGTAGCACGATTCTAAGTTTTTGTCTTTAGGTGATATCTTGGTATTAGATTTTACGATGAGACAATTTAAGTAGGCCATGCTGCGTAAACTTTCAAATTATACTAACTATTTTTGGATTTTGAAAATACTAGTAACTACATAATTGTCAAATACAAAAGTAATGAAAATTACATTTTGGAGTGTCCATTGTATATCATTCTAGAATTTTCTGTTGTCAAAACTTAGTTTCTTTAGGGAAACAATTGTTATTAACTAAATAGAAAAAATTAAGGGTTGACGGTTTCTTTATCCTTGAAGAGTCGCTACCCACACTGAATCTCGCTGAACTCTCAATCTCTATATATAAGTCTTTGAACTTACAAAATTTTATGATTGTCCACCCGAACTTATTAAAATGTAACTAATTCCACGTTTGACCAAAATTGTAATTAATATATTAATTAATTGTGTTAAAAATTATGTTTTCAATATAAATTTTATAGCATCACATATATATATCTTATCAAATTCAATTTATTCATTAATTATTACTAATTACACGAAAAAACTCGATTGTTATTAGCAAATTTACTTGTTTACAAGCCAAATTATATAGTTAATTCACAACAATCTATAAAATAAGAAGAGATCTCATGGTGTGCGAAATCACAAAAATTATATTCATATTCTACCAACACAACTACTAGAAAAGTACGTTGTTTACATAAAGGTAACACCATACTTAATATAGATTTCTCTGTATTTCTTAAGAACAGAGTATGAAGAAAATACTTTTTATTATTTATCTTTCTTAATTTTTTACAAATCACATCTCTTTCAATATATAGGGAAAGCTTAATCTTATCCTCATGGATAGCTCAGCACTGCATAACGGTTTGATTCAAGGATATTGTGAGCTGTCTTTGTCTTCTTATGGAGCGCCCTCTCCGTACAAGATTCACGACGAACGTGTGCTCCAAAATCAGCCGTTGCAGGTTCAGGTTTGTCTTCTTCCTTTTCTCTCTTCTTGGGCTCATCTTTCATTAAATGTATTTGGGCCTGATTTGTGATCTGGGCCTCTATCTTCTTCTCCTTTCTTATACCCTCCTGCAAACTTGAGTTTGGTGGAAACTCAACTCCAAGTTTGTAGATGAGTTCCGAGAATGGCTTTCGCGGAAGTGGCTTTGTAAACACATCAGCAAGCTGTTCAGTTGCAGGTATGTGTTCTACAATTAGATTTCCGAAGCTTACTTGTTCCCGAACATAATGGTAGTCGACTCCAAAATGTTTACTTCTTGAATGTAGAGCTGGATTTGCAGATAAATAGCACGCCGACATATTGTCACAATACAACTCCGGAGTTAAAGGTTGAGGAACTCCCAATTCTTTCAGTAAATCCACTAACCAGATAATTTCTGAAGTAGCTATTGACATAGTTCTGTATTCAACTTCTGTTGTAGATTTTGACACTGTAGGATGTCTCTTTGAAGACCACGAGATTATGTTGTTTCCCAGGAAAGTACACAATCCTCCTGTTGATCTGCTCGTGTCTCTACATCCTGCATAGTTACTATCACAATAACACCTTAGGGTTGAGTCTGTTTTTGAGTATATATTGATCCCCATTGATGTTGTTCCTTTTACATATCTGAGTATCCTCTTGAGGAGATGAAAATCTGACTGTGACGGTGAGTGCATCTTTTGACGGACATAATTCACGACAAACTGTAAGTCCGGTCTTGTAAGTGTAAGATATTGTAACTTACCAGCTAATGATCTGAAGTATGTAGGATCCTCAAATTTTTCTTCTTCTCCTCGCAGGTTGTCAAGTCTAGTTGGTAGAGGTGTTGAAACCGGTGTACACTCCTCCATTCCCGCATTAATCAACAAGTCTGAAGCATATTTGTCTTGACTCAAGAATAGACCTTCATTGTGAAAATGAGCTTGAATGCCTAGGAAATAATGTAAGGGACCAAGATCCTTCATTCTGAATTCTTCATAATCCTCTTAGTTGTACAAATAATCTTGGATAATATTTTTACTAGTTTAAATAATAATTTTCAACGAAAAATCGAAAACTCATGAGCACCTCATGACCAACAATTGCGTTTAACCGATTGGTCAAAATCGTAGTTGATAACCCTAGAAGATTATTGCAAGTGCACATACATAAAAAATAACATTACAAATAAGTGAGATAGAAAGATTCAGAACTAACGTACAATAAAAATTATTTTTATTTTATTTTGGAAGTCAAATTTGTGGATAAAAATATAGCAATAAACAAACTAAGTAACAACTAAATGTGCAAGAAAAATGAGAAAGAAGTGTACACTAGGATAATCACAAAGAAACTAGAATGATAGAAAATAAATTAATAATCATCTTACATATCATGGATTTTATTTCTTTTTTTCTTATAACTAAAAAGACAAGAAACAATAACAATATTCTAAAAACACACTTAAGCATAATACGAGTGAAAATAAAATACATACATGATAAACGAGATTTTACCCCGCTTAATCTAATATCTTAATGTAGTATTTAAGATGTCAAACCAAATCAGGAGCAAACAATTTATTTGAATTTGTGTGAAACGAACTCAGTTTAAGTGTAATCAAAAGGGTTGTTTGTTTGATGTTTTTGTAACCGAAAATTAAACAAAACGAGAATTAAAGGTTTTGAAAGATTTATAAAAAGCTAAACAATCAGGTTAAGGTGTTTTAAAGGATGATTTAAACTTTCGGATTTCAAATTGTCTTTTATAAAATTTACTTTAAGGTTTTGAAAACGATTTTAGATCAATCCACTCTCGTGGCAATGATCCTTTTCTCAACGATTAAACTAAAACAATGTCTTGGATAGTTTAATCGTCGAGAAACTTTAAGGACAAATCAATTCTAACCACCAAGCTTATTAACACAGATCTCTCGGTTAAGCTAGGCTTGGTTCTAAGGTAATTGTTCAGGAGGCTTTATAATCTCTCGATTCATAAAGCTTCCTGGGTTCGATAATCGAATGGCCAACTCGATTAAAGCTTTAAGGTCTGTTACCAAAGACTAAAGTTTTCGATCAATTAAGTTTTAGACAATCATCTATCCTAGGTTCAATCAATCCCCTTTTACCCTAACCCAATTGTCTATTTGGAACTACTCACAAAGCATATTGAAATTCAAAACAATTTGATTCAAGGAAACCATAAGCATAAACAAAAGCAAAGAGAATAAAGGGTAAAGAAATCTCTTATTGATGATGATGAAGATTCAAAGGTGGCCAAGTAGCAAACACCAAGAAAATCTCCCAAGTCCAAAGCAAAAGAAACAAAGCGATGAGAAACAAAAACTAAAAGATGGAATCCATTGTCTAAACATAGAAAACCCTAATATATTAAAAACCAAAGAAAATAAAGGAAACCAATTTGGTTTAGGAATTGGTTTTCCTTTTTACAACATAAAACCGAATTTCCATTAATTTTCGCAGCATGTATCGGTCATAGCAAACCGATACAGACTGACCGATATGCGCTTCGGTAGCTTTTCTTCGGCTCTATTTTCTTCGTATCGGCCAGGCTAAGCCGATACAACAAGTCGATACGCGTCCTTCGGGTCTTTTTCTCTCGTATCGGCCACTCCAAACCGATATGGTTGGCCGATACGAGCTTCGGCAAACTTTCTGTTTTCTATATCGGCCAATAGAAACCGATACAACATGCCGATGCAGGTGTATTTGCTTCTTTTTGGCTTAAATTCATCACTTTTGCCGTCTTTATGCTCCAAAACCTGAAATACACGAAACAAACCAAGATGCAACCTATATGACACTAAATACAACCTAAATGAGTTAATTCTAATGCATAAACTAAGGTAGAATGTGTAAAATATGCAAGTTATCAATACATAAACAGGTCAAAAACTCAATAAGTTAATGCCATAAACTGTGAAAACATCAATGCATATAAATAATTCCACACATGTGTTATAATACTTGATTTTTTTTCAATTTATCGTGCATTAGCTACCGATAAATTTTTCGTGCTAATTTTTAGTAATTTTCAAATTAAATGTGGTTATTATAAGCAAGAGGGATATGATTTTGCATGTAGGACTAGGCAAGGGACCACGTCTAGTGAAATTAAAATCTAAGAGATCATATGATAATTTATTTTAATTGTGATGCATGAAATCACTTATTTGTGACCAATTATATAGAGTTAACATATACTATATTTTTTTATGAATGTTGAGGAGAATGAAGTTCAAGCTTTAATGTAGATGTCGGCTAAAGAAAACAAACGTTACATATTAATTCTACTCATATGCGTTTTGCACTAGAATACCCTTTCTTTTATTTATTTAAAATGTTATCTTTTGCTAGCAATAAAATTAAATAAAATTTGTATACTCGTGTAAGAAAAAATAATTAGTATATTGAGGAGATAATATAAGAGATAAATAGTCAAAGCCACCAAGAAAAGTAGCATATGGTGATTTATTGTTAGAATCAAGAAAGCAAACACTACAAAAATAAAAAGGTTAAAAGATACATTAGTGGAAAAATAAAAGGTGAAATTGGTGTTTAATTCAATTAAAACACAATCAAGCATGAAACATGATTAAAAATTTCCAAGAGTTTTTCTATTTGTCTAGGTAAGAACGGGATTTCGAATCAAACGAGGAGGCTAACACTCAGGCATGTGGTTAGTTGTAGCGCGGTTTCTCTCGGGGAGTGAAAGGGTTAAACAAAATCAGGAAAGACAAGAAGCAACTGATGCATACAAGTCCGGACATCCATCCATACTCAAGACTATCCACTAACCCATCGTCTTTCTTTTAAACATTTAAACACCTAAACATCGAGTTTCTTTTCTTTTCTTAACAACCTTAGGGGATTTTATTTTGGCTAAGTTTCTTTTTTTTTCTTTTTATTTCTTAATCGAATTTTTTTTCTTTCTTTTCTTTTCCTTTTCTTTTTTTTTTCGATTTTTCTATATTTTTTTTTACTTAGCCATTCTTTTACCCCCTAGGTGTTTTACAATTACTCGTGTTTATTTTCTTATTTTCCAAAATTCAAAGACGTGTCTCACCAAACCGTTATCCCTTTCTAATTCACTAGTCTAAGAAAAACTAGCCCAATGGATGTCCTTTCTTGTCGCTCCCTATACTTTCAAGTTTTTGCGAAACCAAACATTCACTAAATGAAAAGAATTCTCACAAGTGTTTGGGTTAAAGTTTAGGGGGTGAGAGGGGAATCATCCTTAGAATGAGAATGACCGGATTGCGCTTTAAGTGTTTCGGTTTAGGAAGTCACAATCCGTAGAAATCACAAAGCCATAGAAATTCTCTTGAAAACTATCAATCATGCTAATTAAAAGTCAAGTTTAAGTTCAGATAATTTTTCGAAGGTGACTTTTTGGTATTTTAATTTATATTATAATTTAAAATATTTCATTATTACTAATATATTGAAATTTACAAAAAGAGTACGATGTCTTTTTGGTATTTTAATATAAAATATTTACTTAATACTAGAGAAAATTAAGGAAATTGTTTTATATTTAATTAATTTAACATTTTCGAAAAAATTTTGTGATTATCCTTATATTTCTCATAATTATATTATCAAATATTAACTATTAATATAATAATTTTCAAAATAACAAGTAATTTGGCTTAGGTGTCGCCCAAAATAAATAAAAGAAAATTGTTTTATATTTAATTAATTTAATTGTTTTTCGAATTTTTTTTGTGATTATCCCTTTTATTTTTCATAATTTATATTATCATATATTATTTATTAATATAATATTTTCGAAATTTCAATAAATTTACTAAAAAGTACATGACGTCTTTTTGATATTTTAATTTATATTATAATTTAAAATATTTACTTATTACTAATATAATAATTATTATAAATGATAAATAGTTGCTACCTCATATAGGGGTGGGCGTTCATGTTCGGTTCGGGTATATTTGGAGGTTTGGGTTGAGGATTATATAACATTCCGTCTATTCTATAATTTTTTCAATTCGGTTTGGGTTCAGTTCAGGTTCGGGTATCCGAAATTATCAAAAACCTTAAAAATTATAAAATAAAATATTTGAAATTATTCAAATTATATGATTTACTATGATAATCCGAATGAAATACAACAAACGTTATCTAAAAATATTTAATCATACAAAACTACATGAAATAATAGGGAAAATGTTATAATTTCGAATATCTTTATATATTTAGTTAAAATTTGGATAAGTTCGGGTATCCTTCTGGGTTTCGGTTTGGTTTTATTCGATTTTTTAGGTTTGAAATCTAGGACCGTTCGGATATTTTTTCGATATCGGTTTGATTCCTAATATTCGGATCGTGTTTGGTTCGGTTTTTCGGGTCCAGATGAAATTATCATCCATTTTGCTTACATTAATGATGATTCAAGTTGATCCACAATATTCTAATATTGATGCAAAAATTATAAACTTTACTTCTTTTAAAATGTTTGATTGTTATTGATTTATTAATATAAATATAAATCTAAAACTTTAATACCATATCATACAATTTTATACTTTTAAAATCTAAATGTATTATAGTTATTAAGATCTTCATTAATGAGTGATTTCTCTAATTCTTATAATTATTAAAACTATTTTTGTTCAATATGCTTTCTTTTATATCAATCAAATTAACTCATGAATATATATCTTTCACGTCTTTTCAAGTGTCAACTCTTTTATTTTTTTGAACAAAAACATACATAACAAACATACTCTCTCTGTTTACAAATATATGATGTTTTAGTTAAAAGTGTGGATTTTAAGAAATGAGTCTTTATTTGTTTTTTATACATCAAAAATTAGCATTAAATAGATAATTAAACTAGTTCAACCTATCACAAAAAAATACTACATAATATGATTAGTCGAATTGTTTTATATGAAATTAATTTTTACTTGGAAAACTCAAAACATCTAATATAAAAAAACAAAAACAAAACTCTAAAACATCTTATATAAGTAAATAAATGGAGTATGTTTTTGTAGCACACATACATACGTTTTAACAATTTTTTATTCTAAATGTGTGTTTATGGAAAATCTCTAAACAAAACTATAATTCTTTAACAATAACAAAAAACTAAAAAAGTAAAGCAAATTTTGCATTTATATCATATTAGCCCACCATAAAACATAAAACTACAATTTTTGAAGTTTGTTACTTGTTTTCATTCTTTTTATTGATAATCTATTACATTTTCAGTTTTGGTTTTATTTCGTTGTGATTTTAACATAGTTTAAGAAAAATATTATTTTTTATTGATGTAATACTTGATTTTATTTTATGTATTTTTATAGTTAATTATGTTTGCGCCATGGCGCATGTCAAACCACCTACTTCTATGGTAAATATCAAAAACCAAAAAAACTTAAAATTATCGAAGATTCTAAATTTATTATTTCTCATAGAATAAATCATATGAATTTTAAATTATGCTAAATTACTTTAGCAATAGTTTTCTTAGAGCATCTTTATAGATAGATGCAAAAAAAAATTATTGAGAATTTTTTTTTTGTTTCAAAAATAAAAAAATAATTAAAAAATTGACTAATCGCGGACATCCACGTGTCGGTGGGCCCCGCAAAAAAGTAAAGAGCCACCTCTTCTACGAGAGGCAAAAGAACCGAATTTTTTTTATAGTGGGATCCACCTTAAAGAGCTCACTCTAGATCTCCCTATAATGATGGTTATAGAACTATTAAATCTAAATTAATCCACACAAAGTTGGAATTCTTTCTAACACTACATAATGTTAAACTTTCTAGAGGAATTTATAAAATTACACCCTTCCATCATTTCCTTTACAAAACTCTATCTAATTCAATTTTTTCACATATTTACACATTTTCAAATTTTTAAAAGCTTGATTTACCGTTTAAAAAATTATCAAAATTAAAATCTTTTCATTTGGGTTCGTTAATTAGTGTTTATGATATAATATTAAGGGAGTAAGATTGTGTGGGTAGGATTTATTGGATTTAATTTTGAGTGTTTAGGTGTATTTTGTGAAGTAATTTTGGAAATGGTGTAGTTTTGTGAATTGTAATTCAAATGGTGTAGTTTTGTAATTCTCCCAACTTTCTATCCTAATTCCACACATTTTGAAAGATTGAAACATGTATTCATATCAATTCGTAAAATCGCGCTGTAAAAAAAATTCTTAAAATTGCTTTTGAATTGATATAAGATTTAAGATGCTATTAACCGAATTAAACCATAACTAAATCAATAAAAAAATCAAAGTCAGCTATGCAAAGAAAAAATATTGGAAACTTTTGAGTTTGAAAGCAATGATATTTTAATGTCAAATTTGATTTTTTTGTTTCAGATTTAATTGTTGTTTAGGCATCATTAATATTCCTACCATACCACCATGTTGGGAAAGAGTGTTAGAGCATAAACATTGCATGAATTTAAAGAGTTTTTAGTGTGTGGGCCCCACACAAAATCTAAGAGTTTTGTGTCTCTTATCTGAGAACCGATTTTTGTGCAGTACGTGGGCCCCACTAACACATGGCGGCCAAGGATTGGTCAGGTTTTTAATTATTTTTTTTTAAAATGAAAAAAAAAAAAACTTAAAAAAAAAAAAAAAACTTACCTAAGAGACCGGGTGCGTTGCACATGGTCTTAGGTCTTGGCGTGCCTAAATTATTTCTTTAAAGCTTTTACTAAAATAGCCCGACAGCGTAACAATTAATAAAAAAACTTTTAATAAAAGTAAAAACTTACCAAAAATATCAAAATGAACAACATTTTCTCACAATTTAATATCCTAATACAAAGAGAATAAAAGTATCACGAAAAAATGTTCATTGAAACTTGCCAAAAAAGTTCTTTAAAATACCATTCTTAAGCATAGAAAAATAAGCGTATAAGAGCATCATTATAGGTAGAGTCTTTTTTAAAACTCTTATAAATTTTTTTTTTTTTCGAAAATAAAAAAAAATAATAAAAAAAATTAATTAATTGACCAATCGCGAACCGCCACGTGTCGGTGTGGCTCGCGAAACAGTCAAGAGTCAACTCTTAAATAGAAGTTTTAGGCTTGGGCTTTTAATTAATTTGTGGGACCCACAAGTTAAAAGCCCTCCCTGAAACCCTATAAAGATGGTCTAAGAAAAGTTATCTGATAACGACACTCATGTTATCACTTTCACCACTTCGTGTTGACGATAACTTATCATTTTATGTGTCTTAAATTTTGGATGTATATAATTCTTTATTTGTATTTATATTCCAATTTAGTATGAATTGATTTCCTTCCTGATTAGTTTACTGTTTATTTGTTGTAACTTTAGTAGCACTAATTTTATATATTTTTTATTCTCAATAGTGTATTATATTTATGTGATTGATATATAGAAAAATAATATAATAAGAAGTTGCCGTAGTTACTTACTTGCTTTTACTGGTTTTTTATAATGATTTATGAAGAAGCCATCGTTGGTTTTTACAATAAAGACAAGCAATATATAGATAACTAGGGTGAGGCCCGTGCGTTGCACGAATGCTTTTATAATTAGTTTTACATTCTCGAATCATCATGTTACGTAGTTAGGCTGGTTTCACCCGATGATTGTGTGACTTAGAATGCGGCATATGCGGAAGTTCTTAAACGTGCCGTTTAAGAAGCCAAATTATAGCGGCATTTTATTTTTTAATAAGCACTTCCTACCCCTTCAAAACTATACTTTAAACACTATATAACGAACCCAAATGAAAAAATTTAAAATCTAAAAGTGTTAAAACTCGTTTTTTGTATTTATGGTATTTTTATAAACTACTAATTTTTGATGGTATTTTTGTTATAAAAAATATTTTGATGGTATTTCTGTTATAAAAACTTTTTAATGGTATTTTAAAAACAAAATCTTATTTTGATGGCAATCTAAGGAATTTCTCTAAAACTTATCATTATGTAACTTATTTTCACAAATACTATTAACCACACTTATGGTATTTCTTAAAAAGATGGTAGTATTTTTGGTCTTTGTTGTTGAAGTTTTTAAGACCAAGTGTATAGAAACAACCCACAAACCATAAACCATTATATGAAGTATATTGAGTTGTTTATATATAGTTTTTCGTATTTCTTAAAAAAATAGTGGTATTTTTGGTATGTTGTTGTAGTACTTTAGGACAAAGTGCATAGAAACAACACACAAGTCATAACAATTATATGTAGTATGTCTCATTCTATAGCATCACCACAACACTTGAGGATTCCTCGTCTTTCGTAAGCTCTGTCGCTGTCTCCCAAGCAGCTAAAGTATACATTGGACCACTAAAACCCCTATCTCACGCGCAATTCTCCTACACATCTCCACTTCTCCTTCCAAAACCCTCCCAAATCTGCAATAACATAAATAAACCATCATAAAGTTTCAAACTTTGGAACCAAACAATGATTCAAAAGAAGAAGTTTCATACTTTCTTGGGCGTTTACGATCTACCCATTTGATCATATCTAATCCGCTGCACACGATGGGAGCAAGAAACTGCGTAGAAAACTCTTCTATCAAGCGATCTTCGTGTCTTTTGTAGTTTTCGAGTGTATCAACTAACATCACTGCATTGATCTCCCATGGGAGCCTAACAAGAAACAAACTTTTGTAAGGAAATAGTAACACGAAGAGTATATCGATAAATCTTGTATGAACATGAAGCCTAACTTTAAAGACATAGCTGCAAGTCCTAAACCAATAGCGGTCGTTCCAGTACCAGAAGAGGCAACAGTTGCCTAGCCGCTCTTCCAGAAGAGGTGAAGCATATAATTACGGTTGCCTTAACCTTGATGGCTGCTCGTACCTGATCAAGAGACAGATTAGAAAATTGTGATGGCAATTTGCATCTTCAAAACCAGAATGTATGTTCCTTTCTCATGCCTCTACAAGACAGACTTACAGCAGAAGAAGCAATTGATTCCAAGTGAGTCAAGGCTCTCCGACATACTTGACAGTCTTCTTGAAGTACAAGTCTTGATTGAAAACCATCTCTGCCTATAAAGTATAAACAAATAAAGTAAATTGCAAGATGTGTGGAATTTACAGACGCATGTAAACAAATGATACTAAGAAATATATCACAAAGCCTACCTCAACACAGATCCTACCGACATTTGATATGGTTTCAACGGGGTATAATCCGCGAAGGGTCTCAGCCCCAAGAAGAATTGCATCACTTCCTGCATAAAGAGAAATGAAAGAAGAAACCCCAAGTTATGACACTTACTAAGCCAAAAAGATTCTGCTATAAAATGTTAGACACGCACAATAAATTAAGCATATTCAAGGATGAACTTACCATCTAAAACATCATTAGCAACATTTGTTGCCTCGGCACGAGTTGGTCTCAAGTTGTCAGTCATACTGTCAACAACACGAGTAAGAACAACAGAACACCACTTTGGTAGCGAGGAGCCGAGGAATCAGTTCCATCATCTTTTTTTTGTTGGGTTAGCTTCATCTCTCTCTCTCGGTTAGCAAGAGCGCTAAGTATATCATTTGAACCTTCACCCCTTGAAAGTTCTAAAGAGTAAGCTCTTAGATCACGCAGTGAAGGTTCCCTGCAATAATTATATCTATCAAAACCAGAAAGGTAACTAACGGTACAGTGTTTACAAACAAACTCAATTACCTTCCAGTGCGAGCATGACTAAGTTGGGTCGCTTTCTTCTTGACAATTTTAGGTTTTCCACTGAAGTAAAATCCAGACAAATCAAGGGCTTCGCTTGCGACCGCACCCAAAACAACCAATACATTCGCCGACTTACTTTAACATAAGAATTGAAAGCAATGTGAGCTCAAGTTATAAACAAATAAATCCACAATTTTATCATTTTACCTCTTTGCAAATTTGTGGAAGTCCCAGTGGATAAATTTGAGATGATTTTCTTCATGAAAAATTGAGTTTAGATAACCCACTGCATTCGCAAATTCACGTCTAAGCACCATTTCGCGAGATCTTTTCTCAACTGTTTGAATATTTCCATGGTAATTGTTCAGTAAGTTGAAAGCCATACCAATCTCTTGCTTAAAATAGACATTTAGTCTATCAAACTAACCTTGATTAAGTTGAGTACATTTATTGGATTCCCATATCGCTCCACCAATCCTGCCATAGCAAGAGTATATTTAGTCTATCAAACCAATTATTCGATAATCAAACTAATCCTTTAATATATAAGCCTTAGCAAGTGTCATTTGCTATGATAACTGCCTAGAGAAGGATGAAACATTTGTTACCTCTTCTGTGAAGTTTATATTCAAAGGAGACACCTTTTCGATTATCGAATCCTTGTCCTGTGTCAAATACAATAAAGAATCAAAACAAGTTCTCTAAAAAAACAAATCTTATACAAACAAATCTTTACAAAAAATTAACAAAATCAAAGAGAGGAGAGAGAGAGATATAAACATACAGGTATAAGCTGAAATACAAGATAAAAAACCAAGTTGGCATGCACGCTAGTCTTCAATCTCTCCGACACTGTAAAGTCTCCAGCATCTTCGAAACCCTGAAAAAGGGGCACCATAGCCATGCTTAGAGGTAACACATATATGAGAAAGGCAAAAAAGCTGATTTGTAAAGCCGCTGAAGAATATAAAAAGGCCATACCAGGTGAGAAGGAACGTACTCCAGTATGACCAACTCCACAAGAAAGAAATAGCTCCATTCTCAGGATGATTAGGTGGAAGTGATAGTGTCTGCATTACAGAAGAACACAAATGAAGCAACCCATTTTAAATGATTCCTATCTTAATAAAGAAGACCAGATTTTGCAGCAGACTATGAAACTTCTCAATGATATTTCTTAATAGTTACCACCGATGAGACAGACTAAGCTTCATGCTTAGCTATGGAGCTTCATACTTGTGATAAAAGTCTTACAATAAGCATTCAGATGTATTCAAACGCCACATTCTTAGCTACATATCTATCCTATCCAAACTTCAAGGCATCAGAACAAAACCCTTTACTCAAAAACCAATATTTCAATTCCAAAATCAAGCAAAACGTTTCCTAAAACTTGCCCATTAACCGAGATTCAAACAAAAAAGTTAGCTTGTAGAGACCAATTCGATGAAAAATCAAACTAATTAGAATCGTCCAACAGCAAAACGCAATCAGGAGGACAAGAGATTATTACCGTCCAAATGTCGGCATAAGCGAGGATTTGATGATGAACAATGAAGAAAACCAAACCAGCGATAGAGAAGGAACCAAAGAGAAGCCATACCCAGGTAGACAACCTTCTTCTATCTAGCCGCCGATAATCCGCCACCGCCGGCCGCCGTCTCATCTCTCGCTGCGGGAGCCTCCACAAAACTCAGTTTTGAGAAGAACCCATTAATGGATTTTCGAAGAAACTGCTGGCAGAGATTAAAGTAGAGAGAATTCGAGTAAGTAGAAATCGAGAATACGACAGCCATAAAGAAGTGAGAGAAGAGAAGAAGCGTTACAAAATAAATTAGGGTAAATTTATGGACACGTGTCATTATCAGAGGCAAACACTTGTCACCACCTTGTGCAAAGTTAAAAAAGGTCATGTCGTATTATATAAGATAGAACTTGGCGTCAATATGATCTCTAAATCCATTAACTTACATAATTAAGCTAATCTTATATAATACGATAAGAAGTTTTTGTGATTTTACTTGTAATGTTGACACATGTCTTCCTCTTTTCATGCCATATTCTTTCTCTTTTTTATAACCTTCTTCTCAAATTTTAGTTGTCAAATGGGCTTGCCGAGTTTGCAAGTACAATACTTTTGTTCTTGAGGGAAAGGTTAACACATTGGCTGATTATAAGGAGTTAAGGACTATACTTATGATCTCGAAGAAGGTAGGTACATCAATTCCTTTTTACAAACGTTCTCGATCAACCCATCTTCCTCCTGATGTTATCTTCCGCAGGTCTAAAGGCACACAATAAACTCACTTTTCTCCTTTGGCTTCATCGAGAAGAAGGTAACCAAATCACCATCGAGCTAGAACCGATTCTTAGGGCTTGTATTGGTTTCGAACTGATTAGACCGTATCGATTTTGAATATATGTGAAGGTTGAGAGCTAACTTTCTATGGACTAATGGTTGGTGGTGTTGTGTGAGAGGACATAAGCTTACATCCTGAAGGTAGAACTTAGATCCAGAAACTGTTTTTGATAGATGATTTTGGCTATATATGTATGGATTTTTGGCCAAAAAGGATTATTTAAAGCTTCAGGTTTGTTCTCTCTGTTATTTATCAAGTCCTGATCTGTGTAATTTTAGATAACAAACCGACATATATTTGGATATGGTTTTGTATTTATTGAAAAAAATTATGTTTTGTTATGTAGATTTGGTGTTTGTATCGTCATGTGTACTTACCATGTTGTGTGTTTCTTTTTTAATTGGCAGACATTTTACTTTGGTATATAAGGGTGAAGCACGTAAATAAGGGGGTTATCGCCTCAATATGATTCACACACTGGCAGAGTCTTCAGCTTTGATACAAGGAAAACATGCTCCAGTCTCTGCAACTTATGTTGTCACTGACTCATTGGACACAAAACGACAAAATACATAACAATATGAACCTACAATTCAACTAAAATACATAAAGTCTATGAAATAAGATAAACAACAAACCACATAATCTGCGTAGGAAGGAAAAAATGTTTTAATCTTAGAAAAATGTGTACCTTTTAATTTGTTACAATTATATAATACTTTACTAAAAAAAAGTTTTTGTGGAAGTTTTTAATCAATTAATCTGTGTTCCTATTTAAAATCTAGAAAATAAGTTCAAAAACCATTGTTAGTAAAACACAGTTAAAAGTAAAACTAAATACAAGTTTACCCGTGCAACGCACGGGCCACGTCCTAGTGTATGATATGAATGCATGTAATAGAAGAGAATTAAAGTTAAAACCCATAAGTCATAACCATTTTAATGTGGATTTTGGTCCAAGTAACTGTTTGATGGCGAATTAAAAAATTATGTGACCATTGTATGACATTTAATTGGTATCTTAATTAGCAGTTTAATACCCCCTCCGTTCCAATTTGTAGTTTAAGGTTTGTGCACATTGTTTAATAGAATTAATGATTTTTTGTGTTTTAATATCTACCTAATATTTCTTATAACCAATAGAAAAAATCTCTATATGATATTATTGGTCAAAGTAAACAAAACAACACTAAATTTTGTTTTGAAAATTGGAAACTACAAATATTTTGAAACAATTTTTTCTCATTAAAACTACATGTTTTTGAAATAGAGGGAGTCTATTTCCATTAAATATATATTTTAGTACCAGTAGAATTTCCGATAAATAAAACACGATTTTTTGTGACTAATTAAGCAGGAGGAGCATCATTAGACATTGATGTATATTGATACTTAAAATCAAGGAATTTGTTATACTTAAAATGTTGTTATAGGAGTGTCATTGTATATATGCTTTATGAAGCCTACAAGTAAATTAATGGATAAGGGACAATTATAAAACTACAATTTTTGAATTACATTTTTAAAAACTACACCATTCCAAATAAACTATACCCACATAATCCTACCCATTTAATATCATATCTTACACACTAATTAACGAATCCAAATAAAAATATTTTAATTTTGATAACTTTTTAAAAGGTAATTCAACCATTTAAAATTTTGAAAAGTTTAACTATGTAAAAATATTGAATCAGTTGTAGTTTTGTGAAAAAGGTTGAGCGGGTGTAGTTTTTTGAATTCCTCATGGATCAACTCAATTAAAAGAGTATTTTAGGCAAACATGGCGTTTTAAAAACAAAAATATATATAGATAATTTTCTAAAAAACATCCTTTTTTTAATTTTTCCAAGTAACAATATGTAATTAGAGAAATACTAGATTTTCTCATAGATAGCCACCCAAATCCATGCATTTGAGGTGTGTTAAGCAATACCTGTAGTGCCCTGCTTAGATTTGTGGAGGCTTAGGACAAACTAAAAAAGGTGCTTTTATAATATAACTTTATAAATATTGAAAGTAAATAGTATTAAATTTTATATATATTTTAAAAAAAATTCTAGGTGTATTGTTAGTTATTCCGTATTTTAAATATTTTCTACTTATTGTTATATATATATATATATTGAAAATATGTTTTGAAAATATAAAAATGCATACACTCTTTTAAGTCATTTTGAAAAAGACATATTGATGTAGTGAAGGTGGAAGAATCATACAAAGTAACTAAGATTGGTGGCTTTAGTGAGAATAATAATTTTTTTCCTTCTAAATATTAGCTTTTGCGTGTCGCATTACCATTTAAACTTAAAATTAAAATAATAATTTTCATAGTATAATAGTATTGGTTTTAACTTTTAAGTAGCAACCCGAAATAGTAAAGTGGACCCGTTTAAAATTTAGTCCATAACTTAATGTCAATCTAAACCTCATGTAAATATTTTAAATTTTCTTCAAAAAAATAAGCAATTCAAACCCTAGGTTAGAGAGAGCCTTAATTAGCCCCACAAATCCAATAATAAAAAATGATATTTTCCATATCTCAAATGGTCAATTATATGTGGATCATACCACACATATTTAAGGGTGTCATGCACAAATATATTTTAAATGTAAATAACATACATAAAATTATAACAAACATTTCAATTCTATAAATCCGTTTACGTTGTTATAACTTTTCGTTATCTATCGCTTACGTGAACGCTACGTCATAAATTACAAAAACACAAAATCCTAGTTTGGAGAATCCACGTTTTTTTATATATTTAAAATATATTTCTGAAAAATTAAAATTTTATATAATTTAAAAACTTTAAAATATTTATTTATTTTAGTATTGAATGAATTTCATAAAATTTAAATAGTCATATTATTTTTATTTTTTATTATGTTACCTATTAAATGGGAATATTACCTATTTAGGTGGAACAATATTTGTTATTTTTTTTATCTAAAGTTGTCTTATATTATATTTTATTTTATGGAATGACATTTCATGTAATTAGAATAATATTAAGGGCATTCTTATATGCGAAATTCACAAAATTACACTCTTTCAACCCCTCCTTCACAAAACTACACCTAATTTAATTTTTTCACATATTTACACTTTTCAAAATTTAAAAAGCTTGATTTACCCTTTTAAAAATTATCAAAATTAAAATCTTTTCATTTGGGTTCATTAATTAGTGTTTAGGGTATAGTATTAAGGGGGTAGAATTGTGTGGGTAAGGTTTATTTGAATTTAATTTTGAGTGTTTAGGTGTAGTTTTGTGAAGCATTTTTGAAATGGTGTAGTTTTGTGAAACGTAATTCAAATGGTGTAGTTTTGTAATTTTCTCTTCTTATATATATACATCTCAATTAATAATATAGATAAACCATCTCAATTAATAATATAGATAAACCAATTACCAAAAAATAAAAAGGAGATATACTTTGGGTTAGTTAGTATCTTTGGATTTGCAAAGATATACTTTGGGTTAGTTCGTATCTTTGGATTTGCAAAGATATATTATATAATGCTTTCGTATAAATAAGCGAAGCCCTAGATAAGAAAAAAACAAAAAAACAAAGAAGACAAAATATGGAAACTAATGCGTTGGAAGAAATGGAGGAAGGAAGAATTATGTCTATGACGACAGAGAAAAATCAAGAGTATATGCTAAAAATATTATTGGCGATAATATATGTTATGTGCATATCGGTAATGATTATATCTCTCATCAAAATTTGCAATAATATAAAACCCAAAGACATGGAACGCTCAATTCAAAATGTATTATTACTCCTTGGAAACTTTCTTATAATGCTATACATAGATATCGGAATAATGGCGATAATTTGTAAGTGTTGTTGTTGTGATGGTTCTGATCCGATTCCTCCTCCACATAGCGAGAATTCTATAGCCGAGAGAGCGCGTTGGGAACAAACATTTATCGTGCTTACATGCTTTGTAACTCTCTTGTCGAAGCAAAATGTCGATGTTTTCTTCTTCGCAATGTCATCAATCATTGGCTTGGTTTCAATGTTACAACTCATAAATCCAATGGATGATATGAACCATTTTCTATTCATCATTGGTTTAGCGATAGGAACCGTATTAGTCTGTCTAATTCCTTACCTATTCTTATTGATTGGTTGGTTCTCTATATTTAACTTGACCTTCTTTATGATCGTCCGATACAATTTTCCCGACAAGACCCTTGTCGAAGTGTTTGCCATTGTAATCCGGTTAGCTTAGGTTTTGTTTTAGCTTAGGGTTTGTTTTCATTCTTTAGCAATAAATGATTTGTTCTGTGTTTTTTTTTTTTTTGCAACAATAAAACGATATGTGTTACTCTAGATTTGTGCTTTTTTTCTCTTTGTTGTTAAGGATTGATGATTTAATTATATTAATACAATATCTTGAGAGATCATAAGATCCTAACTTATACATAGGATCATGATCTTTCGTGTGAAAGCAATGTTAATTTTCATATATCAAATTAAAATTAAAATAACCCTAATACGCCAATCGCGGTCGTTCGCTTGCAAACGAACAGCACCAACGACAAAAAACTAGGTAAAATAATTATAAAAATGTTATCGTTCCTAAAAACTAAAATTTCAAAATCCCATAACACATAATGATTTTTGAACTTTATGAAGTGCTACAAAAATAAATAACCCTATTATAATTTGATTTAAGACAAAGTTATCGGTTTAATACTAAAAACACTAAACCGATAATCCATTTTTAGAGGAATTCACAAAGTTACACCATTTTATTCCTTCTTTTACAAAAGGGAGAATTACAAAATTACACCATTTGAATTACATTTCACAAAAGTACACCATTTCAAAATAAGTTCACAAAACTACACCTAAACATTAAAAATTAAATCCAAATAAACCTTATCCACACAATCCTATCCACTTAATAGTATACCCTAAACAATAATTAGCGAACCCAAATGAATTTTTTTTAATTTTGATAACTTTTTAAAGGGTAAATCAAGCTTTTAAAGTTTTGCTTTTGTGAATCTTTGTGTTGATTTTGATTTTTCTTTGTGTGGTTGGTTGGTTCTCTATATTTGTCGTCAATTTTCCCGACAAGACAAGGGGCGGTCAAATATTTTTGGATGCCCTATGCCAAAAAAATTTTTTTTCTTATGTTTATATAAAATAATTAAAAATTGTTTTAATAACAAATAATGATATATGAACAATTTTCTAATATATTCATTTTATAAAATACATCCATTTATAAATATGTATCTATATCCCTTTTGAAAAAATCATAAAATGCTAAATATTGAATTCAAATAAAAGTAAATAATTTTCAAAATATTGTAAGAGAAAATTTAATTTCTTAAAGTAGTATTAAAATGTTTAGTTTTATGAAACTCTTTAAAAAGATTCCAAATAATTTGCGAAAAAACAATAAAATCCAACAAAAAGGTATAATCAAAAGTAAAAACTAAATCAATCTTTTTTCTTTCTTATCTTCCTCTTCTTCAATACGAATCATTTTTTATGTTCATTCAAAATCCCACAAAATAAGGAAAACCAACAAAAATGAATCTTATAAAAAAATTTAACAACTTTTTTACATAAAGATTATTTTTTTCTTGATAAAACATGTCCTAAAATCTCGGATGCCCTAAACCACCGGTTTTTCCTGGCTTGCCCTCTGGGCCGGCCTGGACAAGACCCTTGTCGAAGTGTTTGCCATTGTAATCGGGTTATAGAGCACCTTCAATGATTCCTAGCTTAGCTAGATAGAGTTATTTTGGTCACGTCACGCGGCTTAGCTTAGGTTTTTTCATCCTTTAGCATAAAATGATTGAATTAGTTTTTATCGCATAAATGGTGTTTGCCAATTCAACTGTCTAATTAGATATTCGCACAAAAAAAAAACAAAGAGATATTCAAGTTCTACATTGAATTGGGAGGCTTGTAAACAAAGAGAATAAGAGAATAAGAGATATCCCTTAATGATATGTTTCAATGTCTTAAGAGAATAAGAGAGATCATAAGATCCGATCCAATACAAAGGATCATAACTCTATAAAATTAATTTTCGTATGGTAAAATTAAAGTCAACCTAAACCGGTTTCTATAAAACCGATCCACCAAAAATACCAAGAAAGGACAACTTCTTCACGGAGATTTTAACAAAAACAATTTTAAAGGAGATCCCTCTGTACTATATATGATTTTAAGAGAGAAAATGAAAGATATTATATGTAAAGATCCCGATCTGCCACCGTCCAGTACAATCTCTAGGTTTTAGAGATGATAATGGGTAGGTGTGGGCAAACGGCATTAACCGTAAGAACCGAACCGATTTATTCGGTTCTCGGTTATGAATTTTATTGAATTTCGGTTCTAATCGGCGAGAATTAAAAATAAATTCGGAATCCAGTTCGGTTCGGTTCGATACACAGAACCGAATTTAACCGACCATATATATACTAAAAATTAAAAGTGATTTAACCCTTTTTTCTTCACGAGCCGCCATTGTAAAGGACGATTTGTGACGATTTGAAAAATCAATCATAATCCTTCCATCACTTTATCTTCTCATCACTCATCCATCATCATAGTTGATCCATCAACCTTCATTCATCTGGATTAAGAAAAGAGACTCCAACATATCTTTGGTGTAAACCCTAATCGAGAAATCTCACGGTTAGTTCTTCACTTCTTCTTTTTCTTTTGTTACTTTTTTTGATTATGTGGAATACTTAAGGCTTTGAACTATATAGACTTGTTGCCTTAATACTGTTTCGTTGGTCGTTGCGTTAATTCCAACACAAAATTGCATTATTAAAATTCATGGGTTTTGTGAATTTGATGATGGATGTGTTAACTACATCGGTACCAAATCTGTCGGTTATTGACTAAACTTGTTTGGTGAAATATGTTATTGTTCTTCTTGTATGTTTTGTTAGTCATTGTGCTTCTCAAATTTCTGATAAACTTGAAAATTTTGAATCGACAGAACTAACCAAAGAAGCATCGCCGGAATTTGCAATCCCAACCTAGCCACATCCAGAGCCACGCATCTCTTTCAAACCCTAATTTTATTGGGCTTTTTTATTGGACTTTTGTTTATTATATTTGTCATGGACTTTTGTTTCTTGGACTTTTTCATGGATTTTTTTATTGGCTTATTTTCATACTAGATGAAATCCCGCGTAATACGCGGAAAAATTACATAAAAACATTTTATAATTATATATTAATATTGTTAGTAAATTTGTATAGTTATAGTTTGATTTAAACAAAAAGTAATATTATACCCGTTATTTTATGAGAAATTCACAAAACTACATCAAATTCAATATTTTCACATATTTACACCCTTTCAAATTTTTAAAAGCTTGATTTACTCTTTTAAAAATTACCAATATTGAAATATTTTCATTTGGGTTCGCTAATTAATGTTTATGGTATGATATTAAGGGGGTAGAATTGTGTGGGTAGAGTTTATTTGGATTTAATTTTGAGTGTTTAGGTGTAGTTTTGTAAAGTAATTTTGAAATGGTGTAGTTTTGTGAAATGTAATTCAAATGGTGTAGTTTTGTGATTCTCCCTTATTTTATTAACAAATAAATATAAAAGACACACAACAATATATGATAATAGTAAATAAATGATTTTTACTTTTTTCATCTATTAAGAAATAAAAATAACACATTTTTTGTTTTATTACATTGCTTTTGTTATTTACATGACAAACATTTGTTTTAAATTAATAATTAGATAGTGGATCCATGAAGATAACAAATAAGTTATCATAAAGATTTTCTTTATTTTTTCAAGGAATTTTACGTTTTTATTTTTTTTTATTTTTTATTGATTATTTCTTAAATATTCTTAAATTTTTCTTTTTCTATGTTATTTTTCTTATTTCTGATTATTTTCTTTTTCTATATTTCGAATTAATTTATTTTATTTCTAATTATTTGATAATTAATGTTAATTTTTTTTATTATTTTCCTTATTTCTGTTTTTCTCAATATTGTTAAGTTTCCATTTTATAAAATGTTTACGTATCAATTAATACACATATCACAATCTGAATTAACCATTATAAATGTTACGATCTCGTGAGTTATAATTATGTTTGTCAAGTTCACCTTAAACGCGCTCAGTTTTATATAATAAGATTATTTGGTAATTATGTGATTTTTCGTTTGGTTACTTTTTTTGTTTTTTTTGTTTTGTTTTAACTTTCTTTTTTTTTCTTTTTTTTGTTTTGTCTTTTTCTAAACATTATCTTTTTTCTTTTTTAAAAATTAATAACATTTTTCCTAAACATTATTAACATTTTTTCTAAAATTATTAACATTTTTTTTTAATTGTGACACGTGTCACGACCTGGTGAATTATAATTAAACGCGCTCACTTTTATATAATAAGATTGGGTTCGGTTAAAAAAATTGTTATTGGGTTTATATCTTTTATAGTGTAGTTTTCAAAAATAAACCGAACAATAAACCGAATAAACTGAATTAATAAAAAATTCGGTTCAAATTCGGAATAGATTTAAAACCATAAAACCGAACCGATTAAACTGACTACCGAACCGGAATATTCATTGGTTTTTTGGCAAAATTTTTGAAAAACCGAAATACCGAAAGAACCGAACCGTTTAAACCGATTTAACCGAATGCCCAGCCTAATAATTGGCTTTGTAGAAAAACGAATTTTTCATACATGAACTGTTGGTAAATATTTTATTCATATATGAACAAAAAAAGTTGTTTAATTTTGTAACAAACTTCTGATTTTAACTATGAGAAATTCACAAAACTACACCCTTTCAACCCTTTCAACCCTCTCTTCACAAAACTACACCTAATTCAATATTTTTACAAGTTTACACTGTTTCAAAATTTTAAAAGCTTGATTTACCCTTTTAAAAATTACCAAAATTAAAATCTTTTCATTTGGGTTCGCTAATTAGTGTTTAGGGTATAGTATTAAGGGGGTAAAATTGTTTGAGTAGGGTTTATTTGGATTTAATTTTGAGTGTTTAGGTGTAGTTTTGTGAAGTATTTTGGAAATGGTGTAGTTTTGTGAAATGTAATTCAAATGGTGTAGTTTTATAATTCTCCCTTTAACTAATTGATACACAAACCGATAAAAATTGTTTTATCCATATACATACAAAATTAGTCAAAATTTGTTTAATTGTGTTATTGTTTTTACTATGATAATATTTTCTTGTTCTGCTCAACACCTTTCCGAATGCCATGTAAACTATAATTTCATTAGCATTAGGTATTTTTTGATTCATATAACATTGATAAAAATGACAAAAGAAGGTACTGACAAACTAATTTTGTCATAGTCAATGTATCGAATGAGCAATTTTAAATAGTTGGTGTATAAATTAGTCATAATTAGAACTTAGAAGTTCGTTACAAAATTAAACATCTTTTTCATGTATGAGTTGAATATTTGTTAATAGTTGACGTATCAAAAATTCGTTGAGAGATTGGTTTTTAAGAGAAAAAAGTTTCAACCTTTGGTTCAAGATGATCATTTACTTTAGATGACATATGAGTCATCATGATTATGTTCTGTTTACTATAATAATATTTCATTCTAATTGAAACATTGAAATAGAGTAGGAAAAATGAGTACTTTAAATTTTACTAGTACCTTTTCTTTCTTGTTTCAATCTTGTATTTATATGATATCGTTTTTTGTTGTTGTTTGCAAATATATGATTTAGACATTCTTATTGGGAGATAATTGTACCTATACGTTATCGTGAACAGTGGCGGACCTATGAATTTTTTTTATAGGGTTCATATTAAAGTTTAAACCCTTGATATGAGGTGTCAACAATGTAATTTAAACCAACCAATCTATTAATTTAATCATGAAAATGCACTAAAAATAAAAATATTAATAATTTAAGGGGTTTCATGTGAACCCCTATTCTTGCATATAGGTCCGCCACTGATCGTGAACATGCTTTTGACTCGTAAAAATCACTTATTTTCGCATTAATACATAATTAAATTTTTACATGCGCAAAACATGTGATTAAAATTATAAACGATGTTATAAATATTACTAGGATAGAACCCGCGCGTTGCGCGGAATATCCTTTAATATTTTATAGTAATTTTAAAAAACATTTATATTTTGTTTATGATGGTTGATTTTGTAATATATTTTATTATTGCAATATGTATTTGGTTTGACATTGGATATAACTAACTTATTTTATTTTACCAAATTAATGAAAATAAAATTGTTCATTTGTAACTTTTGAAAGGATATTTTAGTTTATTATAAAACGATTAGAATAAATCTAATTTTACAAAAAAATTAATTTAAAGAGAAGTAAAGATTGTAGTGTATTCTTTTAATTTCTTTACAACTAATAATTTATGAGGAATTCCCAAAACTACACTCTTTCATCCTTTCATTTACAACACTCTACCTAATTCATTTTTTTCTCATATTTACACCTTTTCAAAATTACAAAACTACACCATTTGAATTACATTTCACAAAACTACACCATTTCAAAAATATTTCACAAAACTACATCTAAACACTAAAAATTAAATCCAAATAAACCCTATCCACACGATTCTACCCCCTTAATACTATACCATAAACACTAATTAGCGAACCCAAATGAAATTTTTTTAATTTTGGTAATTTTTTAAAGGTTAAATCAAGCTTTTAAAATTTTTAAAGGGTGTAAATATGTGAAATATTAAATTAGGTGTAGTTTTTTGAAGGATGGGTTGAAAGGGTGTAGATTTTTGAATTCCTCTATTTTTAGTGATTATTAACATCTAGTTTAAGAAGATTATCGAGAATTAATGTATTATTTATATGTATGACTATGTAGTATTTGAATCTCAAATTTATAATGTTTAAACTTGATTTATCTATATATATTTAAGTTTAAATATTCTTTTTTATTTTTGTTATTGTATATAATGTAATGCTTTATTTTATTATTAAATGAGTTTATGTCTTTAATAATTTCTTATTTGATTTTTATTAGTATTAAATGAATTTTATCAAATTTTTAATTTTAATTATGTATTTAATTTTTTATTGTCAAGTGTCTTTCGTATGGAGAGAGTTCTTCTTCTTTTATTGTATAGATTTTAAGTAAAAAATAAAAAGTTAACGGAAAGTTTTTGAGCAATAGACAAATAGACAAATCCAACACATTTAGAACATCTTTGATTTGTGAATTATAAATATAAGAATTTATATTTTTTAAAAATATAGAAATAAATGTAAAAATATTTAAATAACAGTCGTTGCTTATACCATTATTGTTAGAGGAATTCATAAAACTACACTATTTTAACCCTTACTTCACAAAACTACTCCTAATTTAATGTTTTCACATATTTACACTCTTTCAAAATTTTAAAAGCTTTATTTACACTTTTAAAAATTACCAAAATTAAAATCTTTTCATTTGGGTTCGCTAATTAGTGTTTAGGGTATAATATTAAGGGGGTATGATTGTGTGGGTATGGTTTATTTGGATTTAATTTTGAATGTTTAGGTGTAGTTTTGTGAAATGTAATTCAAATGGTGTAGTTTTATAATTCTCCCTTATTGTTATCAATAATTTTTTTTTTTTTATCACAATTTACTTATTTAAAATAATAACAGCTTTTATAACGAAAAATGAAAAATCTAGAATCACCATCCACAATGAAATATCTTTTTCAAAGAGTATGTATTTTATTATTAGAGGAATTCACAAATCTACACCCTTTCAACCCCTTCTTCACAAAACTACTCCTAATTAAATATTTTCACATATTTACACCCTTTCAAAATTTTAAAGCTTGATTTAACCTTTAAAAAATTACCAAAATTAAAAAATTTTCATTTGGGTTCGCTAATTAGTGTTTAGGGTATAGTATTAAGGGGTTAGGATTGTTTGGGTAGAGTTTATTTGGATTTAATTTTGAGTGTTTAGGTGTAGTTTTGTGAAGTATTTTGGAAATGGTGTAGTTTTGTGAAATGTAATTCAAATGGTGTAGTTTTGTGATTCTCCCTTATTATTATTAGGGGGAATTCCATTTTAATACACCAACTTAATTTTGATAACAAACTTAATACAAAAAGTTATTTATGTTAAGAAAAATACACAAATTCAATTTTCTTGCCAACTTAATACTCAAACTTTTGACATCTAACCATTTAACACCGCAAAGTTAAGGTGTTGATTGGTTCTCCCGCAACCACCCGCAAACGCAGCTTTTGCGGGCGATTGCGATTTATCGCCTTTTCAAAAATCACTCAAATCGCTTTATACAGTTTTACATCATTTTGCACCACTTGAAATCGCCATATTTCAAAAGCTCATTCCCGCTAGCGTTTGCGGTTGCGGGCGGTTGCGATTGGTTTAAATAATTATTTTTTCAATAATATTAGAAAAAAATTTAGAAAAAAATTATTTTATCCATAATAATATTACAAATAATAATACTAAAAATGTATCTACAAATAAAAAAGTTTTGAATAATTATTGGTAGAATTACAAAACTACAACATTTGAATTACATTTCACAAAACTACACCATTTCAAAAATATTTCACAAAACTACACCTAAACACTCAAAATTAAATTCAAATAAACCCTACCCACACAATTTTACACCATTAATACTATATCATAAACACTAATTAGCGAACCCAAATGAAAAGATTTTAGTTTTGGTAATTTTTAAAAGGGTTAATCAAGCTTTTAATATTTTGAAAGAGTGTAAATATGTGAAAAATTAAATTATGTGTAGTTTTGTGAAGGAGGGGTTGAAAAAGTGTAGTTTTGTGAATTCCTCATAATTATTTAGGTTTTTTCTTTAGTTTTCATTGTTATTATGTTTTAGAAGCGTTTGACAACCAGTCAAAAATATCCCGCAAACACAAATCTTTTAACCGCTATACCAGTCGTACAAACCGCCTAATACCATAATTAACCGTCATCGCCAGCTTCAGCAATCTCCCTCAACCGCAACAGCAACCGCTGCGTTTAAACCAGTCGAGCCTAATGGAAACTTAACTTACGTTAACTTTTTATTTTTTAAAAAATCAATAAAATTCAGAAAATATTAAATTAATGAAAAACCTTTAAAAATCTAGAAAAAGTTTTAAAAATCTAAGAAAATATGAAAATTTTAATTTAACAATACTTATCAAAACTATATATTCAGTTAAAAAAATTAAATTGGTAAATTTACCAAATTCTTTAAATTTCATTGATTTTTTTATCGAATAACTTTTTCAAATTGAATATAGATTTTTACTAAATATTGCTAAACTAAAATATATAACAATGTTTATATTTTTTAAACATTTTTCGAATTTCTAAAGATATTTTCATTATATTTAACATTTTTAGAATTTTATGGTTTTAAAAAAAATATTAATATTTTATTTTTTAAAAATAAATAAAATGTTATTGAAAGTTAAGTTTTTGTTAACTATGTCGTTTTAAATGGTTAGCTATCAAAATTTTGAGTATTAAGTTGGCAAGAAAAATGAATTGTTGTATTAAAATGGAATTTTTCCTTATTATTATTCAGATGTTAGCCTATTTCTCTTACATTTAATTTTGTAGTTGTTTTATACTGATATTTCGGGCAAATAAACTTCATAATTAGTAATGTGAATGCATTTACTGATTTCTTTCTTTAGTTGATCTTCTAAAAACTAAATTATTACATCTATATTATTATTTTTGAAGTACTTTTTTGAACTATTCCAAAAAAACTCACTAAATTACATAATATGTCATTAGATTTAAACATGGAAAAGTCATTAATGATAAAATCATAATTTATGTTACCAAATCAAATCTATAAAAATAATCATATTCTTAATTTTGATAACAATTTAAAAACAAGTTTTATATTAAACATACATACACACATATATCATTAATATTATTATATTCTTAAAAACTATTTAAAATTTGAATTAATAACAAGAAATCAATAAAAAATATATTTTCAACAAAAAAACCAACAACTAATAGTATATATTATGAATATATTAAAATACATTATTTCTATCTATAATTAAAATTATTTCTATTTTAAATAAATTTTGGATAAATCCAGTAGTTCGGTTAAGTTTTAAAAATTTAGGTTTGATTCGGATTCGGATTCGGTTCCGGGTTTTTGGGTGGTAAAATTATCTATCCGTTCGAGTTACTTATTTTTTTGGATCAATTTCTGCTCGAATATTTCTGTTTTGTTTTATAAATATTTTGTCCGCCCTTATAATATAATAAATAACAATTTTCATAGTGTAAATTCCAAATAACCCCGGTAGTTCGGTTCAGTTTTACAAATTTAGGTTCGATTCAGATTTGGTTCCGAGTTTTTGGGTAGTAAATTTCTCTATTGTTCAAGTTATCTATTTTATGAATCAATTTCGGTTCGAATATTTAAGTTTGGTTTTGTTGCGCTAATTTAGACCCGAATATTTTGTCCACCTTAAAATAGTTTGGAATAAATCAACTTATAAATTATGTTAAAAATGACTATTTGGAATATGTACTACAAAATAATATTTACTCCCTCTGTTTCTATTTATAAGATGTTTTGAGTAAAAATGTGAAGATTAAGAAATCATTAATGTTTGTTGTTTTTTACAAAAAATTATCATATACTCCCTCCGTTTTTTAATATAAGATTTTTGTTAAAAATATTTGGTTTAAAAAAGATGTATTTTCTCACTTTTTATATACAATTGTTAATGATAAATTATAGAATTAAAGAAAAATAACAAAACATTATTGGTTTAGAGTTGTTGTAAATTATAAATCACAAAAAATAACATATTTTATATGTTTGTTTATTATATCTGAAAAGCTAGAAAATCCTATAATAAAAAACGGAGGGAATAATAGTTAATTTAAATCAATTCAACCAATCAATTCAACTATGGTTAAAACTCTCTGTTTTAGTTTTGTTTTTCTTCTTTGTGTGTTCCCCCTTACGAGGGTTAATATGTTTGTTGTCGTATTCTCTTCATATTTCTTGTTTTAACTCTATGACTACAAAAGTCATTCTCTTGTAAACATTTCTAGCTTTTATATTGAAAATCCTTTAACAAAAAAAAAATAGTAGAAAAGTTGGTAGAACACTATTGGTCACATTATATTGAATGCATTTACTTTTGGGTAAATTTGCTAAATATACAAATGATGGGTGGAAATTTGCTAAAATGACAAAAAATTACATCAATTTGTTGAAATAACAAAAAGTAAGAGAGATAATATTTTTTCCAGTTTTGCCCTTGGATCTATCTATTTCAGCAATAGTTATCTATTTGAATTAAATAGGTAAATTATATTGACACTAATCTATATCGATAAATAATAGTTACCTATTTGCATTAAATAAGTAATTTATTTACATGTACAATAAATAATATCTTTTAAAACTTAAAACATAAACCATAACTATAAAGATACTAGGATTTAACCCGTGGCACACCACGGGTCTATGTTTTTAAAAATAAATAAATGCATATATCTATAATTTAACAATTTATAATTATATTTTTGTTGCATTTAAAAAAACAATAATGTATATTAAAACAGGAAGAAAAAGTAGCAAATAATATATATGAAATATTTTGTACAAATGGTGTTTTTAAAATGTTGTTGTTATTATATTGTATTAGTTATCCATATATTAACACATGAGAATAATAAGTAATTCAGAGTACATCCAAAGTAATTTAAATGGCCATAATTTACTTTTTAGATATAGATATACTTTTTAACCTAAGGTTGATATTGTTTATATCTAATGTTGATATTGTTTATATCTAAGGTTGAATGCGCCTTTGTGTCTTGTACGGGCGCAGATCACGGAGGAGTGCAAAGGTAGCTGTCATTGTTATTATGAAGTTTATCGTTGAGTTGTAGTTGTTGGGTTTGTGATGGTATTGAATAGGTAGGATATCCTATATATAGATGACATATTACATAGCTAAAATTTAGAGTTTTGCTATACTTGGTGACCAAGTGTATTACAATTTTGGAATCAATACACAAATTATTGGTAATACGATTCTCTTTTTTTAATTACTAACATTCCTTTTTTATTTGTCGAAACATTATGTTGTCTTTTGTTAAGAAGATTTACAAACTTTGGCAAAGTCTTTCCCACTATTGGTAATACGTTTTTCTTTTTTTAAACTTTGCATTGAATTAAGGGATGGTTTTTTTGTATTTTAATATAAATCAATACCATATTTTGAATATATGGTATTAATTGTCTCATGTGTATGGTAACCTGTCATGATTACTAATGGTACTACTAAGGTAAGTTTAGCATAAGGCAAATCTAATTTTAAATTCAAAATTGAGAATAAAAGTTATTATACTTAAGAAAAGATGAAAAATGTATTTTGATATTCAGCCCAATATCCATGTTTATTTTAGAAAATACATGTCATAGTTTTTAATTTTGAACTAGATTTTGACCTGCGCCAAGCGCGGAGTTATTATTTCGAAAATGAAATAAAATGTGTAAGAGAATGTGTGTTTAATTGATGTGTACCTACGTTTAAATTTACCGTTTATATACAATAAAGTAAGGTTTACCTTGATTTAGAGTGATTTAGAGATGATATGTGACAAATATTCTAGAAAATGTTTAATAAAACAAAAAAAATATGTTAAATATTTTGATTGCTCACAAAATCTCTGATAATAAATATTACTTTTGCAGCAAGGTCTGAAAACTACGATGTCGTAATTTTTTTACACGCGTCAAGGGAAGAGTTATAATTTATAAATATTTAATATATAGAAAATATATAGGTATATTTATTTTTGGCATATTAAATTATTTAATATAAATTTTAAAATTTTTTCGGACTCTTTTTATTATTTATTATTAGTGTATTTCTCATAATATTATTAAATCTTTTTTCTTAAAACATTAATGACATCATAAGTTTTTTCCTTATTAAAAAATGTTTGATATTTCTATTACCATTATTATTCATTTTATTTATATAATTAACTTTTTCTTATTTTGTGTAGGTTTTGCTTTTTTTTATTAAAACGCGGCGGCATTGATTATTAAACGATCGTTTATTTGCTATTCAGTGTTTAACCGTGCAATTTTTATCAAATCGTTAGAAAATCGTTGATTGAGTTTGACCGATTTTTAATCGATTAATCAACTCAAATCGGTCCAATACCCATTATGATGGAGCAATTTAATAACTTTACGAAATCCATTTAATTCTCGAAACACAAATGACTTATTTATAAGTAGTTTTTAACTAATATGTAGTTTTCATTACTAATGTGTAACCTTTTATATTTATATATTATTTTGTTATAAAAAATAATTGGATTTAAAATTTGAGTTAACATTAATCATTTTAAATTCAAATTTTATGAGATTTTTTATTTAAATTTATGAGCTTTAAATTTCAGTTTTCAAATTTCAATTAATATATATATATAAGATTTCGTTTTGTTAAAAGAGATGGTCTTGGGATTTCTGGCCCATACGAATTCAATTAACATAAAACTTCAAATTAATGTAGTTAAGACATGTGTTTTCTTACCTTATATATTCAAGTTATGTTCCTCAATTAGTATATATATAGGATAGAATATGACATGATATGATTTAAACCAAAATTTTTTATGGATATTTTAAAAACCAATTATTTTAATAAAACACTGAGCGTAATTTGGACATAATAAAAAACTGTAACTTCATAAGAACATAAATATTCAGTATGATTTTATAATTTAGTTATAACTATAATTATTTTAATATCATCAAACGATACATATCTCACATTAGTCAAATAGTTTCGATGATTCGTAAAATAAAATAATTATCACAACAACTTTTTTAAATACAAAATATTCATCAACTTTAATTTTATACTAAAAGATCAAAATTCTCCTAACAAAAGGTTATAACGTATAAAAATACTCATCAATTTTCTTTTTTGTGAAGTAAAATGTATAAAAATCAGATTACATTTGATATTTGATTTTTGCTTGTGCTAAACCAACATATGTGACATTTTTTGAAATGAAAAATGTAATGTATTTATATGGGTTTTGATATGTGGGCTAGTAATGAATTGTTGTTAGTTTTTTAGAATCGTTCTAGTGATGACACGTGTTATATTTCCTTGTCTAGCTCAAGTAATGTTTCTCAATTAGTATATATATAGGATATATGGTATCGTAATAGATATGTAATAAAATCTTATTTGGAATACAATTAAAAAAATTAATACTTATTTATTTTTATTTAGAAATTACTTGTTAGAGTTTTTAATAAGTATATGGTATTTTTAATAACAAAATATTTTCTGGTCTAAATTTAAATAAAAGTTAGTATACTTAATTATGTTTATTTTAGAAATTTAAAAGTTATAAGAATATTTAGTATAAAATTCGTTATAAAATATTATATGGAAAACATTTTTAAAAATTTAATATACTTAATTATGTTTAATTTAGAAATTACTTGTTAGAATTTTTAATAACATGGTATATTGTATTTTTAATTAAATAGTTTTTTAAAAATTATAAATGAAAAACGAATTCACACATGTTTGGTTGTAGGTTTAGTGTTATTATCTTTTATGATTGTTATCCAAGATAATGATATAATTATCATTTGTTAGTTTTGTTTGTATTATGTAAGTTATTGTTTTGCCCTTTATTAAAATTTTGAACATATGTTAAAACAATGGCATTGATTGTAAATAATTGTGATTTTTTGGAAAAATTTAAATTAGTACTTCAAAAATACTAATATAGATAATACCTTATTCATTATAGATAACTAATTTTAGGAAAATAAATAATTATTCATGAGACAATAGATAATTATTCAACAATAGTTATCTATTTGAATGAAATAGGTAAACAATTTATAATAAGTTTGAAAAAATTACCTATTCAACAATAGTTATCTATTTAAATTAAATGTGTACAATATAACCAACTATGAAGATATAACAAGTTTGAAGAAGTAAATAGATAACTATTTTTAAAAGAGAAATTTGTGAAAGTATACAAAGGTGTATGAATATGTATGAATACGCAAAAACAAATAAAGTGAAAATAAGTATCTATTTTAGATAAATTTGGTCTAATATCATAATATGTGATTGTTAAGATGAATATATATATATATTGTTTACAAATAGATTACTATTATTTGATTATTTAGATGCTTACTTATAAGGGGAGAGAGAATTAGGGGAGATATAGAGATATAAGAGAGATCAAGAGGGAGAGAGAGGGAGATAGAGAAGAGACAGAATGGAGAGAGAGGAATGGAGAGAGAGGAATGGAGAGAGAGGAATGGAGAGAGAGAGGAAGGGAGAGAGAGAGGAGAGAGAAGATAAAAGAAAAAGGGTAAAAAGGTCTAAAACATCTTATATAATGAAACAAAAAATAGTTAAAACATTCTATATATTAAAGCAGAGAGGGAGTAGTAACAAAAAAAATTTACTTCAATAACTTTTAATATTTAAATAATTTTGGGTCATTCGGTTTTATTTCGAAAAATTGTTTCGTTTCAGATTTTGGTTATGGGTTTTCGGTTAGTAAATTATTCTTCATTTTTGAGATATTTATTTTATTGATTGGTTTCAATTTGGATATTTTAGTTATGCACCGGTTTAGTATTTTAGATCCGGCTAATTTGGATCATATATAATAACAAAAAAAATTATGACAATTTTTACTATTAAATGATTAAATTATTATTTGTTTGTAAAATAATTTAAAACACTAATAAATTAAAAACTTCTAAATATTTTCTATATTCTTTAACAATAAAATATGTATCACTAATTTCTAAATTAAATTTATAGACGTTTAAATTGATTTCAAAATATATAAATCCGTGGTATACCACAGGTTAAATTCTAGTAAATAATACATTTTCATAATATGAGAATTTAGTAATTTACACACAAAATAAAAAGGTACAAAAAGTGGAAAAAATATATAGATTCGCAAATCAGAGAAAACCCACACACTCTTCACCACCGTCACTAATAAAACCACATATCTCAAAAAATAAGACACAAAACCCTAGGCATGGCAATCGGGTACCCAATCGGGTTTCGGATCCACCCAATCGGGTTTCGGATCCACCCAATCGGGTTTCGGGTTTTTCGGTATAAGACAACACGATCCCAATCGGTATATTTTAAAAAATTCGGTTTGGTTCAGTTCGGAGTTATTCGGGTTCGGGTCGGAATTTGTACTTCAATCAAAGATCCGATTAATACTGAATTACACTTCGGTTATCAACGGTTCAGTTAATTTTGTAACCGAAGTACTAAAAGAATCGAATAAGTACTCGAAATAACCGAACAAATGAAAATTTTCGAGTATTTTTACCCAAAACCCGAAAAAATTATCCAATTTCCCGAAAAATTACTCAAATACCCGAAAATTTTACAACATTATTAATTTTTAAAAATAGATATTCTAAAAATTCAAGTGTTTGAGTATAAATAAATTTAATTTTAAGTTTTACAAATAAATGCATTTAAGTTTAGATAACAAATCTGAAAATTTTGGATATAAATGTATTTATAGTTTAATATTAGATATAATCATATATAGTATATGTCACAAAATCTAGATCACCTTGTAGGATCTTCCTGTTTCACAGACGGCTCGTGGAAAGATGGGGAGAGTACATGCGGGGTGGGTTGGGTTCGACAAAACCAAGGTGGAGCGATAGAAATGGTGGGGATGAAGGGCTTCAGCAGGAGTATCTCGCCACTTCATTCAGAGCTACATGGGCTCTTATTTGCAATGCTTTCTCTGCAGGATCCCAGGCACAATTGTAAAACGTTTTACACGGACTGCAAAGACCTTCTAAGTATGGTCGTTTCGCCGCATAGTTGGCCAGCTTTCTCAATTGATCTGGAGACGCTACGTGATCTGCAAGCTTTCTACCCAGGCTTCTCACTTCGGTATGTGGCAAGGGAAAGAAACGAAAAAGCGGATCTTTTAGCACGAAGTGCACGTGTCCAGCAAAGTTCTTTTTTACTTCGGGGTATGTAAAGTCCTTCAATGGGGAGAGTCCTGAGGACTCGGTGACCCATAAAAAATGGCATATAGACATTGACAATTTGTACGGATGTCTAAATGTGAAAGGAAACCATTGGGTTGCTCTGGACGTGAACTTTGTTAGCAAGAGGATGTACGTGTACGATACTATTTCGTCCTACTCAACAGACATTGAAATTGTTCAAGCTTGTGAACTTGTACGTCGGATGCTGCCATGGTTGCTAAATGGTAGGGTCCATGAGACTATAAGGAAGAAGTCTACTGCATAGTTTGGTGTTAGGAGAGTAAAAAAGAATGTTCCAATCAATGTTGACCCATGAGATTGTGGAGTTTTTAGTGTCAAGTATATCGAATGTCTTGCTTTGGGATGGCGCTTTGAGGGTCTTTCTGAGGAAAACATCCATGTACTTCGAGAGAGACTTGGTAGTGAGATATATGATGAAGTTCCATAAAAAGCTCGTATGTTTATGAGTAACCCATACCCGACAACCACGTTCGTCATACCTCATCTCAAAGACTACTCGATTTGACTTCTATAATGTGGTTTAGATTTAATCTGGTTTTTCGTTTTGGTTAAAACTAAAGTATTTGGATCTTATGCTTCTATGTCTTTTTGGCCATCTTTTTTTAAAAACACAACCCTACATGATGTCTTTTTGGTCATCTGTACTTGAATCTTATGCTTCTAATCTATTATAGACAATTATTGTAATTTGTAATCTATTTTGGGTTTGAAATTGTGTTGTCTCAACTCTTATTTGTTTAAGGTAGGAACGAAAGAAGCTATTAAACATTAAAGAAACACACAACACTTGTCCTAATAGTAACAAATACACCACAACCATTGTCTTATGTTGACAAATCAAAGCACACAAAACTTATACAAGTAACTCACAATGCTATAGTGCAAGTCTTTCTATTATGCTCACCTTTATTACTTGTTGCACATTTGTATTCTTTACGGGACCTTCTCTTCACATGCGCTTTCTCCATTGCACCTTTAACTCTCTTCTTCTTAGGCCTCCCGGGTTGTGTTTTAACAATTGGTGGGTTAACGTTGATAACAACATCTTCGGGTATTGGTTCTCCAAAATCTCGAGGCAGTATAAGTGTTGAATATGACTTGATCACAACATGAAATTCTTGACACTTTCATGGCCTTAGCCGCCGCAATGGCGTGTGAACATGGTAACTTCTCCTTATCAAAACGACAACAAGAACACTTCTTTTCCTTTAAATTGACAACATGTAGGGAAGTAGCACTACTAACTTGAACATGATTTGCGTCAATTAGCTCCACATTTAAAAGTTTTGCGTATTCCACACGAGCCTACAAACAATATACTTCTTGTTTACCATGAACAAAAAAAAAATCAAATATGAGTCGAGTGAACTGTGTACCTCTAAGAGTCTCTCCACTCCATGAGTAAGGACAATTTTCATTGCATCACATCTTCTTTGAGAGAACCACCTCGTCATCATGGATCTTATAACTTCAACAAGTTGAACAACAGGAGACAAGACTTTGTTCATAGACTCTGCAATATTACTTGTCAAGAGGTTGTATCTATCTCCTGGGAAATGTACCCTTGTTCACATTTTCACATCGACCCTTTCAAGGTAGTTGTGTAGTGATGGGTTCAATTCTTTTATCTCGTCGAAACAAGTTTGGAATTCCATCATCCTAAATGCATATGCAATTTTTTTAACGAGGCCAAAAGCTTCCAGACCTCTAAAACCAAGCAAGATGTTCTTGTACAAGTGGTACGTGCATATTCCGCGGCTTGCTTTTGGATACACATTAGTAATAGCCTTGCCTATCCGATATAATAGCAAGACCATATTCATCCGGAACAACACAACTTAATTGTTTGAAAAACCAAACTCACGATTCATCGTTTTCCGTATCAACGATGCCAAATGCTATATTTTCCTTGCAAAAATTCCCATCTTGGCCGGTTGCGGTAAGTAAAGTACCTTTATATTTTCCTTGCAAAAATGTACCATCGACAACAACCACCTTCCAAATGTAAGGTAATCCCATAATGCTAGCGCTAAATGATAGGAACAAATACTTAAACCTTTCGTTTTCATCAACTTCAAGAAGGGCATGGGTTCCCGGATATTCTCTCTTAATCATGTGTAAGTACGCGGGTAAGTCCTTATATCTGATAAACGATATTTTACACTCGTTCTTTCGAATGTCTTATTGTAGTACTTAAGATGTCAATCCGAATCAGGAGTAATCAATGTATTAAAATTTATGAGAAATAAATTTAGTTTAAGCTAATCAAAGAGTTGTTTGTTTTGATTTTTGTAACAGTGTAGCGAGAAAACGAAAACGAAAATTAAGAGTTTTAAAGATTCAAATAAAAAGGCTAAACAACCAGGTTGAAGTACTTTAACGAGTGATCAAACTTTCAGATTTAAAATTGTCTTTTAACAAAGGTAACTTCAAGGTTTTGAAAACGTTTTTAGATCAATCCACTCCATGACAATGATCATTTTCCTATTAAAAAAACTAAAACAATATATTGGATAGTTTAAATCTTAAGAAACGTTAAGTTCAATTCAACCACTAAGCTTATTAACACAAATCTCTCGGTTAAGCTAGGCTTAGTTCTAGGGTATTTTGTCAGGAACCTTTACAACCTATCGATTGATCAAGGCTTTAAGTTTGTTACCAAAGACAAAAGTTTTTAAGATTAAGTTCTAGACAATAATAATCCTAAGTTCAACCAACCCTTTTTCCCCAACCCAATTGTCTATTTAGATCTACTCACTAAGCATAATGAAAATCAAAGCAATTGAGATTAAAGAAAGCAATAACAAATTCAAGAGATAGGGGTTAAGAAAAACTCTAATTATTGAAGATTACAAAGGTCTTTAAGATGCAAAAAGCTCTAAAACCTGTAGCAAGGTTTCGATCCAAAATAAGATATCAAAACCCTAATATATCATAAAACAATTCTCCAAAACGTCCTCCTTGGTTTAGGACTTCCTTTTCCTTTTTTTTAGCTTGAAAACCGGTTTTCCTTTTTTTTCTCACAGCCCGTACTGGTCAAGTGAAACCGGTACAGAAAGGCCGATATCGGCCACTCGATCAATACAAACTGATCGGTACAGGTTCTTCAGCTTCTTTTCTTCCGTATCGGCCAGGTCAAACCGGTAGAACAAACCGATATTGATCTTTCAGGTTTTTCTTCTTCTGTATCGACCACTTGTGACCGATAAAACAAACCAGTACAAATCCTCTGGCTAGAATTCTTGTATATCGACCACAGTAGACCGCTAAAACAAACCGGTATGACGGTTTTTGCCTCTTTTAAGCTCGGATTCTTCGTCTTTTGCCGCTTTGACGCCCTGAAACCTGAAATACACGTAACAAACCCAAATTCAACCTATATGATACTAAATGCAACGTATATGATACTAAATGCAACATAAATGAGTCAATTCTAATGAATAAAACAAAGTAAAATATGTAAAATATGCAAGATATCACACTACAAGAATCTGCGCATATAACGACGAAAATTTTACAACGATTTTGGTCGTCGTAAAATTACGGCGAATTAACGACGAATTTACAACGATTGGGGCAATCGTCGTAAAGTCGTTTTAAACTAACAACGAAATACGTCGTCGCTAAATCGTTGTAAATTTACGACGATTTAACGACGTTTTTCCTAAGATAAACGTAGTCGTCGTTTAATCGTCGTAAATTTACAACGATTTAACGACATCTTGGTTTAAAAGAAAATATCGTCGCTAAATCGTTGCTAATTTACAACGAGTTTACAACTTCTGATTTTGGGACATTTTAACAACGATTTGCAGACATTAATCTGGTAGGTGAAAACGTGTATTTACTGTTGCACCTAACTATTTACAACTTTCATTTTAGTCGTGCAATCGTTGTAAAATCGTTGTAAATCCCTTGTTAAATATGCATCGTTGTAAATTAGTAGTTAAATTTCCTTGGTAAGAAGTTGGGAAATTTTTAATAATCCTATAAATACATCCTCATCTTTCACCACAAATCACACCACCAATTTTATCTCTATCTCACATACGAAAAAAACTCTTTTTCTAAAAAAAAAATGTTCGGAGGCTTGAAGAAATACTGGACAGATGACCACAACGCCAACGTAGCTGAGAAGTGTTCCACCTTCAGAAACGCTAAGCTACCTGACGGGACGCCGAAGCAGATGGCTCACACATCCGGAGAAATCCCCTTCGCAGGTCGAATGTACGATATGGTAAGTTTCTTCTTACTTAATCTTTTAAATTTATTTTTATTTTCAAATTATTAATGTTACATACTAATGTGTTTACAATTTGATTTTAGACCAAGCAGCTAGATCACAAGTCGGCCGTCAGTGCCGTCTTCAGTGTTTTACATTTACTTGTGTTTATTTTCGAAACTCAAAGACGTGTCTCTCCAACCCATTATCCCTTTCTAACATACTAGTCCAAGATAAACTAGCCAAATGGATGTCCTTTCTTGTCGCTCCCTATACTTTCAAGTTTTTGCGAAACCAAACAATCACTTATTGAAAAAGAATTCTCACAAATGTTTGGGTTTAGGTTTAGGGGGTGAGAGGAGAATCATCCTTAAAATGAGAATGACCGGATTACGCTTAAAGTGTTTCGGTTTAGGAAGCCGCAATCCGTAGAAATCACAAAGCCATAGAAATTCTCTTAAAAACTATTAATCATGGTAATTAAAAGTCAAGTTTAAGTTCAAATAATTTTCGAAGGCAACTTAGAACTATCAAGCTTCATAACCACACTGTTGGCTTTTTAAACATCAATGTCTAGGGTCGAGGTTCCAAGATTTTCAGTGAGTTCTAATTCGTTTGAGGAAGACACTACACCTAATATACCATTCAAAACACTAGATGCGTCGCTTTACAAGGCTAAAATCATTATAGATCCCCTATGCATATGACATAAATGCAATGAACTAATTCTAAATGCAATTTTATGCGAAAGTTAATATGACTACTCCCCCAAAATTAAATCACACGGTCTCCGTGTGAAACAAGCATCAAAGAAGGTTCCTAAATGCAAAATAAATAAAAAAACTAGATGCAAAAATAGATGACAAATGCATATGTACAAAGATAGAGAAGTTACCTCAATAGTAGAAGTTTTCCGGGTCGAGGTCTTCTCCGTCTGACGAGAACGTGGGGGATTCATTGTCGGAAAGCGGTATTGGTGGTCTTCGGATGCTCCGTCGTGGTCTCCACTCTGGCTCGATACGGCTCGAAGAGTCTTCTTGCGGTTCTCGCACTACCAATTGCATACTCTGATTCGAGCTGCAGCTCGCGCACGACACTCCTCTCTTGATGGTTTTCCTCAAAGACTTCACCTCGCGCACTAGCTTCCTAATTGTGCGGTCTTGGAACAGATTCTAGTTGTCATCTTCTTCATCTCCATATACATGTCTTGGAGTTTTGCGGGCTGTCTAGGGGCGGGATACGGGTCCGAATAATAGCGCACAGTGCCGTAAACAGAATGTGGCATGGGTTCGTACTCGCGCATCCTCGGTCCAATGGGTCTCGTAGTCTTTCTTGGTCCACGAACAGATGTTAGCGGTTCCCTAGTCACATCGTGAAGATGGTGCCAATCTGGTTCGAAGTGTATCGCGTCGTGGCCATTGAAACCGGTTCAATCTTGGTTAGGAAAAAGAACAATGCGTTGCACATCACCTCTCTTTAATGAATATACGTACTATTCTCCACATTCACCAACGATGATCAATTGCTTAGCTAAGTAAGGCATGTCCATGAAAGTTGGATTCTCGTCTTCACCTAATAAAGGTATGCTCATGCGGGTTAGGAGTGGAGTAATCCATCCTCCTCTGCTCAATTTTGGTGTCGCATCAGTGCGCGTCCAAGCCCAATGTTGTAAATCCAACAAACCCTTGAGGAAGATTCTTAGAACACTCGAGTAACGTTCTTCCATCGTGGGGAACAAACCAGCATTGCCTCACGATCGTCGAATGATCGGAGCAAGTCCTTGTTGCAAATATACCAACTCGTTGTTGTTCACCGTACCCGTCTCGCGTCCAGGAATGAATGCGTGTGACAAGAGTTTCTGAATATACCTAATCGTCGGGTGACGAATTTGTGCACTCTTTGATCTTCCTGGTTGGTAGACTCCGTTAGCGATGAAGTTCCAAAGTTGGATACTCCCACCCGGCTCATTACCAAGCTCGGGTTGTCCATCCACTGCGAACCCATAAATCTCGGCTAAAATGCTGAAGGTAACAACGTGTCTCGTCCCGTTGTAACCTTTGAACTGAATTCTTCCTCCGCGCGTGGCTTGTGCCCTTTGCGAAACCGGTTAGTCTAGTATAACCTCAAGAGTGGCTAAAATCTGTCATGTATCTTCTTTGTAAGCGCGGTATTTCATCATGAGAGTACCATCAATCCTCATGTGTCGCAAAATTTCCTTAACCTCATCGTAAATTCCCAATTTCCTAAGAGTATCGGGATCCGGGAAACGAGATGGAACAAAATATATATCCATGAGTGCATCCGAAAGAGAACGACAAAAGAAAACAATAAAAACATGGGACTTATGTACAAGGATAGACATGGGACTTCCTCCCAAGTCCATGAAAGCACTAAACTAAGCAACAAAAGAAAACAATAAAAACCAAATAATATAAAGTACTAAATTAGAAAAAAACTTATGTACAAGGATAGACATGGGACTTCCTCCCAAGTGAGCTTGTTTATAGTCACCTAGCTTGACTTTACCCGCCATTTAAGCGACGTTGGGATCCGAAAGAGACAATGAGTCCCCTCCGATGACAGCTTCGTTTACAAATACGGTTTGAGTCTTTGATCGTTCACCACAAACTCCCCTCCGTGCTTGTCCCAAAGAACCACAACTCCGAGTGGTATTACTTCTTTGATATTAAAAGGGCCGGACCAACGATACTTAAGCTTTCCCGGGAAGATTTTCGATCTCGAGTTGAATAGCAATACCAAATCATCCACTTTGAACTCCTTCTTGATGATCTTCTTGTCGTGAAAGGCTTTGGTTCGCTCCTTGTAGATCTTTGAACTCTCATAGGCTTGTTGGCGTATTTCGTCTAATTCCTCGAGTTGAAATTCTCTCTTCTCTTTTGCGGTTTTGAGATTGATGTTCAGAAGCTTGATTGCCCAGCTCGCCTTGTACTCGATTTCTACCGGTAGGTGACACGCTTTCCCGTACATCAAGTTGAAAGGCTTTGTCCCTAAGGGTGTCTTAAACGCGGTTCTATACGCCCAAAGAGCGTCATCGAGTCTGACGGACCAATCTTTCCGCGTCTCACAAACCGTTTTCTCGAGAATGGCTTTGATTTGTCGGTTGGAAACCTCTACTTGGCCACTTGTTTGGGGGATGATAAGGCGTTGCAACCTTGTGTCTAACACTGTATTTCTTTAAAATACTCTCGAAGACCTTGTTGATGAAATGGGATCCCCCGTTACTTATCACAACTCTAGGAACTCCGAACCTCAGGAAGATGATCGTCTTGAAAAGACTAACAACCGCTTTTGAGTCATTCGTTGTGCACGCTACAACTTCAACCCACTTAGAGAAATAATCATACGCAACAAGGATGTACTTCTTTCCGTATGAAGATGGAAAAGGACCCATGAAGTCAATTCCCCACACGTAGAAGATCTCAACTTCCATGATCGGATTTTGTGGCATCTCGTTCCGCTTGCTTATGTTCCATTTTCTTTGACAAGGATCACACCTGTGAACGAACTCATGAGCATCGTAGGCCACCAAAATTCAGCTTGTAATACCTTGGAGACTGTCTTGAAACTCGCGAAGTGTCCTCCGTAAGCCGAACCGTGGCAATGCGTGAGTATGCCGTTTATCTCCTCATCCGCTACGCACCTTCGGTATAACCCATTTATGCTCAAGGTGTAGAGATAAGACTCGTCCCAATAGAACCGTTTCAAGTCATGGAAGAACTTCTTCTTTTGATAACCCTCCAAGTGGTGTGTTTCTTCTCCCATGACTAAGTAGTTCACAATGTCCGCGTACCAAGGTTCTTTCTCGATGGCAAAGAGCTCTTCAATCTCATGCTCTTTCTCTCCTCGAGACTTCTTTATCATGATCGTCATTAGTTGTTCCTCGGGGAATGAATCGTCAATGGGGAGTAGATCTTATACGCGCAGTCGCGACAAGTGACCCGTGACTCCATTCTCGATGCCTTTCTTGTCTTTGATCTACAAATCGAACTCTTGGAGTAACAAGATCCACCGTAACAATCGAGGTTTCGCATCCTTCTTTGCTAAGAAGTGTGTCAACGCTGCGTGATCGTTGTAGACTATCACCTTTGAACTCACCAAATACGATCTAAACTTCTCAAAGGCGAACATGATGGCCAGAAGTTCCTTTTCCGTGGTAGCATACTTGACTTGAGCTCCGTCCATCGTAATACTAGCGTAGTAAATGACGTGGAGCTTCTTCTCTTTCCTTTGGCCCAACACCGCGCCAACGACATAGTTACTAGCAACGCACATGATCTCAGAAGGAAGATCCCAATCCAGTGGCTGCAATATAGGAACACTTATCAACTCTTGCTTGATCTTGTGGAAGGCCTCAAGACACTCTTCATCAAACCGAAAATCAGTGTCTTATCATAGAAATCTCGTGAGTGGTCTAGCTATCTTTGAGAAGTCCTTGATGAACCTCCTATAGAAACCCGCGTGACCGAGAAAGCTTCTTATACTCTTTTCCGAATTCGGAGCTCCAAGATTAGCCATCACATCGATCTTTGCTTTTATCAACCTCAATACCCTTCTCGGAGATTCGATGACCCAAAACAATACCGTCTCTAACCATGAAGTGGCACTTCTCCAAATTCAGAACCAAATGACATTCCTCACACCTTTTAAGTACCCTGCAAAGATTAGACAAACACGAGGCAAATGAAGAACCATACACAGAGAAATCATCCATAAAAACTTCAAAAATGTTTTCAATTAAATCAGAGAATATGGACATCATGCATCGTTGGAATGTCGCGGGTGCATTACACAACCCAAAAGACATTCTACGATAAGCAAATGTACCATAGGTACATGTGAAATTTGTTTTCTCTTGGTCTTGGGGGTAGATGGGTATTTGAAAAAAACTGGAATACCCTTCGAGGAAGCAATAGTATGGATGGTTTGCTGATCGTTCAAGCATTTGGTCAATGAAGGGTAAAGGGAAGTGGCCTTTTCGAGTCGCGTTTAACTTTCGGTAATCGATGCAAACTCTATGACTCGTGATTGTTCTTGTTGGAATTAATTCGTTTTGGTCGTTTTTTACCACGGTAATTCCACCCTTTTTCGGCACTACATGAACGGGAGAAATCCAATTGCTATCGGATATCGGAAAGATGATTTCGGCGTCCAATAGCTTGATTATCTCTTTCTTAACCACTTCTTTCAAGTTCGGGATCAGCCTACATTGGTGTTCTATTGAGGACATAGTTTCGTTCTCTAGATGTACACGATGCATACACAATGAAGGTGATATCCCTTTGATATCATCTAGAGAATAACCTATGGCCTTTCTAAATATTTTTAGCTCATGAGTTAAGATTTTAACTTCTTCATCACTAAGAGAGGCATTGATGATTATCGGATAAGTGGAGTTAGGCCCCAAGAAAACATACCTTAGCCCTTTAGGAAGAATGTTTGAGTTCTACCTTTGGTGCTTTGAGCTCGCTCTTATCGTCATAATCGTCGCTAGGCTTACCATTGCTAGTGTTGCTTTCCTTCATTATCGCCTTTGCTTCGCATAGTACCGCCTCGGGTAGGTCAAGAAAATCGGCCTCCTTGTCAATGGGGTGGGAGTCGATTCTATTTTGCATTACCATAACGTCGTCTCTTGCGGTTCTGCCTCCTTCTTCTCGTGTTGTCAAGGCAAGTTGAAGCTCATCTTTCGCAGCTAACTCCTCCAAGAACTCATCGGCTAGTTCATCCATCAAGTAGATGTAAAAGATTTGCCCTTCAATGGTCGGCTTCTTGATTGCGTCGTTGATGTCGTACCTTTGAACTAGATCCTCTCCAAGATGAAAATCGATCTTTCCCTTCTTTACATAGATGATGGCTCCGACAGTGGCTAAGAAGGGTCTACCTAGGATAAGTGGATCCTTAGGTTCTTCATCCATTGCCAAGACAATGAAGTCCGTAGGAATGAACGCGTTTCCAAGCTTCACCGAGATGTCCTCTAACACTCCCGCGGTTATCCTTACGGACCTATCGGCAAGCACTAGGGAGATTCTAGTTGGCTTGAAGGATGAGAATCCAAGTCTTTGAGAAATAGACAATGGCATTAGACTAGCACTAGCTCCCAAATCACAAAAACACCCTTAGAAAACCAAAGGACCGATGGCACATGGTATTGTAAAGCTCCCCGGATCACTTAGCTTCTTAGGAAAATTTCTCTGGATGTTCGCGCTACAGTCGTGCGAAAGAACTACCGTATCGTCAAAGTCTTGAAACTTGTTCTTGATGGTATCTTTTAGGAACTTTCTATAGTGAGGAACAAGTTTGAAAGCGTCGATGAGAGGCATAGCAATTTGAACTTTCTTCATTTGCTTCTCGAATTGTGCTTTGTACTTCTCTAAGAGTTGCTTTTTAGCTCGTCCCAGAAAAGGAAGCTTAGGCACATAAGGAAACGTCACGTAGATCGGTTTCTTCTTTTTCTCGACTTTCTCCTCGATATCGATCAGGTTTTTGGTCGATATTGGTGGTCGATATCACAGGTCGATATTGACCATCAGCTTCTTTCTCCTCGCCAACTTTCTCCTTTGCCTCAATCTCGGTGTTTTCTTTGTTAAGAACCGTGTCTTTTTGTCTCTGTCGAGTGTTCCACCTCCTCTTCTTGATTCGCATTGTCCTCGATGTGATCACTAAAAGGTAATTGTCGACCTTTACGGAAATGTAGAGCATTAACATACTCTTTTGGATTAGCCTCTGGTTTTCCTAGAAGTTGACCTATTGGTCGCTTAGAAGATGAAGTGATTTGACCCACTTGGTTGTCCAGAGCTTTCAAATGAGAGTTCACGCCTTCAAACTTGGCATTGATATTGTTGTATGAGTTTTCCACCTTGGCGTGAATCTCCTTCTTAAAGGTGTTGAATTCTATGATACTACGGTTTTGACCTTCGAGTATTTGTTTCAAGAGTTGAGTGGTTTGATCACCTTGGGGAGCTGGTGATGAAACAACTCCTTGAGCAGAGGGAGGGTTGTTGTAAACCAGTGGTCAATTAGGTGGTGGTCTCGGTGCATATCCTCTTTGGTTGTATTGAGGTTTACCTTGGTAACCTCCTTGTTGTGCTTGAGGATAGACTTGATCCTAAGGGTTAGCTACGTTATTGCCGCGGTAGGAAAGGTTTGGATTTTGAGAGTAGTTGTTGTAACGCCAACCATTTTGATTACCCATGTAGTTCATCTCCTCCTGATTTCCAACGAGTGGGGGCATTTAACTCATTAACTTGCTTAGTTTGGGAAGACCCTCTATCACCGGGAGCCCGAGCGGCATTAAGAATAGCTTCTAAAAGGAGAACAGGCTAAGGCTAACGAAGCCTAGCTCGTTTGTTCCTACTTCCATTTCCGTAGCAGGTCTAATTCCGCGATAAAAGAGGTAAGAAGCCCCTTTGACATCTCTTCATCTGCAGGCTGAAAAGAAAAGGAAAAGGGACAGGTGTACACCAAAGCGCTGCGCTCAAAATAAGGTATATGGGGGAAAGACAGAGGCAAGGTTGCGCTGGTTAATGATATTTGTAAATCGGCGGTTCCTGTTTGGAAAAGCCTGTCCCGCTTTTAGAATGACCCTTATGGCACAGCTTAGTCAGTTATTCTCTTCTCCACTTCCTACGAAGTTGATCCCCACTTGTTAAGACATGAGTAGCTTATCAAACTTCTCATTCATTGCTTTAATCACTCTCTTGAATTGTTCATCATTCCCGGAGCTGCGAATTGTGCGATCATACTCTTCACCGTAGTTGCTATCACTCAACAAGTAGTTCTCTACCAAAAGTTGCCCGTCCGCTTCCGTCTTCCCAAGGAAATTACCTTGGCTAGCTGGATCGAGAAGCATTATGAACTTTGGCTTGAGACCTCGGTAGAATGTGCTAAGAAAGCTTTCTCCTGAGAACCCGTGGTGTGGACATCTCACCGTGTAACCCTTGAATCTTTCCCAAGCTTCGCTGAATGTTTCTTGGTCTTTTTGAGCGAAACCCGAGATCTCGTTCCTTAGATTTGAGGTCCGTACCACTGAGAAGAAATTTGTTAGGAAAGTCTTCTTGCAAGCGTCCCAAGTCTGGATGGAATCTTTGACAAGGTTCTTTTGCCATTGGTGTGCTCTGTGATGGGATCAAAGTTTAACCTCAATCACAAACAACCCCAAGTGCAAGGCACATGACGTTGTAGTAATATAAGGATCGAATCCACAAGGAGATTGAAATAAGAACAACAAGAATACAAGAAACTAACTTAGAATAGACCTAATAAGAAGGTTGTTTGGTAACAAAAACTATATCTAAAGCAATAGTGCAAAAGTCAACAAAACAAGAAATAGCTAGGAATGTGCTTAAATGTGATAAAGGTTGGATCTTGGGGTTTAAATCATTGGTTTTGGATAGATGGAATCAAGCTAATGATGTTAAAATTAATAAAGGAGACAACTTTCTAGAACAAGGATCACTAATCTAGATTATATCACTTCCATGACTCAAATCCATTCCCTAATCATAAAGACCTCAAATCTTCCAATCGAGTCTAGATGATTAGGGATCATTAAGTATAAGTCCTTAAAAGTCCATCTTAAGCCTTAGACATCAACTTCCATTGGCTAAGTACAAAAGACTAGCAAGAGGTTGGACTAGACATTTCATCGAACACCTTCCGGGCATGAAACATCCTCTTGATATTAAGCTAGGATAATTACTTCTACCTTAGTGTTAAGTACACCTAATGCTATAGAAACCACAACCTAAACATCCTATACATCATTAACCATCATCCATCATCCTAACCTAACTAAACCCAAAAACCCATAAGAAAACTACTCACTAAACATACCTAACAACTTGCTAATAACAAAAGATAAAGACATGATAAGATAATAAAAGAGATTTTAAACTAGATAAAGCATAAGATTCAAACTATAATAAATGAACCTTAATAGGTTTCAACAAAGGTGGCTAGGTTTAGAGAGAATATTAAAAACATAAGATAAAATAATAAATGTTGAAAACCCTAGGAGTATTTATAGGGAAAAGTAAAAAGTGCACAAGCGCACAATCCCAGCGGTTTGGTCCAGCGGTTTGGAGGCCGCTGGACTGAACATCCGCAACTTTATCTTCTTCGTCTTCTCCGGCGGTCACTCCTAGCGGTTTGGAGGCCGCTGGAAAATACACCGCGGGCTTTCTTTGATTGCTTGGTCCGGCGGTTTGCATCGGCGGTTTGGAGGCCGCTGGAGATCTTCTTCTTCAGGACATCTTGGTGCTCCAGCGGCTTCATTCCAGCGGTTTGATAACCGCTGGGAACTTCACCGCGAGCTCGCTTGACTCCTGCTTTCTCGGCGGCCTGGCCTGGCGGTTTGTAGGCCGCTGGAGGTCCCTTTCCTTCTCCTTTGAGTCCAATGAGCTTCTCCTTAGCTCCCATCTGCTTCCAATGAGCTCCCCATAGCTCCAAGTACCTGAAATGCACATGATGCAATGCAAAGGGGACCTAAATCTAACTAAGACTCTATCTTAGACTACTAAGTGAAAATATGCTAAATTATGCTATATTCTATATGAATTATGAAACTAAGGTCCTAAAATGCTATGAAAATGCATGCTTAAAACAGCTAAAATACACACTTATCAACTCCCCCACACTTGCCTTTTGCTTGTCCTCAAGCAAACAACACTCAACAAACACAAAAGACGTAGTGGAGGATGGATCTCAGAACCAAAAAGTTAAGAATCAACCATATGCAATGTTAACTAAGGCAATGAAGCACTTTGAGAAGATGTTTAACCATAAGTAATGAGAACTCTCAATCAAGTATCCAAAGCACACTATCACAAGTCCTAGCTAGATTCAATGCCCATATCCACTCACTCTTTTATTCACCACATCCTTAAGTTCATTAATTAGTAACTGGTGGTCTCGCTAGATGCAATGCAAAGAGTTTCAATCGGTTTGGGGAAAGGTCCTATTTGAGTGGTTAAGTGTTTAGATGTTTAAGTGTTTTAGGGGGCTTACTCTCAAAAGCAAATAAGTAGCGAAAACATGAAGTAATGAAGTAAGGCCATTCTAACAATGATAAAATCTAAAATGCAAAAGAAAAATAAAAACTACACTACATGAATGGTATTTACAATGGTTGGTAGAAGGTACCTTGGTTTACCAAAGGTAGGGGATTTGGTTCCTTGGTTTACCAAAGGTAGGGGATTTGGTTCCTTGGTTTTGGAACCTCGAAGTAAAACCAAGTGGGGAGACGGAAGCATATACCGTCGGTTGAATCCGTGTGGGTATAGTTGGTGTTTGGCAAGAAGCAACACATCGGTACCATCCTATCGTCCATGAAGTTGTACATGAATGCGTCCTCGTTAAAACGACCCGCGCTTGTCTTTGTTATCACCATGTATTCTTCATACATGTAGGCGTTGGGTAGCTCATCGTACCGGCTAAGGTCGATCCTTAGGGAGCGAAAAAGGGGAGTAAGCATTCCTCCAATGCTTATACCATGGTCTCGACCCTCAATCTCCTCTTCATCTCTAATACTTATTAGGTATTTGAGAAATTCGGATGCCTTGCATATGTCGCTATCTCCTTGATCTACGAGTTGTCCCGACGGCATGCTTAGGAAGGACCTCAACGGCTCATAGATGAAGCCAAGCTCTACCTTTGTTGTTGTGTAAGGTTGAGGTCTTGCGAAGAACGTGTTGCCTAGGAGCCTTAAGATGTATCTTATTGTTGGGTTCCTCACCTTTGACATTCTTGCCTTCGATGGGCGGAAGTCTTCCAAGATAGCGATGTTCTCCCATAAAAGTTGCAATGGGCAATTTGCCTCTCCCATTTTCATCCCTCTTCTCCTCCTCAATTCATATAGCTTGCAAAACATTTCGAAATCAATCGAATATGTTTCTCCTTCAAGCATAAAGTTCACCTTCCCGACGGTCTCATCGCCTTCATAGTCTACCGTTCCCAAGAACTGTAGTCTGAGCTCGGGACATGTGGTTTCGTCCAATGTGAATAGGGCCTTTGTGCCCATTCTATCGAGTAAATCTTCCACTTGTCCTTTTATTCCTTGTTTGATCAACACCTTATTGTCCAAGAACCTCGTGGGGTAAACTTCCCTCTCTTTAATCTTGTTGAACCTTTCCATTCACAATTCTTGTTGATCTTGTGGTGCGTTGCTATCGATGGAAGTCGCGTGAGAGCTGCTGGCGCGTGTTGTGCTCGATGTTGACACCATCTTTCCTATAAAAATTTCATCAATCATGGGTTATACTCTTTCACGGTGTTTCGAACCACCGCAAATGGGATATAATGGTGCAAAAACAATAGTATTTATCAAGCATACTCAATACAAGTTCTAGGAGAGTGTTAACAAGTCAAATTTTTCACAAGCTCAAAAATTTCTTAACAATGGCTCAATGCCATCATCTATCAAGAGTTACTTACTAACCTATTGGTCCTAACACCATAAAAATCATCAAGAATCAATTTCCCAAAAATGAAAGTTTTAAGCTTTCAAAGGAGCAACAATGGTGATTTCAAAATTTTGAATATTTTACCTTTGATTCTTGGAGATTTGGGTAAAGATTAGGTTTTGGAAGGTTTTATGTTCTTTAAAACTCTTGAAAGATTGAAATTTTAGTGGAAAATTTGCTTGAAATCGAGTTGGAGGCGAAAAAGAGAGAAGAGGAGGAAAACTAGGGTTTTTTTTCGCGAATTTAAAGGAAGGGGGAGATCTGTGTCGGTTCCAGCGGTTTGGGTCGGCGGTTTGGAGCCGCTGGAACCAACACAGAGACTTACCTGGCGTGTGGAGTCCCGGCGGCTTCTTCCAGCGGGTTCATAGCCGCTGGAAACATCGCAGAATCTCAGTCTTGTTTTCGTTCCTTCCGGCGGTCACTCCTAGCGGCTTCGTGGCCGCTGGACTCCTCCTGTGATGCTTGTCTTCTCCTATTTCCCTACATTCTAAACATAACCTAGATTAAAAGACTTAAAATTAAAGACTAGTATGTACAATGATAGACATGGGATTGCCTCCCAAGTGCGCTTGTTTATAGTCACTAAGCTTGACTTTGTTGGGATACTTAGGCGGGATTAGCGAAGAGATCCAAAGTGGTCTCCTCAAGCTTTTCCCCCTCTTTGATGTTGTTGGTGGTGTATTCACCTTTTTTCTTGTTCCATACTAGGGTAGTCCCCTTTGGTGTGGTGGTTTCTCCTTTGATCAATGGTTCTCGTTGGAGCTTTACATTCTCATCCAAGTTCAAATTTTCAAACTTCTTCTTCAATTCTTCCACACTTGGATCTCCTTCGCGTTTGACATCTTGGACTCCTTCTTTGAGAGTTACCATTCCACACAGGTTTTTTCTCGAGGATCTACTAGAGTAGTAGAACCTCTCATCAACGTTTTGAAGAATCATTCTTTCCACGTCATAGTCGATCCTTGCTCCCACGGTGGCCAAAAATGGTCTTCCCAAGATTAGGGGGATTTCGTTTCCGTCATCCGAACCTTTCATTACTACGAAATCGGTTGGGATGATTTTGTGGCCTATTCTCACCGGGTAGTCCTCAATGCTTCCTATGGGACTCCCTATCGATGAGTCTCCAAACATTAGAACCTTCTCACAACTGGAGATGCTATGAACCCCCATCTTCTCCAGCATTCTCACATTTACGACATTCACACTCGAACCGGTGTCAATCATGGCGTTGTTGACTTCGAGGGGCTCAAGCTTGAGCCTTATGACAAAAGCTCCGGGGTCTTGCTTTTTCGTAAGAGGGCTTCTTCGGCATTGGATCGGAGTTGCATCAACATCCTTGACCATATCCTCTACCCACTCCTTGTTTCCTAAAAGTTTTTGAATAAACTCCACATAAGCTGGAACTTGGTCGACGTTGGTGATATAAGGAATGTCCATGCCTTGTCTTGAGAAATTTTCCTTGAGTCTTGAGAGAACGTTTCTCCGATACGGTGCGTAGAATGGTTCTCCTTTCCCTTGCTCAATGGAGTTTTCCTCCTTCTCAGCATATCCTTCCTTGATGTTCAAGATAACATTGCAAGCATCCTTAGGGTTCGCCACGGTTTTGCCCGGGAAGTTTCCCATTTGCCCTTTCGAGGAGGAGGCTACTTGTGCCACTTGATTGTCTAAACTTTTTACATGAGAAGCGAGGCGGTCGTACTTGGCATTCAACTCCACGTAAGCTCCATCCACTTTTGCATGCAAGTCGGATAGCTTCTTGTTGACCTCCGTGGCATGTCTACCTTGCCCGTCCAAAATTTGCTTAAGCATCCTCGAGTTCTCTTCCAAAGTGGAAGGAGATGCGCTATTGTTGGGTTGGTTTGTTTGTTGGCCTTGGTAGAAAGAGCCGCGTTGTCCATATCCTCCTTGAGGGTTTGGCTTGTATTCTTGAGGTTTCGTGGTGGGGTAGACTTGATCTTGTGGGTTCTCCACATTGTTGCTTCGGTAAGAGAGGTAGTTATTGCCTTTGTTGTATCTTTGGTTGAAAGACCTTTGGTAGTTATACCCTCTTCCTTGGCCTTGTTGTTGGACGTATTTGACATCCTCTCGCTCGCCATTATCAAAGTCTTCGCACCAACCTTGATTCTCCTCATGTCCCACATAATGGACCGGTTTCTTTAGTATTTGGAGTACTTTATCAAACTTGTCATTAAGCTCCTTATACTTTAGATCGTCTCCCTTGGACTCACTCTTCAATTCTCTCATCGATCTATCGTAATCCTTTCCATTCATTTGCTCGCTTTGAGCTAAGTTCGCCACTAGTTTTTCTCCTTGAGGAATGGTTAGACTTGCGAAGTCCCCATTGCTAGCCGTGTTGAGGGCGAGTTGATAGTCGCGATGGACGCCACGGTGGAAAATCCCGAGTATCGCTTCTTTCGACATCCCATGATGGGGACAATCTCTTGTAAACTCGTTCAACCTTTCCCAAGCTTCATACAAGCTTTCATTACCACCTTGTTTGAACGTGGCGATATCATTACGGATCTTTGCCGTCTTTTGCGTGGAGAAAAACTTGGAGAGGAACCTCTTCTTACACTCATCCCATGTTTGGATGGTTGATGTGATGATTCCCTTTTCCCATTGTGTGGCTTTATCCCCGAGAGAGAATGGGAATAAGGTTAGCTTTAGAACATCTTCCGGCACCCCTCCTATCTTGATTGTTCCGCATAGGCGGTCGAAGTTGTCTAGGTGTTCCATCGGGTGTTCGTTGGGTAGACCGAAGAAACTGTTATTCTGCACCATGTTTATCAAGCTAGACTTGATTTCCCAATTGTTTACGGCGCAAGGAGGCGGCCGGATTCCCATTCTTGTTCCGTTCGTTATTGGCTCGTCGTAATCACCAATCCTTCTTTCCTCTCTTGGAACATGTAGAGGAGGCGGCGACATATCCCCAACTCCCACCCCGTGGGCTTGGTTTTGGGGGTTTTCATTGGCTCCTTGTTGGTTTGCCATCTCTTCTTCTTCTCGTTGTCGTTCTTCTCTTTCTCTTCTCTCTTGGTCTCTTGCCCTCTTATTCGCTCTTTCTAACCTTCCAAGCTCGGGAATGCAATCAATGATTTCTCCACTTTGGCTCCTAAGGTTCATACACCTTTAAGAAGGACAAGATGAAGAAGACAACAAAAAGGAAAGAAGTTAGTAACTTTTTACGTAACAAATAGTCTAAAACTAAGAAGATTCCAAATCCTATTGACTAGTTGCAATCTCCCCGGCAACGGCGCCAAAAACTTGATGGGATCAAAGTTTAACCTCAATCACAAACAACCCCAAGTGCAAGGCACATGACGTTGTAGTAATATAAGGATCGAATCCACAAGGAGATTGAACTAAGAACAACAAGAATACAAGAAACTAACTTAGAATAGACCTAATAAGAAGGTTGTTTGGTAACAAAAATTATATCTAAAGCAATAGTGCAAAAGTCAACAAAACAAGAAATAGCTAGGAATGTGCTTAAATGTGATAAAGGTTGGATCTTGGGGTTTATATCATTGGTTTTGGATAGATGGAATCAAGCTAATGATGTTAAAACTAATAAAGGAGACAACTTTCTAGAACAAGGATCATTAATCTAGATTAGATCACTTCCATGACTCAAATCCATTCCCTAATCATAAAGACCTCAAATCTTCCAATCGAGTCTAGATGATTAGGGATCATTAAGTATAAGTCCTTAAAAGTCCATCTTAAGCCTTAGACATCAACTTCCATTGGCTAAGTACAAAAGACTAGCAAGAGGTTGGACTAGACATTTCATCGAACACCTTCCGGGCATGAAACATCCTCTTGATACTAAGCTAGGATAATTACTTCTACCTTAGTGTTAAGTACACCTAATGCCATAGAAACCACAACCTAAACATCTTATACATCATTAACCATCATCCATCATCCTAACCTAACTAAACCCCAAAACCCATAAGAAAACTACTCACTAAACATACATAACAACTTGCTAATAACAAAAGATAAAGACATGATAAAATAATAAAAGAGATTTTAAACTAGATAAAGCATAAGATTCAAACTATAATAAATGAACCTTAATAGGTTTCAACAAAGGTGGCTAGGTTTAGAGAGAATATTAAAAACATAAGATAAAATAATAAATGTTGAAAACCCTAGGAGTATTTATACGGAAAAGTAAAAAGTGCACAAGCGCACAATCCCAGCGGTTTGGTCCAGCGGTTTGGAGGCCGCTGGACTGAACATCCGCAACTTCATCTTCTTCGTCTTCTCCGGCGGTCACTCCTAGCGGTTTGGAGGCCGCTGGAAAATACACCGCGGGCTTTCTTTGATTGCTTGGTCCGGCGGTTTGCATCGGCGGTTTGGAGGCCGCTGGAGATATTCTTCTTCAGGACATCTTGGTGCTCCAGCGGCTTCATTCCAGCGGCTTGATAACCGCTGGGAACTTCACCGCGAGCTCGCTTGACTCCTGCTTTCTCGGCGGCCTGGCCTGACGGTTTGTAGGCCGCTGGAGGTCCCTTTCCTTCTCCTTTGAGTCCAATGAGCTTCTCCTTAGCTCCCATCTGCTTCCAATGAGCTCCCCATAGCTCCAAGTACCTGAAATGCACATGATGCAATGCAAAGGGGACCTAAATCTAACTAAGACTCTATCTTAGACTACTAAGTGAAAATATGCTAAATTATGCTATATTCTATATGAATTATGAAACTAAGGTCCTAAAATGCTATGGAAATGCATGCTTAAAACAGCTAAAATTCACACTTATCACTCTGTCCCCTTGTGAGAAAGGGAACAATCGCAGCTTGAATTGTCCTCATTGACTCCATTGATCTTCACCGTGTCACACAACATGTCGAATTGATGAAGATGGTCTATCGGATCTTCACTAGGCAAGTTGTAGAACTTGTTGCTCGACACCATGTTGATGAGACTATACTTGATTTCGAAAATGTTGTTGGCAATGGCTGGTGGCGTGATTCCACTACGGATGGAGGTGTTAGAAGGCACATCGTCGGTTCCAATCGTACGTGTCGCGTTGGTTGCGTCACCCATCTCTGAATCTGAATCTAATGTTTCTGATTTAGACGAGTCGGTCTGTTGATCGAGTCTTCTTTCTCTTGAGATGACTCGATCGTGTGCTTTGATGTCCGCAAAGAAAAGCAAGCTGTCACGTTTTCTGTGACTTCTTCTTTGCATACACCTGAGAAAACGAAAAACCACACAAGAAAAGAAAAGATTATTAACAAGAACTGAAATTTAATCCCAAGTGATTACAAAGTTCTAATAATTAATTGAGTTCCTGAATCGGCAACGGCGCCAATTTGATAAACGAGATTTTACACTTGTTCTTTCGAATGTCTTATTGTAGTACTTAAGAAGTCATTACGAATCAGGAGCAATCAATGTATTAAAACTTATGAGAAATAAATTTAATTTAAGCTAATCAAAGAGTTGTAACCGTGTAGCGAGAAAACGAAAACAAAAATTAAGAGTTTTAAAGATTCAAATAAAAAGGCTAAACAACAAGGTTGATGTACTTTAACAGGTGATCAAACTTTCATATTTAAATTTGTCTTTTAACAAAGGTAACTTCAAGGTTTTGAAAACGTTTTTAGATCAATCCACTCTCATGACAATGATCATTTTCCTATTAAATAAACTAAAACAATATCTTGGATAATTTAAATCTTAAGAAAGGTTAAGTTCAATTCAACCACTAAGCTTATTAACACAAATCTCTCGGTTAAGCTAGGCTTAGTTCTAGGGTAATTTTTCAGGAACCTTTACAACCTCTCGATTGATAAAGTTTGCTAGGTTCAGTAATCGAATGGCCAACTCGATTAAGACTTTAAGTTTGTTACCAAAGACAAAAGTTTTTAAAATTAAGTTCAAGACAATAATAATCCTAAGATCAATGAACCCTTTTTCTCCAACCCAATTGTCTATTTAGATCTACTCACTAAGCATAATGAAAATCAAAGCAATTGAGATTAAAGAAAACAATAACAAATTCAAGAGATAGGGATTACAAAGGTCTCTAAAATGCAAAAAGCTCCAAAACTTGTAGCAAGGTTTCGATCCAAAGTAAAATAAAGCATGAGAGAGCGAAAAATAAGATATCAAAACCCTAACATATTATAAAACAATTCTCTTAAACGTCCTCCTTGGTTTAGGACTTCCTTTTCATTTTTTAGCTCGAAAACCGGTTTTCCTTTTATTTCCCGCAGCTCGTACTGGTCAAGTGAAACCGATACAGACAGGCTGATATCGGCCACTCGATCGGTACAGACTGATCGGTACAGGTTCTTCGGCTTCTTTTCTTCTGTACCAGCCAGGTCAAACTGGTAGAACAAACGAATATTAATCTTTCAAGTTTCTCTTCTTCTTTATCGGCCACTTGTGACCGATAAAAAAAACTGGTACAAATCCTCTGGCTAGAATTCTTGGATATCGACCACAGTAAACCGCTAAAACAAACCGGTATGACTGTTTCTGCCTCTTTTAAGCTCGGATTCTTCGTCTTTTGCCGCTTTGACGCCATGAAACCTGAAATACACGTAACAAACCCAAATGCAATCTATATGATACTAAATGCAACCTAAATGAGTCAATTCTAATGAATAAAACAAAGTAAAATATGTAAAATATGCAAAATATCAATATCGAGCCTCATGTGTGCCTCTAACCAACTCTCTTGCATGTCATAGTGTTTGATAAGCCTTTCAATATTCAACCTATTCAATGAGAAGCTTAATTATGGTTATGGAGTTTTATACATCAAGCTTTTAGTTAGAAAACAATGAAAGAACTATTACCTTTATTTGAAACCGTTTGTTCAATGCCTCCACCACATGGATGGGAATCACGGTCGGTGCAACACCACCAACATAATCCTTGTACAAACTGGCTAGAACTTCATGAATGGCTTGTCGAGTTCTATTTGATCTCTCCGTCACGGAACAAGAATGTTTAGAAACAAATGTTCGAACATGAAACCGTTGCCAATCATCAATGGGCGTTGCACGAACCTTCGAAATACAACCTTGTACCCAACATTTGACGCTTAACAAGTGTGGTGTTGATTTTTAAACATTGTAATCAATTTCTCGATCACGGACAACATCTTCAACCTCATTTCCAATTGTTCTTTAGTGTCGTAGCATTGGCCAACACTTACGCTTAACGACCCAATCTCGTACTTTGGTAATTGGCCATCATTGACGAAAATTTTTGAATTGATTCTAGTATTTTCGGTTTCTTCTTCGTCAATTATCTCCCCATAAGCAGCATAATTCTCGTCGCCTGAATTAGTGTCGTTTGAATCGTCGCAGTAGTTAAACCTCGTGTCCTCTTCATCTTCTCCACCATTAACTTCTTTTTCTCCAAATTCTAATTCTTCTAAAATTGGCAAGGTTTGGTCATTCACCTCAGATCCATCTTGAAATATGGTGTCAAGAATATTCCCCCTCACTTCAACACAAAGCCTCACCGTTTTGCTTTTCGATTGGCCCATAAAACTCTTCAATCCTCTGGTGTTTGTAATATAGATCGGAGGTTGATCCCGAGGTAGTGTTTCCAAAACAATCTTTGGTAACATGAAGCTTAAATCGATTTCATGAAATCGATTATCTAATCCAAAGTCTTCATACCCCATCGATAGGAGTTCTTCAAAACTCATACTCATATGAGTTGTCACCAATCGAGACCCACGAGTAGTCTTCACAACGAACAACCATCGGGGCATCCCTTCCATCCATTTACCACAAACAAGAATAATTTGAATTGATTCCATTTGGTAGAGATATGATTAAGGACAAATGAGAAGAGAATGGTATTTTCGAAGAGAAAGAAAAAACAATGATTGGTGTACATTTGACCAATGTTAGATATGAAAATATATTTCCAGACATAACATCATTCAATTATCTATGCGGCATATTTCTCGCAGAGTTGTTTAACACTTTGTAGATTTATACAAAACGAATTGTTTTATTAAAACATGGGAAAACACCGCGTTTCATCCTACACCTCGACTTCATCTTCATTAATCGATTTGGGGATCTCAAAACTAGGGTTCATCGTTCCGCCGCAAGCCAAGAACACGATGGGAAGGACTTTTAGTTACAGTCTAACCCAACCGAGGCGCCGTGTTTTGGCTTTTACTCCGGGAATGAGGAAGTTACTAGCCGAAATCACTTTCCGGATGATCCTAGCATCTATGGACATCTAAAGGCGTGTTATTGTGGCTCGGATGAAATCATTGAAGCTTCAACGACGAGGACAAACCCAAGAAGATTGTACTACACATGTCCTTCACGAGATGTAAGTTCCTTTTCAATACACTGATTGTATGTATTGTTACAACACAAAGCCTTTATTTGCCTCAAATTCACTACACATGTGCCTCAATTTTCATCTTTTTCACTATTCTTGTGCCTATTTTTGTGCCTCGATTTGCGTCATTGGAAAATGCCATAGAATTGTATGAGTCGTCATTCGTGACCTTGTAAATGACTAAAGTATACAGATTTGTGAAAAACTGTTGCAGATTTCTGATGTTCTTTCGCATATTTGTTTCACTGGTTTGTAGATTATATTAGTTGCTGATGTACATTACTTTTCAGGATGGATAGTGCCACAGTTGGAAGTGGTGGGACGAGGCTATGATGGAGTAGTTGATCGGGGTTAGGAGAGAGGTCTCCAATCAATCTGACCGTAACATGAGGAGGAACCTGCAAGACAAGATGGAAGAAGTGGTGAAGAATCTAAATTTAGACATGGACGACATGAAGAAGTTTTTCAAGATGCTTCCAATTTCTCTCATTACTCTTCTTGTCATTGCACTTGCCGTTTACATTTTCAAATAAAACTCTTCTTAATCTAAATTTTCGTTTATCGTTGTAATAACAATGTCAACTTTGATGGTTTATAGACAATATCTATCAAGTTTAATGGTTCGTCTAGAATATTAATGTTTCACATTCTTGCTTACCAAATTACACATTTCAATCATTAATCGACAATATTTATCCACTTCTTGTTTTAAGGGTTAAGTCCACGTCTTATATCCTTACAACATAAGTCACACTTTGCTAAGTAAGGATTACAAGTCAAGGGTTTTGTGGTTTAGGGTTTGGAGGTTTACGGTTTGGAGGTTTAGGGTTTGGAGGTTTACGGTTTGGAGGTTTAGGGTTTGGACGTTTAGGTTCATAGACTTATTTGGGGTTTGGAAGTTTAGGTTCATTTACGGTTTGGAGTTTTGGGGTTTGGGATTTGGGGTTTTATTAAAAAACCTAATGTCTTAATCAATTTACAAAATTTTCAAAAACAAATCGTCAAGGATTTTTTTTTCTAATGCCATATTTAAAACAAATCGCCTTACCACATATCTTATAAAATCTGCAACTCAATAAATCTGCAACTCAACAAATGTGCAATCAAGTGAAGGTCAAAATAGCTTCGCAAAAACGCATAACTCGGCGGCAAATTGCATAACTCGGCAATCAAAGGGGGTTACTTAAGCAATTACGTTAACTCACAACTCTGTGGATTTCCGTAACAACTCCGCAATTAAAATAACTATGCCATGTCTTCAAAATAACTTTGCATTCTGACCTTTACAACGTTGCAAAACTTAAACAACTTCGCGTCCACGTCAAATAAATCTGCCAAGAAAAATGAATTTTGAAAAAATCATTAACAAGTCGGCAACCATTAACTCTGCAAAAATAACAACTCCGCAAAACAAATCTGCAATCTCTATATAAAACTGCAAAAATTAAAACTCTACAAACAAAATGCTTCATAATGTAATTTGTAAGTGTAAAAGTGTGTTTAGAAGTAAAATTCTCTAACTTTTATAGTATAGATTTTTGAAATTGAACTTTTGAAATATTTATAAAATGTTTTATTCGATTGTGATCATAATAACTAATTTAGAAAAATAAATTGACAATTGTTATTAAATTTATAGTGTATCATTTTGGGTATAAACCTTATTAAACCGAAACTAAACTATATGAAAGTATAATATATATGATTTTATAATTGATCTCGGAAATAATCATAATTCTTGATGTATTGAAGATGTTAGTAAAGTGATGATCAAGTTAGTGTAATTTGTTTGTATACTAAATTAAAATGTAATAGTATATTATGTGCTTAATTTGATTTATATTATTGTGTTAGTATTAAATCTTTCATGAACCTTAAACTTACGATTCATATCAGGGGAATTACAAAACTACACTATCTAAATTGCATTTTACAAAACTATATCAGGGGGAAGTCACTTCAAAAACCGAATCAATTGCTTTTATGCCACTTGTCGGAAAATTTTAATCTCTTATGCCACCTCTAATTTTTAAATTTTCAAAACATTATTTTTTAATTCATATTGTATTGAAAAGACCAAAAAGCCCATACATAGTTTTTCAATTTAAACCTAATTTCTCTAAGTTGGAAAAAGAAACGTCGTCTCCTCTTTTTTTCTCCTTCTCCCTTATCTCTCATCAAGAAAACATTATTAATTTCTTATTCGATTAATCCTATGCAGATTCTTTCTCCTCCGCGTCATCCTCCATTTTCCTCTTCTTCATCCTCCATCGTCCTCTTTTTTCTTTTTGTAATTGAAGAAGAAGAACAAGAAAAAGAAGAAGCACATGAAAAATAATAAGAAGAAACATATAGAGAAGAAGAAGCCAAAAGGAGTTAGTGTTTATCTACTTAGATGAATTGTTTTTGGAGATTATGTATTTTTGGTACATTTGTTTTGGTGATTAAGTGTTTCTAGACATTTTAAACCAAGTTATCTGAACAACTGGTTGTAATTTGGCACAACTGAAAACAAGTTGTCGGAACAATTGATAGCAAATTGTCTAGAAAACTGAATACAATTCATAGCAGATTATTTGGACAACTAAGTACGACTAATAACAAATTGTATGGACAATTGAGTACAATTGATATAGCAAATAATCTAGACAATTCAGTATTATACTAATAGCAAATTGTGTGGATAACTTATAGCAAATTATATGGACAACTGAGTACGACTAATAGCAAACTATATGGACACCAAAGTACGACCAATAGCAAATTGTATGGAAAACTGAGTACGACTAATAGCAAATTGTATGGACACCTGATAGCAAATCATTTGGACAATCGAGGACAATTGATAGCAAGTTGTCCGGAAAACGAGGACAACAGATAAGACAATTGAATTGATTTTTATTTTAAAAAATAAAAATTTATTAATATATCATTAACGATATTTTCATAATATTACAAAACGGTGATAGAGAGATTGAAAAATGGCATAACATATTTTTTTCTCCAATAAGTGGCATATAATTTTCACGCTAACCTACCCATAAAACTCTTCCCCTTTAATATTATACCATAAACACTAATCAGTGAATTAAAATGATTTTTTTTAAATTTGGGTTTAATTATTGAAAGGTAAACTAACAATTTAAAATTTAAAAATTAAAATTTGACAATGATGTATATATAGACAAAATTGAATTAAATGTAGTTTTGTGAAAGAAGAAATAAAAAGTTGTAGTTTTGTGGATTTCTCTTTATATTACTTGTTTAATTATGTTTATCCGATTAATTAGATAAATTTAAATAATTAAAGATTCAATAAATGTGAATTGTATGGGCCTTTTTAGATTTTTTATTATTTGGGGTTTACTAATTTTACACACATTTTGGAATTAATTCATGTAATTAATTATTTGGGCAAAAGTTAGCGGTCCGTTAGAAGAACCACGGAATTCGAAAACGGTTAAGACAATTAGAATCGGTTTGAATTGAATGTTTTATTAATCGATGAAAGTTTACAAGATGAGAGGAATATGATATAAGATCTAGACTTAGAACAATCTAAAAGCTTATAATCGAATATTCTCTCTAAAAGCAAGTGCTTGTGTCGAAAAGTGAATGAATTCTAGGTCTTCTAGCTTCTCTTCTTTATATAGATGTCTTTAGGTTAATGAACTTCATTTTCCTTTTATGAATAAGAATTGACCTTTTTCATTTTAATTAGATATTTTTCTAGATTTTCTCCTTCATGAATATTTATGAGAATCTAGTAATATATCTTTTCCTTTTTACCTTATGTCGATTATTAACCCCAAATAAAGCCCAATATCAACTAAAGGAGGCCGGTTCTGATATCGTCGATGATTCTGGTTCAGTTGGTCCGATCTGCCGTCGGTTAAATCTTAACCGGGATGATTAAATTTATCCCAAACAGTTTGCCCCCAGCTTTGCTCTTCTTTGACCTCGGATAAGAAGGGGAAAGTAGTTTGTCGAGGATGAATTTAGAAGTTTCATGCTTGTCTTGATCAGTGATGAACTAGACTTCCACAAATTTCTACTTCTCGTTCAACCGCAATTCTGAACATGGCTTTTATCGCTTATTTGGGCTCTTTCTTCGTATTTGAGCCTCTTTTTATGCCCAAATCATACGGAACATCCTTTTTTGACCTAAAGTTTTTTCGCGACCCGTCTTCTTCTTCCCTTCTTCATTTTTCTCCACGACGACATCTCTCTCTTCGTCATTGAGGTTCTTCACCACTCAGTCCATTCTCATTCAGACAAAGCTCAATTTCACCTTCAATACCGATCAGATCTGCGAATCCTTCGGCATATCGTCAGGTGAGCTTCTTTGATTTCTCCCTTCTCCTTTCTTCTTTGCATGTCATCGTTTCATTGGGACCCTACTACTAGTATCGTGCCTTTCGGTCCTGAAGCCATGAAACTCTCCAACGATCCCTCTCTCGGGGAGCGTCTGAAATCGCGGCGATCCACTAGATCCGATCGTCGATGTCTTCGCAATGCGGTACAAATCAAAGATTCCGGTTCTTCGCAAGATCCGCCGGTTGATCCCAAGAAGAATCCCAAATCTTCTATCACTTCGAACTCGGTGGCTCAGATCTCCAGGACCTTTGGTCTTCCTCTCTCCTGCTTGAGGATTCCCAATGTGGCGGAGCGTCCAATGGATGCCGGTCCAGAAGAAATCGCGGTGTATGAAGCTCTGTTCAGTTATGGGTTCCGCGGAATCGTTCCTTCGTTAGTCGCCGAGGTGTCTCGCTATCTTGGTTTATCTCTGGGGCAACTTTCTCCAATGGTGTGGAGAATGTTGATGGCGCTTGAGGTGATGGACAATCTGAACTCCATCGAGGTATATGTGGCCTCTGTCTTGTACGCCTTTTACTTCAAGCCTTACGCGGATGATATCAACCATTATCACCTCCATCCTCGGCGTAACCTGGCGTTGGTAACTATCCTTGAGATTGGTGATCAAGGCAAATCGGAGAAGACTTGGCGTCGTCGTTTCTTGTTTTTATCGGTTGGACCTGATCCAAATTTCCCAACCGCGTGGTCTTATTCTGGTGGGTATCTTTATTTCCAATTCTCGTAAGCCCGCTGACTTTCTCTTATTGTCCTTTGTTGTTTGTTTGCAGACATTGGCCATTTGAACAAAGGTGACGACGCTGCCGGGAAGAAGACCATAGAGCAGCTGTTGGAGATCCCTTCTGAATGAAGATCCCTTGTATTCCTCTCCAGCCATCTTGCCTTAGAACGCAACGCTATCTGGGATAAGCTCTTACTCCATCTTTAAGTCCTTCTTTTAATGTTGATCTTTGAAGATGACCTTCTGTTTGTTAGATTGTTACATGTCTGAGAGTCAACGAGCATCTGCCCCTGATCCTTTTGAGCTTTTCCTTGCTGCTTCGGGGAAGTTAGCTGAGATGGGAGGCTCTGCTACTGCGTCTGAAAGTCAGCCAAAGGTCACTGAGGTTCCGAGGAGTGGAACAGTGGCCGCTGGCAAACGCAAGGCTGGATGCAGTCCATGTGATCCCGCGGAGAGTCTAAGGGTAAAGGTGTCTCCCACATCAGGTGGTGAGCTTGGTAGCTCCCAGTCTTCCTCTTGGGTAGAAAAGATGAAGAGTAAACTCCTAACATGGGATATGGAGGCCATTGCTGAAGGTAGTGCTGAATTGGCCGCCGATGAAGTCTGCCGCTCTTTTATCAAGGTAAAAATCCTTATTTATTTGAAGATTTTTCTTGGCATTGTTTGAACTTCTTTGGTTTTCGTCCGCAGGTGATGTTCTCCTTCTGCAGCGTGGAAACCAAACTTGTTGAGACCGTGGAGGAGTCTTCCAAGGATCATGAAGCCTTCGTCCTTATGAGAGAAAGGTACGAGGTTGAGAGGAAAAGAGGAATGGATCAGCTTGCCACCATTGATGCCAGAGACAAGGAGATAAAGGATCTCAAGGTCTCCACAGCCGGGTATGAACAAGCCAATGAGGAGCTTCTGAAAAGGGTTGCTGATCTGATAAAAGAGGATGAGCTCAAGGACGAGGAGGTGAAATCGCAGAAGAGGAAGAACGAGCTGCTTCAAGCTGAATACGAGTCCTTCCTTGGCGGGTCTACGGTTATAACTCGGTGGGAGACGATGAAGGAGTATCTGTCTGGGCAGCATCTGTCGTGGGACCTTGAGGGCCTTGATCGCCGTTATGCCCAAGTGGTAAAGGCTCAGGCACAATTCAAAGGTCTACCTGCCTCGGAGGTGGTTGAGTCGTTGATGGCACTTAACGATGCTACTCCGTCTTGATCCTCCTCTCCTTTAAAAAACTTTTAATTCTGTTGTGGTCCATCCATGAGATGGGCCATCTTAAGAACTTTTAAGTGGGCCGCTCAAATTTGCCCTTAGTGGGTTTTTTGCCCCCGAGGCTAAACTTGCTTTCCGGTTATCTCTTTGTTTTGTGCTTTCGATAAGTTAGATTGTATCTACCAAGCGCCAAATCTAATTAGATGCACCGAGTAAATGAGTAAAGCCTCGTTTAAGTTATCAGTCGTCGACCATCTCAATGTGGATGGACCCGACAGTATCGGTCATCTCTTTGAGTGGGACTTGATAAGGTCGATTATTTTTAGTGAGTCGACTATTTCTCATGGAGATTATAGTCGCTGGCTGTTTCAATGCGTATGGGACCGCGGGGGTCGACCATTTCTCGGACGAGATCTCGGAGATTCGATCGTCCTTAATAGTGAGCAAGTTAAAGATCCCGACAATGTATTAACCGCACAGTGCCTGGATGGGACCGATGGGGGCGACTTTTTCCGGGTGAGTCAGTTAAGTTTTGTCGAGCCTTTATTCTGTACATTGTCGATGGCGATGGGGCCACTGGGGTTGCCATCGCCTGGATGGGATCGCGGGGATCGGCCATCTCAATTGGGTTTCGGTGAGGTTTCGTCACTCATGTACACCCAATAGAGCGACTAATGTGCGTTGCTGATTTTATACTTCTAGGAAGGTCATTAACACACGATTAGCCTCCACCTTGTTGACTGAGCGGTTTGAGCAACGTTGTCCGTAGTCTAAATAGTAATGTGTCGTCGCCTCTGTACACTTGGCTGTTAGGTTATATGCCCGCAGACAATAACTCCAACTTTATGCCTGGTCTTAATGAGGTTTGGCAACCTGTATAGGACCCTTCCAGCGTTCGAATTTAAACTGACACGAGCTGTCGAGTTGTTTTCGGCTAGGATAGAGCCTGAGGTTTGATAAATTTCGAGCAAATTTATCTACCGTAGTGGGTTAGGGCAAGAGTTTCGGAAACTCTGATTTGCTTATGTGAACTTTTATTTTTCGAGTTCGAAAGGATAAATGTCCCTTGCGCCCCGAAAATCTTGAGGAGAGTTTTGCCATTGGAGTTTTTCTTGCTTGCAAAGTTCTCGTTGAGATTTTCAGGTAGTTAATAAAAGCCATTTATTATTGTGCCTATTCGGGATAAGGCTTTTGGCCTATTCGGGACAGTGCTTTTGGCGTATTCGGGACAGGGCTTTTTGGCCTATTCGGGATAGGGCTTTTGGCCTATTCGGGATAGGGCTTTTGGCCTATTCGGGATAGGGCTTTTCGGCCTATTCGGGATAGGGCTTTTGGCCTATTCGGGATAGGGGTTTTGGCCTATTCGGGAAAGGGCTTTTGGCCTATTCGGGATAGGGGTTTTGGCCTATTCGGGAAAGGGCTTTTGGCCTATTCGGGATAGGGCTTTTATTTCTTTAAATTATGAAAGCATAAAATTCTAAATAGTTTAAGTATGCATGACCTTCTGCGGGCATGGCCCGTTAGTCAGAAGAAGTATCTCTTGAGGTGCAAAGCGTTCCAACTGTTGGTGAGTCTTTTTCCGTCTTTGTCTTGGAGTGCGTAGGCTCCAGCTCCGCAAACTTTGACGATTTGGTAAGGGCTTTCCCAGTTTGGTCCTAGCTTTTTGGTTTCTTTCTCCATCGTGTTTTGGAATACTCGCCTTAAGACCCACTGACCCACTTTGAAGGTTCTCGTCCTCACCTTCTTTTCGTATGACCTGGCCACATCTTGTTGATAGCACCAATTTCTTATTTGCGCGGCTTCTCTTTTCTCATCGAGAAAATCGAGGTCGAGCGCTATTGCTTCGTTGTTATTTTACTCATCGGGGTTTTCACTGCGGCTGGACTGCACACTTATCTCGACGGGTATCACCGCGTCCATCCCATAGACGAGTGAGAAAGGTGTTTCGCCGGTGGAGACCTTCGAGGTTGTTCTGTAGGCCCATAAGACTCCGGAGAGTTCCTAGGCCCACTTTCCTTTAGCACTCTCTAATCTTTTCTTGAGAAGCTTGACTATGGTTTTGTTCGAGGCTTCCGCCTGACCATTCGATTGCGGATGTCTGGGTGTTGCGAAACTTAACTTGATTTTCCAATCTTCACAAAAGCTATTGAAGTTATTGCTCGTGAACTGTGGTCCATTGTCGATCACTATCTCGTGAGGAATGTCAAACTTGCAGATTATATTTCTCCATACGAAACTACAGATCTCCTTGTCAGTTATCTGGCTGAGCGCTTCTGCTTCTATCCACTTAGAGAAATAGTCAGTCATTACCAATAGGAAGACTTTTTGACCTCGTGCCTTTGGGAGTTTACCGACTATGTCCATGCCCCACTTCATGAATGGCCAGGGGGCACTGATAGTTTTAAGGTTCTCTGGTGGAAGTTTGGATACTGTGGCGAACCTTTGGCCCTTGTCGCATCTTTTGACAAACATGGTCGCGTCATGGTTCATCGACTTCCAATAATATTCGGCTCGCATGGTTCGGAGGACTAGGCTTCTGGCCCCTGAATGATTTCTGCATTCTACGGAGTGCAGTTCTAGCAGGACTTGTTGGGCCTCGGTGATGCTGATGCACTTGAGGTACGGACCAGAATACGATCGACGATATAACGCTCCATTAATAAGGCTGAAACGAGCTGCTTGTCGTTTGATCTTTCGGCAATCCGCTCTTTCCAACTGTAGCGTCACGTCTCTCAGATATTCCACTAATGGGGTCATCCAGCATCTGGCTCCACTTATCTCGCTGACTGGGTACGCGTCGAGGTCTTTTTGCGTTGCTGGCCACTGTAATATCAGCAATGGCACATCCATCGGCGAGTCGGTTTTGAAAGATGAACCAAGGTTGGCGAGAGCATCTGCTTGCCCATACTCTTCTCTGGGGATTTGGGTGATTTTGCAACTGTTGAACCTCTTTTCAAGCTGCTTAACTATTGCTAAGTACATGATCATGCTCGAGTCCTTGGCTTGATAGTCACCCTCGGTTTGTCTAACGACCAACTGTGAGTCGCTATAGATTTCTATATCTTGATTCCTAAGTCGCATGCCAGAGACAGACCCACGATTAGCGCTTCGTACCCCGTTGCGTTGTTTGTTGCTCGGAAGCTGCATCGAATTGCCCTCGAGATGGTATTTCCGATCGGGGAAGTCGATGTGAGCCCCAGGCCGTATCCCCGTACATTGTTGGAACCATCCACATAAAGTTTCCATGTTCCCGTCATCGCCTGGTTTTCTATTGCATTTACCTCCTTATGAACCTCCGAGAGCATCTTTGGTGTAAACTCAACCACGAAGTCGGCGAGGACTTGTGACTTGATGGCGGAGGTTGGTCGATAAATCACGTTATATTCGCCAAGTTCTATAGCGTATTTTGCCAACCTTCACGAGATATCTTGTTTGTGGAGCACACTTTTGATGTCACCATGATAATCGAATGTGACTGGAAGTATGGCCGTAACTTCCTCGCCGCCACAACCAAGGCAAGAGCCAATTTCTCGAGATGAGAATATCGGGTCTCGGCTTCTAGCAAAGATTTGCTAACATAGTAAACATGATGTTGCCTTCCATCCTCTTCTCGCACTAGTACCCCACATACTGCGTGTTCCGACACGGCTAGGTATAGGAGTAACGTCTCGTTGATCTTCGGTTTCGACAAAAGCGGTGGAGAGGTCAAATAGTCCTTAAGTTGCTTAAGGGCTTCGTCACATCCTTCGTTCCATGTGAATCCCTTCAGCTTCTTGAGAGCCTCGAAGAACAGATGAGATATGTCGGATAGTCTAGAGATGAATCGGCTAAGGGTTGTCGTTCTTCCTGTGAGTCTTTGGACTTCCTTTATGTTTGAGGGTGGCAGGATTGTCTGGATGGCTCGGATCTGATCGCGGTTTTCTTCAATGCCCCGATGTGTGACAATATATCCCAGTAATTTCCCCGAGCTTACGACGAATGAGAACTTAGTTGGATTAAGCTTCAAGTTGTACTTCCTTAGCGTGTCGAACGCTTGGCGAAAATGAATGATGTGATTGTCAGCGAATAATGATTTTACGAGCATATCGTCAATGTACACCTCCATGGTGTGGCCGATCTGGTCGGCGAACATCGCATTCACCAACCTTTGATAGGTTGAACCAGCGTTCTTCAATCCAAAGGGCATTATTTTGTGGCAATATATGCCCCTGGAAGTCATGAAGACCGTCTTCTCCTGGTCTTGGGGATGCATCAAGATCTGGTTGTACCCGTTGAAGGCGTCCATGAAGCTTAGTAGTTCGTGTCCGGATGGTGCATCCACGAGCTTGTCAATATGGGGGCAACGGGAAAGGATCCTTTGGGCACGCCTTGTTTAGGTCAGTGAAGTCTATGCAGACTCTCCACTTACCATTTTTCTTTCGAACAACTACCACATTGGCCAGCTAGTCGGGGTACTTTACCTCGCGGATGAATCCAACTCTGAGTAAGTTGTTCACTTCGTCATTAACGATGAAATCTCGATCTGGTGCAAACTTCCTCCTTTTCTGCCTGATCGGTTGATGATCGGGGTCGACCTGTAGGCGGTGGGTGATGATTTCGGGATCGATACCCGGCATATCCGCATGCGACCAGGCGAAACAATCAGCATTCGATCTTAGAAAATCGATGAGCTTCTGACGTACGTCCTTGGGTAGTTTGGACCCAATATTCACTTTTCGTTCCGTATTGGCTTCGTCCAGTGGGATCTCATCTCTCTGCTTTACATTGGGCTCTTCTGTAGAGTTCGTTGCCCCTTTCGTCGTCGACTGACCTTCTATCGGCATGGTCGGCCCCGTTTTTCCTCTGAGCGTGGTTTGATAGCAGGAGCGCGAGTTCTCTTGGTCACCTTTTATCTTCCTTACACCCCAGGGCGTCATAAACTTTTTCATCTGATGGAATGTAGATGGCCCGGCTTTCATGTCATGGATCCAAGGTCTTCCTACTATGGCATTGTAGGCCGACGTGCAATCTAGAATGAGGAACTTGGTTTTTCTGTTGATTCCCTCGGTGTAGATGGGTAGAATTATCTCGCCTATAGTCTGTTTTACTTCTCCACTGAACCCTACCAGAGTGGCTGCTTTGGAGATAATCTTCGACTCGTCGAGGTCCATCTCTCTGTATGCGGCTAGGAACAGAATGTTCGCTGAGCTTCCGTTGTCGACTAGAATCCTATTTATGAGGCAGTTTGCCACTGACAAAGTAATGACGAGGGCATCGTGATGAGGAGTCATCATCTCTTCACCTTCCTCGGCGGTGAAGGTTATCGTGCATACCGATTGATCGGTGGCGGTTTCCATCTTGGCCCTCTGAAAGTTTCTCGCAACCCTCATATTCCTTTTGGCCGCCGAATGTGATATCCCACTGACCTCTGAGCCTCCAGATATAACATTAACCACTTGATCCTGTCTTGGTGGGGATTCGGGTTTCTCGTCCGCCCTTACTTGCCCGCGTTCTGGGAGCTTGCGATTTCTTGGACGATTTTCTAGAGGTCATCGGCTCTTCTTTCTATGCAGCGGCTGCTTGCGAATTGATCTATGAACCTGTCGGCCAAGCCGGCAAAGGAATCTATCTCGACATTGGGAAGGTTTACGAGCCATTGGAGCGCTGGTCCCGTTAGACTTGAGCCGAAACCTTTACACATGATGGCTTCCCTTGACTCGGGGGGAATTGTCAAGGTGAGCATCCGCTGTTTGTACAAGGCCACGTGATTGTCGGGATCAGCAGAGCCGTCGTACATCTTCATTGATGGAGAGGCGAACTTTCTGGGTATCTCCACCAGGGCTATTTCATCCGTGAAGGGTGAATCAGTGTAGGAGTAGCGGTCGGAACGTCTTATGGGTGGAGCTACTCCTGGCATCCGCTCGATCATCGATTCGAAAGCGTTGAGCCTTTTCTCGATGATGGAATCGATGTAGGCATGATCCCTCTCGAAACCGGAGCCGTTACGGTCCAGACCGTCGGTGTGCTGATCGCCGGAGAAAACAGGTCTTCCCTCCGTCGTCGGATAATCTATCCCTGATACGAATAATCTCACCGGCCAGATGGGGGTGATAGGATCTCGTTGGGAGGCAGATCTCTGACCGAGGGAGGTGAGATTAGTGCTTTGCCCCCGAAGCCGGAGATTATCCTCTTCCAGCTGAGCAAGCATTTCGTTGCTTTGCCGGAGTTGCTCGTTGACGGCATCCACCCGTCGCTGAGCGTGTTCGTCGAGAACGGTGTAGTAGGTCTCTCCGTTATCGCTCATCATAGCGCTATACTTCTGCCCCTCTCTTTAGCGCCAAACTGTTTGAGCAAAAGTTAGCGGTCCGTTAGAAGAACCACGGAATTTGATAACGGTTAAGACAATTAGAATCGGTTTGAATTGGATGTTTTATTAATCGATGAAAGTTTACAAGATGAGAGGAATATGATATAGGATCTAGACTTAGAACAATCTAAAAGCTTATAATCGAATATTCTCTCTAAAAGCAAGTGCTTGTGTCGAAAAGTGAATGAATTCTAGTCTTTTAGCTTCTTCTCTTTATATAGTTGTCTTTTGGTTAATGAACTTCATTTTCCTTTTATGAATAGGAATTGACATTTTTCTTTTTATTTAGATATTTTCCTACATTCTCTCTTTCATGAATATTTATGAGAATCTAGTAATATATGTTTTCCTTTTTACCTTATGTCGATTATTAAGCCCAAATAAAGCTCAATATCAACTAAAGGAGGTCGGTTCTAATATCGTCTCTGATTCTAGTTCAGTTGGTCCGATCTGCCGTCGGTTCTGGTCCGATCTGCCGTCGGTTAAATCTTAACCTGGATGATTAAATTTATCCCCAACATAAACTAATTAGATTCACAATTTAAAAATATTTTCTGTTATATTGATGATTTAAATCATGTACGAATTTGCAATGAAATCGTAATGCGTAGAAATATATGTATTGTTAAATTATAAAGAATCATAAAGTTTTTTAAAAACAACATAAACATAATAGGGCAATTACAAAACTACATCTTTCAAAATTTCACAAAACTACATCCATTCAAAGTCGTTTAACAAAATTATACCTAAAACATAAAAAGTTAAATCCAAATAAATTTTACCCACAAAACTGTACACCATTTATCCCTAAACTCTAAACACTAATTAGTAAACCCTAATAAAACTTTTAATTTTGGTAAACTTTTAAAAGATGAATTGACCTTTTAAATTTGAAAAAGAAATAGCTATAGAGATACTTTGAATTACGTATAGTTTTGTGAATGAACGCGCAAAATTGAAATTGTTTTGTTTTTTAGAAACTTATTAATATATTATATATAATATAAATCAATGAGAAATAAAAGAGATAATGTTAATCTAATTTCATATTGATTAAATTACAAATTATTATATCATAATATAAATTTTGAAAACATTATTTGCAAAGTCAATTTTTTAAGAAAGCCTATGTGTCCTTCCCACATTCAAATTTGGAAAAAGAAATGTGACATGTCAATATTTTAATGTGACATGACATTTGAAAATTTCATTTAGGAAATTATATGAAATTTGTTATTTAAATAATTTTTGAAAACTTAAAGCACATTATCTATTATATGATAATATAAATCATTGACCTTTTTATAATTATCTATTGTAAGATAATATAAATCAGTAAAAATAAAAAAGATAATCTTAACAAAATTTTGTAAATATTAAAATAATTATAAGTTATAAATTTTCTTAATTCATTCTCTTTGTGACTCATAGTCCAAATTATTTCATATTTGTTATTTTATTATATAAAGTTTGGTTTCAAAACCTAGTAACTCATATGATCGTATCATGTGTCAAGTTTATTGTTAAGTTTTTGACACATATAAATTTTTTTCAATCAATCATGTTTAAATATATATATATAGATAAATATGTAAATTTTAATCTTCAAACAAAAACATTAAGATAAATGCAAAAAATTACAATTTTAAAATAAAAAACTACAAAAATAAATAAATAGGAAAACAATAACATGAAATTAATTATATTACTCAATATTTATTTTAGAAAACATTACTAATTTTAAATTTATAATAAGATTATAAAGGAATTACGATCCTAAAAGCAAAAGAAAAATACTTATTATAATTTAATCATAAGCCTAATGTTATTAAAAATTGATTTTATGAAAATAGCTGGATATATATTTAGTTTTATTATTCGATATTTATCATCAAAAGAAAATATTATATCAATTTTAAAATTATCAAAAGTTTAATAATATTTCAATCATAAAAGGGAAAGAAAGTTACATAATAACTTATATAAAAAAATCGAGATTGCTCACAAATTTCATAACAGTAACAAAGTTACACTTATAATTATAAAATCTCCAATCAAAATTTCATATAAAATTAAAGAGAGATAAATAATTACCACCATATTTAGAAGGTACATTCATGAATTCTTACATGTAATATTCCTATATTATAAAAACATTTATTTATAATATAGAAATTGTTTATCATATATATGTAACTATATATATCAGAAATATAGGTAAGTTTGATATTCGTAAGTGAAACTATATCCATTATTAGAGAGGGTTACTCTAATCCATGGGATAAAGACCATACAATAAAATTTTAGTTTTAAAATATTATTTCGATTATTTTTTTAATTTTATATTTTGATATTTACGTTTTAGAAATATTGTATTACAATCTCGCGTATACACGAGTCCTTATCTAGTATACGATAAGTTATAAATTCCTTTAATTCTCTCTCCCTTTGATACATAAGTCTAATTAATTCCTATTTATATATGATTATCATACAAGATGGTTAAAAAAAAATTAATTCTCTCTTTACGACACATAAGCCAAATTACTTTGTGTGTATTATATATGATGATTATTAGGGAGAATCACAAAACTACACCATTTGAATTACATTTCACAAAACTACATCATTTCAAAATTACTTCACAAAACTACATCTAAACACTCAAAATTAAATCTAAATAAACCCTACCCACACAATCCTACCCCCTTAATACTATACCCTAAACACTAATTAGCGAACCCAAATGAAAAGATTTTAATTTTGGTAATTTTTAAAAGAGTAAATCATGCTATTAAAATTTTGAAAGGGTGTAAATTTGAATTAGGAGTAGTTTTGTGAAGGGAGGGTTGAAAGGGTGTAGTTTTGTGAATTTCTCTGATTATTATTATATATGATAAGTTATAAGTATTCTTAAATGTCTCTCATTGTGACACATAATCCAAATTACTTCCTATTTTTTTTGTCAACCCCAAATTTGAGTGTTTAGGTGTAGTTTTGAAAGTGACTTAAATGTTGTGAAGTTTTGTGAAATGCAATTCAAAATGTGTTGTTTTATAATTGTCCCTTTATTATACACTAGGTGGTTTGATCCGCGCGCATATTATTTAAATACAAAATTTGTTTTGTTTTTATAGGTTTTCGCTTTTGTTCAACAATTATAGTTATGCTTGGAAATTTTCGTAAAAATAATGCAATAAAATGAAATCTAATTAGAAATATATATATGTGTGCTACAAAAACATATGTTTGTTACATATGTCTCTCTTCTACTAAATAATATATTTGGTTCTTAAAAAGACGTGAAAATATATGTTCACAAACTAATTTGGTTAATATAAAACAAAACATATTCAACATAAAACAATTTATAAGAATTAAAGAAAAACTTATTAATGATGATGTTGGTAACAAGAATTAAAGAGAATCTTATTAATGAAGATGTTGACAATAAGAATTACATAAAAACTTATTAATAATAGTTTTGGATTCCAAAAAGTATAAAAATGTATGAAGTGGTATAAAAAGTTTGAGATTTACATTTTTATGACAATAAATCGATATTTATCTAACATTTCAAAAGAAGTTCAACCTATAATATTGACATCGTATAAATTTTTAGAAAATATAATTAAATTTCGAAATATTAAATTATGAAATAATATATGATGATATGAACCTTTAAAAAATAAAATTAATAATGATAAACAAGTTACAAAAATTCTACATTAATAAAAATATCTTTAAATTTAGGAAATATAATTGAAATTTTGAACTATTGAATTAATAAGTAATATAAGATGATATAAACCATTAAAAATAAGGGATAATCATAAAAAATGTACAAAATACTAAATTAATATAAAAAATACTTAAATTATGGAAATATTATTCAAATTTAGGAATATTAAGTTAATAAATAAACCGTTAAAAATAATATATGTTGATATAAACCGTTAAAAATAAGAGATAATCATGAAAAAATTACAAAAGTACTACATACTAAAAAATCAAAATAATTTTTTAATTTTTATTTTCCGACATATAAGCCACATTACTTCCTTTTTATTATTTATGAACGATGAATGATAAGATTTTATGGGTTAATTACTATAAATATTTTGGAAAGTGTGTTTATTACTCCTATAATCTCCATCTTTTTTAATTACTGTAATATTTTATCCGACCGATTATACATTTTTGAAAAACTTTGTGAGATAACCATTTCTTCTAAATTAATAAAATATATGATGGTGAATTTTTTTAGTCTATAATATTAACCGTCTATCTCTATTAGTTATTGGTTTATGGTTAAATATTTTGGGTTGAGGCTTTAGTATTTAGGGTTTAGATAGAGTTTAGTATTTAGGGTTTAGTAATTAAAGTTTAGAGATTAGTATGTAGGGTTTATTAATACACTTATACAATAAAAATAATTTTTATAGTATTACAGTAAAGAAAATTCTACCTTGCGTAACGCCGATTAGTTGCGTTATAAGCCGATCAACTACTAGTTAAAAGTTTTTACTTATTTTTACTAAACTACATTCTTTTGATTTTATCTATAATTATATATATATATATATATATATGGGAGAATTATAAAACTACACCATTTGAATCACAAAACTACATCATTTCAAAATAACTTCACAAAACTTCACCTAAACACTAAAAATTAAATCCAAATTAAAACCCTACCCACACAATCCTACCCCCGTAATACTATACCCTAAACACTAATTAGCGAACCCAAATTTTTTAATTTTGGTAATTTTTTAAATAGTAAATCAAGCTTTTAAAATTTTGAAAAGATGTAAATATGTGAAAATATTGAATTATGTGTAGTTTTGTGAAGGAATGGTTGAAAGTGTGTAGTTTTGTGAATTCCTCTTACTTATATAATCTCCATCTTTTTTAATTACTGTAATATTTTATCCGACCGATTATATATTTTTGAAGAAATATGTGAGATAACCATTTCTTCTAAATTAATAAAATATATGATGGTGAATTTTTTTAGTCTATAATATTAATCGTCTATCTCTATTAGTTATTGGTTAAATATTTTGGGTTGAGGGTTTAATATTTAATTCAAGTTTAAAGAGGCAAAAACGATCGTACATGCTTGTTTTACCGGTCATCTCTAGTCGATACACAAGAAAAGAAGCCCGAGGACCCGTACCGGCTTGTTTTACCGATCATTTGTGGTCGATACACAAGAAAAAAAGCCCGAGGATTCGTACCGATTTGTTCTACTGGTCACGAGCGATCGATACAGAAGAAAAGAATCCTGAAGATCAGTACCGGTTTGTTACAACGGTCACCTTTGGTCGATACAAAGAAGAAGAAGCGCATTGGTTACGTTGTACTGGTTACGTTGTACGGGTCATATGGTCGATATCGGTTTTATTGTACCGGCCACACTTGACCGGTACATGCTGCGAGAAATAAAAAGGAAAACCATTTTTCAAGCTAAAAAGGAAAAGAGAAGTCCTAAACTGGGGGACGTTTTTCAGAGTTGATTTTGATATTTAGGGCTTTGATATGTTATCTTGAGAGCCACCTTTTATTTTATCTAAGAACAATACACAAGCTTTTCAGAGATTGGATCCCAGAGAATTCTTGTAACCTTCGGTTTTCAATAACACAGTTTTTTTCTATCCCCTATCTCTTTAAATTGTTTATGCTTAATTTAATTATGATTGTTTTGATTTTCGTTATGATTAGTGAATAGTTCCCCTTAGGCAATTAGGTTGGGGAAAAAAGGGTGAATCAATATTAGGGTTGATAATCGTCTAGATCTTAAACTTTATAAAACTTTAATCTAGTGTAATGCTCTTAATGCTTTAGTTGAATTGATCATTCAACTGATAGAACCCAGGAAGCTTCACCTTCAAGAGAAGTGTGAAGATTCCCGAAAAATTACCCTAAAACTAAACTTAGCTTAACCGATGAATCTGTGTTAATAAGTTTAGTGGCTAAATTGAATTGAACTTAACGTTTTCTAAAATTCAAATTATCCAAGGTATTGTTTTAATTTAACTATTAGGAAAATGATCATTATCACGGGAGTGGATTGATCTAATCAAACGTTTTCAAAACCTTAAAGTTAATTTTTCTAAAAGACATCAAAAACCTGAAAGTTGATCATCCGTTTAAAGTACCCCAACCTAGTTGTTTAACCTTTAATTGAATCTTAACTCTTGTTTAATTTTGTTTTTCGTTTTCTCGTTAGTCTTTTATTAATCACAAAACAAAACCAATCCCTTTAATTTGCTTTGACTAAGTGTAGTTTCTCATAGGTTCTAGTATTTTAATTGCTCCTGATTCGGATTGACATCTTATATACTACATAAGATATTCGAAAGAACGAGTGTAAAATCTCGTTTATCAAATTGGCTCTGTTGCCGATTCGGGAACTCAATTAATTATCAGAACTTTGAAATCACTTGGGACTAAGTTTTAGTTTCTTGTTACTAATCTCTTCTTTTCTTTTGTGGTTTTCGTTTTCTCATGTGTATGCAAAGAAGAAGTCATGAACAAAAAAAAAACTTGCTATTCTTTGACGACATCAAAGCACACGAACGAGCCATCTCAAGAGAAAGAAGACACGAACAACACTCAGACTCGTCTCAAGAATCAGAAGCATCAGATTCAGAGATGGGTGACGATTTAACCAACGCGACACGTACGATTAGAACCAACGATGTGCCTTCTAACATCTCCAATCGTAGTGGAATCACGCCACCAGCTATTGCCAACAACAATTTTGAAGTTAAGTCTAGTCTCATCAACATGGTGTCGATCAACAAGTTATATGGCTTGCCTAGTGAAGATCCGATAGACCATCTTCATCAATTCGACATGTTGTGTGACAAGGTGAAGATTAATGGAGTCAATGAGGAAATGATCAAGTTGCGATTGTTCCCTTTCTCACTTGGGGGACAAAGCGCACCAATGACAAAAGAACCCTGTCAAAGACTCCATTCAGACATGGGAATCTTGCAAGAAGGCTTTCCTAACCAAGTTCTTCTCAGTGGTTTGGACCTCGAAGCTAAGGAACGGGATCTCAGGTTTTTCTCAAAACGACCACGAAACGTTTAGCGAAGCTTGGGAACAGTTCAAAGGTTACACAGTGAGATCTCCACACCACAGGTTCTCGGGAGAAAGTTTGCTTAGTACATTCTACCGAGGCCTCAAGCCAAAGTTCTGAATGCTTCTCGATTCAGTTAGCCAAGGTAATTTCCTTGGGAAGACGGTAGCGGAGGGACTACTTTTGGTAGAAAACTATGTGGTGAGTGATAGCAACTACGGTGAAGAGTATGATCGCACAAATCGCAGCTCCGAGAATGATGACCAATTTAGGAGAGAGATTAAAGCGGTGAATGAGAAGCTTGATAAGCTAATCATATCTCAACAAGTGGGAATTAACTTCGTAGGAAGTGGAGAAGAACAAGTGACCCCACTCGACGGAAATCAAGAGGAGATGAACTACGTGGGTAATCAAAACGGTTGGCGTTACAACAACTACTCTCAAAACCCAAACCTTTCCTACCGATTCACCAATGTAGCAAATCATCAAGATCAAGTCTATCCTCAAGCAAAACAAGGAGGTTACCAAGGTAAACCTCAATAAAACCAAGGAGGATATGCACCGCGACCACCACTTAATCGACCACCGGGTTACAACCATCATCTCGTTTCTCAAGGAGTAGTTTCTTTACCAGGTCTCCAAGGTGATCAAACTACTCAACTCTTGAAACAAATCATCGACGGTCAAAACCGTAGTCTCATGGAGTTCAATACTTTTAAGAAGGAGATTCACGCAAAGGTGGACAACTCGTACAATGATCTTAATGCCAAGTTTGAATGCGTGAACTCTCACTTGAAAACTTTAGACAACCAAGTAGGTCAAATTACCTCATCTTCTAAGCCACCGATGGGCCAACTTCCGGGAAAAGCCGAAGCAAACTCTAAAGAGTATGTCAACGCTCTGCAACTTTGTAGTGGTCGACAATTACCTTCCGGTGATCACATTGAGGACAATGCGAAACAAGGTGGGGGATAAACTACTCGATAAAGGACGAGGATACGATTGTCAACGAAGAAGCTCCCGAAGTAGTGGTAGAGAAGAAGAAAATAAATGATGGGGAAGAGAAGAAAGGAAAGAGCTCGGTTGAGTAGAAGACCAACAAACCGAAGAAACCGGTGTATGTGACATCTCCTTACATACCCAAGCTACCCTTTTTGGGTCGAGCTAAGAAGCAACTCTTGGAGAAGTACAAAGCTCAATTCGAGAAACAAATGAAGGAAGTTCAAATTTCCATGCCTCTCATTGATGCTTTCAAGCTTGTTCCTCACTATAGCAAGTTCCTAAAAGACGCCATCAAGAAAAATTTTCAAGAATTTGATGACACGGTGGTTCTTTCACATGAGTGTAGCGCGATCATCCAAAGAAACTCCCTTAAGAAGCTAAGCGATCCGGGGAGCTTTACTATACCTTGTGCCATCAGTCCTTTAATTTTTGAAGGATGTTTGTGTGATTTGGGAGCTAGTGCTAGTCTAATGTCATTTTCTATTTCTCAAAGACTTGGTTTCTCCTCTTTCAAGCCAACTAGAATCTCTTTGGTACTAGCCGACAGATCGCGGGAGTGTTGGAGGACATCCCAATGAAGTTTGGAAACGCGTTCATTCCCACAGACTTCATTGTATTGGCGATGGATGAAGAACCTAAGGATCCACTCATCCTAGGTAGACCCTTTTAAGCCACCGTTGGAGCCATTATTGACGTGAAGAAGGGAAGATCGATTTGAATCTTGGAGAGGATATAGTTCGAAGGTACGACATCAACGATGCGATCAAGAAGCCGACTATCGATGGTAAAATATTTTACATCAAATTGATGGATGAGCTTGCCGATGATTTCTTGGAGGAATTAGCCGTGGAAGATGAGCTTCAACTTGCCTTGACAACACAAGAAGAAGGATACAAAACCGCTAGAGACGACGTGATGACGATGCAAAAGAGACTCGACTCCCATGCCTTAGCCAGAGATGATATCGAGATGGATGAGCTACCCGAGGCGGTTTGTTGTGAAGAAAAGGCGATAAAGACGGAGAGCAACCTTAGCAATGGTAAGACTAGCGACGATGATGACGATTGGAGCGAGCTCGAAGCACCAAAGGTAGAACTTAAACCTTTTTCTAAAGGTCGAAGGTACGTTTTCTTGGGCCTAACTCCACTAATCCGATAATTATCAACGCCTCTCTTAGTAATGAAGAAGTAATCACGCTTCAACTTGCCTTGACAACACGAGAAGAAGGAGGCAGAACCGCAAGAGACAACGTTATGGCAATGCAAAAGAGAATCGACTCTCACCCCATTGACAAGGAGGCCGATTTTCTTGACCTACCCGAGGCGGTACTATGCGAAGCAAAGGCGATAATGACGGGAAGCAACACTAGCAATGGTAATCCTAGCGACGATGATGACGATTAAAGCGAGCTCAAAGCACCAAAGGTAGAGCTCAAACATTCTTCCTAAGGGGCTAAGGTACGTTTTCTTGGGGCCTAACTCCACTTATCCGATAATCATCAATGCCTCGCTTAGTGATGAAGAAGTTAAAACCTTAACTCATGAGATAAAAAAATTTAGAAAGGCCATAGGTTATTCTCTAGATGATATCAAAGGGATATCACCCTCATTGTGTATGCATCATATACATCTAGAGAACGAATCTATGTCCTCAATAGAACACCAACGTAGGCTGAACCCGAACTTGAATGAAGTGGTTAAGAAAGAGATAATCAAGCCATTGGACGCCGGAATCATCTTTTCGATATCCGATAGCAATTGGATCTCTCTCGTTCATGTAGTGCCGAAAAAGGGTGGAATTACCGTAGTAAAAACCGACCAAAACAAATTAATTTCAACAAGAACAATCACGGGTCATAGAGTTTGCATCGATTACCGAAAGTTAAACGCTGCGACTTTAAAATACCATTTCCCTTTACCCTTCATTGACCAAATGCTCGAACGATTAACAAACCACCCATACTATTGCTTCCTTGATAGGTATTCCGGATTTTTCAAAATACTCATCCACCCCCCAAGACCAAGAGAAAACAACATTTACTTGCCCATATGGAACACTCGCATATCTAAAAATGCCTTTTGGGTTGTGTAGCGCACCCACGATATTCCAACGGTCCAATTGGGATGAGCCTTATCTATACACCTTGAGCAAAGACGGCTTATACCGAAGATGTGTAGCAGATGAAGAGATAAATGGCATGCTCATGCATTGTCACAGTTCGGCATACGGAGGACACTTCGAGAGTTTCAAGACGGTTGCTAAGGTTTTACAAGATGGATTTTGGTGGCCTACGATGTTTAAGGATGCTCACGAGTTCGTTCAAAGGTGTGATCCTTTTCAAAGAAAAGGGAACATAAGCAAGCGAAATGAGATGCCACAAAACACGATAATGGAAGTTGAGATCTTCGACATGTGGGGAATTGACTTCATGGTCATTTCCCATCTTCATACGTAAAGAAGTACATTCTTGTGGCGGTTGAATATTTCTATAAGTGGGTTGAAGTTGTAGCATGTGTGACGAATGACGCAAAGGTGGTTATTAGTCTTTTAAAAACAATCATCTTTCTGAGGTTTGGAGTTCCTAAGGTTGTGATAAGTGAAGGTGGATCCCATTTCATCAACAAGGTCTTCGAGAATCTTCTCAAGAAGTACGGTGTCAAACATAAGGTTGCAACGCCTTATCACCCACATACAAGTGCCCAAGTAGAAGTTTCGAACTGAAAAATCAAGGCCATTCTCGAGAAAACAGTTGGTGTGACGCGAAAAGATTGGTCCATCAAACTTGATGACGATTTTTGGGCGTATCGAACCGCATACAAGATACCTTTGGGGACAACGCCTTTCAACTTGTTTTACGGGAAAGCATGTCAATTACCGTTAGAGATTGAGTACAATGCAAGTTGGACAATCAAGCTTCTCAACTTCGATCTTAAGACCGCGAAAGAGAAGAGATAATTTCAACTCGAGGAATAGGACGAGATACACCAACAAGCCTATGAAAGTGCAAAGATCTACAAGGAGCGAACCAAAGTCTTTCACAACAAGAAGATCATCAAGAAGGAGTTCAAGGTGGATGATTTGGTATTGCTATTCAACTCGAGGTTGAAGATTTTCCCGGGAAAGCTTAAATTTCGTTGGTCCGGTCCTTTCAAGGTCAAAGAAGTAAGACCACTCGAAGTTGTGGTCCTTTGGAATAAGCATGAAGGGGATTTTGTGGTGAACGGTCGAAGACTCAAGCCGTACTTTTCAAACGAAGCTGTCACCAGAGGAGCCTCATTGTGTCTTTCGGACCCCAACGTCGCTTAAACATCGGGTAAAATCAAGCTAAGTGACTATAAACAAGCTCACTTGGGAGGAAGTCTCATATTTATCCTTGTATATATGTTTTATTTTATTTAATACTTTATATTATTTGGTTTTTATTATTTTGTTTAGTGCTTTCACGTCCGATGAAAAACGCGAATATGCAAAAAGAGAAAAGTCGTATCGGCCTGTTGTACCAGTCTGCTGGGACTGGTACAAGACGAAGAAGGAGAAGAAAAGTCGTATCGGCTTGTTGTATCGGTCTGCTGGGACCGGTATGAGACAATGAATGAGAAGAAAATCCGTATCGGCTTGTTGTACCGGTCTGCGGGGACCGGTACGAGTGAAGAAAAGAGGTTGAGCAGGTATCGACATGTTGTATCAGTCAAGATTGACCGATACGAACACCGAAGAGCAGGGAGACGACGACCAACCCATACAAACAAGTCGTTATAGTATCATACCGGTTTGTTGTATCGGTCACGTATGACAAATACAATTAAAATTTTAACCTATTTTTTTTTGTTTTCGCGACAAAAGAAGGAAAAAGGGTTACTTTTTCTATTTTCTTCTACATCGCCCCCTTTCTCTCTTGCCTTTTTCCTCCATTGAAACAATCTTCAAGCTTCGAATTCTCTCTCGTTTCTTAACCAATTTAATTGATTCTTAGCTCAATCTCTTTGTCTACTCATTCTCTTTCAGGTACTATCGAAAATCCGTCACTCGTTGTGAAAGACCCAATTCCTCACTAAATTTCAATGGGACCAAAAAAAGCGACGAAGGCGGACAAAGGAAAAGGAAAGGTGACGGGTGATGAACCATTGACAAAGAGAACACGGTAAGGTTCAATTGTGATAAGAGAGCCCACCAATGAGCCTCCACGGGAAGAACCGCGACGAAGCGAGTTGCGAAAGAGCAATGCAGAGAAAAAGAAGAACATGAATCGCAAAGAGCCCGCAGTCGAAGACGAGGAAGAAGAGTACGAGTATGTTCTTGAGTCCGAGCCCTATGAAGAAGAAGCACCACGCAGTTTCGCGTTCCCACCGAGAAAGAGCAAAACTCCTCTCGTGAGAGACCCGAAGAAAGCACCATAATCTCGCGACCGATATGACGCTCTCATGGAGGTATCTTTTATCCCATCTCGTTTCCCGGAACCCAATACTCTTAGGATGTTGGTAATTAATGATGAGGTTGATGTAATATTGCGGAACATGGGGATTGATAGCACTCTCGGGATGAGATATCGCGCTTACAAAGAAGAAACGTGTCAGTTTTTAGCCACTCTCGAGGTTATTCTAGAAAAACCGGGTTCGCAAAGGGCTCAAGGAACGCGCGGAGAAAGAATTCAGTTCATAAGTTACAATGGGACGAGACACATTGTTAAGTTTAGCGCCTTAGCCGAGATGTATGGGTTCGCAGCGGAGGGACAACCCTGAAGAAGCAGCTGGAAGCTAGTGGACGTCTGGAAGCTGAAGCAATATCAGGAAGCTGGAAGCGAAGCTGGAAGCGAAGCAGATGTTGCAAGGATTTTGCGGATGACGTGGCACAATGGAAAAAGGAATAAGGAATTATTCAAAGATTTTTCTGAGTGCAGCTAAAAAAAAATATATGGAAATATATTCTTTGGAGCAAAAAGGAAAAGAGGTTAGAAGAATATTTCCTAAATAAAATATTTGGAAATATTCTTTTAAGGTTGTTAACAAATTAGATATGGGGAATATTCTATTTGTTAGGGTTGTTTTAGGTCGTGTATTTAAGGGGAAAGATGTGTAAGGGTTTTCTAACACTCTTTGCCAAGAAATCACAATTGAGTTTTTATTTTCACGAGAGCTTTTGTTTTAAGAGAAAGGGGTGAGTGTTCTTTGCGATTAGATTAGAATCGTTTCTCTAAGTGTTTGAGAGTGAGGAAATCGTTTGAGGACAATAGGATATTGTGTAATACCAATTCACAATTGTGAAAAGATTTTCTAATAAAGATAGACGTTGACTCGACGTTTTCCGAGTATCTGATAAGTGTTATCAGGCGGCTAAGGTTCTCGTAGTTTTACAATTGGTATCAGATCACATCATCTGAAAAAGAGCGTGTGGTTCTTTACAACAGGTGAGATATGTGACAAAAGGTATGGAAAACTCACAACACTACATGACGAAAACAAGTTGCCGATGCTGAAAGCCCAAAACTATGGGTGGTGGAATGTTCAGATCAAGGCGATAATCCGAAGGATTGATGAGGATGCGTGGACAGCGGTTGAAGAAGGATTGGAAGAGTCTAAGGTGATGGGTGAAAACAACAAAGAATTACCCAAACCCACGAAGGACTGAACCGTTGAGGAAAAGGTTGCATACAAGTTCAACAACAAGGCCTTGTTAGTCATCTGGTGCTCCCTATCAAAAGATCAATTTACCAGAGTCGAGGGATGCACTACAGCAAAACAAGCATGGGACGCCCTGAAACCGTTCTATGAAGGAACCTCATATGTTCGCCAAACCAGACCCGACAACCTGGCATATGACTTTGAGACCTTAACCATGAAAGAAACTGACACCATTGATTAGTTCACTAGGAAGCTAAGTGCCATAGCCAACGAAGCCAGTGTCATGGGCAAAGTCTACAAAGACAAGAAGTTGGTTAAGAAATTTCTGAGGAGTCTACCAGAGAAATTTCAAACTCATAGAGCCGCTATTGAGTTGTCCAACAACTCGGACGAGATGAAATACGTTTAAGTGGTTGGGATGTTACAAGATCATGAGATGCAACAGAACAAGGAGATGAGCACCAAAGGAAAATCCATTGCTTTTGTGGCTGGGCAAAAACCATCTACGACAAGTGAGATTGAAAATCAAGTAGGTCTAATCGTCAAAAAGTACTTCAAGAAGATGGAAAGAGGTCAACGAATGTTCAGCACCTCTGGGTTCAGGCCAGAGGTAAAATCAGAAGGTGAGCGGGGTAAAAAACAAGAACTCAAGTGTCATGAGTGTCACGAACTTGGTCACTACAAGAATGAATGCCCCAACCTCAAAAATAAGGAAGGAATTCAGTGCTTTGAATGCAAAGGATATGTTCATCTCAAAAGTGATTGTATCAACAAACAAAGGAGAGCTGAGAAGTCCTACATCAACTTCACCGAGAGTGATTCTAAAAAAGAGGGACCAGATGTCGAGGATATGCTCAACATTGTGGCGTATTTGGGTATAGTCAAGGAAGGAAATGAGTCAGACTCAGAGGAGGAATCAGGTCTATCGCTTGAGGAAGAGAATCAAATGCTTGTTGAAATTTTGCTGAAAATTCAAGAAAGAACAAAGGTCTTCAAGAGAGTCTCGCTAAAGTTCAATCAGAGCATCAAACAACCATCCACGAGAGAGATGAAGCTATCGATGTTGGAAAGAAGCTGAAAACATACCTAAATGAGGAAGTTGAGAAAAATAAGCTTCTGACAAGCCAGTTGAATGAGCAACTGAGGAACATCAAGATGCGGACAAATGTAACCAAGGACCTAGATAAAGTCCTGAACATAGGAAGAATCAGCAACACAAAGTGGGGACTTGGATTTCGAGGCGGATCACCTCAGAACAGCTATGTCAAAACTCAGTTTGTCAGAGCTACATCTGTCCAACCACAACAAAGAGAGAGAACTAAACGAGCACCGATTAGACAAACGGGTCGTCAAGTGTCTAGAGGATATCATCCAGCTCTCAGACAACACAATCCATATCAGGATTACGAGTGTTACTAGTGTGGGAGATATGGACATATTCAGGCACACTGTCGACATTTCAATGGGTGTGTCAGAGACCTGATGCGTCAAGGGAGGGTGTGTCAAAGACATGATGCGTCAAGGGAGGTATCAGCGCGATACGAAAGATCGCAGAGGAGTGTGGTTAAGGAAAAATGATATTTATTGTTACACTTCCATCACATCTGAGGAACATGATACATATAGCAAGTGGGACTTTGATAGTGGTTGTTCCAGACATATGACATGCGACTCTGAGAATCTGAACAACTACGAGAAGGTGTCTGTTGGTAAATTCACTTTTGGCGATAGAGGAAAAGGAAAGATCAAAGGAAAAGGACATCTGAAGGGAGAGACAAAACCATGACTGATGAACGTGTACCTGGTGGATGGATTAGAGGCCAATTTGATCAGTATAAGCCAACTGTGCGATGATGGGATGGTTGTAACCTTCACCAACCGAGAATGTCAAGCAGTTGCTGAATCATGTAATGTAAAACTCAGGGATCTCGAGCGGCCAACAACTGTTACATGTGGAAGCAAAGCATCAAGTGCCTATCTGCAGTGAAGTCAAACGATGTTCAACTCTGGCATCAGCGACTTGGGCACATGAATACCAGTACGATGATGAAACTTGTCAGACTAGAAGTGGTTAGAGATATTCCAAAACTCAAGAATGAGGTTGAGTTTTTTTGCGGTCCATGAACTAAATGGAAACATGTAAAAGTTCAACACAAGAGTATCCGTGACATAAGATCGAAGAAGGCTCTTGATCTAATGCACATGGACTTAATGGAACCCATACAAGTGGAGAGTATCTCAGGAAAGAAGTATGTGTTCGTAGATTTTGATGAATATACACGATACACTAGGGTCAGGTTTCTAGGGGAAAAATTTGAGACAGTAAGCAGCTTCAAGATTCTTGCACACCAACTGAAAAATGAAAAGTGGAGCATCAAAGCTATCAGGAGTGATCACTGTGGAGAACATGGAATAGCTCATCAATTCTCATATCCCCGAACTCCTCAACAGAATGGAGTGGTGGACCGAAAGAACATGACACTTCAGGAAATGGCCAGAGCAATGCTTCATGGGAATCAGGTACCTAAACATTTTCGGGATGAAGTTGTGAGTACCGCATGTTACATAATCAACCGTGTATATGTTCGCAGAGGAACAATCATGACTCCATATGAGATGTGGAAAGGGAAGACACCAACCGTGAGTTACTTCCATGTCTTTGGGTGTGTATGCTACATTCTGAATGATAAAGATCAGCTTGGTAAGTTCGATTCCAAGAGTGATGAAGGTATTTTTCTGGGCTACTCAGGAAACAACACTGCCTACCGAGTCTACAACAAGAAAACCAAGATGGTAATGGAGACTGTGAATGTGGTTTTTGATGAAGAATCTACCTATCAAGAGGAGACCAGAGACGTGAATTTGTCTCAAGAAGCAAACAAAGAAAATCAGGCACCAGCGACTCCAGACACTGATCACTCAGATTCAGACAAAAGAGAGACGGAGCTATCTACACCCCGTGTACATAAGAATCACTCTCTAAAGGATGTGATTGGAAGTCTGCACGGTGAACGTGTGACCCGAAAGATACAGATCAACTTCCAAGAGATGGTTAGATTTGCTTGTTTCGTATTAAAGATAGAGCCCAAGAATCATATCGAACCCCTTCAAGATGAATTCTGGAATGGGTCAATGCATGAGGAGATTCAGAACTTTGTCAGGAGCCAAGTGTGGGATTTAACATCTAGGCCAGAGAACATCAATGTTGTGGGCACTAACTGGATCTTCAAGAACAAGAGTGACGAATACGGTCATGTTGTCAGAAACAAGGCAAGGCTAGTAGCACAAGGATACTCGCATATTGAAGGGGTTGACTTTGATGAGACGTTCGCACCAGTGGCCAGATTAGAGTCTATCAGGTTCATATTTGGCATGGCCTGCCTCATGAATTTCTGCCTACATCAGATGGATGTCAAAAGTGCGTTTCTGAATGGGGTAATTCAAGAAGAAGTCTATGTTGAACAACCAAAGGGTTTTGAGGATCCAGAAAGATCTCGAGTATGTCTACAAGCTTAAGAAAGCACTCTATGGCTTGAAACAAGCACCAAGAGCCTGGTACGAAAGACTCACGATCTTCCTACTTGAACAAGGGTATCAGCGAGGAAGTGTTGATAAAACACTGTTCACATGCACAAATGAGCTGGGATTCCTGGTAGTCCACATCTATGTAGATGACATTGTTTTCGGAGGAACAAATCAGAAGCTAGTTGATCAGTTCGTGAACATCATGACCCAAGAATTCGAGATGAGTATGGTAGGAGAATTGAACTACTTTTTGGGTCTCCGAGTCAAACAGACTGATGAGGGTATTTCAGTTTCACAAAGCACATATGCGAGGACCTGGTAAGGAGATTTGGTCTTCAAGACAGCAAATCAGCCAGAACACCAATGAGCACAACAACCAAGCTATCTGTTGACGAAGAGGGTGAAGATGTTGATGAAAGAACTTACAGAGGGATGATAGGAAGCTTACTTTACCTTACAACAAGCATACCAGATTTATGCATGAGTGTTGGTATGTGTGCACGGTATAAGTCCAAACCAAAGATGTCTCACTTGATTGCCGTGAAAAGGATCATCAAGTACGTCAAAGGAACGACTGATCTTGGTCTCTACTACACCAAGGATACGAATGCTCATCTAGCCGTCTATTGTGATGCTGATTGGGCAGGGAGCCTGGATGATCGAAGGAGCAAAAGTGGAGGATGCTTCTTTCTGGGAAATAACCTCATCTCATGGCACAACAAGAAACAAAACAATGTTTCTCTGTTGACCGTTGAATCAAAGTACATAGCCTTGGGAAGCTGCTGTACACAACTCAGGTTGATGAAACAGATGGCAAAGGACTACGATATAAACTCATGTACCCTTCTTGTTCATTGTGATAATAAAAGTTCCATTGATATATCTAATAATCTTGTGCAACACTCACGAACCAAACACAGTGACATTAAACATCATTTTCTGCGTGAACTGGTTGAGGAGAAATTGATAGCTATAGATCATGTTAGTACTGATATTCAACTCGCTGATATAATGACCAAACCCTTGGACTTCAATCGATTCATTGATTTGAGGAAGTCTATAGGTGTTTACCAACTCTAACTTGTTTCTTGAGTTGAGATACTTGTGACAGGGGGAGGACAATGTACAATGTTCAGAACATCAATCGTCACAAGTAACATCAAACATCAAATGCCTGATGGAAAAGAACTGCCTGCTTCATCGTTCTGAGGATCCATCTGTACAGTTCTGTAAAAGTCGGGAGTACAAAGAGCTTAGGATGAGGAAAAAAAAAATTATGTCTAATTCTTGATAAACCTGAGAAGTCAAGTGATGGTTCTCAAGCAGCTGAGCAAAAATTCCTAACCGGAATCTTGATGAACCTGAGAACTCAAGTGATGGTTCTCAAACGGCTTATCAAAATGGAATCCTCATCCAAAGGAAATTCCAGCCGCCTTGGACGAACAAAGAAGGTTGAAAATTGCATCGATCATCAGAATAAAGGTGGAGGAGTGTGAAAGCTAGACATCAGGTAGTTGATGCAAAGAAAGAGTCCATCATCATGAGCATTGTACAAAATCTTAATCCTAAAGTAACATGGTGTCTCAGGCTCTTGAGGTAGTTGACAGGAAGGACAAAACAAACGAGTGCTCATATGATCTATCATTGTTAAGGTCACTTCTTATTCATGTCATGATAAGATTATGTGTCTAAGTGCGGTTAACAATGAGTAACATGCTTAGGATAATGAGAAATGAAATGAAAAATCACATGATAAGAAGGGGAAAAACGAGTTTTATACTAAGTATGTGAATATATTGAAAAGTTGTGTGTAAGTGCTTTTAGGCCCAAAGCAGATTCAGGCCCATGAAGAGAATATTATGGGTTAATTATAAAAGGGGAGGCAACCGAAAAACAAAACCCTAATCACATAATTCCAATAGCCCGAAGGTGAATGTCATCGTTCATCTCTGGAATCAAGAATCTAGCTCGCAGATTCTCGCCAACCCTTCCTCTTCGATCGAATTCCGCTTCTTCTACACCAAGCGACTCTCCAATAGTGATTATCGAAGAGATCAACGACGAACAAGAACTGGTAATCGTGGCGGTCAATCAAGGGGGAGCTTCAATACCCCAATCTGAAGGTCAACAGAAACAAGAAGAAGATGGTATGAATACCCAACCAGCTGAGATCAACCTCGAGATGGGTCCAGATCCGGTTCATACAACGACTCAGGAGGTAGTCGAAGAGGTGGCAGGCCATGCGGAGCAGAGGAGAAACGAGGAACCGGTCGTGGAGGTTTCCTCATCAACATCCCCCCTGTTAATGCTCAACGAGAAGAGGTCATTCCCCCACTGAAGAGGAGACCTCAAAGATCTATTGGTTCTTCGGAAACCAGGCAGGAAAAGCCCAAAGTCGAGAAAAAGAAGAGGAATCCAAGGGTCCCTGAGACGACTGGGTCAAGTGGACTGTTTGAGACAGCAACCGCACATCAGAGGTATGAAGGGTATCTCCGCAGGCAGTTCATCGATGAACGCGGAGAGTCATACATCAAGGACCTGGATGAGGTGAGACAGCTACTCGATGGGATCGATCTGTTGAGTTATGTGGAAGTTGTAGGACCATACGACAGGGAGCTTGTATTCGAGTTTTGGGCACATCTACCGGCTGTAAAGACTGAGGAGGAGTCAGTACAGGTCTGGGTCAGAGGAGTGTACTATGAGTTCTCTCCGGATGCCATCAACAAGACCCTGCAAACTCGAACTCTCACCAACGATGAACATCGTGAGTTCATGAAGTGCACGGCTGGTCTGATTGACAAGGAATTGGCTGAATACCTCACATCCAACAGGCACTCCTCTCTGTCTACTCTGAATGTGTCACAACTTGATCGTGACAAGACTGCATTGTACAAGATTTGTAGTTGGAATTGGACTCATGTGAAGAGTCCAGAGAACATAGCAGCCTACAAGGAAAAGCTGGTCTATCAGGCAGTCAACGGATCTCCCATCGATCTCGGAAAGATTGTCTACGACACGGTACTAAGGATGGCCAAGGGATGTGATGCAAGGTTCCACCTTCCATACCCATCGATGATCATGAGATTGCTCCAAAACCAGGGATTTGGTGTCTCAGATCCAATGCCCAAGCGCCAGAAGACCACAACCTACAAACCACCAAGAGCCTGTCCACTGGAAAAAAACTCAAGCTTCCCAATCTGCCTCGCGTAAAGCTGAGAGAGCGGGACTCAGAGCTGCAATCAAGATTCTCCAGGATGCATTGGATGCAGGTAAGTAATCCATCCTCTCAATATCTTTCTTGTTTTCAACTAATTTGTGCTATCAAGCAGGGGGAGAAAGTAGTGAAGAGAAGGCCTAAGAAGCAGGGGGAGTAGTGAAGGAACTAGCTATATGTGATAGCTAGTATATTTTTTTGGCTTTGGAGTGTGTGTGTATCCAGCCATGTAAATTTTTTTTCTTGAACAATGTGCTTTTAAACCGTTTCTTTTAATGCACCCTTTTGGCATGGATGAATTTGTTGTGTGTTTGTGCATTTGGATGTGATTTGTTGTTTTCGTTTTGACAGGTGCTTGATTATCAAAATCAGTCAAAAAGGGGAAGAATGAAGAAGCAACTAGAAGTTGGTGGACGTCAGGAAGTAGGAAGCGAAGCTGATGTTGCAAGGACTTCACGGATGACGTGGCACAATGTAAAAAGGAATAAGGAAATCTTCAAAGATTTTATGGAGTGCAACTCAAGAAAAGATATATGGGAACCACTACAAGAAAACACGGATTTCCCGACTGTACTGTTAATTGCAAAATAGTCGCTAAAGGAAAACTTACGATTGTTGCGCGACCAACACATGTAGTCGGAAATCCTTAGTCGCTAAAATGGGTAGTCGTAAAATTGTCGTCAATTTTCGACTGATTTACGACGACCTTTAGGAGTCGTAACACAGTCGCGTAAGAGTCACTGAATTTTACCACTCTTTAACGACTAAACTACGATTAATAAACATGAATAAGGGATGCTTTACAATAGTCGTAAGGTAGTCGTATTATATAGTGTCTATTTAGAGACTGTATTACGACTAATTGATATACGCATGCGTATCTTGAATGTAGTCGGTAAATAGTCGTTAATTTTTTGCGACTACTTACCGACTTTGTTGCGTCTACGTTACGACTTTTTTATGACTATGTGGTGACTACTATTTGTAAAATTCTGAGCATTTGGTATTAGTTTTAATTATTTTGCCATTTGATTTAATTCTTCAAATCTGATGCAATCTAACTGAAACTCAGAATTGAATATTAACATAAACATAAAACTATCCAAACAAACATACATTAAACATCAAGTCATATCCACATACATACATTTAACATAAACATTCAAAAGTAAAAGTGTTTATAGTGATTATTTATAAGTAACCTAAGTTGAAGGGGAAGTTGAGAGAGTTGTTGTTTTGTCTTGAGCTGCTTTAGTCTTCATGAAGTTGAGAAACGCAGGATCAGTTTGGCCCAAATACTTCTCCACCAAGGAGAACTGGTTGAGCTTTGCTTCTTGGTCAGCCAATGCTTTGAGATGCTCTTCTTCACGCCTTTGATTAGCATTAGCTTGTTCTTCGATTTTCTGTTGTGCGATTTTCAACTGCTCTTGCATAGAGAAAAATGATGATGACTCTAATTGTGTGTTGCTCCTGCTAGTGCCAGCATTTTCAAGACTCTCCTTGAGGCTTCCGAGTCCATATAGATTGCCTCGTGAATCCTTCTGCGTTGATTGTGAATAGAAAGACCAAAACAATAATCAAAAAGTATTAAACTTAAGATAAATATAGAAACGTGTATAATGAAAAATGTTTCATAGTACCTCAAGAGAGATGACAGTATATTCATTTGTAGTCAGCTCGCGAGGTCGCGAAGCAGCGTCCGAAACAACATTATTCTCTTCCTCAAGCTGAGACAATTTCTCTTGCAATTTACTTTCATAATTTGAAGCAATCTTCTCCCCCTTCTTATCCACATACGTATCATCCGGTTTGGTGTGTGTCTTGATGAAAACCTCACCAATAGACACCAGTCTTCCCAATTCCTCTTTCTGAAATGATACAAAATAAAGTTAAAGTACTTGCATATGAGTAGGAAAATTATACAACATTTATTTTATATGTACTAACCATTCCATATTGTATTTGTTGATAAGATGTAGGACCAAATAGGTGTATGTGAGGACCGAGACCACCACGTTCAGATAAGCGAGCATTAGAATAAATCACACTCTTTTCTTTTGCTTCATTTGAATCCCAATACGCTGTCATCTCTTTCCAGAGAGTTTCGCCGATCCATGTTGGGCGCTCTCGAGTAGTCCTCACAGCATAGACCATGTCCTTCATACGGAGTTGACAAATTTTCTCGAAATTTTGTTGAACAGTCCCTCTTATCAACGGATCCCAAGTGTGGGTTTTCTACAAAACAAAGAGAGATAATTAGTGAAAACAAAACGAAGATAAAACGATGAGAATTGTAAACGTACCACGAACTCGAGAAAATATCTCTCTTGTCTATCCCGAGGCACACAAGTCCAACTATAGAAAGGACCATCAAACTTGTTCGTAAAAACTTTCGTAATTTTACGAACAAGTTTAGATCCCTTGTCACGAGTAAACCTGTAGTGTAAAGAAGCAAGGCAAAGCAATATACAAATCATTTTACAAATTACATAACATAACAATTGACACATGAAGCATTGAACAAATCAGTTTACAAATTACACTAATCAAAGCAAAACACAGAACAATTACAAATCAAGAGACAGAGATCATATATTGAGAATCAATGAAGAAGGAGAATCATACCAAGTCGTGTGTGGCAATGGTGCGGGAGACAGAACCGTTACAAATTCTTCTCTTCCTGGCATCGTCAAAAGAGCGTTTAACGTCGTCAGTGTCTCCTCCTGTAGCTCCGGTAGAGCATCCTCTGCGGCGTCGAAGTTGTTCCCTTCAGAAGACGGATGACTATGTGATTGAGAGTGATGAGAGTGATGAGGAGTTGTGGTATCTAATTCTTCAGTCCTCTGGAAGAGAGCTACTTGCGGTGGATAGTCGCGTACTCCCGGTGGTGGTGGCTTTGAACGTCCGGGCAAATCCGGCTGATTTTGAGGCGATAGAGCCGGCTGATTTTGAGTAGGCGCCGGCGTGAACTTGTACTGCATGGGAAGAGTGGGTCGCATCAACACCGCCGGAGTCAGAGCAATGTTCGGCGTCGTCTTCCTCTTTCCACCTTTCTTTGGATTTTGCATCGTTGGAGGAGATTTGGACGGATGTTGGACGGAGATAAAGGAGGAGACGGCGATTGAAAGAGATGCTCGGCGCATATTCGGCAAAGATCGGAGGAGATTCGGCGATGCAGATGCTCGACGGAGACGGTGATGAGGTCTCGACTTTGCCAAGATTTGAGAATGATACGACATTGCCGAGATTAGGGTTAAACATTGGGGAAAATATGGTAATCACTAAATAGTCACGTTTCAGTCGAAAAATTTAAGTCCAAACTTTTAAAGCCCAAATAGCATTAGTCGTTAATTAGTCAGTGTACAATCATAATTTCTTAATTTCTAGTTTAAGTAAAAATTATTCTTTTTAGTAGTAAGTTAGCTAATATAAATGACTTTTAATAAGAAATTTTAGCACAATTTGAAATATAATAATACATTATTTTGAATTTTAAAAATACATTATATTGAAAAATTCTTCTTCTTCTATTTCATTAGAAGAAGATAAATTACACTGAAATTCATCTTCTTGTTCTGCATCTCCGACATTGTAATCAAGATTTATTCGGTTTATTCCGTCTTCTAAATTGTCGAGTTCGAAATCTTCGATTGTAGTCATCAGTACAACTTGATCATTTTCTGTTTGCAAAAGTGTTGATGATTCGTTGTAAATACATTGTGCATCAATGTTCTTCCTCGGATTCACTTTTACAACATTCAACCACGCTTTCTTCGGTTTCTTTATATATGGGTACGAAATATAACAAACTTGATGCGTTTGAGAGGCTTTTTTGATAATGCAAAAAAAGATTTTTGCAATTAAAAACTCAGATATATAAGATAGTTATATGAAAATGGTATTAAAATAAATGCGTAAATATATAAGTAAACTTACCTAAAATAAATGGTTCATACTTATTGTATTTTCTCGATGAAAGAACGTCTATGACGCCACCATTGCTCGTACGAGTGCCTCTGCCAATAACAGCGTCATACCACTGACACTTAAATAACGTGATTCTCAAATTGACCATCCCTTCATACTCAAGTTCCATGATATCAGTTAAATTTCCATAGAAATCTGCTTCATCGGATGCATCCGTGTAATTTTCACCTTTAACACTGACCTCATAGTTACAGGTCTTTCGTCCAGCGCCGTGACTTTGCGTGTGAAACAAATAGCCTCTTGTAAAGTATATTGGCCGTGTTTTGATCTTGTTCAAAGGTCCATGAACCAAATCATGAACCCATGCAGGAAATGGATTTGTGGCGTTCCAATAAGTCACCTGCATGGAGATATAAATATATATATATATATATATAGAAAGAAATCATCAATGTATGTGTAGAATAATCGTATATATGTATTATAGCGTACATATGAATATATTATTTACTTACGTAATCTTTAACCCATAGATGATACTCCTCAGCTCTTTTGATCGAAAGTTCTTTTTCGATGAGTCCTATATACTTGTCTGTGATAAAATCCTCGAACATGCTACATATATACATATAGGACACATGTGATAAAGTGTATATATTTATTTACTATTGTTGCGGAAACTAGTTTAAATACCGCTCAATAGGCTGAAAGTTATCGCAATTTCTCAACACATATGAGTGTGCGCATTGATAGTCTCTCTCTGAAAGCCATAATTCACGCAATTCCACACTTGGACGACCTGCTTGAGTAAATATAGAAGGCACACCAGGGACATGATATACAGGTGCATCACCTTCATCAAATCTACTTAATCTGCACAACAAATGACTTTTAGATAACCCACATTAATATATAAAAAAGCACCAATGACTTTTAGATAACCCACATTAAGTACTTACCTTGACTTTGTTTGTATATTTGCGGCAAAATAATGTTTTGAAAAATATGCAATCTCGTCATTGATGTATGATTGAACAATTGATCATGATGCATGCCTTTTGTTCTTCGCTTTTGATTTCAACTTTTTGAAAACCTTTCAAAAGGATACATCCATCTGTATTGCATTGGTCCTCCTAATTCAGCTTCGTATGGTAGATGTATAGACAGGTGCTCCATCACATCAAAAAATGACAGTGGGAATATTTTCTCCAAGTTGCATAGGATTATAATTATGTTATGCTTTAGAATTTGTACGCGACTCGTATGCAAAGTTCTTGAACATAAATCCCGAAAAAAATGCGCCAATCCCTAAAACATATATAAAGTTAAACTCCATCATGTTAATTAAAGGAAAAATAACATTCTCAATTTAATCGTATCTGATAACGCTTGGTGGAAATTGCGATGTAGGAGTTCTCCAAAGATAAATGGAAGTAGTCTCTCCATAAAAACATGACAATCATGGCTCTTCATGCCCGAAAGCTTTTCATTCTCCATATCAACCCAATTAGCCAAATTGAAGCATAACCATCTCGAAATTTAACTGAATGTTTCAAACATTCCAGTAAACTTGTTTTTGCATCTTCTGACAATGTGTACGGTGGGAAAGGAGCTTTACCTGACTACCAATATGCAAGTGTGGCCGAGAACAAAATTGTTCTATATCCCATCTTGACATGATGTTGTCTTTTGATTTACCCTTCACACTCATAAGAGTATTCATGATGTTGTCAAAACAATTATTCTCTGTATGCATCACATCAATATTATGTCGAAGATTAAGGTCCCTCCACTACGGCAGGTCCCAATATATACTTTTCGTGTGCCAATTATGTTCCTTCCCATAGCCACACATTTTTTTCGTGACCATTTCCACCCACGATTTACGTTCTCGGAGGATTGACACCATCTAAGCGCTGACATAAAACTTGCTCACCGGTCAAAGACGGAGGCGGGTGCTCTCTCGATGCGTCTTTTCCCTTGAGGAAGTCTTTTTAATTCCTTCTCAGTGGATGTCCATAAGGAAGAAAACTTCGATGACAATCAAACTAACATGTCTTCTTTCCATTAGGAAGATAGAAAGACTTTGTATCTTCTAGGCAAATCGGACAAGATAATTTACCATGCGTTGTCCATCCTGATAACATACCATAAGCTGAAAAGTCGCTTACCGTCCACATAAGCACTACTTTGAGATTAAAATTTTGATTCAAGGACACATCGTATGCATCTACTCCAGCAGACCACAACTCTTTTAACTTCCCAATAAGTGGTTGGAGAAAGACATCAAGACTACCTCGCGGATGATTCGGCCCATAATTGAGGATTGTAAGAAACAAGTACTCTTCATTCATGCACATACCAGGGGGTAAATTATATGATGTCAAGATCACAGGCCACAAAGAATGATTACGAGACATACCAAATGGATTAAACCCATTTGTACACAATCCAAGGTAAACATTTCGTGGTTCTTCAGCAAAACGGAGATTTTGATCCTGAAAATATCTCCAGTCCGCTGCATCAGAAGGATGACTAATTACTCCCTCATTTGCTTCGTGCTCGGCGTGCCATCTCATTGCTGCTGCAGTCTTGTGGCTCTGGTACATTCTCTTCAATATGTCAGTAACAGGTAGATACCACATACGACTATATGGTACTTTCGTTCTACGTCTGTCGTCCTTAGGCTTCCATCTTGGGGCACCACAAAAAAGACATTTATCTTCTTTTTCGTCTTCTTTCCAGAATATCATACAATTGTTCATACAAACATCAATTGTATGATACGGAAGACCTAAATTACGCATCAACTTCTCAGTTTCGTAATGTGAAGTGGTAGAATTGTTTCCTTTAGGTAAATAATCAATTAGTAATTTGCAAACCGAATCTACTAAATTTTCACTCATATTGTACTCAACCTTATTTTGCATGAGTCGAGCCGCTAATGATAACTGCGAGTGACCTTCACGACAACCATCATATAATGGATCTTTTGCACCTTCTAACAAGTTGTAGAAATTCTTTGAATGGTTTAATACTGGTTCTTCCACATTTACATAACTACCTTGTTGATGATAATTATCATTAAAACCCACGTTTTCACGAGATGCATCATTAACCATCTCCACATATCTATCTGAAACTACATGACTCTCACTTATATATGTAGGATCAATGTAACAGGTTCCTAAATTCATATTGATTTATTCCCCATGTTTATACCAAACATGATAATCTGACATAAATCCTCTACTATAAAGATGATTCCAAATTCTTGACCCCGGGAGAAATTTTTCGTTTTTGCAAACACTACAAGGGCAAAAAAACTTACCCCCATTATCATGTGTTAGAGGTTGACTATTTGCAAAAGTCATGAATTGCTCCACTCCCAATCTGAACTTTTCTGAAAAATTTCTGGTATCTTCATCGATCCGCCGGTACATCCACTCCAGAGAATTGTTATAATGACTCGACATTATACAATCATATAAAAAAGAGAATTTGAGATATCAAATTATATGATATGAACCGTTTTCTTTTATGTTGGAGAAGGAGATGTTTGTGGATTGTTGAGGAGGAGAAGTGGTCGAGCTTTCTTTATAAAGAAACTAATAAGCGACTAAAACAAAGCAGTCGCCAAAAACCGATATACCTACCCAAAAAACACGTGTTTTTTGCACCTAACCAAAACGACTGCTTTCCGACTATATAATGACCCGCCGGAGAAGTAGTTATATAGTCGCTAAGTAACCGACTATTTTACGACTTTTCGACGTAGTCACAAATTAGCGACTAATTACCGACTTTATTCAAAAACTTTTTTCTCGTAAAGATATTAGTCATATATCAGTCGTTAAATTACGACTACATTACCGATTACTGCCTGTAATCGTTAAATAATGACTGATATATGACTATAACTCTGGAGTCGTTACACAGTCGTATAAGAGTCGTTAAATAGTCACCAATGTTGGCGTCTAATTGCTTAATCGCTATATGTAGTCGGAAATTCGTTGTTTTCTTGTAGTGAACATATTTTTGGAGCAAAAAGGCAAAGAGGTTAGAATAATATTTCCTAAATAAAAGATTTGGAAATATTCTTTTAAGGTTGTTAACGAATTAGATATGGGGAATAATCTATTTGTTAGGGTTTTTTAGGTCGTGTATTAAAGGGGGAAAATGTGTTAGGGTTTTCTACCACTCTTTGCCAAGAAATTACGATTGGGTTTTTATTTTCACGAGAGCTTTTGTTTTAAGAGAAAGGGGTGAGTGTTCTTTGCGATTAGATTAGAATCGTTTCTCTAAGTGTTTGAGAGTTATGAAATCGTTTCTCTAATAAAGATAGACGTTGAATCGGCGTTTTCCGAGAATCTGATAAGTGTTATTAGGCGGCTAAGGTTCTCGTACTTTTACAAACCCGAGCTAGCTAATGAATCGGGTGAGAGTGTTCAACTTTGGAACTTTATCGCTAACGGAGTTCACCAACCTGGTAGATCAAAGAGTGCCCAAATCCGTCACCCCGCGATTAGGTGTATTCATAAGCTCTTGTCACACGCGTTCTTTCCTACACGTGACACGGGTACAATGAACAATAACGAGTTGGTATATATGCAACAAGGACTTGCTACGATCATTCGACAATCGAGTGGAAATGATGGTTTGTTCCCTACGACGGAAGAGCGTTACCCGAGTATTCTGAGGAACTTCCTCAAGGGTTTGTTGGATATATAACATTGGGCTTGGACTTGCACTGATGCGACGCCGAAATTGAGCATAGGAGGATGGATTACTCCGATCCTAAACCATATGCACATACCTTTTCTAGGTGGAGTCAATGACCCTAGTTTCATGGACATGCCTTACCTAGCTCAGAAATTGATCATCATTGGCGAATGGGAAGAGAGATACGGGTACTCGTTCAAGATCGGTGATACGCAGCGTATCGTTATCTTGCCTAACGAAGAGTGCACAAGCTTCGAGGGGAATGACACAATCTTCTTTCAACCAGGATGGGGTGATTTTCACGATCCAACTCAACAACCACTGACATCCGTTCGTGGACCGAGAAAAGTATGAGACCCGCCGGACCGAGGATGCGCGAGTGGGAGCCAATGCAACACACAATTTGCGTTAGGGAGCGTTATTATTATTCGGGCCCGTGTTCCACTCCTAGACATCACGATCAACTCCAAGACATGTATATGGAGATGAAGAGGATGACTCGCTGGAGTTTGTTCCAAGACCGCGCGATTAGGAAGTTAGTGAACGAGGTCAAGTATTTGAAGAATATCATCAAGAGAGGAGTGTCTTGCGCGAGCTACAACTCGAACCAGAGTATGCAATTGGTAGTGAGAGATCCGCAAGAGGGTTCTTCGAACCGTGCCGAACCAGAGAGGCAAAGGAGACCGCGACGACACATCAGGAAACCACCATCACCACGGTCAGACAACGAGTCTCCCACTTTCTCGTCAGACGGAGAAGACCTCGATTTGTCTCAATACTACTATTGAGGTAACTTCTCCAACTTTGTACATATGCATTTGTTTTTTCGCATTAGTTTTTGTATTTAGGAACCTTTTTCGATACTTGTTTCACACGGAGACCGTGTGATTTAGGTTTGGGGGAGTATCCATATTAGTTTTGCATATAAAAATATAAAAAACATAAAAAATACAAAAAATAGATAACAAAAAAAATCAAAAATTTCGAAAAAAGAAATGCATTTAGGATTAGTTCATCGTATTTAAGTCATATGCATAGGGGATCTATGATGAGTTTAGTCTTGTAAAGCAACGCCTCTAGTGTTTTGAATGGTATCTTGAGTGTAGTGTCTTCCGCAAAAGAATTAGAACTCGCCGAAAGTCTTGAAACCTTGACCCTAGACATTGATGTTTATAAAAAGCCAATAGTGTCGTTGTGAAGCTTGATATTTTTCTAGGTTGCCTTCGAACTTAATTGAACTTGAACTTGGCTTATAATTAGCATGATTGAGTGTTTTCAAGATAATTTCTATAGCTTTGTGATTTATACGGATTGTGACTACCTAAACCGAAACACTTTAGCCAAATCCGGTCATTCTTATTCTAAGGATGATTCCCCTCTTACCCCCTAAGCCTAAACCCAAACACTTGTGAGATTCTTTTTCGATAAGTGATTGTTTGGTTTCGCAAAAACTTGAATGTATATGGAGCAACAAGAAATGACATACCATTTGGCTATTCATCTTGAATTATTATTCTAGAACGGGATAATGGGTTGGAAAAACGCATCTTTGAGTTTTGAAAAAGTGAAAAAATAAACACGAGTTTTGTAAAACACCTAGGGGATAACCGAATGGCTAAGTATAAAAAAAAGAAGCTTAGCCAAAAAAGAAAAACCCTTAAGGTAGTTGTGAAAAAGAAAAGAAAAACTCAGTGTTTAAAGTGTTAAAGAAAAAGACAATCGGTTAGTGGTTAGATTTGGATAGAAATGGATGTTCGGACTTGTATGCATAAATTAATCTTTGTCTTTCCTGGTTTTGCTTAACCCTTTCACTCCCCTTTGAGAGAACCCACAATACATTTGACCACATGCATGAGTGTTAGCCTCCTCTTTTGATTCGAAATCTCGTTTATACCTAGAAAAATAGAACAAACTCTTGGAAGTTCTCGATCATGTTTCATGCTTTGCTTATGCTTAATTGAATGTGAAAGGCACTTAGACTAGACAGGTGGATCACATGCTTTTGGTAATAATAAAATATTTAGACGGAGTTAAAGGTGAGTGGTAATAGGTAAAACTATCTCGGTTGCGATAGGACACTATGTTTAGAATGCTTGTTAACTATATTTTTCGCGTTGTCTTTTGGTTCTGAGGTCCCCGCCTCTATACTCTCTCGAACATGATTATTTGTTCTCTTGCTTGAGGACAAGCAAATCATAAGTTTGGGGAGTTGATATATTATATATTATCCATATTTTACTTTGTTTTATTCATTAGAATTAACTCATTTATGTTGCATTTAGTGTCATATATGTTGCATTTGTGTTTGTTACGTGTGTTTCAGGTCTAGGGGCGCCAAAGCGACAAAACACGAAGAATTCAAGTTTAAAGAGGGAAAAACGACCGTACAGGCTTTTTTTACTGGTCATCTGTGGTCGATACACAAGAAAAGAAGCCCGAGGACCCGTACCGACTTGTTTTACCGGTCACATGAGGTCGATACATAAGAAAAGAATCACAAGGATTCATACCGGTTTGTTATACCGGTCACGAGCGATCGATACAGAAAAAGAGAATCTCGAAGATCAGTACTAGTTTGTTACATCGGATACGAAGAAGAAGAAGCGTACCGGTTACGTTGTACCAGTCATATGGTCGATATTCGTTTTATTGTACTGATACTCAGAGTTTTAACCGTAAAATAAACTATTGCAAGTCCACATCAATTCGTGTAGTATTTAAGGATCGAATCCACAAAGACCAAGGTTACACTAAAATTCTTAAATTCAAATAGAGCTAAGCGACGCAAGAAAGTTTGTTTGGAAAGCAGTTTGTAAAAGAAGACAAAAAACGGTTGTAAACAATATATTAAAAACGCCAGGCACCAGGATTAATCGGAGGAAATAATTATCACTAAATAGATATATGATAGAGAAAGTAATTAAACATCGTTCTTAAACTCAGATCACAAATTATAGATTGACCCCCTCTTGGTCGTATCAAATCCCTATGCTAACAGGTATGAAAACTAAACTCTCGTTTGTGTTCAATAAATCTTAGCATGTAGTTCGTCTAAGTCTGATATGTTCACAAAACGCAATAACATCTACTCTCGCAGGCTAAGGACGTTTTGCTTACCTAGGTTCTATCCGGTTCCTAAACCAACTCTCGTTGCGCCTAAGTAACCTAAGATCATGAATTATAATTCGTCAATCGAGTTCAAGCAATGCGAACAACCTAGATGAAGAACCCTAAGATAAATTCTCTATCTATCAATCCAATTTAGCAATTCATAATTTCCTTTCAAACCCTGAAACCTAACTAGATAACTACTCAGACATATTTATGATCAAGTAATTCAATATGTTTTAATAAATTATGAAAAACTTCTATTATGAAAGCACACCTCAAAAAGAGGTTAAAAACTGGTTTTTATAGGTTTTGGGCGAATCCCTTACAAAATAGGAAAAGATCTAGGCAAAATCTAAAATAAAAGGAAATTAAATCTTCTGATGCGTAGAAGAGATCGATCGATCCTTGGAGGGATCGATCGATCGACTTAAGGATCGACTCTTCCTTCGACTTAAGTTTTCCTGAAGAGCGATCGATCGATCAAAAGATCGATGAATATTCGGCTCTTGGTCGATCCAGAAAAACTCCGTAAGTGTGCGCAATGAGGGATCGAACGATCGATTATGAGGATCGATCGATCCTTTTTTCTTTCTTCTACATTCTTCATTCTTTTGCCTTGAAAACTCCATAAGTCCATCCTTAGTGCCTCAGGACGCCATTGTGCCTTTTATCACCTGTAAAACAACTAAAAATACATAAAAAGACTATATTGTGTGGCTAAATCAAATGTTTAAAACGTTAAAAATACCACACATCATGTACCAGTCAAGTGTGACTGGTACAGGCTGCGAGAAATAAAAAGGAAAACCGGTTTTCGAGCTAAAAAGGAAAAGAGAAGTCTTAAACCGGGAGGACGTTTTTCATACTTGATTTTGATATTTAGGGCTTTAGTATGTTATCTTGAGAGCCACCTTTTATTTTATCTAAGAACAATACACAAGCTTTTGAGAGATTGGATCCCATAGAATTCTTGTAATCTTCGGTTTTCAATAACAAAGTTTTTTTCTATCTCTTATCTCTTTAAATTGTTTATGCTTAATTTAATTATAATTGTTTTGATTTTCGTTATGCTTAGTGATTTTCATTATCTCTTTTTGTTCTTTAATTAACTAGAAGGTTCGAAAGATAAATCCTTTTAGTATGTTTATAATTTAAAAAACATAATTAAACATACCTTAGTCACTTTTGGTTATAAAAGTTTCGCATAATGATTAGCTCCAAGATACGGATAGAGACTTCGTACTGATAACGTGTTATGAAACAATATATATATATATATATATAAACCGTATCTTTATGTGTATATAGTGTTTGAGAGAATTCTAGAGAGATAAAGTTAGAGAGATAAACTGTTTTGGATATATGATTTTGTTTAACGTTATGAACCTATATATAATAAAAAGCTTACTTCAACACGAAGAAACTTATATAAATATCGGGAAAATGGTCGTTTAATTCCCCAACTTTCAAATCTATGCCAAAATAAACCTCAATTATCAAACAACCCAAATAAATTCCAACTTTTCAAATTTGTGTCGTTTAAATCCACCAACCTGTTTTAGTTAAGCGTAAAGTCAACCGTTAACTATGCATTAACATCGGTTAAGTGTCAAAACAGTCATTTTGTCCTATTAAAAACACTATAGAAATATCCCCAATTTATCAAAACGAAACCCTAATTCCCAATCAAAATCAAACTTCTCTCTACCTCATCTTTCTTAATCTCATCTTTCTCTGTAAATCTCTCGGTTTATATGGAGGTTCAGGCATGTATGGTGGTGGTGGCATGTACAATAGCAATTTCGGTGGCACCATGGATTGTTATGGTATGGGTATGGGATCGGGAATGGGTCCTTATAGACGTCGAGATCCAAACTTCCATCCCCACCAGGCTTCTGGATATCATTTTTCCGTGTGGTATGGCTCTTACTTTCATGTTTTTTTTTCCCAAGAAAGAGTTATGTATAACACATAGTGTTCATGTTTTGCTTGATGATTAGATGCAACGTGTTGTGAATTTCTTCATGTCTTCCCTTCTTCAGGTTCGTTCCTTTTTTCTTCTACTAACTTGTCTTTTACTAGTTTCATTGTCCTCACATTAACCATTTGTCCTCGCAGCTTTTTGATCATGGTGGTATGTTATACGGAAAATTAGCAAGATTTGTACTGCGTTTTCTTGGAGTAAGAACAAAGCCAAGAAAGATGCAACAGCAGCCACAAGGCCCTAATTGACTACCTTTACCCCACCAACCACACGGAAACCAAAACTACATCCACTACAAGAAACTGGACATTTAGCAACGACCAAAATCGTTGCTAAAGGCCTTAAGCAACGATTTAGCGACGACCATATTTTCGTCGCTAATCGCTCGTCGCTATTTCGAAATCGTCGCTAATTCGTCGCTATTTTAGCGACGAAATAGCAACGAATTTGCAACGTTACTTTAGCTTCGAAATAGCGACGATTTAGCGTCGATTTAAAAAAAAATATTTCCGAATTTCCGAATTTAAAAAACTTATGAAATTGCTGCAAACGTTACTAATTTGTTGCTAAATTAGCAACGAATTAGCGACGATTTGACGAAATCGTTGCTAATTCGTTGCTAATTTAGCAACGATTTGGCAACGAAACGTATAAGAATCGTCGCTAATTCGTTGCTAATTAGCAACGAATTAGCGACGATTTGTTAAAAAAAAAAAAAAAAAAAACAAATTAAAAAACAAATTATTAAAATTAAAATAAAATTTTTATAATTATAAAATAAAATTCAAATTACATTTAAAAAAACTAAACTAGGGATCAAAATCATTAATCCCGACATTCCGTCCCAGTTCTTGAGCAGCGGCTTCAGCCTCGTCTGGACCAACCTCCGGTTCCGGATCGACCCCTAATCCGCGTTCCCGCATCGCATTAGCAAGGTTTGGACTATCCATCGCAATTATGGAGAATAGATCCGTCATTGTCTTGAAGCGGGCGTTTGTATCTTGGAGTTCCTGACGCAAACGAGCATTCTCCGCAGCCTGATCCCGCTGAGAAACATGATGAGGTTGCGATGAAGAAGCTGCGGGAACGGTCTCGATAGAACCGACTCCGAAAGGGCGGTTCTTCTTTTTCGGAGCGACCTACGTAGAATTAATATTATATATCTGTTAGTAAATATAATATAAGTTAAAAAATATTAATTAAATTATTTACCTCGTAGTAGATTTGGTCGCATTCCGCGACCGAAAGTCGTCCCGAGGAGTTCACCGAGCTCCCTTCTTCAGTGGACGACTGACTTACCCGCTCGGCGAGTCTAGCCTCATAGTCATTCACGATCTTTTCAGATCGTGAACTGACATATGACACATCTTTCCGCTTCTGGGTCTTCTTCAATATCTCCACAATAGGGGGAAGTTCCCCCTTTTCTTCAGCCTATATTTGATATTTATATTAAATATTTATTTATTTGAAAAATAAATAAAATAAAGTGTTAAAAATTAAATTTACCATTTTAATACGACAACCGGCGTATGAACTCGGTCCCGAAGTGTGGACGTAGGGACCGATCCCGTCGATAGGAGTGAGGCGGGACTTGGAGCAGTTTTCCGCAACGGTGAGAGCATGCGGTTCTGTCCAGTAGTCGATCATCCCTTTCCACACCGCCGGGTCCATCGACTCCGGCTTTCCACCATCTCCTTTTAGTTTCCAGTCTTTCTTCCAACTGGAAACAATGCCGGTAAGGCGGTGCATCGCCTTCTCGTTGAACCACTTACGGACTTTCACCGTATCAGCCTCGGCCCAATGCCATTTTTGCTATTAATTAAAACTAAGTTTTAGTTTAACTTTTTAAATTAGAAATTTTAAATTAAAATTTTCAAATTAAAAATTTTTATTTATATTTAAATATAAATTATTTTAATTAAAATTTAAAATTTAATTTAATTTACCGCGAAAGATTCGAACCAGATGTCCTGTATGTATCCCGGCGTTTGGGACCAGTTCACGTGCGGCTCGACGAAGTAAGACTTCATTGTGTCTGCGACACTCCGACTGACTTTGTTATCGCAAAACCTAACAAAGTACAATATTTTATTAATATTTAATATTTAATAATTTTTTTATTATTTTTTAATATTTTTGATATAATATTAAAAAATTACCAAATTGTGTGTCGCGGCCGGTCAGGATCTATCAACGGCAAACGGTCGTGGCCTTCTTGCCGTAGGAGATCCAAGATCCGCATATGTGGGGTCCTTGATGCGGAGGCGGTGGTAAATCCACCGGTATATCTCCAACCGGCGGAATGTTGGAAGCAGCATCTAACCCCACCTCGGGGACCTCGGGAATGTCGGGTTGGGTTGGTTCTGAAGGTTGTCGGATCGGATTAGAATCAGATCCGCTACCAGAACGGGAATTATTACGGATGAAATTAAAATAATGGTTTGGACGAGGAGGCATTTTTGTAAAAAGGTTTAGTGTTTTAAGAAGAAATGGTGATGTTTTTATAGAGAGATTGTAGAGAGATAAAATGTAGAGAGATGGTTGTGTGAAAAAAATGAAAGAATTTGGCCATATTTATAGATTTTATGATCGTTGCTAATTAGCAACGATTTAGCAACGAATAGTTTTGTAATCTTTTCGTTTTCCCACCGGAGGGAAAACGAAAATTTAGCGACGATTTAGCAACGATTCGTTGCTAAATCGTCGCTATTTTTTAAAATATTTTCGGGTTTCCCTTGTTCACACGTTTGGGTTTAGCAACGAATTAGCAACGATTTATCAACGAATCGTTGCTAATTCGTTGTTAAACCCTAACATGTACTACGCCAAGTACAAGATCTATGACGAATACAGTGTATGTGTCCGATCAATTATTTAGCAACGATTTAGCAACGATTCGTTGCTAAATCGTTGCTAAATAATTGATCGGACACATATGCTACATTCTATGTATCAGAAGTACGAGATTAAATGTCAGAAACATTAGCAACGATTTAGCAACGATTCGTTGTAATTGTTGCTAAATCGTTGCTAAACTCAAACCCTATTTTTAGGGTTTCAACCCCTAAAACGGTTTGCTATGTTATAATACATACTTCATATGTAATTATAGATTATAAGATTGAGAATAACACTTCAAATTATGATATTTACTAAAAAACTGAAAATATTCTGTATTATAAATTTTATGTTAGTAAAACATATAAGTTAACGGTAAGTTAATACACGTTAAGTATAATATTGTAATCAATTTTTTATTGATTTATACAATTGGTTTCACCTTTGTTTACACTTTTTAAGTTAACACTAATTATTAAAAACCTTTATTTTGGGGTGGTTTTAGGGTTTAAAGATTTGTATATTAGCAACGATTTAGCGACGAATCGTTGCTAAATATCAAATAGCAACGATTTAGCAACGATATGTAAAACATAATTAGTCCACAAATTTAAACCCCTAAAAGTACTAATCGTTGCTAAATCGTTGCTAAATCGTTGCTAAATAACTGATTAGACTAATATGTTACATGCTATGTATCAGAAGTACGAGGTTAAATGTCAGAAACATTAGCAACGATTTAGCAACGATTCGTTGTAATCGTTGCTAAATCGTTGCTATTTAATATTTAGCAACGATTTAGCAACGATTCGTTGCTAAATCGTTGCTAAACTCAAACCCTATTTTTAAGGTTTCAACCCCTAAAACGGTTTGTTATGCTATAATACATACTTCATATGTAATTATAGATTATAAGATTGAGAATAACACTTCAAATTATGATATTTACTAAAAAACTGAAAATATTCTGTATTATAAACTTTATGTTAGTAAAACATATAAGTTAACGGTAAGTTAATACACGTTAAGTATAATATTGTAATCAATTTTTTTTTATTGATTTATACAATTGTTTTCACCTTTGTTTACACTTTTTAAGTTAACACTAATTCTTAAAAACCTTTATTTTGGGGTGGTTTTAGGGTTTAAAGATTTGTATATTGCAAAAATTAGCAACGATTTAGCTACGATTCGTCGCTAAATCGTCGCTAAATAGCAACGAATTAGCGACGAATCGTTGCTAAATCGTTGCTAAATCGAGGCAAAAGTTTCAAATTCGTTGCAAATTCGTTGCAAATTCGTTGCAAATTCGTTGATAATTGCAAAAAAAATTAAAAAAAATTAAAATTGCAAATACAAGTTTCAAATTTATTCATTATTGTCGGAATCAAATGATTCGATATCGCTAACTTCATCGAATTCTTCATTTTCTTCTGTGGATCCTTCGTTTTCATCATCCACAATATCTTCAGCTACTTGATTATCAGGATCAACAAGAAATACATCTTCGGTAGATTGATTTGTTTGTATAATTGTCCCACCAACGACATCTTGTTGCATAGGAACTTCATCGTTACCCATAATTAAACCTCTCGGAACCACTCGAATTACTGCACTCCACGATATACCACTAGTTTTAACACGAGGATACGGAATGAATGTAACTTGCTCAGCCTGCGATCCGAGGATAAATGGTTCGAACTTCCGATATCGTCGTGATTGGTTGACGTCGATGACACCAAATTTGTTGTAACGTACACCACGACCTAACGTTGGATCAAACCAATCACATTTAAAAAGTGTTGTTCTTAAATTGACTAATCCCGGGTATTGGACTTCGATAATATCCGTGAGAACCCCATAAAAAACCGAATCGCCCTCAACAGTGACACCATAATTTGCGGTTGCTCGATGTTGACCATGGCTTACTGTGTGGAAGACGTAACCACGAGTAAAATACATAGGCGAAGTTGTTTCGGACCAGGAACTAATATACTTAAGAAGAGGAATTCTCTTTGCATGCACATATATGGAGGAAGATTATAAGGGGTTACGATAACTGGCCACAAGGAGTATTGTCTACCAGACATACCAAATGGACTAAATCCGTCAGTGCATAAACCAAGATATACATTACGAATCTCTCTAGAGAAGTCAGAGTATACCGTGTTAAAGTGCTTCCAAGCCTTTGCATCTGACGGATGAGTTACTTCCCCATCTACGACTAAGTGCTCTGAATGCCATCTCATTGAATCGGATGTCCTTTCCGATTGATACAATCTCTTGAGCCTGTCCGTAATGGGTAAGTACCACATCCGTTGATACGGGACCTTACTCCCTTTTCCATGGACCTTATATCTCGACTGACGGCAAAAACGACATTCCTGCAACTTATCATCATCTTTCCAATAAATCATACAATTGTTAACACAAACATCAATCATTTCTGAAGGCAATCCAAGACTAGAAACCAACTTTTGTATTTCATAATATGAATCAACAGCTACATTATCCTCAGGCAAATACTCTTTTAGTAATTCCGCCCAGGAGTCCATGCAAAATTCACTCAAATTATGATCCGATTTGATATTCATCATTCTAGATGCTAATGATAGTTTTGACAATCCATCTTTACATCCATCGTAAATTGGTTTATTCGCAGCGTCTAACATATCATAAAAACGTTTAGCATCTTGGTTAGGTTCTTCAACAACATTTTCAGATAAATACTCCCTCGTATCATGAAATGCATCAGCAATCATGTCATGATATCTATTATCATCTACATGCACATTAGACCCACCATGATGATCATAGCTACTATCAAAATGATGCGGTAAATTAGCGGGTTCGTTAGTTTCAGGAACATGAAACGAACTACTTTCTCCAAATTCGGTGTTATTATAATTATACCCTTCCTCATGTTGAAACCAAACAAAATATTGTGGCATAAAACCCCTATTAAAAAGATGTTTCCATACGGTATCAACATGAATGTATTTAGTGTTCACACACTTCTTACATGGACAATACATTTTACCAAGTATCTTGAGTAGTCCGCATGTTTCCAGCTTGATACATGAATGTTTGAAGTCCCTCCGTGAACTCTGTTGTCACTATCCCCGATTGATCTTTGTGTCTATACATCCAAGATCGTAACTCGTATACGTTATTACCGTGAGACATTTTGAGTATATATGTTATGAAAGTTTTTGTATAAGTGTTTAGAATATATATAAGAGAGAATGTTTTGATATTGTGTTGTGATTTTGATTTGGTCGAATGAGTTTATATAGGGACATTGTAAATTTTAGCAAGGAATTAGCAAGGAAATTTAGCAACGATTTAGCAACGAAATATTTTTACCAAGGAATTAGCAACGATTTTGAGAGGAAATTGCAACGAATAATTCGTCGCTAATTACCGGTGGAGCTCAATGAAAACGTGCTCACCAACTTAGCAATATTCCTTGCAAATTCGTCGCTATTTAACAAGGAAATATCATCGTCGCTAAATCGTCGCTAAATAGCGACGATTTAGCGACGATATAGGAATTCCTCCTTAAATCGTCGCTATTTCGTTGCTAAATAGCGACGAATAGTTTCGTTGCTATTTGGCAACGAATTAGCGACGAAATTTGGTGTCGTCGCTAATTCCTCGCTAATTCCTCACAAATCCGTTGCTAAATAAATTCCTCGTTAATTCCTTGCTAAAATTCGTTTCTATTTACCCAGTTTCTTGTAGTGATCGAAGGTTCCAAACCCGCTGCAACAGGTGGTGGAGGTGGTTGGCACAATGTATGGGGATATTCAACAATTGACATGTTTTTTATCAAAAAAACAAATGACATGTGTGGAAGATATGATGCAGATGAAAAACAACATAAACCACGTTTTGGTTGAACTGTTTAAAACCCATCTCTGTTTCATTTTACGATTTTAGTGAAAGGAATAACGCTTTCATGGTAGGGAAGAAATATATTTCGTCTCTGATTGTATTTTAATTAGCCAAAACGCTGTGTTGTAGCACTTAACGGATGTCACTAGTAAAAATGCTTATACCCACGAAAAAGCCAGTAAAATTTTCGTGGTATAGGGCAAAATCCACGAAAAGCCTCGAAAAGCCACAGTGAACAGTAACATAGTACCCACGAAAATTTTCGTGGGTTTTTCGTGGGTTTTCGTGGGTTTATTTTACCCATGAAAATTTAGTGGGTTTTCGTGGGTAATTTGCCACGTTTACCCACGAAAATGTTCGTGGGTATAGTGAAACCCACGATTACCCACGAAAATATTCGTGGGTATCATGAAACCCACGATTACCCACGAAAATTTTTGTGGGTATCGTTCGACCCACGACTACCCACGAAAATTTCCGTGGGTAACCGAAAAAACACTATAACCACTAACTTTTTAGTGGGTAACTAAAAACCCACTATTTTCATGAGTTAGTTCACTATTTTCATGAGTTTGTTCACTATTTTTTGGGTTTGTAACATTTATAAACATATTATAACGCGTGAAAAGACATATTAATATGTTAATATGTCTTTTCACGCGGTATAATATGTTTATAAATGTTACAAACCCAAAAAATAGTGAATATTAAACGTTATTATTCATTACCCATATATATTAAAATATCACATTACATAACAACTTTATTTTAAACGCGTACAAAAGATGGAAGGAAAATAGTAAATATTAAAGCGACATAAATAGTTCGGTGTTGAACGAGGTCATTATTCGTAAACATTGACGGATCAAATGTTTATTCATCATATGATTCATGAACTATTTCGTACTCGTAACCGGTTGTTCCTTCATCTGCTTCATCCGTTGTAGATGTTACAGTTGGTTCGTACTTAGCGATCATCGAATTATCCCCAATTATATGTTTCAAAAATTATTTTAGTTTGTAATTATAAGTATATACTGACAACCTTAAGGAAAACCTACCTTGACAACATTTCACTCAGTGATGTTGAGGTATTTAGAATTCATGTTAAAACGGGTTACAGACACATTCTTTAGAATGACAACCGCACCTACACCAGTGTTGACGCTGTATTCGTCATTGTTGAAGATGTTATGGTGTATGGTTCCCTCGATTATTCCAGACTAGCAATGTCGTCTACAACACCCGCTGATATATTGTGCTCCGTCTTCCAACGTAGAATACATAACGCCAAAAATAATTTCGTATTCTCCGTTTTGCAACCTTCGTATAAAGGTTGATTAACTTCCATGAAGGCCTCATATGACTTGTCTACGCCCGCCGGAATTTCGACTTCTTCACTATATCGCTGATCTTGCATCTCTGGAATTTCATGAACATCTTCGAATGCTTCATGAAATGTTTCTTGTACATCAACATGAGGATGATGATAACGTTCACGATTGACTCTTCCATCAAATTGTGTTCCACCAGAGGATTCTCCCGTAACCATGAAATATTCTCCATGATTACTTCAAACATAGTAATTGCCTTTGAATCCAACTGTGTAAAGATGATGGGTCACCACTCTCGATGTTTGTTGCTTTGCATTCTTGCACCGTGCGCATGGACAAAGGAGTTTCCCGATTGCCTGAAATGATGGTTGTTGACAAGCAAATTCGATGAACACAGTAATCCTAGTACAAAATTCTTCGGTGACAGTATTTGTTGATGTACTACAAAAAACTGGGCAAATAACAACGAATTTTAGCAAGGAATTAGCGAGGAATTTATTTAGCAACGAATTTGTGAGGAATTAGCGAGGAATTAGCGACGACACTAAATTTCGTCGCTAATTCATCGCCAAATAGCAACGTAACCATTCGTCGTTATTTCGTTGCTATTTAGCGACGATTTAAGGAGGAATTCTAATATCGTCGCTATTTAGCAACGAAGATATTTCCTTGTTAAATAGCGACGAAATTGTAAGGAATATTGCTAAGTTGGTGAGCACGTTTTCATTAAGCTCCACCGGTAATTGGCGAAGAATTATTCGTTGCAATTTTCTCTCAAAATCGTTGCTAATTCATTGGTAAAAATATTTCGTTGCAAAATCGTTGCTAAATTTCCTTGCTAATTCCTTGCTAAAATTTACAATGTCCCTATATAAACTCATTCGACCAAATCAAAATCACACCACAATATCAAAACATTCCCTCTTATATATATTCTAAACACTTATACAAAAACTTTCATAACATATATACTCAAAATGTCTCACAGTAATAACGTATACGAGTTACGATCTTGGATGTATAGACACAAAGATCGAACGGGGATAGTGACAACAGAGTTCACAGAGGGACTTCAAACATTCATGTATCAAGCTGGAAACATGCAGACTACTCAAGAAACTGGTAAAATGTATTGTCCATGTAAGAAGTGTGTGAACACTAAATACATTCATGATGATACCGTATGGAAACATCTTTTTAATAGGGGTTTTATGCCACAATATTTTGTTTGGTTTCAACATGGGAAAGAGTATAATTATAATAACACCGAATTTGGAGAAAGTAGTTCGTTTCATGTTCCTGAAACTAACGAACCAGCTAATTTACCGCATCATTTTGATAGTAGCTATGATCATCATGGTGGGTCTAATGTACATGTAGATGATAATAGATATCATGACATGGTTGTTGATGCATTTCATGATACGAGGGAGTATTTATCTGAAAATGTTGTTGAAGAACCTAACCAAGATGCTAAACGTTTTTATGATCTGTTAGACGCTGGGAATAAACCAATTTACGATGGATGTAAAGATGGATATCAAATCGGATCATAATTTGAGTGAATTTTGCATGGACTCCTGGGCGAAATTACTAGAAGAGTATTTGTCTGAGGATAATGTAGTTGCTGATTAATATTATGAAATACAAAAGTTGGTTTATAGTCTTGGATTGCCTTCAAAAATGATTGATGTTTGTGTTAACAATTGTATGATTTATTGGAAAGATGATGATAAGTTGCAGGAAAGTCGTTTTTGCCGTCAGTCGAGATATAAGGTCCATGGAAAAGGGAGTAAGGTCCCGTATCAACGGATAAGGTACTTACCCATTACGGACATGCTCAAGAGATTGTATCAATCGGAAAGGACATCCGATTCAATGAGATGGCATGTAGAGCACTTAGTCGTAGATGGGGAAGTAACTCATCCGTCAGATGCAAAGGCTTGGAAGCACTTTAACACGATACACTCTGACTACTCTAGAGAAATTCGTAATGTATATATTGGTTTATGCACTAACGGATTTAGTCCATTTGGTATGTCTGGTAGACAATACTCCATGTGGCCAGTTACCGTAACCCCTTTTAATCTTCCTCTTCTTAAGTATATTAGTTCCTGGTCCGAAACATCCAAAGAGAGCTCTAGATGTATTTATGCAGAGACTATTACCTTTTGCCTTCGACGAGCTTCTACCTGAACCCGCACACTTAGCAATTGCAGGTACTAATTAATAATTAATTAATTATCTTTTTAATTACAATATATATGTATATATATTCATGAATTTTTATAAATTTCAGATATCGGTGCGTTTTTCCGAGTTTTATGTACTCGTACACTTTCAGAAGATGTCATTGAACAATTGCGTGATAATATCCCTATCTTGTTGTGCAACTTGGAAAAGATTTTTCCTCCATCCTTTTTCGATGTAATGGAACACCTTCCAATACATCTTCCTCACGAGGCAGGACTAGGAGGGCCTCTGCATTTTCGGTGGATGTATCCCTTTGAACGATTTATGGGACATTTGAAAGGAAAGGCGAAAAACCTAGCAAGGTTTGAAGGATCTATCGTTGCTGGATATTTAACGGAAGAGACTTCTAAATTCGCATCATACTATTTCGGTTCCAATGTAAGAACACGTAGAACAAAAACACGATGATACGATGACGGCGGCGTTGGCGCAGTATATGCAGTAGATGGGGTACCTGATATATTTTCCCCAATTGGAAGAGCTAGCGGAAAAATAAAAGAAGTTTGGTGGGAAAATGATCAACATCGACAAAGTGCACATACTTACATCCTCCTTGATTGTGATTACGCACGACCTTTCGAAAGGTAATATATTATATGTTTTTATATATAAGCTATTATATTTTTCCTAACGATCTATATATATAACGAGGTGGTTTCAATTAGAATGATTGAGGAACAACTGGAGGAAGTCTATCCAGTACTTTCGTAAGACGAACTTACTGCTTATAAAGAACGCGATTTTGCGGGTTGGTTAAAAACGCAAGTTGAATATGGTGACACCACATATCCGGTTTGGTTTCGCGAGTTAATACAAGGACCGCTTGGAAAGATCACAACTTCGCCTATGTATTTTACTCGTGGTTACGTCTTCCACACAGTAAGTCATGGTCAACGTCGAGCAACCGCAAATTATGGTGTCACTGTTGAGGGCGATTCGGTTTTTTATGGGGTTCTCACTGATATTATTGAAGTCCAATACCCGGGATTAATCAATTTAAGAACAACACTCTTTAAATGTGATTGGTTTGATCCAACGTTAGGTCGTGGTGTACGTTACAACAAATTTGTTGTCATCGACGATATCGGAAGTTCGACCCATTTATCCTCGGATCGCAGGCTGAGCAAGTTACATTCATTATGTATCCTCGCGTTTAAACTAGTGGTATATCGTGGAGTGTAGTAATTTGAGTGGTCCCGAGAAGTTCCTATGCAACAAGATGTCGTTGGTGGGACAATTATACAAACAAATCAATCGACCGAAGATGTATTTCTTGTTGATCCTGATAATCAAGTAGCTGAAGATATTGTGGATGATGAAAACGAAGGATCTGCGGAAGAAAATGATGAATTCGATGAAGTTAGCGATATCGAATCATTTGATTCCGACAATAATGAATAAATTTGTAACTTGTGGTTGTAATTTTAATTTTTTTGCCGATTATCAACGAATTTGCAACGAATTTTCAAAGTTTGCCACGATTTAGCAACGAATTCATAAGTTAAGTACTTTTAGGGGTTTAAATTGCTGTCACTAAATCATTGTTGTTTGATATTTAGCAACGATTTAACAACGATTAAACAACGATTTAGCAACGTTTAGTACTTTTAGGGGTTTAAATTTGTTGGACTAATATGATTTAGAAATCGTTGCTATTTGATATTTAGCAACGATTTAGCAACGATTCGTCGCTAATTCGTTGCTATTTAGCGATGATTTAGCGACGAATCCTTGCTAAATCGTTGCTAATTTTTGCAATATATAAATCTTCAAACCCTCAAACCACCCCCTAAATAAAGGTTTTTGTGGATTAGTGTTCACTGAAAAAGTGTAAACAAAGGTGAAAACAATTGTATAAATCAATAAAAAATTTGATTACAATATTATACTTAACGTGTATTAACTTACCGTTAACTTATATGTTTTAATAACATAAAGTTTATAATACTTAATATTTTCAGTTTTTTAGTAAAATCATAATTTGAAGTGTTATTCTTAATCTTATAATCTATAATTACATATTAAGTATGTATTATAGCATATAAAACCGTTTTAGGGGTTGAAACCCTGAAAATAGGGTTTGAGTTTAGCAACGATTTAATAACGATTCGTTGCTAAATCGTTGCTAATGTTTCTGACATTAACGTCGTACTTCTGATACGTAGAATGTAACATATGTGCTGATCAATTATTTAGCAACGAATCGTTGCTAAATAATTGATCGGACATGTACATTATATCCGTCATAGGTATTGTATTTGGCGTAGTACACGTATGGTTTTAACAACGAATTAGCAACAAAATGTTGGAATCGTTGCTAATTCGTTGCTAAACCCAAACGTGTGAACAAGTGAAATCCGAAAATATTTTTAAAAATAGCGACGATTAGCAACGAAGCGTTGCTAATCGTCGCTATTATTAGTTTAGCGACGATTTAGCAACGATAAAATTTCGTTTTCCATCCGGTGGGAAAACGAAAAGATTAAAAAAATTAGCGGCGATTTAGCAACGAGTCGTCGCTAATTAGCAACAATTTAGCAACGATCACAAAATCTATATATATGGCCAAATTCTTCAGTTTTTCACACAACCATCTCTCTACATTTTATCTTTCTACAATCTCTCTATAAAAACATCCTAATTTCTTCATAAAACACTAAACCCTTTTACAAAAATGTCTCCTCGTCCAAACCATTATTTTAATTTCATCCATAACAATTCCCGTTCTGGTAGTGGATCTGATTCTAATCCGATCCGACAACCTAAACCCGACATCCCCAACTTCTCTGAGGTCCCAGAGGTGGGGTTAAATGCTGCTTCCAACATTCCACTGGTTGGAGATATGTCGGCGGATTTACCACCGCCTCCGCATCAAGGACCCCACATGATGTGGATATTGGATCTCCTACGGCAAGAAGGCCATGACCGTTTGCCGTTGATAGATCCAGTCCGGTCGCGACACACATTTTGGTAATATCAAATTTATATTAAAAAATATTAAAAAATAATTAAAAAATTATTAAATATTAATAAAAAATTGTACTTTGTTAGGTTCTGCAATAACAAAGTGAGTCGGAGTGTCGCAGACACAATGAAATCTTACTTCGTACAAACGCCGGGATACATACGGGACATCTGGTTCGAATCTTTCGCGGTAAATTAAATTAAATTTTAAATTTTAATTTAAATAATTTAAATATAAATTTAAAATATTTAATTTGAAAATTTTAATTTAAAAATTCGAATTTAAAAAGTTATATTAAAACTTAGTTTTAATTAATAGCAAAAATGGCATTGGGCCGAGGCTGATACGGTGAAAGTCCGTAAGGGGTTCAACGAGAGGGCGATGCATCGCCTTACCGGCATTGTTTCCAGTTGGAAGAAAGACTGGAAACTAAAAGGAGATGATGGAAAACCGGAGTTGATGGCCACGACGGTGTGGAAAGGGTTGGTCGACTACTGGACAGAACCGCATTCTCTCGTTGTCGCGAAAAACTGTTTCAAGTCCCGTCTCACTCCTATCGACGGGAGCGGTCCCTTCTTCCACACTTCGGGACCGAGTTCATACGCTGGTCGTCGTATTAAAAAGGTAAATTTAATTTTTTAACACTTTGTTTTATTTATTTTTCAAATAAATAAATATTTAATATAAATATCAAATATAGACCGAAGAAGAGGGCGAACTTGCCCCCATTGTGGAGATATTGAAAAAGACCTAGAAGCGGAAAGATGGGTCATATGTCAGTTCACGATCTGAAAAGATCGTGAATGACTATGAGGCTAGACACGCCGAGCGGGTAAGTCAGTCGTCCACTGAAGAAGGGAGCTCAGTGAATTCCTCGGGACCACTTTCGGTCGCGGAATGCGACCAAATCTACTACGAGGTAAATAATTTAATTAATATTTTTTAACTTATATTATTTTTAATAACGGATATATAATATTAATTCTACGTAGGTCGCTCCGAAAAAGAAGAACCGCACTTTCGGAGTCGGTTCTATCGAGACCGTTCCCGCAGCTTCTTCATCGCAACCTCATCTTTCTCAGCGGGATCAGGCTGCGGAGAATGCTCGTTCGCGACAGGAACTCCAAGATACAAACGCCCGCTTCAAGACGATGACGGATCTATTCTCCATAATTGCGATGGATAGTCCAAACCTGGCTAATACGATGCGGGAACGCGGATTAGGGGTCGATCCGGAACCGGAGGTTCGTCCAGACGAGGCTGAAGCCTCAGTTCAAGAACTGGGACATGGTCTCGGGATTAATGATTTTGATCCCTAGTTTAGTATTTTTTAAATGTAATTTGAATTTTATATTTTAATTATAATAAATTTTAATTTTTGTAATTTTATTTTAATTTTATTTTAATTTTTTTATATTTTTTTAAAAAAATTGTTGTTGTTAAGTAGCGACGATTGTGTATGCTCTTTGTTGCCAAATCGTTGTTAAATTAGCAACGATTTGGCAACGATTTCATCAAATCGTTGCTAATTCGTTGCTATAAAGAATTCGCGACGATTTGTATAAAGAATCGTTGTCGATTCGTTGTCAATTTAGCAACGAATTAGTGATGTTTGGCGCTATTTCATAAGTTTTTTAAATTCGGAAATTCATAAATAATTTTTTTAAATTCGACGCTAAATCGTCGCTATTTCGAAGCTAAATAAACGTTGCAAATTCGTTGCTATTTCGTCGCTAAAATAGCAACGAATTAGCAACGAATTAATGGCAACAAATTAGCAACGATTTCTGGTTGTCGCTAATTTAGCGACGAATTAACGACGATTTCAAAATAGCAACGAGCGATTAGCGACAAGCGATTAGCGACGAAAATATGTGTTTAGCAACGATTAAGCAACGATTTTGGTCGTTGCTAAATGTGTAGATTCTTGTAGTGATGGATCAATCCGGAGATCCATCCATCTTCTAGAATGGTTTGAGAAAGACATAACAAATTTTAAAATGATTTGGAATTCCTAGTGTTATGTGTTTCAAATTATGTACCATGTATTTATAATACCATGAATAATGCGAAAATTTAACATCTACCCACGAAAATTTTCATGGGTTTTTCATGGGTATATAAATGCCACTTGCAAATCTAATATTATACATGAAGTGACAATTCATATGAAAAGACAACTCCCTGAAAACCCACTTCGAAAAGTACTCCTACCCACGAAAATTTTCATGGGTTTTCCGTGGGTATATATATGCCACTTGCAAATCTTATACTATACATGAAGTGACAATTCATATCAAAAGACAACTCCCTCAAAACCCACTACGAAAAGTACTCCTACCCACGAAAATTTTCCTGGGTTTTTCGTGGATATATATATGTCACTTGCAAATCTGATACTGAAAAGACAACTCCTTGAAAAGCCACTAAGAAAAGTATACTCCTACCCACGAAAATTTTCATGGGTTTTTCGTGGATACATGTATGAATTGACAACACATATGAAAAGACGTCTCCCTGAAAACACACTGCGAAAAGTATACTCCCACCCACGAAAAATTTCATGGGTTTTTCGTGGGTAACGCACTACTAACAAAAACCCACGTTTTTATTCGTGGGTCATAGAACTCCACAAAAAATTCTATTAAGTCTATAAATATAGACTTGTTTCAGGAAATTAGTAAATACAAAACATACAAAATAAACATGTCGAAGAAAAATATTAATCGCTCAGAGGAAGATAAAATAATAAAGACCTTCGTAGAGTCTTTACCAGAAACATACACCCATGTTTCTTCCACCATTCACTTCAGTAACCCAAAGAACCAGAGTCATGGTTCTACTTCACGTGCTCCACCTAAGCCTCGTAAACCACGCTCTCCAGTCAGAGCTGGAAAAAAAGTACTAAAAATACCCACATCGACCGAGGTTGTAAATGATTACGAAGAACCAAATCTGATTTTCAAATGTCCAAATGACTATTACGGTTGTTGTGACAAACACATATTAAAATTTGAGATGGATCATTAAGAGACGTATTTAGTTAGTAATGCACCACTACAATAAGTGCATATGCATGGCTTTTATGTTTGCTTTTATTAATAATTTGTGCATCTTTTTGTAACAGTTTTATCTGTAATGCTTTTATTAAAAATATTGTATCAAAGTTTGAATTATCTTATTTTGTATTAATTTGTGCTAGTACTAGGTTGACAACCAATACACTCCAACATGATTTGACAATTCATAAATGTATTGTCACTATTTGGAAAATATCTTAATTTAACTATAAATACATATGATGGTGTGTATATCTTTAACATATATCCAAAAAAAAATGTCTTCAAACTCAGGTGATGAAAACTATGAATCAAAAAACTCACCAGTGTTTTTTCCTCTTCCAAAATATTCATGGGAAACCGAAACTCAGTTTGACGAATTCACTCAAGAGATACCAACATACTCATGGGAAAATGAAACTCAATCACCAATCTATGATAAGAAACCATAAGGTCATGACTTTCACCGGGTCATCGATGATGTTTTCTGTAAGGAAATTGAAGAGCTACAACCATCTCAATTAAGGCTTGCAAGGATCATTACTATGATGATGATTTTGCCCAAAGACCAGAAAGCCCTAACTTAAATTTAGATCTTGATGCAATTCAAAGGATGTGTGACGAAGTTTTATATTTTACAGAAAAAAACAAAAGGGTAAGAAAAGTCTCTGATAAGTTTCTAGAGGATGTGTCACCAATTAATTGGACAAGTTTATAAAACATATATATGTTTTATAAATTTATAGTCTAAAATGTTTAATATGTTAATTTAATATTTTCAATATTTAACAAATTGTATGTTTAATTATTAAGTAATGTAATGTGTTATTAATATATTAATAAAAAATATAACATGTGTTATATTAATAAAAAATGCAATGTAATGGAATGTAATGTTTTATTTTTTTTAAATATAAAAAATTACCCACGAAAATTTTCGTGGGTAACCGTGGCTTTCGTTGTTACCCACGAAAATTTTTGTGGCTTTTTCGTGGCTTTTTTAAGTACCCATGAAAGTTTTCGTGGCTTTTTCGTGGGTACTTCGTCTTCTTCGCGCATACCTAATTTTCGCTGCATGTTTTCTTATTTTCATCTCTTTTTTACAAAATCCGGCGATTTCAGGCAAAACTCCGTTTATTTCTTCAGGTTAACTTATATATGTATATTTGGTTGTTTGAATTTTGATTGTTGTGGAATTATTATAATTGTTGTTTGATTATGTTGTTTGATCTAAATCTTGTTGTTGATTATGCATGTTGTTTGACCATTATATAATGAATGTTGTTGATTATGTTTGATCTAGATCTTGTTGTTTAGATCTTGTTGTTTGATCTAGGTTATGAATGTTATAAAATATATATTTTATATTTTCCTAATTAAACATTCATAATTATAAGGTCATAAACAATTTAAACTAAAAATTAAACAATTGTAACAATTTTCTTCATTACAAATCTTAGGGATTTTGTCTTCTATAATTCTTTATTTCACTTAAACTTTTTATTGTCTTTGTAATGAATTTCGTATAAATTTTAAAACACTAATCATATGTGACAAAATTTATGAATTTCACTTAAGATATGTGATTTTTACTTAAGATATCTTTGTTTAATTCACTTAAGATATGTGAATTTTAAAACAATAATTTTAAATTTTCTATTGTCTTTGTAATGAATTTGGTATATACTACGTACTATAATATTTGTTTCCTTGATTAGTGTTCTAAAATTTGTGATAACATGTTTTTTTACTTAAATTTATGTTTGTTTGTTTGTTTTAATTTGACTTTAGTTTACAAAGGTTATTAACTATTGTTTGTTTTAAAATTTGATTGTTAGGTTCTATTTGTAGTTATGTCTTCGTCTAGGGGTACACAATCTCGTTCTAGCAGGCCGCAGTTGGTTCTCCCCCAATCTGCCATAGGTGCTTCGGCTGATTATCGTTACCGCTTACAAGCGGTATACGAATCGCCTCATAGGAGATCGCAGCCTTACCTTCATCCTGATATCTTGTATATTTTACATGTTTTTAATATGTTTTGTGCATTAGAATTAACACATTTAGCGCGCATTTAGTGTCATATAGGTTGCATTTGTGTTTGTTCATGCATTTTCAGGTTCAGGAGTGCCAAAGTGATAAAAAGGCGAGGAAAAGGAGTTTAAAGTGGAAAAACGACCATATCAGTGACTTGTACTGATTAGCTGTGGTCGAGACGCGAAGAAAAGGCGAAAAAGAGAAGAAGAAACTAGTATCGACCAGTTGTATCGACTAGAATCTGGTCGATATTGGGCTAAAACTCATATCGACCAGTTGTATCGACCAGAAACTGGTCGATATCGACCAAGAGTATCGACCGGAATCTGGTCGATATCGAGCGCGTAAAACAAAGAAAAGGAAAAGGCCCAAGACATTTTTCAGAGGCCCAAGACGATTTTTAGGTCTAGAAACATTATTTTTTCAGCAGACTTTTGTTTGATCATCACTTTTGTTCTAAAAAAACACTTGTTCTTGTTTTGGATTGGGAATTGGCTTGTTCTTGCTTGGAATTTTGTTTTGCATCAAGATTCTTGTACACCTTAATTTCAATAACAGAGTTCTTCTTTCCCTTAATCTTGTTACTTTGTTTTTCATGTTGTTTTTAATCTTGATTGCTTTGGTATTCATAACTTTAATCTAGGGTAACATTCTTAATGCTTTAATTGAATTGGCCATTCAATTGATAGAAACCAGGAAGCTTCACCTTTGGGAGAAGTGTGGGGATTCCTGAACAATTACCCTAAAACTAAACCCAGCTTAACCGAGGAATCTGTGTTAATAAGTTTAGTGGTTGAATTGAATTGAGCTTAATGTTTTCTAAAATTTAAAATATCCAAGGTATTGTTTTAGTTTAACTAATAGGAAAATGAACATTACCACGAGAGTGGATTGATCTTTCAAAACCTTAAAGTTATCTTTGTTAAAAGACATTTAAAAATCTGAAAGTTGATCACCCGTTAAAGTACCATGACCTGGTTGTTTTGCCTTAAATTGAATCTTAAAAACTTGTCAAATTAGTCTTTCGTTTTCTCGTTAATTCATCATCGGTTACAAAAACAAAACAATTCTTTTAATTCGCTTAAACTGAGTGTAGTTTCTCATAAGGTTTATTACATTAGTTGCTCCTGATTCGGATTGACACCTTAAATACTACATTAAGGCATTCGAAATAACGAGAGTGAAAAATATCGTTTATCAAATTGGCGCCGTTGCCGATTCAGGAACTCGACTAATTATTAAAACTTTGAAATCACTTGGGATTAAGTTTTACTTCTTGTTACTAATACTTTCTCTTTTGTGTGGTTTCTCGTTCTCTCAGGTGTATGCAAAGAAGAAGTCACAGACAAAGTGACAACCTACTTTTCTTTGCGGATATCAAAGCATGCGAACGAGCAATCGCCAGAGAAAGAAGACTCGATCAACAATCAGACTCGTTCCAATCGGAAATATCATATTCAGATTCATATTACGAAATGGGTGATGCAATCAACACCAACAATGGGACGCGTACGATTGGAACCGACGACGTTCCTTCTAACGTCACCAACCATAATGGTATCAAACCACCAGCCATCGCCAACAACAACTTCGAGATCAAGTCTAGTCTCATCAACATGATCTCATGCAACAAGTTCTACGGCTTGCCTAGTGAGGACCCGATTGACCACCTCCATCAATTTGATATGCTATGCGATACAGTGAAGATCAACGGTGTCAACGAGGACATGTTCAAGCTGCGATTGTTCCCTTTCTCACTAGGGGACAAAGCACGCCAATGGCAAAAGAACCTTGTCAAAGACACCATCAAGACTTGGGACACCTGCAAGAAGGCTTTCCTAACAAAGTTCTTCTCGGTGGTTCGGACATCAAAGCTAAGGAATGAGATCTCAGCCTTCGCTCAAAAGGACCAAGAAACATTCAGCGAAGCTTGGGAAAGATTCAAGGGTTATACGCTGAGATGTCCACACCACGGATTCTCGGGAGAAAGTTTGCTCAGCACATTCTACCGAGGTCTAAAACCCAAGTTCAAAATGCTTCTAGATTCAGCTAGCCAAGGAAACTTTCTTGGGAAGACAGAAGCGGATGGGCAGCAGTTGGTGGATAACTATGCGCTGAGTGATAGCAACTATGGCGAGGAGTACGATCGCAACATCCGCAGCTCTGGTAATGATGAGCAATTCAAGCGAGAGATAAAAGCGGTGAATTAGAAGCTTGACAAGCTAATCATGTCTCAACAAGTGGGGATTAACTTTGTAGGAAGTGGAGAAGAACAGTTGCCCCCAATCGAGGGAAATCAGGAGGAGATAAACTACATGGGGAATCAAAACGGTTGGCGTTTCAACAATTACTCTCAACACCCAAACCTCTCCTACCGCAACAACAACGTAGCTAACCCCAATGATCAAGTCTATCCCCAAGTAGGACAAGGAGGTTACCAAGGTAAACCTCAATACAACCAAGGAGGGTACGCACCGAGACCACCAACTAATCGACCTCCGGGTTACAACCATCCTCCCTCTGCTCAAGGTGTAGTTTTTTCACCAGCTCCTCAAGGTGATCAAACTACCCAACTCTTGAAACAAATCCTCGACGGTCAAACCCGTCATAGCATGGAGTTCAACACCTTCAAGAAGGAGATTCACGCCAAGGTAGACAACTCCTACAATGATCTCAACGCCAAGTTTGAATCAGTGAGCTCGCACTTGAAATCTCTGGATAACCAAGTCGGTCAAATCACTTCCTCATCTAAGCGACCAATGGGTCAACTGCCAGGGAAACCAGAAGCCAATCTGAAAGAGTATGTCAACGCTCTACACCTCCGTAGTGGTCGACAATTACCTTCTGGAGATCGCATCGAGGACAATGCGAATCAGGACGAGGGGGTAGACCAAAAATCTGGTCGATATCGAGGGTGAAAAGACGGAAGGTCAGGATCGACCTGTGGTATCGACCACAACTGGTCAATATCGACCACCAGTATCGACCAAAAATTTGGTCGATACTGAGGAGAAAGTCGACAAAAAGAATAAAACCGTCTACGCGACATCTCCTTACGCGCCCAAGCTTCCTTTTCCGGGTCGAGCTAAGAAGCAGCTTTTAGAGAAGTACAAAGCGCAATTCGAAAAGCAAATGAAAGAAGTTCAAATTGCTATGCCCCTCATCGACGCTTTCAAACTTGTTCCTCACTACAACAAGTTCCTAAAAGACGCCATTAAGAACAAGTTTCAAGACTTTGACGACACGGTGGTTCTTTCGCACGAGTGTAGCGCGATCATCCAGAGAAACTCCCCTAAGAAGCTAAGTGATCCGGGGAGCTTTACAATACCATGTGTCATTGGTCCTTTGGTTTTCGAAGGGTGTTTGTGCGATTTGGGAGCTAGTGCTAGTCTAATGCCATTGTCTATTGCTCAAAGACTTGGATTCTCATCCTTCAAGCCAACAAGAATCTCCCTAGTGCTTGCGGATAGGTCCGTAAGGATTCCCGCGGGAGTGTTAGAAGACATCCCGGTTAAGCTTGGAAACGCGTTCATTCCTACGGATTTCATCGTCTTGGAGATGGATGAAGAACCCAAGGATCCGCTTATCCTAGGTAGACCCTTCTTAGCCACCGTCGGAGCCATCATCGATGTAAAGAAAGGAAAAATCGATTTGCACCTTGGAGAGGACCTCGTCCAAAGGTATGACATCATCGATGCAATCAAGAAGCCGACTATCGAAGGGCAAATCTTTTACATCGACTTGATGGATGAGCTCGCCGACGAGTTCTTGGAGGAGCTAGCAGCTGAAGATGAGCTCCATCTTGCCTTGACAACACGAGAAGAAGGGGGCAGAACCGCTAGAAGCGACGTCATGGCGATGCAAAAGAGAATCGACTCCCACCCCATTGACAAGGAGGCCGCTTTTCTCGACCTACCCGAGGTATTTCCGTGCGACGCAAAAGCGATAATGACGGGGAACAACGCTAGAAATGGTAATCCTAGCGACTATAATGACGATTGGAGCGAGCTCAAAGCGCCAAAGGTAGAACTCAAACCTCTTCCTAAAGGGCTAAGGTACGTTTTCTTGGGGCTTAACTCCACCTATCCGATAATTATCAATGTCTCGCTTAGCGATGAAGAAGTTAAAACCTTGACTCATGATCTTAAAAGATTTAGAAAGGCCATAGGTTATTCTCTAGATGATATCAAAGGGATATCACCCTCATTGTGTATGCATCGAATACATCTAGAGAACGAATTTATGTCCTCAATAGAACACCAACGTAGGCTGAAACCTAACTTGAAAGAAGTGGTCAAGAAAGAGATAATCAAGCTATTGGATGCGGGGATCATCTACCCTATATCCGATAGCAATTGGATCTCTCCCGTTCATGTAGTGCCGAAAAAAGGGTGGGATTACCGTGGTTAAAAACGGAAAAAACGAATTAATCCCAACGAGAACAATCACGGGTCATAGAGTTTGCATCGATTACCGTAAGTTAAACGCTGCGACTCGAAAAGACCACTTCCCCCTATCCTTCATTGACCAAATGCTTGAAAGATTAGCAAACCATCCATATTATTGTTTCCTCGATGGGTATTCCGGATTTTTCCGAATACCCATCCACCCCCAGGACCAAGAGAAAACAACCTTCACATGTCCATATGGTACATTTGCTTATCGTAGAATGCCTTTTGGGTTGTGTAATGCACCCGCGACATTCCAACGATGCATGATGTCCATATTCTTTGATTTAATTGAAAACATTGTTGAAGTTTTTATGGATGATTTCTCTGTATATGGTTCTTCGTTTGCCTCGTGTTTGTCTAATCTTTGCAGGGTACTTAAAAGGTGCGAGGAATGCCATTTGGTTCTGAATTGGGAAAAGTGTCACTTCATGGTTAAAGATGGTATATCTTTGGGTCATCGAATCTCCGAAAAGGGTATTGAGGTTGATAGAGCGAAGATCGACGTAATGGCTAACCTTGGAGCTCCGAATTCGGTAAAGGGTATAAGAAGCTTTCTCGGCCACGCGGGTTTCTATAGGAGGTTCATCAAGGACTTCTCAAGTATAGCTAGACCGCTCACGAGATTGCTATGCAAGGACATCGCTTTTCAGTTTGATAAAGAGTGTCTCGAAGCTTTCCACAAGATCAAGCAAGAGCTGATAAGTGCTCCTATTGTGCAACCACCGGATTGGGATCTTCCCTTTGAGATCATGTGTGACGCTAGTGACTATGCCGTTGGCGCGGTTTTAGGCCAAAGGAAGGATAAGAAACTCCATGTCATCTACTACGCTAGTAAGACAATGAACGAAGCTCAAACCAAGTACACTACCACGGAGAAAGAGCTTCTCGCCATCGTGTTCGCTTTCGAGAAATTTAGATCATACTTGGTGGGTTCGAAGGTAATAGTCTACACCGACCACGCGGCGTTGAGACACTTGCTAGCGAAGAAGGATGCGAAACCTAGATTGTTGAGATGGATCTTGTTACTCCAAGAATTCGATTTGGAGATCAAAGACAAGAAAGGCATCGAGAATGGAGTCGCGGATCACTTGTCACGATTGCGCGTAGACGACCTCCTTCCCATTGATGATTCATTCCCCGAGGAACAACTAATGACGATCATGTTAAAGAAATCTCGGGGAGAGCAAGAGCATGAGATTGAAGAGCTTTTTGCCGTCGAGAAAGAACCTTGGTACGCGGACATCGTGAATTACTTGGTCACGGGACAAGAACCGCACCATTTGGAGGAGTATCAAAAGAAGAAGTTCTTTCGCGACTTGAAAAGGTTTTATTGGGACGAACCTTATCTCTACACCTTGAGCAAAGATGGTCTATACCGAAGATGTGTAGCGGATGAAGAGATAAATGGCATACTTATGCATTGCCACGGTTCAGCTTACGGAGGACACTTCGCAAGTTTCAAGACGGTCTCTAAGATACTACAAGCTGGGTTTTGGTGGCCTACGATGTTCAAGGATGCCCACGAGTTCGTTCAAAGGTGTGATCCTTGTCAAAGGAAAGGGAACATAAGCAAGCGCAACGAGATGCCACAAAACCCGATCATGGAAGTTGAGATTTTCGACGTATGGGGAATTGACTTCATGGGTCCTTTCCCATCTTCATATGGAAAGAAGTATATCCTTGTGGCGGTTGATTATGTTTCCAAGTGGGTTGAGGCTGTAGCGAGTGTAACGAACGACTCGAAAGTAATTGTTAATCTTTTCAAGACGATCATCTTCCCAAGGTTCGGAGTTCCTAAGGTTGTGATTAGTGACGGTGGATCCCATTTCATCAACAAGGTTTTTGAGAGTCTTCTCAAGAAGTACGGTGTTAAGCACAAGGTGGCAACGCCTTATCATCCCCAAACAAGTGGCCAAGTTGAGGTTTCCAAACGACAAATCAAAGCCATCCTCGAGAAAACGGTTGGCGTGACGCGGAAAGATTGGTCCGTCAAGCTCGACGACGCTCTTTGGGCATATAGAATCGCGTTTAAGACGCCTTTGGGGACAACACCTTTCAATTTGCTGTATGGGAAAGCATGCCATTTACCGGTAGAGATCGAGTACAAAGCCAGCTGGGCAATCAAGCTTCTCAACTTCGATCTTAAGAGCGCGAAAGAGAAGAGGGAGTTTCAACTCGAGGAATTGGACGAGATAAGGCAACAAGCCTATGAGAGTTCAAAGATCTACAAAGAAAGAACCAAAGCCTTCCACGACAAAAAGATCATCAAGAAAGAGTTCAAGGTGGACGACTTGGTTTTGCTTTTCAACTCGATGTTGAAGATTTTTCCGGGTAAGCTCAAATCCCGGTTGTCCGGTCTATTCAAAGTCAAAGAAGTAAGACCACTCGGAGTGGTGGTCCTCTGGAACAAGCACAGGGGGGGGAGTTTGTGGTGAACGGTCAAAGACTCAAGCCGTACTTTGCGAACAAAGCTGTCACCGAGGGAGACTCATTGTCTCTTTCGGATCCCAACGTCGCTTAAAACAACGGGTAAAGTCAAGCTTTGTGACTATAAACAAGCTCACTTGGGAGGAAGTCCCATGTCTATCCTTGTATATACATGCTTTATTTTCGTTTTACAACTTTTATTCTTTTAGTTTTCTTTTATCTTAGTGGTTATCAGGAAAAACAGAGCGGAAAATGGCGAAATCAGGCAGTATCTAACAATCATATCGACCAGAAACAGGTCGATATTGGACCAAAACTCGTATCGACCTGAACTGGTCGATATCGAGTCAGACGCAAATGCCAAAATGTATCGAGGTGTAGTATCGACCTGAATTGGTCGATATCAGAGCAGACTCGAAGGCCAATTACATATCGACGTATCATATCGACCAAATCTGGTCGATATTGAGGCAGGCATCGAGGATCGAGGAGTAATATCGGTTTGATCAAACCGATACAGGTAATTAATATCGACCAAATTCAGGTCGATATCAATTGGTCGATATCAATTGGTCGATATCGACCAGTTGTATCGACCAAAATCTGGTCGATATCGGGTAAAATTTCGCGACTTAAAAAAGAAAAACAAGGGTTTCTCTTTCCCTTAACACTTTTTCACATCAGCCGTTTTTGTGCGAAAATTTTGTGCGATTTTTGAGATTTTAAAACGTCGATTTCTCCTTCGTTTCTCAACGAAATTGCTTGATTTTTGGCTCAATCTCTTAGTTTTCTTCTCCTCTTTCAGGTTATACCAATTTCATCTTAGATCTACAAGCTTTCACATCCTCCCAAATCCTCCTTAGTGCTTCAATGGGACCAAAGACAAATTTGAAGCCAAAGGCATTTTCCAAGGACAAGGGAAGAGCCTCGAGTCAAGAGGATTAATCGAGGAGGAGGTCCGGTGATAAGAGACCACGTTGATGAACCTCCAAGAGCTCCGCCAAGCCGAGCGCGGCGAGATACGGAAAGCCACGTCGCTCACGCGACGGAATTAGAGGAAGGGGAAGAGTTCACAACGGATAATGAGGAAGAAGAAGAGGCTCCACGGGCTCGCGGTTTCACCTTTCCACCAAGGCCCGAGGATGAGCCTTTTGTGAGAGACTCTAAGGTAGAACCAACCGCGAAAGAGCTCTTTTACGTGTTCATGGAGATGGAATTTTGCCCCTCCGCCTTTCCGGATCCGGTGACATTGAAGAAATTGGGTATCTACGACGAAGTCAAAGAGATCATGGATCAGCTGGGCATATCGAGCACCCTTGGTATGAGCTTTGCGGCCTTTCAAGAAGATACTTGTCAATTCCTCGCCACCTTCAGGATTAGGTACCACCGAGAGGGTATAGCGGACTACGAAGAAGATCACGGGGGTTTCATCGAGTTCTCGGGAAACAACGGGACTACTTACCGCGTTTCATTCGCAAGATTGGAGCAACTATACGGTTTCTCGAGCGAGGGTCCTAGTACCTTCGAAACTACGGTGGGTGAGAGTGTATATCTTTGGGAGATGATCGCCGATGGAGATTTCATACCGGGTAAGGCCAAAGCAAGAAAGATTCGACATCCGGCTACGCGGTATGTGCGCCAACTTCTTTCACATGCATTCTTTCCTAGGCACGAGACGGGTCGCGTCCATGCAGATGAGATGACATTCCTGCAACAAGGACTCGCTCCCTTATACGGAGAGGTAGTGGCAGAGACGATCTTTTTCCGAGATGCGAGGAGCAAAGGCCAAGTATTTTGAAGATCTTCCTCAAAGGTCTACTAAGCTTGCAGCATTGGGCGTGGTCCCACAGGGTTAAGAAGCCAACATTGAGCATTGGAGGATGGATCACTCCAATCCTGCGACTTGCGGCACATATCTCGTTGCGAGGAAATTGTGAGGAACCAAAGCTCATGGATGTACCCTACATGGCCAAGCTTACTTGGCTTAATGGTGAGCTCGACGGAAGCTACGGGTACACATTCGACCTCGACTCTCATCAGCGCATGGTCCTCTTGCCAAATGAGCAGTGGACGTCCTTCCGGTACCGCGACGCGGTGTATTTTCGGCCAAACCGGTTTCACGACGCGGTCGAAGCACCACTTGCACTATCAGAGGACCGCGCAAGCCGGTGATACCAATCGGACCGCCTCAACAACGATCCTCCAACCTCCCTTACACGACCTACGGAAGCCAGCGATACCGCCCCGGCAGGATGGCGATGCCAAGCAAATCAGGGCCACTTCAGGACATTTACGTGGAAATGAAGAACATGATGCGCTGGAACAGGTTTCAGGATCGCACCATCGGGAAACTTGTCAAGGAAGTTAAATCCTTGAAGAAGAAGCTAGCCAAGGTGGCCAATTGTGCGAGTTGTAGTACGAGTCGGAACGCACCATCCGATGTGAGGGAACCCGAGGGAACCCAAGTTGAGCCGCGCAGGTCCGAGAGGACACCCCGACGCTACATCGTTTCACCACCTTGTCCTGAATCAGATAATGAGTCTCCAACTTTCTCGACAGACGACGAGGAGTTCGACGCGTCGCGACACTACTATTGAGGTAACTCCTGAAACCATTGTACATAAGCATATTTCTTTTGCATTAGTTTTTGCATATAGCATCTTCTCCAAATACTTTCTTCACACAGAGACTGTGTGATTTAAGTTTGGGGGAGTACTCATATAGTTTCATATTAGTTTGTATAAAAAAAAAAAACTCAAAAACACAAAAAATGCATGTAGGATTAGTTCATCTCATTTAGGTCATATGCATAGGGGATCTATGATGATTTTATCCTTATAAAGCGACGCGTCTAGTGTTTTGAACGGTATCTTAGGTGTAGTGTCTTCCTCAAACGACTTAGAACTCGCCGAAAATCTTGAAATCTCGACCCTAGACATTGATGTTTAAAAAGCCAATAGTGTGGTTATGAAGCTTGATAGTTATAGGTTGCCTTCAAATATTATTTGAACTTAAACTTGACTTCTAATTAGCATGATTGAGAGTTTTTAAGAGAATTTATATGGCTTTGTGATTTCTACGGATTGTGGCTTCCTAAACCGAAACACATTAAGCGCAATCCGGTCATTCTCATTCTAAGGATGATTCCCCTCTCACCCCTAAACCTTAACCCAAACACTTGTGAGAATTCTTTTCATTTAGTGATTGTTTGGTTTCGTAAAAACTTGAAAGTATAGGGAGCGACAAGAAAGGACATCCAGTGGGCTAGTTTTTCTTAGACTAGTGATTTAGAAAAGGATAATGGTTTGGTGAGACACGTCTTTGAGTTTTGAAAATTAAGAAAATAAACACGAGTAATTGTAAAACACCTAGGGGGTAAAAGAATGGCTAAGTGAAAAAAAAAAAAAAAAAAAAAAAGAAACTTAGCCAAAATAAAATACCCTAAGGTAGTTAAGAAAAGAAAAGAAACTCGATGTTTAAGTGTTTAAATGTTTAAAAGAAAGACGATTGGTTAGTGGATAGTCTTGGGTAGGTATGGATATCCGGACTTGTATGCATCAGTTGCTTCTTGTCTTTCCCGGTTTTGCTTAACCCTTTCACTCCCCGAGAGAAGCCGCGTTACAATCGACCACATGCCTGAGTGTTAGCCTATCCTCGTTTGAATTGAAATCCCGTTTTTACCTAGACAAATAGAGAGACTCTTGGGAATTCTTGATCATGTTTCATGCTTTGATTGTACTTAAATTAATGTGAAAGGTGCTTAGACTAGACAAGTGGATCACATGCTTTTGGTAATGATAACTGATTTAGACGGAGTTTGAGATGAATGATAATAGGTAGAACTAGCTCGGTTGCGATAGGATACTATGTTTAGGATGCTCGTTCACTACACTCTTCGCGTTACTTTTGGTTCTGAGGTCCCCGCCTCTATACTCTTTTAAACTTTGATGTTAGTTCTCTTGCTTGAGGACAAGCAAAGGATAAGTTTGGGGGAGTTGATATCTTGTATATTTTACATGTTTTTAATATGGTTTGTGCATTAGAATTAACACATTTAGCGCGCATTTAGTCTCATATAGGTTGCATTTGTGTTTGTTCATGCATTTTCAGGTTCAGGAGTGCCAAAGTGATAAAAAGGCGAGGAAAAGGAGTTTAAAGTGGAAAAACGACCATATCAGTGACTTGTACTGATTAGCTGTGGTCGAGACGCGAAGAAAAGGCGACAAAGAGAAGAAGAAGCCAGTATCGACCAGTTGTATCGACCAGAATATGGTCGATATTGGGCTAAAACTCATATCGACCAGTTGTATCGACCAAGAGTATCGACCGGAATCTGGTCGATATCGAGCGCGTAAAACAAAGAAAAAGAAAAGGCCCAAGACGTTTTTCAGAGGCCCAAGGCATTGTGTTATAAAATGTATTTATGACGTTTTACAAATTTTTATTAAGTATTGGGATCAATGACTCGGTCACCAATTTTATTAGGAAAACGTGACAAGGCAATTTTTGGGGTCCTTGGAAGAATTGAACCGATGTAAAAAAACATAAACCCGAGAGAATTATGAACTGGTGGGGATCATTCGTGGTAAGTTACAGTTTTAAAATATTTAATCGTTTATTGTGTAAAATTTTATACTAATAATTGTGGTTTCGAGTTGTAGGCAAATTATTATTGGGATCCCATGTACGAGGACCTAGTCTTTTTCGAGTGGAAGGAAAAGACAAAGAAGGGAATCGGCGAGGAGATAAGTAGGAAGCACAGAAAGGGAGTGTAACCTACTTATATCAACGGTAATGATTGGACCATCCTTTTGGCAGAGTGGAATACTGCCAAAGCAAAATCAAAAAGTGAGAAGGCGACAACAAGCCGTAAGACTCCTGTAGACGGGTCTACAATGCACGTCCACTACGGCGGACCCAATTCCTTCTCCAAAATCAATTATAATTTGGTAAGTTTAATAAATACATTAATAAATACATACATTATTAATATTAACATTAATGTATACATTTGAATTTTAACAAATACAGCAGCAAGAGGATCCCCAATCCCGGGATCACTCTCTTCTTGATTTGGTCAAGAAGACGCATCGACGCACTGATAGCACCTTCAGTGATCCTTACATTGAGGGAATCGTTAGGGAGGTTGAAGAAGAGGCTTCTCAATACGAAGTTACGTCGAGAACGGCTTATTCACAAGGTGATGAGTCTTATACGCAAAGAGTCAACCGATTATACTTGGAGGTAAATCTTTTCATTTTCTATTTCTATAATTTTTGTATTTTTTGTTATTAGTTATATAATGTTTAAATTTGCAGAAGGTCAACCCAAGATACGGAGAGGCCTACGGCGTAGGTAGTGCAAAGACGCAGTTTTATCAACCGTACGTCCCTTATCCGTCGTCGACACAAGGGGATTTTCACGGTGAATTCGAAGCGTTCAAGACTACCACTACACAAAGGTTAGATCGCCTTGAATCTTCCAGCTCGGCGGGGCCGGGTCAAGTCCCGCAGGAGCCAGAAGACCTGAGTCAAGGCACGCAGGACCCGAATCTAGTGCCGCAAGGCCCGATCCGGCTCGATGGTTTCGATATAACCCACCTGAACTCTCTTGAGAATTTTGATTATATCCCGTAGTTTTTTTGTATTTTGCAACAAATGCTTTTTTATTTATATAACTTTGAATTTTATTAAACTATTTGATTTGCGGTTTTAATTATAAAACATTATTTTCTTTCTAATTTTGTTTTAATTTTTAAATTTACAATTTCGTAAATCAAAATTGGATTATTATTTTTTTTTAAAAAATTTCAGCCAACCCACGGAATTTTTCGTGGGTTTTCCGTGGTTTGTCTGAGTACCCACGAAAATTTTCGTGGGTAAATTGCCTCGAAAATTTTCATGGGTTTTCGTGGTTTATGAATATACCCACGAAATACCCACGAAAATTTTCGTGGGTAGATTTGCCACGAAAATTTAGGTGCCTTTTTCGTGGGTAACATACCCACGAAAATTTCCATGGGTTTTTCGTGGCTAATTACACACGAAAATTTCTACCCACGACGCTATACCCACGAAATTTTTTCGTGGGTTACCCACGAAAAAATAGCCTAAAAACCCACGAAAATTTTCGTGGGTATTTTGATTTTTTTTACTAGTGTGTTAATGTGTAACTAACAGTTGACTTTGGTCAACAAAAATAAGGGGTTTAAATGACGCTAATTTAAAAAGTTAGGATTTATTTGATTCGTTTGAAAGATGAAAGATGAAGCTTATTTTCGCCTAAAATTGAAAGTACGGGAATTAAACGACCATTTTCCCTATAAATATATAACTATATAATATAATATAATATAAGCTTACTTCAACATGAAGAAACTTATAAATATATGAATATATAATATATAACATAGTTCATCGTTAACCTGATATTACGTATCTCGTCAAACACATAGACTAGATGATGGATACTAAAGTAATTATCTAATAATGGTGAATTTTTTAGTCTATAATATTCTATGTTTTTCTATTAATATCAAATGTCTTTCTATTAGTTATTGGTTTAGGGTTAAATATTTTGTGTTGAGAGTTTAGTATTTAGGGTTTAGATCGAGCCAGCGTCGCCAGGAGTATCTCCGTATTCAAATGTAGCTAGCTTGGAGTATATTAAAAGGATTATGGGTTCAATACTAGATAATCATTCAAGTAAACTTCGCAATTAATTTATTGTTAGAATCAATCTTGCAATGATACATACCGTAAAAGAAAGAACGTAATCGAGATGAAGAAGTCGTGATTGTAATGCTGATAGAGGGAAACCTCCGTACGTCGTCAATGGATTCTCCGAAGAAGAGAATCGTAGAGAGAGAAAGAGAAATTTGAATTCAAATGTAAAAAGTTTGTTTGATAATATTCTGTTTTTCCTTTACATCTCTAACAATATATCGAGTTTGTTTGAAATGTAAAAATATCTTCCGGAAATATCTTCTGCCACATCATCTTCCACTTATACCACCTCCCTCTTTATTCAAATATACCATCACTTAACAATATGATAAACCCGTAACAAATCTTCCCTTCCAAGAGAACCTTGTCCTCAAGGTTCAAAGAGAGGAAACTTGGCCGATAAGTCACTGAGAAACTCCCAAGTAGCCTCTTCCGCCGGCTGACCCCTCCATTTCACCAACACCTTAGTCGCAGCCTGACCATTTCTCTTCACCATACGCCGTTCAAGAATCTGGTCTGGCTCCTTAATCAATGCCTCGGGAACCACTTCGGGAAGTTGCGTAGAGGTAAGAACATCCCCCACAGCTAACTTCAATTGAGACACGTGAAAGACAGGGTGAATTTTAGAAGAAGCAGGTAACTTCAACCGATAAGCCACAGCACCACAACGATCAAGAACCGGATAAGGACCAAAGTACTTAGGTGCCAGTTTTTGATTGAACCTTAGAACCACAGAATTCTGTCGATATGGCTGAAGCTTGACAAAGACCATATCCCCAATCTCAAATGATCTCTCTGTCCTGTGAGCATCTGCATACTGCTGCATACGATGCTGAGCACGTAGCAGGAAAAACTTCAATATCAACAGCATATTCTCCCTTTCCTGTAAGCTCTTAGCCACCATCTCAACCTTAGACTCACCAGGCAAGTAAGGAAGATGTTGAGGAGGTACACGTCCATAAACAGCTTCAAATGGGGTCATTTGAATAGCAGAATGGAAATTGGTGTTGTACCAAAACTCAGCCAATGGTAACCACTTGCTCCACAAATGAGGTTTGGCTCCACACATACACCTCAAATACGTCTCCAAGCAACGATTAACCACTTCGTCCGACCATCACTCGCGGATGATAAGCGAGAAGAAAGATTGAGTGCAACGCCTTGCAAGCCGAAGAATTCTTGCCAAAACTCACTCATAAACACAAGCATCTCCGTCACTCGGTGATAGATGTAGGCAGTACCATGTAATTTGAAAACATAATCCAAGAAAGCTTGAGCTACGGTAGGCTGCAGTATAGGGATGAGCCGAGCCATGAAATGAGCAGCTTTAGTAAGCCTATCAACCACCACCAAGATCACTGTCTTACCAAAAGATGGAGGCAGACCATCAATGAAATCCATGGAAATATCTGACCAAACTGTGTCAGGTATGGGTAATGGCTGTAATAAACCAGGGGAAGCCACAGTCTCATATTTAAATTGCTGGCAGACTTGACAACTCCGTATATAGGCTTGAATATCCTTGACCATACCCTTCCAATAGAACAGACCCTTCACTCTCTGGTGTGTAACTTCCCGTCCAGAATGACCACCACCACTTCCAGAATGTAGCCAGTCTAAAATTATGGTTCTTAACCTCAACACCAATGGAACCACAATTTTACACTTACGTCTCAAGATTCCTTGGAACCAAGAGAAGTGCTTGTGACTGTCTGGTTTAACACGTAAATCTGCAATGATTTGTTGAACAACATCATCCAAGGCATAACCTTCTTTGATCTGTTTCAATAAATCACATTCTAACACTGACATAGACATGTGCAGAATCTCCGAACCATCCATACGTGACAAAGCATCGCCTACCAAATTATCCTTCCCTTGTTTATACTGAATCTCATAATCAAATTCCAGCAATTTAGGCAGCCATTGTTGCTGAATAGGAGTATTCAGTCTCTGTTCCAGCAAGTACTTCAAACTCCTTTGATCAGTTTTGATAACAAAGTGACCAAGTGAGTAAATAATGTCTCCACTTCGGACAAAGAAAGACCACAGCAAGCAACTCCTTCTCATAAATGGATAAATGTAATTGTTTACCCTTAAGATGTCTACTGATGTAAGCTAAAGGATGACCTTCCTGCATCAGCACTGCTCCTATCCCTTGCCCACATGCATCAGTCTCCACAACAAAAGGCTTCTCAAACTGAGGTAGAGCTAAAACTGGAGCCTCACATAAAGCCTTTTTTAATGTATCAAAAGCTTCCTGAGCTTCACTTGACCAAGAGAAAGAATCCTTCTTTGTCAAAGAAGTTAAGGGTCTGGCAATAGTGCCAAAACTCCTCACAAATCTTCTGTAATATCCAGCCAACCCCAGGAATCCTCTAAGATGTTTAAGACAAGATGGCACAGGCCAATCCGCCACTCGCCTTGATCTTAGCAGGATCGGTAGACACTCCACCGGCTTGAATAAAGTGTCCAAGATACTCCACACGATTAGTTGCAAAATCACACTTGCTCTTTTTTGCAAATAATCTATTGTCTCTCATGATCCCGAAGACAGTTCTCGGGTGCTCAACGTGTAACTCCTCTCGTTGAACTCGTAAACCAATATGTCATCAAAGAATATGAGCACAAACTTCCTCAAATAGTCTTGAAAAGCTGCATTCATAAGTCCTTGAAATGTAGCTGGAGCATTGGTTAGACCAAAAGGCATGACAACATATTCATAATGGCCACTATGAGTTTTAAAGGCAGCTTTATGAATATCCGGTGGATACATCCCGACTTGATGATATCCAGCCCTCAAATCTATCTTAGAATAAACTTGAGAGCCACCCAATTCATCCATCAAATCTTCAATAAGAGGAATAGGGAACCTATCCTTCACTGTCATACCATTCAAGCCCCTATAGTCAACACATAATCTCCAACTATTATCCTTCTTCTTGACTAAAACCACAGGTGATGCATATGGACTAGAACTAGCTTGAACTCGTCCCATTCTTCAACAACTCTTGTACCATTTTATCTATCTCATTTTTCTGATACAATGCATACCTGTAAGGACGTTGATTCACAGGATTAGATCCTTCCATCAAAGGAATCTTGTGATCATGGTTTAGCCGAAAAGGAGGAAGCTCTGTGGGTTCCGGAAAAACATCCTCAAACTCCCGAATAATGTCATCAATCTGTGTATTAACTCCACCAGCTTCACTTGGAACCTCCATTAACTGCAATGATAAAGTTTCTGGTGGTTCTACCTCCTGAATGTAAATCATAGAAAGCTGGACAGAATTATCCTTTACTTTCCCAAATTTCACACCCTTAAGTTCCTTTACAGAACTTGGCTGGATTCCATACAATCTGACTCTCATATTATCCCACACAAACTGCATTTCCAATTTGCTAAAGTCCCAAGTAATAGGACCTAATGTGGACAGCCATTGAACCCCAAGGACCATATCACAACAGCCTAATGGAATCACCATTGCCTCAGCTTGGAACTCCATACCCTGAAAACTCCAACCAAACTCTTGGACCTTGCCTGTAATAGGGATTCTGCTACCATCAGCCACAGCTACACGTGCATTACCCACGGCCTCTAGTTTATAGCCCAACTTCTTAACTACATCCAGATCAACAAAGTTATGAGTTGACCCTGAATCTAGCAAGATGAACAGCTCTTTATCTCCAGCCAATCCTTTCACACGCATAGTAGAGTAATCAGAAATTCCTGCTATTGCATTCACTGAAATCTGAGCAATTTCTACCAATTCCTCTTCACCGGACTCGATCCAATTCAATGAAATCAATCTCATCTTCCACATCCATTACAAATAATTGCTTTTTCTTATGTTGTAAAAAATGCTCAGGAGTGAACTTCTCATCACAGTAGTAACACAAACCCTTGGCTCTTCTCTCACTCATCTCAGCTTGAGATAAGAACTTCTTAGTAGCCCCTGCCTCACCAAAAACTTTAGGTTTGTCATTACCCTTTTCCGAAGAGAAACTCAGATTCTGTTCCTTCTTCACTGCTCCTGTTGGTCTAGAATTAGGCCAACTCTGATTAAAAGGTTTACGCGGATGAGCTTGTTCATACAACCTACCCAAGGTGAGACACTGTCTCACAGTCTGCGGCTGAAACATCCTGATGTGCATTTGCGTATCAGTCCTTAACCCAGCAAGATAAGCACTGATAAGATAGTGTTCTGGTAAGCTAACTCTGGCTCTAATGAGTTCAAACTTCCCATGATAATCCATAATACCATCAGTCTCTTGTAACTTTTTCAGCTCCGCTATGGGATCATCTAGCACATCTTCAAATCTTTCCTTAAGTAACAGCTTATAAGTTTGCCAGTCATTGACAATATGGGCTCCAAACTCCGATTGAATCAAGGACTGATGCCATGTAGATGCAAGGCCATCAAAATGTATCGAGGAGATACTAACCCTTAATTCCATCGGTGTACTGTCAATCGCAAAAAACTGCTCCACTTTAAACAACCACTCCTTAATCTTTTCGCCGTTAAATCTCGGAAAATCAAGCTTGGCCAATCTCGTGATTCCATTATAAACCGGGTGGTTCATTGGTCGTATTCCTCTAATCGCATCGTTACTAACCCCATCAGAAGAAGATACACCATTACCCAACGGTGACGCGTGAATCGTCGTCTTCGCCGGAGTAAGCGAAGCCTGATTACAATGATTTTGAGCTGGAGAAGCCCCGATATTCATTGTTAAGATCCTCATCGTCTCGTTAATGGCGGCGAATTCCTTCGTCATAGTATCTTCTATCTTCTCCGTCCGCTCCATCATCATCTCGAATTTCGTCCCCAAATCAGCTTCACTGTTCCGATCTGCTATTTCTTTCGCCTTGAGCTGAGCTCGTGTTCCCGTCATCGTAACCAAGGATTCGAATGGCTCTGATACCTTTGATAGAGGGAAACCTCCGTACGTCGTCAATGGATTCTCCGAAGAAGAGAATCGTAGAGAGAGAAAGAGAAATTTGAATTCAAATGTAAAAAGTTTGTTTGATAATATTCTGTTTTTCCTTTACATCTCTAACAATATATCAGTTTGTTTGAAATGTAAAAATATCTTCTGGAAATATCTTCTGCCACATCATCTTCCACTTATACCACCTCCCTCTTTATTCAAATATACCATCACTTAACAATATGATAAACCTGTAACAAATGCTTATGCGGAAAGATGAAGAAGTCATGATTGCAACCGAACATTGACATATTTTTGTTATCAACTAATTAAATAATCAATCAATTCTCTCACGTTATACGAGGATAAAAAGTTGGTATAAAATATATATGTATAAATTTGTTTATGTTAAACTAATGATTTGATTCAAATAATGAACAAATAATGTTGTTTATGTTAGTAAATATCAGTTTTGAAATTGAAGTCATGTTTTTCAATTCAACTTTTATAATTTGTAGTGTGTGCATAAATTTCTAATAATTTTGAATTATGGACATTAAAAATTATAAATTTATATATACTTATCATTTAGATCATATGTTAAAAGTATAATTCAAAATTGGTGGTTTTTATTTACCTGTATAACGAGTGCATGGCATTAGACTTGTCAAATAAGGATAGACGACGTTTACATTAATCTAAGTAACAAGCTAATGAGTTTAAAGAAGAAACTAGAAGCTTAAGACGAACAAAAGGAGCAACAAAAAGAAAGCGAGCAAAACACGGAAAACACGAGCCAAAAGGAGAAACTGCGAGGGCCAGAATAAGTTGGCTGAGCCAAAAATTCAAAGACACCGGCCACGTGGAACCATCACCTAAACGGGGCAACACAAATCAAGAAGGGCAGGCGAAAGGACCATCACCCTGGCCGAATTGCGCAAATTTTCCTACTGAATGCCTGGAGGTCAAAATAGCCCAACACATTCCACGTGATCACAACCATCGTATTGGTCCTTCATGACTCGGGGCGAAGACCTTATGCGCACCAGTCGCATGTAATCCTATGCTAACCTAACCGATCCAATACAACCAAAAGAGCAACGTGACTATTCAAACCAAACCAAGGCGCCATGTACCAACTCAAAGGAATTCAAACCGACCAAATGAAAAACCACTCTTGAAACCCGAAGTCTCCTTTACAAGTTAAAACCTACAATACCAATGCTAGTTACACGCAAAATTTTATCATTGTACCATGTACTAAAACGCACCAGACCGCTGAGTTCTTGGCATTGGCCTTGTCAAATCGACAAGCCTTTCTTGAAATTTGAAAGGCGTAAACGACCTTTACTCTCAAGAATAGAGCCAAATAAACAAAAACCATTGGAGTGGGACGATGGATTTCATCAAAAACCACAAGTGAGGACCAAGCGCCGGGTTGTCTTATTAATTGAATAGCCTTACTGTTCTTTATATAGCCGAGCTAGGTACCATGTCCTAAATCAAGCCGCCCAAAATAAATGTACAAATACGGTAATAATTAAGGTTATATATGTTTATTTAGATTTCAAGGAAACAACCGCTTGATCAAAAAAAAAAATACCCGAAAACTAAATCTTATTAAAATCAAATCATTTAGGAAATCTCATTTATAATAAGTCAACGTGTAACAAAGTATACGAGTACTTTGTCTCTATCATTTATCACTCGTATAATATAGAAATAGTTTCATGATATATAAAAAAGTGCACTGAGACGTCATTTCATATGTCATTGTGCCATCTCTGTAATAAAGATAAAACTCAAGAATGAGTCCATCTTCTCCTAAGCTGATTTTCTCCAACAATCTCTGTGAGAGCCATTCCTTCTTCTTCGGTGTCGGGTTGTTGGAGTATCACGCCATGGCCATCCCAAATTTTGTTTTTGTAGCACACGACGACCACGGTGAGAAGAATACCGAGGAGTTGTAGAAAAGACCAAGGACGTACAAGGTGCTCAAAAGCTGCGAGCACGAGAGAAACACATCCGTCAAGGAATCCAAAGTCGTTGGCAATGCCGAGGAGCCTGAAAACAGCTGGGAAGTGCAACGTAATACACGCAAAAGTTAATAAAATGAGCAAATCCACTTCTTTAGGATCACATAAAACATCACCCGCGAAAACTATCAATCTTAAGATTGTTATTTCTATTACGGTTTTTTTTGATCGGCCTATATTGTCACATGTTGCAAGTATTTGTCTAAGTCCAGCTAGCCTAGGAGAGTTCCAGTCATAAACAAAATAGATTTCACATCCACCAAGCATTGCCATAAACAGAGTAAAAAATGTTCGGATAATAGGACCATGGTATGTCTGCCAAAAAGTAAACTAATTATGTTGTGCAGGAGGTGGAGCTAAAGGACAGGGACATGGACACGTTGATGGAAATGGAATTTTAGGGTTATCAACAAATAAAATATAACTAAAACACACAAGAATAATAAAATAGGTGACACTTGCATGCGCAATCAAAACGATTCTAGAACTATAACACCAAGCAACAAACTCACCAAACTTTCTAAGCAACCAGCAGAGAAAAGTAAAAATGGCAATAAAGATAAAACACATTATAGAAAGATATGGAAAAGACAAAAGTGAGAGATCTCCCTGATTTTTTGCGGCGAAGATCTTGAGCAAGAATCTTTGTGTTTTTTGGGTCCTGTTAAAAAAGAAAAAAATTAAAAATTATTAGTATCAAATTGCCACTCCTCTAACGAGAAAATAATGAAACTATCTTGGACCTTTCTTGGGCTATTCTTGAAGTTTTAACTCTCGGTGATATGGACGGAGTGAGATATCAAACGGTGGTGATAAACGACGAGTTATGGACGGATTGAGATATATCTACGGTGGTGATATGAACGGAATCTACGGTGGTGATATGACCGGAGGGACAAATATAACGGTGGTGAGAACCACGAGAATGAACGGAGTGGGAGATCAAACGGTGGCGATATGACCGAAGTGAACGGTGGTGATAAGGCCGGAGTGAACGGTGGTGATACGGCCGGAGTGAACGGTGGTGGTGGTGATACGGCCGGAGTGAACGGTGGTGGTGGTGATACGGCCGGAGTGAACGGTGGTGTCTACGGCCGGAGTGAACGGAGTGAGAGATTGACTATGAGAACTCTTGCACTTCTTGGGCGATTCCTTGGAGGTTTTAGTTTCTTGAGACGCAAACAAGAAAAAGAAAAATAGAGAAGCAATAATCATAATATGAAAAAAGCGCGTAAAATTATAACTCACTAGATCGTGACACGTGTCACATTTAATTTAGATCGCGGTATTTGTCATTATTAAAATAAGGAATCTTCTTTAAAAAATAGGAAAAAAGAAGAATGAAAACACCGTAAAAAAATGGAAATCTTATCAATTAAACAATCATGTTCTTAGAATAATGTTTAAGAAAAAAATAATTTTAAAAGAAGAACAAAATAATTTTAAAAGAAGAAAAAAAGAAAGTAAAAATGTTAATAATGTTAAAATGTTAATAATGTTAAAATGTTAATAATGTTTAGGAAAAAATGTTAATGATGTTAATAATTTTAGGAAAAATGTTAATAATGTTTAGGAAAATTGTTAATAATTTTAAAAGAAGAAAAAGGTAACGTTTAGGAAAAAATGCAAAACAAAAAAAAAGGAAAAAAAAAAGGAAAAAAGTAACCAAACGAAAAATGTTCACTACATCTATATATACATATCTAGAATCACTAAATTTCATTGTGTTTTCCTCTTTGTTCTATTTACTATTACTAAAATTCTTTTTTTTTTAACTCAAACAGAGAAAAAGATGAGTTTCATAGTTTCTAATAGCCAACAATCTTACTTCACACTAAATCAATTATACAAAAATGTGTTATTTTTATTTTTTAATAGATGAAAAATATAAAAATCACTTATTTACTATTACTATATATTGTTGTGTGTCTTTTATATTTATTTGTTAATAAAACAACGAGTATAATATTAGTTTTCGTTTAAATCTAACTATAACTATACAAATTTACTAACAATATTTTTATGTAATTTGTCCGCGTATTACGCGGGATTTCATCTAGTATATAATAATCCTATATATATAACTTTTGTTTGCAACCGTCTTTACGTTATGCCACATCATCAGATTTTGTTGCAACCGTCTTTTTTTCCTTTTCTTTTTAATTTCCATGTTTAATGCATAATTCACGTCATAAATCAATTTTATATTAAAGTCTACGTAAAATAGTAAAGCTATATGATTGACAACAAATAAAAATTAATTTTATTAAGTCATTTTCCATTACGTTCAAGCAGTGCCGTGCCAAGAGTAATTGTGGTTTGGGGCGAATTACAAAAATGTGGCTTTTATTATTAAAAATACGAAGATGTTCAAATTTATAGATTTAAGCAACAATATTATTGGAAAAAAAATTTCAATCCAAAATTATCACCGGATTCACCATTACCAGAAATATTAGGTTGTTCGATTTCATCAGATCTTTCACCACCCGTCTTAATTTTTTTCACAAACTTTAGCATAGAACCTTGTTGAGTTTTTAAAAACTCATCCTCTTCTCTTTTCTTTTTTGTTTTGTCCCATCCTGGAACGTGTTTTCTTATTGGTACGTGATGTGAGGCGATTTTAGTGTTTTAACCTTAGTTTTTCGCCACGCAATCGAGTCTTTTATCGAGTCAAAATATGTTTTTAGAGTCTTTTTATCTCTTTTAGAGTTTTTACAGGTCAAAGGTTGATTTGGAGAATAATGAAGTATTTTGGAGCATATATGAAGATTGGAACAATGCAGACGCACAAAAGTTCGACATCCGTTGAAATAGTTCCCACCAATGGATCTTTATGAGATTTTATCACAGGAAGTACACGGATGTTAGCTTTGATTTGGCGGTAGTTTGAGGTGATTCTAACGGTTAGATCGCAAGTTATACCAGTTTTGGTGACGCAAGGTCATTCTGCTGAGTAAAAGAAGTCATAATTTCCTTTTATTTTAGATTTGCCAAAATACTTTCCTATTTTGTAGGGGAAACGCCCCAAACCTATTTAAACCTCTTTTTAACCTCTTTTAGAGGTGTGCTTTTATAATATAAGTTTTTGGAGAGTTTTTGGATCCCAGAGAATTATTGGAATCTTCGGTTTCAATAACATAGTTTCTTCTATCCCTTATCTCTTTGCTTTTGTTTATGTTTATGCTTTCTTTAAATCCAATTGTTTTAAGATTCAACATGTTTAGTGAGTAGATCCAATAGACAATTGGGTTAGGGTGAAAGAGGTTGATTGAATCTAGGATTGATGATTGTCTAGAACTTAATTGTTTATAAAACTTTTGTCTTTGGTAATAAGTTTAAAACCTTAATCGAGTTGGCCATTCGATTATTGAACCTAGGAAATTTTATGAATCGAGAGATTATAAAGGTTCCTGGCCAATTACCTTAGAACTAAGCCTAGCTTAACCGAGAGATATGTGTTAATAAGCTTAGTGGTTAAAATTGATTTGTCCTTAAAGTTTCTCGACAATTAAACTATCCAAGACATTGTTTTAATTTAATTGTTGGGAAAATGATCATTGCCACGAGAGTGGATTGATCTAAAATCGTTTTCAAAACCTTGAAGTTACTTTTGGAAAAAGACAATTTTAAAATCTGAAAGTTTAATCACCCTTTGAAATACCTTAACCTAGTTGTTTAGCTTTTTATAAAACTTTTAAAACTCTTAATTCGCGTTTTTCGTTTCTCGTTACTCAGTTACAAAACTCAAAACAAATCATTCTTTAATTTGCTTAGACTAAGTTTATTTCTTGCAAGCTCTAGTACTTTGATTGCTCCTGATTCAGATTGACATCTTATATACTACATAAGACATTCGACTTAACGAGGGTAAAAACTCGTTTATCAAATTGGCGTCGTTGCCGATTCAGGAACTCGATTAATTATTAAAGCTTTGAAATCACATGGGACTAAGTTTTAGTTACTTGTTACTAATCTCTTCTTTTCTTTTGTCGTAAAGTCAAACTAATGACGTTAAACGAGCGTTTAATGGGAGGCAACCCATTGGTACGCGTATCACCTACTTATTCCATTTGATTTTGATTTTGATTTTTCAGCTTTACCATCCTTCTTTAGACATGACATACACACCAGGACGGTGTGAAGTAAGTCTGGGGGAGGGTGTTCATTCGTTTCTAATCTCGTTTGTTCGTCTTTGTTTTTATTTTTCTCTTTTCTAGATTTTTCTTTTAGTCCTAGTCGAGTCGTTTTTTTTTTGAGTCAAAACTTGTTTTCAAAACTAAGTATGATGCATTATGATCTTGTTCTTGACTAACCAACTAACTTTAAGGACCATTTGACAACAGAGTTAAGGACCGCGAGATTTCAGAAACCCCATGACATATCACCAGTTCCACAGGAAAGTCCCTTTTACTCGCATAATCTTTCGGTTAACTGATTTTGACTTCACCATAATATAATTGTTAATCTTGACTAATTTTCTCACTTTGGGTTTTGAGATGCATTGGATACGGTTTTGCTTTCAGGTCTTATAAGACATCTATGTGTAGTATGGTTCCCCTCTCTCTTCCCTTCTAAAAAAAAAAGTTACATTATTTGAAAAAAGTCGTGAATATTGGTTGAAAATATGCGATTTTGAAAGTTAGAACGTGAACTCGTGTTCTTTCGAAATTCGTGGAAACTAAAACCATGAAGCGACCGCCCTTCTAAGAAAAAAACAAAGGGAAAAACCAAGGTCGAATTAAAAAAATACAAATGACGCCCTAGAGAAAGTTAGGGAGACATTCGACCTTGAGGAAGCGAGAAAAGAGAGAGGAAAGGAACCAGAAGAGGATGTTCTTAGTGCTTAAGAAACCTAAAAGGTAAGACTTATGTCTAGTGATCGATTTTCCCTTAGTGAGACCGCATTTTTATTTGTTTTAAGAGATTAAGAAGTCAATTGAGGTGAAACCGTAGATTTTCAAGGATTAGTGGATTTAGAATACTGTGCGGGTGATTTCATGGTGGTAGTATGATCTTAAGGTTCAGAGCTGGTGTTTGTCTTATGTGGTTTGTGGGTTACTTTGGAAAGGATAGGTTCTTCCCGTGGGTATATTCATAAACCGTGAGGATCCTATGGCTCATGGTTCTTCATCCGCGGTGACGCATAGTACCCGACAAAAATTTGACTCCCTTATCACGGCGTAGGAGACGAAGAGAAGCTCTTCATCGGCAGATCTGAAGTCGCAACTAGATCTGTAGCGGTGCAAGGTGAAGAGAGACAAAGGTAGAATCGATTTTGTGTTGATCTCCTTCGTTTTGGAATAGATCCGTCTCTTCTCCTCTTCGAATCTTATATTGTGGCGGTTGATTGGCGGTCGTGTGCCAAACACCGTTAAGTTCTCGCCATCCCGGTCGCTGGAGGACGTGTTTTCGGCGAGATTCGCGGTCAAGGGGTGGCGGCTCGATATAGGTTTTCTATTAGAGATTAGGGTTTAGCTTTTTTCCAGTTTATTCTGGTTAAGTGAAACCGGTCTGGTTTGGGTTTATAAATTTTTTGTTGGTTTGCTGTGTAATGGACCAGGCCCAAGAAGAAATTTGTAATGGGCCTAATCCGGATTATTGATAAACGAGATTTTACCCCGTTTAATCTAATGTCTCAATTGTAGTACTTGAGGTCAATCCGAATCAGGAGCAATTAAATTACTAAAGTTTGCAAGGAATCAATCTTAGTCTAAGCAATTTAAAAGATGGTTTTGTTTATGTAATTTTGTAAAGATTAACAAAGAAATAAATCGAAATTGCAAGTTGTAAAGATTCAAATTAAAAAGCTAAACAACCAGAGTCGGGGTACTTTAACGGGTTCATCAACTTTCGGGTTTTTCGATGTCTTTTATAAAAGTACTTTAAGGTTTTGAAAACGATTTTAGATCAATCCACTCTCGTGACAGAGATCCTTTTCCTAACAAGTAAACTAAAACAATATCTTGGATAGTTTAAATTTTAGAAAACATTAAAGTTCAAATCAATTCAACCACTAAACTTATTAACACAGATCTCTCGGTTAAGCTAGGTTTAGTTCTAGGGTAATTGTTCGGGAATCCTCACGGACCTCTCGGTTGTGAAGTTTCCTGGGTTCTATCAATTGATTGATCGGGTCAATTAAAGCATTAAGATTGTTACACTAGATTAAAGATTTATCAGGTTTTAAGTTCTAGACATCGATCAACCCTAGGGTTGATTCACCCTTTTTCCCCCAACCTAATTGTCTATGGGAAACTACTCACTAAGCATATTGAAATTCAAAGCAATTAAATTCAAAGAAAGCAATAACATAAACAAAGACAAGAGAATAAGGTTCAAGAAAATCTTATTGATGAAGATCACAAAGGTCGCCAAGGCAAACACCAAGAATCTCCCAAGTCCAAAAGCAAGAAGAAAAACAAACGATGCCCAAAAACAAAAACTAAAAGATAGAATAATTGTCAAAACATAAAACAAAACCCTAATATAGTCTTGAACCATAAAATAAAGGAAAACCCATTGGTTTAGGAATTATTTTCCTAATTAAAACATGAAAACCGGATTTCCTTTTAATTTTCGCAGCCTGTATCGGTCAAGTGAAACCGATACAGACTGGTCGATATCCGTGCTTCGTCTTCGTTTCCTTCGTATCGGCCAGGTCAAGCCGATACAACAAGTCGATATAAGTGCTTCTTCCACTTTTCCTCTGTATCGGCCACTCCAAACCGATACAGCATGTCGATATGCATCTTCAGGTTCTTTTTCTCTTGTATCGGCCACTCCAAACCGATATGGTTGGTCGATACAAGCTTCGGCAAACTTTCTGTCTTCTATATCGGCCAACAGAAACCGATACAACATGCCGATGCAAGTGTATTTGCTTCTTTTTGGCTTAAATTCATCACTTTTGCCGTCTTTATGCTCCAAAACCTGAAATACACGAAACAAACCAAAATGCAATCTATATGACACTAAATGCAACCTAAATGAATGAATTCTAATGCATAAACTAAGGTAAAATGTGTAAAATATGCAAGTTATCAACTCCCCCAAACTTATCCTTTGCTTGTCCTCAAGTAAGAGAATTTCGCATCAAAGTTTAGGAAGGTGTGGAGGCGGGGACCTCAGAACCAAAAGCAACACGGAAGTGCGATGAACAAGTATCCTAAACATAGTACCCTCTCGCAACCGAACTAGTTCTACTTATTTCTGTCTACCTTAACTCCGTCTAAATCCGCTATTATTACCAAGAGTATGTGATCCACTTATCTAGTCTAGACACCTTTCACATTCAATTAAGTACAATCGAGCATGAAACATGATTAAAAATTTCCAAGAGTTTTTCTATTTGTCTAGGTAAGAACAGGATTTCGAATCAAACGAGGAGGCTAACACTCAGGCATGTGGTTAGTTGTAGCGCGGTTTCTCTCGGGGAGCGAAGGGGTTAAGCAAAACCAGGAAAGACAAGAAGCAACTGATGCATACAAGTCTGGACATCCATTCCTACTCAAGATTATCCACTAACCAATCGTCTTTCTTTTAAACATTTAAACATTTAAACATCGAGCTTCTTTTCTTTTCTTTAACTACCTTAGGGATTTTATTTTGGCTAAGTTTTTTTTTTTTTTTTTTATTTCTTAATCGAAATTTTTTCTTTCTTTCTTTTCTTTTCTTTTTTTTTTCGATTTTTCTCTTTTTTTTTTTTTTTTTTTTTACTTAGCCATTCTTTTATCCCCCTAGGTGTTTTACAATCACTCGTGTTTATTTTCTTAATTTTCAAAACTCAAAGACGTGTCTCACCTAGCCATTATTCCCTTCTAAATCACTAGTCTAAGAAAAACTAGCCCAATGGATGTCCTTTCTTGTCGCTCCCTATACTTTCAAGTTTTTGCGAAACCAAACAATCACTAAATGAAAAGAATTCTCACAAGTGTTTGGGTTAAGGTTTAGGGGGTGAGAGGGGAATCATCCTTAGAATGAGAATGACCGGATTGCGCTTTAAGTGTTTCGGTTTAGGAAGCCACAATCCGTAGAAATCACAAAGCCATAGAAATTCTCTTGAAAACTATCAATCATACTAATTAAAAGTCAAGTTTAAGTTCAGATAATTTTTCGAAGGTGACTTAGAACTACCAAGCTTCATAACCACACAATTGGCTTTTTAAACATCAATGTCTAGGGTTGCGGTTTCAAGATTTTCAGCGAGTTCTAATTCGTTTACGGAAGATATTACACCTAAGATACTGTTCAAAAACACTAAGTGCGTCGCTTTACAAGGTTAACATCATCATGGATCCCCTATGCATATGCTCTAAATGCCATGAACTAATCCTATATGCAGATTTTTTTTTTTTTTTTTTTTTATGAATGCTAATAGCGAAAACTAATATGACTACTCCCCAAAACTTAAATCACACGGTCTCCGTGTGAAACAAACATTGGAGAAGGTTCCTAAATGTATGTATGAATGACTCTAATATGAAAAACTAATGCGTATGCACATGGTTCAGGTGTTAACTCAGTAGTACTAACACGACGAGTCGAAGTCGTCTGTATCGGTCCCCGCAGACCGATACTCTTGCCCGATATCGGTCCAGCAACCGATATAACAGGCCGATACCCCTTTCAAAATTCGTTTTCCTACTTCGTTTTCACCTGAAACCATCAAACACGACATAAACTCTAAGTAAGTTATCATCTAAATGCAAACTAAAATTGTATATACAAGGATAGACATGGGACTTCCTCCCAAGTGAGCTTGTTTATAGTCTCTTAGCTTGACTTTACCCCCTTATTTTTAGGCGACATTGGGGATTGAAAGAGATGTCGAATCTCCTTCGATGACAACTTTGTGGTCCAGGGGCGGCTTGAGTTTTACTCCTTTCACACCAAACTCGCCTCCTTCTTTGTGTTTGCCTTTATTCGAGTCGCAGCGAGCACTCCTTGCTTCTTTCTTGAAAGCTTTCTTCAAAGATTTAACCTCGTTGATTAACTTTCTAATGACGCGGTTTTGAGACATGTTCCAATGCACCTTTCTAAACTTCCTAGGAGGGGATTGGTGTTCCACTTTTGGAGCTTTGGGTTTGCTCCTTGCATCATCACTAGACTTACCTTTGCTAGCATCTTTTTCCACTCCAATCACCAAAGCTTCACAAGGGACCATCTCCGTAGGCTTCTTGACTACATCGTTGATGTTGTACCGCTGAACAAGGTCCTTCCCAAGGTGCAAATCTATCTTACCAACCTTCACATCTATGACGGCTCCAGCGGTTGCCAAGAAAGGTCTTCCAAAGATGAGTGGATTATTAAGCTCTTTGTCTATCTCCAAGACGACAAAATCTGTTGGAATGAAAACGTCCCCCAATTTTACCGGAATGTCTTCCAAGATTCCAACGGGTACCTTCACGGATCTATCGGCCAGCACCAAAGAGATCTTAGTAGGTTGGAAAGAAGAAAGACCAAGTTGTTTAGCCACAGACGAAGGCATAACGTTGACACTAGCCCCTAAATCGCATAGGCACTTTTCGAAGACCAAAGGACCAAGAGTGCAAGGCAAAGTAAAACTCTCTGGATCGCCAAGTTTCTTAGGAGAATGATCCTTCTGAATGATCGCGCTGCACTCTTGTGAAAGTTTCACCGTGTCTTCCAAGTTTTTGGACTTGTTTTTGATGGTGTCTTTCAAGGATTTGGTGGAGTGAGGGACTTGCTTGAAAGCGTCAACAAGAGGCATGGGAGTTTGCACCTTGTTTATTTGCTTCTCGAGTTTAGCTCTAATATACTCCTTCAAGAGATGCATCTTGGCTCGACCTGGAAAAGGTGGCTTATCTTTATAAGGAGATGTCACATACACCAGCTTTTTCGCCTCGTCGGTTTTCTTCTTTTCCTCGGATATCTCCTCGGTATCGGCCATGTGTTTGGCCGATATTGGTGGTCGATATCGGTCAGCTGAAACCGATACGTCTGGCCGATACGATTCCCCTGTCTCCTTCTCAAGTGCATCGGTCTTGTTCCCAACCGGTATAGGTGGTCGGTATCGGCCTATTGTGGCCGATACGCTTGGCCGATACGAGTGTCCTGTATCTCTCTCGTTACCGTTTGCGGTGTTTTCGTCGTCTAGGACTGTGGTCTCTGTGTCGTGTGACTGTTCCACCTCCCCGACCTGATCCGCATTGTCCTCAATGAGATCGCTTGAAAGAATTTGTGTACCACTACGAAGTTCTATTGAGTTGACAAACTCTCTAGGATTGGCTTCAGGTTTACCCGGGAGTTGGCCCATTGGTCGCTTAGAAGCCGAGGTAATTTGAGCCACTTGATTATCCAAGGCTTTCAAGTGAGTACTCAAGGTTTCAAACTTGGCGTTGAGATCATGGTAAGAGTTGTCAACCTTTGCCTCGAATTTCTTTCTTGAACGTGCTCGAACTCCATTTGACTTCGGGTTTGGCCGTCTAGAATCTGTTTTAGCATCTGAGTGGTTTGATCACCTTGGGGAGCTGGTGATGCAGCCACTCCTTGAGCACCAGGGGGGTTGTTGTAACCTGGAGGACGATTAGGTGGTGGTCTCGGTACGTATCTGCCTTGGTTGTATTGAGGTTTACCTTGGTAACCTCCTTGTTGCGTATGGGGATATACCTGGTCTTGGGGGTTGGCTACGTTGTTGTTTCGGTAGGAGAGGTTTGGGTGTTGAGAATAGTTGTTGAAACGCCAATCATTCTGATTTCCCATGTAGTTGATCTCTTCCTGATTTCCCTCGGTTGGGGGTAATTGTTCATCTCCGCTTCCAACGTAGTTAATCCCCACTTGGTTAGACATGAGTAACTTATCCAGCTTCTCATTCACCGCCTTTATCTCTCTCTTAAATTGCTCATCGTTCCCTGAGCTGCGGATGGTGCGATCATAATCTTCTTCGTAGTTGCTATCGCTTAGGGCGTAGTTCTCCACCAAAAGCTGTCCATCGGCTTCCGTCTTCCCAAGGAAATTTCCTTGGCTAGCTGAATCGAGAAGCATCCTGAACTTCGGTTTTAGGCCGCGATAGAACGTGCTGAGTAGGCTATCTCCCGTGAAACCGTGGTGCGGGCATCTCACCGTGTAACCCTTGAATCGTTCCCATGATTCGCTGAACGTTTCTTGGTCTTTTTGTGCGAAAGCTGAGATCTCGTTTCGCAGCTTTGATGTCCTCACCACCGAGAAGAACTTTGTGAGAAAAGCCGTCTTACATGCCTCCCAAGTCTGTATGGTGTCCTTCACAAGGTTTTTCTGCCATATGTGTGTTTTGTCCCCGAGTGAGAAGGGGAACAAACGCAACTTAAACATGTCCTCATTGACACCATTGATCTTCACCGTGTCGCATAGCATGTCGAATTGGTGAAGATGATCAATGGGGTCTTCACTAGGCAGCCCATAGAACTTGTTGCTGGACACCATATTGATGAGACTAGACTTGATCTCAAAGTTGTTGTTGGCGATGGCTGGTGGTATGATGCCACTACGGTTGGTGATGTTTGATGGCACATCGGCTGTTCCAATTGTGCGTGCAACGTTGTTTGCCATCTCCGTTTCCGAGTCTGAAGCGTCGAGTGCGGGTGGTGCGGAGTCGGAGTGGTGATCCAGTCTCTTTTCCTGAGAGACGGCTCGTTCGTGTGCTTTGATGTCGGCGTAGAAGAGCAAGCTATCACTTTGTCCGTGACTTCTTCTTTGCATACACCTGAGAGCACGAAAAACCACAAAAGAAGAGATTAATATCCGGTAACTAAAACTTAGTCCCAAGTAATTCCAAAACTCTAATATTTAATCGAGTTCCTGAATCGGCAACGGCGCCAATTTGATAAACGAGATTTTACCCCGTTTAATCTAATGTCTCAATTGTAGTACTTGAGGTCAATCCGAATCAGGAGCAATTAAATTACTAAAGTTTGCAAGGAATCAATCTTACTCTAAGCAATTTAAAAGATGGTTTTGTTTATGTAATTTTGTAAAGATTAACAAAGAAATAAATCGAAATTGCAAGTTGTAAAGATTCAAATTAAAAAGCTAAACAACCAGGTCAGGGTACTTTAACGGGTTCATCAACTTTCAGGTTTTTCGATGTCTTTTATAAAAGTACCTTTAAGGTTTTGAAAACGATTTTAGATCAATCCACTCTCGTGACAGAGATCCTTTTCCTAACAAGTAAACTAAAACAATATCTTGGATAGTTTAAATTTTAGAAAACATTAAAGTTCAAATCAATTCAACCACTAAACTTATTAACACAGATCTCTCGGTTAAGCTAGGTTTAGTTCTAGGGTAATTGTTCGGGAATCCTCACGAGACCTCTCGGTTGTGAAGTTTCCTGGGTTCTATCAATTGATTGATCAGATCAATTAAAGCATTAAGATTGTTACACTAGATTAAAGATTTATCAGGTTTTAAGTTCTAGACATCGATCAACCCTAGGGTTGATTCACCCTTTTTCCCCCAACCTAATTGTCTATGGGAAACTACTCACTAAGCATATTGAAATTCAAAGCAATTAAATTCAAAGAAAGCAATAACATAAACAAAGACAAGAGAATAAGGTTCAAGAAAATCTTATTGATGAAGATCACAAAGGTCGCCAAGGCAAACACCAAGAATCTCCCAAGTCCAAAAGCAAGAAGAAAAACAAACGATGCCCAAAAACAAAAACTAAAAGATAGAATAATTGTCAAAACATAAAACAAAACCCTAATATAGTCTTGAACCATAAAATAAAGAAAAACCCATTGGTTTAGGAATTATTTTCCTAATTAAAACATGAAAACCGGATTTCCTTTTAATTTTCGCAGCCTGTATCGGTATCCGTGCTTCGTCTTCGTTTCCTTCGTATCGGTCAGGTCAAGCTGATACAACAAGTCGATATAAGTGCTTCTTCCTCTTTTCCTCTGTATCGGCCACTCCAAACCGATACAGCATGTCGATATGCATCTTCAGGTTCTTTTTCTCTTGTATCGGCCACTCCAAACCAATATGGTTGGTCGAGACAAGCTTCGGCAAACTTTCTGTCTTCTATATCGGCCAACAGAAACCGATACAACATGCCGATGCAAAGTGTATTTGCTTCTTTTTGGCTTAAATTCATCACTTTTGCCGTCTTTATGCTCCAAAACCTGAAATACACGAAACAAACCAAAATACAACCTATATGACACTAAATGCAACCTAAATGAATGAATTCTAATGCATAAACTAAGGTAAAATGTGTAAAATATGCAAGTTATCAATTATGCTTATATTTTTCAATAGAAAACCTTTTAACAAAAAAGAAAGAATTACATTTCACAAAACTACATCATTTCAAAAATATTTCACAAAACTACATCTAAACACTCAAAATTAAATCCAAATAAACCCTATCCCCGCAATCCTACCCCTTAATATTATACCCTAAACACTAATTAGCGAACACAAATGAAAAGATTTTAATTTTGGTAATTTTTAAAAGGGTAAGTCAAACTTTTAAAATTTTAAAAGGGTGTAAATTTGTGAAAATATTGAATTAGGTGTAGTTTTGTGAAGGGAGTGTTGAAAGGGTGTAGTTTTGTGAATTTCTCAAAAAAAAATTAATCAATTAATTCCCTTTTTCTCCTCCCATGATTCTCCACTAAGTCCACTTATTTCATTTTACTAACGGTTTTACTTCCTATAAAATCTCAAATCATGATTATTTCATCAACATTATTATATCATCTTCATAAAAATCTTTCAATTTTGTTTTCCAATATTAATACTTATATTCTAAACCTTTATCCGATCCAATTTTTAAATCTCAAAATTCTCATATATGTTTAAAGAAGATTTTGATGAATTAATAAAATAGAATTTTTGGCTTTTGAGAGAAGAGTATTCTCGTTCCTTGTTTTCGGTAGATCTATTGAGAGATCTCAACGAGCTCAAGAAGGTTTGGTTTATTCGGGGATTCTCATACTAAACGAATAACCTTGCGTTTATCCCTAGTTATCCGGGTATTCTCAGAATCAACGGATCTCTAGTTCTATCTTTTTACGCTTCTGCGTTGCATCAGGTGGTATCAAAGCCGCGTATCTTTGATTTCTTAATCGAAGAACGATTATGGTTCTCATGATGGATGACAATTATTTTCCCATCATAGAAGAAAGTCTCTTTGTTGAAAGAGAAGAGAACAATGAGATCTATCGAGAGATTTATGGTGATCCGATTTATGATATATATGAAGACGATGTCATAGTTATTGATTTCGTTTTACGAGAATATGCATTTGAGAATTTGACTCGTTCAAAATCAGAGCAAAATCAGGTTAGTACGAATTTCGTGCAGAATCAGATCCGTGCAATATTCGTGTCAGATCAGGTTCGTGCAAAATCCGTGTCGGATCTGCTTCGTGCAAAATCCGTGTTGAAACTGATATTTGCAAATCATAAGTTTTAAGTTGGAAGAACGTTGTCAATGGAAGAGAAGAAGAAAAGAGAAGAACAAATTTTTGCATCTTCTGAAGGAATTTGAACCCGAAGATCACGGTTAAGATTCGAGACGAATCTTCTCTTCGACGGAGATAATGATGCAGAGAAATATTTGGAAGATATCCAAATATCTTTATTATTTCTTTTACTATTTATTAGTTATTATCTTTTATTATTCTAGATTGTTTTAGGGTTTTTAGATTAATATAAATAAGACGTTTAGGCCTAGGTTTGTTAAGAAGATTTTGATGAATTAATAAAATAGAGCTTTTGGCTTTTGAGAGAAGAGTATTCTCGTTCCTTGTTTTCGGTAGATCTATTGAGAGATCTCAACGAGCTCAAGAAGGCTTGATTTATTCGGGGATTCTCAGATTAAACGAATAACCTTGCGTTTATCCCTAGTTATCCGGGTATTCTCAGAATCAACAGATCTCTAGTTCTATATTTTTACGCTTCTGCGCTGCATCAATAATAGTTACCTATTTGCATTAAATAAATAATTAATTTACATGTACAAATAAAACATAAAACATAACTATAAAGATATAACACCTTATTCATTATAGATAACTATTTTTAAGAAAATAAATAATTATTCGTGAGACAATAAGCGACTATTTGTAAAATTGTATGTACAATATAACTATGAAGATATAACAAGTTTGAAGAAGTAAATAGATAGTTATTTTTGAAAATATGTATGAACAAAGGTTTAGAAAAGAAGAGTTTGAGATAGTAGAGAGATATCGAAAACCTAATCAAAATTTCAAAACATCTTACGTAAACCCTAAATCATATTCACAAACAATTAAACTCTAAACCATAAGCCCAATACCCTAATCCCTAAACCATAGTCTTTATACCCTAATCCTTAAACCCTAATCCATAATTCCATAATCCCCAATTTTCTGTGTGGGTAAAGTAGATATATATTTGTTAGGTAAATAGATGACTATTTAAATTTACTGAAACTATTATAAGGAGGGACACTCGAGGCTAAAATAGTCGACTATTTTCATGAGGGGTAATTTGGTCATTATACCATGGCTGGAAACCCCTAATTTATTTACCTAATTATGCTCTCTGATATGTATAGATAGCCTAATTAATATCCTATATTATAAAGCACAAATCACATGGACAATCAAACTCTGCCACGTGGCTTGTACTTCATAACTTTAAAAAAAATTAGTGAAACAAATAAAAAAAAAAACTACAATTAAGCACTTAAATCTCAAAAAAAATTAAACAATTAATTCCCGTTTTTTCTCAACCCATGATTCTCCACTAAGTCCACTTATTTCATTTTACTAACGATTTTACTTCTTATAAAATCTCAAATCATGATTATTTCATCAACATTATTATATCATCTTCATAAAAATCTTTCAGTTTTGTTTTCCAATTTTAATACTTATATTCTACACCTTTATCCGATCCAATTTTTAAATCTCAAAATTCTCATATATGTGTTTTTTTAAACTAAAGGAATTGAAACCAAGACCTTATATCAAACTATACACAGATGTTTAATGTTGACAATTTCAGTTCGTCATATAAATATTTTACAAATTATAATATGTTCTTCTGCATAAATTTTCTTAAAAACCTTAAAATATAATATTTAGAAAACTAAAAATATTAGTTTTTCAATAGAGTAATTCACAAAACTACATCCTTTCATCTATTCCTTTACAAAACTCTACCTAATTCAAATTTTTCTCATAATTACACCTTTTCAAAATTTTAAAAGCTTGATTTACTCTTTAAAACTTCACCAAAATTAAAAAAATTTATTTGGATTCGCTAATTAGTGTTTAGGTATAGTGATTAAGTGGGTAGGGTTGTTTGGGTAGGAATAATTTGGATTTAATTTTTAGTGTTTAGGTGTAGTTTTGTGAAAAAAAAATTAAAAGGTGTAGTTTTGTAATTCTCCCTTTTCAGTATCGTTATATATAATTTAAGTGTAGTTTAAGTTAGGACTTTCTGGTCTTGGCAAAATTATCATCATAGTAATGATCCTTGCAATCATTCGAGGAACTTCCACCGTAGGTATCAGTAAAACCGTCACACAATTCCCTTTTAATTGCATGAACATCTAGATTTCAGTTAGGGTTTTCTGCTCTTTGGGAAAATTCTGAATCATAGTATTGATCATACGATTCACTTGCAAGACTTCCACCGTAAGTAACTGGCTTTAATTAAGATGGTTGTAGCTCTTCGATTTCCTTACACAACACATCATCGGTGACCCGCTTAAATTTACCTTTTTATCCTTTGTACGGAGGTCTTAATATCGCATATTCAGAGAGCAGAGGAGGATAGAACCTTAACGGGTATTAAAGTGGCCTACAGAAGCCCCTCAGTCTCACATTTATTGTTTGCGGACGATAGTCTATTTTTGTGCAAAGCAGAAGTCCAACAGTGTACTGAGGTACTACGTATTTTAAATCTTTATGGGAGAGCATCCGGATAATGCATAAATTTCAATAAGTCTGCAGTAACTTTTGAGAAAGATGTGGATAATATTAGGCGTAATGATATAAAGTCGAGACTAGGGATCATAAAAGAAGGAGGAGTGGGGAAGTATATGGGGATCCCGGAGCAGCTACAGGGATCGAAACAACAAATTTTCTCTTACGTTCGAGATAGACTACATCAACGTATAAATGGGTGGAATGCAAAGTTCCTTTCAAAAGGGGGGAAGGAATTATGATAAAGTATGTGGCCCAGGCAATTCCAACGTATGTTATGTCATGTTTCCTAATACCTAAAACACTTTGTACGCAATTGACAAGGGTTGTGGCAAATTTCTTGTGGAGAGGAAATGAAAATTCAAAAGAGATTCATTGGCTAACTTGGAAAAAGATGTGCATCCCAAAGGAAAATGGAGGGATAAGTTTCAAATCATTCGAGGATTTTAATAAGGCTCTTCTAGAAAAAAACAGTCATGGAGACTTCACCAATTCCCCAATTCTCTGGCGGCAAGGATACTGAAGGGTCGATACTTCGGGAATCAACATCCGTTCGAGGCTAAAAAGCCAAATAGACCATCGTATGGATGGAGAAGTATATGGTCATCGAGAGACCTACTGGAGGTGGGCACAAGGAGGATAATCGGATCCGGGGAACAGACGTTTGTCTGGCATAATAAATGGATCCCCGACAATCAACCAAGTCCGTTAGTGGGCCCAGGAGCATTGTACTATCCACAACTGAGGGATAACATAAGAGATTATGAGCACAGATGTAATGTTTTCTACACGGATTGCATGGATCTTGTGAGGATGGTATCAGAACCACATATGTGGCCGGTTTTTTCTTCAGAGTTAGATTTGCTACGTGATCTGCAAGCATTTTTCCCTGGTTTCACACTTCGGTTTGCAGCAAGGGAAAACAATGCGAAAGCGGATCTTCTTGCATGAAGTGCACGTGGCAGAAATATTGAATTCCAATCTATCGGTTCTTCTCTTCCTAACTGGATTGCTGACACGTCCGGCGTATTTGTAATACAGTAAGAAAGAACAACACAGAGAAAAATAATAATAATAATAATTTGGATTATGTGTCATAAAGAGAGAATTAATTTTTTTTTAATTATCTTGTATAATAATCATATATAATAAATATAAACTAATTTGACTTATTTATCAAAGGGAAAGAGAATTAAAGGAATTTATATCTTATCATATACTAGATAAAGACTCGTGTATACGTGAAATTGTAATACATAAACCGTAAAAATCAAAATATAAAATTAGAAAAATAATCAAAAAAATTTCTTAAAAAATATTAAGAATATTGTTACAAATTTTTTATTATATGGATTTTATCCCATGGACTAGAGTAACCCTCTCTAATAATGGATATAGTTTCACTTTACTAATATAAAACTTACCTATATTTTTGATATATATAAACAATATTATATATATAAATAAATATTTTTTTATAATATATAAATATTACATGTAAGAATTGGCTAACTCCAGGTTTCCTTGGGTCGTAAACCCATATAACTGCGCTATCGCATTACACGTAGCACGGTGTGTGAATCCTTTGGAGCATGTGAAGTGAACTAGTCATCCGCCAGTGTCTTCAGCTCTTCGACTACCTTTCTTGTCCAATATAACTTTCAAAGTGGCAAGAAGCCGACACGTTTCTTCTTGGTATGCATCATGTTTCATACCCATAATACTCGCAATTCCCATATTCTTCAAAATCATATTTACTTCTTTGAGGATGCCCATATTTGTAAGCGTTTCCGGGTCCGGGATAAGAGAAGACTGAAACTGTACTTCCATAAGAGCGTCGTACAGTTCGCGAGGAGAGGGCGATTTCTTTGGGTCTCTCAAGAGAGGAGTTTCATCGGTTCTTTTCGGTAAAGTGAAACCGTGTGGTGGTGGCTCTTCATCTTCTTCATAGTCAAGGGTGAATTCTTCACCTTCTTCGACGTCTAAAGGCTGTGCATTGCTTTTCCGTGAAGATCGTCGAAATTGGCCTTGAGGCTCTCTCCGTTGAGGTTCATCAAAGGGTTCTCTTATGACTAGTTTTCACCATGGTCTCTTCACTCGTGGTTCTTCCGCTATCGCTTTCCCTTTTCCTTTTTCTTTTGCGCTTTGTTTCGGTGTCATTGAAGCTTGTGGAGGATTGGATTTCTCTTTTTTTCGTCGATTGTAGAGATTGTTTGTATCACTGGAAAGAGAATGATGAGATTAAGAGATTAAGCCAAGAATCACAGGAATCCGTCAAGAAACGAGAGAGAAATCAAAGTTTTAAAATTTTGAGTTTTTGAGAGGAAAAATCGAACGAGGGTGAGAAAGAAGAAGAAAGGGAAATTTGTCGGTTAGAGACCTCTACTTGACTGTTTGTCTGAAGATGATATGGTGTTGATACCTTATGCTTCAGTTCGTAATTCTTGAATAGATTCTCGAAGATCTTGTTGATGAAGTGGGATCCACCGTCGCTTATCACAACTCTAGAAACTCCGAATCTCGAGAAGATGATGGAATTAAAAAGACTAATGACCCCTTTTGCATCATTTGTTACACACGCAACATCTTCTATCCATTTGGAGACATATTCGAACGCCACAAGGATGTTTTTATTAACGTATGAAGATGAGAAAGGACCCATGAAGTCAATTTCCCACATGTCAAAGATCTCGACTTCCATTATCGGGTTCTGCGGCATCTCATTCCGCTTGCTAATATTTCCCTTTCTTTGGCATGAATCACATCTTTGTACAAACTCATGGGCGTCTTTGAACATCGTGGGCCACCAAAACCCAGCTTGTAAAACCTTAGAAACCGTTTTGATAGTGGCAAAATGGCCTCCATACGCTGAACCGTTGCAATGCATGTGTATCCCATCAATCTGTAAAGACCGTCCTTGCTCAAGTTGTAAAGATAAGTTTCGTCCCAATAGAATTGCTTTATGTCGTGCAAGAACTTCTTCTTTTGATAATCCTTTAATTGGTGTGGTTCTTGTCATGTGGCCAAGTAGTTCACAATATCCGCGTATCAGGGTTCTTTCTCTTGGGCGGCCATAATCGTTTCAAAATCTTCTCCTGGTTTTTCTAGAGTACGTCTTAGCTTGATTGTCATTAGTTGCTACTCGGTGAACGAATCATCAATGGGTAGCATGTCTTCAATATGCATCCTTGACAAATGATATGCTACGCCATTCTCGATGCTTTTCTTATCCTTGTTCTCCAAATCGAACTCTGTGAGTAGTAGGATCCCCTGTAACAACCTCGTCTTCGCATCTTTCTCAGCTAACAAATACCTCAATGCCGCATGATCATTATAAACTATCACTTTCGAACTTACCAAGTAGGATCAGAACTTCTCAAAAACGAAAAACGACTGCTAGAAGTTCTTTCTCAGTTGTAGCGTACTTGATTTGAGCATCGTCCATGGTCTTGCTAGCGTAGTACATGACATGAAGCTTTTTATCTTTTCTTTTTCCTAGAACTGCACCAACGGCGTAGACACTGTCATCGCACATTTATCTCGAAAGGTAAATCCCAATCAGGTGGTTGCATAATGGGAGCGTTTTTCAACTCTTGCTTGATTTTTTGGAAAGCGTTAAGGCATTCGTTGTCAAATCGAAACTCGATATATTTGCATAGCAATCTCTTGAGGGGCTAGCGATCTTTGAGAAGTCCTTGATGAACCTTCTGAAGAAACCAGCATGACCGAGAAAACTTCTTATACCTTTAACCGAATTTGACGCCATCACATCGATTTTTCCTCTATCGATCTCGATACCTTCCTCGGAGATCCGGTGACCCGAAACAATACCATCTCTAACTATGAAGTGACATTTCTCCCAATTAAGAACCAAATGTAAATCCTCACACCTCTTTAGTACCCTACAAAGATTAGATAATCACGAGCAAACGAAGAATCATACACAGAAAAACATCCATAAACACTTCAACAACATTTTCAATTAAATCATAGAATATGGACATCATGCATCGTTGAAATGTCGCGGGTGCGTTACACAACCCAAAAGGCATATGTGAATGTTCCATATGGGAAAGTAAATGTTATTTTCTCTTGGTCTTGGGGGTGGATGTGTATTTGGAAGAAACCAGAATACTCGTCAAGGAAAAAATAGTTTGGGTGGTGTGCAAGTCATTCTAACATTTGGTCGATGAAGGGTAGAGGGAAATGGTATTTCCGAATCGCAGCGTTTAGCGTACGGTAATCGATGCAAACTCTGTGACCAGTGATTTTTCTTGTTGGGATCAATTCGTTTTGGTCGTTTTTTACCACGGTAATTCCACCTTTTTAGGGACTACATGAACGAGAGAGATCCAATTGCTATCGTATATTGGAAAAATTATTCTAGCATCCAATAACTTGATTATCTCTTTCTTTACCACTTCTTTCAAGTTCAGGTTTAGCTTTCATTGATGTTCTATTGAGGACTTAGATTCGTTCTCTAGATGTATACAATGCATACACAATGAAGGTGATATTGCTTTGATATCATCTAGAGAATAACATATGGTCTTTCTAATTTTTTTAAGCGCATAAGTTAAAGTTTTAACTTCTTCATCATTAATTGTGACATTTATGATGATTGGATAAGTGGAGTTAGGACCGATGAAAACGTACCTTAGCCCTTTTTGAAGTGGTTTTAGTTATACCTTTTGTGCTTTGAGTTCGCTCGAATCATCATCTTCACTAGTCTTATCATTGCTAGTGTCGTTCCCCGTTTTTTACCGCCTTGGCTTCGCAACGCACCTTCTCAGGTAGCTTCTCGAAATCGGCGTTATCCTTGTTTATGGCGTGGGAGTCGAGTCTCTTCTTCATCGCCATTACTTCATCATTCACGACCTTGCCTCGTTCCTTTTTTTTTCAAAGCAAGTTTGAGCTCATCCTCTGCGGCTAATTTCTATAAGAACTCATCGGCCAACTCGTCCATCAAGTCAATATAGAAGATTTGTCCGTTGATGATTGGTTTCTTTATCACATCGTTGATGTTGTACCGTTGAATGAGATCATCTCCGATATGCAGGTCGATCTTTCGCTTCTTCCCGTCAATGATCGTACCGATAGTTGCTTAAAAGGGTCTTCCTAGGATGAGCGGGTGTTTAGGTTCTTTATCCATCTCAAGAACAATGAAGTCCGTTGGAATGAATGTGTTTCTAATTCTTACCGAAATGTCTTCTAAAACTCATGCGAGTATTCTGACGTATCTATCGGCCAACACCAAAGAGATCGTAGTTGATTTGAAAGAGGATAAACCAAGTCTTTAAGCAATAGACAAGGGCATAAGATGAGCGCTAGCTCCCAAATCACACAAACATACTTCAAATACTAAAGGGCCTATAGCACAAATTATGGTAAAACTACTTGGATCGCCGAGTTTCTCAGAAGTGTGATCGCTTTGAATGATTGCGCTACACTCTTGCGAAAGAATCACTGTATCATCAAAATCTTTAAACTTGTTATTTTTGGCGTCTTTTAAGAACTTATTTTCGAATTGAGCTTTTTACTTCTCCAAGAGTTGATTCTTGAGTCTACCTGGAAAGGATAACTTAGGATGATGTGATCCGTAATGTTTCACAAACCGACTTTGATACAATGGAGGCTGAAGACATTTCCAAGACTTTGGAGATACCGAATGGAGCGATCACAAGGATCAAAGCAAAGAAGCTAGCTAAGATCATGGAGGATATGCTAAGGAAAGCTCAAGGCAAGGAGCATGAGGACGTACCAAGCTACATCAACATCATTCAAGCATTGGAAGAAGATCAAGGTATTCACTAAGCAGTTAAGTTGTTTATCTAGTACTCTTTTTCCTATGCTTAGGTTTTGTCCCATTAGGTTTTCTCAAGCATAGGTTTTAATGAGGCTAGATAAATCATTTTCATCTATACTACTTAAAAATACTTTGATCTTGTCAAAGACTCTAAATAAAGTGGAAGGTTTGAAAGAAGAATAAAGAAAACACAATTACCAAAGAAGCTTGCATGTAGTCTTTGCTTTATTTATTTCTTTATGTCATTTTCGAGGAGGAGCCTTTGTCATCTCCTTCCTCTATATATTGTGCACAAAATCTATGAATAAAACATTCATCCTTTTGTTGTGATAACATATTTGGATCATTTGAGTGTTTTTCTAAATATTAGAGTGAATCCAACAAAACCCCTTTTCTTCTTCGAAGAAATTCTGTCTACTTTTTTTTCTGAATCAACTAAGTAGCAGCCCTCTATCTCTTCATTTGATCCTTTCATAGATCACTTGATTATACCATCATCATCATCACTCCATTCATCCAAACCGCAAGCCACCAAACCATCTCTTTTCATACCGAATCATTCATCTATTTTCATATTCCGCAAACTCTAATCTTATCATCAACAAAACCATTAGCTCATCGCGCCAAAGCCATCAATCTTGGGTCAAGATCTCATCAAGTGGTATCAGAGCTCTTTGGCGTAGCTAAGTGTCTCGTATCTCTTTTATTTTATTGTTATTTTGTTCGGTTTTTATGCGATTTTTGTTTGAAGAAAAATCTGATTGTTCATCTTATTTTGTGACCATTCATATTCAAAATATATTCATCTTCTAGTGATAGACTTGCTATGTTTGATTCATTTCAACCATTGTTGCTTTGGTCCTTTTCTTGTTTTTATTGTTTTTGTCATTAATTATAAACCAATGGGGAGTAATGATGATGAAGAAACAAGTAGGGAAAACGAACGGAAAATAATGATAGAGTATATAAGAATGATTATGAGAGAGATGTTAGATGAGCAAAAGAAAAGTACAACACCTCCAGCCCCTCGCAAACAACAAGCTCATAAACCACACCATCGTAGACTTGTGAATGAAGAAAATGGGGAAGATTCATGGGTGGTCTTAATAGGGAAATTCAAGACAAATTAGAGCTGCAAATCATATGTTGAAATGGAGGATTTGTTACACAAGGCAATTCTCATTGAGAAACAACTAAGTCGTAAGTCGTCTCGATCCAACTTTGTCTCGGGTTCGTTTAAATCAAAGGAAACCAAATCAAGCTATCCAAAAGATGTCAAGCTGTCTACTTCCTAAAGAAGAATCCAAGAGTGACATCAAGGGAAAAGGTGTGGCTAATCCAAGCAAAAACAAGAGCAACATTCGATGTTACAAATGACAAAGAATGGGTCATTTTGCGAATGAATGTGTCAACAAAAAACTTTTCATTCTTCTAGATAATGGTGAGATACAACCTGAACAAGAGAGTGAGAACGAGGTCTCCTCAGATGAAGAAGAGTATGAAGAGCTACCACTCCAAGGAGAACTACTTATTGCAAGAAGAACGCTTAGCCTACAAACCGAGAAAGAGGAACTTATACAACGAGAAAATCTGTTCCACATGCGTTGTTTGGTTAAGGACAAGTTTTGTAGCCTCATCATTGATGGAGGAAGTTGCACAAACGTGGCCAGTATTTCCATGATTAGAAGCTAGGTCTATGTCTCAGTGCACTTTTTTTATGTATCATGAAACTATTTCTATATTATACGAGTGATAAATGATAGAGACAAAGTACTCGTATACTTTGTTACACGTTGACTTATTATAAATGAGATTTCCTAAATGATTTGTAATTCTTGTAATTCTTTCCCGAGAATCTCATTTATAATAAGTCAACGTGTAACAAAGTATACGAGTACTTTGTCTCTATCATTTATCACTCGTATAATATAGAAATAGTTTCATGATACATAAAAAAAGTGCACTGAGACGTCATTTCATATATCATTGTGCCATCTCTGTAATAAAGATAAAACTCAAGAATGAGTCCATCTTCTCCTAAGCTGATTTTCTCCAACAATCTCTGTGAGAGCCATTCCTTCTTCTTCGGTGTCGGGTTGTTGGAGTATCACGCCATGGCCATCCCAAATTTTGTTTTTGTAGCACACGACGACCACGGTGAGAAGAATACCGAAGAGTTGTAGAAAAGACCAAGGACGTACAAGGTGCTCAAAAGCTGCGAGCACGAGAGAAACACATCCGTCAAGGAATCCAAAGTCGTTGGCAATGCCGAGGAGCCTGAAAACAGCTGGGAAGTGCAACGTAATACACGCAAAAGTTAATAAAATGAGCAAATCCACTTCTTTAGGATCACATAAAACATCACCCGCGAAAACTATCAATCTTAAGATTGTTATTTCTATTACGGTTTTTTTTGATCGGCCTATATTGTCACATGTTGCAAGTATTTGTCTAAGTCCAGCTAGCCTAGGAGAGTTCCAGTCATAAACAAAATAGATTTCACATCCACCAAGCATTGCCATAAACAGAGTAAAAAATGTTCGGATAATAGGACCATGGTATGTCTGCCAAAAAGTAAACTAATTATGTTGTGCAGGAGGTGGAGCTAAAGGACAGGGACATGGACACGTTGATGGAAATGGAATTTTAGGGTTATCAACAAATAAAATATAACTAAAACACACAAGAATAATAAAATAGGTGACACTTGCATGCGCAATCAAAACGATTCTAGAACTATAACACTAAGCAACAAACTCACCAAACTTTCTAAGCAACCAGCAGAGAAAAGTAAAAATGGCAATAAAGATAAAACACATTATAGAAAGATATGAAAAAGACAAAAGTGAGAGATCTCCCTTATTTTTTGCGGTGATGATCTTGAGCAAGAATCTTTGTGTTTTTTGGGTCCTGTTAAAAAAGAAGAAAATTAAAAATTATTAGTATCAAATTGCCACTCCTCTAACGAGAAAATAATGAAACTATCTTGGACCTTTCTTGGGCTATTCTTGAAGTTTTAACTCTCGGTGATATGGACGGAGTGAGATATCAAACAGTGGTGATAGACGACGAGTTATTGACGGATTGAGATATATCTACGGTGGTGATATGGACGGAATCTACGATGGTGATATGACCGGAGGGACAGATATAACGGTGGTGAGAACCACGAAAATGAACGGAGTGGGAGATCAAACGGTGGCGATATGACCGAAGTGAACGGTGGTGATAAGGCCGGAGTGAACGGTGGTGATACGGCCGGAGTGAACGGTGGTGGTGGTGATACGGCCGGAGTGAACGGTGGTGTCTACGGCCGGAGTGAACGGAGTGAGAGATTGACTATGAGAACTCTTGCACTTCTTGGGCGATTCTTGAAACTTTAATCCTTGGAGGTTTTAGTTTCTTGAGACGCAAACAAGAAAAAGAAAAATAGAGAAGCAATAATCATAATATGAAAAATATATAATAATCCTATATATATAACTTTTGTTTGCAACCGTCTTTACGTTATGCCACATCATCAGATTTTGTTGCAACCGCCTTTTTTTCCTTTTCTTTTTAATTTCCATGTTTATTGCATAATTCACGTCATAAATCAATTTTATATTAAAGTCTACGTAAAATAGTAAAGCTATATGATTGACAACAAATTAAAATTAATTTTATTAAGTCATTTTCCATTACCTTCAAATTAAAAATATAGTATTATATATGGATGATTTATTTTGCATCATATAAGGTGGTATTTAAAAGTCTATGTCATTTTCCCATTAAGTTTAAATCTATTTTCCTAACTAATTAATATTCAAAAGTGTAAGAAGGAAAAATAAATGGTAATAAAAAAAGAGATATGAAAGTTGGTCGGTAATCTATACTATTAAAAAGAAAATATTTTTATAAAAATGACAAAATAATTATATTTACAATGTTGCCACGCAATATAACATATGTTTTCTAATATTTTTTTAACAATCAACTCTAAAAACAAATAAAAGAAATAAGAAAAAAAATTAAATTACAACATTAAATACGGAAACATCTATACTATTAAAATAAAAACATTTTTACAAAAAGGACAAAAAAATTATATTTACAATGTTGTCACTCAATATAACATATGGTTTCTAATATTTATTTTAACAATTAACTCTAAAAAGTAAAAATAAAAAAAGGAAATAAGAAAAAAATTAAATTACAACATTAAAAATGGAAACAAATATAGAAACAATAATATTCGTTAAAAAACTTCAGTAATTTTAAACTTAAAATTCGAAAAAATATTCTACAAAAACGAATAAAATAAATAAACAAAAAATCAATTTAAATTTCAAGATTTATATCGGACAAAATTTGAAAACAATGATAAACGTGAAATATCTTCAATAACTATTGATTAGTTTCAACATTAAAATTTTAGCAAATAAAATAAAATTGATAAAAAAATTCATATCGAAATAAAAAAAAACTAGAATTATTTGAAGAATAATATCTACAAGAATCTAAACAAATTTTATTTTATTTTTTTTAGATTTTAAAATCACCTTTTGTTCTTCCGGTACAGATGATTAATTGGAAGAAGTCGTCGGTGACAATCAAACCAACTTGTTTTCCTTCCGTGTGGGAGCTGGAACGCATTAGTTCGATGACGACAATAAGGGCAAGACAATCGTCCATGCGGTGTCCAACCGGATAACATGACATAAGCAGGAAAGTCTCTAATAGTCCACATAAGTACTGCACACATCATAAATTTTTTTTTTGCACGATATATCATACGTACGAACCCCAATGTACCATAACTCTTTTAGCTCATGGAATTAAAAGTTGCAGAAAAATATCTAGAGCTCTCTTTGGATGTTTCAGACGAGGAGATAATATACTTAAGAATAGGAATTCTCTTTGCATGCACGTATATGGAGGAAGATTATAAGACCATGATTATTGGAGGTTTTAAAAGAGTTCTTAGGCGTGGGTCCCACCAAAAAAGTGAAGAGATTCACTCTTAAAGCTCTCATTTCGGATCCGATTCCTTCCCAATTTGCGGGCCCCACTGACACGTGGCGGCCCGCGGTTGGTGATTTTTTTAAGTTTTAATTTTTTTTTTTTAAATTATAAAAAATAATTAAAATAAATAAAATAAACCTAAGAAATTAAGAATAAGATACTTACCAATAATCATGCTCTAAGGGGTTAGCTACAAGGAGTATTGTCTACCAGACATACAAAATGGACTAAATCCGTCAATGCATAAACCACGATATACAGTACGAATCTCTCTAGACAAGTCAGAGTATACCGTGTTAAAATGCTTCCAAGCCTTTGACTCTGACGGATGAGTTACTTCCCTGTTTACGTTTGAGTGCTATGCATGCCATCTCATTGAATCAGATGTCTTTTCCAATTGATATTATCTCTTGAGCATGTCCGTAATGGGTAACACTACAAGAAACATGCCTTTTAGCAACGCTATATTGATATAACTACGATTTAGCAACGACGACCAAATCGTCGCTATATGGTCGTCGCTAATGTGAATTCGTCGCTAAATCGTCGCTAAATTAGCGACGACAGGAAATCGTCGTAAAAGAGCTGCAAACGAAATCGTCGTAAAAGAGCTGCAAACGAAATCGTCGTAAAAGAGCTGCAAACGAAATCGTCGCTGAATCGTCGCTAATTTTTGCGACGATTAAGCGACGATATATTAGCAACAAACTTGCGACGAATTAGCCACAAACTTTTGTCAAAATTTTAATTAATTTTTATTTTCCCAAAACATGAAACCTTGCTAAATCATCGTTAAAATTTTGACAAAATTAGCGACGATTTAGCGACGACCAGCATAAAGTTCTCGCTAAATCGTCGCTAATTTAGCGAAGATTTGTCGACGATTTGCCCATGATATTAGCGACGATTTAGAAAAAAATATTAAAAAAAAAAATTTATTATTTAATTAAAAAATATTTTAATTTAAAAATAATACAAATAATATTTAAAAACTACATGTCGACTTGGAAGTCATTGATCCCGAGATCCCGGCTGAGCTCCTAAGCCGCCAAATCCGCTTGCTCGGGAGGAATGACCGGAGGCTGAGTAGGAGCTAATCCGCGCCGCTGCATCTCTTCCGCCAGATTCGCTGTCCATGGCAATGATCGAGAAGAGATCCGTCACGGCCGTGAAGCGGGCGTTGGAGTCAGCTAGCTCACCCCGCAATCAGGCGTTCTCCTCCGAATCCGCCTGAGGTCGAGGTGGATGTTGTTGCGATGACGAAGCAGTTGGGACTTCGTCGATAGAGTCGAACACGAATGTGCGGTTCTTTTTCGCCTTCGGTGCGACCTAACAAAAAAAATAAATAACGTTAATTATAATTACAAACCTTATGAAATTTAAATTTAAATTTAAATTTATATTTAATTTACCTCGAAGAATATCCTATTGCACTCTTCGACGGGAAGTGTGGAGGAGTTGACCGAAGAATATCCTAGTACTGACACTTAGGTTGTTGTACAATGTACTATAACATTAGCGACGATTTAACGAGGATTCCTTGCTAAATCGTCGCTAATTTTTGGATTCCTTGGTAAATCGTCTCTACTTTCTTGCAAAGTATCTGATTCGACACTTAGAAATCCTAATACAATTTCTAGATCCTAGTACAGAGTACTAAGAGTCATATGACTATTTAGCGGCGATTTAGCGAGGAATCGTCGCTAAATCGTCGCTATATGTGGAGTAGCAACGATTTAGCGATGAATTGTAAATAGCCCTAATGTAATAGTTAATTGAAATCATATGAATAGGATGTCTCATACATATTTCAAAATATTATTAAACACTCATGACTATAAACTTCACAAAATGTTTACATATGTATTAATGGTTACTTGAAAACACTTAAGTATAATTTTATAAGAGGAATTCACAAAACTACACCCTTTCAACCTATCCTTCACAAAACTACTCCTAATTTAATTTTTTCACAAAACTACATCCTTTCAAAATTTTAAAAGCTTGATTTACTATTTGAAAAATTACCAAAATTAAATTTTTTCATTTGGGTTCGCTAATTAGTGTTTAGGGTATAGTATTAAGGGGTAGGATTGTGTGGGTAGGATTTATTTGGATTTAATTTTGAGTGTTTAGGTGTAGTTTTGTGAAGTAATTTTGAAATGGTGTAGTTTTGTGAAATGTAATTGAAATGGTGTAGTTTTGTGATTCTCCCATTTTATAATCTTTTTTTTTTGATGTAATTAACATGTTTTCATGTTTATATAGACTTTGTTAGTTGTAACATATCCTTGTAAACCTTCAGTTAGTGGTTTTTTAGGGGTTTAAAGGTAGAAGCATAACTTCGATTTAGCAAGGAATTAGCGACGATAGCAAGTAGCGACGATTTAGCTCGGTTTTAGCAACGAATTTGCACGGAATATTTTAAACCCCTAAACTGATGCCTTCGTATTTTAAACCCTATAACGAAGACGGATCGTTGTTAATTCCTTGTTAAATCTTTGCTAGAGCCTTGCTAGTTCCTTTTTAAACCATCGCAAATTTTTAAAAAAAAATTAAAAAAAAACAATTTTTATTTCGTTTATTTTACAGAATTTATTTAAAAATACATAATTTATCAAAAAACATTTTATTCATTATTATCATTAGATGCATATGATTCGATTTCACTAGTTTCATCAAATTCGTCATTTCCATCTACATCTCCGTCTCCTTCGTCATCTACAATATCTTCAACAACTTGATTATCGGGGTCGACGGGGAACACATCTTCGGTCGATTGATTGGTTGGTATAATTGTGCCACCAATTACATCTTGTTGCATTGGAACTTCATCGACACCCACAATTAAACCTCTAGGAACTACACGAACCATTGCGCTCCATGATATACCACTAGTTCTAACTCGCGGATACGGAATGAATGTTACTTGTTCAGCTTGGGAGCCTAAGATAAATGGCTCAAACTTCCGATATCGTCTGGCTTGGTTGATATCGATGACACCAAAATTATTGTAACGAACACCACGACCAGGTGTTGGATCAAATCATTAACATTTGAAGAGGGTTGTTCTTAAATTAACTAATCACTGGTATTGCACTTAAATAATACCCGTGAGAATACCATAGAAAACATAATCACCCTCAATAGTTATACCATAATTTGCGGTTGCTCGATGTTTACCATGACTCAATGTGTGGAAGACGTAACCACAAGTGAAATACATGGAAGAAGTTGTTATTTTTCCAAGAGGTCCTTGTATCAACTCTTGAAACCAAACCGGATATGTGGAGTCACCATAATTGATATGTGTTTTCAGCCATGGGGCAAAATCACGTTCTTTGCATTCTGTAATTTCGTTTTTCGAAGTTCCTGGATAGGCTTCCACCACTTGCTCCTCGAAAAGTCTGATTACCAAATTCAAAAATTAGGTATATATATTGATGTTCGTATATAAAATAAAAAAATTCGGTCATATAATATACATACCTCTCCCATGGTCGTACATAATCACAATTCAACAGAATGTATGTATGTGCGATGTGCCGATCTTTATCACTCTCCCACCAAACTTCTTTGATTCTTCAGCTAGCTCTTCTGACTGGGGAAAATATTTTAGGCACCCCTTCCACTCCGTAGATTATGCCAACACCTCCATCATCATAGCGTCGTTTTGCCGTTTCTCGTGTGCGTACGAAAGAACCGAAATAATATGATGCAAAGTGAGAGGTCTCCTCAGTTAAAGATCCGGCGACGATAGAACTTTTAACCCTTGCAAGGTTTTTCGCCTTTACTTTTAGAAGTCTCATAAAACGTTCGAAAGGATACATCCACCGAAACTGAACATGCCCGCCTAGTTCTTCCTCGAGAGGTAGATGAATTGGAAGATGTTCCATTACATAAAAAAATGATGGAGGAAAAATCTTCTGAAAGTGTTCGCACAACAAGATCGGGATACTATCACGTAATTGTTCGATGACATCTTCTGAAAGTGTTAGCGTGCATAGATCTCGGAAAAACGCACCAATTCCTATATATACAATATATATATTTATAATAACCAATTAGGGGGTTCCAATTTTTGATCAGACTATACATGTATATTTGATAAGGCGAGATTTTACCCTCGTCGTTTCGAATGCCTTATCGTATTATATAAGGTGTCAATCCAAATCAGGAGCAAACAATGTACTAGAATTATTATGAAACAAACTCAGTTTAAGTGTAATCAAAGGGTTGTTTGTTGAGTCTTTTGAAACCGTATAATGAACAAAACGAAAACGTGAATTAAGAGTTTAAAATGTTTATTAAAAAGCTAAACAACTAGGTGAGGGTACTTTAAACGGGTGATCAACTTTCAGATTTTTAAATGTCTTTTAACAATTGTAACTTTAAGGTTTTGAAAACGATTTTAGATCAATCCACTCTCGTGACAATGATCATTTTCCTAACAAGTAAACTAAAACAATATCTTGGATAATTTAAATTTTAGAAATCATTAAGTCCAAATCAATTCAACCACTAAACTTATTAACACAGATCTCTCGGTTAAACTAGATTTAGTTCTAGGGTAATTATTCAGGAATCTTCACCAACCTCTCGGTTGTGAAGTTTCCTAGGTTCTATCAATTGATTGATCATGTCAATTAAAGCATTAAGAACGTTACACTAGATTAAAGTTTTATAATGTTTTAAGATCTAGACAATCATCAATCCCAGAGTCAATTCCCCCAACCTAATTGTCTATGGGAAACTACTCACTAAACATAATGAAAATCAAAGCAATCAAAGGGAAATAAAGCATAAACAAACTCAAAGATTAAAATAGATAAAGGAAAAGAAGAAACTCTTATTGAAGATGTTGTTACAAAAATCCAAAAGCAAAACTCAATCTCCAAAAGCTCTCCAAAGTTAGAACAAAAACAAAAGCGTGAAAAAGAGATAAGATATAAGATGGTGAAAAAAACATAGAATAAAAACCCTAATATAATGTCAAAACATAAACCAAAACGTTCCCAATTGGTTTATGAAATCTTTTCCTTTTTTAAGTCTCAAAACCGATTTTCCTTTTATTTTCCGCAGCTTGTACCGGTCATAGTAAACCGGTATAATATGGCCGATACCGGCCACCAAACTGGTACCAGGTGGTCGATACACTTTTTCATTCTTCATACCGGCGAGATGAAGTCGGTAAAACAAACCGGTACACATTTTCTTCTTGATATCGGTCACTTCAAATCGGTGCAACAAACCGGTAAGAAGTAAAATTGGCATAACTTTAGATCTAACCGTTGAAATCGTCTCAAACCACCGTCCCAGCAGACCGATACTCTTGCCCGATATCGGTCCAGCAACCGATATAACAGGCCGATACGCCTTTCAGAAATTGTTTTCCTACTTCGATTTCACCTGAAACCATCAAACATGACATAAATTCGAAGTAGATTATCATCTAAATGCAAATTGAAATTGTATATACAGGGATAGACATGAGAATTCTCCCAAGTGAGCTTGTTTATAGTCTATTAGCTTGACTTTACCCCCTTTCTTTTTAGGCGACGTTGGGGCTTGAAAGAGATATCGAATCTCCTTCGGTGATAACTTCGTGGAACATGGGCGGCTTGAGTTTTACCCCGTTCACAACAAACTCGACTCCATCTTTGTGCTTCTTTTACTTTGATTCGCAATGAGCACTCCTTGCTTCTTTCTTGAAAGCTTTCATCAAAGATCTAACCTCGTTGACTAACATTCTAATGACGCGTTTTGAGACATGTTCCAATGCACCTTTTTGAGATTTTTTGGAGGAGTTCGGTATTCCACTTTTGGATCTTTAGGTTTGCTCGTTCTATCATCACTAGTCTTACCATTGCTAGCTTCCTCCTCTACCTCAATCGCCAAAGCTTCACACTGAACCGTCTTTGCAGTCTTCTTAACTACATCGTTGATGTCGTACCGCTGAACAAGGTCCTTCCCAATGTGCAAGTCTATCTTTCCAATCTTCACATCTATGATGGCTCCAGCGGTTGCCAAGAAAGGTCTTCCAAATATGAGTGGATTTCTAGGTTCTTCGTCCATCTCCAAGACGACAAAATCGGTTGGGATGAAAGCGTCCCCCAGCTTTACTGGAATGTCTTCTAAGACTCCAACGGGCATCCTCACAGATCTATCTGCCAACACCAAAGAGATCTTAGTAGGTTGAAAAGAAAATAAGCCAAGTCGTTTAGCAATAGACAAGGGCATAACGCTGCCACTAGCCCCTAAATCGCATAGACACTTATCAAAGATCAGATGACCAAGAGTGCATGGCAAAGTAAAACTCCATGGATCGCCAAGTTTCTTAGGAGAATAATCCTTTTGAATGATCGCGCTACACTCTTGCGAAAGCTTCACAGTGTCCTCCGCGTTCTTGGACTTGTTTATAATGGCATCTTTCAGGAATTTAGTGTAGTGAGGAACTAGCTTGAAGGCATCAATAAGTGGCGTTGGAATCTGCACCTCGTTCAATTGCTTCTCGAGTTTAGCTTTGAACTTTTCAAAGAGGTGCATCTTTAGTCTGCCCGGAAAAGGTAGCTTATCTTTATAAGGAGATGTCACATACACCGACTTCTTTGGCTTGTCGGTTTTCTTCTCAACCGAAAGTTCTACCTCCCCACCTTGTTTCGCATTGTCCTCAATGAGATCGCTTGATTGCACTTGTGTACCACCACGAAGTTCTATGGAGTTGACATACTCTCTAGGGTTGGCTTCAGCTTTACCCGGAAGTTGACCCATTGGTTGCTTAGAAGCCGAGGTAATTTGAGTAACTTGATTATCCAAGGCTTTCAAGTGAGTATTCAAGGTTTTGAACTTGGTATTGAGATCATTGTACGAGTTGTCCACCTTGGCGTGAATCTCCTTCTTAAAGGTGTTGAATTCCATGATGTTTGACCTTCGAGTATTTGTTTCAAGAGTTGAATGGTTTGATCACCTTGGGGAGCTGGTGATGAAACTACTCCTTGAGCAGCCGGAGGATGGTTGTAACCCGGTGGTGGATTAAGTGGTGGTCTCGGTGCATATCCTCCTTGGTTGTATTGATGTTTACCTTGGTAACCTCCTTGTTGTGCTTGAGGATAGACCTGCTCCTGAGGGTTAGCTACGTTGTTGTTGCGGTAGGAGAGGTTTGGGTGTTGAGACGCCAACCGTTTTGATTACCCACATAGTTTATCTCCTCTTGATTTCCATCGAGTGGAGGTACTTGTTCTTCTCCACTTCCTACGAAGTTGATCCCCACTTGTTGAGACATGAGTAGTTTATCAAGCTTCTCATTCACCGCTTTGATCTCTCTCTTGAATTGCTCATCATTCCCAGAGCTGTGAATTGTGCGATCATATTCTTCACCGTAGTTGCTATCACTTAACGCATAATTCTCTACCAAAAGTTGCCCGTCCACTTTTGTCTTCCCAAGGAAATTTCCTTGGCTAGCTAAATCTAGAAGCATTCTGAATTTTGGTTCGAGACCTCGGTAGAATGTGCTAAACAAGCCTTCTCCCGAGAACTCATGGTGTGGACATCTCACCGTGTATCCCTTGAATCTTTCCCAAGCTTCGTTGAACGTTTCTTGGTATTTTTGAGCGAAAGCTGAGATCTTAATTATTCCTAAGCTTTGATGTCCTAACCACTGAGAAGAACTTTGGTAGGAAAGCCTTTTTGCAAGCGTCCCAAGTCTGGATGAAATCTTTGACAAGGTTCTTTTTCCATTGGTGTGCTTTGTCCCCTAGTGAGAAAGGGAACAAGCGCAGCTTGAACATGTCCTCATTGACACCATTGATCTTCACCGTGTCGCATAGCATGTCAAATTGATGAAGATGGTCAATGTGATCTTCACTAGGCAAGCCATAGAACTTGTTGCTTGACACCATGTTGATGAGACTAGATTTGATCTCGAAGTTGTTATTGGCGATGGTTGGTGGCGTGATACCACTACGATTGGTGACGTTAGAAGGCACATCGTTTGTTCCAATCGTGCGTGTGACGTTGGGTGCGTTGTTTGCATCACCCATCTTTGAATCTGAATCTGAAGTTTCTGAAGTGGATGAGTCGGAGTGATGGTTGGATCTTCTTTCTCTTGAGATACCTCTTTCGTGTGCTTTGATGTCTGCGAAGAAAAGCACGCTATCACTTTGTCGGTGACTTCTTCTTTGCATACACCTGAGAAAACGAAAACCACAAGAAAAGAAAAGATTAGTAACAAGAACTGAATAATTGTTCGAATTCCTGAATCGGAAACGACGCCAATTTGATAAGGCGAGATTTTACCCTCGTCGTTTCGAATGCCTTATCGTAATATATAAGGTGTCAATCCAAATCAGGAGCAAACAATGTACTATAATTATTATTAAACTAACTCAATTTAAGTGTAATCAAAGGGTTGTTTGTTGAGTTTTTTGAAACCGTATAATGAACAAAACGAAAAAGTGAATTAAGAGTTTAAAAGGTTTACTAAAAAGCTAAACAACTAGGTCAGGGTACTTTAAACGGGTGATCAACTTTCAGATTCTTAAATGTCTTTTAACAATTGTAACTTTAAGGTTTTGAAAATGATTTTAGATCAATCCACTATCGTGACAATGATCCTTTTCATAACAACTAAACTAAAAAAATATCTTGGATAGTTTAAATTTTAGAAAACATTAAGTCCAAATCAATTCAACCACTAAACTTATTAACACAGACCTCTCGGTTAAGCTAGGTTTAGTTCTAGGGAAATTGTTCAGGAATCTTCACAAACCTCTCGGTTGTGAAGTTTCCTGGGTTCTATCAATTGATTGATCAAGTCAATTAAAGCATTAAGAACGTTACACTAGATTAAAGTTTATAAAGTTTTAAGATCTAGACAATCATCAATCCTAGAGTCAATTCACCCTCTTTCCCCCAACCTAATTGTCTATGGGAAACTACTCACTAAGCATAATGAAAATCAAAGCAATCAAAGGGAAATAAAGCATAAACAAACTCAAAGATTAAAATAGATAAAGGGAAAGAAGAAACTATTATTGAAGATGTTGTTACAAAAATTCAAAAGCAAACCTCAATCTCCAAAAGCTCTCCAAAGTTACAACAAAAACAAAAGCGTGAAAAAGAGATAAGATAAAAGATGGTGAAAAAACATAGAATAAAAACCCTAATATAATGTCAAAACATAAACCAAAACGTTCCCAATTGGTTTAGGAAATCTTTTCCTTCTTTAAGCCTCAAAACCGATTTTCCTTTTATTTTTCGCAGCTTATATCGGTCATAGTAAACCGGTATAATATGGCCGATACCAACCAACAAACCGGTACAAGGTGGTCGGTACACTTCTTCAATCTTCATATCGGCGAGATGAAGTCGGTAAAACAAACCGGTACGCATTTTCTTCTTGATATCGGCCACTTCAAACCGGTACAACAAATCGGTACGAAGTAAAATTGGCATAACTTTAGATCTAACCGTTGAAATAGTCTCAAACCACCGCCAAATGAAAGCTAACATCTGTGGCTATCTTGTGGGAGAATTTCGTAAAGATCCAACGGTGGGAACGTTTTCAACGAGTGTCTTTTTGACGCTTTTCGTCTCAATTCTCTGTTTTTTCTATTCTTGCACTCTTAAACGTGAAAACCACGAAAGAACATGCAAATGCAACCTATATGCAACTAAATGCAACCTATATGCGTTAATTCTAATTAATAAAACAATGCAAAACATGTAAAATATACATGATATCAATATTATATATATATATATATATATTTGCCTGCAATTGCTGAGTGTACAGGGTTGGGCAGAAGCTGCTCAAAGGGCAACAGTCGTTGCATAAACACATGACAATCATGACTTTTCATACCTGAAAACTTTTGTCCATTCTCAACCCATGCCGATAGCTTAGAAACACAGCCGTCAGGAAACTTGACATCTGATGCAACTCAATTGAACAAAGCGTTTTTCTCTTCAGGCTTCAATATGTAGATCGAGACTAGAGACTTACCATCGTTCGTGATAGACAACTCTCTTCGAAAACATAAATATGGCAAATTCAACCTGGTCTTTAGATTGTCTTTTGTTCTCCCCTGCACGTTCAACAATTTGTACATAATGTTATCAAAATTTTTTTCTCGATGTGCATAACGTCGAGGTTGTGTCTCAACAAATGATCTTTCCAGTACGAAAGCTGCCAAAATATGCTCTTCTTATGCCAGTTATGGCTTTCCCCATATCCAGCTGGTAAATTAGAAACATGTCAATTACCACCCCGTCTACATGTTTCATGCGCACCATACTTATCCACTTCGTTTAATAACTCTGTCCCCGACGGATACAGTAGGGGTGCAAATCGGACGACTTTGTTCTTCTTGAACAATCTTCTGCTTTTTTGGTACAGATGATTAATTGGAAGGAAGCGCCGGTGACAGTCAAACCAACCCGTTTTCCTCCCATGTGGGAATTGAAACGCATTTGTCCGATGGCGGCAATAAGGACAAGCCAATCTTCCATGCGTCGTCCACCTCGATAACATGGCATATGCAGGAAAATCACTAATAGTCCACATGAGTACTGCACGCATCGTAAAATTTCTTCTGCTTGAGATATCGTAAGTACGAACCCCGGTGGACCATAGCTCTTTCATCTCATGGATTAAAGGTTGCATAAAAACATCTAAAGGTCTCTTTGGATGCTTAGGATCGGGTACTAAAATGCTTAAGAAAAGAAATTCTCTTTGCATGCACATATCTGGAGGAAGAGAGGAGTAACTATAACCGGCCATAAAGAGTATTGTCTACCAGACATACCAAATGGACTAAATTCGTGAGTGCATAAACCTAGGTATACATTACGAATATCTTTAGAGAAGTTAGAGTATACCGAATTAAAGTGCTTCCAAGCCTTTGCATCTGACGGATGAGTTACTTCCCCATCCCCGGCTGAGTGTTCTGCATGCCATCTCATCGAATCAAATGTCTTCTCTGATTGATACAATCTTTTGAGTCTGTCCGTAATGGGTAAGTACCACATCCGTTGGTACGAGACTTTACTCTCTTTGCCTTGAACCTTATATCTTGGCTCAGAGCAAAACCGACACTCCTGCAGCTTATCATCATCTTTCCAATAAATCATACAATTGTTAACACAAACATCAATCATTTCCGAAGGCAATCCAAGACTAGAAACCAGCTTTTGTATTTCATAATACGACTCAACAGCTACATTATCCGCAGGCAAATACTCTTTCACTAACTCCGCCCATGATTCCATGCAAAACTCATTTAAATTATGATCCGATTTAATATTCATCATCCTAGATGCTTATGATAGTTTTGAAAAACTAGTTTTATATGCCTCGTAAATTGGTTTATTCGCAGCGTCTAATATATCATAAAAACATTTAGCATCTTGGTTAGGTTCCTCAACAACAATTTCAGATAAATACTCTCTCGTATCATAAAATGCATCACCAACCATGTCATGATATATATTATCATCTACATGCACATTATACCCACCCTGAAAATCATGTTGGTCATCATAGCTACTATCAAAATGATGATGTAAATTAGCAGGTTCGTTAACTACATAGACAGGAAACGTACTACTGTCCCAAACTTCATTACTATAGTTATACCTTTCCCCATGTTGAAACCAAACAAAATACTGCGGCATAAAACCTCTATTAAAAAGGTGTTTCCATACAGTTTCCACATGAATGTATTTAGTGTTCACGCACTTCTTACATGGACAATACATTTTACTAGTATCTTGTGTGTTATGTATGTTGCCAGCGTGGTACATGAATGTTTGAAGTTCCTCTGTGAACTCCGTTGTCACTACTCCACTTCGATCTTTGTGTTTATGCATCTAAGAACGTAACTCGTATATATCATTATTACCAGACATATTGATTTAGGTTTGTATAGAGAATTGAAAATGTATTTGAAGTGTTTTGGAATATAAGAGAGAGTGTTTGTGAGAGAGTATTGTGAGAGAGTGTTGCGAGTTTAAATGTTTTGATCGAATGAGTTCATATAGACATATTCAAAACTTTTGCATCGAACTAGCAAGGAAATTTAGCGACGAATTAGCAAGGATTCTAAATTTGCAACGAAATAACGACGATTTAAAGAGGAATTTGCAACGAATATTTCGTCGCAAATTTTCAGTTATAACTTAAGTAAAACGTGTTTACCTATTTGTCAACAATCCTTGCAAATTCGTCGTTATTTAGCAACGCATCGAACACGTTGCTAAATAGCGAGGATTTGAGATTTCGTCATTTTCCAAAAAATTTCCTCGCAAAATCGTCGCTATTATCGTCGCTAATTCCTCGCAAAAAAATTGTCGTTATATCTGCGGTTTTTGTAGTGTAAGTACCACATCCGTTGATACGGGACCTTACTCCCTTTTCCATGGACCTTATATCTCGATTGACGGCAAAAACGACATTCCTGCAACTTATCATCATCTTCCCAATAAATCATACAATTGTTAACACAAACATCAATCATTTCCGAGGGCAGTCCAAGACTAGAAATCAACTTTTGTATTTCATAATATGAATCAACAACTACATTATCCTCAGGCAAATACTCTTTTAGTAATTCCGCCCAGGATTCCATGCAAAATTCACTCAAATTGTGATCAGATTTTGATATTCATCATTCTATATGATAATGATAGTTTTGACAATCCATCTTTACATCCATCGTAAATTGGTTTATTCGCAGCGTCTAACATATCATAAAAACGTTTAGAATCTTGGTTAGGTTCTTCAACAACATTTTCAGATATATACTCCCTCGTATCATGAAATGCATCAACAACCATGTCATGGTATCTATTATCATCTACATGCACATTAGAATCACTTTGATGATCATAGCAACTATCAAAATGATGCGGTAAATTAGCAGGTTCGTTAGTTTCAGCATCATGAAACGAATTACTTTCTCCAAATTCGGTGTTATTATAATTATACCCTTCCCCATGTTGAAATCAAAAAAAATATTGTGGCATAAAACCCCTATTAAAAAGATGTTTCCATACGGTATCAATATGAATGTATTTAGTGTTCACACACTTCTGACATGGACAATACATTTTAATAGTTTCTTGAGTAGTCTGCATGTTTCCAGCTTGATACATGAATGTTTGAAGTCGCTCCGTGAACTCTGTTGTCACTATCCCCGATCGATCTTTGTGTCTATACATCCAAGATCGTAACTCGTATACATTACTGTGAGACATTTTGAGTATATATGTTATGAAAGTTTTTGTAAAGTGTTTATAATATATATAAGAGAGAATGTTTTGAGATTGTGTTGTAATTTTGATTTGGTCGAATGAGTTTATATAGGGACATTGTAAGTTTTAGCAACGAATTAACAAGGAAATTTAGCAACGATTTTGCAACGAAATATTTTTACCAATGAATTAGCAACAATTTTGAGAAGAAATTGCAACGAATAATTCGTCGCCAATTACCGGTAGAGCTTAATGAAAACGTGCTCACCAACTTAGCAGAATTCCTCCCTAATTCGTCGCCATTTCGTTTCTAATTAACGACGAACATTTTTGTTGCTATTTAGCTACGAATTAGCGACGAAATTTAATGTCGTCGCTAATTCGTCGCTAATTTGTTACAAATTCGTTGCTAAAATATTCCTTGTTATTTCCTTGATAAAATTCGTTGCTATTTGCCCAGTTTCTTGTGGTGAAATTGAGCATTAAAGCCACCAGGAGTTATCATGGTGGTGAATTCCAAAATGATGCCTTTAAAGTATTATGTGGAGAACAAGGAATATCTCATCAGTTCTCGCCTCCCCGAACTCCTTAGCAGAATCGAGTTGTAGAACGAAAGAATAGGACGCTCCAGGAAATGGCCAAAGCTATGCTTCATTGGAATCAAGTACCTAAAAACTTCTGGGCTGAAACTGTAAGTACTGCATGTTACATCATCAATCGGGCATATGTCCGCAAAGGTACAATCATGACTCCATATGAGATGTGGAAAAGGAAGACACCAACAGTAAGCTACTTCCATGTTTTTGGGTGTGTATGTTACATCCTGAAGGATAAAGTTCAGCTCAGGAAGTTCGATTCAAGAGTGATGAAAGTCTGTTTCTAGGTTACCAATGAACCAACACTGCTTACCGAGTCTACAACAAAAATTCCAGGATGTGGATGGAGATTGTCAATGTGGTGTTTGATGAAGCATATGCTTACCAAGAAGCAACCAGGGAGGTGGATTTTTCTCAGGAGGCTGACAAAGAAAATCAAGCACTCATATTCAGAGGAAAGTGAGCCAGAGCCACCCACAACTCGTGTACATAAGAATCACCCCAAGAAGGATCTGATTGGAAGCTTGCACAGTGATCGTGTGACTCGAAAGAAACATATCAACTTCCAAGAGATGGTAAGATTTGCATGCTTCGTATCAAAGATAGAGCCTAAGAATCACATCGAAGCTCTTCAAGATGAATTTTGGATCAGGTCAATGCATGAGGAGATTCAGAACTTTGCCAGGAGCCAAGTGTGGGATCTAACACCAAGGCCAGAAAACATCAATGTTGTGGGTACTAAGTGGATCTTCAAGAACAAGAGTGACGAACACGGTCACATTGCCAAAAACAAGGAAAGGTTAGTAGCCCAAGGATACTTGAAAATCGAGGGGGTTGACTTTGATGAGACTTTCGCACCAGTGGTCAGGTTAGAGTCCATCAGGTTCATGTTTGGAATGGCGTGTCTCATGAATTTTCGTCTACATCAAATGAATGTAAAAAGTGCGTTCTTAAATGGGGGTAATCCAAGAAGAAGTCTATGTTGAACAACCAAAGGGTTTTGAGGATTCAGAACACCCTGAGTACATATACAAGCTTAAGAAGGCACTCTATGGCTTGAAACAAGCACCAAGCGCTTGGTATGAAAGACTTATGATCTTTCTACTTGAACAAGGGTATCAGCGAGGAAGTGTTGACAAAACACTTTTCACATGCACCAACGAGCTGAGATTTCTGATGGTCCAGATCTATGTGGATGACATTTTTTTTGGTGGAACATATCAGAAGTTGGTTGATAAGTTCGTGAACATCATGACTTAAGAGTTTGAGATGAATATGATAGGAGAGTTGAACTACTTTCTGGATCTTCAAGTCAAGCAGGCTAATGATGGCATTTCTATTTCACAAAACACATATGCTAGGAACTTGGTCAGGAGATTTGGTCTTCAAAACAACAAATCAACCAGAACTCCGATGAGCATAACAGCCAAACTATCTATTGATGAAGAATATTTTTGGATAACAGAGACGTAATATAAACTTCAATATATTACATAAATGGGAGAATTACAAAATTACACCACTTGAATTACGTTTCACAAAACTACACCATTTCAAAAATACTTCACAAAACTACACCTAAACACTCAAAATTAAATCCAAATAATCCCTAACCACACAATCTTACCCCCTTAATATTATACCATAAACACTAATTAGCGAACTCAAATGAAAAGATTTTAATTTTGGTAATTTTTAAAAGATAAATCAAGCTTTTGAAATTTTGAAAAAATGTAAATATGTGAAAAATTGAATTATGTATAGTTTTGTAAAGGAAGGAAGAAAATGGTGTAGTTTTGTGAATTCCTCTACATCATAAATAACTAGGTGATGACCCCGCAGGAAAGGTTATTTAAAAATACTTATATATATTAAAAAAATTATTTTCGATTTTAAAATAATGTTAGAAACGAAATAAATATTGTATAATGAACTTAATTGATTTTAAAATTTTAATTTATTTTAGTAATATCTTGATTTTTTATGTTCCTTCTCCATGTAGTCTCTAAAACTAACCATATATAGTAAAACTTTTAATTCCAATTTTAAATTAATCTTAGAAACGATATAAATATAGTATAACAAACATAATTTATTTTAAAAATTGATTTATTTTAGTAATATCTTTATTTTTTATTGAGAAATTCACAAAACTACACCCTTTCAACCCTTCCTTCACAAAACTACACCTAATTCAATATTTTCACAAATTTACACTTTTTCAAAATTTCAAAAGCTTGATTTGTTGAACTATAATCAAAATCTCGTATAAGTTAGTTGCATTCACATTAGTTAGTTACTTGATCAAGAGGCACAAATACTCTGTGTTAAGGTTGTGTCTTTTAAATTAAGAGTTGTGTTCTTTCATTTACACATCACATCTGTTCGGTTTGTTTAAATACTCTAGAACATGTGATTGTTAAACTTTTACTTAAGTTGTAATACTTTTTCAAGTTATCAATAAAGATCAAGTTACAACCATTGTTCTTACTCTGTTTTCTCATTCCTTCAAAACACTAACATGGTATCAGAGCTTATCGATTGAGAGGACAAAGAGAGAAAGCACAAACAATCACAGCAAGAAAAAGGCAAAAAGTTTTTCGTATACGTTTCGCAAAATAAGCCGAAACGATGCAAGGCTATTCACATCAAGTGATTCCTATATTCGATGGGGAGAAGAAGGACAACCATTCTCAAGACCAGAAAACTATGGTCTGTGGTTGAAGAAGGAGTGCCTGCCGAACCAGCACAAGGAGAAGAAACTCCCGAGACAGCGGCAACAAAAGCAAAAAGAGAAGAGGCAATGGCTAGTGATACGATGGCTTTGCAAATCTTGCAAACCGCCGTAACTGATCAAATCTTCTCACGAATTGCAGCAGCAGGAACTTCTAAAGAGGCATGGGAGGCATTGAAAACTGAATATGAAGGATCCTCGCAAGTACGGTTGATCAAACTTCAAACGTTGCGTAGAGAGTACGAGAATTTGAAGATGTATGATGGAGAAAACATCAAATCATTCACTGATAAGTTAATTGTCTTGGAAAATCAATTAACTTATCATGGAGAAAAGAAAACAAATTCTCAAGTTGTTCAGAAGATACTCATTTCTCTCCCAGCCAAGTTCGATAGCATTGTCAGCGTTTTGGAACAAACTCGCGACTTGGATTCATTAACAATGACAGAGCTAATCGGTATTTTTGAAAGCACATGAAGCAAGGCTATTTGCAAGAGATGAAAGCACAAATGAGGGAGCATTCAATGCTCACACAAAAGCAAGAGAAACCGGTTCCAAACAAGACAACACTAGAAGCCGTGAGAATCAAGGCAAGAGGTGGTGTGAGTTTTGCAAAAGAAGCAACCACACCAACGAAGAGTGTTGGAGGAAACCGAAGGAGAACGATCAAGGCAAGAATAAGAAGAGTAACATTAAGTGTTACAATTGTGGTAGGATCGGCCACTACTCAAACAAGTGTCGCTCAAGGAAAAAAGAGAGGGCACATGTGAGTCTCGAAGAAGAAGACTCAAGTGATGAAGATCACATGTTGTTTAGCGCAAGTGAAGTCAACGAAGCAACAACAAAAGAAGGTGTTTGGTTAGTAGACAGTGGATGCACTAACCATATGACTAAGGAGGAGGGATACTTCTCTAAAATTGACAAGAATGTCAAGGTTCCGATCAAAGTCGGTAATGGAGAAATAGTCATGACTGCCGGTAAAGGAGATATTACCATCATGACAAACAATGGCAAGAAGATCATTTGAAACGTGTTCTTGGTGCCCGGCTTGGAGAAAAATTTGTTGAGTGTTCCTCAAATCATTTCAAGCGGTTATCGAGTGAGTTTTGAAGACAAGAGATGCATCATACTTGATGCAAAAGGCAAGAGGATGATGGAGATTCCAATGACTCACAAAAGTTTCAGAATCAAGATGAAAACGGTTCAAGAAGAAGCTATGAATGCAAGTGATCAAGAGAAAGTGGAGACATGGCACAAAAGGCTTGGTCATGTAGGCAACAAACGTTTGCAACAAATGCAAGACAAAGACTTGGCAAAGGGGTTACCAAAGTTTAAAGTCAACAAAGAAGTATGTGAGGCGTGTAATCTTGGAAAGCAATCAAGAAAAAGCTTTCCAAAAGAATCTCAAACAAAAACAGAAGAGAAGCTTGAGATTGTGCATACGGATGTATGTGGACCTATGCAACACCAATCACTCGATGGAAGCCGTTACTTTCTGTTGTTTTTGGATGATTATACTCACATGTGTTGGGTATACTTCCTAAAACAAAAATCAGAAACATTCTTAACGTTCAAGAAGTTCAAGGTCATGATAGAAAAGCAATCCGGTTGCGTTATCAAGACGTTAAGATCAGACGGTGGTGGTGAATTCACTTCACAAGAATTCAACAAGTTTTGTGAAGAAGAAGGGATCAATAGGCAAGTTACTTTGCCTTACTCGCCACAACAAAATGGAGTAGCAGAAAGGAAGAATAGATCCTTGATGGAGATGGCAAGATCAATGATTGTTGAACAAGGTTTACCGTTTAAGTTATGGGCAGAAGCGGTGTATACCTCGGCTTACATTCAAAACCGTCTTCCATCAAAGGCTATTGAAGATGATATGACGCCTATAGAGAAGTGGTGTGGACACAAACCAAACGTGTCACACTTGAGGATATTTGGGAGCATATGCTATGTGCATATAGCAGATCAAAAGAGAAGAAAGCTAGAAGCTAAGGCAAAGTGTGGAATTCTCATTGGCTATAGCAATCAGTCAAAAGGCTATAGAGTGTTTATCTTGGAGAATGAGAAGGTTGAAGTATCAAGAGATGTTGAGTTTGATGAAAACAAGAAGTGGGATTGGAACAAGCAAGAGGAAGTAAAGAAGATCTTTGTTCTTCCCATCAATGATCCACAAACATCACAAAATCAAGACGGAAACACCACTAGTCCCGTTTTGGTCCAAGAAGATCATCATTATGAGGATATAAGTGATGAAAGGGAGACATCCGAAGAAGATATGGAGATGTTAACGGCCAAATTTGGATCTATACATGTTAGTACACAAGGAGAAAGATCCGAAGCTCCAAGAAAATTCAAATCCATGCAAGAGATCATGAGAATAGCACCAAGGGTGGACATTGAGGAAGCGGCTGAAGTCGTAGAAGAATGTCTTCTAGTGCATGAGGAACCACAAACTTACAACGAAGCATGTATTGAGAAAGAATGGAGAGAGGCCATGAAAGAAGAGATCAACATGATTGAGAAAAACAAGACATGGAAACTAGTCGACAAGCCGGAGAACAAACGTGTTATAAGTGTGAAGTGGATCTACAAGATCAAAACGGATGCAAATGGCAATCCGATCAAACACAAGGCAAGACTAGTAGCAAGAGGGTTTTCTCAAGAATATGGAGTTGATTACCTTGAAACGTTTGCCCCGGTTTCAAGACATGATACAATAAGAGCCATCCTTGCGTATGCGGCTCAAATGAAATGGAGATTGTATCAAATGGATGTCAAATCAGCCTTTCTAAATGGAGAACTAAAAGAAGAAGTTTATGTCACACAACCACCTGGGTTTGTGATTGAAGGCAAAGAAGAAAAGGTGTTAAGGCTATACAAGGCTTTATATGGTTTAAAGCAAGCGCCAAGGGCTTGGTATGGAAGGATAGATTCTTACTTCATTCAAAACGGTTTTGAGAGAAGTATGAATGATGCGGCCTTATACATCGTGAAGCAAGGAGAAGACGTATTGATTGTTAGCTTATACGTCGATGATATCATCATCACAGGGAGCAACAGTCACCTCATCAACACGTTCAAGGAGAACATGAAGAAATAATTCGAGATGACTGATCTCGGGTTATTAAATTATTTTCTTGGTATGGAAATAATTCAAGGTGATCAAGGCATATTTCTTTCACAAGAAAAATATGCAAACAAACTTATTGACAAGTTTGGAATGGGAGAAAGCAAGAGCGTAAACTCACCACTAGTACCACCGGTAAAGAAGATATCGATGGATGATGACAAAGAATATGGCGATCAAACTAAGTATAGGAGCATTGTTGGAGGACTCTTGTACCTATGTGCATCAAGACCTGACGTGATGTATGCAAGCTCTTATCTATCAAGGTTCATGTCATCACCACTAGTGAAGCATTACCAAGAAGCAAAAAGGGTGTTACGATATGTCAAAGGAACGTTAAACTTTGGAATGAGTTTTACAAGTGTGGAGACACCAAGACTGATAGGCTACTCGGACAGCGATTGGGGCGGTTCTACTGTTAATTTTAAGAAGAGATTAAGCTAGTTTAGTGTGTGTTTATGAAGATTGTGTTCTTGAGTTCATGAAGAACACAAGAACAAGAGAGAGAGTAAGAGATATTTAAAAGATATCCATTTCACAAAGTTAATTAAACTCAAAGTACACAAGGAGATTACATATATCAAAAATAAGCTCATTGAAAGAAACCCCAACGGCTAGATTTCAAAAGGGGACCACTCCTTTGTCCTTTGGTCAATAACTCCAACGGCACTATTTTCAAACTGCTTCGACATATAGTTTTGTGACATAGTCGACTATATGAATCACCTACAACGTGATGCATATAGTTTTGTGACATAGTCGACTAAATGAGACACCTACATTGTGATGGTCACTTCAATACTCCCCCGCAAGCTTAGCCTAATGTAATGGCTAAGCTTGGAACCTACATACCCTTGCCTCATTAAAAACCTTGGTGAGAAAACCCAATGGGACAAAACTCACCTAAGGAAAAAGAGTACAAAGATATGCGGTTAGCAACTTAGGCCTTAGGAGCCATCGTGAGTCCAAGTCTTGGTAGAATTGACTCACACACTTTCAAGCTTGCGGATTTGGTGAAGATGTCCGCGAGTTGGTCTTGGCTCTTGGTGTAACACGGTAGAATGGTGCCTTTGATCATTTGCTCTCTCACCTTGTGACAATCGATCTCGATGTGCTTGGTTCTCTCATGAAAGACCGAGTTAGAGGCTATATGAATCGCGGCTTCGTTGTCACAATGCATGGTCATTGGCGATTTGATCTCAATACCCAAGTCTTGAAGTAAGTTCTTTAACCACATAAGTTCTTGAGTAAGTTTCCTCATTGCTCGATATTCGGCTTCGGCGACCCATCCAAATTCCCAAGTCACAAGTTCCTTTGAGATATCTCAAGATTCTCTCAAGCATGCTCCAATGGTGTTGCTTTGGCGCTTGCATGTGTTGGGCTACTTGATTCACGGCGAAGCATAGATCCGGTCTAGTGATAGTTAGGTAGATGAGTTTCCCAACCATCTTTCTATAGAGCTTTGGATCCTTGTAAGGTTGGTCCTCCTCTCCGCCTTCTTTAATGACCTTGTATCCATCTTCAAGAGGTGTCTTAGACGCCTTAGTACCTAGCATACCTACATCACTTAGAAGGTCATGAGTATATTTTCTTTGAGAAAGAAAGAGACCCTCTTCGGACCTACAAATCTCAATCCCAAGAAAGTATTTGAGTTTACCAAGATCTTTAATGTCAAATTTAGATCTAAGATAGTCTTTAGCTTCTTGAACACCTACCTTGTTATCCCCGGAGATGATAATATCATCCACGTAGACGAGGATAACCACTATACCTTCTTGGCTTTGCCGGGTAAAGAGGGTGTGTTCGGATTGAGATCTTTTGAAGCCCTTTTCCATCAATGTTGAGCTAAGCTTGTGGTACCAAGCCCTTGGTGATTGCTTAAGCCCATAGATAGCCTTCCTTAGTCTTAGAACCTTTCCGGGTGTAATGGACTCTTCTAATCCGGGTGGAGGTGTCATGTATACTTCCTCCTCAAGTTCTCCTTGAAGGAAAGCATTCTTCACATCCATTTGGAACAAGTCCCATGAGAGGTTTGTGGCTAAAGAAAGGATGACTCTCACGGTATGAAGCTTTGCAACCGGAGCAAAAGTATCCAAGTAGTCTTCTCCATATGTTTGGGTGAACCCTCTTGCCACTAACCTTGCCTTGTGTCTTTCTATCTCCCCATTGCTATGGTACTTGATAGTGAAGATGTATCTTGAGCTAACCGCTCTCTTTCCTTGTGGTAAGTCGGCTTCATAGTATGTCTCATTGTCATCCATAGCCTTATTCTCGGCCTTCACCGCATCACACCATACCTTTTGTTTCATTGCCTCTTCATATGTTCTTGGTATCACTTGTTGATCCAATGATGTTGTGAAGGCTTGGTGTTCCTCGGGAATGCTTGCTAGAGAGCATATAGCTTGTGTGGGATGAGCAACCGCCTTACTATTGTAGTAAACAAAGGAGTGGTCCCAATTTGATGGATGCTTCTTTACCCTTGCACTTCTCCTTAGAACCGGCGGTTCTTGTGGTTGAGGCACATCTTGGTCATGAACTTCTTGTTGAGCATGACTTTGGTCTTCTTGAACATGAGTCTCGGGTGAAGCTTGATGTTCCTTTTGAACATTTGATTCTCCCCCGGACCCATGAGTCTCGGGTGAAGCTTGATGTTCGTTTTGAACATTTGATTCTCCCCCGAACCCATTAGACTCTTGAGGTTCGGAACCGGCTTGCTCATTGCTACTCTCCCCCGCATGATCAAGATGGGTGGATTGTTGAGTTGGTTCCTCTTGTCTTGGTTCTTCTTCAACACTTATACCAAGGTTCTTCATTAGGTTCCTTAGGCTTGTTGCTCTATCCATGACATTCTCGGGTAAGTCCTTGACACTTTCCCAATTCTTGTCTTCATAGAAGCTTTTGCCCTCTAGAAACTTCACATCTCTTGATACTAAAACCCTTCTTGTCTCGGGTACATAGCATTTGTATCCTTTTTGAGTGTTTGAATAGCCTATGAACATAGCTTTGATGCTCTTGGCTTCAAGCTTGTTCCTTTGCTCACTAGGCACAAACACATAGCAAACACAACCAAAAACTCTTAGATGATTAATAAAAGGCTTACTTTTATTTAAAACTTCATAAGGAGATTGGTTGTTTAAGATTTGAGTGGGGGTTCGGTTGATTAGATAAGTTGCGGTTAAGACCCCATCCGACCAAAACCGTTTTGGGATGTTCATATGGAACATCATTGACCGTGTGACCTCCATGAGATGTCTATTCTTCCTCTCGGCTACACCATTTTGTTGTGGTGTGTATGGGCAAGTAGTTTGATGGATGATCCCATGGTTGGCTATGTGCTCTTTGAATGCTCGGCTAGTATATTCCCCACCATTGTCCGACCTAAAAATCTTAATCTTGGTGTTATATTGGTTAGTCACATGGTTTTGAAAGTTCTTAAAAGCTTCTAGCACCCTATCCTTAGAATGTAATAGAGTTACCCAAGTATACTTAGAGCTTTCATCTATGAATGTGACAAAATAAGCATGATTATCCCTAGATTTACAAGGTGAGGACCAAACATCCGAGTGGATCAATTCAAAAGGTTTGTAACACATAGTTGATTTTGAGAAAACGGTTCGGCAATGCTTGCCTAAAATGCAAGCCTCACAAGTTTGATGATCAAAAGAAACATTTGGTAAAAGGGTTTTTAAAGCATTCAAATGAGGATGACCAAGTCTAAAATGCCAAATAACATTGTTTGTTTCGGTTAAAACCGATTTAAAGGTATGACAAAATAAAGAACTAGAGTCATTCTCTTCAAGAACATAAAGATTGCCTCTTGTGATCCCCTTTCCAATGACCTCTTTGCTCTTAATATCCTGAAAAATAACTTTATTAGGCCCAAAGATAACATGACAATTCAAGTCACAAGCAATGCGTTTAACGGATATAAGATTAGAGGTAAAACTTGGCATATAAAGAGCTTGAGAATCTCTATCAAACAACTTAAGGTTCCCTAAGCCTTCTATAGGGATTTTACTCCCATTTGCAATAATGACATTACCTAAAGCCGGTTTAACATTACTAATCAAGTCTAAGTTGTTAATCATGTGATGAGAAGCTCCCGAATCAATTATAATAGGCTTACTCGGTTCTTTGTCATATATTTGAGCACTAAGGGAGTAAAAGAAATCCATACCGGAGCCCTTAAGGGCTTTGATGAGAGCCTCAATATCGGATTTCCTTACAAACTCGTCGGCGTAAGGTACAATGGTTGTGGACTCTTCATCCTTTCCTCGGTTTGATCCGCTTGTGCTCGGAATGCTTGCGGTCTCATCGTTGATGAAATGTGCCTTGGCGTATTTGAACTTGGCCGGCTTGAGGTGTGGATGTAAGTTCCAACACTTGTCCTTGAGGTGGCCTTTCTTCTTGCAATGGTCACATGTCCATGATCTTCTTTCTTCATACGTCTTGGTAGAGGGCTTGAAGGTAACCTTGTTGGCGGTTACTAGCTCCTTCTTGCTATCAAAAAGATCAATGGACCCTTGTTCCCTTTGTAGTTGAGCACACACATCATCAAGGTTTGGTAGAGTATCCGACCTTAGTAGATGCTTGATGACATCCTTGTAGCTTCCATTAAGGGTGAGAAGTAAGCCAAAGACCTTGTCTTGCTCTCTTCTTTCATTAAGAACTTTTGGATCAATGGAGCTAGGCCGAAGCATCTCTAGTTCAGCCCAAAGAGACCTAAACTTCCCAAAGTGTTTGGTGAACTCGGTATCCTCTTGGTTAAGGTCATTTATGGCCTTCTTGACTTCATAGACCCGACTAAGGTTGGAGACATTGCCATAGACGGTTTGGAGAGTATCCCAAAGCTCTTTAGAGCTTTCACAATAGGAATAGGCTTCTAGGATGGTGGGATCGAGTGACCCTTGAAGGATTCCAAGGACCTTTTGATCTTCTTGGAACCTCTTGGCTTCCTCGGACACCACTTCGTCCTCTTCTTCAAAGCTTGAATCGGTTAAGGCAAGTGGCTTCTTGATGATATGCTTCCATAGTCCTCGGCCACCAAGCGCGGTTCTTACCGTCCTTGCCCAAAGTAGGTAGTTTATGCCCTTCAAAGTAATCGGACAAAGAAGCTTGGAGTTGTTGGTTTTGGCTTCTTTGTCTTCCATGGTAGAGATTTGAGATCGAACAAGATTAAATCTTTGTGAAGTGAAATGAGATTGAGATTGAGACTAGAATAAGAACAAGAATGAAAAACGAGATTAAAAGAGATTTGGCGGAAGCGAATCGGTTCAAGAGCTTATCGCTCTGATACCATGTTAATTTTAAGAAGAGATTAAGCTAGTTTAGTGTGTGTTTATGAAGATTGTGTTCTTGAGTTCATGAAGAACACAAGAACAAGAGAGAGAGTAAGAGATATTTAAAAGATATCCATTTCACAAAGTTAATTAAACTCAAAGTACACAAGGAGATTACATATATCAAAAATAAGCTCATTGAAAGAAACCCCAACGGCTAGATTTCAAAAGGGGACCACTCCTTTGTCCTTTGGTCAATAACTCCAACGGCACTATTTTCAAACTGCTTCGACATATAGTTTTGTGACATAGTCGACTATATGAATCACCTACAACGTGATGCATATAGTTTTGTGACATAGTCGACTACATGAGACACCTACATTGTGATGGTCACTTCAATATCTACAAAGGACATGAAAAGCACATCAGGTTATGTCTTTACTCTTGGATCGGGTATGTTTTGTTGGCAGTCAAACAAGCAACAAATTGTGGCTTTATCAACGGCGGAAGCAGAGTACATCGCCGTATGTGGTGCAGCAAACCAAGCTGTTTGGTTACAAAGACTCTTGAAGGAGTTTGGTCTCAAGACTGAAGGGGGAGTTCCCATCTTGTGTGACAACAAGTCGGCAATAGCAATTGAAAAGAATCCGATGCAGCATAGAAGAACAAAGCACATAGAGATCAAGTATCACTATGTAAGAGAAGCTGAACAAAAAGGGCTCATTAAACTAGAGTATTGCAAAGGAGAAAATCAACTCGCGGACATCTTCACTAAGGCTTTAAGTGGAACAAGGTTTGAAGACCTAAGGAAGAAACTTGGAGTGAAGCCGAGATTTGATTAAGGGGGAGTGTTGAACTATAATCAAAATCTCGTATAAGTTAGTTGCATTCACATTAGTTAGTTACTTGATCAAGAGGCACAAATACTCTGTGTTAAGGTTGTGTCTTTTAGATTAAGAGTTGTGTTCTTTCATTTACACATCACATCTGTTCGGTTTGTTTAAATACTCTAGAACATGTGATTGTTAAACTTTTACTTAAGTTGTAATACTTTTTCAAGTTATCAATAAAGATCAAGTTACAACCATTGTTCTTACTCTGTTTTCTCATTCCTTCAAAACACTAACATGATTTACCCTTTAAAAATTACCAAAATTAAAATATTTTCATTTGGGTTCGCTAATTAGTGTTTACGGTATAGTATTAAGGGGGTAGGATTGTGTGGGTAGGGTTTATTTGGATTTAATTTTGAGTGTTTAGGTGTAGTTTTGTGAAGTAATTTTAAAATGATGTAGTTTTGTGAAATGTAATTCAAATGGTGTAGTTTTGTGATTCTCCCTTTTTATATATTTATTCTCGATGTAGTGACTAAAATCCGTTATTAAAAAGAAATAAAATAAAAGTAGCCTTTAAAAATTAGCTAAAAATATATATATTAAATCGGAATATATCATAAAAATTTGAGGGAAAATTTTGATTGAGACAAAAATATAAGGGCACATATTTGCGTATCATCATATAAATAATAAATGAAAAGTAATTTGATTTATGTATCACAAGGAGAGAAAATTAAAATTAAGGAGATTTTTAGATTTCATATATTTAGACAAATAATTTGGTTTATGTGTCACAAGGAGAGAAACTTAAGGAGATTTTAGATTTATAATTAATTTATATTATGATTTTCGTTTACATTAATTCAATATTTATAAATTTAGTCTTCATTATCTTTTTATTTTATTAAATATCTATTTAAAAAATTGAGAATATTTTTAATTAACTTATCTTCTAATTTTTTGTTTTTTTAAAATTTAATATTTTCTTAAATTTAGTCTTCATATATCAAATAGAAAATAATTGAGAAATTCACAAAACTACACCATTTATACACTCCCTTCACAAAACTACACCTAATTCAATATTTTCACAAATTTACATCCTTTCAAAATTTTAAAAACTTGATTTACCCTTTTAAAAATTACCAAAATTAAAATCTTTTCATTTGGGTTCGCTAATTAGTGTTTAGGGTATAGTATTAGGGGGGTAGGATTGTGTGGGTAGGGTTTATTTGAATTTAATTTTGAGTGTTTAGGTGTAGTTTTGTGAAGTAATTTTGAAATGGTGTAGTTTTATGAAATGTAATTAAAATTTTCAAAATTTTTGGTGCTTGGTCGTAGCATCTCAAGTTCGGCCCAAAGAGATCTAAACGGTGCTTGTTCGTAGCATCTCAAGCTCGGCCCAAAGAGATCTAAACCTCCCAAAGTTTTTGGTGAACTCGGTGTCTTCTTGGTTTAGCTCGTTGATAGCCTTCTTGACTTCATACACTCGACTTAGATTGGATATGTTGCCATAAACGGTTTGTAGAGTGTCCCACAACTCTTTAGCGTTTTCAAAATAGGAGTAAACTTCTAGAATAGATGACTCAAGAAATCCTTGAATGATTTCAAGAACCTTTTATTTTGGTCCAATTGGAACCAGTTTTCTTCATCGGTGGTAAGCTCACCAAGTCCTAGACTAAACTCGGTGATGGCTTCGTGTTTCGTGAGGATGTGGTTCCATAGAATTATGATAGTTGACACCGAGAGAGAGAGAGAGAGAGAGAGAGAGAGAGAGAGAGAGAGAGAGAGAGAGAGAGAGAGAGAGAGAGAGAGAGAGAGAGAGAGAGAGAGAGAGAGAGAGAGAGAGAGAGAGAGAGAGAGAGAGAGAGAGAGAGAGAGAGAGAGAGAGAGAGAGAGAGAGAGAGAGAGAGAGAGAGAGAGAGAGAGAGAGAGAGAGAGAGAGAGAGAGAGAGAGAGAGAGAGAGAGAGAGAGAGAGAGAGAGAGAGAGAGAGAGAGAGAGAGAGAGAGAGAGAGAGAGAGAGAGAGAGAGAGAGAGAGAGAGAGAGAGAGAGAGAGAGAGAGAGAGAGAGAGAGAGAGAGAGAGAGAGAGAGAGAGAGAGAGAGAGAGAGGAGAGAGAGAGAGAGAGTCAAAGATGGAGAGAGAGAGAGAGAGAGAGAGAGAGAGAGAGAGAGAGAGAGAGAGAGAGAGAGAGAGAGAGAGAGAGAGAGAGAGAGAGAGAGAGAGAGAGAGAGAGAGAGAGAGAGAGAGAGAGAGAGAGAGAGAGAGAGAGAGAGTCAAAGATGGAGAGAGAGAGAGAGTCAAAGATGGAGAGAGAGAGAGAGTCAAAGATGCTTCTTTTGATTTCCTTGTTGTGTTCTTTTATTTAATTACAAGTTACTTAAATAAAGAAGCAAGGAAAGGAGAGACAGCTAAGTTGTTTTGTATATTAGCCGCAAATAGCCAAGCATGGAGCTTGGCGCCTGGCAAGTGGTGGGACGCCTGGCGCGTGGTGGGACGCCTGGAGCGTGGAGCGCGGATGCGTGCACGTGACTAGAGCAATTGGAGTCCACTCGCCTAACGGCTCCTTTCTCCAACGGTAAGATTCTTCTCTTCTTTTTTTCTTGTCCTCTTGTTTAATTCAAACTGTAACTTGATTTGTTGAAGAATCTTTGTGCTTACTTGAATCACAAGAATGGTCTTTACCTGGTGGACAAATTAGTTCGGGTAAAGCCTTACCTTTCTTTATTATCGCCAAAAGAGAAAAATAAGGAAAATTTGTGATTTTTAATTAATTAAATTAGGCCTGGGCATTTGGGTATTCGGTTCGGTTTCGGGTCCGAAATTTCGGTTCCGGTTCGGTTCGGTTCAGGTTCGGTTTTTGAATCTATTATCCAATCACTACTTTTCAATATTTCGGTTCGGTTCCGATTCGGTTCCTATCGATTTTGGTTCGGTTCGGTTCTTTGTTTGAGGTCCTGAAAAATACCTGAAATTTTCTGTTCCAATTCGGTTCCAGTTCGGTTCCGGGTATTTCAAATCAAAAATAAAAAAAATACCCGAAAACATAAAATATACCCAAAAAAAGTTCATAAAAATACTCAAAATTATGAAAAAACCCGAAAATTGAAAAAAATATCCAAAAACAAAAAAATACCCGGAAAAGGATAATAAAAAAATACCCGAAGTTAGAAAAATAGCCATCGAAATCGTGAAATCATGTTAACGTCAAATTCGTGAAATCGTGTAATCGTCGAAATCGTGTTAACTTTGAAATTGTGAAATCTCTTTAACATCAAATTCGTAAAATCGTGTTATCCTCGAAATCGCGAAATAATGTTATCGTCGAATTCGTAAAATCGTGTTATCATCAAAATCGTGTTACCATCGAAATCGTGAAATCGCATTATCGTCGAAATAGTGAAATCGTACTAACGTCGAAATCGCAGTAACGTCGAAATCAAGGTAACGTAGAAATCGTGGTAACGTCAAAATCGCGTTAACGTCGAAATCGCGTTAACGTCGAAATCGCGTTAACGTCGAAATTAGTTAACGTCGAAATCGAGTTAACATCAAAATTGTGTTAACATCAAAATCATGAAATCGCGTTAACGTCAAAATCATGAAATCGAATTAACGTCGAATTCGTAAAATCGTGTTATCGTCTAAATCGCAAAATCACGTTAACCTCGCGTCGAAATCGTGAAATCGTTTTATCGTCAAAATCGTGAAATCGTTTTATCGTCAAAATCGTGAAATCGCGTTAACATCGAATTCATGAAATCGCGTTATCGTTGAAATCGTGAAATCGCGTTAATGTCGAAATCTTGAAATCGTACTATCATCAAAATCGTGAAATCGCAATGACGTCGAAATCATGTAATCACGTTATCGTCGTAATCGTAAAATCAATATTTAAGCAAAAATGTACATTTATTTTTTAACGCGAAAAATGTTACAATCATATATTTTAATTTTATCATATATAATTTCATAAGTCAATATTGGATAACCCGTTTACCCATTTGACCCACTAAATTAGATGTTGATATGTTGAGTCAACCTATTAGTTATATGGGGTTGAAATGGGTTGAATGACTCATTTTGACTTTTCTAATAAACTAAATGAAATAATAGGAAAAATGAATGTAAGTTATTACAAATATAAACTAGGTAAATACATCACGCCTTGCGCGGGACATGATATTCATAAATAATATTAAGTTATATTATGGAATAACATGAATTGATCAATTTAAGGCTGAGCATTTAACTCGAGATCCGAAACCCAAAACCGAACCGATCCGAAAAATCCGGTTTGGTCCAGTTTTGGTTCTCATATTATCCTATCGGGTTTAAATATTTTTTAACTCGGGTTTCCGTTCTAACCCGAACCGACCCAAAAAATTTGGTTTAGTCCGGTTTCAGTTATCATATTATCCTATCGAATTTTAATATTTTCTAACCCGGGTTTCCGTTCTAACTCGAATTATACATGAATAGTTTCAAATATACACATGTATATAGTTTTGATAAAGTAATTTTGATTTTAGTAGGCTATTTCAATTTTTTGTGGGTTGTTTGAATAAGTCGAACCAAAACTCGAACCGAACCCGACTTACCCGAAATAAGACCCGAATTTTTTACCAAAAATATGAAAATTTGAACCAAAAAACCTGAACCGAATAATATTTTATTCCATGTCAGGTTTTTTTAAATATGAAACTCAACCTGGATCTGAATGGATTTGAACCAAACGAAACTGTATTTGTAAATAACCCGAACATATTCTATATCCTCTAACCCTAAAAATCCGAATTCGAATGAGCCCAACCTGAATCCGGCCTGAAAACCGAATGTTTAGGCTCCAATCCACTAATCAAAATATCCGATACCCGTTGGCCAATTTATGAGGCATGTATCTATGAAAAACCAATATCGAAAGCCAAAATAACTAATCAAAATTTGCACGCCTATTCAAAGAAAAAGATCTGCATTATGCATACCCCGTTAAATGAAAACGCAAATTTACCGAATATCGCAGGCTCATTAAACTAAGGTTCGCTTTAATGATTTCGTATGTGATAAATTCTTATTTATAATATAAGATTTCTTATTTCGTTTCTTACTGTTTTCAATGTGAGAGAAATTTAATTTTTAAAAGTTTTATATGTGGGTCTGAATTTGTTAGGCCTGAAATATAATTTATAGAATTCGCCAGACAATAATTATTCAAAAATATAAGGACCCAAATACAAAAAAAAGGAAAAATTTTATAATCGTTATCGTTGCGACACGTACGCGTTTTGTCTTCTCTTTTAATAGAATAGATTATTAATATTTATATATATTTAATATATGTTCTAAGTTTTAATATTTGAAATATTATTAACATTTTCATTAATGAGTTTTTTCTCTAATTTTTATCAAACTATTTTTGTTGAATATACTTTGTTTTATATTAACTAAATTAACTCGTGGGCATATATTTTTCACTTCTTTTTAAGTGTCAACTATATTATTACTTAGAACAAAAACATACATAACAAACATACATTTCTATTCTTATTGATGTGTCTATGAAAAAATTTAAAACACAACTATAATTTTTTAACAAAAACGAAAAAAATATAAAAAAATAAAGCAAATTTTGTATTTAAATCATATTTAACCCGCCATAAAACACAAACTACCATTTTTGAAGTTTGTTCTTTGTTTTCATTTTTTATTGATAATATATTATATCATTAGTTTTAGTTTTTTTCATTGTGATCATACAGTTTAAGAAATATATATATATATATATTCATTAGTGTAACACTTAATTTCATTTTATGTATTTTTTGAAAAACTATTTACTTGTATTCAAAAAACCAAGGATATCAATGAAAACACAATAGTAATTAGTCAAGAAAAAGTCGTGAGACCGTCTTGTTAGCTTTTTATTTCTCAAATATCCTAAACCCAGTAATTGAAGGCCAAATAATCGAAATTCGCATACGACATACCAATTGAATGAAGGCTCGCATACATAAAGGTCGAATACACGTAGATACAAACAAATAATCAAGTTGCCGACCGATTTTAAAAAGGTCCGCATTTATGGAAGACCATGAATTGAAGATCCAATTCACTAATCAAAATTCTCGATCCCGTTAGCCAATTTATGATGGTCTAGAAAATATCAGTATCAAAAGCCAAAAATAACTAATCAAACTTATGAATCCAAAGTCACGGGTTGAATTAAAGTCCTCGAGGTAAATCAATTTCACGAGGCATTATGATTCCGAGCCAATGCAGCTCAAACCGAGCGGTCCACATTCATCTTGATTTGCCGCCTCACACAATTGGAAAAGAAGAGATAAACCGAAAGAAGCAAATAAGGAAGATTTACTTAAATCTTTCGAAATATGATTATTAGGCGATCTTCCTAGATTTTAGGAAGATTGTAATCTATATAAAGGGTTGGATCCATAAACATAAGTGTGATCTAATCTTGTTCTTAAACTCTTTGATCTTTGATGTATTTCAAGATTATATATGAGATAAAACAATTACCAAAAATAAAACACATATACCCAATATATATCTATAATATATATGTATTATTAAAAGTGAAGACAAAACGTCTACGTGTCGCGACGTGAGATCTTTTAGAATATTTTTTAATTTTTTGCGTTTTATTCCTTATATTTTTGATTCTTTTTAAAACCGATTTTTATAAAAAAAATTAAAATAGGCTTGTTTACGAATATATTTTGGGCTTCTGCAAATATGTTTTGGGATTCGTCTGATTTGTAACCTTTAAATAAATAATATTTCAACGCCCTTTTCTAATAACATAAATAATTAGAATATATATAATTCATAAAAAATTCTACAATCGCCATGCATAATAAATAATAATAGAGATAAGGGATATTCGAGTCGGGTTCGGGTAGGAACCGATCGGGTCCGGGTATTTTGGGTGGGGATTTAGGACCCGTATGGGTACTTTGATTTTTTCGGTTCGGATTCGGGTCCGGGTCTTTCGGGTATGAGATGTTTGGACCCGGAAAATACCCGGAAAACCGGGTACCGTTCGGTTCGGGTATTTTTCCATTATTTTCAGGTATTTTTCGGATATTTTTAATATTTTCAATTTTTTTTTAGAAAATTTTGAATATTTTCGGATATTTCGGATATATTCGGGTATATGGGTACATATAAACATATGAAATATAGTAAAGTTTCGGGTATTCGGGTATCAGGTCGGTTCGGGTATTATCTGATACCCACGTGTACAAACATTGAAGTAACTTTTGGGTAAAACTCTAATACCCGAACCGGAACCGACCCGAAATTTAAATAAATTTAAATTTAAATCGGGTATCAGATAATTTGCCCACCCCTAGAGATAACAATGTGAACAAATTATATAAATAATAAACATATAATAACATATATGGAGCGTAAATAATTTTATAAATATTATAATTTGAGGAGTGTATAATATAATACGTATTACGTAAATAAATTTAAAACTAGTCTATGACCCGCGCCAAGCGCGGGAGTTAAGTATTTTTTAATGCTGTAAAAAGTTATTTTATGTAGCGGTTTGTTAAATAGAGCGCACGATTGATTTCTTTAATATTGTAAAAAATAAGAAAAAATATATTATTTTAAAAGTAAAAAAACATATTGTAATAAAGACACATAAAACAGTTAAGATCGGAAAAACATAACATCAGAAGAGGTCTTTATGTGTCTTAAGAAAACATAATTCACAACATGACGACCGTCTCAAAAGTACGGTGAACACAACCGTCAACGGTCATTGTGTCGTGCAAATTCTTCGATCCACGACTCAAGTAATATAGTTTAACAGTACATGGCGGAATAAATGGAAGATGTTGAATCAGGAGATTGACATTGCGAAGTTTCCAAACGTATATCTTGCATCCCAATAAAACTTTTCACAAAAATCTGAAAAAGTCAAATTTATCTCTTTTTGTCAACCTTGTTATACTTCATCCATTTCAAAAGTTAACTAACAATGTGAATTATAAATTCTCGTAAACACTCATAATTTAAAAAAACTTTATAATGAAAATTTGTAACCTCTAGAAAACGCAGATGAGAAGAAAATTGTAGTTCATTCAAACGATGAATCTATATACACTAAATAGAATTATATACTATAAAGAATTTTATAGTTTAAAAACAAATAAAAGATCATTACCTATCCAAGTATCCATGATAAGAAGGTCTTTTGACCTACTCAAATTCAGCGGATATTATACGGTCAATATCCTCTACTTTAATATATTTAGGGATTTTTATATTTAATAATATCTTTATCGATTGAAAATAACGTATATAATTAAATAGTGTATAAAATAAAACAAATATAAATAAAGTTTTTATAAAGTATAATGCATGTGAAAAACTAAAATATTGAAAGCACAAAATTTAGCTATACAACAACTCAATATCTAATCTAAAGTCGAGCAAAAATATTTTTGAATGTTTCATCAGTCACCACCCAAACTCGTACCACATATATTATATTTTATCAAAATTATACTGATATTGGGTAATTTTCCACATGTTTTATATTTTTATCAAAAATGAACATAAAATAGTTTAATATAATTTTTGTATAGGTTGCGAGTTGACTTATGTTACACCAACATATATGACCTTTTTTTAAATCAAAAATGTAATGTAATTAAAAAGGCTTTTGATACGTGGGCTAATTGTTGTTAATTTTTTAGAATCATTCTAGTGATGACACGTGTTATATTTCCTTGTTTAACTTAAGTAATGTATTTCAATTAGTATATATAGGATAACATTATTTATAAATATAGGCGTAAATTTATAGCAAATTTTATTTTTTTGCATTTGGATCCTTATATTTTTGAATAATTTTTGTAAGACAAATTCTATATATTATATTTCAGGTCCAACAAATTCAGACTCACGTTTAAAACTTTTAAGAATTAAATTTCTCTCACATTGAAAACAATAAAAAACGAAATAAGAAATCTTCTACAATAAATAAGATTTTATCACATACGAAATCATTAATTAAAGAGGGTCTTCATTTAATGGGCTTGCGAATTTCAGTAAATGGATTGCGCGTTCATTTAGTGGAGTATGCATAATGCAAGTCTTTTTCTTTGAATAGGTATGCAATGTTTGATTAGTTATATTGGCTTTTGATACTGGTATTTCATAGCTGCATGCCTCATAAATTAGCCAATGGGTATCGGGATTTTGATTAGTCGATTGGAACTTGGGCATTCGGTATTCAGGTTGGGTTCTGGTCGGGCTCATTCGATTTCAGGTTTTTCGGGTTAGAGGATATATGATCCGTTCGGATTATTTACAAATACGGTTTTGTTCGGTTCGAATCTATTCAGGTTCAGGTCGAGTTCCATATACTTAACAAAATCTGACATGAAACCAAATATTATTCGGTTCGAATTTTCAGGTTTTTCATATTTTTGATAAGAATTTCGGGTCTTATTTCGGGTTCGGTTCAGGTTTTGGTTCGGCTTATTCATATAACTCACAAAAAAATTAAATAGCCTATTAAATCCAAATTACCTTATCAAAACTATATACATGTATATATCTTCGAGTCTATTCGAATATAATTTGGGTCTTAGGTCGGTTTGGGTTATAACGGAAATCCGAGTTAGAAAATATTAAAACCCGATAGGATAATATGAGAACCGAAACCGGACCAAGCCGAATTTTCGGGTTTCGGATCTCGGGTTAAATGATCATACCCAAATTGATCAATTCATGGTCTTCCATAATATAATTTAATATTATTTATGAATATCATGTCCCGCGCAATGCGCGGGGTACTTACCTAGTATTATACATAGGAGTATTATATATAAACTAAAATTTTAATCTCATAACTAGATGTGGATCCACACATACGTGCGGTTTTTAATTTGTTGTAATTTTTATATAATAAGAAAGATTTTCAACTATATAATTAAAACTATATGGTTAAAAGTATATTCAAAAACTTTCTATATCGATTTGGATTATATGTTTGTGGACTTTTGTTTCAAGTACATGAATATATTTCAATTTTATTATTATTTTATAATGACGATTTAAATTACACAATTTCTTTATTTATGTAGATTTTGATTTTACAAATATGATTTGGTTATATCTCATAAAGTATGTTTGATATATTTCGACATGTCGGAAACATTACACATATATATTATACATAAATTAAAGGGAGAATTACAAAACTACACCATTTGAATTACATTTCACAAAACTACATCATTTCAAAAATACTTCACAAAACTACACCTAAACACTCAAAATTAAATCCAAATAAATCCTACCCACACAATCCTACCCACACAATATTATACCCTAAACACTAATTAGCGAACCCAAATGAAAAAATTTAATTTTGGTAATTTTTAAAAGGGTAAATCAAGCTTTTAAATTTTTGAAAGGGTGTAGATATGTGAAAAATTAAATTAGGTGTAGTTTTGTGAAGAAGGGGTTGAAAAGGTGTAGTTTTGTGAATTCCTCTAAATTAAACTTGATTTAGTATCATAACAATTGTCATTTGTGATTTCAAATTCAATTTGTGATTTTTAATGACCCGTTACAAAAATTAAAATACGAGGAGATCACTTTTGTTCAAATTGGATGTTAAGAACTTGAAATATACAATTATACCTAGATTTAAATCTGAAATTAATCCGTAAAAAAATGACTTTATAATAAATTAATTCGTAAATATATATTCATAATACCTAGATTTTTAATGACTCGATACTAAAATTAAAATATATTGGTGATCATGAATTTTATTATATTTTGATATTCAAATCTAAGATTATACCTACATTTATATCTAAAACTAAATTCGCAAGTAAATTGTATCTTACGTTTTTTATAAATTTAAAATATATTTCCGAAAAATTAAATTTATATAATTTAAGAACATTAAAAATATTTATTTATTTAGTATTAGGTGCAGACCCCGCGCTATACGTGGGCAAAGTTTAAATTATTCTTAATAATATAATTAGATTCATATATAATATAAATATATTTCATGTTTTAAATTAAGCTTAGAAAATAAATAAATATTGTATAATGAATACAATTTATTTTAGATATAAATATATACTTATTTAACTATAAATATAAATATATGTTTATGACAAATTATCCAAATTTTATATATATATCACCATATTCACATATATATATACCAATCCCACAATAAAAAAGATATAAAAATATTAAAGAATGTGATTGTCGTTGGAATTTTCTAAAAATAATTAGAAGAACTTGAAACGTTATAACATACCTTATTTCATAAAATATTTTTATCATCGTATAAAATAAAACATAATCTATTTCAAAAAGTATGATATTTTTATATTAAGGTAATTAAATTAAACACGCAAATATCACGAAAAAATAGACACGTGATAAAAATATTTCGTAGATTTAGAGACACAAAATGAAATAAAATTGTCAAAACTAATTTCTTAAAAACAAACCAATATTAATATCTTTGACTACAATATTTGATCGATAAGAAAACAAAAAACCCAACAATATTTCTATAAAAATAACTAAATAATATATCCGAAATTATCTATAAAAAATAAAATAAAGTCGAAGACAAAAAGTTATTGAAAAATATAAGGTTACAAACACAAAATAAATAAAATATAAGGACATAAACGCAAAAATTATGTATGTGGATGATTGGTGGCCTATGTAAAATATATATTCCAATAGTGAGCCTAAAATATATTTAAAATTGTGTATTGTCGGTTTTTACAATACGTAGATGCTAGATAGACCTAAAATATACTTTATACGGATTTTTTTAATAGTATAGATAGATTAGTAAAATATATTAAAATTGGATTAGAAAATTAGTTCAAAGTAAAAGGACTAATACGCAAAAATAAAAAAATATCCTAAAAGCTCTCTCGTCGCGACACGTATCCGTTTTGTCTTCTCTTTTAGTAGTATAGATTGTATGAATTTCTTAAAATTTAAATAGTCATATTAATTTTCTTTTTATTATGTTACCTATTAAATGGGAATATTACCTATTTAGGTAGAACAATATTAGATATTTATTTTTTTATATCTAAAATTGTCTTATATTATATTTTACTAGATGAAATCCTGCGTAATACGCGGACAAATTACATAAAACATTTTATAATTATATATTAATATTGTTAGTAAATTTGTATAGTTATAGTACGTAGATTTAAACGGGAACTAATATTATACCCGTTATTTTATCAACAAATAAATATAAAAGACACAACAATATCTGGTAATAGTAAATAAGTGATTTTTACTTTTTTCATCTATTAAGAAATATAAATAACACATTTTTGTTTTATTACATTGCTTTTGTTATTTACATGAAAAAACATTTATTTTAAATTAATAATTAGATAGTGGATTCATGAAGATAACAAATAAGTTATCATTAAGATTTTCTTTATTTTTTCAAGTAATTTTACGTTTTTATTTTTTCTTATTTCTAATTTTTTTTATTGATAATTTCTTAAAATATCCTTAAATTTTTCTTTTTCTATGTTATTTTTCTTATTTCAGATTATTTTTTCTATATTACAGATTAATTTATTTTATTTTTAATTATTTGATAATTAATGTTAATTTTTTATTTTTGATTATTTTCTTTATTTATGTTTTTTCTCAATATTATTAAGTTTTCATATTTTATAAGATGTCTACATATTAATTTTAATACACATGTCACGATCTAAAATAACCATTACAAATATGATGTAGTGAAGACTTTTTGTTTGGTTACTTTTTTCTTTTTTTTGTTTTTCCTTTTTTATTATTTTTTGTTTTGCTTTTTTCCTAAATGTTACATTTTTCTTCTTTTAAAATTATTAACATTTTTCCTAAACATTATTAATATTTTCCTAAAATTATTAACATTTTTTCCTAAATATTATTAACATTTTTCATAAAAATTATTAACATTTTTCTTTTTTTTTAATTGTGACGCGTGTCACAATCTGGTGAGTTATAATTAAACGCGCTCACTTTTATATAATAAAGTTAGAATGACATTTCATTTAACTAGAATAATATTAAGGGCATTCTTATATATATACTTCTCAATTAATAATATAGATAAACCAATTACCAAAAAATAAAAAGGAGATATACTTTGGGTTAGTTAGTATCTTTGGATTTGCAAAGATATACTTTGGGTTAGATCGTATCTATGGATTTGCAAAGATATATTATATAATGCTTTCGTATAAGTAAGCGAAGCCCTAGATAAGAAAAAAAAAAACAAAGAAGACAAAATATGGAAACTAATGCGTTGGAAGAAATGGAGGAAGGAAGAATTATGCCTATGACGACAGAGAAAAATCAAGAGTATATGCTAAAAATATTATTGGCGATAATATATGTTATGTGCATATCGGTAATGATTATATCTCTCATCAAAATTTGCAATAATATAAAACCCAAAGACACGGAACGCTCAATTCAAAATGTATTATTATTCTATGGAAAGTTTCTTATAATGCTATACATATTTATCGGAATAATGGCGATAATTTGTAAGTGTTGTTGTTGTGATGGTTCTGATCCGATTCCTCCTCCACATAGCGAGAATTCTATAGCCGAGAGAGCGCATTGGGAACAAACATTTATCGTGCTTACATGCTTTGTAACTCTCTTGTCGAAGCAAAATGTCGATGTTTTCTTCTTCGCAATGTCATCAATCATTGGCTTGGTTTCAATGTTACAACTCATAAATCCAATGGATGATATGAACCATTTTCTATTCATCATTGGTTTAGCGATAGGAACCGTATTAGTCTGTCTAATTCCTTACCTATTCTTATTGATTGGTTGGTTCTCTATATTTAACTTGACCTTCTTTATGATCGTCCGATACAATTTTCCCGACAAGACCCTTGTCGAAGTGTTTGCCATTGTAATCCAGTTAGCTTAGGGTTTGTTTTAGCTTAGGGTTTGTTTTCATTCTTTAGCAATAAATGATTTGTTTTGTGTTTTTTTTTTTTTTGCAACAATAAAACGATATGTGTTACTCTAGATTTGTGCTTTTTTTTCTTTGTTGTTGAGGATTGATGATTTAATTATATTAATACAATATCTTGAGAGATCATAAGATCCTAACTAATACATAGGATCATGATTTTCCGTGTGAAAGCAATGTTAATTTTCATATATCAAATTAAAATAACCCTAAACCGGCTTCTTTATATAAAACCAATCCTCCTAAAATACCATGAAATTAAGAAGAATAACTTCATAACGGGGATGCCTCCATGCTATATAATATATATGATATTAAATTGGGTAAATCACAAAACTACATCATTTGAATTACATTTCACAAAACTACACCATTTCAAAATTACTTCACAAAACTACACATAAACACTCAAATTAAATCTAAATAAACTCTACCCACACAATCCTATCCCCTTAATATTATACCCTAAACACTAATTAGCGAACTCAAATGTCAAATTTTTAATTTTGGTAATTTTTAAAAGGGTAAATCAAACTTTTAAAATTTTGAAAGGGTGTAAATTTGTGAAAATATTGAATTAGGTGTAGTTTTGTGAAGAGAGGGTTGAAAGGGTGTAGTTTTGTGAATTTCTCTATTAAATTTACCATTAAATCAATTCTGCAAGATGATGATGTTTTGATATTTCGAATAAATTTATGGGACAATTACAAAACTACGCGTTTTGAATGGCATTTTATAAAATTACACCGTTTCAAAGTCAATTTTCGAAACTACATTTAAACCTTCAAAATTAAATTCAAATAAACCATATCCACACAATCATACTCATTTAGTACTATACCCAAAATATTAATTAGTGAACACAAATATTTTTTTTTTTAATTTTGGTGATTTTTTAAATGATAAATCAATCATTTAAAATTTTGAAAGGATGTAAATACGTAAAATATTGAATTAAATATAGTGTTGTGAAGGAATAGTTGAAAATGTGTAGTTTTGAGAATTTCTCTAAATTTATCTACAAAATGTATAATTGTAAATTATTCAATTTCTAGTCACCGATATGATTTTGGCTAGTTTATATTTGTATATTACCTTGTTAGTTTTTCACTTGTGATGCTTCTAACAATATGCTATGTTTACTAAAAATAATATTTATTTCTAAATATTGAAATATATTAGGAAAAATGAGTAACTTTATTAGTCAAAAACAAAAGAATTATCACGATAACGACGATGTTCGTTTGCGACCGCGACTAGCGTCCGCTATCAAATGTCGCAATATGTTGTTCGTTTCATTGTCGCACGACTGTTTGCCCCGATTTACCGCAAAAAATTTGGTCGAAACGCTTAATTTTTCAGCGATCCAAATTTTAAGTCGCAAACGCTAGCGATTGATCGCTGCTACATGTCACGAAATATAGCGACATGCAAACGAACAACATTTGGACGCTGACGCCAATCGTGGTCGTTCGCGAGCTAACGAACAACACCAACGGCGAAAAACTAAGTAAAATAATCATAAAAACGTTCTCGTTCCTAAAAACTAAATTTTCAAAATCCCATAACACATAAGTATTTTTGAACTTTACGAAGTGTTACAAAAATAAATAACCGTGTTATAATTTGATTTAAGACAAAGTTATCGGTTAATACTTAAAACACTAAACCGATAATCCACTTTTTGAGAGGAATTCACAAAATTACACCATTGTAAAATGGAGAATTACAAAATTACACCATTTGAATTACATTTCACAAAACTACATCATTTCAAAATAACTTTACAAAACTACACCTAAACACTAAAAATTAAATCCAAATAAACCCTACCCACACAATCCTACCCACACAATCCTACCCACTTAATATTATACTCTAAAAACTAATTAGCGAACCCAAATGAAAAGATTTTAGTTTTGATAATTTTTTAAAGGGTAAATCAAGCTTTTAAAATTTTGAAAGAGTGTAAATATGTGAAAAAATTGAATTAGATAGAGTTTTGTAAAGGAATAGAAGAAAAGGTGTAGTTTTGTGAATTTCTCTTTACAAAACTCTATCTAATTCAATTTTTATGTATTTTCACCTTTTTAAAATTTTAAATGGTTGATTTACCCTTTCAAAATTTACCAAAATTAAAAATTTTCATTTGGGTCAGCTAATTAGTGTTTAGGGTTTAGTGAAAATGGGGTAGTAGGGGTGGACAAAAAAACCGAACCCGAAAAATCGAACCGAACCCGACCCGAAAATAACGATCCGAACCCGAACCGAAACCGACCAAATACCCGAATGGGTTTTATATTTGAAGACCCGAAAACCCGAACCCGACCCGACCCAAAACCCGAACCCGACCGACCCAAAACCTGAATGGGTACCCAAAATATAACTAAATATATAAAAATATTAGTAATTTTATATTTATAGTAACTTATATATCAAAATATTTAACCTCTTTTCTTATATTTTAAGTAGTTTTGTATAATTTGATGGGAGAATCACAAAACTACACCATTTGAATTACATTTCACAAAACTACACCATTTCCAAAATACTTCACAAAACTACACCTAAACACTCAAAATTAAATCCAAATAAACTCTACCCAAACAATCCTACCCCCTTAAGACTATACCCTAAACACTAATTAGCGAACCCAAATGAATTTTTTTTAATTTTGGTAATTTTTTAAAGGTTAAATCAAGCTTTTAAAATTTTGAAAGAGTGTAAATATGTGAAAATATTAAATTAGGAGTAGTTTTGTGAATAAGAGGTTGAAAGGGTGTAGATTTGTGAATTCCTCTAATTTGATTATTTTTAGATACTTTTGTATAGTTTTAATTGTGTATAATTCATATTATCTTAATAAAGTATATATTTTAAAATATTTGATTATATAATTTTGGAGTTTTTTTATAGATTCGGGTACCCGAACCCGACCCGAACCCGAAAGGAACCGACCCGGACCCGAACCGAACCCGAAAAAGTTATGGGAGAATTACAAAACTAGACCATTTGAATTACATTTCACAAAACTACACCATTTCAAAATTACTTCACAAAATTACACATAAACATTTAAAATTAAATCCAAATAAACCCTACGCACACAATTCTACCTCGTTAATACTATTTTTAAAGAGTAAATCAAGCTTTTAAATTTTGAAATGGTGTAAATATGTAAAAATATTGAATTAGGTGTAGTTTTGTGAAGGCAGTGTTAAAATGGTGTAGTTTTGTGAATTTCTCTAAAGTTATAGAAAAACCCGAACAGATCCTATAGTCCTCTACCCGAAACCCGAATGAACCCGATCCGAACCCGAACGCCCACCCTATGGGGTAGGATTATGTGGATAAACTTAGTTAGAGTTTAATTTTTAGTGTTTAGGTGTAGTTTTGTGGGAAAAAAAATTAAATGGTATAGTTTTATGAAAAAAAAGTTAAATGATGTAGTTTTGTGAAATATAATTAAAAATATGTAGTTTTGTAATTTTCCTTTTTTTAAGTTAAAACTTAAAAGTTAACTTTTCACTGTAAATTACATTTCAACCCCTCTCGAAGCTTCTTCTGTCTCCCTCCTCTTTCTCAAATCCCAAATCACTCACAGAAACAAAACCTCTTATCGACGAAGCAAGCTTCAATGTCCGGCGATTCAAATTGCACCGTCTACGTAGGTAAGTTCTTCTTCTTGTTCTTGTTCTTCCATAGATCTGTAGAAACATTCCTCCGTTGAAATCTGACGAGAGAGAGAGAGAGAGAAAACAGGGAACGTAGACGAGAGAGTAAGCGAGAGAGTATTATACGATATATTGATACAAGCAGGCAAAGTAATTGATCTACACATTCCTCGCGATAAAGACACTGATAAACCTAAAGGCTTTGCTTTCGCTGAATACGAATCTGAAGAAATCGCTGATTACGCCGTCAAGCTCTTCTCTGGTCTTGTCTCTCTTCATAATCGAACTCTCAAATTCGCTGTAAGAGTCTCTCTCTCTCTCTCTCTCTCTCTATACACATGTGATTTTGATTCTTGATTTTGATTTACATCTTAAATGGTTTTGCTTTTGTGAATCTTTGTGTTGATTTTGATTCTTGATTTTTGGTGTCTTTTGATTTACATCTTAAATGGTTTTGCTTTTGTGAATCTTTGTGTTGATTTTGATTTTTCTTTGTGTGGTTGCTAATAGATATCAGGACAGGATAAGTTGTCTGGTTCGGGTTCTGGTCACAGGGCAAGACCACAGTCACTGTCTTTCGAGCATTCGGATAGGGCTCAAGCTCACGGTCAGGGTCATCACTATGCTAGTGAGAGATTGTTTTCTCCACTTTCACCAACTTTGCCTCTTGACTACACACAAGGTGTTCTTCTTCTTCTTCTTTGATTCATCGAACAAACATCACAATATCGAATGGTTTATTAGAAACATTGAATATGTAGATTACTTTAAAAATTGATACTTGCAAAACTTTGAGATGTCTTGTGTAGATTTTTTTAGCTGATTCTTCGTTCTTTGTCTCTTGATTCTTCGAACAAAGATCGAATGGGTTTATTAGAAACATAGAATGTAGATGAAACAAGGCTTTTTTTCTGCGGTGTGTTTGGATGCTGAGTTATGAGATTTTAGCTGCTTCTTTACTGAATCCAGCACAATTTTTACGACATCAATACATCTTTTCCTCTATCCTAGTTCGTATTAAGTGGTTGAGACTTAATGTTCTTTGGTATGTTTTGTTGATTCTTTTTTTTTTTTTTTTGCAATTTATGTTGCAGAGCCTCCGCCGCCAGGAGTATCTACGCATTCAAATGGAGCTAGTTTGGAGTACAGTAGAAGGGTTATGGGTTCGATACTAGATAACCATTCAAGACCACGTCGCTACTAAACTATTTGATAGAATTCAATCTTGCGATGATACGTACCGTAAAAGAAAGGTTGGAGATTGAGATGAAAGAAGATGTGATTGCGATGCTTTGTTAGTGTACTGATTGTAACTTTTCTATTTCCTTTAAAAAAGACAAGATACTCATGTGTTTTCGTACGCTTTATAGCATTAGAAATCTTTGTTAACTTTCTTCGATGACTATATAATGAAACGATTACAATCCAAGCTTATTTTGTTAGGGGTAAATATGTCATTTCATCTGTCCTGAACCTGAGATTTTTCAGAGAAACAAACGTACGACGGAAAAGGCAAAATCACATTGCCTTCTCGATTTCTCCGTCTCTGTTTCTTTGAATTCCCTTTTGTAATAAAGGGAACAAGGAATCGAGACAGAGATCTCGTCCGTTAAAACATTGAATCTTCTGTAATAATGCCGACAGTCTCTTCCTCCACGACGACGACGACGACGACGACGACGACAGGAGGAAGCTCTAATGGCGGATTAATGTTTCATTCGAAGAAACCTGCTTTATCAGCTAAGAATTCTCCTAATTTCATCAGAATAAACACAGCAAATCCTCAGGTTTTTTGTTATAGATTTTTGTAAATTTCTCTATTGTGACAATCAATAAGTCCTGCCTAAGTTTAAACTATGTTTCTTCTTGTATGTTTTGTCATTAGAGTGATAGATTCTCTGTACATCGCTTAGCATTTGCACATGAGAAAAGTAAGAGAAGAAGAGAAGCAAATGTGACTATGGCTTTAGTTGATGAGAGACAAGCAACAAGCAATGATGTCTCTAACCTTCCTCCTAGGATTCTGGTAAGTACATTGTCCTTTTGGTTTTAGTTTTGTTTTGTCTTATGATTGATTGATTATAGCTTATTTATGTTATTGGCTTCTTGTAGGCATATGATCTTGTTCAAGGAGCTCTTGTAAGTTTATCCTGAGAGATTGTGTGTTTAAAGATTGTTTTGTGGAGTTTTTGTAATTGATATAAATATATATTTAGGTGAAATGGAGATGGAAAGAGGATAAGTCTGTTCCTGATACACCCACCGCGGTACTCTTACACGGTATCTTAGGCAGCGGTAAAAACTGGGGTCAGTATTTGCTTCTTCGATCTTTGTTTTAAAGGTAGTTATGAAAATAGTAAAATCGGTTCTTGAAGACAGACTTATTCGTTGAAATGGGAATGGTTTATGCCTTTATCAGCATTTTCTTTAGTTTTACGGTTTAGTACTAAGTTTCTAACAAAACCTTTTTGTTAGGCACTTTTGCGCGAAGATTGGCTCATGAGTTCCCTACTTGGCAGGTATTTAGTTTGACAAACCAAGTGCACTACACACGGTTAGTATAGCTTGCAATAGCTAATCTGCTCTTGAACTTATTAATATTTTTACAGTTTCTTCTTGTTGACTTGCGTTGCCACGGGGATTCTGCGTCTCTGAAGAAGAGAGGTCCGCATTCTGTTGCTACAACTGCTTCTGATGTTCTAAAACTCGTAAATTTCTTTTCTCTGACCCTTGCATTATCCGATTATTCATTAGAAAGGTAACTTCTCTAATATTCTTCTTTCTATGTTCTTTCGTGTTTCTTAGGTTGGTCAGTTGAAGTTAACACCTCGGGTCCTTGTTGGTCATAGCTTTGGTGGAAAAGGTAGACTTTAACACGTCTATATTATTATTTTACTCGGACGTGATAGCGTTTCTGATGAGTCTTTTTCTATGTATCCATGAAGTTGTTTTAAGCATGGTGGAGCAAGCAGCTAAACCTCTACCACGACCAGTCCGAGTAAGCGAAATCTTTCGATATCTATGTCTCTAGGACCCTTTTGATTATATGTTCACTATGTCTCTGAAATTTGTATCCACTCTTAGGCTTGGGTATTGGATGCTACTCCTGGGAAAGTTCGTGCAGGAGGTGATGGAGACGATCATCCACGAGAGCTTATCTCATTTCTACGTACATTGCCCAAAGTTGTAAGTTACAACATCGATTTTTATCTATCTTTTGGCCTCTATGCTTATGAACATCTTTTGTATTTTGTTTCAAGGTCGTGTCGAAACGCGAGGTTTATAACGCTCTTATCAAAGAAGGGTTTTCTAATGACGTCGCGCAGGTTTACAAATATCCTACTTGCTCAGCTGTTTCTATAAACTCTCTTAACTAACATTCAGACAGTTAGTTGGTTCTTGCTTATACTTGTAACAATCTTTGATGTCTCTTGTGCAGTGGGTAGTTACCAATCTTAGACCTACGGGACCATCATCGTCGAGCTTCTCGTGGGTATTCGACCTTGATGGGATATCCGAACTTTATCAGTCATACGAAGACACAAATCTATGGTAACCTTGCCTTCTCTTACTTTTATGATAGTGACGCTTAGCTTTACAGAAAATGTCAACTATTGCTTTTCTCATTATATAAAGGAACTTTGTTGAGAATCTTCCAAGAGGAGTACATGTGAATTTTCTGAAAGCGGAAAGAAGCTTGCACCGATGGGCACTAGAAGACCTACAACGGATCCATGCTGCTGAGGAGCTCGCCTCGGAAGAAGGAGGCGGCGTAGAAATGCATGTCCTGGAAGATGCCGGTCATTGGGTAAGTTTAACTTACTAATACATTTGCTTCTTTTATCTTGTTTTCCTACATATTATCTATTACCGAACATATAAGACATATAAGACCGGTACACGGGGTTGTGTCCGTTTTCAGGTTCACACGGATAACCCCGACGGCCTCTTCAGGATCTTGTCATCTTCTTTCCAAGCTCTAAGATCATAGAGTTGCGAAACACTCTTATGTTCTGTTTCTTTTTTATCTGTTTAGTACAACAACATGGTTTCCGTGTAATGTTTTGTGTAACATATGTAACAAGTTACATTATATAGTTGTATTATTCTTGGTCCTAAGTCTTTGACATTGCTTTTTTTGTTCACTACTCCACACAACAAACCAAACTCGCCTTTTGCTTCTCTCTATTAGATTATTGCAACTCATGGATATTAAACTTGGCAAACCGAGGCGGGCTCGCGGTATACCTAGGTGGGCTTTCGGTATACCTAGGCGGGCTTTCGGCGTAGTGAGGAGGGCTTGCGGCGTAGTGAGGAGGGCTTGCGGCGTAGTGAGGAGGGCTTGCGGCGTAGTGAGGAGGGCTTGCGGCGTAGTGAGGAGGGCTTGCGGCGTAGTGAGGAGGGCTTGCGGCGTAGTGAGGGGGGCTTGCGGCGTAGTGAGGTGGGCTTGAGGTAACCCGAGGTGGACCTCCTTCAAGCATAAGTTTCATTTGTGAAGAGGATTCGTCCGTAGGCGCACCTGGTCCGACCCCGACAAGGGAGGTTCTACGTGAGCCCTCGCTAGACAGTAACAACTTGAATGTCCATCTCAGAACATTTGGCGTGAAGACTCTGTAGAGGAGAAACACATCGTACCAGTTCGGGAACTTAACGTACGCGTCTCCCCTACAAGCTCCCGCTACAATCATCTTTGCGAATTCTTCTAACTGTCCACCGTTTGCCGATATCTGCAAATCATACAAGTCACTGAGATACTTAGTTTCCTTTAGATTTGCATGTGTGGTTAAAACAAAGCTTTTACTTCTCTTTCTTCTTTCCATTGCATCTCGGCGCCTTCTTCTAGCATGAACTTTCCTCTACTCATCTCACTCCCGATCCACCCGTGAGTCGCGATAGTTATTCCCACATCCCCATTTAGCTCGAATCTCAACGTCTCATAGAAGTTGACTAGTGCAGCTTTTGCAGCCTACGTAATAATGATCATATTTAACATTGTAATATAAAGATAATAGAAATATCAAGCTATAAGGAAAGGTTATGGCATTAAGTGCTTACGGAATAAAGACTCATCCGTGGTAGAGGCAACCAATTCTCAACCGATGCATTCACGACTATCCGGCCATTAGTCTTTTTAAGGTATGGCAAAGCTACGTACGTCGGATAAACATTCCCCCAAAAGTTTATGTCCTAAACTCAAGAATCTCAAAACCTTTTCTTCAGTATTGTTCGATTTATAGAAATGATCGATGCGCTAATACAAATGAAGAAAAGTCGTACCAGTAAATGCGGGAACACGGTCGTGTCACTCACTTCCTCGAAGTAAAACGTGTGACCGAGACTCGCTGTATTCACCAAGTGGTCCACTATGTCGCCGAGTTCAATCATTAGAAGTTAAACCACATTAAACTATAGTTTCTTGACCGATTCGATCAATGAAAGCTATATGAATATTGAGGAAATATCGATAGGGTTGTGTACCGCGTCCGTAGTAGTTGAAGGCTTGAGTGATAAAACGGCGGCAATCGTCTTCTTTGACGACGTCGGCGGCGATGATTATGACATGGCTGGCTCCAATCATTTTGGCTTTGTTGCTAACAACTCTTAATCTATGCTCTCTTCTTGCCACTAACACCAAATTTGCTCTTCTCTTTGCATATTCATAGGCTATTTGCTATATGTTCAAACTCATTAACAAGATCAATAGCATCCATGCAACATTAAGACTTAATTATGATAAAAAAATTCAACAATTTTTAAATAACTATATTAACTTAAAACAAAAATATATATATTAACTAATTAAATCAGATCTTTTTTATTTTAAAAAATATTTAAGTTTGATAATTTATAGTTTTTTTGTCGAAGAAAAAAAAATACACATGAAAATATGCGAGGGAATGGAGAATTTATAGTTAAGACTTTTTTTTTTCATCATTGCCTAGTGTCTAAGTAGTTCTCTCCCAACTGAGAGCGGCGAGGATCGAACCCCGGGTTATGCGATTAGATGCAGAGGTGACTACCATTGGGCCACTTGCTCATCCGCTTATAGTTAAGACTTAAGATCAACTTTTTAGTTTTTTTCATTGAAAAATTTATATTTAAGTTTCCTACATTATTTACGATTATATATTACATTGCATGAATAAATACACATGAAAACGTACATATAATGAATATAGGTATTAAATAAAAATAAAAATATAATCTAATCTAATTTTATTATTCCTGAAATCATTATTTCATTTGTTAAATACTAAAATTTCCTTCGACCAAAAAAATACTAAAATTTTCCAGTTCAATAAAACATGCCAGAGAATGGATGTTTACAAATATTAACACAATATAACTATTCTTATATAATATTTATTTCTACCTTCAAATTTTAAAGAATCATCATATAATTTATGGGAATTTATGTCACTAGACCATGTTTATCAAAAATGCTTATGTAGAATGCTTGTGTATTTTATTTTGTGTATTTAAGTATTAAATTAAATCAAAATATGTATTATTAATAAAAAAAATACACAAAGACTCTACACAAGCACTCTACATAAGCACCTTTGATGAACATGTTTTACGGTCCCAAACCATAAAAAAAAATATGTACATGTTCTAAATGCTACTAGAACATTTTTTTTGTTAAACCACGAGGTGTTCTGGATCGAAGCCAATAAGCCCTAGGTCCGCGACCATGATAATGCCATTAAGTAAATCATTATTCCCAACGCCGTTAGAACTCCCAATGCTACTAGAACATGCTAGTCTAATATTATCATATTGATTATAACCTCATAAATTTAGAGTCTAGCGAATTTTATTCGGTATGAGATTATTATGGTATATACAAAGAAAATTATACTCCCTCCGTTTTTTATTATAAGATTTTCTAGCTTTTCATATACAATAAAAAAACGTATAAAAATATATTATTTTTTGTGATTTATAATTTCCAACAACTCTAAACCAATAATGTTTAATTATTTTTCTTGAATTCTATAATTTATCATTAAAAATTGTATATAAAAAATGAGAAAATCCATCTTTTTTAAACCAAATATTTTCAACAAAAATCCTATATTAAAAAAGGGAGATAATATTAATTACTATATAGTGAAGTACCTCTCCAATGGCGGAGGAAGCTCCGGTGATGACGACAACTTTATCCTCCATGTCCTCTGTAGCGAAATAAGAGTTGTAAAGCTTTTCAGAGAAGCTAATGAAACTTAGTAACGGCCAAGAAAAGGCCATCACCACCATCGTCGCCGGAGGAGCCACCAAATTCATCACCGAGTTCAATACATCCATCATTTTCTTATATATTTTCTTTTTCTTGACTTGGAGCAAACTTTTTAAGAGATAATATTTAGGAGGAGACTATAGAAACAAGAAGAAAGATAAGTTTCTAGTTCTTTTTTTATATTTTGAGAAAGAAAAAATTTATAAGTTTGTGGCGGATTTTGACGTATAGTGTTGGATGATGAACAACATGGCTAACATGCAAAATGATGTATATAGCCACGTGCTTGTTCCTATGACCTCTTTGATGTTTTTTCTTCTGGTGAAGCTAAAACCAAGAGCAAGATTAGTGTTAAAGGGTTTTTTAGGTGTGGGCTCCATCAAAAAAATTAAGAGTCATTTCTTAATGTCTCTTGTTTCGGAATCGGTTTTTGCACTGTTGGTAGACCTTACTCATACGTCGTCCACGTTTTTTAATTTTTTTTTAAAATAAAATACAATCCTTAAGAAACCTTAATTTAAAGTTGCAATAATCATGGTTTAAGTAGCTCCAAGTCCGGTTTAGTCCGGTTTAGTCCGGTTTGGCTATCTTGGAAATTGGTTACTTTTTTGGTTTGTTTATTTTGATGCAATCACGGATTCACGGCACTCTAAGTATACAAGCACATATTTATTTTTCTCTTCGTTTCATAAATAAATGTCATTTTGAGTTTTGTCCACAGAAAAAGTTTCGATTTTTTGCAAAAACAATAATAAATGTAACTAAATCAATTAATAAAAAATGACTCTATATTACTATTGATTAAAAACCTCAAAACTCATTTAATTTATACATTGAAATCAAGGATTATTGATTTTAAAAAAACATTAATTTTTATGGATTGATTTTCGTGGTTATAAATAAAAATTAGTAACCCTTGGTGATATATAAGGGCTTCTCCAACACTTCGAAGGTATTTTAAATTATTAAATTAGTTATTTACAATAAAGGTTAATAAAATAAATGAATTTAAAAAAATATAAAACAACCTTAAGGGTTTTTTTTACATATTTTTATAATATTAAAAAAAATATTACTGAGTTGATTGCCCAACATTGATAATTATTACAAATAATAGAAACAAAAGGAACTTTATTTGGAGCGCTTCTTGCTAGGAAGTTCACCTTTGCATTTTTTGTGCTGAGCATTTTTTACTGAAATTTATGACACGACAATCTATTTCTCTTCACACAATCCAAAGCCCATACCAATGCTTTTAATTCCGCATGCAGAGGTGAAAGACATCGATTAGTCTTCTTTGCACCCATTAATACCACATCATTATCTAAAGATACTATCCAACCATTCCCAGAATTTGAGTCGTGTTCTTTCCAAGATCAATCGACTTGACAAATAATATTGTTTTCCTCTATAGGATTGATATAAATATTGTCAATATCTTCAATAAGATATGTTTCAATTTGCGTTTCCTTTCAATCACGGTACTCGCTCAAAGCGTGACAAATGATGTCTGGAGATTCCGGCTCGACCGTTGGTAAACTTTTTTGTTTTTTAAGTTCTCTAAAATTAATTCATAGTAGAGAGATTAAAGAAACGTTTCTTACTTCTTTCCCATGCCTTTTTATTATTTTAATCAAATTTAATTTTAGAAATCCAATTAATAAAAATATTTTTCAAGAATATTGATTATACGATGTAGTTCTTACTTTCAACACTTTAGAGCAAGTCCAATGGTGTTTCTTAACGGGATCTTAGCATGTGGAGCCCACCTAAATAGTTAAGATCTGAATCTTATATTTCTTATTTAAGATCCAGATCTTAACTATTCATGCATACGTGGCGGCCCATGATTGGTCCATTTTTATTTTTTATTTTTTTATTTTGTTTTAAACCAACTGTTCATGGACCCACTGAATAGTTAAGAAATTTTGTGGGTTTCTCTGTTGGAGATGGTCTTAGAGCATCCAAATAGTTCGAGAAGATCTTTAACAATTAAAATAATAATTTTTGTCATTTTTGTTTTATTTTGTTATTAAAATTAAAATATACTAGATTTGAAACCGTGCGTCCCACACGGGTTTAATATTTGTAAACTTGATACTATTTTAAGAAATTATTATATATATATATATATATATTGATAAAATTTGGAACCATATTTATCTATCTTTTGATATCACGAATATAATTTTGTTTATATCTCTTATATTTATTTATTTTGTTAAAATTATATCTCTTATATTATGAATGATATTTTCTTACTCGTTGTAAAACATGTATGTTATAAATAATATGACTTTGATTTAACCTTATAACAATTATCAATCGTAATTTAAATTTCGATATGTGATATTCAATGACCCGTTACAAACTAAAATATGAGAAGATCATCATATTTATTAAATAGGATGTTAAAATATACAATTATACTTACATTTAAATTTAAAATTATACCCACAAGTAAAATTTATCTTACATTTATAAATTTAATATATACTTTTAAATAATAAAAAGATTATATAACTTAACACATTTTTAAAAACTTTAATTAGATTTTTAATATTATGTGATTTTCATAAAAATGAAATATTCATACTATTTTAATTTTTCATTATCTTATCTATTAAATATGAATAGTTTTTGATATTTGTTTTTATTTTTTGTTATTTTCGTTTTTTATTTTTGATCCTATTAAATAGGAATAATTTTGCTATTTTTTAAATCTAAAATTACTTTATAATATAATTTATAAAATGACATTACATGTAATAAAATAGAACTTTGAAATTAAAAGAAGATAAATTATTTAAAAATGATAATGTCTCTAAAAGAAGATAAAAATGATAATGTCTCTAAAATAAGATAAAAATGATAAGAGGATGACCAATGGTAAAATTTATGGACACAAACTTTTAGGTATTAATTATTTATTTTAATTATTTTTTTATTTAAAAAAAAAAATAATTAAAAAGCACCAATCACGGACCGCGAAAATGAGAGTTACAAGAGTTAATTTCTGGTATTTTTGGTGAGCCCTACATCTAAAACTCTACTAAAATCCCCCAATAATCATGGTCTAAGACTTTCTATTTTCTTAAAGACCTTCTAATTTTTATTTGTTTTTGTTTTTTATTTGATAAAGACCTTCATCATCAATCGTGGGATGGAGATGGTTTAAAGAGGGTTCTTAACGAATGTCTTTAGTGTTTGTACAGTACAATGACTCGTGTCTTCTTTTTCCTACATTTTTTATTAATATACTAGGATTTAACCCGTGGTACATCACGGGTTTATGTTTTCAAATGATTTTATATATATGTATCTATATTAATTTAAAAGTTTTCAATATGTTTTTTTGTGTTTATATAATAAATTAAAAATTAGAAGTTCTCAATTTTATTATTGTTTATACAAATAAATAGGATAATTTGATCATTTAATTGTAAAAGTTTTTTTTTTTTGGTTGAATTTAATTGTAAAAGTTGTTAAAGTAGTGAATTTTTACTACTTAATTTTTTTTATTAATTATAGAAATTTACCACCCAAAAACCCGGAATTGAATCCGAACCGAACTAAATTTTTTGAACTAAACCGAATTATCCGAATTACTCAAAAAATCTTTAAAATAATAGTAATATAAATTAAATAAATAATACATTTAAATTTACTCAAAATATATAATATTAGATAAAAATAATTATAAGCATCTATAGCATAAAATTCGGTATAAAAAGTTAATATACTTAATTATGTTTAATTTAGAAATTACTTGTAAGATTTTTTAATAACATGGTATATTGTATTTTTAATAAAATATTTTTCTATACAAATTTATAAATGAAAAACGAATTATATAATATGTTTCTCTACAAATTTATAAATGAATTCACACTTGTTTGGTTGTAGGTTTAGTGTTATTACCTTTTATGATTGTATTATGTAAGTTATTGTTTTGCCCTTTATTAAAATTTTGAACATATGTTAAAGCAATAAGCAATGGCATTGTTTGTAATTTAGTGTGATTTTTTGGAAAATTTTAAATTAGTACTTCAAAAATACTAATATAGATTATTTAAAGATCTCCAAATAATTGTTTAATAGAGATGGTCTAGAACTTTTAGTAAATTTAGCATCAATTAATAATCTCCAAATATACGTTTATCGCACAATCTAACCCAAACTTGCATAAAAGATACAAAAAATACGTCATCACAATTAATAATCTTTAAATCTTTGTCTATTTTTAACCCAAAAATAGATCATGAGCTAATATATATCTACATATATATGTCTTATTCAAATTATATAATTCTATGTTGTTTTTTTGTATTATTTTACCACAGATTCATGAACTAGTAATACAATAGTACATTACATTAAACTAGGCGATGACTCCACGCCATGCGTGGGGAGGTAGAGCTTATTCAAAAATAATCATTTAAATTAATTTTTTTATTTATGGTTTTAAATAATCATAGAAACCAAATGAATATTGTATAAAAGACATAATTTATTTTAGATATAAATATATATTTATCTTGCTAAAAGTATAACTCTTTGTTTACGACAAATTATCCAAAATTTATACATATCAATATATTCATACATATATATGTACCAGTAGCACAATGAAATGATTAAAAAGTATTAAAGATTGTGATATTGATTGAAATTTTCTGAAAATAATTAGAAAAACTTGAACGTTATAACATGTATTATTTTATAATAAAAATTTTTTATCGTCGTATAAAAAAAACGTAATTTATTTCATAATTACATAGTAACAATATTATTAAATGCAAACAAACTATTGTTTTGTATATTCTGGATATTTTTTGTAATTTCGATGCAAAAAAGTTATGTTATAAATTTTTTAAAAGTGAGTTAGTTTACAAATAACATATAATAATAATTAGTATTATTAAAGTATAAAAATGTATCTAAATAATAAAATTTGAATTATAAATTGAATAATTGTTATTATTTGTAAATTATAATAATCGTCTAAAATAATAAAGAATGTCAAAAAGAATAATAATTCTAGAATATTAGTAATTGGATTACAGTTTTTTTTTTGTTATTGAAAATGTGAAATCGTAAAGTAAAATCGGTCGTTAAAAAAGAAATAATCAAAAATATATTGAATCGCAATATATAAAAAATAGAAAAATTAGAAATCGGAGTATATAAAAAGAAGTCGAAAATAAATTGAGACAAAATTATTGAAGCAAAATATAAGGGTATAAACGCAAAAATGTAAAATATATGCAAAATTTTAATTGATGCTAAAATATAAGAGCATAAACGCAAAATATAGAAAATGTCCTTACTCCGACGCGTAGGCGTTTTGTTTACTGTTTTAATAATATAGATATATGTTCACATATAATCTTCCTCTTTTATACTACTATTTAATGTGGTATGATTTCTTTCCGGCATGTTCTTCTAATTACTCCTAGATGAAATAAATTAAATCTACATATGCTTATCATATAACTTCAATTTCTCCTAATAAAGTAAATAGTACTAAGACTTTAATAACACCAAATTCTATAAAAATATTGTTCAATAAAATCCATATTTACATAAAGATTGAACATTTTATTATAAATACATACATATCCTTACCCTTATACTTTTATTATAAATACATACAACGGTGTTAACCAAAAACACTTTTCTTCCAAAAACAAAAGCAATGGCAAAAACCCAAACATTTTCTTCTCTCCCTTTCTTCCTACTAACCGCGGCCGTGATCCTTGGATCCTCGCCCGCGGTTTCGGCCATAGGTATCAACTATGGAACACTAGGGAACCTACCACCGCCGCAACAAGTGGTCAACTTTCTCAAATCGAATACTATTATCACCAATGTCAAAATCTTCGATGCAAATCCGGACATCCTAAGAGCCTTAGCCGGCACCGGAATAAACGTAACGATGATGGTTCCTAATGGTAACATTCCGGCTTTGGTCAACGCCGAAAATGCACATCAATGGGTTGCTGCCAATGTCTTACCCTTTCACAAGCAGACTAAGATCAAATATCTTTGTGTTGGCAATGAGATTCTTAGCAACAAAGACATTAACTTGATCTCAAATCTTGTTCCTGCCATGCAAAGTCTTAACAAAGCTCTTAAAGCGTGTGGTCTCGCCGATATTAAAGTAAGCTTCAAAATAAAAAAGGAAAAACAAATTAACATTAGTAAACTTTTTAAAATTATCAATATTTATATTTAGAGATAATAAATCATTATTTAACATTTTTTAAAATGAATTTTACATTTATGTTTTTTAACTCAAATTTGAATAAGTTATTTTGTTATACATACAAAAACTATTTGAAAATCCATAATTATAAATATATATTAGAAAAAGTGGTTCCAAACAGATTAGATTAATAGTAACATAGTATATTTATTTATCTAAATGTGTGTATATATATATATATATAAATGGGAGAATCACAAAACTACATCATTTGAATTACATTTCACAAAACTACACAATTTCAAAAATACTTCACAAAACTACACCTAAACACTCAAAATTAAATCCAAATAAACCCTACCCACACAATCCTATCCCCTTAATACTATACCCTAAACACTACTTAGCAAACCCAAATAAAAAGATTTTAATTTTGGTAATTTTTAAAAGAGTAAATCAAGCTTTTAAAATTTTGAAAGGGCGTAAATTTGTGAAAATATTGAATTAGGTGTAGTTTTGTGAAGGGAGGATTGAAAATGTGTAGTTTTATGAATTTCTCTATATATATTCCCTATTTGTGAAAGGGAGGAAGTATAAATATCTAAGTATGAAATTGTTTATAACATATAATTCATTTTCAAAAATATTCGTACTAAAGATTTGTACATGTTGATTAGTAATGAGAGATTGTTTGAATATGAGTTAAGTTGAAATATATAAATGAACGAGTAGTAAAAATAGTTTATTAATGTTCTTTTGGTAATTAATTTTGTGAAAATTAACATGAGTGTCATACGTAAGAAACTAACTTAACAAATAATGTTATAGAGATATTTATATTACTTCCTAAGATGCAAAGTCTTAATGAACTGTTTTACATATTCTTACAAAATTAAAATATTTCGAAAATCATTTATTTTTAAATGAATATAAACCCAAATCATTTTAGTAAAGCGTAAGACCAAATAATTATTTATATATTGTTGAACTATGTTTTAGTCCTATAGTTTGTTTGAGTTTCTATGTATAATATGACATCTCCGGTTATTATCTATATGAGGTCATAGTGGTATTTGTAGTAATTGTATGCTAATTCACTTATTGTTAAGTCCATCGTTACGTATTTGTTTTTTGGGCAAATCTTACGAATACCACTAAAAAATGTTTTTAACACAATTAAGACATATTTTCGAAAGTTATACAAATACCATTAAATTTTTTTTCTCATAAATACCACAAATTTAAAATTTCCAAAATAACACTCAAAACTTTCAAAAAACTATACACTACCCCTTCAAAACTATACCATAAACACTATATAGCGAACCCAAATGAAAAAAATTAAAATCTAAGTGTTAAAACTCGTTTTTTGTATTTGTGGTATTTTTGTAAACTACTACTTTTTTATGGTATTTTTGTTATAAAAAATATTTTAATGGTATTTTTGTTATAAAAAACTTTGTAATGGTATTTTTAAAACAAAAATTTATTTTGATGATATTCTAAAAAATTTCTCTCGTTTTTCTTCAGGTAACAACTCCACATGCATTTACCATAAGCTATAACCCAAACGCACCAAGCCTAAGCACATTTTCCGAAAATGAAAAAGAATTTTTCACCAAGATTTTAGAGTTCCATCGCCAAACCAAATCTTCATTCATGATCAACGCCTACACGTTTTTCATGATAGACCCAAACAACCCAAATTTCGCCATGTTTGGTCCTTCAAAACCTATAAACGATTCAAACACACATCACACTTACAACAACATGTTTGATGCCGTCATCGACGCAACTTACTCAGCTATGTGTGCCCTTGGCTACGGCGACGTAGACATCACCGTAGGAGAAACCGGTTGGCCTACGGCTTGTGACGCGCCGTGGTGCACACCTCAAAACGCGGAAAATTTTAACCTAAACATCATCAAACGTGAAAACACGATAGGGACACCGCTTTTGGGGAAACGACATGTCGGTATATTTATATTCGCGTTGTTTAACGAGGATGGGAAGCCGGGTCCGACGTGCGAGAGAAATTGGGGGCTATTCAAACCCGACTTTTCGCCGGTTTACGAAGTTGGGGTGATGAGAGGCGGTACTAGAGTCGCACCAATCATTGGTGGTAAATGGTGTGTGGCGAAAAAAGAAGCGACGAATACGCAACTACAAGCGAATATCGATTGGATTTGTAGTCAAGGAGGAGGCATAGATTGTAAGGTAATCTCACATGGTGGAACATGTTTTGACCATTGTGACATAAGGACAAGAGCTTCTTTCGTCATGAACTCGTATTACAAGAAGAACGGTTGCGTCGAGCACGCTTGTTATTTTAGTGGTAGTGGCATGGTTACTACTACAAACCCAAGCACAAGCACATGCGTAATAGGTGGTTAATTATATGGTTTGTTATGGCAAAAGAAAAAAGTTTTCTTGATTTCTTATATAAAATCTTGTATACAATGTGTTGTATCTTTACAGTTACAAGAAACCTAATTCTAATACATATGTTGAATCTCCGGTGCTTCTTATCTTCTTAATTATAAATTTAACCTCTAAAAAGCATATGTTTAATATTCTTATTCTTGAGATCTCTATAAACTCGTATGAGATTCCCGAACATGTTTAAAAGTGTAGATATTCTCAGAAAACTATTGAACAAATACAATTCACTCGGAAAGCGCCGCTTAATAAACTTTATTAGATATCTTTTTAGGTTTATTTTTACAAGACACAACATAAACTGACTATTACGCAATAAACTCTATTTCCCGTACACTTTAATAACCTAAACGATCTACTACAACATTGAAGTTCTACACAATAGATTGAACACTGGCATTTTGCTAAAAGCTTTAGATGATACCCACGACAATAAGCGGCTTAGAGTGTTAGAGTTTTTCTTAACACCTATAAGCCCTTATAGTACTAACAACTTCGACAAAATCTTCTTTGATCTCGAATCAGACATAATCGGTAATATTTCCTTATAATTTATCCAAGAAAATATTCTCATTTAATTGTTAACTTCCTTACCCGAATATTCCTTTTTATGCTTCATGCCTTTTTCAAATAAGGCAAGCTTCTTATTGCGACCTTATTCCTTTTTTATGTTTGAACTCCGAATAATCATGAGCTTTCGTCAGCTGTCTGTTGCCTCGTCAGCTGTCTGTTGACTCTTCGGCCTTCTATTGATCATCAACCATCTGCGCCCAGCCGTATTTTCAATGTTTTGGGAGCTTTCTTTGCCTAACAGGTAATCAATATTAGGAATATACTACGTAATAACCATTTGTTGATAACTCAACTAGAAAGATACCTTAGAAATCTTTTAAAAAATATCACATGATCGAGTGAGAGGATGGGTAAATTATTAAGAAGGCTCGTGAGGAACTAAAGGGATCTATTGGCATGTATTATTTACGGATACCAATTACATAATACATGATTTAACACCACAATATTATCCTAGACATTACATAAAGTTGGGATGAAATATTTTCTCACAAGAATATAGTTACCATTAGTTTAAGGTGTAAGAAAAATGGTATATGTTTATTGTCCTTAATTTGATTTATATATAAGAGCAAAGAGATTAGTAAGGTTGTAGTCCAGCTGGTTCACACAAGCAAAACTCAAAAGCTTAGTACAATGCCAAACAAGATTGTTGTGGCAGAAACCGGCGCGGGCCAATGGGGAAGTTCTTTAACCTTTGCTTCAAGTCTCTTTTGTCTTGATTGGGAAGTAAGTATATATAATAAAACTCTTATTGATAAAATATTATCACAAGTTTTTTTAAATCAGGAATTCTACTAAAAGAGTTTTTGGCAATGATATACTTGAAAATGTGATGTGCATAATGTTTATGCTATATCAAACATTATAGGTATAGCAAGTAGCTAATACTTACAATCAAAAGCCATATCGACGGCTAATGATGCAAACTTGGGGGTGCTAAGGTTCATAGATCGCCATCTGACCTCACCGAGGCAGGCCGAAGAATCCTACAAGCGGACCCAATGGGAAGTTTGGGCACCGCGATCGCCTGTTGAAGTTGCTTCAACACATGCACGAGGATACCAACTTTTAGTAACTTGTACGTTATAATATTTGCAATGTAACTTTTTATAATACCAACATTCAGGTCTAATTTTTCTTGCCGGACTACTCATGCAATTGTTGCAGCCATAAGAGAAGCTCTCCTTTGCAAAGAAACCGGAGAAGCTAAAGTGATACTATTAGCAATGTGTGCAAATATATGAGTCATTAATTAAGAGATGTTATTGGTTTATAAATCATTTGAGATTTAGAAATTTTTTGGTTAGATTTAAAATGGGTTATGAAATATATAATCGAATTTGATTCTTTGTTTTTTTTTTGAAATTTTAGTAGATTTTATTTCTTTGACCTGTTTCTACATGTTTCAAGAGAAAGTTTGACAAAAAAAATAATGATAAACAAAATCATTTTGAAATACCATAAAAAATCATCAAGAGAAATTCCTTGAAATACCTCAAAAATCATTTTGAAAGTATCATTATGAATTTTTTTGATAAAATATCATTAATGTCCTTGTTTTTTTTAAAAAGCAAAACCACGAGTAGAAAGTGTTCAAAGTTTAGTTTTGAGAGGGGTACAATTTAGTTTTAAAAGTTTAGGATCTAGTTTCGAAAGTTATGAAGTAATTTAAGGTTTATTGTATTTTTGAGAAAAAAAAGTTTTTTAACGATATTTGTAAAACTTTTAAGAACGTCTGCTATTTTTGATAAAAGAATTTTTACTTAGTGCTATATAATTCTAAATGACTTAATATCAATTGTATCCAAAATCAAACCTCCTTATATTATTCACAATTACAAAAAGTCATATTGTGTAAACCACCAAACAAAAAGTTCTTGCAACCTCACAAGCAAATCCCATGTTTGCATCAATAACTACTTGTAATGTAACCTTAAGATTCACCCCAATCCACATTCCAACAAAAACCTCTTGTACTCAATCTCTACTTTGCTATATTCTTCATCCACTTCTTCCATAGCCTCCTGATCCGTCGAAACGACCTACACACACACAGTTAGCCTCTTTAAACAACTAAAGTAAAATTATGTAAAACAAAGGTAACTCAAAACCCAATAGTATCTAACTAACTTTGTGTTCTAATGACGAATCATGTTCATCGGCCTCGTTACAATCACTCAATGCGGTTCTCCATCTTGTTTTTTCGGAGTTATGGTGATGACTTTGTGATGTTTTTCTTGAGATTATTGCGTGTACTGTCCCAAGTATGCATATGATGCAGAACACAAGAACATGAAGTAGAGAAGTGAACAACGCGCTTGCCTTTAACTGTAATGAGAGACATGGTTATAGGCTTAGAGAGAGAGAGAGAGAACACATTGATTATTAATGCAATATCTAAGTTTAATCAAGAAAAGGGTCTATAGATTATATTGTAAGACGAGCACCAAAGCATCACTTAAACTATACGCCAAAACCTGAATAAAAAGGGTTTCGATAAGACAAGAACATGAATCTGAAAGCAACCTCCAATAACTAGCACACGCGTAAAAAGCAAACGATATGGTCTTACATGCTGCGTATAGTGGCGGTTTTGTCCTGAAACACTTTCTGCGGTAGTAACAGTCTCGTGGCATATTTCTAGGCGGCGTAAATCAGGTAACTCTTCAATTGTGTTCTGTCAATACTCATCAAAAGACTAATGAAAGTCGGGATCTTTCTTATACCACTCAACAAAAAATACACAAAATCTACGACTTCTAATACCATCTTAGATTCATCTACGGCACAAGAAGAAACACCGGCTTGCTGATCTCGGTCATCAAGCACACGACTTGTCTTGTTTCCTTCAAGTTTTGCTATTGATACTCCATATTGTTTCAACATATATAACAAGGACTCGCTTCTGCAACATCGCAGAGACTATAAACTATATCAAAGTAGTCCTACTTCTAAAGAAACAAACTTTGAATTGTTCTTATGCAATTACACACTGATGAGTAGATAAAGAACCATTTCACTAGAAACCACACAATTCTTACCAATCCAAAAACTCTTTTCTCTCTCAACACAATGTACACAGAGAGAGAAACATAAAAAGTAAAGAGAAATTCCTTAGAATACAATTAAAATAAGTTTTTGTTTTGAAAATACGATTGCAAAGTTTTTTATAATAAAAATACCATTAAAATGTTTTTTATAACAAAAATACTTTAGTTTACAAAAATACCACAGATACAAAAAACAAGTTTTAACACTTTTAGATAGTAAATTTTTTCATTTGGGTTTGCTATATAGTGTTTAGGGTATAGTTTTGAAGGTATAGTTTTTTGAAGGTTTTGGGTGTAATTTTAAAAATTTAAGATTTGTGATATTTATGAGAAAATCTGTGCTAATTGTGTTAAAAAAAACTTTTTTTTAGTGGTATTCGTGAAAATTGCCCAAAAGTAAATCACCTTGAAGCAGGACAAGAAAGTTGATGTTTTGTTTTTCTCTGTTCCTTCACTGATTGAACATTAAATCTAAATCTCTACAACACATAAGAAGAACACTACAAGTTTTTAAACATAGATCCCGACAATTGAACAAAAAGACACAAGTAAAATGATAGCATAAACCCTAACCTTTGCGACTCGTCTGAGACGTTTACTTGTGAAGACAATTCGTGATTTCAAGGAAGAAAACAGAGATTCGTTGAACAAGGAAGCAGAAGCTCCAAGGTTAAAACTTGCCATGAACCCAGAAACCGGAGACGAAAATGAGGAGGATTTGGAGAAGAAAGGATCATTGTTTGAGACCATAGAGAAGGGAAAGACAAAAAGACTTTGTCTCTTCTAGTTATCGTTTCTTTTGTCACGAACCAATCAGATCACACTTTATGAAGTTTATTGTGTATCTTTTCTTTATCTGTTGGAATAATTTTGATTTTTGCATTTGTTTGGAGGAGTCGCTCTGTTGGTATAGGTCAGGGATCGATTTTCCGCAAGTGCGAAATTGTTAGATTATTCACTTGGTCACATGATATGGACCCTTGCTTTCGGGCCATCTGAATATTCGGAGAGAAGGTCTATCTGTGGGTTGCACCTCCCTTTGAGGATTAATCTGGGCCATTCCATAGGCTTAGGATATCTCGAGGTTAACCAAAAAAAAACACTTGTTTTAGTGGATGTTATTTAGTTTAAAAACGATATTCACTTTTTGTAGAATTCCAAAAAAAAACTGGCTAAGTTACAAATCAAGGGTTCAAAATTACTTATCCTCACTAAAGATATCACCAAAAAAATACTATGTATGTTCATTTGCTATTTATATAAGTTTTTTTTTGTCAAATACATAAGAAATCGAAATAAATTCATTAATTGGAATTTAATTACCCTAAGCACACTCCCTACAATTAGCCAATTTTGGTGACATTTTAACTCACATCCTATGTTTAGACAGCCTACATAGAGTCTTCGTGACAAATTTTGATTGAACCATACTATAAGTTAGCTAAATGTATACGTTTAAGACTATTATATAGAATATAATTCTATAAAATACCATCAAATTTTTTTTTTTGACAAAAGCAACATCACAACCTTTTTTCTATTGTACCGTTAAACAGATTTTCTGACCCAAATATAGGGGTGTCAATTGGTTGGGTTGTCCATGGGTGAGCCCAAGTCCATGTTTTTAGTGGTTGGTCATAGCTTAGCCCATTATTCATGTTGTCCAAATGGGTTAGGTCCAACTAGACCATGATTTAAATGGGTGTGGACAACATGGACAATGGGTAAGCCCATGGACGAAATTATATTTTTACTGAAATTTTAAAATTAGGAGTTTGCTACATCCATTGTAAAATCAAAAAAAGTTTTAACAAAAAATGTAAATCAAAATTCAAAATAAAAATAATAAATCGTGTTGTCTTAAGAAAATGATATTTTGTAATTTTGACATGAAAATGCGATTTGCGGTTTTGATGGGAAAAACGCAATTTTGAAATTTTGACGGAAAACAACGATTTTACTTTTTATACGCGAAATCACGATTTTAGGTTTTGACGGAAAAGCGTGATTTTGCGTTTTTGATGGAATATCACGATTTTTGATTTCGACGCAAAAGCACGATTTTGTGTTTTGGACGGAAAAATGTCACTTCGCATTTTTAATGTGGGAAAGCGCAATTTTGCGTTTTTGACGGAAAAACGTAATTTTGCGTTTTGATGGAAAAACGCAATTTTGTGTTTTTGACGGGAAAAATCGATTTTTTGTTTTTGACGGAAAACACACAATTATGCGTTTTGACAGGAAAACGCGCTTTTATGTGTTTGACAGAAAATGATTTTGTTGGTGTATTAATAAATAATTTTACGTTTAGTCTTTTTAGTTTTGATTTGTTGAACTTGTATTTAAAATTTTAAACTCTAAAGTTTAGATAAATGTGGGTTGTCCATGGGTATGTTCAATTGTCCATGGGTATTTTTGTCCGTGGTCTTTTTGTCCATGGTTGCTTTTGTCCATGACCATTTTTTGTGTGCAAAACAAAATGTCCAATTGGACAAAGCCCATTTGGACATGGACAACCCAATTGACAGCTCTACCCAAATACCGTAAACACAAAAATAAGTTTTAACAATTTTAATTTTTTTTTTTATTTGAGTTTGCTATATAATGTTTAGGGTTTAATACTACATAATAAAGTTTATTTTTTTTTTAGTTTATGATTTCATTTTGAAGGTTTTAAACAAATCTAAATTTTATGGTATAGCGTTCCCAAAATCTTTTTAATCGTGTTCAAGGAAAAAAAACAATTCACACCCAAAACACTATTGTCTATTATTTTATTAATAAAATTAAACTGTTTTTATTTATTTTTTATAAAAAATGTTTAGTTGGTTGTAATAATATTTAAATTATTATTATATTATTAAATATATTTGGTACAAGTTTTGGTGTATTTGCACCATATTTGATGTTTTGGTATCTTATTGGAATTGTCTAGTAGAAAAACTTTTGTCATGGTATTAAAAACTAATTTGTAAATGGTAAACACATAATCATGTGTTAGAAACCCACTTGCAAACTCTTAAATTCACTGAATGTAATAAACATTTGGAATCCGGGGCTCTTTATGAGTTATAAAAGCTAACCTGATGCATTGAAACTGAGAAACAACAAAGAAGAAACTGAAGCAAAAAAATAAATACATGTCATAATTCTTCGTTTTTCTCATTAAGATTTTGTAACTATTAACATAATCATCTAGGTTATTATTTTGTTTATGATTTATTAAATATGATGATTTTTGTTGATAATAAAGTTTTAACTACAAAAAAATGATTTAGGGGCTTATATGTGTAACTTAAAACTCTTTGTTTTGTTACATACATGAAGATCTAACTTCTTTCTTGGTCTTTTATTTTCTCCAAGTTTTTGTCCGTTTTTTGTTTTCTTGATCTTATGATAGCAGTTTTTAAAAAAAATAAAAGTTACACAAAATTGATTTTATTGTAATAATTGTTGGAAAATATCAGAAAAAACTGATCAAATAAAGTTGTTTTAATGTTTTTGCAGAGTTTATTTAGCATATTGGAATTTTTTTAATGTCTCTCCGAAGCATTGTTCGCGATGTTAAAGATGGTATTTGTGGAACTCTTAATCCTAAGAGTGAATCTCAAGAGGCATTACTTGAGAAACACTATCAAGATCTTACATTTTCGACATCGGTGAAACATTGCGAGGTTTTGAATATTTTTTGTTTTTCTTTGTAGACATTTTATCTAAAGAAAATTTTAACAACTATATATTTGATGTTGCAGCTTGGACCAAAGGATGAAACCATAAAGTGTTTCATTAAAAGAGACAAGTCTAATAATACTTACCGTCTTTTCCTTTCTCTTAGTTCTTGTAAGTTTTTCGCCTTAGTCAATATATCAAAACATCAAAATCTTGAAAACATAATATGAATTCAAGATTTTGTATACTTGTAAAGCCTTGCTTGATGAAAATGGAGAGTTTCTTCTCTCGGCGAAGCGCACACAAGGAGTAACTTATACAGAGTATGCGATATCGATGGATCCTGACAACACTCCAAGATCAATCATTGGCACAATGAGGTAAGAATATTTTGTAAAAATATATCCTTCCACTTATAATTAAGGTCCTAATTAATCCAATGTAATCAATTTTTTCCAGGTCTAATATTCTAAGGTCTAAATTCACTATATATGATTCTACACTCGCGGGCAACAATTCCCCGATACTGCCTCAACCTTATCCAAATCATAGATTGTCCGAAAAAGTCTCTACCAAATACAAAATCGCTAATGTTACGTACGAATGCAACGTCTTTGGGACTCGTGGACCTCGCAAGATGCATTGCATTATGCACTCTAATGTCCCTTTGGTTATGATAAATAAATCGCCTAGGTGGCACGGAAAGTTGAAAGGTTGGTGCCTTAACTTCAAAGGGAGAGCGACAGTTGCTTCGGTTAAGAATTTCCAGCTTGCTCAATCGCCATGTGGCGATGAACCGTTGCCGCTGCAGCCAGGGAAATTAGACCATGATGAGATAATATTGCAGTTTGGGAAAGTGGGTAAGGATATGTTCACTATGGACTATCGATATCCTCTTTCTGCCTTTCAAGCTTTCGCCATTTGCTTGAGCAGCTTCGACACTAAATTGATATGCGAATAAAACTAGACAGACTAATCAAAGGTTCACACATATAGTTTTTATCTTTATCTTTGGTCATGTGTGATAAGTATATTGAACACTATGGTTGGTGTGTTATCATAAGAAAATGCTTAATATGTATTGCAAACAAATATGTATGGGTCAATATGTGTTATTTAGTAGATATCACCATATAAGTTAATAACAATAAAAGTTCTTTAAACCAAAAATAACAGATTTACCATACAGACTTCTCCGATCAAATAAGTAAATAAATATCGATGGGATAGCCAAAAAAAATTGCTTATACAAAGCTGATCGTCTATGCAACTCATGAGTACACAACAATTGCATCATAAATAAATGAAAAACAAACGTAAAAATCGGATTAAGAACATGCCTGCAGTTTAGCAAGCGCATCCACCGCCTCTTGGTTCGGTTTCAGTCACTGCATCTGGTATGCCTTGGAAGTATCTGCAATTAGCCGAAACAAAATGGGTATATAAGAGACATATCCTTAAGAATAGTCAATGTAATGAATGGCTTTGTCTTAGTCTAGTTAAGTAACTAGTCATCATCAAAACGTCGATGCAATGCAGCCACGAGATTCATACTTTCTAGATTTAAAACGTAATTAGTAGTAATCAGACTCTCCGGGTCGAGAATAACACAATCCAATCAAGGCTATAACCAAATCAAAACATAAGATCTTAATGTTCTACGATTACGCTTTGAAGCAAAGAGGAGGAAAAAAAAAATCTTACATGTCCTGTTCGTGCTCGTTCGCAAGGGCGGTTTTGGCAATTGTAAAGAATGCTTCATCGACATTGTAATCTTCTTTTGCTGATGTTTCGAAATACGGTATGTTTCCATTGGAAGCACACCAATCAGCTGCTTTCTTCTCAGAGACCTGTAATAGTAGTTATAGACAAGCGTAAGAAGACTCAATACGACTTCAAAGCATAACAAAAGTAAGTCGTTTTCTTGATTTTGCGCTTACTTACCACTCTACTGCTTCCTCCGTCTATGTCAACTTTGTTTCCAAGCACTATAAACGGGAACTTCTTTGGATCCGATGGACTTGCCTAAGTATAACAAAATATTAGCATAATATAAATCGTTTAAGGAATGAAAATGTGAGTACATGCAGGAAATTTGTATGAACACAAAATAAAGTAATATACAATACTCGGCTAGTTGGCTTAACCCGTAAACTAAGGACTAAGTACAACGATCATACAAACATAAACAACATGGTTTACATTGTTTAATCACCCTTGTTTTGTAATACGAAAACAAAACTTAAAATACGGTCACAAAAACACACAACAAAGTAATATGCAGTACTCGGCTTAATTCGTAAACTAAAGACCAAGTAAGACCAACGATCATACAAACATAAAGAACATGTTACATTGTTGAATCAACTTTGTTTATGTAACAGAAAAAAACAAAACTTCAAATACGGTCCAACGAAAGTTACGAAACCCAAAAGATATACAAAACTTAACTAAAAGCTCTTCTTAACATCTCCTAAAAAACACGATAGCAAAATGTTCTTACGATAAACTCTTCGTGTTAACACACAAGTACAAAACCAGACCAGAGCTAACCTCTCAATTACACGGCTTTAAAGTAGTGCGATAAGTACTAAGTAAGAACAAACCTGTTTAAGAAACTCTTCGTGCCAGTTTTCGAGCGAATCGAATGACTTCAAAACATTAACATCATAAACCAAAGCACAACAATCAGCTCCTCTGTAAAACGCAGCGCCTAAGCTCTGAAACCTTTCTTGACCAGCAGTATCCCAAATCTACACAAACAAAAAAAACACATCATCATTAAAAGGGCAATTCTTATGAATACCACTAAAAAAAGTTTTTTTAACACAATTAGCACAGATTTTCGAAAGTTTTACAAATACCATTGAAACGTTTTTTTCTCATAAATACCACAAATCTTAAATTTTCAAAATTATACTTACAACCTTCAAAAAACTATACCTACCCTTCAAAACTATACCCTAAACACTATATAGCGAACCCAAATGTTAAATTTTAAAATCTAAAAGTGTTGAAACTCGTTCTTTAAAATCTAAAAGTGTTAAAAACATTTTAATGATATTTTTGTTATAAAAAACTTGGTAATGTTATTTTCAAAACAATAACTTATTTTGATGGTATTCTAAGGAATTTCTCTCATCTCAAAAAGTGAAACAAAAATCTTGATTCTTGAAAGTAACAAACCAAACCTGTAGAGTAACAAGTTTATCACCAATTTGAATCTCTTTTGTTACAAAATCAGCACCAATAGTAGCTTTATACTGCATACTAAACCTCTTATGTACATATCTTTAGTAAATAAATTAAAAAAAATCACATTTTTATTAAGGAGAAAAATACAATAAACGAATCTGTGAATTTTGTTTATAAATTGAATATTTCAAAAATCAAATCAAAAGGATACTGATTCATCAACGAAGTCTTACCAACCCTGGAATAACAAAAATCAACACTATACATCAATAAATCGCAAGAAAAAAAACACCAAAAACACCAAAAAAATAAATAAATAAATAAGAAGAAGAAGAAGAAGAAGAGGCATCTTTCGATAACTTACCCGCTATCGCCGAGGACGATGACTTTGAGCAAAGTACGTCTTCTCGTAGCCATTGGAATCGAAAATCAGAGATCTGAGGGGGTGAGATTAGTACGAAAGGGAAAAGGATTTAATTTCAATTTTTTTTTTTCCTTTCTTATTTTTGAAAGGGGTTGGCTATTTAATGGACCTTGAATTGATGGTATATTGAAATGTAATTTTTAAATTTCTTTAATATCTAATTTTTTTTAATTTCCTTTTGTCCCCAAAAAAAATATTTAAACTATAGTATCAAGAGTGGCAAATGGATAATCGTATTTAGGCATGGGTATTCGGGTATTCGGGTATTCGGGTATTCGGGTATTCGGGTATTCGGTTCGGTTTCGGTTTCGAAATTTCGGTTCCGGGTCGGTTCGGTTCCTGAATCTATTACCCAATCACTATTTTTCAATATTTCGGTTCGCTTCCTATCGGTTCCGGGTTGGTTTGGTTCTTTGTTTGAGGAACCGTAAAATACCCGAAATTTACGTTTCCAGTTCGGTTCCGGTTCGGTTTTGGGTATTTCAAACCAAAAATAGAAAAAATATCCGAAAACAGAAAAATATACCAAAAAAAGTTCATAAAAATACCCAAAATTATGAAAAAAACCCGAATTTTTTTAAAAAATACCCAAAAACAGAAAAATACCTGAAAAAGATAATAAAAATACCCGAAGTTAGAAAAATAGCCAAAAATATAAAAAATATCCGAAAATATAAAAAATACTCGAAGTATATAAAAATATTTCGGTTCTTCGGTTCTACCCATCGGTTCTCGGTTCGGTTCCGGTTCCAACCTGATACCCATGGTTCCTAAGTTTAGGAACCATCGGGTATTTAGGGTGGAACCGAAACCGGAACCGGAACCGTTTTTTCGGTTCCGATTTTTCGGTTCCGGGTATTTTGCCCAGGCCTAATCGTATCGGATTCGGATAACCAGATCGAGTTGGATCCAACGGTAAAGGTATATGAACTGTTGTTTTGTGTCTTGAGATCATTGAGATAGAAGAACAAAGTACAATGACTAAGATGAAATTTAAAAAGAAGTGACTTATTAACACGTTAGAAGATGTTGTTTTTTAGAACATAATTATCGGTTAGAGGTTGACAAAACCTCTTTTAAATTAAAAAAAAAACATAAAAAAGAAATCAGTCGCGGGCCGCCACGTGGCAGTGAGACCCGCGAATAATATAAGAGTTGCCTTGATAAGAAGTAACAAGTGTATTTCTGAAATATACTTTGATTTAGTGTAATATTGTAAGTACAAGTCTCTCCTCTCTGTATTTTCTCCTAGACACAATTGTACTTGCACGTAATTTTCTGGATAAAAGTATATGAGATCTTTCTGCTCCTATTTATACAATGGATTCAGCTCAACAACCTCTAACAGAATCTAACTGTTTCTGTAACTGAATCTCCACTGCTTTTTCCTCTCTTCTTCTTTATTTTTTCTGCTAATCACGCTTCTCTCTCCTCCTCCTCACGTGATTTCTTCTTCCTTGTATAAGTCTGATATAACCTATCAATACCCCCTTTTTTAAAACTCAACTTGTCCCCAAGTTTCATTTCAGGATATTGCAGCAATAACTCTTTTGCTAGTACCCAAGTGTTATCATGAGCTGGCAAACCTTTCCATTGTACAAGAGCTTCTAACCCCCCTTCCTCATTGTACCTTGTCGTTATTATCTGTTGTAGTTCCCCTATACTTTTGAGAATTGCGTTCATTATGTGTTATTTATCAAATATAAATTGATGAATTAACTTTAGAGTTATTTAGTCAACTAGATATTTTTCACTTTTTAATTTGTCAATAAAGTGATTTTTTTGTATTTGCGTTTAAGTAATTTTTATGTTGAAAAGTCAAAAATAACCATGAACTTTCTGGTCAGGTCGTGTGAACATTCATGTATGCGCATGAACATTCATGTTCTTCCTTCTAAAATATTGTGACACTGTCAATCTAAACATCTGTGAATGTTCATGAACATGTGTGAATATTCATGGACAAGTGTGAATATTCATGGACATGTGTGAATATTTATGGAAATGTGTGAATATTCATGGAAATGTGTAAATATTCATGGACATGTGTGAATATTCATGGACATGTGTGAATATTCATGAACAATATAAACATGTCTGAAACAGAAAAATTGTGAACATTCATGAATCTGCGTGAACACTCGGAGGGTATATCAGTCATAAAAACATAAGGAAGGAAAATCACCTAATTACCAATTTTGAAAAACAAATCACCTTATTGCAGATTAAGCTCCAAAAATGTACATGATTTCCTAATTTTTTCTTAACGTGAACTGTTATTAAACTAGTTTTGTGGCCCTGCGTTCCATAGAAAAATTTAATCTAAAATGCTTATAAATTTTTTGGTTGTAAAAATTAGTTAAAAATATAGATAAAAAACATATTTAACCATGTAATATTATATCTATCCACAAATTTAATTAAAAGTATTATTTAACCATGAAATGTTATATCTATCGACCTAAAAAAGTTGTAAACATTAAATGAAAAAAAATCAGTTTTGGTATATAATCCAAGCCCTTAGTAATAAAGCCTTGTAAAAACAGTAATCCCAAGTGAAAAAAGTGTCATAGTGTAAATGCCACAAATAAAAAGTGTAGATGTCAAAACAACAATACACAGCTCTCATAAGTAGTATTGTTGTTTTTTTTGAATACAAGAAATCGACACCACCAACCAATACATTTTTGCATCATATTTTTGAATCAAAAAGTGAAGAAAATATAACAAACCAACCCAACTCTACTGCGACCAATGTATATAAACGACGCAGTGACTGTTGGGTAATAATCCGAGACTAGCGAGGGAATACATACTCTTTATCTATCAACAACGATCTGGCTCCATATTTAGACATACCTTTTTGGCCGCGACAAGGCACAACACTCGATCTCAAAAACATACTCTCTCATGTTATTCTTTCAAAATAGTTCTTCCGAGTTGAACTTGTTCCATGCTTCCTGTTTTATTGTCATTGAGCAAAAAACAGATGAAGCCATAAAATAAGCAAATAATAAGTCAAAACTTTTTAAGAAAACTATGTGAAACCACGACTTGCCTTGAGCAAATCGAAGACTTTCTCCGCAATGTATTTCTGCTGGAGATTTGCGCCTTTTTGCTGAACTTTGTCAGGATGTATACACAGAGTCGCCTTTCTGTAAAATTTCTTGACCGATGCAGCTGTTATTAAATCCGTCAACGAAACAGCCTGCCAACCGCATTCTGGCCAAAGAACCTGTTGTGTGGTTCATTCATTACAAGACAAGATTATTATTAAGATATTCATAACATTCACAAACAAAAACAATTAAGACAAGACATACATATTGTAACGTCGAAAGCAGGGCTCTCAAGTTTCCTTCTTTCCCTGCACCCCAACGTTTTATCTCAACGTCCAATGTCTCACCAATCCTCTGTTTCAAGATACACCGAAGATAGTTAGTTTCTCTAAAGGCGTTTCAAGAAAGCTACATTGATTTTGAGATTTTCAAACTTACATTTCTCTCAGCTTGCTCTCGTTGTACATTAAGATCACGTTCATTTTTCTCAGCAAGTGCTTTCGCCTGCATTGAGAAAAAGAATTCATTTTAAGTTTGCGGCAATTAAAGGAAAAAGATTTAACAAACAAAAAATTTGTTACATACAGCCCGCTCTTGTGTCCTTTGGTGACGTTCCAGCCTGGCTCGGCGTCTGTCTTCAGTTTCTCCTTCAACATCTTGAAACCCACCAGACTGGGTACTTGAAGCTTACAACAATGGAGGTTGAACAAATTATAAAGACATGAAAAAAACAAAATGACTAGAAGCAAAAGAATAATGACGGATAAATCAAAGAAATTAGAATACCTCCAAATATTGAACTGAGATCATCAGCAAAGTTTGTTGCTGAAGAGGTCTTTCTCAGGTTCTCTGAAGGCACTTGCGAAGATGCCTTGCTAGACCCGAATGATCCTCCCTTGTTCCATGAATCTTGGAAAGGATCCTGAACACACAAATTATAGTTATAGGAGACAAAAATCCAATCCTAAAGGATACAATGCAGAACATAAGTAGGTATTAAATCTCACAGGAGGGTTTGTTCTCTGTCGTGGAGCACTGCTTGGTCTGGAAACAGAGTTAAAAAAGGAGTCAAGATCATTGTTATTCTCTTGTTGCCTAGCTTTAGCTTGAGCAGCTGCTCTTCCACGCGCCTCAGCAGCCGCTCTTTCCACAGCAGCTCGTTCTTCCCTAAGCTTTGCTTCCTTCTCCCGTACGTCAGCATTTGCCCTTTCTCTTCTAGCTTCTGCTGCAGCTTTCTCAGCCTTTTCCCTTGCCCCAGCAGCTGCTCTCTCACGTGCTTCAGCATTAGCTCTTTGAACCGCTGCTCTTTCTGCGCGTTCTCGGGCATCGGTAGCCTTCCCAACAGCAGCTCTTTGAACCTTTGCATGCGCTTCAGTGGCTGCTCTTTCTCTTGCTTCCCTTGTAGCCCTTTCGACAGCCTGTCTAGCCAATAGTCTTTCCCTTTCTTTCTTCTCTCTTTCTCTCTCCTCTCTCTCCCTTTCCTGAGCTTTTTCCCTCTCTACCCTTTCACGATCCAAACTCGCTTGCTTTTCTCTAAGTTCCCTCTCACGAGAATCATGATTCTCCATTTGATCACCTTCTCTACTCCTACTTGCCTTTAAATTTTCTTTCTCTCTCCTTTCCTTAGCATGCCTAAACTTGGCTTCTGCTTTATCCATGGCATCCTTCATTGCAGCAGCTGATGAAACAGCAGTAGAGAAAACATCATCATCTTCACAGGAGGGAGGCTCTGGATATCCATTAGCAGCAGATTGATTTCTACCCATAGCAAAATCATCGAGTTCATCCGCAGATGGTCGAGCTGAGGTAGGAACGTGTAAGTGGTCAGTAGAACTCGATGAAGAAGGATCATTAACCTTTTCAACCTTCTTTTTTATCGGACGTGTAGGTCTTGGTGGTGGAGGTCTTGAAGGTGGCGGAGCACTTGTAGGTTGCGTAAATAGTGGAATCTCAGATACAGTAAGCCATACATCATCAGATGAATTGAAACTCCCATCAGAATTGAACGATTTGTTGTTCTCTGCCACATTTTCCTTGAACACAGGAGGGTTTTCGTACACCGGAGAAGCAGTCTGAGGAACAGTTTTATGTGAAGTATTCTGCGGCTCCGAAAATTCGTCAAACGAAACTTTCTTAGGATGGTAACTCCTAGAACTTTCTATTGGTGACTGAGATCCACTAACACTTCCCGGTCTTAAATGACTTTTGTCTCTACTATTCATGTCTGGGTGTGCTCTTCCACGATTTTCGAGAGAGTCAACATCAACAAAAACTCCTCCACGGGCAGATGAATGATCAGGTTTTCTCCTGTTGAATACACCAACTACTTCGAATGGATCAGTGAACACTCCTGACGATGAAGGCTCTTTAAGGGTCGATGCAGACTCCTCCAAGACTACAAACGGGTCTTCCACAGAATTAGAAGATGCCTTGGCTGTTTGATATGATGGTTTCGGAGACTGAATCGTATCTGATGTTGACCTGTGCAAAAAAGAGTACATCATAATCATCACTCAATATGATAAACAAAACTAATGCCTCTTATACCCAATAATCACAATGAGATTAAACTTATGAACTACAAACACAAAAAGTTAAAGCCTTTGCACAGCAACTAAAGTTCCGAGAGAGAGTACACATAAGAGAAGAGACCTAAAAACAGATCTCCATAACCATTGTAAGCTCTAAAGCTATATATATATGGACCGATGAATCAAAAGTTATGCCTCTTATACCCAATAATCACAATGAGACTAAACTTATGAACTAGAAACACAAAAAGTTAAAGCCTTTGCAAACCAACAAAAGTTTCCAGAGAGAGTACACATAAGAGAAAACCTATAAACAAAACTCCAAATAACCATTGTAAGCTCTAAAGCTACATATAAATACACCAATGAATCAACAATATTTACCGTTTATTTGGAGGAGAAGTAGTTCTACCAAACCCAGGAATCAAGTCATCAAAAACAGAGCTACCTTTCTCAGAAACTGACTTGTTGTTATGTTTCGTAGGCTTTAAAGGCGAAGAGAATATGTCATCGTTAAGCTCAGGGATAGTTTCGTACAATTCTTCATCATCATACACAGGTTTGTCAAATACAGGCATGGAAGAAGCAGAAGCAGGTTTCTGTGACTTGAACATAGCATCGTAGTCGAAATCAGAAGCAGAAGAAGAAGAAGGCTTCGTCTTCGAATTCGAATTCGAGGATCTTGTAAACACATCGTTGAAGAGAAGATCATCGTCATCGCCGCCACCACCACCAGCGCCGCCGCGACGATTCATATCGTCGAAAACAAGAGGCGACGGAGACGGATCTGGCTTCTTCTTCGTCGAGAAGAGATCGCTGAAATCAGAGGAAGGAGAAGACGACGCCATGGGAGCAGATTTTCCTTGAGGTTTCAATCCAAAGTCTCTCGTTAACAAGCCTGTGAAATCATCCATTGTTTCTTGATTTCACCTTCAGATCTGACTATCCATTAACGAATCGGATCTAAGCTTTTTGTGTTATGGCCTTTGATTTTTGGATCTCTCTTTGTTTGTTTTCTTTCTTTTTTTCTCGTCGTCTTTGGTTTTCTTCTCCGACTCATACATGTGTCCCAGTCTCTATTATTTCGCCTCTTTTTTATGAAATGAGTCCCTATTTTTTTAGTTAATTATACATTTGCCTCTTGTGCTCTTTTTGTATAATAAGTCTCTATTTTGAAATAGAATAAGTTGTTTTATCCCAAAAAAAAATTATGTAAGTACAGGATATTCATAAAAAAAAATTAAGTTATATTATGGAATATTATTAATTTATCAATTTAAGGTTAAGCATTTAACCCAAGATCCGAAACCCGAAACCGAATCGAAAAATCCGGTTGGGTCCGATTTCGGTTATCGTATTATCCTATCGGGTTTAAATATTTTCTAACTCGGGTTTCCGTTCTAACCCGAATCGACCCGAATTTTTTTGGTTTGGTCCGGTTTTGGTTCTCATATCATCCTATCGGATTTTAATATTTTATAACTCGGGTTTTCGTTCTAACTCGAACATACATGTGGCCTGAATTGTACTCGAATAGACCCGAATATACACATGTATATAGTTTTGATAAAGTAATATGGATTTTAGTAGGCTATTTCAATTTTTGGTGGGTTGTATGAATAAGCCGAACCAAAACCCGAAACAAACTCGAATTACCTGAAATAAGACCCGAAATTCTGACCAAAAATATGAAAAACCTGAAAATTTGAACAAAAAAATCCGAACTAAATAATATTTGGTTTCATGTCAGGTTTTGTTAAAAATATGAAATTCGGCCTGAATCCAAATGGATTCGAACCGAACGAAACCATATTTGTAAATAACACGAACGGATCCTATATCATCTAACCCGAAAAATCCGAACTCAAATGAGCCCGACCTGATAATCGAATGCTTATACAATGTTAGCCTGGAAACCGAACGCTCATACAACCCAACCTGAAAACCGAATGCTTATTTTACTTATGTCATAGGTTCAAATCCTCCCCTATGCGTAGCATACATCATTTTTGTTATATTATAGTTGATTTCTTTTAGGCAACAAGTACATTAGGACCGACCCTGTTTATTATTTTCAATGTAGGATAAATTTAATTCTTAAAAGTTTTATATGCGTAGTCGAGATAAAAATCCTAGTATATTTCTAATCAGAAAAAATAGTTAGAATAAAAAGAGATAACAAGATTAAAACCATAAGAGCATGTTTATCAAGAGAAATTAATTGTGTGATGCTAAAAAATAAAAAATTAGTATAATTGTGTATTTGTGTGTATTTATACAAAATGAGAGATTAAAATGGTTAAACACACTACAAAAGGGGAGATTAAAATGTTTCATTAAACACTCTTCATTAAGTAGTGCTTATTAATAATAAATGTTTTGATTTAATTTAATACTCAAATACACAAACACTCTACAAAAATACTATAAGCACTACTTTTGATAAGCATGGTCTAAGCATACGTATAATATATCATGCGTATAATTTGAGACAACTACATTAATAATAAACCACTAGTAGACCAACAAAATAAGCAAACTTAATAGATACGTGTTAGACAAATAGAGATTAACTTATGAGACATGTTGACTCCACCACTCTAATGAACAAGAGAAGTTAATTGTTATCATCAAACTTTTTTTAATCACCATTTCATTTAAGTTTTAATGTTTGGAACTCAATATAGTTTCTCATTCTCCATTGTCAATTTCTAAAGTTTATTTTTCAAATTTGGATAACAACACAAAAATATTATGTATCAAATTTTCAATAAGCATACAGAGAGTGAGACTTACTAAAGCTTGGAATTAGAAGTTCATAGAGATCTTGTCATAGCCAATAACATTATCATGCCTCTGAAAAACTTAAAGAGAAGACATTAGATAGCATATATCTATCTAGTTACAACTTTTGTTTGTTTTTGATAAGATATATGGGTTTTACATACACAAATCAAAACAAGTTACGGCAAACGGTACATACATATTCCTCATTTTCTGGCCAAACCTCAGCTTGGTGAAGGCAAGGACAAAGATACAACGGACACCAGTTAAACTATTCAAAAAACCTTAAGAAAAATTAGACCAATGTCTTTGAATTAATGGACAAGAAGAAGATACTTACAATCTTATTGGTTATGACAAAATGCTGGAGCATCAAAATTCGAGAATTGAAGATTAGCAAAATGCTTAATTTTTCTTCTACAAATGAAAGGGCAATGATTTTGAGACATCCTAATCAACCACCAAGTGGGTAACCTGTTTTGATATCCATGCTTAATTACTCCATCTATCAAAGAATAGTTTTGCTAAAAAAGCTTAATTTTATCGAGGAGTTTTGGAGAGATATTTTCTTTCACACATAGCTAGTTATGCTATGGTTATGACAAATGATATTGATAACATAGGGAAGATCAATAAAATCATAAGAAAATATGAGAGATTAAAGAAAATACAAAAATGTTTTTCACCATGCATACCATAAGTGTTGCATTTAAAAGATACTTCCTACGCTATGAGCGTGATTGTATGCTCGTGGCACTTTGGATGATCGACTGTGAGGCAGTGAGTTTTCCGTGCAATTGATACCCACAATAAAATCACATAATTTACATTGGTAAAAAATGTCTCCATGTAAATTAGCGACAACATCTTTTCCTATATATAGAAACTACGTACTAAAATATTTTACAAAGAATTTACAACCATTTGTCGTAACTGTAATAGTATTCCAAGTATTTTTGATAATTTGACGATTAAAGGTTCAAATTTTAGGATTTTGATTTAAAACAAAAGCATTCTTCCCAAAATGTGGTAAATTACAGTTCAAGATGAGTTTACAACATTTCATCCTTAAAAAGATGTAAAGATCGGCTAAAAATCATCTATTTTTGTTCAAATGAGTAAATGTTAGGTTTATTGTATGTTTTTTTGTTAATTGGTTTAGGTTTATTGTATGTTTGTGATATTAAAGTGTATTAATATGAATTATAACAAAAAAACTCACAGTTTCTTTTATTGTATGTTGCATCATTTTACTTTTTTGTCAAACATGACATCTTTATTAGGACATAAAGTCCCACATCGGAAATTGGAAAGGATTAAACAATATATAAGGGATATGGACCACTCCACTCATTGCCAATTGGTTTTAAGTTGGAAACTCATAGAACTTAACAATCTTGATGGTGTACTTCTAAGACTGCATTCTTTCTCACGATTTCTATATAATTTGTAATATGTCTTGATTTGATTCCTAAACAATATCAAATCTAATAACATACATCAATAGCCCATCCAAACAAAAATCGATTAACCATAAGTTGTATCTAATGTTTATATTTGTTATGTGTCACATTGAGATAAAAATACATTTCATGCGCATATAAAAATTGCGGCTTGAATACAATATAGTTCAATGAAGAAGCATACTCATTGGGTAACAAGAAACTAACAGTAAACTTGTGTTCATCCTTAGCCCAACCAACAACCTTAATCAATACAGTAGAGAAGGTGTGAACAACATAAGCCGGAAAACAACATGAATACATATTTACCATTGGTTCTTGATGAGAAGTATTGTTTATTTATCTCTACTTATATCCTAAGTTTTAATTCCACCATAGAAATCAAAACATAAAGTTATTCAAGATCGTCTCATGCTTTTGTTTTTTCCAAAAATGATTAGAGAGACTAAGAATCATTGATACACGAATAATAAAAGAAAAGAGATAATAACCTATGATCTTTTCATTCAAGATTGAATAACCAGAACTTATTGAACTTTAAATCAATGAGTTCTTTCAATAATGACTCTTTCAATAATGTATTGTACTTGACTAAGGCGGTTGAAAAAATATCTTATCAATACATTGTGGAATAAGAATCTCCCATATGTGGGGTGTTGGTATAGAGGAGTGAGATCACCCTCTATAACTTTTTTTCTATACATCAATAAGAAAAATTTGAATATTATTCACATATCAAAAAAAAGAATAAGAAAATAGTATTAAAATGTATGTAGTGATCAAGATATTTGTAAAGCAATCATAGATCAATCATTTTCATTGAAAAACAGGAAATCATAAGTGAACATTTATTCATCCTACTTTTATGATTTTCTTATGACAAAGATAATTATAGTTGCATGTTTTATTGGTCGAGATTGTCCTAATGAGTTATTGTTGTTAAAGGATATGATACAAAAATTGTGCAAATTTAGTACCTTAGAGTAAACTACCTAGAAACGACAACTAACAAAAAAGGCCACCAAAACATATATAAAACTTTATAGTTTATATATATATAATAACTACATTTACAAATAAATAGAATTAAAATATCTATAAAACACAAACATAAATCATTTTTTATAGTGCATTTGTCCTTTTGTAATAGAAAAAAATACTAACAACTTCAATAAGTGTTCCTACTTTTCCAACAATCAATATATGCTTATTGAAAATATAAACTCTATTAGTTTAATATAAATTTATTTAAAATCTTACAGTTATATTGTTGATAATCCATATTGTTGGCATCATGTTTATATTGACTATAAGTTTTTTTTGTTAATTTATATTGACTATAAGCTGTATAACGTTAAGCCAATCATATTGTTCTTAGTTAAGCCAATCATATTTATTACAAAGCCAATCATAACGTTAAGCCAATCATATTTATTATTCTTAGTTAAGCTAATCATATTGCAAATCACATACAAGAATTGAAATTCTCCAGGCTCGTAAAAACTCAAAATATTAGAAGACATTATAGAGAAAGTAACAAACAATTAAAATTGAGTTATAATCGAAAAATATCTCAACTACAAACAAGTATAATCTTAAAAATGAGAAATTCACAAAACAACGCTTTTTCAAATTATCGTTTACGAAACTACACTTAATTTAAATTCTTTCTAAATTTAGACCATTTCATTTTCTCTTTATGAGTAGAATTTCTTCTTTTTATTCTAAGTGTATAATAATTGATTTTTTCCATCAAATATCCAGTTGAACCGCATATATCTATTTTTATTTTAGGTTTAAATAAAAAATAAAAATATTTTTAATACTAATCTTTAATGGATATTTGATCATGATCCTAATATGACCGAATATCTACATATATGGTCATATATCTTGATTTCTATCCAGTCAAATACATTATAAATCTTGGAAACTAAACCTTAAATACTAAATAGTGAAAACTATTTAAATTTTTAGTTGCTAAAACATGTTTATGGTATTTTGGTCAAAAAAAATTTTATAATGGTACTCTAGGGAAAAAAAAATTGTGATATGTTTTTTGGCCAATTTTTTTTTCCATCGTAGTCTAAAGAATTATTCTAGTTTTTACATGATCATATGTTGCAAAATGTTTTTCTTTGGTCCACTATATATTTTCACCATATATATGGTTTTATTTGGAACTATCAAAGTATGTGACGTTTTGCTGGGAATCGAAACAAAGAGTGATAAAAACTTAGTTGATAAACACCAAATTAGAGACAAAACATTACAGATAAAACAACAACAAGAACTGTAAAATATTTACTACATCTAAACAAGAAAAACCTAACAACAAAAATATGGAACACAAAGTCCTTCGAAACAAATTAGAAATTAACCGCGGGTGTTTACCTGGTAATCAGTGTCGTGCTTACACTTGCGGAGGCCTAGGAAAATTTAAAAATTGTGGTTTCTATGTTATATATTTTTTTAATAATTATAGAAAGAAAATATACATATTGAAAGTAAATAGTATAAAATTTTATATAGTTTAGCTTTCTAGATATATTATTAGTTATATATGTATTTTAATATACTTTCTATTTGTTGTTATATACTATTATAAATGCGCTTTTACAATATGAGTCTCCATTAATTCAACGGTATAAATTGACATATTATTTTTCACTAAAATTCTCTATTGGAAAAATATATTATATCACTCTATCTAAACACATATAACTTAATGTTTTACGAAAATGTGACCTTAAATTATAGAGCAATGCATAAAACTAAACATTTTCTTCCTTTCCTTTACAAAACTCTACATAATTCAATTTTTTCACATATTTACACCCTTTCAAAATTTTAAAAGCTTGATTTACCCTTTAAAAAATTATCAAAATTAAAATCTTTTCATTTAGGTTCGCTAATTAGTGTTTATGGTATAATATTAAGGGGGTAGAATTGTGTGGGTAGAGTTTATTTGAATTTAATTTTTAGTGTTTAGGCGTAGTTTTGTGAAGTTATTTTGAAATGGTGCAGTTTTGTGAAATGTAATTCAAATGGTGTAGTTTTGTAATTCTCCCTAAATTATATGATATTTTTGGTGGCATGGGGCGGTCACCCCTTTCCTATCAATGTAGGCACGACACTGCTAGTAATAACAAAATAAGAAAACGTGTAGAGTGGGAGTGTAATCTCAATACCTTAGAGCATCTCCAAAAAGGAACCTCAAATTTGAGGTTTCATCAACTTCAAATTTGAGGTTTCATCAACTTCAAATTTGAGGTTTCATGTGTCTCTCTCCAAAAGAAAAACTTCAAAGTTAATTTTACATATTGCATTTAAGTCCTTATTATTATTCACAATTAAGTAAATCTCTAAACTTTTGTAGATAATATAAGACATACCTCAAATAATTATTAAACCAATAAATAATTACAAAATTAATATTTTTTATTTTAATTTAAAGTCTTTCTTTTAGTATAATATGTTAAAATTAAGTTTATATTTACAAAATAATTTTTTATATACTAAAATGATGAAATTAAAAAGTTAATGTAGATATTTTTGAAATATTATTAATTGTAGGAAGGAAAATGCAAAAGAAAGATGGAACCTCAAATTTGAGGTTTTGAATAGTTTGAGGTTCCACTATTCAAAACCCCAAAATTTGAGGTTTTTAGATTTTTTTTGGAGGACAAAAAACCTCAAATTTGAAGTTTTGAAGTTTCTTTTGGAAATGCTTTTAGAACATCATTGGTAAATTCTTATGAGAATCTCATATTAAAAATATACCATAAAACAAAGTGGGCTTTGGCGTAGAGGTCTTAGGTTATTCTTAGAGTTTTTAATGTCACTAATTCAAACCTCTTTAGAGGAGTGGGAGGAGTGATTTACGATTTAAACGTGATATTATCAACGGCTAACGGTTGACTCTAAGCATCGGTGAAGATTATAGGCCGAAGGTTCGGAACTCCAATGATTTATCAAAAAAATATATATTAGAGAAATAGGAAAGAATGAGAGAGGGTGAAATGAGCTTATCAAATGATTTTTTATCAGACACCATTGAAAAACCACATAACTTGGGTATTATAATTGAATGGTTCAATTATTTTTAAAACATTAAAATTTAACTACATGATAAAAACTATTAAAATAATAGTAGTTTATTTTTATGGGAAAATTACAAAACTACATCATTTGAATTACATTTCACAAAATTACACCATTTCAAAATAATTTCACAAAACTAGACTTAAACACTAAAAATTAAATCCAAATAAACCCTACACAATCCTACCCCCTTAATACTATACCCTAAACACTAATTAGCGAACCCAAATCAAATTTTTTGAATTTTGATAATTTTTTAAAGGGTAAATCAAACTTTTAAAATTTTGAAAAGGTGTAAATAATGTGAAAAAATTGAATTAGATAAAGTTTTGTAAAAGAAAGAAAGGCCGTAGTTTTATGAATTCCTCTATTTTTATTTGAGAAACTCGTTAAGTTGTGGAGATGCTGCAGATGCTCATAGGAAACACCACAATGCCACGTCCCTATTCCATATTAAAATGATGATTAAGAAGACTCGAGTGATATTGCATTACATCAAGTAGAAACTCTATAACACCATCGACTTAAATGCATCGTTAGCATGTATAACATAGATTACTAAACTTAAGAACATGGCCTAGAGGGCAAACGAGGAAGCTGTATAGGGCATCTAAAATTTTAGGCCAATTTTTGTTGACAATATGTAGAAAAGTATTGTTGGATTTTATATATAAATTTCATTTTTGTTATGTTTTCCACTAACATGAAGTTGTGGTGAAAATTTTAGTAAATAACAACTATAAAATATTCAATCATAAGCTTCATAAAAGATTAAAAGAATGAAGAAGAATTACCTATGGGGTCACAAATTTGGTCAATTGCTACTTGATTTTTTTATTCCCGAATATTTTGTTAAATTAGGAAACACAACACAAAATTTATAAAGTACATTCATGAATTCTTATATTTAAAAAAAATATAATATTGTTTATTACATATGTAATTGGAGATATTAAAAATGAATAAATTTAATATTTGTAGTGAAACTATACTTATATTTAGAAGAGTTATTCTAATTTATTGTTAGATAGATATCTATTATAAATTTAAATTTTACACTAATTTATTAGTTTGTATTGCTTATTACCTTGTTTTGTGTATTTTAAATAGTAAACTTGATTTTGGATGATTGATTTAATTAGTTTTACTCTTTTTTGTTTTGATTTTTTTTTCATCACGGGTTATAAGATATTCCCTCTGTTTTTTTTATCTGTTTTTTATTGTTTGATTTTCTAGACTTTTCACACATATTAAGAAAGTGAATTAATGTACAAAGACCCCTTTTCTCTCTAAATAACCTAGCCGCCGTCTTTGCTCTTCTCGTCGACGCCGGCGGGCCCTATTGCCGTCGGCGTCACCGTCGTTCTGTTTCGCATCTTCGCCTTCGTCTGCTAGTGTCTCTGTTGTTCGATGCAATTTCTCTTCGGTAAAGGCGTGGTGAAACTCTTCGGTGATTGTAAGGCTTTGTCCTCTTAATTTTGCGCTCTCTACGAACTCATAGGAGAAGATCAATTGGGGTTAATCGGTCCAGCCCAAGATCTTCATATGTCTGCTTGTTGTTTGGTTAGTGGAGCGGTGGATTTCTCGGGTTTAGATCTGAGTTTTGAGAGATGACTTGTAGGCATAAGACACATCTCTTCGACGGTATGGTGTCTTCGACTCTGTCCGGGTTTGCTTGTGGGTTTATGATGTCTGAATCTCTGTTTTGAGTTAGCTATAGTCTTTGGCTGTTCAAGTCCTCTTCCTATTTTTGGAGCCTTTGATTACTAAGGGTGTGTTTTTTGTTGTGGGTTTTAGTCACTTTCTAGAACTCTTTGAGTATTCTAGTGTCGAGTTTGTGCAGGGTTCATTTGCTCTGTTCTTATACAATCCTACGGTCTCGTTGTCATTGTTGTTGCTAGTTGAGGAGGTTAGATTATGTTTCCGATGCCTCTAGTAGGGATGGAACTCGGAACCACCTCGTTTCTCTTGTTCTTTGGCTCAGCCTTGGCGTCTCCCGGTGTTTGTCGAGAGCTCTCGGTTTGTTTATCGACTTCGTGCTGATACTTCAAGATCCATCGCATCGGTGCTCTTTAGTAGTTTTTTGGTTTCTTTGGGTTTGGACTCGTAGTATTGTTCTCTCTTTTGGCTCCCTTGTTTGGGCTTTTGGCTTTGGCATCTTCTCGGTTTAGTCTTTCGAGTTTTGATAGCCGTCTTCGTATTTCAAAAACGCATCCCACCCTTGTAATACCTTTGGTTTTTCAATATAATCTAGATGACAAAAAAAAAAAAGAAAGTGAATTAATGTTTAATATTAAATACATGGTTTTTTTATTTCACAATTTTCTAAAATTTTCAACCAATAGTAATTCAATAACCTCAATTAATATATTTTGGAATGTATAATTCATTATTCTCAATGAACTAAAAAAATTTATAAAAACCAGAAATCAATATTTAAAAATAAATAAATAATTAAAAGTTCAATCTTTTAAGAATGGAGGGGGTAAATCATAAACTTGCGTATTCTAGATATCTATTCTAAATTTAAATTTTAAACTAATTTATTAGTTTGTATTGCTTATTACCCTGTTTTGTGTAAGAAATTTTAATTTTAAACTAATTTATTAGTTTGTATTGCCAAGTTTAATCTCTTAACTATTTAGTGGGCCCTTTGGATACGTGGCGACCATTGATTGATGGGTTTTTAATTTTTTTTTTTTTTAAACCAATTGTTCATGAATCCCAATGAATAGGTAAAAAATTTTGTGGGTTTCTCTGTTGGAGATGGTCTAAGATACATCATAAACTCGCATATTCAAAATTCCTAAACTAGTTAGGTTATAAAAGAACGTAATAAATTTGGAATGATAAATACAGCAAATTAAATGTCCCCATTAGCCGACAAAAAAATGTCCCCATTAATGAAAATATAATAAGACAAGAAACTAGTAATGATAAAGTGAAGTGTGGCTACACATACTTTTTTTTGTTAAACACATACTAAAGAGATAAGAACGAGAGAGAGAAGGAAAATACATGGCCAGAGAAAAAGAAGAAGAGGAGGAGACAATAGCCATCGAGCCGCTGAGCCCGGTTTCACGGCTGCTTAGTTGGCCTGAACTGTGTGCCGTCATTGTGATAACCTTAGGGTTTAAAACAAGATGCAACATACTATCCATTCTTGAAGGTTTAAAAGAGTCATTGGTCAAGGCTCCTCGCTTTTCTTGTAAACTGGTACTCAAATTTATTAATATTCATTTATATGTTCACTACAAGAAAATATATGCACAAGAATCGCTGTAATTTCGATGGAAATCAAGAAGTACGTAAACTCATCACAAATTAACATCAAAAATAACAAAGATTTTAGTTGTCAGTCGCAAAATTCGATGGCTATACCACTCAACTATAGGTCGGACTTATGACGATTTATTTCGGAAATGATTTAAGGACGATTTCTTGTTTCGATGGAAATTTCTTGTTCCAATTCCTTAAAATTTAGCAACAAATTTATTCTCTTTAGTATTCGATTGTAACTGCATGCTTTCTTTCTTGTGGTGGTTGGCTTATAAAATCGGGCAATTTTTATGAATATCACTAAAAAATTGTTTTTAACAAAATTAGAACAAATTTTTGAAAGTTTTACAAATACCATTAAAAAAAAAAATTCTCGTAAATACCACAAATCCTAACTTTTCAAAATTACACCCAAAACCTTCAAAAAACTATACCCTACCCCTTAAAAACTATACCCTAAACACTATATAGTGAACCCAAATGAAAAAAATTAAAATCTAAAACTGTTAAAACTCGTTTTTTGTATTTGTGGTATTTTTGTAAACTACTACTTTTGATGGTATTTTTGTTATAAAAACATTTTTATAGTATTTTTGTTATAAAAAACTTTGTAATGGTATTTTAAAACAAAAACTTATTTTGATGGTATTCTAAGAAATTTTTCTAAAAAAAATTGGGAAATTACCATAAAAAACCCTCACCTTGCAACATTTTTCCAACTAAAACCATGAATTTTTCGGGGTTCCATAAAAAACCTCAAGTCATAAACTTTTTCACCTTAAACCTTCAAGTTGTTAAATTGGTGCACATCCGAAGGTTGACTAATGGTCAATGTTAATTGACTAACGGTCAACTCTTTGACTTAGTCAAATAATAATAAAAAATAATATTTTTTCAATTTTATTAATTAGAAATTTAATAAAAATTGTTAAATACTATTAATAATTTAAATTTTAAAAAAAACAAAATCTATAACTAAAAACTATAAATTACAATTGAAACCAATAGTTTATTCATAATTCAAAATTTTAAATATAACTTTTTAACAAAAAAAGGACTTAAATATTAAATTTTTGAAAATTTGAATTCTAAAAATAACTTATATAACTTTTCAAATATGTCGGTTTAAGTTAACTTTTCTTTTTGGGATTGAACTTTTCAAAAAAAAATATTTAAGTTTATTTTTTTTAAAAAGTTATTTTTAAAATTTTGAATTATTTTTCTTTAATATTTAAGTTCATTTTTTGTTAAAAACATATTTAAATATTTTGAATTAAGAATTATTTTTCTTTAACATTTTAATTTTATTTATAGTATTTTTTCAATTTTTATTAAATTTCTAATTGATAAAATTGAAAAATTCTTATTTTTTATTATTATTTGACTAAGTCAAAGGGTTGACCGTTAGTCAACTTTCGGATATGCACCAATTTAACAACTTGAAGGTTTAAGATGGAAAAATTTATGACTTGAGGTTTTTTATGGAACCCCGAAAAGTTCGTGGTTTTAGTTGGAAAAATGTTGCAAGTTAAGAGTTTTTTTATGGTATTTATGTCACTATATAATTCTACTAATGTTTACTATATAATTCTACTAATGTTTCAGTAAATTAATAAAAACGGAGGAGAACCGGTTTGGGTCCCGGTTAACACTCAAGCAGAAAACCATGTTATTTATAAGGATCTTGATAACATCAACATTGAAAATCCTGATGAGTTCATAGAAGATTATTGTTCGAGCATAGTGAATATTCCGATGGATATGACTAAACCTCCGTGGGAGTTTCATGTACTGAATGTTAAGACATCAAACGCAGAATCTGTGGGTATACTAAAACTACATCATTCTTTAGGCGACGGTATGTCTCTTATGTCACTTCTACTCGCTTGCTCGAGGAAAACATCCGACTCTAACGCTCTTCCTACTACCGCGGCCACAACAAAAAAGCGCATAGACTCGGCCTTATACGGATAAAGGCTTGTGGTATATTGTTGGTGGGTTTTGGTATATTATCAAACTCATCTTCATTAACTCTGTTGAAGTGTTTAAGTTTGTGCTTACGTTATGTTTCTTGCGAGACACGGAAAATCCACTTTCAATTGAGCCTATGGATAGGATTCAAGCTAGGAGAATTATCCATAGGATAATAAGCTTTGATGATGTCAAGTTGGTGAAGAACACAATGCAAATGGTATACAAAGGCTCACTAACTAGTATTATACCTAAGAAAACAAACAGTTGCATAAAGAGAAATTCACAAAACTACACCCTTTCAACCTTCCCTTCACAAAACTACACCTAATTCAATATTTTCACAAATTTACACCCTTTCAAAATTTTAAAAGCTTGATTTACCCTTTTAAAAATTACCAAAATTAAAATATTTTCATTTGGGTTCGCTAATTAGTGTTTAGGTATAGTATTAAGGGGTAGGATTGTGTGAGTAGGGTTTATTTGTATTTAATTTTTAGTGTTTAGGTATAGTTTTGTGAAGTATTTTTGAAATGGCGTAGTTTTGTGAAATGTAATTCAAATGGTGTAGTTTTGTAATTCTCCCTTGCATTAATTCTATTTTACTTAGTTGTCATATATATATATATATATATATATATATATATATATATATATATGCATAAAACTATAATTATTGATTTATAATATTATTTGGACCATATTTTTACATAAGAATTTTAAAATAATTATTATCTCAAAATTGATCATTTTTTACATTGGTCTGACTTGGGACCGACATATTTTGTTATTTTATTGTGGTTATTAATTTATAAAATATTAATTTATAAAATATTAATTTATAGAACTTCTACTGTATTAATTGTTTTCGGTTTAGTTGTATTAATTTTTAGATTCTTTTACACTAACAATTGTATAATATATATTTTTTTTTGTAGACGGTCAATGATGTTCTTCTTGGAATGACACAGGCAGGTCTTTCAAGATATCTGACTAGAAAATATGGTAAATAATTTAATTTTTTTCTGTGTTCTATCAATATTTGTTTATTTAATAATACGGTTTAACATATTTAACTTTAGTTCCAAAAAAATTGTCCTTAAATAGATGGAAATATAGCCGAAAAGAAAAAATTCTTAGAAAGAATACATTTTCGCGGTACCATAGCTGTAAACTTAAGACCATATACAAAAATCCAGATACAAATCTTTCATAATTTTAACTAACAAAATTATATTTTTCATTATTTTGTATGTAACTAAAAAACTACTTCATAAAAGTTAAAACATGAAAATGTAGGATTTGGATAATGTAATGACGAAAGGTGCAAACTGCAAAGTGTATATGGGGAAACTTTGTAGGTCTTGTTATATTTCCTTTATGGATAAAATCAGAAGACGATCCATTGGAATACGTTCGACGAGCTAAAGCTACTATGGATCGGAAAAAACTTTCTCTAGAAGCACTTAATTTCTATGGATTTATAAAATTCACCATGAAAGTTTTTGGAGAAAAGGTAAAGGATAAACTTGGATTTTACGATATTCGGTTTCGGTTAGGAAAATTTTGTATAGAAGTTTTACTCCATTTGGGTCTTCGGGATATTTTGTATTTCAGTTTGGTTCGAGATTTTTTGCCCACTCCTAAATTTTAGTTATTAAAAGTTAATTAATGTTATAGGTAGTACAAGTTATTACAAAGAGGTTATTTGATCACACAACATTAACATATTCAAATGTGATGGGTCCAGATGAAGAAATAAGTATTTACGACCATCCAATATCTTATGTCGCGGCAAGTGCATTAACAGGATCTCAAGTAAGTATAGTTTGTATTTGTATTTCAAGTTGTTAAGACAGGTACATAATGAAACTTTGATGTGACATTAATTGATCTTTTTTTGTTATGTTTTTTGGTGAGTGAAGGTGCTCAATATTCATTATGTAAGCTACGTAAACAATATTATCATCAGTTTAGCTGTCGACGAAAATGTGATTCAGGATCCTCATCGACTATGTGACGATTTGGTAGAATCACTCAATCCCGTCAAATCTACTGCTTTGGTGGCAACATGAAGTTTTCAGATTATTATAAAAAGATCCAATCTACAAAACAATGTTCTCCTTAACTGTTGATTGGCTTTATTTAGTCTTTTTTTTTTTCCTAAGGGACAAAGTTCTCCTAAAAGTTCTCATATTATGAACAAAGTTTATATTATGTATTGTTGTCTCTATCTAACTTTAGAGAGACGCCTACCTCATGCAGCTACACATTCCATTAGCCGCAGACAAATAATTATGTGCAAGTTGCAAGACCGACTCCAAACATTGCCAATGGAAATATTCCATTAGGTTTCGATCGTGTCTTTTCAGTAGTGCCGGTCCTACGTAATTTTAAGCCTAAAGCGAACAAAAAAATAATGCCCTTCAACCATTGATATTAATTTAAAATCATAAGGTAAATATCACAAAATTTAATGGTTCTAAAACAAAGAACAACGTTTAAACCAAAATTTTTGAAAACATTAATTTAATAATGGTTTTACAAAAGTAACAAGTAATAACCACACCTAAAACTTCAATATTTAATGAACAAAAAACAAAGAAATAAGGGAAAAGTTGATCACAAAGTTTTGAACCCTTGACCTTAGGGAATATAAACAAGTCTTTAACGATTAGGCTACGTGAAAACTTGTAAAAATTGTTGCCCCTAATATTGTTATACAATTGTGCGCATAAAGTCTTGGCTTTAATTGCTTCATGTCAGGCCCACCCCTGATTTTCAATAGAAGATATCATACTATGCGATGCGACTGCTCTTAGTTTCTCTCCATGGTTAACAGAGAAGCTTTCACCAAAGAGTATTAATAAAAATATGTTTTGAACACCAAGACAAAAGAGATTTAGCCTTGTTCTTAAGTAATTGTGCAATAAAAAGTATCATATTAAAGATGTTGTTGTTCCGATAAAAATATGTTTTGAACACCAAGACAAAAGAGATTTAGCCTTGTTCTTAAGTAATTGTGCAATAAAAGTACCATATTAAAGATTTAGCCTTGTTCTTAAGAATGGGTCGGATTTTATGGGTTTGGGCCGAATACGGGTCGGTTTGGTGGGGTTGAATCGGATCTCCTAGGTCGGGCCGTAAATATGTGGAACTTTCCCTGGATTTTAGTCTTTTAACCCTTAGAATTGATGTAAAATTAAATAAAAAATAATTCAATAAATAGAGGTGGCGACATATTAGACAAAAATATTTGAAGAAGTGGCATATTACATAATGATTTTTTATAGTTTTGTAAAGAAAAAATTGAAATAGCATAGTTTTGTTAATTTCTCTTTTAAAAAAAAAGACATTCAAAAACAAATGGGAATAGGTTTCCTTGTTGTAAAGTAATTGTGCCATAAAAAAATCCTATAAAAAAAGGTTAAATAGATGAGTTTTATTTTATATGTGAACTAACACAAACCAATACATAATAAAATATTCGATATTGACGAGAAAGAAAAATAAAATAAAATATTCGATGTCGGAAGAAGAAGAAATCCGAAATCAAATCGACATGGTTCCCGATCTGTTAGAAGAAATATTGACTCTATTGCCTTTGAAATCAAGAATCAGATGCAAAATAGTCTCAAAGCAATGGAGATCGATCTTGGAATCGAATAGTTTCGTTGAGAGGCGTAAGAGTCTTCTAAAGAAGAAGATTCTCGGTGCTTACAAGTGCAACTGCTCCGGCGTCGGCGAAAGGCAGCATCTTCTCCACGTGTCTCTTTATGAAAGAGAATACGAACAAGTAGAGATTGTCTATATTCACCGCAACGCCACCACAGGACCATCATCGATGATTGGCTTCGACGACGGTTTTCTATGCTTTCCCGAAAGAGATCTCATCAACCTTTTCAACCCGTCCACCGGACAAGTCCTCCGATTTCCTTCCCGGGATGATCAATTCTCCCCACGTGGTAATATATAATGAGAAATTCACAAAACTACACCTTTTCTTCCGTTCTTTTACAAAACTTTACCTAATTCAATTTTTTCCACATATTTACACGCTTTCAAAAGCTTGATTTACCCTTTAAAAAATATTTTCATTTGGTTTCGCTAATTAGTGTTTAGGGTATAGTATTAAGGGATAGATTGTGTGGGTAGGGTTTATTTGAATTTAGTTTTTAGTGTTTAGGTGTAGTTTTGTTGTGAAGTTATTTTGAAATAGTGTAGTTTTGTGATATGTAGTTCAAATGGCGTAGTTTTGTGATATGTAGTTCAAATGGCGTAGTTTTGTAATTCTCCCATACATAATTACAAACAAGTTTTATTAAAAAATCTCAACTACTTTTAATTTGCAGGAGGTAGGATTGAATATGATCACTATTTGGGTCATTGGGTATATGGATTCGGCAAAGATAGAGTTAGTGGGAGTTATAAAGTAGTGAAGATGTGCTGTGATAATCATATTGATAATAATGATGATGTTGAGGGAAGATGCAATGTTTTTGATGTTAAAAGTGGTGAATGGAGGAAACTGATTGTACCTCCTAATGTGTCCGGCGTAGGAAGACAATCCGTTTGTGTGAATGGATCCGTCTTTTGGTTAGTCTCCGGGTTGCCTTACCTTGGAAATCGTTACAACATACTTGCTTTGGATCTTCACAAAGAAGAGTTCCATATCGTCTCAGTTCCGCCTAAATGGGTAACTCTTGAAACCAAGATAGCGAACCTTGACGGCCGTCTAGCCATAGCCAAAACGATAGTCAGGCCTCAACCGATACTAGAGATATGTAGCATGAATGCAGATGAAGAAATATGGAGCAAGACTTACTCCATCAGATTAGATTCCAAGTATTTGCAGCCAAGTTCGTTCATGTGGTACATGCCCCTCACCGTTTCTGAGCAAAGCAATCTTGTTTTCTATAACAATCACAAGTGGTTGTTCAAGTATTGCCCCCAGACCGATCAGATTTGTCGTATGTCGCCGGATAATTGTGTTATACCATCACCATTCGACGAGAGATTGGTCGTACTTGAGTCAGATGCAGGACAACTTCCGAGAGATGGTCGTCGGGACAATGAGATCAGGACATCAAGATGCAGGTTGCTTTCGGAGCCACGCTACTTCTCTGGCTTTTGGAAAAGGAGCAGATTTGGGATCCTAGAGATTGTGTTTACTTGTCTAGTTCTTGTTGGTTATTTTAAGAGCATCAAGAGCCAGGCTCCTCCGGGGTATCCGAGCTTTTGAAAAGGAGCATATTTGGGATACGAGGGGTTTGTGTTTACCACTCTAGTTCTAGTTAGTTAGTAGTTTCTTATGTTTTGTCTTTCTATTATTTATTTATTTTGGTTTGGCTTTGTTACTAAATTAAATTTGGTTTGATTTACCGAAATTCCTTAGAATACCATCAAAATAAGTTTTTGTTTTAAAAATACCATTAAAAAGTTTTTTATAACAAAAATACCATTAAAATATTTTTTATAACAAAAATATTATCAAAAAGTACCACAAACTCAAAAAACGAGTTTTAACACTTTTAGATTTTAAATTTTTTTATTTGGGTTCGCTATATAGTGTTTAGGGTATAGTTTAAAAGGGGTAAGGTATAGTTTTTTTGGAGATTTTGGGTGTAATTTTGAAAATTTAAGATTTGTGGTATTTATGAGAAAAAAACTTTTTAATGGTATTTGTAAAACTTTTCAAAATATGTGCTAATTGTGTTATAAAATTTTATTTTGGTGATATTCATAAGAATTGCCCTTTGATTTATCATCAATTATATTAGTTAACTAGTTTTTTTTTTTTGGTAGAAATTAGTTAACTAGTTTTTACCTGCGCAAAGCGAATAATTAGAATTTGTAATTATGTAAACAAAATTATTAACCCATGACGAAAAAACAAAATTATTAACTTGAGTTTTGTGGATTTCTCAACATTATTTGATACTTTTTTGAAATATTATTAGCTAAAAGAGGAATTCACAAAACTGCATTATTTCAACCCCTCATTCACAAAACTACACTTAATTTAATTTTTTCACATATTTACATCCTTTCAAAATTTTAAAAGCTTGATTTACCCTTTAAAAAATTACCAAAATTAAAAAAATTTCATTTGGGTTCGCTAATTAGTGTTTAGGATATTGTATTAAGGGGTAGAATTGTGTGGATAGGGTTTATTTAGATTTAATTTTGAGTGTTTAGGTATAATTTTGTGAAGTATTTTTGAAATGGTGTAGTTTTGTGAAATGTAATTTAAATGGTGTAGTTTTGTAATTATCCCTAGCTAAAATAGTTTTTAAAATATCTAAATATCTACAATTAAATAACAACAATAACTTTTACAATAAAAATATCTACAAACAAAGTTCTCGACTCCAGAAGAGTCAAACATGTGTCCAAGCCCGTCCCGCTTAAGTTGGCGGGTTTAACCGGCCGGTACGCGGGTCACAAAACTAAATTCAAAAAACATTCATCTAAAATAAACATTCATTATACAATTACATATTTTTTAACACTTACATCATAAAACTACTTTGTTCACGTGAATTAATTTGAATGTCAACTATTATAAGTTTTTTTATGTTTTAAGTTTTAACCATTACATTAAAAAAAATTTATACCATTAAAACTACTTTGTTCACGTGAATTTATTACCATTACATTAAATTTTTTTTATAGAATACACTAAAGATTAAAGAATGACTAATCAAAAATAATACAGTAAAAAAAAACTTTGGTGATATTTTGGATAAAAGTTAATTATTTCCTCCATGTAAAGTTATAAATCTATTAATAAAAAAAACTTGTAGTTGAATTAAAAGGTTTTATAAGTCTTGGAAATTTGTCTAGCAAGCCCACTTAGTCCGCGAACCGCAACGGACAAATCCGCGAGGCCCGCTTTTTAACGAACATAAAAGTTGATGCCCAAACCCGTCTCGCTATGGTCCTTATTGTGCCAAGCCCGCGGGTGACATGCCCGTTTGACATCTCTCTGGAGTAACTTAGAGCATGATTATTAGGGTTTTTAAGGGGTTTTAAAGAGGTGGAGCCCACACAAAAAGCAAGAGCCAAGCTCTCCCTTCTCTTGTTTGGGAACCGGTTCTTGGGCAAATCGCGGGCCCCACTGACACATGGTGGCCTGCGATTGGTGCACTTTAATTTTTTGTTTTTAATTAGAAAAACATAATAATAAAAAAATTAAACTACTTAGGAGATTGTGCAAATAGACTTACCATTGAACATAGTCTTAGAGATCTCCAATGATGGTTTTTAACCAAAGTTTCTAAACAAAAAAAATAGAAAGATTTTAGATATTTTGTATGAGTTTTTTTAACCATTTAAGATACCTATCTATATAATTTCATTAATTTTTTTAATTTTTTTTGTTCAATAACTCTTCCCAAGCCATAAAAACATCATTATAGGAAGCTCTTACAAGGTTTTTAACTCCTGGGCTCCACAAAGAAGCTGTAGTTAAATTTTATTAATATATACTATATATTTTTTTATCACTAAATTAATAAATATATACCTGAATTAATAACACAATTTCCCAACAAAAACAAAATGTAAGAAAACAAAACACGAAAAAGAAAGGAAAGCTAATAAGTTTGTCTTCCCTGAAATTCATTTACTTTTTGCCTTTGGTTTCTTTTTAGGAGCTTTCTTTCATCAATGGCGGCACCTCGGAATCTAACAGGTGACGGCTGCGTAAAACTCATATCGAAAGACGAAGAAAGCGCCGCCGCCGCGTCGTCTGCAGCTAAAGGACTCATAAACGACGACTCGCCGACAGGCAGACGCCCTAAATCGGATCGATTTCCTCTCTCACGGTGGGAATTCGCCGTTTTCTTCGCCGTCTTCGTCGTATTCACCACCGGTCTTCTCTGTATATACCTAACCATGCCCGCCGCTGAGTACGGCAAACTCAAACTTCCCAGAACTATCTCCGATCTCCGATTGCTCAGGTCAGATTTGATTTGATGCTAATGTATATACAGAGAGCTTTTAGATTCTTTATTGGATCTGTCTAAACCTTAATTTCAAAGTTGGTTTAGAAATAAACACAGGGGAATTCTCATATATATATAAATATAGCTCTAAATCAACTTCTTTTTACAAAAATAGCACATATTCTTGAATTTTGTTACTATAAATCCACAAAACTAAACCCTATACTTCAAAACTAAACCCTTAATACTAATTAGTAAACCCAAATGTTTTTCATATTTGTGGTACTTTTGCAAAAGGAAACTTTTAATGGTGATTTTTATATAAAAACATTTTTAATGGTATCGTTGTAACAAAAAACTTTGTAATGGTACTTTAAAATTGGAAAATATTTTTTTCGTGGTATTTTAAGAGATTTCTCATACACAAATCAGCTTTAAAGACATGTTTTTGAATGTTTGTGAATTTGCTTGGAGCTTTATTGTATGATAATGATGATGTTGAACATGTTTGCAGAGATAATCTTGGCTCATATGCAAGTGAGTACCAAGCAAGGTTTATATTAGGTTATTGCTCAACGTACATCTTTATGCAAACCTTCATGATACCCGGGACCATCTTTATGTCATTGCTCGCCGGTGCTCTCTTCGGCGTTGTTAAAGGCTTTGTCCTCGTTGTCCTCAATGCAACTGCTGGTGCCTGTTCTTGCTTCTTCTTATCGAAATTGGTCGGAAGGCCTCTGGTTACGTGGTTATGGCCCGAGAAGTTGAAGTTTTTCCAAGCCGAGGTAACTTTGTTCTTGTGTGTTTCATGATTAGCGTAGATAGTTCATTAGTTTGTTGAAACCTTTAAATTGGTTTTGGATCAGATTGCGAAGAGAAGAGATAGGCTGTTAAACTACATGTTGTTCTTAAGGATAACACCGACACTTCCAAATCTCTTCATCAATTTGTCGTCTCCTATTGTCGACATACCTTTTCACGTCTTCTTTTTGGCTACTTTAATCGGACTAATGCCAGCTTCTTACATCACCGTTAGAGTGAGTCTCTTCTTCTTACAGTTTTTTTTTATAGTTAAAGAAGCTAACATCTCATTACATACACTGTGTGTATTACAGGCTGGTTTGGCTCTCGGAGATCTAAGATCGGTGAAAGATCTGTATGATTTCAAGACATTGTCTGTGCTGTTCCTTATTGGATCCATCTCTATAGTCCCTGCTCTGCTAAAGAGAAAGAGAGTATATGAATGAATAGTATGAATATTTATATATATATACTGATGAGCAACACTATACTGTTGCAATGCCGGGATTTTACAAGGTGTTTATGAGCTCAAGCTAAACGAAGAAGATTGTTTCATGGAGCTTAAAAACCACTAACTTTGGCTTTGTTTGTTGTGTTTCTCTCATTTCCTTTTGTAGTGAATCTTGATTCAAAGATCTGTCTCTGTAGCCTTATATTGGCTTTTGTACCAACATGATCATGTTATGTAAATGCTTTAAGTTCTTGTCCTGACCAAAAGATGTTTTAACTCTTATATCAAAAACAACTGATTCTCTACGCACAATAACAAATATTTGAAGTAAAACATTATCTTTTGCTTTGTTTTTTACATTTAAAATAGTCTTTACGAAACTTGAAGCAAATTTATCCATATTTGAAAAACAAAATTTAGAAAGTTGCTCATCTACAAAATGTTAAAGAACAAAAACCAGAAGATAAAAGTTGCTTTTGTGGGTTCTCATTTCTCAAAATGTATTATAGGCTTAGTTTGGTGAGTTCTCATCAGCAGATTGTGCAGTGTTGTTGTTGTTGTTGCTTGTTTCCTCAACACCAAAAGCTTCAGCTAAATTGAAATTCAAGTTCTTCATCATTGTTCTGCTTCTTCCAACTACTCCATCTCCTTTCTTCATCATCGCAGTAAACTCCGAGAAATCAATCTTCCCATCCTATATACCCAAACCGCAACTTTTACATCATTAGAAACAAGACAAAACAAATAAGAAAAGAGATCATGAAGTCTTCTTCTTACATTGTCAAGATCGATCTCCTTGATCATGTCGTCAAGAGGTGTGTCACAAAGACCAAACTCTGTGCACGCTTGTTGAAGCTCATCGATGGTGATGTAACCGCTCCCGTCTTTGTCGAAGTATGAAAAAGCAACCACTAGATTCTCCTCTCTCTCCATCTTGTTCATGTGCAATGTCGCTGCTAGGAACTCACCGTAGTCTATAGTCCCGCTGTTGTCTATATCCGCCTGCAAAAAGACAGTTTATGCCTTGTGAATCCATCACAACAGAAGGTATTCTATGGACAAATCGATATGTATAGAAAAGAGGGTATATTAATACCGCGTCCATAAGAGACTTGATTTCTGATTCCATCAGTTCAGATCCGACTCTCTTCAGGCCAGCTTTAAGCTCTTCAAAGGTGATTGTTCCGCTGTTGTCTGTATCTATCATTTTGAACAATTCCTTCAGACCACCGATCTCTTCCTCCGAGAGTCTCTCAGCGATTACCTAACCGGGAAAATCAGTTCTTCAAGATAAGTAATGAAGACCAAAGATTAAATAAAGAGTACAAAGATCTGCAACTTTGTTACCCGTAAGGCCATTTTCTTAATCTTATTCATCTGCGAGAACTGCTTTAACCGAGACAAGACTGCTGGGTCAAGAGGCTTGTCTGGTGCAGCCTGCTCGTCAATAATCCACGGGTGACCTAATATATGATCAGAGCAAAACTCAGTTCTTAATATCTTATAGGAGAGGTAAAACAAATCTTTATGAATATGTAACTTACACAATGCTTCATGTGCAGAGATACGTTTCTTGGGGCTCCTGTCGAGCATTTTGTAAATCAAATCTTTAGCGCCTTCTGAGATACTAGGCCACGGGTCAGATTTGAAATCTATCTTCCCTTGCAAAATCTGCCTAAAGATTCCTGACTCGGTTTCTGCAAACAAGATTAGAAATGTATGCATAACCCACACAAGCTTGATTTGGTAGTAAAACAAAGGTAACTACTGTCTTTTTTAGTAAACTTACCTGCCCAGAAAGGAGGAACACCACTTAGTAAGATGTAAAGGATAACACCGGCGCTCCACACGTCTATTTCTGGTCCATAACATTTCTTCAGAACCTCGGGCGCAACATAATAAGGACTTCCCACTACATCATACAGATACTGCCCTGAAGATGCCCAAATTACAAAGTTAAAATTATATGTTTAGCATTGCATTGGCCAAGACACAATTTAAAGGCATTGCTGCCTAATATATTCAAAATAACCCAATGCCCTTCTTGAAAAGTGTATCAATAAGCAATCAATCAAAAAACCAAGACAACACACATTCTAGTTCTAGAAGCATTTGAATCAATGAAACATTTTGCTACAAGGGTTTCACATATCTCAACTTAACGTCTAAATCTTGATTTTCAGTATCAATGTCAAAGCAACAAGATCTTAGTTTCAATGTCATTCTTGGAAAGTGCATCAAGAAGCAATCAATTAACAAGCCATGACAAACCCATTTGTGAGAAAAAAGAAACTTCTTTGAGCATTTAATCGGCTTTAGAACTCTAAGCACATTGTTTGCATAACATCTACACATTTGAATCTTTTTGCTTAAGAGGATTCAGATATCTCAACTAAATCTCAAAAGCTTGATTCAGCAAAAGATATCCAAAGAAAATCAATGTCTCCCTAACAATGCTAAAGCAACAAGATCTCGGATTCAACAAAACCAAACAAGTTATTCTTCAACACTGCATCAAGAAGCAAATCAATCAACAAACAAAGATAAACCCATTAGAGTAAAATCAATGCTTAACCAAACAAACAAGATCTTGGATTCAACAAAACCAAACAAGACATTCTTCATAAGTGAATCAAAAACCAAATCAATCAACAAACAAAGACAAACCCATTAGAGTAAAATCAATGCTAAACCAAAACAAGATCTTGGATTCAACAAAACCAAACAAAACAAGCAAATCAATACACAAACAAAGACAAACCCATTAGAGTAAAATCAATGCTAAACCAAAACAAGATCTTGGATTCAACAAAACCAAACAAGACATTCTTCAAAAGTGAATCAAGAACCAAATCAATCAACAAACAAAGACAAACCCATTAGAGTAAAATCAATGCTAAACCAAAACAAGATCTTGGATTCAACAAAACCACACAAAACAAGCAAATCAATGAACAAACAAAGACAAACCCATTTCAAAACCAAACCTGGCTTGTAGAAGACAGATAATCCAAAATCAGTAGCCTTAAGCTTAGCATCATCAAGAACGCTATCAAACAAGAAATTCTCAGGCTTAAGATCTCTATGCATAACACCAAGAGAATGACAAGCTTCAACAACACCAAGAATCGTCTTAATAAGCTTCGCAGCCTCTCGCTCGCTGAAATGCCCTTTCGACACAATCCTATCGAATAACTCTCCTCCTTCACATACTTCCATTACGATGTGTACGAACACCGAATCCTCGTAAGTGCCTTTGATCCTAACAACGTTTTGGTGTTCCGAGAGATGATGCATGATTTGGATCTCACGCCATACGTCTTCGTAATCCTCGCGGCACACGAGTTTTCGCTTAGGGATTGATTTGCAGGCGAAATTAGAGGAAGATGATTTCTCTGTGCAGAGATATGTTGTTCCGAATTGGCCTTGGCCTAGCTTTTTGCCGAGGAGATAGTTGTCTCTTAATCTCTGTGTCTCGTATGGTAAAACACTGCTTGATGGTCTTCTTGCGTTTGGTTTATTATCCATTTTTTTTTTGGTGTTTTTTTTCTGAATCTGGGATTTTGAAAAGATTAGAGATCGAAGAAGACGAAGAAGAAGACGAAGAAGGATTTATTTTATTATTATTTTAATTGTGGAATTAAAGAGGAGAGGAGACGCACCATTCATTCTCCTTCCATGTTTGACTTGTCTCTTTTATGCAATTATTATTAGATTATTATTAGTATTTTTTTTATTTTGATTTATTCCGTGACTATTAGCATTTATATTAGTTTTTAGAGGAATCCAGTGAATTACACTTTTTCAATCATTATTTCACTCCAAATTAGACAAAATTCAATATTTTTATATATATACACATTTTCAAAATTTTATTTAGAATATAATATTAAAGAGTCGTGGTTGGCAAAACGGTCGATTAATACACAAACTTTTTGACAAATCTAATTTTAAATTTTCTATTTTTCTACGTCAATTAACAAAATGTGTTTAATCGTTAATCAAACCAGATTTATATGAAAACTAGGTTAATACCCATGTTACGCCGCATGTCATTATATATTTGTTTTTTTTATTGAATTTGCAATATGTTAATTTTATTGGATGATGATTTTAGCTGACTTGCACAACAGGAAAGCCTACCTTTTTAATAGTATTGATTAACATATTATTTTAATACATTTATGTTACAAGGTTTATCATATTATAAAGAGATGGTATATTTGAATAAAGAGGAGGTGGTATAAGTGGAAGGATGACGTGGCAGAAGATATTTCTATGAAGATATTTTTACATTTCTACATCCGATATATTAATAGAAATGTAAAGGAAAACAACAACAATATTATTCATAACAAACTTTTACATTTGAATTCAAATCTCTCTTTCTCTCTCTACGATTCTCTTCTTCGGAGAATCCATTGACGAACGGAGGTTTACCTCTATCAAAGGTTGAGATGGTGGCTAAGAGTTTGCAGGAAAGGGAGAATATGCTGTTGATATTGAAGTTTTTCCTGCTACGTGCTCAGCATCGTATGCAACAGTATGCAGATGCTCACAGGACAGAGAGATCATTTGAGATTGGGGATATGGTCTTTGTCAAACTTCAGCCATATCGACAGAATTCTGTGGTTCTCAGGTTCAATCAAAAACTGGCACCTAAGTACTTTGGTCCTTACCAGGTCCTTGATCGTTGTGGTGTTGTGGCTTATAGGTTGAAGTTACCTGCTTCTTCTAAAATTCACTCTGTCTTTCACGTGTCTCAATTGAAGTTAGCTGTGGGTGATGTTCTTACGTCTACGCAACTTCCCGAAGTGGTTCCTGAGGCAATGATTAAGGAGCCAAACCAGATTCTTGAACGGCGTATGGTGAAGAGAAATGGTCAGGCTGCTATTAAGGTGTTGGTGAAATGGAGATTTCAACCAGAGGAAGAGGCTACTTGGGAGTTTCTCAGTGACTTATCGGCCAAGTTTCCTCTTTTTGAACCTTGAGGACAAGGTTCTCTTGGAAGGGAAGATTTGTTACAGGTTTATCATATTATAAAGAGATGGTATATTTGAATAAAGAGGAGGTGGTATAAGTGGAAGGATGACGTGGCAGAAGATATTTCTATGAAGATATTTTTACATTTCTACATCTGATATATTAATAGAAATGTAAAGGAAAACAACAACAATATTATTCATAACAAACTTTTACATTTGAATTCAAATCTCTCTTTCTCTCTCTACGATTCTCTTCTTCGGAGAATCCATTGACGAACGGAGGTTTACCTCTATCAATTTATTTTTGCTATAAACCGAAACCAACCTTGAAAGATTTGTTTTTTAACAATAAAAATTTCGTTGATGGATATCGAACCCGGGTTAGTGAGGTAAGAAATCCTTCCCAACTTTAAATTGCCACTAAGGTAAGAGATCTTATATGTTAAATCAAACTTTTATAGAATTTAATTTTCAAATAAAACACAATATATATACATATTAAATCACTTTTAAAGCTTTTTGAAATATAAATTTATTTTTATTTAAAACTAACATAATTTTTTTTTAAAAACCCTAAGACATTATTTTTTTTGTTAAAGGTTTTCTATTAAAACATATAAGCATAATCTGAATATAGGCCAAAATCCCTTTAAGGCCCAGTACAATTAATTCCCACCCAAACTTCAAATCGAACCGAACCTAAATTAAAAGCAAACCATAATCGGTTAACCAAAAACCTTAATCTAAACCTAGAAGACCCAAGCTTTGCACCGCCTCTAAGACATTATTTGTGAAGTGAATTTGAATAAAAAACTTACTTGTCAACGAGAGAGAGTTTCAGTTGTTTAAATGTGACGTGATAGTCAAACTTAATATAAGCCAATCGGATTATTTCTTTCGCTCAATGTGACATAACAAAAAAATGACATCGGCTCAAACATTACGAGACATGGCTTACCTTATGCAAACATAATTTTGTAATCCATACAAGTTTATTAGGTTTCTTATAAAGGTTAAATAAATCGTGACACCTTTTTTCCTTCGATCTTGAATTTCTTTTTCTTGAAAAATATGAGTTTGCTGAATGAGCGATCAAAAAATAAGGGGAGATAAGAATTACAACTAAGCCATTATTTTTGAAGTGATTTTGGCTTAAAATCTTAGATGTCAGTACCACAATGGATTTCAACTAATTAAATGTGACATGTAATGGAGAACCAATAAAAACGAAACTAATTTACTGTTAGGATTATGGACTTCCAACTTAAAAACAATTGACTATAAGTGGAGAGATCCATATCCTTTATATATTAGTTTATAACCCTTTGAGTTTTCGATGTGGGACATTTGTCCCTAATACGCCCCCTCGAGATAATGAATTTCGTTAACCATTAATCTCGGGTAGTTTGGGCAAGAGAGGCGGACCAGTCGGGTCAGACCTAAGATCGGATCTGGCTCTGATACCTTGTTAGGATTATGAACTTCCAACTTAAAATCAATTGGCTATAAGTGGAGAGGCTCATATCCCTTATATATTAGTTTATGACCCTTTGAGTTTCCGATGTGGGACATTTGTCTTTAATATTTACAACTTGGAAAACAAATTTCATGACCGGAGTTCAGATCCATTATCCTATAAATATAAACCGCATATTAGGTAGAAAATCAGATATAGATATCCAGTTTTTTTAGGATATTCGAAAACGTATCTTCCCATATACGTAAAAATGACCCGAGTTCAGATACATTATCCAGGATATTCGGTCAGTGAATACCCGTTGACTTTGAAAGATATTCGAATATTGTTTTGGAATATTTTTATAAATATGTTTTTACAAAACTGAATGAAGTTGAACTAATAAATTGAATATATAACGTTAGACAAAAATATAAATTTCGTTTGGATTATCCATGAAACGAAAATCTCGGAATAATAGTTGTAGTTCCTCGATCAAGTCTATAGTGACATAGTTCCGAATAGAGTATTTAACGACAAAAATACACTTTAAAACTAAATCTAATTTTGTTATGTCAAATAAAATCTTACAGATTCTTATATTAAACAAAAAGTAAATCAAATTATAAATATTGTTATATTAAATCTTAAACATAATTTCCAACTTTACGTAAAACTCTATTATTTTCAAAATTTATTTATCGAACATGGCGCGAGAAATTACCTAGTTAATAAATATTGATAGAAAATTTAAATTAAATTAATTTTTTTCTCACGATCTCACACTAAATAATTACAAATTAATTTTTGCATCAATATTTTTAATTTTGAAAAAATAGAAAAAGGAATTTTAATAAACGAAAATGTTAAAGAAAATAAAATATTATTTTTAACCATTGATAAATATTTTGAAGAAAATTGTATATGTATTTAAGAATATGACAATTATTGCGAAGATCCTATAAAAAACTGAAGCTTGAGAGTTCGAGCCCACGTGGGAATCCCACGCATGCCATAAAACATATCTCAACCACACCAACTTTTCAATTTGTATGGTGTTGCATATGTGTTAAAATTAACGAGCAAAGATGTTTTAACTAACTTCACTAGCAATAAAACTTAATTTAGCACGGAAATCTATAATAGTTTCATGCCAGATATCTCCCAAAGAACGTGTTTTGAAATAATGTAATCTTTCAAGGGTTTTTTTGTTTTTTTTTTACGTTTTTAATTTTATACGTCACAAAAAAATATTTTTAAAATCTGTTTTCGCGAATATTTTTAATTTAATTTTACGAATCTGAAAAAAATATTTCAAAAAACGAAATTAAAATATTTTTCATAAAATCACCCAAATATGATTATAAAATCGATTTTAAAATGTTTTTTTGAATATTTTTAGGGTATAGAATCTAAAATCTTACCTTTTGGGTTCGCAAACCCTAAACCAAGACACTTCGATTAGTTTAGGGTTTAGATTTGTGAATTTTCAAAATATTTTATTACAAATAAAATAAAAATGAATATAGGAGATTTTTGGGAGTTATAGAAGATCATAGCTTCTTAAAAACGACCATTTGAGAAGATGCCTCGTTTCATGCTCATCCATTTTCGGATTCTCAAATGGAGATGCAAGCCTATAAATTTTTTATATTGTAAGCCTATAAGTTAAGATAGTTGATAAATATTTTGCGTTATACCGTGACATATCCTTCTTATGCTTTGTCCATTTTCGCCTTTGGTAGATGAGAATGAAACTGATTTTTTCTACTATCGTTCAAACCTTTTTTCGTCTTTGGAACACCACCATCTCTCTTAATATATCATCCATATATTTCCTCAGGCTCTTCACCATTTGTTGAGTAAGTCCATTTCTCATGAAAACTTGCATAATCGTTAGGATATACGACATGCAACCGTAATATAATATACATAATAGAAACATTAGACACAAGCACAAACAACCTATATGCCAAATCTATCAACATTATAAAACATGTTTCAATCAATTCAACACGATAAATTGTCCTAGCAATGACTAGTTTACATTTTCATAGGTATTGAGTTTCTGCCCCACAATCGGAGGAATTTGTGGGTCTACAACAAATTACATGTGCATTCCACGCATCACATGAACCAACAACAAATCACATGAGGTGACCCAATAAAGTTCGAAACCACACCAAATTACATAATGTGGCTCATCCCAAAGAAGTGTCAGTCCGAAACACACAACAGAGGACCAACGACAAACAATCGTGGATGTTGTCAATGGGTTAATATACCTAAGACATGAATTGTTGTCAAAAATATTTTAGGAGATGGTTGTGTTTTTTTTGTAGCTAAATAACTAACCATAATCAATATACATTCAAAAATAAAGTAACAAGTATTCATGATTGATGAAATAATCCACTTATGTCAAATATGGGGTTCTTAGCTTCTTCTACAAGCGACTAATTTTTTTTTTTATTATAACAGCATGATAAAAATGGAACAAACTAAACCGTAAAGTCAATGTTAGTTGCCCAGCTTGGAGGGAGCTCACTCACATACTCTAGTGTCGATGCAATTGCTCGTCCAAACCGTGCTAGCTTGTCCGCTTGCAAGTTTCTCGCTCTTGGAGTAGCTTTGATTCTGAATTCTGTGAAGTATTCAAGCAAAGTCTCAAAATGTTCTACCATTGTGATAAAAGCAGGGGTTCTGCAAGATTGCCACTAATATCGTACTGTCCGTCTCGAATGTCTGACATGAAATACGTCCATAAACACCACATAGCTGACACTTGCCTTGGTAGCCACGGTTCGTGTCATTACGCGATGCGAATTGTTGTTGCTGCTGCCACGTCTGATCATTCCTATTGTTGCTCGGACGATGAGAGTTGTTATAGTTGTTGCGGTTGTAGCTTTGGTAGTTGTTGCGGGAACCATTATTGGAAGAGGAGCCGCGTTAGTTTGCTACGTTAGCTGTAATGGGAACAACCGTCTGCGTTGTCGGAGTAGCTTGGAGCTTTACCTCGTAGTTGAGAAGTTTCTCATGAACCTCCGTAACCGAAGGTGTGGAGTCTCTGCTTTCGATCTGATCAACGAGTTGCTTGTACTCTTCAGGCAACCCTTCCAGGATATGCTCAATCTGGTCTTCGAGTTCGTATGGTTTGCCCAAGAGAGCGAGTTGATTGAACCGAGTGGTGTAACCTTGGACGTACGCATCAATGGACATCGTGCCTTTGGTCCAGTTTTTAATTTGCTGACGCAATTGCTTGATGTGTGCACGAGACGGCTTTGCATACGTTGAGGAGAGAGTCTCCCAGATCTAAGCGGAGGTGGTAGTCGTTGAGAGGATATGTTGAATGGAGACTGTAATGGCTCCAAGCAAAGCGCTGTAAATCAGCTTATCTTGTCTCTTCCACAAGACATATTCTTTATTTGTAGAGACCACGTCTTCTGTTGTTATTGTAGGTGGAGGCATGATTGACGTTGAGGAAGTTCGATGCAGTGAGCTTGGTAACGTTGTTCATATTAACGTTGAGAAGGTTTGTGTTGGGAACGAGGACTGTGTCATGACTTGAAGAATGAGATTGAAACATGGTTTTGTCTAAAGATGAAAAAGAAGAGTAATAAGGGAGGACGAAGAGATGAGGCAGAGGCGGCCACAAAAATTTGAAAAGAAAATTAGGGATCTATGGCTCTGATACCATATAGAAGTATGACCCGATGAATGTATTCATTGATATCATACAATATATATACATGATACATTAGGTATTCTAAGTATTCAGTATTTACTAATAGGTACTTATACATTTATATTCTACAAATTGAACCATTTAAAATTTGAAAAAGGTGTAAAAGTAGGAAAAATTGAATTAGGTGTAATTTTGTGAAGGAATGATTGAAATGGTGTAGTTTTGTGAATTTATCTAATATTATTTAGAGGAATTCACAAAACTACCTTTCATCCATTCCTTTACAAAACTCTACCTAATTCAATTTTTTCACATATTTACACTTTTCAAAATTTTAAAAGTTTGATTTACCGTTTAAAAACTTACCAAAATTAAAATATTTTCATTTGGATTCGCTAATTAGTGTTTATGGTATAGAATTAAGGGCTTCAAATTATGTGGATAAAGTTTATTTGGATTTAATTTTGAATGTTTAGATGTAGTTTTGTGAAATAATTTTGAAATTGTGTAGTTTTATGAAATGTAATTCAAATGATATAATTTTGTAATTCTCCCTATTATTTAGCATTATTTCTATGATACTGATCTACAGAACTTGAATTATTTACTGAACTTGAAATCATGTCGTCAAAATCAACTAAACAACCATCTTCGTAGTTAAAACTAATTCAATACCATTAATCATTAGGTATTAAGTAAATTTTGAAAAATTAGAATTAATTATTTAGATACATAACGTATTAATATATATTAAAATCATGTTACATTGTTTTTCGAAATCATATTTATATTTATACTAGTTTAGGACCCGCAAATACGCAGGTTTATGAGGTATATTTTATAACACGTAAAAACTTAAAAAATAAAAGTAAATTAGTTCAAATAAAATTATTCGTGAAAATAGATAAATAAAATAAATAAAACTACTTATATTGATTTCTATCAGTTACTTAATTATTTTATTTTTTCTAATTAATTTATCTCAATTTTTCTAATTTTTTTTATTTAGATCATATTTCAATAATATTATTAATGCATTTAAATAATATATGTTTTTGTATTGAACGCTAAGAAATGGAACTTGGATTATTTAACGAAGATTGCTAAACCGTGTAGTCAAAATTAACTAAACAAATATCTTCATTGCTAAAACTAATTCAATTCGGTTTTTGTTGTGAAATTTGTGAGCAATCTCGATTATTTATATATTTACTTGATAATGACTCGCTTATACGTGAGATTGTAATATAATATTTTTCAACCCGCAAAAATTAAAGTAATAAATTAAAAAAACATTCTGAATAATATTTTAACAATATTAATAATATAAAATGTAATCTAATAGTTATATACTTAGGTTCCGTTCGTTTGTTCACTCGAATGATCCATTTAGATGAGGATGAAAATTGACGTTCGTTTATTGTCAAAAAAGACACCATCGAAATGAATCATTTGAATGGTTTTTAAAAATTTAGGCTAAATTTTCCAATGAACCAAATTTGATCATTTGAATGCAAATGATCAACTAAAAACTTGCAAATGACCAATATACCCTCATTTAAATAAAAATATAATAATCAAAAATTAATAACTAAATTCACTAAAAATTGATTTTACAATTAATAATCACATTTTGGGATGATGTCATAAAACGCGATTTTGTTTTTTTTGCAAAAACCAAAATTTTCAGATTTTGCCGTAAATCGCGATTTTGCCGAAAACCCGATTTCGCAGGTTTCGACCAAAGAAAAGTTTTTGAGGTTTCAATCAGAAACCTGATTTCGCGGTTTCGTCCAGAAGCCCAATTTTTCGGTTTCAACATGAAACCTGATTTCGCGGTTTTCGTCCGGAAACCCGAATTCGCGGTTTTTGCCCGGAAACGCGATTTCGCGGTTTTCGTCCGGAAACGCGATTTCGCTGTTTTCGTCTGGAAACGCGATTTTGCGGTTTTCGTCTGGAAACACGATTTCGTGGTTTTCGTCCTGAAACGCGATTTCGCGGTTTTCGTCCGGAAACGCAATTTCGTAGTTTTTGTCCAAAAATCCGATTTCGCGGTCTTCGTCTGGAAACACGATTTCGCAGTTTTTGTCCGAAAATCCGATTTCGCGGTCTTCGTCCGGACGATTTCGTTTGTAAACCTTGATTTCACGGGTTTTACCGAAAAAGCGATTTCACGATTTTCTCTGAAAACATGATTTCGTTGTTTTTGCTAAAAACGTGATATTATGGTTGTTGTTAAAAAAACAACCATAATTTCACGATTTTCTCTGAAAACCTGATTTCACGGTTTCCTAATAAAACTATTAATAATATATATTTCATGAAAATGATAATTTATAAATGTCAAAAATATTAATCAAAATTATTTAGTTTTAAATATATATTTGATCAAAAATTAAAATTTATAGAAATAAAACTAAGACTAAAATGTGAATAGATTAAGTCAAAGATATTTTAGTCATTTTTATATTGTAAACATGTAGATGAAGATGGAAATGCATATGATTTAAACAAAACAAACAAAGATTCATTTAAATGAATCATGTGAATAAAAAGAAAAAAAAACGAACATCATTCAAATAGATCATTGAGATGATCACTTGAATGAACCATTTGAATGTAAATAACAAATGGACAAATGAACAGCCCCTTAGTTAAAAATATTTAAACACGAATTTGGTGTAGAATTCTTGTATATACACTCATACTTTTATATAGTTACAAAATTAGTGAAAATAGAATTCATTCTCTACAATATTTCATTTTCTGTTATATTTATAATTATTCAAATAATAACAAACATAGAAAATGTTAAACTACCAAATTATTATAGGGCCTATAGGCACAAACTAACACCAAATATTTCGTAGTTAATTAAAAAGAAAAGACAGAAGCATGAGAAAAATCTTTTTTGACAAAAAATGAAGAAATATGTAATATATAAGCCAAGAATAATTGACTAAAACCCCCACAAAATGTTAGCCAACAATTTACATGCATAATTTGTTTTATGTGGTTTTTCTGTGGTTACAATTTTATGGCACTTTCTTTGCGTTTAGCCAAAATTTTATTTCCTGATTGGTCATCTATAATTATAAGTAATTACATATTCATATTATAGTGGACAGAAAATAGGATAAGGAAGAGATAGAAACTCCACACCACAAGCATATCCTGAGGCCATGAGACAACAAGTTCCTTCAGACAAACAAAACAGAAACCATCTTCAACACTTCACGCCATGGCTTCCAACACCTATGCTAAACCGTCATGCATTCTTCTACCTAAATTTCAAAACGGCACGCAGTTAAAGTTCGTGTTGAGAGGGTTTAAGTCTAAAACAAGTAGAAGATACATGCGTGTTCACGCGACACAAGAATCATCGTCTCCGCCAAAACCGTCGTCGTCGTCGCAACCGGGAGTAGACACAAGAATCCACTGGGAAAACCCGGACGAAGGCTGGATCGGAGGAGGATCCGACCCGACCAAATCAGTTAATGATGATAAAAACAATATCTTCAATGACGACAAATTTGCTGAACTAATCCAAGACTCTTTTGATTCTCATTACCAGTAAGAAAAATTTAAACCTCATATTATCATTGCATGCCTCTTTTGTTTGTTAACCAATAGGTTCTAGACCCATACATCTTTTAGCCCTGAATCAATGTTTTCTTAAATTACAGTCCCACCCACTACTAAAAAAAAGTCATATAACCACGACCGTATCGGTGACTATAGCATTAAAACCATGACTATTTAGTTACAGTTTGCCACGAAAATTTTTAGTCACAAGCGGATATATAGCCACGGATTTAATGTTATAGCCACCGCTGATACGGCCGTGGCTATACGACTTTTTTTTAATAGTGACCGGCCAAACAATCATATGACTATTCTAGTGTACCTTTAACTCATGTTACAATATTGTTTTTTTGTTAACTAAAAGGTTTTAGCTAAGCCAAGGCTCATACAACTTTTAATAAATTACTCGTCCCACCTGCCAATCGATCATATAGCTATTCTAGTCAGGGCCGGACAGTGGGTGCGACCACCTGGGGCCGTAATTTTAGGGGTACAAAAATTTATTTTTTAATTTATAATATATTTTTTTTTTGTTTTTATAATTATATCTAATTTAAAAACAAGTCAAAATATTTAAAAAGAAATTAAAGTATATATTTAAAAAAAAATTACAAGCCATGTTTTTAAAAAATAATTAGGAGATATAATTTCTGTTATCACGCACATAAATTCTTCGAGCACTCCCTGATTCTACTACCTTACACTCTTATCATTGTCTGGTCTCAGATTCTTAGGTGTAACAACGGATGCTGATCTAGAAGAGATAAAATCTGCGTACCGTAAATTATCCAAAGAGTATCATCCCGACACAACTTCATTACCACTTAAAACGGCTTCAGAAAAGTTCATGAAACTAAGAGAAGTATACAATGCTTTGAGCGATGTGGAGAGTAGAAGGTTCTACGATTGGACACTAGCTCAAGAGGTGGCGAGTCGTAAAGCCGAGAAAATGAGAATGAAACTTGAGGATCCGAAAGAGCAAGAGTTTCGGAGTTATGAATCTATACCGGATATGGTTGATAGGTTAGGAGGAAAGAATATGGACCTTAGTGATCAAGCCATGACTGCTCTCACGTTCGATATTTTGATCATAGTATTTGCTATTTGTTGTATTGTTTATGTTATTGTCTTTAAAGATCCTTATTATTAGGTAAGGATCTTGCAAATATTATGTATAGGTGTAAGATTTACATTTACAAGTCCTCCTTTCAGATGGAATATTATATTATGTTTGTATATATCTTATATAGTAAATGACAAAGAGTTTGTTTACGTGTCACGTGGAGATATCGTAAGAAAATATCAATTTTTAATTATCCTATCTAGTAAATGACAAAGAGTTTTGCCTTCGGGTCACGTGGAGAGAGTTTGTAGAAAAATATCAATTTTTAATTATTTTATAGGTTTATACACGTATATTTGATAATATGCTATATGATAAGTTTTATTATACATTACCCTAATATATTGATCGGATACTATGTTTTGTTAAAGGTATATGTTATTATTTCGTATTTATTTTATAAATTTATAATATGTTATAGGTATATGTTATAAACATTTGAGTTTATTTCGTTAATCTAATCTTATATTATTAATACAGAAGACGGTGAGAGAAAATTATTTTAAAATTACACGTGTCATCACCTGAGTATTTATGGTCTCACATTATTAAAAATTCATAAATGCCAAAAACAAAAAGCCCAAATTTAACACAAAATGACTTAAATTGACATAATAAATGGATGATATTAAAAATGTTGAAAAACCCATAAAATATAATTTTTAAAAAATCATAAGAAATACAATTTTATAATTTCTAATAGATCTCTTAATATTTATATATTATATTCTATTAAATAATGATAAAACATATTGTTTATTTATAAATAACAATATTATTTTGTAAAATTGTATTTAATACCAAAATTCATGTCAAATGACAAAACTTGAACACACAATTTACCCGACTCATCAGTTGAACCATCAGTTCCCAAACTTTGAACAAAGAATTTTCGGATAAGTTTAGACATGAAAGAGTGATTAAACCTTCTTAGAAAATATGTTTAAAATATTTAAAAAACCAATGAAAAACCAATTTTATAATTTTCCTAATGTTTGTATGTTATATTATTGCACAAAAGAATGATAAAACATATTGTTCATTTATAAATAACAATATTATTTTGTAAAATTGTATTAAACATCAAAGTTCATGTCAAATGACAAAACTTGAGCACAAAATTGACTCGAGCCACCGAAAATTCAGTGGTTTTATATATCCGAGGTTTTAATAATCCGATTTTATGACAAATAGAGACCGGATTGACATACTTTTCATTGTTAAACGAGTCATATCAAAGTTTCAAAACACTATGTAGTTATTGTTTTAATGATAAATAGTAAATTATACGTAAAGGTAAATATTCAACATCGAAATGGCAATGATAATCTTTTTCGATGATAAATATTAAAATAGTAATAGTAATAAATTTTTGTAAATAAAACGATATATAAAAACCAAAATACAATATATTTTCTATATATACTTTAAATTTAAACTCCGCGTTTAACGCGGATCACATGAGATACAAATTCTTTTTATTTCATTTTATATTACACATTGTTTTTACCAATATACATTTTTTATATTACGTAAATTTTTATCCCGCGCTTGGCGCGGGTAAATTCCTAGTTTTCCCTAAAAAGGTATCTTATATAATATGATTGAATGTTTTTCTTAATTTTTTTTGTGGTGGTGACATGTGTTTCCCTATTCTTATGACATGTGTCTTTTATAATTTAATGTTTAATTTATGATTATTAAATAACATTTCATTTTAATTAATTTTTGGGAGAATCACAAAACTACACCATTTGAATTACATTTCACAAAAATACACCATTTCCAAAATACTTCACAAAACTACACCTAAACACTCAAAATTAAATCCAAACAAACTCTACCCAAACAACCCTACCCCCTTAATACTATACCCTAAACACTAATTAGCGAACCCAAATGAAAATTTTTTAATTTTGGTAATTTTTTAAAGGTTAAATCACGCTTTTAAAATTTTGAAAGGGTGTAAATATGTGAAAATATTAAATTAGGAGTAGTTTTGTGAAGAAGGGGTTGAAAGGGTGTAGATTTGTGAATTCCTCTTAATTTTTCAAATCAAAAATGATTTTACTTTTTCCAATAATCAAAAATAAATACCAAAATATTTTTTATGTATATTTTAATTTAAGATTAATTATCCTCATAAGTTTCATATATTATTGATTTTAGATTTTATTATAAATTTACAATTAATTATATCATATTAGTCACATAATTGAAATAATATATAAAATTACTAATATTTTACCACTTTCAAAAATTAAAAATAAATGTCAAATAATCTTCTATTTTTATTTTAGTTTGATAAAATGATTAAGATTACTTTCATATAATATTATTTTTAGATTTTATTTTATATATAAAAATTGTTAAATGACATGTTGATGTAGCGGAAGATACGATAAAAGATAAACACAGCTCAACCAAGGGATTCAAGAATCCACACTTGGACCTGTCAGCTCGACAAAGGGATTCCAAAGAATCCTCGCTTGGGACCTGCTTCGCTCAATCAAAGGATCCGTAACAAGGAATCGTTTGAGACCGGGCTTCTTGTATTGATGAATCTAATCAAATCAATAACAAGGAACGAGAATACTCTTCTCTTAAAAGCCAAAGCTCTTTATTAATCAATCAAAGTCTGAATTACAAAATAAGCATAGATGACCTATTTATAATAAATCATAAAACCCTAAAATATTCTAAATAGAAATAGGAAAACATCTAAATAATATATAACAAATAATGTAAATAATAAAAATATTTGTAAATCTTCCAAATATCTCTCTGCATCATTCTCTCCGACGAACAGAAGATTCTTGTATTGATGAATCTAATCAAATCAATAACAAGGATTCGGAGAATCTCTTCTCTCAAAAGCCAAAGCTCTTTATTAATAATCAAAATCTGAATACAAACTTATGCCTAAACGGCTTATTTATAACAATAGAAAAACCTTAAAAACACTCTAAAATAATTAAGGAAAATAACTAAAATAATAAATATTAAATAAAAAAAACAATAAGATATTTGGAAATCTTCCAAATATCTCTCTGCATCATTCTCTCCGACGAAGAAAAGATTCGTCCCGAATCTTAACTGCGGTCTTCGATATGAAACTCATAGTCTTCTTCTTCTATGGAAAAGAGACGCCTATGATAAGATAGATGTTTCCGAACAACATGACATCCAGAATCGTTCTTCGATTGAGAAACCAAAGAAACACGGCTCTGATACCAACTGATGTATCGGAAGATACGATAAAAGATAAACACAGCTCAACCAAGGGATTCAAGAATCCACACTTGGACCTGTCAGCTCGACCAAGGGGTTCCAAAGAATCCTCGCTTCGGACCTGCTTCGCTCAATCAAAGGATCCGTAAGGATCGTTTGAGACCGGGCTTCTTGTATTGATGAATCTAATCAAATCAATAACAAGGAACGAGAATAATTTTCTCTTAAAAGCCAAAACTCTTTATTAATCAATCAAAGTCTGAATTACAAAATAAGCATAGATGACCTATTTATAATAAATCATAAAACCCTAAAATATTCTAAATAGAAATAGGAAAACATCTAAATAATATATAACAAATAATGTAAATAATAAAGATATTTGTAAATCTTCCAAATATCTCTCTGCATCACATGTGTCTTCTATACAAAAAATAAATGTGAAATTGGAATACTTTTAGTTACAAAATAAAATTCACAATCACTATATTCTAAAAATAGAACATTTTTTTAACCTCCATAATACTAATTACATTTATACTATTAAATAAATTAAATAAAACAAGATAAAATATAAATTTTGGTTAAATGATATTTATTTCTTATAAAATTGATCAACAATAACTTTCATCTTCAATTTGACATTAATTTTTTAAAAAAATTGTGTAACCTCCACCATAATGATGTGTGAGTAGTGGAGTATGTGTATAAAATCAAGCAAAAAAGTTAGTGTTCACTCTAACATCTTCTTTCTTCAAGCAAACAACACAAATTAAAAATATGAATGACTCTTTCATATTCCTTTATTTGTTATATATTTGGTTTGTGTTCTTGTGAGCCTAACACAAAAAGATTCAAATGTTTATGATTTTAGGTACGTCAAAAAACATCACACTATGGGGAGTTTAAAAAACTAAGAAAAAAGACTTTAGTCTTCGTATATACATGTTTCTTTATAATTCTTGTATTAGTGTCATGCAAATTTTTTACTTTTAGATTTAAATATTTTATTTTACAAATATTAATTAGTTCATGTCGTAAAAATTGTGTTATTATAGTATTTTCTGTTTAAATTTTTAAAAGAGAGTTTAGAGGTTGATAATCTTCTATTTTGAAGGAATATTTTGTTCATGATTTGTTTTTCATACTATTAAAGATTTATATCATTAAACATATATCTAAAATGTATAATATATTAAATTTTTCGTACAATGTTAAATATAATAACCAATACTAATAACCTTTCAATTAAATAGTATGCACATGCCTCAAAGTTCTTCTTAAATTTCAACAAAATTTCTCATATAAATCGTAATTGAACAAAATTAAATTGTAACATAATGGTGACAATTAAATTTTTATGAGAATAAATTAGTATTTGAGCAATGTTGAAGAAGATGAGAACACATATAGTGATGCTATATAAGAAAGTCATTTTTCTCATTTTGATATACATTTGAAATTTTAAATAAATATTGGTTTGAAGTCATAAAACTAAGATACAATGCACAACATCATTTTCTAATAAAATTAAAAATAAATAAGAAATAAATAAATGTTACTATTGTTCAATAAACAAAAAATACGATAAAAATTTTTGGTCCAACAAAATAATAATTATATGATAAAAATAATTAAGTTTTGGTCAAACAAAAATTTTATAACTCAATTGTGTAACCACTATATTTGACATAAATTTATGTGTTAAATGTGAGTAATGGTGATGTTATGGACTACATGGTGAAACCAAAAAGTTTTGCTCCTCCTTTACTATCCATAATCTTTAATATACCTTTATTCACATATTTTTTTGTCTATAAATTTATTTTTATTCTTCCTTGTGAGAGTACAACACAAATAATGAGTTCGTGAGCTTATGATTTCAAATTATATGAATCATAAGAATTCTCCAATTTTGTTTTAAGATTCATAAAGTTATGAAATCGTAGGCGTTTTCAGAATTAAGGAAAAAATGTTACTCGTCTCCGTAAAACCACTTGTTAATTCTTGTATAAGTAGTTTTGTATTTTTAATTAAATTACCAAACGTTTTACTTACAAAACCCGTTTGGTAGTCAAATATATGTATATTTTTATATCATTATCCGGCGCAACGCGCGGGTTTTCAATATAAGATAGAAAGTTTTTTTTTGACAAACCCTATAATCTTGACATGTGTCTTCTTCTTTTATTGATACTAGATGCGAACCCGCACATACTTGCGGTTTTTAATTTGTTGTATTTTTTATATAATATGATATGTATTCAAACTTATTTGTTTGAAATTATTTGGTAAAAAATAGATTAAAATTTTTTTTACATCGACTTTGTTTGTGATCTCTTGTTTTATAGAGTACATGAATATATTGTACTTTTTATTATTTTCTTAAAGTGAAAGTATACAATTTTTTGTTTATTAGATTTTGATTTTTTGAATATGATTTGATTATATCTTATAAACTATGTTTGATATTTTCCGATCCGTCGCAAAAATTACACGTATATATTATACATAAACTAAAATGGATTTAGTATCATAGCAATTATCATTCGTGATTTCATATTCAATTGGTTTTTAATGACCCGTTATAAAAACTAAAATATGCATGTGGATCATAATTTTATTCAAATTGAAATTAAAATGACTCGTTATTTAAATCTTTTTTCCTATTTTAATGTTGAAATTAATATGTTTTTCTTTATTTGTTTTTTTTTGTTTTTAAACATTATTTTTTTCTAAATGTTTAAACATATGTTATATTGGATGACATTGTATTATAATTACAATTTTGTCCTCTTTGTAAAAATGTTTCTCTTTTAATAGTGTAAATTTTTTGTTTTCTTTTTTTTATTTTTTTTAATAAATAAAAAAATTAGTTTCCTTTTTTGTTTATTTTTTTATTTCGAAATTAAAAAAAAACTTTTTTTATTTCAATAGTTTTTTCTTTTTTTATTTCAAAATTAAAATTATTTTTTTTCTTTTTTTTTGAATATTCTAAATCAAATTTTTTTGTTTCCTATTTTGGTGTTGAAATTAAAAATGTTATCCTTTTTTTGTTTTTTGTTTTTAAACATTATTTCTCTCTCTAAATCTTTAACCATAGGTTATATTAGTGGCATTTGATGGTAATTACAATTTTTTTGTCCTTTTTACAAAAATGCTTCTCTTTTAATAGTTAATATAATCTTTTTATTGTTTAAAAATATATATTAAATTTATAAATCTAAGATAAATTTTACTTGTGGGTGTAAAATTAAATTTAAATATAAGTATAATCGTATATTTTAACATCCTATTTAATAAATATGATGATCTTCTCATATTTTAATTTGTAACGGATCACTGAATATCACATATCAAAATTTAAATTACGAATGATAATTGTTATAAGGTTAAATCAAAGTCATGTTATATATAATATATGTTTTGCAACGGGTAAGAAAATATCATACATAATACAAAGATATAAACAAAATTATATTTAGGGGTGGACAAAATTACCGAACCGAATGGTTTTTTACCAAACCGATCCGAAATACATAATTTTGTTCGGGAACGGGTTCTCTAAATAACCCAATCGAATACATTTTTATATTAATTGGTTTTTGGTTTGGTTTGGTAAATTAACCGAAACCCAAACGGGTAATTGGTTTCCCGAATTAAAAATTCAATACAATAAGTGTTTTGTCCGTTTAGTTTATACTTATTATATTATTAGAATGATAATGATTCTTTATTCTTAATATTTAAATTTAAGTTAACCAAGATATATTATATTATATATATGTATATATACTATTACAATTTGATATGTTGGATTATATAATTTTTATGTATTACTTGTTTTTGCAAGTTAAGTCTAGGTGGACATTATTAATTTTAAAATATGAATATCATATAACCTAAACTAACCGAATATATTGGAAAAAAACAAAATAAACTAATTTAAATTTGGTAACTATTACTAAAATTGAACCGAACTGTTTCTTTTTTTCCCATTCTGACTTATTCTTCTAATTTTAAATTTCCCGAAAACCAAATTTTCTAAACCGAACCCAAACCGTTTAAGAATCTTTTCCCATTCGGACCTATATTTCTAATTTCAAATTTCCCGAAACCCGAATTTTCCGAACCGAACCCGAACCGTTTAACCGAACGCCCACCCCTAATTATATTCGTAATATCAAAAGATAGATAAATATAGTTCCAAATTTTATCAATATATATCAAAAAAATAATTTCTTAAATGGTATCAAAATAATATGTTTACAAATATTACACCCGTGTGGGACGCACAAGTTCAAATCTAGTATATAATTAAAACATACATATTTCACATTATATTACAAAGATTTTGTTTGTAAACTTAATTTGTTCTGAATTTTTGTTACATGTTCTCGACCAAATCCGCTTTTAGTTGTTCATGTTTTGTTCTATCATTAACTCGAGCTCGAGTGACCATGACATTATGTAGATTTTTAATCATATCCGTCGAAAACGAGTAATCCACATGTGCATTTTCGTTTCCTTCTCCAGGACCGAAATCTCCTAAATGGGAATTACCGTATCCATCTCTTTCGTCTTCCACTATCATATTATGCAGTATGATACATGCTTTCATAATATTTCCAATCTTGTCCTTGTCCCTGAATAGAGCCGGGTTTTTGACGATGGCAAAATGAGCCTGCAAAACTCCAAAAGTCTCTTCCACATCTTTTCGAACAAATTCTTGATATGTTGCAAATAATTGTGTTTTGGAATCTTGGGCAAGTGGAATGGATTGTATAAATGTTGCCCATTTAGGATAAATACCATCAGTTAGATAGTAAGCCAAATGATACTCGCATCCGTTAACAAAGTAGTTAACTTTGGGAGCTCGACCATGGATAATATCATCAAATACTGGTGATTGAACAATAACATTAAGATCGTTTAAGGTACCTGGAGAGTACTTGGAGACCCGAAAAAGGCGTGCCAAATCCATAGGTCGTGTGAAGCTACTGCTTCAAGGACAATAGTCGGTTTCCAAGAACCACGGGTATATTGGCCCTTCCATGTGGTGGGACAATTTTTTCCACCCCAATGCATAAAATCAATGCTCCCTATTATCCCGGGAAATCCCCGAGCCTCTCCAACATGTAGTAACCGTTCAAGATCATCGGGTGTAGGGCTTCTTAGGTACTCATCCCCGAACAATATTACGACTCCTTCGACAAATTTTTCCAAACATAATAACGCAGTACTTGCACCAAGCCGGGCATATTCATCAACCATATCACCCGCAAAACCATAAGCCATAATACGAACTGTCGCCGTACACTTTTTTAGTCCTGTAAGACCCAATCTTCCCGATCCATTTCTTCTTTGTTGAAAATACGCAACTTCATTGAATAACTTGTCAACTATTTTCATGAACAAGGTCATGTTCATTCTAAACCGTCGCCGAAATAGATGAGGCGGATATGTTGCATCATCGGTAAAGTAGTCGTTACATAAACGATAGTAGGCTTGCTCGCGGTGTCTTTCTATATATTGTCGTTTTTTCTTTTCCTTCGTAGGCGGAACTTGAACATATATCGCATTGTCATATGCATTATCAAATGCATTATTATACGCTTTTTCGAAGTATTGATCAAATGTAGCATCGAGTGAATGGTGAGATTAAGTTGTCATCTTAAAATAAGAGTATTGATGATGTTAATGAGTTTGAAATGTTTGGTACAATGACAATAGAAACAGTGAAACCTTGTATAAGGAAACAATAGAAACGATGTTTGGTCTTTAAAACAAACCAAATCACTATAAAACAAACCAAATCACAAGACACTAAAAAAAACAAATCACAAGACACTACAAGAAACTAAAAATACAACTCACGGATGCACAAGACACTAAAAGACATATCAAACCAAACTAAAAGACACAAATCACATGACTCACGGATGCACTTTACTCACACCACATCACTTTAACTCTTTAGCTTGACTCCTCTTGCAAACCAAATCTCATTTGCCTCCTCCTGCAAACCAAACAACAACAAGTAGAAGCATGTAAGCGAAGTAGAAACATAACATAAACACATAATTAAACATAAACTTAGCCGATTACATAAATAAAAGTCATTAAAGACTTAGCCGATTACATAAATAAAAACCATCAAAGACTTAGCCGATTAAAGTTTTAAACATAAACACAATGAAACATGTAATTTAACCAATCATTTCAGTGATGAGTTTGGTCTTTAGAGCCATCTCAATATCAGATAGTGGCTCTTTATTGGCCATTAGTTGCTCTAGCACTGTCCATTTGCACACCCTCTCCTTAGCTTCCATGTCTTGCTTCTTGATGGTAGCCATATGCTCAAACACCTTCACACTACTTTCACTGTCCACGCTAGTAGCAGCACATGAATCTCTTTTTTCCTTAGCCCTAACTGCTTTAGCTAACTTGACACCCATTGGTCTCACCTCTTTTGTGTTTGATGAGGTTGTCGTATGCTCCATTTTTTTCCTCTTAGATCTTGCATCATCTTTAGCAGCTAAAGAGCCTTTCCACTTCTGGTCAAATCTTAGTTTTAGCCAAGCATGTTGCAGAGTGAACTTCACCTTGTGGTCTTGGAAGTAAAGATCAAAAGCAGTCTTCATCACATCAGCTTCGTTATTCCCAATGATTGGTACTCTTGAAGCAAAGTCATAGCAGCCAACAAACTTGCTAACCGAGTCGTTGATCCTCTGCCACCTATTTTTCAGTGTATGGGATCTCTGTCTTGATGTCCTTTGAGGTTAGAGGAAGCATTGAAGAAAGTTGCAACCCTATTCCAAAAGGCATCATGCTTTTGCTCATTGGCAATCACATCATATTTGCTTGTGTTTAGCCAAGAGCTGCAAAGCAAGATGTCGTCTTTAGGAGTTCACTTCCTTCTCTCTTTATGTGCCTCAACAACTAAATCATCAGGAGCTTGGCTATCGCAGGGGGGATTGATTGGAAATGAAATTTTCAGATTGTTGAGAGTTAAGAAGATCTGTGAAGCTTGCATTGTTGAAAAATGGATCCATAGACTCAGGAACGTATGGATCCATTGGGTTTAGATTGTATGTTTAGGTTTTGGTTTTGTGTTTTGGTTAGTGTTTCGGCTAACTTATTTATAGTATTAAGGATTAGTTTTAGGGTTTACCTTTCTATTAAATACACCTAACAAGAAAATAACAACTTGCAAAAGCATTTAATACAACTATACCACCACAACTACAAATATCTAATTAACATTTAACACAAATCTATACTACTCTAAACCATAAAATGAATGTAAAAAATTTACTGGTTTTTAGCATGAACTTGTTCTTCAATGTAATAGCACATAGGAAGCCTCCTTTGGTTCCTGCAATGTAGAAAAGCAATCACATTATGGCTTTGACTTTCTATTAACTACACCAAACAACAAGAAACAACTTGCAAAAGCTTTCAATACCATTAAACTAGCACAACTATAATTAACATATTAGCACAAGACCAAGACCAAGACCAATACCATTAAACTAGACCCGACCTTATTGACCATATTTTGAGACCAAGATATCTAATAAGTTTTACCTGGTAAGTAAGGGAACAGGGAGGAACAACATTTAAAGATAATATTTTTTCCTAGTAATTCCTAGTGGTTCTTTTTAATTTTTTTGGAACCAATGACTCAATTTGTTCCTTATAAAAATTGTGGAGGAACAAAATTAACCGATTTTCCTATACGTTGTTCCTACTCGTTTCATTCCTTCTCTTTCCCGTTATTCCTAATATGGACACCAGTTAGAGCCTAAGAATCATATCTCCAAATCATAGTTTACTATGATCAGATCTCCTTAGCATAATCCTATCAAACATCGAATCCAATAAGCAACATTGTATTTGCATACAAGACCTCTAACAATAACTACACAGAGAAATCAACATGCAAATAAAACGAGCAAAGGAAGAGAGGAAGGTGATGAGAGAAGAAAGACATGGATGTATATGGTCTCTTTCGCGAGTTCCTCTTGGCTGAGTATACGATCTCTGTCGTCGCTGAAACACCGAAACGCTTTTTCTCGAGCCGATTTAATGGCACGAGACGCACCGATCTGAGTCTCCGCCAACGATTGATCCAAACCTAGTCGTTTCATCACAGAACGAGTCGTCGCCATCTTTTGCCGAAGAATCGCCGGAGAGGAAGAGAGAAACCAAATTAGGTCTTTTTGGTTATGTAAAATAGGCATGTCAATTAGGGCTAAAGCCCGCGGGCCGGCCCGACCCGACCCTGTAAAATATCGGGTTCGGACTTTCATATTTAAGCCCGAAAAAATCGGGCTTTGAAATTAGCAGTTCGAGTAAAGGGTTTTTCGAGCACTGATCGGTTCAGTTAACCTGAAAACCCGAAATAAGATAATATTTTTATATACTTTATATAATTTGTAAACATAATCTTGCATAGAAGTCGTCTTTTGTCTAGACATGTTGAAACATTGATTTGCACTCGCACTTGGTTGAATGGTTTTACATTTATTGATCCATGTTACAATATCATATCATATAATATATATATATATATATATATCATATAATATATATATATATATATATATATATATTTAATATGTTTTAAATTATTATCTATCGAATTTTTAATTTTATATGATTTATTTAGGATAAAGTTTGATATTTATTTTTGTTTGTAGCTCTTGATGGTGATGAAGATCTAAATGATGTCGAAAAAGATCCGAGTTTGCGCTCCACCAGTCTTACTACCTAGATTTAAAGTTTTTTGATTTTTAATTTTGCTTGTTACTATCTAGATTTTCAATGTTTCTCTTTCAAACTTTTTCTTTGTTTTTTATTAATCCTATGATAACAAAAACATATGATCGATTTTATTTTTAATTTTTATTTTTAAAGTAGTTTAGTATTATTTTTTATTCATATTTATCACAATGTTAATGCGTAAAAAATTAATTTTTATTGTTTAAAATATAATTAAATTATGATAATATTGTTAAGACAAAAATTTTAAAATATATGAAAAAGCTCGAAAAAGCTCGAAAACCCTAAAGCCCGAAGCGGGTCGGTGCGGGCTTTGAAATATAAGCTCGAAAAATATTCGTGCCGGGTCGGGTCGGGCTCAAATATATACGGGTTTTGCGGGTTCGGGTCGGGCCGGGTCGGGTTAACCCGATTGACACCCCTAATGTAAAAGAGGACCTCGATAACAAATATTTTTTTTTGTTTTTTTTTTAATTTAGACCAATCACATAGTGACACTTAAGGGAGCTTGCATGATGATTAAAATGCTTAATTAAGCAGCGATGCTTAGTATTAAATCATGTTTTGATTTAATTTACTACTCAAATACACAAAAAATAGATAAACACCTTATAAAATACTATAAACACCTTTGATGTACACGATCTTAGATGCAAATTAAAGTTGATATCGTTAACTCAGAAATAAATTAATAAATTAACAACTTTACATCATCATAATCAAGGAATATAAATATTGATCTATTTCTCAGAGACATAACTGAATATTTTTAAATTTAACAAATCGATAGTACATGATGAATAATTCAATTACATTGGCATCACTTATTCAAACATAATCTATGTAATAAAATATAATTAGATGCTGACTTTAATGTTGTTTCTCAATCTGTGTTTAATATTTTGATCAAAATGATACATTCAAAGTTGTGGAGCTTTTATGCAATCTCTAAAACATTTCGGGGTTGAAAGTAGAAATTAATAAATATATTGGTCCAAATTTGTAAATATTAAAAAAACTAAAATCAGAAGAAAACAAACACCGTGTCTCAATCCCCAAATTCGAAACCCTAAAGCAAAGGATTCGTGGTGGCGATGATGAATCCAATAGAAGAAACGAGCTCTGATTCAATCAACGACGGCACCGTAGAGATCACTCACAAAACCATTGGCCCATCTCTTCCTTGTCGAATCCGAGTCGCTTCTCATATCAAAGTTTGCACCTTTCTTCTTCAATCTCTTCAATGGCGTTACGCAGAGGATTTATCCCTTTTTTTGGGGGTTTGATACAGGTTCGTGATTTGAGGAATGCTATTGCGGAAAAGGGTCGTTTCCCTGTGTTGAATCTGAGAATGATTCTCCATGGAAAGGCTCTGCAAGACGAGCAAGATGGAGATGATTCTTATGTTAAACTCAAGGACCAAGGTATACAGATTCTGCCTTTAAAATGTTTCTGTGTGTTTCTTGTAATGGGTCTTTGAAGATTTTTGGCATTGGTTTCTTGGTGTAGATTCATTGATCGTTGCTGTTATGCCAAAGCCACCAGCTGGAATTGACAACTTTGATGATGACGATGATGATGAATTGGTGAATTATCGATGTTTAACTCTTAAGAGAATGGTTTTTTTGTAGCTTATATGCTTATTCTATAGTCTTTTTGTGGTTGTTTTGTGGCACTGTAGAAGTTTCAGCTACCGCCTTCAGCGAGCAGGTGGAAGAGGAAGCTATACTACTTTCTGCGTAACAAGTTGAAACTACCCGGTGAGCTCTTTGATCTTTCACAGGACATGATCATGACAGGACAATAGTTCATTGATCTAGTGTTTTGTTTGGTGATTTAGATATCATTCTAATAGGACTTTTCTCGTTAAGTCTAAAGATGTGGGTTATTATCGCCTTGTGGTTTTTCTTGGCGCCTCTTGCTCATCGTTGGGACCTTGGTCCTATATTTGTAAGTCCTCTCCTCTCTCCATCTTCAATGTCTAGTTATCGGGAAAAGGTACTCTTAGGGTTTGAAATGTCGTTGGATATGCATTCACGAGACATTACATACTTGAATCACTTGGCTCAATTATTACTTACTCGTTGTTGGTATGAGTTTCAGCTACTAGGGACTGGCTTTTCGATCATCTTGCTCAACCTTGGTAAAAGACAACCTGGTGATGTCAGGTATAACAACTCATTCGATTAGGACAAAGTCTTATTATGACTCTTGCTGATTTGTCTGGAAAGTGGGATCCTCATCATGAGCATTTGTTAAGTTTCAAGCGGTGAAAAATCCTCTCTAAATAAGTGTTTGGTCTTTTCATGCTTTCTTTTCGCAGTGCATATTCTATATTCAACGAGGATTTTAGAGAGCTTCCGGGTACGTATAATGCAGACCGTATAGACAGGGACATACGAGCAGGCCATATATGATGTGGTGAGGGATTCAGGCCGAAGAGAGCTCATAGCAATGTACAACGAAAAGATAAGAATAGTGTTTTCTCCCATGAGATTGAGACACAACACCCAAGCAGTACAGTGCTTGAGACTAAAGTTCTTGTTGATGTATATGAGATCTATGGTCAGTTTTGTAATAGGATACTGATATTACATTATGTATGATATATATGAGATGTTTTGTCATATTATTGTGTAAAAATAAGTTTTATGTCAACTTTGGTTTCATCAAGTGTGAATAAATTCAGTAACATGATATGCAAATATTCTACAAATTTGCTTACCCATGAGATTAGTCAGGCTTGCCACTAGAATAAAAGTTCTCCTTATAGATAAAGTTTTTTCACTTAAAATGGATCACAAAAGTCTTAAACCATTAATATCAAGTCCACATCTTAACTAAAATGAGCGATTCGAAAAATCCAATATAAGATCACTGGCTCACTGCCACGTGGCGGCCCGCGATACGTCTTTTTTTTTTTGAAAAAATAAATAAATAAATAAAGATATTTTTTTGTATCTTATAGATATTAATGCTCTTACAAGTGTTATTTTCGTTTGTGGCATGTTCACTATAAATCTCATAAATATTCTTCCAAAAATGAATCACATAACATTTTACTCTTGTTACCCATATACTTTGTAATGCATCATGTTTTGTCATATTAAGTTAAATGTTAGAGTAATAGGCCAAACGATAGTTGATCACAAGTCGTTATTCTTCATCGCGCGGGTATGACCAAAAGTTGCTACATTGCAGGAGCTCAACCACTTGTTTGGGGCATTTTCTTGGACTTGGCTGCAAAAAAGAAGAAGAAAGAAACATAAGCAGTGACCAGTACTGAGAGATGATTTGAAATCTATTCCTTGTTCGTAGAAACAAGAAAGTATTACATGTTAAAGAAAGAATAGTAATAATATCATCTTCAACGTCCTTGCGCTGATAATAGTGTGGACCTATCTCAATCAACCAATCTGGTTTTAACTATGTTACCTACAAGAACGATGAACCAAAAACAAAGATCACTATATGGTTTAAAAGGATTTAATATCCGATTCTTTTACCCGTCGCAAGTATTCCTTCGAGATAAGGACTAGTTGATGATACACAACCCAACTCGGCAATACCTAAACAACACAAAGGTTCATTTTATCGGTGTTCAACATTTCAAGATTTCTCAACTATATTAGTATGTTTTTGTAAGTGAGAGTTTAAATAAACCTGAGATAAGCCAGAGGCTGGATGAATGTGGACGGTTTGTGGATGCTTCACTGTTCGATATGATCCACTTTTCTGTAGCTTGGCAGTGTGTGGAAAGAAACCTAAAACAATGTATAAAGGAACTTCTTTAGCAACAACATATATGGATTTTTCAATTATTAAAAATGATCGAACATGATAATTTTCGAAATAGACCGGCTATGATTGACTTTCTTATAGAATCCAACTCGTTCGAGTTTGAGCTGACTTCGATTTCAATTCTCTCTAGGAGAGCCTCTAACTGGTCACGAATGTCTCTAGCTCTTTTCATGCTCCGAACCTATACAGATGGATTCACATATCATACAATACAACCTAATGAAACAATGATAGAACGAGATATATACATATTATATACCTAAATATAGTTTTTTTTTGTCATCTGGTGTTCTATTCATACCGAAAAGGATTATACAGTTGGAATACAATTCTAATAACCAAAGCCGGCAAAGACAACAAACGTCTTTCCAGAAACAAAGCCGACAAGGACAACAAACGTACGTCCTTCCGGAAGCAAAGCCGACGAGTTTAAAAGACTACCCTCGGAAACAAAAGCTCCAAAACATTGGAGAAGCATAAAAGACAACCTCAAGAAAGAATCCAAGAGTTTAATCGCTAAAATGCCCAACACGAAGACCAAACTTCAGAAACTAAAGCAAGCCCATCCCTTATCCATTGAATATGACGCCAAGTTGAACCAACAAACCTTGGATAGATCCAAATTATTAGTAACCTCTTCGAAGGCGCCACCACCTGAAGGAAGATCATACCCAGCAAACACTAACAACTTTGACAGAGAAGAAGACGAGAGGACCACATAAGTAGATGAAGCCATAACCGAAACCCGAAAGACAAACCGAATGTTACAAGATGAGAGGAACACCAAGTCAAAACTCAATGATTGAAAAGCCTAGGAAGAAAAAGAGCAAAGAAATAGTTTAAGCAGGATGACTACCTAAATATAGTTATCATAGCAACATTGAGTCGAGTAATTTGTTTTCTTCCATGAATTGTATATCTATCACAAAACCGAGAAGGTAAGATCAATACTGCGAGATTGCAAAACTTGAACACATAATTTACGACTCATCAGTTGAACCACCGGTTCCCAAAATTTGAGCAAAGAATTTTCGGCTCGGTTTATACATGAAAAAGTGATTAAACCTTCCTAGAAAATATGTTTAAAATATTTAAAAAGTCCATAAAATATGATTTTTAAAAGTCCATGGAAAACACAATTTTATAATTCTCCTGATGTTTGTATGTTATATTCTCGCACAAAAAATGATAAAACATATTTTACATTTATAAACATCTATATTATTTTGTAAAATTGTATTAAACATCAAAGTTCATGTCAAATGACAAAACTTAAACAAAAAATTGACTCGAACCATCGGTTCCCGAAAATTCAGTGGTTTTATCTAAGTTTTTAATAGTCCGAATTTTATGACAAATAGAGACCGGATTGCATATTTTCATTGTTAAACGGGTCATATCATGGTTTCAAAACACTATGTAATTATTGTTTTTCAATGATAAATAGTAAATTATACGTAAAGGTAAATATCCAATATCGAAATAGAAATGATAATCGTTTTCGATGATAAATATTAAAATAGTAATAATGATAAATTTTTGTAAATAAAACATTATAAAAACAAAAATACAATATATTTTGTATATATACTTCAAATTTAAACTCTGCGATTGACGCGGATCACATGAGATCCAAATTTTTTTTATCTCATTTTATACTACACATTATTTTTACCAGTAAACATTTCTTTTTCTATTCCGTAAATTTTTATCCCGCGCCAAGCTCGGGTAACTTCCTAGTATATATTAATTGAGGAAACACTTTTGAAAATTTGAATGAAATTTTGAAAGCCCATAAAATATGAACTAAAAACCCATAAAATTGATAAAAGAACTTTTTTTTGAAAAAAGTCTCACATTGATAGTAGAAACTACATGTTAGTTGAAACAATACATATAAATAAGTCATTTGTGTTTTGAAGAGTTAAATGTGTTTATTAAAATCAATGATTTGTTCTATAATCATAATTGGCTTTAACCCACAATAATTTAAATTTCAATTGACATTGTACCGATGTGAGAGATTAATCTATTGAAAACGGGTTAAAATTGATTATACGGGTAAAAACGAGTTAAAAACAATTTCACATTTACTTTAAATAATTATATGCCGAAAATTAAAAATATTTATGTATATTTTTATATAATACATATATTTATAAATTTGTAATCCGCGCTTGGTGCGGGTCAAAAAATCTAGTTGAATTTAGATTAAAGAATTGTTATTTTTTGAAATTAGGTTAATGGATTTTGACAAATTTATTTTGGCCCACTAAAGTTATTATCCAAAAGTCAATCTAATTGGTTTGGAGTGATGGGCAAGTTTTTTTTGTCTTATATGACATGTCTTGTCTTGGTAAGAAATAATTTATCATTAAATATGTTGATTCTTCTCCAAGTTTTGAGAGGTTATATAAAGAGTCTTCTTCTCACCATTATTCTTCACTCACTCAACAAAACACAAAGCACAATAACACAAGAAAGTTCAAACACATCTCTCTTTCATCTAGTAAGTCTCGAGAGTATCGTAGTATTAGAGTTCGTCGGATCTGATATTGAGTGTTGCAAATTGAATCAAAACGGTTTTATCCTGAGATTCTTGATCGATTCATACTGTCACACTACGGCGATATTTAGAATGAAGGAAAGAGGTAAGCTCGACTCCGTTAATAGGTTTTCAAAAAGGGTTTTAAAAAAACTTTTAGATCTAATTTAATTGTTTATTTACAAAACTATTTTCGCATTATTTGATTCGATTTTTGCACTCCTACAGTCTTAATTCTAAAGATCGCTCGTAGTGTGACGGTATGAATCGATCAAGAATCTCAGGATAAAACCGTTTTGATCCGATTTGCAACACTTAATATCGGATCCGACGAACTCTAATACTACGATACTCTCGAGACTTACTAGATGAAAAGGAGATGTGTTTGAACTTTTTTGTGTTATTGTGCTTTGTGTTTTGTGAGTAAGTGAAGAATAATGGAGAGGAGAAGGCTCTTTATATAATCTCTCAAAACTTGGAGAAGAGTCAACACATTTAATAATAAATTATTTTTCACCAAGACATGGCATTTAAGACAAAAAACTTGCCCATCACTCCAACCCAATTAGATTGACTTTTGGATAATAACTTTAGTGGGCTAAAATCAATTAGTTTAAGTTCATTAACCAAATTTTAAAGAATAACAATTCTTTAATCTAAATTTAATTTCAATGTAGGTATTTAACATTTTTTTTATTCTTAGTCAAAATATTAACGAGATATATACATATTATATACTCCCTCCGTTTTTTAATATATGATTTTTGTTGAAAATATTTGGTTTTAAAAAGATGGATTTTCTCACTTTTTATATACAATTGTTAATGATAAATTATAGAATTCAAGAAAAATAACTAAACATTATTGGTTTAGAGTTGTTGGAAATTATAAATCACAAAAAATAATATATATTTATATGTTTGTTTATTATATTTGAAAATCCTATAATAAAAAACGGAGGGAGTCCATATTATATACATATTTGAGTTCCAACAAGAACGAGATATATACATATTATATACATGAATATAGTTCTCATAGCACCATTGAGTCGAGTAATTTGTTTCCTTCCATGAATTGTATATCTGTCACAAAACCGAGAAGATAAGATCAATACTGCGAGATTGCAAAACAAAAAGAGTGCAAGGTAAAACTGAAAATGATTTACCAACCTTGAGCAAAGCGATGTGGTCACCGACCTTTCCCACATGAAAATTCATCATCGCATTGTCTGCATGAACCTGCTTGTCCTTGGGACGGTAAAAGATAGAAGGACCGATGGACAACATCGCAACAATCGATATGATCTCATCAGAGCATTTGTATTTGTGAGAAACAACAATCATCTTCGACAACATTGGATCAAGTGGAAACTCTGCCATTCTTCTACCAATTTTAGTCGACTCGCCGAGCTGATTGAGAGCATCGAGAGCAAAAAGCAGCTCTAAGGATTTTATAAGAGCTTCGGAAGGTGGAGGATCCATGAAGTCAAAGTTCATAAGATTATGAATGCCGAGACTCTTCAAAGCAAGCACCGCACTAGCAAGGTTCGTCCTTTGTATTTCAGGCACTAGCAAGGTTCGTCCTTTGTACAAACGATAACACTTCCCTGCACTTGTTCTTCCAGCTCGTTGAGTTGCTGAAGCCTTGGAGATAGGAGTTACTGTTAGGATTATGGGCTTCCAACTTAAAACCAATTGGCGATAAGTGGAGAGGCTCATATCCCTTATATATTAGTTTATAACTCTTTGAGTTTCCGATGTGGGACATTTATCCCTAATACGCCCCTCGAGATAATGGGTCCCATAATCCTAACAGTTACAAGCAAAGATTACACCCCTTATCTTGGGTTATAGGATTTGATCTTGCTAAAACTCGGATCAACGACATACTTTATACCATCAATGGTCAATGACGTTTCACCAATATTTGTTGTTAGGACCACTTTTCGTGCACCTTCACGAGTTGGTTCAAATATTTTTGCTTGGAGTTCGCTTGGAAGATTGGCGTAAATCGGGCATATAATGAGTTCGCGGATATTTGTACCCAAACTAGGGGTGGACATTCGGGTACCCGTTCGGGTTCGGGTCTATTCGGGTTCGGTTCGGATACCGTAATTATTTTAAAAACTCCAAAATTATAAAAATTAAATATTTCGAAATATTCAAAAATACGTAATTTATTAGGATAATACGAATGAAATATAATTATAATTATACAAAAGTATTTAAAATTACTCAAATTATACAAAACTACTCGAAATATAAGAAAAATGTTATAATTTTGGATATATAAGTTACTACATATATAAAATTACTAATATCTATATATATATATTTAATTAAATTTCGGGTAGTTCATTCGGGTTTAGGGTTCGAGTCCATTCGGGTTCGGATTTTCGAATATTGAAATGTAAAACCTGTTCGGGTATTTGGCCGAATTCGGTTCGGGTTCAGTTTCTTATTTTGGGTCGGGTTCGGTTCGGTTCTTCGGGTCCGAGTTTTTTGCCCACCCCTAACCCAAACCTCTAATATTGTGCTTCAAGTTCTCTTCAACGCTCTCAATTTTCTCTTGACCAAAACATCCCCAAGTGGCTCCTTCACATGTATAGTAAGCACAATAGCTATTGTTGCGTCCATGGGCGGAGGTAGTGTCTAGTGAGGTGAGGTGGGTCAATTGACCCATGTGAAATTTTAAATTTTGGTTTAGTGTGTATTTAATTTTTAGGTTGACCCTCCTCTAATTAAATTATTGTGTTGACTGAATTATAATCTATTAAGATTCTCTTTCTCGTTGTTTGTTACTTTGACTATCTCTTAGTCTTCTGTTCTTCTTGTCTCTTTGATTCTCAATCTTGTACTCTGTATAAATACCTTCTTTCTCATCAATAATTATCTCTTTCACAATTGTTCACATGGTATCAGAGCAGTGATCTGCTAACCTCTAAATTTTTTTATTTTTCTCATTAAATTGTTTCTGACGTACCTCCATGGCGTCCCAAACCAATTCAACCAGTTCTGGCTCTGCAATCATTATAAATCCCAATGATCCCCAAAATCCGATTCTCTCCATTAATATGAGTACAATGACTCGACTCACAGCCACCAATTACATAACATGGAGTCTTCAAGTCTCTCTATTTCTAGACGGTCACAGTCTTCAACAATTTATCTCTGACGAGGCTGTTCTCCCTTCTCCTACTGTGCAGATTAACGATCTCACCTCACCTAATCCTGCTTTTAGCGCTTGGCAAAAACAAGACAAGTTGATATTCTCGGCCCTGCTTGGTACGATCTCTACATCTCTCCAACCGCTTGTCTCCACATCAACAACTTCTCTAGAAGCTTGGAACTCTCTCCGATCTACCTTTGGTCGTCCTTCTCGTGGACATATGAAGCAAATCCGGGAACAACTCAAGAAAAGCACCAAAGGACAACGCTCCATTGATGAATATCTGCAATCCGTGAAAGCTAAGGCGGATCAACTAGCGTTGCTTGGCAAACCACTTGATCACGAAGACATCATTGAATACATTCTCGATGGTCTCGATGATGATTATCGTGGTGTGGTGGAACAAATCAATGGTCGCGACACTCCACCGTCTCTTGAAGAATTACGAGACAAACTTGTTAATCGCGAAGCTGGTCTTCTTTGCTCTCAACCCACTGCTGCTTTTCCTATCATTGCCAACGCTGCAACCTACAAACCAAAGTCAAATTTTCGGCAATCTCATCAACCTTTGGACAATCGTCAACAGTTTCAGGCTTTTGGCTTCAGACCACAATTTTCTTCTCGTCCGTCGCGTCCATATTTGGGCAAGTGTCAAGCTTGTGGTATGCAAGGACACAACGCTCAACGATGTACTCAATTTCGCATCGTTGCCGCTAATTCTCAATCCTTTCAAACAACTTCACCTGTCTTTCAGCCTCGTGCGCATGCTACCACCATGTCACCTTCTCCGGACGCTTCCTCTTGGCTGCTTGATACAGGAGCTTCTCACCACATCACATCGGATCTGAATAATCTCGCTTTACACTCACCTTACCAAGGGAACGAAGCTGTTATTCTTGGCGATGGCTCTGGACATCCAATCACTCACACTAGTTCCACCTCGCTCTCTTTGCCATCTCGTTCCATTATGTTTTCTCTATGCTCCTAATATTGAGAAAAACTTGTTGTCTGTTCGTCAAACATGTGCTCACAATAATGTTTCAATTACTTTTGATCCTTGGACTTATCAGGTGAAGGATCTAACAACGGGGACGCTTCTCAAAACCGAAAACACTAAAAATGGGATGTATGAGTGGCTGGATTCTGCTCCTTCTTCAACTAAAATCCAAGTTCTTTCTGCAATAAAAACCTCTATGATCGATTGGCACTCTCGCCTTGGTCACCCTGCTCTTGATATTTTAAATCGTATCTTATCTCAATGGTCATTACCTTTTCCAAATATAATTTCTTCTTCGTTGTTATGCAACTCTTGTTCTATTAATAAAAGTCATAAACTCTCTTTCGGAGAAAACACTCTTTCATCTTCTAAGCCTCTTGAAATAATTTATTCTGATGTTTGGACCTCTCCTCTATTCTCTTTTGATGGCTACAAGTACTATCTAGTTTTGATTGATCATTTTACGCGATATACTTGGTTTTATCCTCTAAAACGCAAGTCCCAAGTTTTTGAAATTTTCAAATGCTTCAAAGAGCTTGTTGAAAACCGTTTTAAATCTCGTATTGTCACCTTTTATTCTGATAATGGGGGAGAATTTCAAGCTTTAACTCCTTTTCTCTCACAACATGGTATTTCTCATCACACTTCCCCTCCTCATACTCCCGAGCATAATGGGATTTCCGAGCGCAAACATCGCCATATTGTTGAAACTGGTTTAGCGCTCTTATCCCATGCTCATATGCCTCTGGAGTATTGGTCCTTTGCCTTTGCTACTGCCGTCTACTTGATTAATCGGCTTCCTAGCTCTCCTTTAAACTATCAGGTTCCCTTTGAACTTCTTTTTCAGACCAAACCAAATTATTCAAAACTTCGGGTTTTCGGGTGTTTATGTTATCCTTGGTTGCGACCATATTCTGCTCACAAACTTGATTCTAGGTCTTCTCCTTGTGTCTTTGTTGGATATTCTCCTTCTCAAAGTGCTTATCTCTGTTTTAACAAAATCACTTCTCGTCTTTATTCTTCCCGACATGTTGAATTTTTTGAAACTTCCTTTCCGCAATCCTCTGTTCCTTCTTGTTCTCCTATGCCAGAACCAAATTTTCTTCCCTCAGTTTCCCCTTTACCTCCACCACTCATTCCTGTGTCTGGTGCCTTTGGTGATGATACAACGTCTCCGGAATTGGATTCTCCATCTGCTCATGTTGGTGAAGCACCATTCTCACACACAACAGACGAGAGAGTTCATATTGCTTCTCATGAATCATCAAGTACTTCTACCTCTGCTGCAAATTCTGATTCTCCTTTTCCTGCTGCATCTTCGGATCCTCCTCTCAACTCTCATCCCATGGTTACCCGTTCGAAGAATCAAATTGTTAAGCCTAATCCTCGATATGCGATGAATGTTGTCACTACTCTCGAAAGTACTACTGAACCACGCTCTCATCTCCAAGCTCTCAAAGATCCTCGCTGGCGTGGTTCTATGGGTAATGAGATCAATTCACAAGTGCAAAATAATACGTGGACACTCGTTCCTCCACATCCAAGCTACAATCTAGTTGGTTGTCGATGGGTTTTTCGCATCAAAAGGAAAGCAGATGGCACTATTGATCGTTTGAAATCACGGTTAGTTGCTAAAGGTTTTAATCAACGTCCAGGCATTGATTATTTTGAAACTTTCAGTCCTGTTGTAAAACAACCAACCATTCGTTTAGTGCTTGGACAAGCTGTCTCTCGCGGATGGGTTCTCCGGCAACTTGATGTGAATAATGCTTTTTTGCAAGGTGAACTCTCAGAAGACGTGTATATGGCTCAACCACCAGGTTTTATTGATGCAGATCGACCGAATTTTGTCTGTAAATTAAACAAGGCAATTTATGGACTTAAGCAAGCGCCACGAGCTTGGTACAATGCACTTCGCACTTTCTTGGTTGAGTGTGGTTTTTATAATTCAGTGGCAGACACTTCTCTTTTCATTCTCCACAAAATGGGCGTCTACTTGTTTGTGTTGGTCTATGTCGATGACATAGTTGTCACTGGTAATTCCGCTTCTCATGTTCAAACCTTCATTGATCTTCTCGCAGCTCGTTTCTCGATTAAAGACATGGGTGAGTTAAGTTACTTTTTGGGAATTGAGGTCACACGCACGGCAGCTGGTCTTACTCTTACACAAACTAAATACATTAATGATCTTCTGCATCGCAACAACATGATCTCTTCAAAACCTGTGTCAACTCCTATGGAAGCAAATCTCTCTCTGTCTGCGTCATCAGGTCCTCTTCATGATGATCCAGCTGAGTATCGCTCGGTCATCGGTAGTCTTCAATACCTGCAATTTACTAGACCCGATATTGCTTTCGCTGTCAACAAACTTTCTCAATTTATGCATCAGCCACGTCTTGATCACTGGCTCGCAGCTAAACGTATATTGCGGTATCTCAATGGAACCAAGTCTCTGGGTTTGTTCTTCTCTGCTTCTTCTCCCCAAACCGTGTTGGAAGGAAGTTATTTATGAAGTGATGGAGAAGTGTTTAAGGAGAAACTCAAAAGCTAGTTGAAATTTGAAAGAAGAAGAAGATTTTGTTACTAGGAAGATGATTTTTATTTCTCAACTTGGTTTTTTACAAATGGAGGGGAATGAGGTATTTATAGCCTCCAAAGTACAAAATATCTAGAATATCTCTAGAGAATTCTAACATCTCTAGAGAATTCTAACACTATTTTATTACAATTCTCTAGATTTTTCTACTCTCTCAAATTCTCTAGAACATTTTAAGGAGGTGGAGACTTTAGATATTTCTAGAGATGTTCTAGAACCTTGATCAAGTTTTGGGTTTAGTCCATTAGGTGGTAATTGGGTCAATGATCCAATAATTAAACTTGACCCAAAATCAAGTTTAATTTCCAACACCCCTTCTTAAACTTGATTTTGTTACTCCAAGCAAATTCCTCATCCTCATAAAGTCTTCGTGTTTGAGTGGCTTGGTAAAGATATCCGCGACTTGATCATGTGTCTTCACATACTCCAATTGCACATCTTTCTTTGTAACACAATCTCTTATATAATGATAGCGGGTGTCAATGTGCTTACTTCGATCATGGAATACGGGGTTTTTCGCCAAAGCTATCGCCGACTTGTTATCCACACGTATATTTGTTGGCTCCACTTGAGGCAAGCTTAACTCCTTCAAAAGGTTTCTTATCCAAATAGCATGACAAACACATGAAGTGGCGGCTACGTACTCCGCTTCACAAGTTGAGAGGGTAACTATTGGTTGTTTCTTAGACATCCAAGTGAAAGTCGTATCTCCGAGGTAAAACACAAATCCACTTGTGCTTTTTCGATCATCTACGTCTCCTCCCCAATCGCTATCACTATATCCAACAAGCTTGTAATCGCTAGAAGTAGAGTAATACAAGACAAAATCGATCGTACCTTTTATATAGCGAAGAATTCTCTTGGCCGCCTTGAAATGAGTTGTTGTTGGATTCTCCATGTATCGCCTCACAACTCCAACCGCATATAAGATATCAGGTCTTGTGCATGTTAAGTAACGTAAGCTTCCAACCAAGCTTTTAAAAAGTGTTGGATCCACACTCTCTCCTTCCTCATTCTTCGATAACTTGGCTCCACACTCCATTGGTGTACTAACGGGATTCGAGTCATCTATCTTGAATTTTGTAAGTACCTCCTTCGCATATCCTTCTTGAGTAATGAAGATTCCTTCGTCTTCTTGTTTTACTTCAATTCCAAGGTAGTAAGACATCAATCCAATATCGGTCATTTCGAACTCCTTTGTCATCTCTTTCTTGAATTCTTCGAACATGTTTTGATTACTACCCGTGAATATCAAGTCATCTACATACAAGCATGCAATCAATATATCATTGTTTTGGATTTTGATATAGAGTGCATGCTCATATGGACACTTGATGAAGTTTTTCTCCTTGAAGTACTTATCAATCCGAGTGTTCCATGCTCTTGGTGCTTGTTTTAGTCCATAAAGCGCCTTCTTCAACTTTAAGACTTTGTCTTCTTCACCTTTGACTACGTACCCTTGTGGTTGCTCAATGTAAACTTCTTCCTCAAGGTATCCATTTAAGAAAACTGATTTGACATCCATTTGATGAATCTTCCACTTGTTTTGAGCCGCCAACGAAATAATTAATCTCACCGTTTCTAGACGAGCAACCGGCGCGAATACCTCTTCATAGTCGATTCCGACTCTTTGACTATAACCTTTTGCTACCAATCTCGCCTTGTATCTTTCCACTTCTCCCTTAGAATTTTTCTTCACTTTGTATACCCATTTCACACCAATCACTTTATGACCATTTGGAAGTGAAGCTAACTCCCATGTGTCACATTTTTGTATGGACTTGATTTCTTCATCCATAGCATTTTTCCATATCTTCTTTTCTAGAGCTTCTTGAAAGCTCATGGGCTCGCAATCCACAAATAGACAAAATAAAGTAAGATTGTCTTGATTCTCGGTTACCTCGTAAATTTCTTGTAGACTTCTAAACCTTGGATTCCTTTCGTTCGAACTTTCTTCTCCTTGAGAACTTGATGATGTTGGTGAAGTAGGTGGTGTAACTTCCTCTCTTAGTTCTTCAATATCCTCTTCGAATTGTGGAAAGAAGTTATAGTCTTCATTACTCGAGCTCCAATCCCATTCTTCTTCTTCATTGAAAATGACATTCCGACTAATGATTTTCTTCTCCGTATTTGGATTGTAAAGCTTGTATCCTTTGGAGTTTGCATCATAGCCGATGAAGATGTGCTTCTCGCTTTTATCATCTAACTTGCTTCGCTTCTCATCCGGTACATGAACATGAGCAATACTTCCAAAAACTCTTAAATGTGAAACACCGGGCTTTCTTCCGCTCCAAGCTTCTTGTGGTGTTTTTCCAAATAGACTTCTTGTTGGGGACCGGTTTAATAGATAAACCGCACACGAGACCGCTTCGGCCCAAAACTCTTTTGGTAGTCTTTTACTCTTGAGCATGCTTCTCACCATCTCAAGGATTGTCCTATTTTTCCTTTCCGCAACTCCATTTTGTTGAGGGGATTTCGGCACCGTTAGTTGTCTTCGAATTCCGTTGTCTTCACAATATTTGTGAAATTCATTTGATGTGAACTCTCCTCCACGATCGGATCTCATAGCTTTGATCACAAGACCACTTTCCTTCTCAACATGGGCTTTGAACTTTTTGAAATTTTCAAACACTTCGGATTTTTCTTTCAAAAAATAAACCCATGTTTTTCTTGAAAAATCATCAATAAAGAGAAGGAAGTAGTTACTTTTACCTAGTGATCTTGGTTTGATTGGTCCACATACATCTGTGTGTATAAGTTCCAACGGCTTACGAGCTCTTGAACTTGATTCTTGTGGAAAACTTAACTTGAATTGCTTCCCAAGTAGACACCCTTCACACACTTGATTTGGATGGTTGATGCAAGGCAATCCTCTCACCATTTCCTTCTTTGAAAGTAGCTCTAAACTTCCAAAATTTAGATGTCCGAACCGAAGATGCCAAAGCCAAGACTCCTCCTTGTAGCACATCTTGAGACATTTTGCAATGTCGTTTTGAATGTTAAGAATAAACATTCTATTCTTGGTCATCGGCACCATGGTTATGAGTTTGCTTTCTCGGTCTCTTATAGAAAGATTATTATCTTTTAGTCGGATATCATAACCTTTCTCTAAGAGTTGGCCTAGACTCAAGATGTTGGTCTTCATATTCGGGATATAGTAGACGTTGGAAATAAATTGATGATCACCATTCTTTAACTTGATGAGATTTTTCCCTTTACCTTTGACCTCCATTTTTGATTCATCTCCTAACGCCACACTTCCTTTCACCGACTCATCTAACTCCACGAACATGCTTCTTCGACCACACATATGATTGCTTGCGCCACTATCGAGGTACCACTTTTGATCTTCAACTCGATCATTAGTCTTGTAAGCCATCAACAAGATATCTTCCTTTTGGCTTTGTTCTTCTATATAGTTGGATTTCTCTTCGACTCTTTTATTACTCGGAACTTTGCATTCGGATGCATAATGTCCAAACTTCTCACAATTGTAGCATTTAACGCTTGATTTATCATACCTTGGTTTATGAGTTCCTCGTCCACGCCCTCTTGATGATATTTCTCTTCTTTGGTTGGTTTGCTCATCATGGGGCCTCCAACCTCGTCCATTTCCATATTCGGGACCTCTTCCACGAATTGCACCACCACCACGTCTTGGATGGATTTGACTACGTTCTTCCCTATTTTGGTTGACTCGCATTTTAAGTACTTGTTCCGTAATATCTTCCTTCTTCTTCTTCTTTTCTTCATAAGCTTGCAATGATCCAAGAAGTTGCTCCATTGTCATTGTCTCCAAATTTTTAGTCTCCTCAATGACGGTGACAATATGCTCAAACTTGTCATCCAACGATCTAAGAACCTTCTCCATAATTCTTACTTCTTCTAGTTTCTCACCGTTTCTTTTTAGGTTATTCGTTACCGTTAAAACTCTCGAGAAATAATCGGAAACGAGTTCACCTTCCTTCATTTGCAACGCTTCAAATTCTCTTCTTAATGTTTGAAGACGTACCTTTTTAACTTGTTCCGCTCCTTTGTAAGATGTTCGAAGCTTCTCCCATGCTTCTTTGGCCGACGTAGCTTCCGCGACCTTCTCAAAAGTTTCTTCATCTAACCCTTGATAGATTAGACAGAGAGCCTTCTTGTCTCTCTTTTTTGAATCTCTCAAACCATCCTTTCGAGTTTGAATGAAGCCTTTCTCGACTATCTCCCATACATCATGTGCTCCTAGGAGAGCCACCATTCTAAGACTCCAATTGTCAAAGTTGCTCTTTGTGAGCATAGGAACTTGGAGGGGAACACCATTACTTGCCATCTTTACAAGGATCTTCAAGCTCTGATACTACTTTGTTGGAAGGAAGTTATTTATGAAGTGATGGAGAAGTGTTTAAGGAGAAACTCAAAAGCTAGTTGAAATTTGAAAGAAGAAGAAGATTTTGTTACTAGGAAGATGATTTTTATTTCTCAACTTGGTTTTTTTACAAATGGAGGGGAATGAGGTATTTATAGCCTCCAAAGTACAAAATATGTAGAATATCTCTAGAGAATTCTAACACTATTTTATTACAATTCTCTAGATTTTTCTACTCTCTCAAATTCTCTAGAACATTTTAAGGAGGTGGAGACTTTAGATATTTCTAGAGATGTTCTAGAACCTTGATCAAGTTTTGGGTTTAGTCCATTAGGTGGTAATTGGGTCAATGATCCAATAATTAAACTTGACCAAAATCAAGTTTAATTTCCAACAAACCGTTCATGCGTTCTCTGACGCAGATTGGGCTGGTGACAAAAACGATTACACTTCTATTGGTGCTTATCTTGTCTATGTTGGTAAGCATCTTGTTGCATGGTCCTCTAAAAAGCAAAAAACAGTTGCTCGTTCTTCAACGGAGGCCAAGTACAAATCTGTCTCTAACACTGCTTCTGAAATTCTATGGGTTGTCTCTTTGCTTGTTGAGCTTGGGTTTCCTTCATCTACACCACCTGTTATCTATTGTGATAATATTGGGGCAACATACTTGAGCTCCAATCCTGTTTTTCACTCTCGGATGAAGCATGTTGCAGTTAATTTTCATTTTATTCGTGACCTGGTTCAATCTGGCACTCTGCGAGTTACACATGTTTCCTCTCATGATCAACTTGCGGATGCTCTCACAAAACCTTTGTCTCGTTCACTTTTCTCTACATTCTGTCACAAGCTTGGTCTCGCTTCTCTCCGTCCAGCTTGAGGGGGTGTGTTGACTGAATTATAATCTATTAAGATTCTCTTTCTCGTTGTTTGTTACTTTGACTATCTCTTAGTCTTCTGTTCTTCTTGACTGTCTCTTTGATTCTCAATCTTGTACTCTGTATAAATACCTTCTTTCTCATCAATAATAATTATCTCTTTCACAATTGTTCACAGATCCATACTAATTTCAATTCAATTAAAATTCAATAACAAATTAAATATTAAAAATACAAATCTAATAACATTTATGATAAATAATTTTAACACAAAGATAAATTTATGAAAGCAAATAAATCTTAATTAAAACTCCCTCCGTTTTTTAATGTAGGATTTCCTAAAAAAATCACAAATTAACAAGTTCTTTAAAATGACTTTTATAATCTCATTTAATATTGCTATTATGATTGATAAAATATAAACGTGATAAACCATAAATGTATAAGTAAAGACATAATAGGAAAATATGTGTCAATTATTCTAGAAAATCCCTTATATATTTTTTTATGTAAAAAACTATTTTTAACTTATCAATATAAAGAAAAAATTGATTAATGTAAATTAAAATCCTAGTTCCGCCACTGAGAGCACATGAATACTTTTAATTTTTTTGCTTTTGTATTATCTTTAACTACTAATAAAATTATACAGTTTTCTCACCAAAAAAAAATTATACAGTATTGTAATAAAAAATTATTATGACCCGGTGAATCCAAATCATGGCTCCGCCACTGGTTGCGTCCATGTAATCAGCTTCAGGTGCAGTGGGTAAAGCAAATGTCAATTGGATACCTTCTTTCTGGGAAACTGAATATAGGAGCTTGGTAAAAAAAAATCAGAAAACTTCTCTGCATCCATGGTTGCACTGGATATCAATAACTTAAAGATCAGGTCGAGCCCGTGCTATATCCTCTGCCATAACATAATTAAGAGAGAATCAGAACATACTCAAAGATACAAAATCTGACTGCATAATGCATAGTAAAAAGAAAGGTATCTACTTGCCTTAACTAATCCAAATAGTATGTCGGTGTGGAGAGTTCTTTCATGCGCCTCATCAACGACAATAACACTGAAAGGTTAAGATAATTATTAAGCAAATAAGTTTTCATATGCCCAACGTGAAAACAAACTGAGTACAAGTGTCCATTACATGTAACTCCCTAGATCCGGCTCACCAAGCAACTCACGCAAAATCGAATGGAATAGCCAACCTGTAACAAACACAATCAAAGCTTTAAATCCTTGACAAATCAGCAATTGTGAAACAATCAACTGCCGCATGAAAAATGTGAGAAGATAACATACCTCGTGCCCAAGTTTAAGACCCATCTCTTGAACAACACGTGCCGAGCCGCAACTCGTCGAGGCTGCGTGCAACCAACCTCAAGTATAACTGAATAATTAACATTTGAAATAATTGATAGCACTATAATATTATTACTCTTTTTAAGCTTTCAATGAAATTTTTCATATTTATGTGCTTCAATTAAAGTCAAGTAGCAGGACTGACGGGGCGGATCCATAAATAATTTTTAGGGGTGAAACCACAAAATATCATTATTAATTAAAATTATCAATAAGGACAATTTTAAAATCCTATGTAAAATTATGCTAATTTTAATAATTTATGGGGGCAAGTGCCCCTCCCATTCAAAGTGTGCATCCGCCACTGGTAGGACATACCTTTCCATGCTTCGTGAATTGAAGGTATTGGGGGGTATCTTCGTAGTCTTCCCTGAACCCGTTTCCCCAACAATGACAAGAACCTCGTCAATTAATAATAGGAGAAAGGACATTATCATCAACAAAAACTTGAATAAGATGTATAATGCCTAATAGGCTTATGTGATGCATGTTCACTACTTTTTTAGTTACGTATCATACACTCAGTCTATGTCAGGACGACAAAATTGTGTCCATAGGGATTCGTAGACCAAGCTTCACTTGTGTGTCGGGAGGTAATTTTGAAAATTTACCCATGTAATTTATAAATCAAAATTTTCATAGTTTAAAATAGTTTAGAATAAATCAACTTATAAATTATTTTAAAATTTGTTATATAGAATATGTAGTACAAAATATTATATAGTAACAAAAATTTCAGTTCAACAACTTTTGATATTACTATTGTTATTACTTTAAATAATTTTCGGGTAGTTCGGTTCAATTTCAAAAAATTTGTTTCGCTTCCTGGTTTTCGGTAAGTAAATTTTTTTACCCTTTACATCTATTTATTTTTTAGATCGGTTTCAATTTGTATATTTTGGTTATGTTTCGGTTTGATATTTCATATCCTAGTAATTTGGATATTAAATAATAAAAATAAATTTTATTTATAACAATTTATAATACTAAATGATAAAATTATTATTTAATTGTATAAACAATAAAAAAATAGTAACGTTGATAACTTCTAAATATTTATGTTTATGCTATAAAAACAAAAAATACATTACAAACTTCTAAATTAAATATATATATATATATATCTATATTACTAAAAGAGAAGACAAAACGCCTACGTGTCACGACCAGAGAGATTTGAGGAAATTTTCTATTTTTTTGCGTTTATGCCCTTATATTTTAGCATCAATTAATATTTTGCATATATTTTACTTTTTTGCGTTTATGCCCTTATATTTTGCCTCAATAAAAATTTTGTCTCAATTTATTTCTGACTTTTTTATATACTCTGTTTTCCGATTTTTTCCATTTGTTTATATATTGCGATTCAATATATTTTTGATTATTTATTTTTTAATGACCGATTTTACTTTACGATTTCACATTTTGAATAACCAAAATAAAAAAGCTTTAGCCCAATTACTAATATTCTAGAATTATTATTCTTTTTTGCATTATTTATTATTTTAGATGATTATTATAATTTACAAATAATAGCAATTATTCAATTTATAATTCAACTTTTATTATTTAGATACATTTTCTACTTTAATAATACTAATTATTATTTTATGTTGTTTGAAAACTAACCCATTTTTAAAAAAAAATTAACATAACTTTTTCGCATCGAAATTACAAAAATATCTGGAATATACAAAACAATAGTTTGTTTGAATTTAATAATATTGTTACTATGTAATTACGAAATATGTTACGTTTTATTTTATACGACAATAAAAAAATATTTTATAAAATAAAATATATTTTAAGGTTCAAGTTTTTCTACTTATTTTTAGAAAATTTCAACCAATATCACAATTTTTAATACTTTTAATCATTTCATTGTGCTACTATATATATATATTGATAAACGAGATTTTACCCCGTTAAATCTAATATCTTAATTGTAGTACTTAAGATGTCAAACCAAATCAGGAGCAAACAATTTACTTGAATTTATGAGAAACGAACTTAGTTTAAGCGTGATCAAAAGGGTTGTTTGTTGAGAGTTTTTGTAACCGAAAATTAGACAAAACGAAAAAACGCGAATTAAGAGTTTTGAAGATTAATTAAAAGCTAAACAATCAGGTTAAGGTGTTTTAAAAGGTGATTAAACTTTCAGATTTCAAATTGTCTTTTACAAAAATAACTTTAAGGTTTTGAAAACGATTTTAGATCAATCCACTCTCGTGGCAATGATCCTTTTCTCAACAATTAAACTAAAACAATATCTTGGATAATTTAATCGTCGAGAAACTTTAAGAACAAATCAATTTTAACCACCAAGCTTATTAACACAGATCTCTCGGTTAAGCTAGGCTTGGTTCCAAGGTAATTGTTCAGGAATCTTTATAATCTCTTGATTCATAAAGTTTCCTAGGGTCAATAATCGAATGGCCAACTCGATTAAGGCTTTAAGTTTGTTACCAAAGACTAAAGTTTTATGATCTATTAAGTCCTAGACAATTATCAATCTTAGATTCAATCAACCTCTTTCTACCCTAACCCAATTGTCTAAGGGAAACTACTCACTAAGCATATTGAAATTCAAAGCAATTAAATTCAAAAATATCATAAGCATAAACAAAAGCAAAGAAAATAAAGGTTCAAGAAAACTCTTATTGATGATGATGAAGATTCAAAGGTGGCCAAGTAGCAAACACCAAGAAAATCTCCCAAGTCCAAAGCAAAAGCAAAAGCGATGAAAAACAAAAACTAAAAGATAGAATAATGTCAAAACATAACAAAAACCCTAATATATGTTTAAACCAAAGGAATAAAGGAAAACCAATTTGGTTTAGGAATTGATTTTCCTTTTTATAATTTAAAACCGAATTTCCTATTATTTTCGCGGCCTGTATCGGTCAAGTGAAACCGATACAGACTGGTCGATATTCGTGCTTCGTCTTCGTTTCCTTCGTATCGGCCAGGTCAAGCCGATACAACAAGTCGATATAAGTGTTTCTTCCTCTTTTCCTCTGTATCGGTCACTCCAAACCGATACAGCATGTCGATATGCACCTTCAGGTTCTCCTTTTCTTGTATCGACCAGGTGTGACCGATACGACTGGTCGATACAAGCCTCGACAACAAACGCTTCTTCTATATCGGCCAAGATAAACCGATACAACAAACCGATGCAAGTGTATCCACTTCTTTTTGGCTTAAATTCATCACCTTTTGCCGTTTTAACGCTCCGAAACCTGAAATACATGAAACAAACCAAAATGCAACCTATATGACACTAAATGCAGCCTAAATGAGTTAATTCTAATGCATAACATAAGATAAAATGTGTAAAATATGCGAGTTATCATATATATATGAATATATTGATATGTATAAATTTTATATAATTTGTCGTAAACAAAGAGTTATACTTTTAGCAAGATAAATATGTATCTATATCTAAAATAAAATATGTTCGTTATACAATATTCATTTCGTTTCTATGATTATTTAAAACCAGAAATAAAAAACTTCATGTAAATGATTATTTTTGAATAATATCCACTTGAAAAAGCATAGACTCGTGATGTACTACGTGTTAAATCCTAGTGTATAGATAAAAATAAATTAAAAATTAAAAAACCCGGTTGAACCGGCCAAACCGCCTAACCACTAATTTCACCTTCCGGCCCGGTTTTTAAGAGAGTCACAAATTCCTTCATTGTGTAAGAGACAGTGAGATGAATGTATTGAAAAACATTTGTGAAGTAAGAGACTTACTGAGCACATTCTGGAAGTTTACAAAGGTGTTCATTCTCCATGTTAGCCATTATGAGTTTTTATAGGTACGGAGTTTTTATAAGCGCATGAAACATATGAAAAAGAAAGGAAATTAATTGAGTATGAAACAAACAACAAACTCCAACAAAAACATATAATTAACCTCAATAATCGATTTTTGAAAATCTGATTATATAAGTTCAACAAACAAAGAACAAACCCAACTTTTGTAGTTCTTGTGATTCCTCTGCTTAGACCATGTTCATTAAAAGAACTTAATGTATTTTGTAGGGTGATTATGTATTTTGTTTGTGTATTTGATAATTAAAATAAATCAAAATAAATGATAATTGAAATTACCGAAGCTTAAATAAACATTTTAATCACCTCTTTAACACCCTTACGTGTCATCCTTGGATTGGCCAGAATTTAAAAAACAAAAAAACACTCTCTCTCTCCTTCTTTTTTTTTTTTTTTTTTTTTTTGGTCAAAATCTCTCTCTCCTTCTCTTTCTCCCTTCTTTTGCGTAAAATCTCTTTCCATCTCTTTCTCTCATTCTTCTCCGTTCACACAATATTTGTTCTCGAAATCGATTGATTCCTTGAATGGAATCTCTAACGGTGGTTCAGATTTTAAGATGGATGCTTTGAATCCGTCTTCCGACAACAAACGAGGCTTCTCCTCCGCGTCTTCCATGAAGAAGCACAACGCCTCCGATTCGTTGGATCCTGAACCTAGCTTTAGAATAACTTTATGCAAACTCGTGAGCTCTCTTTCGATTATTTGCATCCTTGGGCTTGTAATTGATCAAGTAATTAGTGGAAAGGTGTTTCCTTTTTATCATAATTCTCGTTGGTTTTGTCGATTTCAACCTTCTTTTTGCGGATTAATCGACCCAACCTTCTTCGGCGAGTTCACTCACAAGGCGTTGCTCGTCGACGAAGTTTAATATAATGTTTTGAGTTTTAAAAAATTTTAAGCACCTCTTTTTTAGTCTCCCTTGATGGAGGACAAATTTTAATTAAACATTTAAGAAGGCTTATGTATTTTTTTTTGTACAAATACACACAAATACTAATTAAATACTCTTAAGCAATCTTCATTTAGTCTCCTTTGATGAATATGCTCTTAGGTTTCTATGCTGAGTAGAAATTTTTGAGGGAAATATAGTAAGAAAAATAATTTTAAACTAATTGCTAGTTAAATAACCTAAGTTTTAACTCGAAACACACGGAAATCCTCCATCAATACTTAGGCACAAAAGTAGATAGATGTGATTTTCAATTCATTACCGTTAGTGGTTTATCTTCACCATCATGTTTGTGACTATATGATAAGCTTTTGATTTAGCTAGCTTAGACCATCATTATCAATGAATGGTGCTTAAATTATTATTATTTTTTATTTTTTCCTGATTAAAAAAATAATATTAAAAAAATTAAAAATCCACCAACCAAGGGATGTCACGTGTGTTGGGCCCGCGAACAGTGTAAGAAGTGGTCTTTAGATAAGAGCTTTTGGGTGCCGTTCTTAATTTTTTTGTGGGGTCCAAAAGGTTAAGCAACCCTTAAAGGGGCCCGATAAACATGTTCACACTCAAGGAGAAGAATACCTAAATGTCGTCTGGTCCGAAGAATGAAGGCCAAGGCCAATCGACTCTCCCAATGCGGTGTTTCTTCATTTTTCCTAATAAAATTGTGAGTTGTTGATTTAAACATTCAAACATTTTGTGCTTTGTTCACTTTTTTAGCGAAAAGAAGACCAAAGAAACGATAAGCAGCCGACGTGACTAGTTTTTAGATATTGTTTTGTGTTGAAATGGACACTTCTATTGCTTTCAAAAGCCTCCTTTTAATAGTAAGGGGTTATTACAAAACATCAAACAAGATTACAAGCTTTGGTCAATAATTTATGATGTAACAATTAGTAATCTTTATTATAGTTATATGACCTAAGTTTTATTGTCAATAAAAGAATAATTAAGGAAGTGAAAAAAACGCATGCACTCTTTAAGTAGTGCTTAGATCCTCCTCGGGATACAATCAAAAGTACAAATGCACTTCTTAGGTAAACCTGTTACGTTGGTGCACCTGCCCATCACTGGTTCCTTATGCTTCTTCTTACACATAGTTTGACATTTGTCATAAACACAATTGGCTTGTGATATTGGCCTACTACAACCTCGCATCCTTTGCCCCACAACTCCAAGTATCACTCCTATTATAAATTTATAATTATACGTATAATTTGAATAAAGATTATGACATCCACGTATTTTAATTTACGTAACGGGTCACTAAATATCACAAGTAGAATTTCAAATAACAAAAGATAATTGTTATGAAATTAAAATAAATTCATTTTCTATATAATAATATATGTAGTTTTATGACGGGTCGGAAAATATTATACATAATTTGATACATATATAAAAATTATATCAGTAGTATCAAAATATATATAACTGTGATTCCAAAGTTTATTATGAATATGGAACAATAAAAAAATTCATTAACTTGTATCAAATTAATATGTTTATAATCATTACACTCGTGCGTCATGTAAAACATCATACATAATTTGTAATTTCGAATTATAACCAAATTTTATTCGTAATATCAAAATATATATAAATATAATTCTAAAATTTGTATTCAATATAAATTAATAAATATTACACCTAAACTAGTACCTTTATAAATCAATTTTCCCAAATCAACTTTTGTTTTTTGGTCACTTAATTCCCTAAACTAAACCCGATTTAGATGCTCACACAAAAAAACCCGATTTAGATGCTCACACAAAAAAATCCCGATTTAGATGACGTAAAAAAATTAACTCGATATTATGAATTTATATATATTAGAAAAGTTAATTTTTACTATCTAGGAAATTATTCTTAACAATGTAATAAAAAAGAATTATTCTTAACAATAAGTATACTGTACATAAAATTTTCATCTAATACAGTGTAATATATTTTAAAAATTGAAATGTATATACAAACCTTGCAAAAGAATAGTGAAAAGAATCAGAGCAGCGAATGAGAGTTGAAAGGATCTCTTCATTACAGATAATAAAACTTGAACGTTTTTGTTCTTCTTGTTTTTAAACAAAATGATAGTTTTATTTTTTTTTTACAAACGAAAAGTATGTTTATATACAGTAAGTTATATCTAACTTAAGCTAGATGTCATTTTAAATTTAGTATTTTAAAGGCTTAGTTTTTACCCAAGTTTCTCGCTTACCTTGAGACTCGCTCATTTTTATTTTTTAATATACAACATTTCCATATAAAATACAAAATATACACATTCCTCAAAATAATTAAAATTGAATACATATATCATTAGTCTTCTTTTAATTTATGTTAAGGCTTTTAATTAAATAAATATACAAATGAAGAGTTTATTTATATCTTATATTATTAATACAGAAGACGGAGAGAGAAAATCATTCTAAGAATTACACGTGTCATCACATGAACATTTTTGATCCCACATTATTAAAAATTCATAAAATTCCAAAACAAAAAACCCAAATTTAACATAAAATGTCTTAAATTGACATAATAAATGGATAATATTAAAAATATTGAAAAACTCATAAAATATAATATTAAAAAATTCATAAGAAATACAATTTTATAATTTCTAATAGATCTCTTAATATTTATATATTATATTCAATTACATTGAGTTCACAATAATGATAAAACATATTGGTCATTTACAAATAACAATATTATTTTGTAAAATTGTAATTAACACCAAAATTCATGTCAAATGAAAAAACTTGAACACACAATTTACCCGACTCATCGGTTGAACCACCAGTTCCAAACTTTGAACATATAATTTTCGGATAAGTTTAGACATGAAAAAGTGATTAAACCTTTCTAGAAAATATGTTTAAAATATTTAAAAAACTAATGAAAAACACAATTTTATAATTTTCCTAATGTTTGTATGTTATATTCTCGCACAAAAGAATGATAAAACATATTGTTCATTTATAAATAACGATATTATTTTGTATTAAACATCAAAATTCATGTCAAATGACAAAACTTGAGCATAAAATTGACTCGAGCCCTCGAAAGTTTTAATAGTCCGATTTTATGACAAATAGAGACCGGATTGACATACTTTTCATTGTTAAACGAGTCATATCAAAGTTTCAAAACACTTTGTAGTTATTGTTTTTAATGATAAATAGCAAATTATACGTAAAGGTAAATATTCAACATCGAAATGACAATGATAATCTTTTTGGATGATTAATATTAAAATAGTAATAGTAATAAATTTTTGTAAATAAAACATTATAAAAGCCAAAATACAATATATTTTCTATATATACTTCAAATTTAAACTCCGCGTTTAACGCGGATCGCATGAGATACAAATTCTTTTGATTTCATTTTATACTATACATTGTTTTTACCAATAAACATTTTTTCTACTACGTAAATTTTTATCTCGCGCTTGGCGCGGGTAAATTCCTAGTATAGAAAGTAAAACGGGATTTCTTTGTATTTACAATTTAGTTAGTAATTTTTTAGATAATTAAGTTAAAATAATTTAGTATAATATTATTAATTAGATTAGCTTAAACAAAACATTGGGTTATCGTTCGGTTTGGGAAAAGCCAAACCATTTGGGTTGATAAATTGTTCAACCGATTGAGTTATATACAAAATATGGTTTGGTTTGGGTTGATTTGGGTTCGGTTGGGTCGGTACGGTTTGATTCGATTTTTTTTTGCGTACCCTACTTTCGAAGTTTTTATTTCTTCTTAATTCACAAAGTAAAACTGGTTCACATCTTTAATAGCATTCTTTGTTCACGTTTCCGTGGAGGTTGAGTTCTTTGCATGTGTTTGTAATAGGTAAAGTTGTTGTATGGTTTGTGCAGATGAGCAGTTAGGGATTGACACTTGAGAGGCATACATGTCGAAGTTGAATGGTCATTAATGTTGATTGATCGCGACTTCATGCAGTGGCGGATGTAGAACTATATATTAGATGGGACACATAAAATTTTGTTCGCCTCTCCGCAACCTCCTCAACCATCCACCACTTCGATTTATGTGAATCCAGAACTAGATTCGGTTGCCCTTTTACCTCAATGTGAGGTGTTTATGTTAGGATTATGAGCTTCCAACTTAAAATCAATTGGCAATAAGTGGATTGACCCATATCCTTTATATATTAGTGTTTGTCCATCTGAGTTTCCGATGTAGGACATTTGTCTCTAATACGCCCCTTCGAGATAATGAGTCTCGTTAACCATTAATTTTTTCATTTGGGTTCGCTAATTAGTGTTTAGGATATAGTATTAAGGGGGTAGGATTGTGTGGGTAGAGTTTATTTGGATTTAATTTTGAGTGTTTAGGTGTAGTTTTGTGAAGTATTTTTAAAATGGTGTAGTTTTGTGAAATGTAATTCAAATGGTGTAGTTTTGTGATTCTCCCCCCTTCTTTATATATATAGATTTTTAATATATAACATTCTTTTGGTCGAAATTAATATATTGCATTTTCTATGTTAAATAAAACATATTCACATTCATCAAAATAATATATAAATTACATAAAAGAAAATTTTAACTAAAATGAGGAAAAACGGCTTTTTCATACGTGAATTTGATGCAGAGCGAAAGCAGAAAGATAGAAACTAGAAATCTGTTGATTATGAGAATACCCGGATAACTATGAATAACGCAAGGTTATTCGTTTAATCTGAGAATCTCCGAATAACCCAAACCTTCTTGAACTCGTTGAGATCTCTCAATAGATCTACCTAAAACAAGAAATGAGAATACTCTTCCCTCAAAAGCCAAAAACTCGATTTTATTAATTAATCAAAGTCTTTGTACAAAACTAAGCCTAAACAACTTATTTATATCAATATAAAACCCTAAAACAATCTAAAATACTAAAAGATAATTAATAACTAATTTAATAGTATTTCTATTACAAAACTACACCATTTGAAGAAGAGATGAGTGGTCGTTTCTTCGTGAGTGTTGCAAAGGAGGCAGTTTTGAGATACAAGAAGTCCCCATTGTAGTAGCATGTCTCGTGTCGGCAGCCGAAAGACCGCTAACTAGGAAGTGAATGGGTGTTTTGGTATCCTTTTCTTTATCCATATTAGTTTAGCCCCTGAAACGGTTTCTCGGTGAGATTGTAGCATTCGCCAAGTTTTTCGACGTTGAGAATTGTTGCAGCTGTGAGGTGAGAGGATTGTAGTCTTGATTGTTGTTTTTGCTGCCAACTGTTTGATTGTTCCTCTCTAAGTTCGATTTTTCTTGAACCATATTTTGGTAACATTTATTTGACAAGTTCATTTTTTCTGTTCCGTTGTTTTCTATCATGCATTTCTTAAAACTTTTGTACGGTAACAAAAGGATAGTCCATTCTAGCAATATTATTATTAACATATAGTATTAATTACTATTCATTTTCTTTGAGTTAAAGGATAGTCAATCTCTTTGAGTTACCTTTATTAATTACTATTCATTTTCTTTTACAGTATTATCGGGTTTGAAATGATATAAAAAATCTATATATTAAAAACTATTATATGCCCAAAATATAACTTGACTATTGATGATTTTTCATGAATTTATAAATTATGTTAGATGTTTAATAGTACTAAATCTCTCTCTCTATATATTTATATATATAAAGAACGTGCTCTCTTCTCATGAATCCACATCATCTTTCAAATTTCTAAAATTTTGACACATCATCAACTTATATTTAGTTTTTAAATAATTATTAATTATATTATAATACTAACTTCTCATAATAACTAAAATTTAATTAACATTTACACATAATTTTAAAGACAATTTCTTTTAATTTGTTGAATATAGTTAATACATGTGTATATATACATATATATACCGATATAAAAATCTTCAAATTAACAACTATATGAAAGTAGTCTCTTCAAAATAATACATATAACGATTAACGACTAACTACAATAATTTACAAAGTTTCATAGTCTTAGTTTAATGACTATAGAAAATATATTTCAAGGTTACATATGTATATATGATAAATAGATATTGAAAACTTATTTTGATGAAGTACAATATAATTAAAATAAGGTTTGGTCCTGGACTTTAACATAAGTAAACATATTTTAAGTACTGAAAATTAATAATTTTCAATTCTCATAACCTCTCATGAGAATCAAAACTATTACAACAAATCCATAGAAAATAATAGTTGGTGGATTAGAAGTGAAAAATGATATTAATGAAAAGAGGGAAAGATATTAGGAAAAAAGGGAAAATGTCAGTTAAACCATGAACTTTCAAAATTCACCGAAAAACATGAACTTTTACGTGAAACATTTCACAACGTAAATCATGAATTCTTTTTTATCAGAACAAAAAGAGCACAACGTAAATAAAAATAGTTCAAGGTTAAGTCTATTAACGCAATAGTTTGACACTGTTTGAGATTTACCTGAAGAATTGAGCACTTCAATTGGCTGGAATTGAGCATACTGTCAATTTTTCGTTAACGGACTCAACTTTGTGCTCTTTTTGTCTCAGTAAAAAAAAATTCATGATTTAAAATGTTAGTCAACGAAAATACATGATTTAAATGGTTTACGTGAAAGTTCATGCTTTTCATTTTCCCCGGAAAAAAGTCACCTTTAAACAACAATAGAAACATTAATGTATATTTTACGTTCGAAAAATTAATGATGTTACATTATTATAAAACATATATGACTAACTAATGAAAAAATGTCCGAGGGTTCAAAAATATTGATGTACATTTTATAAAAGGCATGTAACAATATTTCCACCATTACAATTCAATTGTACATGATAAAAAAAATATTCAAAGTTGTAACAATATTAAATCACAAAAAATTATTATCATCAAAATACATAACGATATATAACAAATAAAAATTCAAAACTATTGTACCAAATAAATAATTAAAATAAAAATACTTTCATAAAATTGTTGCAATACTTTTTTAATAAAAGTATAAAGAAAACACCGTCCGGAGGGCGGGTGGGTTACCCCTAGTTTACATTATAAACTTAGATGACATTCCATTGGATTAAAGAGTAAATATCACATACATAATACCAAACTTAAATCTTTATTATAACTTTAGTAGTGGTGTTGTTATTACAAAAAAGCATTAACTACACTACTAGCTCTTGTCAACAACTTTTGACCTTACAATAAGCATCTTATTATAAATATGTTTTGGGTTTTATTGCCAACAAAATATTAAAAAGGACAAACAAAAGTGCACATACAGTTATTTTTTTCTGTGCACCCACTCGACGCTCTCTTCCACTTTTTAAGGCACAGAGTTCTACATTCTTCATAAACACAATTGCCTCGTTCTATAATTCCACTACACCAGTTTTTCTCTCTTTTTCCCCACATCTCCCACCACTCCTATTACAATTACATGTACATTATAAAAATTAGTTTATGTATTTAGAGTGAACAACGTATTATTTTTATTAAGAAATTTTTGTTTTTATTCGTTCTTCGCTATGATATATAGTTGTTGTGAATAATCATACGAGAATTAACAAAAAAAAAAAAATTTGAGAGCTCATGTTTTATATTTACTAGGAAGGAACCTGCGAGACTCGCGGGTTCCTTATATTATTTGTTTTTGTTTTTTTGATGATTCGATTAATTTTTATTTTCACAATTTATATTCTTAACTACCTATATAATGTTACAATAATTTTTATTTTCTGAATTCTCTGTTTTTGATATATTTTCACTAATCTTAAATAATTTGTATATTCTTTAGTTCTGTATTTTTTGTTTGTTTTGTATCACATGTTTTTTTCCTTGTGTATTATCATACTATTTATTTATATTGACGTATTTTCATATATTTGCTTATATAAGTGTCATAATATATGTTTTCTATTAGTTTTTTATTTAGTGTTTTAAATTGTGTATTTTTTATTTTTTCTTTATTTTGCTTTCATGTTTTCTAACTAATTTTATAAATTTTGTATATTTTTATTTTATATATTACTTATGTGATGTTGTTTTAGATATAGGGGTTTAAAATAATTTTATTTATTCAAAGCCCTATAATTTTTTTTAAAAACATATATTTAAAAATATTTATGTACTAATAATTTTTATGAATTTGATATTTTATATAATAATATTTTAAAACATTAATTAAGTTGAAATTTAATATGTTTTATGGATTAGTAATTAAATTGTGACATAAATTTTTTAAAATTAATGAATTTAATAAATAAATTAGTAATAAATTTGAAATGATGATGTGTCAAACCATGGAGAACTCCCCTCATCTTTTATATATATGATTTGTCATCTCTTCAAAATATTCTAAAAATAGAACATTTTTTTAACCTCCATAATACTAATTACATTTATGCTATTAAATAAATTAAATAAAACAAGATAAAATATAAATTTTGGTTAAATGATATTTATTTCTTATAAAATTGATCAACAATAATTTCCATCTTCAATTTGACATTAATTTTTTTAAAAAATTGTGTAACCTCCACCATAATGATGTGTGAGTAGTGGAGTATGTGTATAAAATCAAGCAAAAAGGTTAGTGTTCACTCTAACATCTTCTTTCTTCAAGCAAACAACAAAAATTAAAAATATGAATGACTCTTTCATATTCCTTTACTAGTTTTATGGTCCGTGCGTTCCACGGAAAAATTTAATATAATATGTTTCTTAATTTTTGTTTGTAGAAATTAGTTAAATTTATAGATAAAAAAATTATTTACTATATAATTAGATCCATCCAAAAAGTTAACTAAAATTATTACTATATGTTTGTTGAGATTTTTAATTTGTTTGATAAGTAGTTTACAATTTTTTTTCGGACTACGTATATTTTTTTTAAAAGGCATATAACACTTCCCACATTTTCAACACCAACCAACAATTGTTTCTTTTTTTCTCTACATAAAATATTAGTTTAATAAGAAAAGAATTTGGAAAATATGTGAGTTTGCGGAGGTGCCTAACATTATTTTCTTAATTCTGAAAAATACATGTAGTCTGACGATTTCATGACATTTTGAATTCTAAAATACAATCACGTAATTGTTATGATTTATCATCACTCGAAAATATCGAACTCTATATTATTGTTGTACTCTCACACAAAGAAAAAGAAAATAAAATGACACATAGAAAATATGCGAATAATGATATCTAAAAGGTGTAGGATGTTTTCTTTTATATAAGAGAGAATGATGCATAACTTGTTGTTTTAAAGATGTAGTATAAAAATGATGCATTTTATCTAAGTTTGATAATTATAAATCAATATTTATTTAAAAAACCAAGTGTATGAAAATTATGAAAAAATCTTGTTTTAAAAAAATATATGAGATAATTATGAAAACTAAAATAGACACATGTCAACTAAATAGACTATCACTTGTAACTCTCACAATGAAAGTTAAAAAAATCTATCTTATTATATAAGATTTTCATTTTGACTTTTATTTTTGTATGTTTATTCATTTAAATGTATAAAATAGCAAATATTTTCAAATTTTCATTATACTTATTTTTGTTAAAATCATCAAAAATTGTTTAATACAAAAATAATTCATTTATATATAATTATGAATATATGTATAATTGTATATATAAAAGATGTTGGATGTTTTCTTGATATATAAGAGAGGAGGATGTAAAACTCTTTGTTTTCACCTTCTAATGAATAACACCACCATTACTCACATTTAAATATTTAACACATACTTTATGTTAAATTTGGTGGTTAGACAATTGAGCCATAAAAATCAATTATGAATTCAATGTAAGAATAAAAGTTTTTTTTGACCAAAATTTAATTTTGTTATCATGAGAATTATTATTTTTGTGGACCAAATTTCCCTTTTTGTAATAGATAAAAATTAAATATGTATTTATTTCTTTTTTTAATCACACAAATACGTAATTTTTTCTTTTTTTCATTTGATTAGAAAAGATAGATAAAAGTAACTAAGCTTTTGTAGGCCTTAACACAAATATTTTTGTCCAACATAATTTATTTTTAAAATATATACGAATTATGATAATGTGGAGTTTAGGACAAGATCTTTAAAAAATACAAAATGATACATATGAGAATAAAAAATAAGTTATTAAAATGATAATCTACAAATGAGAAAACCTTTAAAATTTTAACTTGAATAAGATAAAAATTCATCTTAACTCAAGTAAGATTCTCGACTCAAGAGTCGGAACACAAGCGACCCTATAGATTCGATTACTTACAAAACATATGTGCACATTATTCATGAAGATAACTTTCTCACCATTTTCAAATCCCAACACATTCTTATAAACACTAAAAAGCTATGTCTTGAACAAATAAAAGAAGATGAAAAGAATCATGCATATTTTTATTTTTTATTGTTTGCTTAAAAAAAATGTTAGAGTGAACATTATTTTTTTGCTTGATTTTGTACACAAGATTTATTGTGTCTTTTATAACTACATATTTCTCCACTACTCACAAACCATTATGGTGGAGGTTACAAAAATAAGATTTCAAATTGAAGATGGAAGTTAATGTTGGTCAATATTATAAAACAATAAATATCATTTGACCAAAATTTTATATTTTTGCTTGTTTTATTTAATTTACTTAATTACTATTATGGTGGTTACAAAATATTGTATTTTTAGAATATAATGATTGTGAATTTTATAATTAGTATTTTGTAAGTAAAAGTATTCAAATTTCACAATTTTTTGTATAGAGAACACATGACATTTTACAATTTTTATATATAATATAAAATCTAAAAATAGTATTATATGAAAGTTATGTGAATCATTTGCACAAAATTAAAAGAGACATATAAGATAATTTGACATTTATTTTTCATTTTTCAAAGAAGTAAAAGATTATTAATTTTAAATTTTATTTCAATTATGCGTATAATTGTATATTCTTAATAACATTTAAAGTTAAAAATATATTGAAATTTATGAAGATAATTTGTTTAAATAAAAAGATAAATTAATTTGATATTTATTTTTGATTATTGAAAAAAGTAAAATAAATTTTGAATGAAAATTAATTAAATGTGGACACATGTCAATAGAACAATGAGACACTTGTTGGCTCCACAATGCACCTTATAAAAACATTATATCTTATTATATCAGATATTTATTTTTGATTATTGAAAAAAGTAAAATAAATTTTGAATGAAAATTAATTAAATGTGGACACATGTCAATAGAACAATGAGACACTTGTTGGCTCCACAATGAACCTTACAAAAACATTATATCTTATTATATAAGATGATTTGTTATATATTTGGTTTGTGTTCTTGTGAGCCTAACACAAAAAGATTCGAATGTTTATGATTTTAGGTACGTCAAAAAACATCACACTAAGGGGAGTTTAAAAAACTAAGAAAAAAGGCTTTAGTCTTTGTAAGTACATGTTTCTTTATAATTCTTGTATTAGTGTCATGCAAATTTTTTACTTTTAGATTTAAATATTTTATTTTACAAATATTAATTAGTTCATGTCGTAAAAATTGTGTTACTATAGTATTTTTTGTTTAAATTTTTAAAAGAGAGTTTAGAGGTTGATAATCTTCTATTTTGAAGGAATATTTTCTTCATGATTTGTTTTTCATACTATTAAAGATTTATATCATTAAACATATATCTAAAATGTATAATATATTAAATTTTTCGTACAATGTTAAATATAATAACCAATACTAATAACCTTTCAATTAAATAGTATGCACATGCCTCAAAGTTCTTCTTAAATTTCAACAAAATTTCTCATATAAATCGTAATTGAACAAAATTAAATTGTAACATAATGGTGACAATTAAATTTTTATGAGAATAAATTAGTATTTGAGCAATGTTGAAGAAGATGAGAACACATATAGTGATGCTATATAAGAAAGTCATTTTTCTCATTTTGATATACATTTGAAAATTTAAATAAATATTGGTTTGGAGTCATAAAACTAAGATACAATGCACAACATCATTTTCTAATAAAATTAAAAATAAAAAAGAAATAAATAAATGTTACTATTGTTCAATAAACAAAAAATACGCTAAAAATTTTTGGTCCAACAAAATAAGAATTCTATGATAAAAATAATTAAGTTTTGGTCAAACAAAAATTTTATAACTCAATTGTGTAACCACTATATTTGACATAAATTTATGTGTTAAATGTGAGTAATGGTGATGTTATAGACTACATGGTGAAACCAAAAAGTTTTGCTCCTCCTTTACTATCCATAATCTTTAATATACCTTTATTCACATATTTTTTTGTCTATAAATTTATTTTTATTCTTCCTTGTGAGAGTACAACACAAATAATGAGTTCGTGAGCTTATGATTTCGAATTATATGAATCATAAGAATTCTCCAATTTTGTTTTAAGATTCATAAATGTATGAAATCGTAGGCGTTTTCAGAATTAAGGAAAAAGTGTTACTCGCCTCCGTAAAACCACTTGTTAATTCTTGTATAAGTAGTTTTGTATTTTTAATTAAATTACCAAACGTTTTACTTACAAAACCCGTTTGATAGTCAAATATATGTATATTTTTATATCATTATCCGGCGCAACGCGCGGGTTTTCAATATAAGATAGAATTTTTTTTTTTGACAAACTTTATAATCTTGACATGTGTCTTCTTCTTTTATTGATATTTGTCATCTCTTCAAAATATTCTATAAATAGAACATTTTTTTAACCTCCATAATACTAATTACATTTATGCTATTAAATAAATTAAATAAAACAAGATAAAATATAAATTTTGGTTAAATGATATTTATTTCTTATAAAATTGATCAACAATAACTTCCATCTTCAATTTGACATTAATTTTAAAAAAAATTGTGTAACTTCCACCATAATGATGTGTGAGTAGTGGAGTATGTGTATAAAATCAAGCAAAAAGGTTAGTGTTCACTCTAACATCTTCTTTCTTCAAGCAAACAACAAAAATTAAAAATATGAATGACTCTTTCATATTCCTTTATTTGTTATATATTTGGTTTGTGTTCTTGTGAGCCTAACACAAAAAGATTCGAATGTTTATGATTTTAGGTACGTCAAAAAACTTCACACTATGGGGAGTTTAAAAAACTAAGAAAAAAGGCTTTAGTCTTCGTAAATACATGTTTCTTTATAATTCTTGTATTAGTGTCATGCAAATTTTTTACTTTTAGATTTAAATATTTTATTTTACAAATATTAATTAGTTCATGTCGTAAAAATTGTGTTACTATAGTATTTTTTGTTTAAATTTTTAAAAGAGAGTTTAGAGGTTGATAATCTTCTATTTTGAAGGAATATTTTGTTCATGATTTGTTTTTCATACTATTAAAGATTTATATCATTAAACATATATCTAAAATGTATAATATATTAAATTTTTCGTACAATGTTAAATATAATAACCAATACTAATAACCTTTCAATTAAATAGTATGCACATGCTTCAAAGTTCTTCTTAAATTTCAACAAAATTTCTCATATAAATCGTAATTGAACAAAATTAAATTGTAACATAATGGTGACAATTAAATTTTTATGAGAATAAATTAGTATTTGAGCAATGTTGAAGAAGATGAGAACACATATAGTGATGCTATATAAGAAAGTCATTTTTCTCATTTTGATATACATTTGAAAATTTAAATAAATATTGGTTTGGAGTCATAAAACTAAGATACAATGCACAACATCATTTTCTAATAAAATTAAAAATAAAAAAGAAATAAATAAATGTTACTATTGTTCAATAAACAAAAAATAAGCTAAAAATTTTTGGTCCAACAAAATAATAATTCTATGATAAAAATCATTAAGTTTTGGTCAAACAAAAATTTTATAACTCAATTGTGTAACCACTATATTTGACATAAATTTATGTGTTAAATGTGAGTAATGGTGAGATGTTATGGACTACTTGGTGAAACCAAAAAGTTTTGCTCCTCCTTTACTATCCATAATCTTTAATATACCTTTATTCACATATTTTTTTGTCTATAAATTTATTTTTATTCTTCCTTGTGAGAGTACAACACAAATAATGAGTTCGTGAGCTTATGATTTCAAATTATATGAATCATAAGAATTCTCCAATTTTGTTTTAAGATTCATAAAGTTATGAAATCGTAGGCGTTTTCAGAATTAAGGAAAAAAGTGTTACTCGCCTCCGTAAAACCACTTGTTAATTCTTGTATAAGTAGTTTTGTATTTTTAATTAAATTACCAAACGTTTTACTTACAAAACCCGTTTGGTAGTCAAATATATGTATATTTTTATATCATTATCCGGCGCAACGCGCAGGTTTTCAATATAAGATAAAAAGTTTTTTTTTGACAAACTCTATAATCTTGACATGTGTCTTCTTCTTTTATTGATATTTGTCATCTCTTCAAACAAGAATTATTTTATAATATTTATTTAATTTTCATATTTAATATGAAAGCATCATATTTTTATGTTATAATTTTTCTATAGCTCTAAAACAATATTTTTTTAACAAACCATATATTTCGGATTTGATAAGTATCAATTTTATTAAAACATATTTTTTTATCAAGTTCTAACAACTTGACATTCTTGATTTAACTAATATTATATTTAAATAGTTGTAATACTTAAATATATATGCATTATTTTGTGATACACATATTTTAATAACTCTAAACCAATAGTTATTTAACAATCTATATATGTATCTTTTTCATAAACATCATGAACTTAAACTCACATATATCATAACTTTCTTACTTATTTGAAATTAATTATATTGAAAAACATGATGCACTTTTTTGGTCAAAGAAAAACATGATGCACTTAAATACACATATATCATCAAAAAAATTATAAAAATAATTATATTGAAGATATCAAGTCTACAAAATATTTTCTACATTTAGTCATTCAACAAAATTAAATTGTAATCAATATTGTGACATAATGGTGACAATTATGTTGAGATTAAATTTTCATTATTCCACTTCATAACTCCTATGTAAATGGGGCTATATAAGAAAATTATATTCTTCTCATTTTGATATACATTGAAACATATAAACAAAACTAAAAGAAAATTAGTTATTCACATGTTCTCTTCTAATTTTTCTTTATTTGTTCTATTTTTTAATTTGTGTTATCGAGAGCAAAACACAAAAAGATTTAAATATTTATGATTTTAGGTACGTCAAAAAAAGTTATACTATAGGGCATTTCAAAAACTAAAAAAGTGTTTCGTCTTCGTAAATACATGTTACTTTCTAATTCTTGTATTAGTATCATGCAAATAAATAATTTTAATATTTTATTTTACGAATATTAATTAGTTCATGTGTTGTAAAAATTGTGTTAGTATAGTATTTTCTCTTAAAGTTTTTTAAAAAGTGTTTAGAGGTTGATAATCTTCTCTTTTGAAGGTATTTTATTATTTCTTGATATGTTAACTAATTCAATTTTTTCGTGAAAATTTTGTTGTTCAAAAGTCGAAAAGTTTATGATGATTTTTTTTATGACAAAGTTTATGATAGTTCAAAGGTCGAACAACGTTTAATTTTACAAAATGTTTAATATATTAAATTTTTACTAAATTGTTAAATATAATAACCAATACTAATAACTTATACTTTTGCAAAGAATAATAATAATAAATATTTACATAATTATAATTTGATAAGAATGTATTTTATACACATGTTAGCTAAAAAGAGTTTTCCAAAAAAATATATATTAAAAAATAGAAACAAAAAGTGTAATGAAATTCTCAAAACATTTGAGTAATCAATTTAAAATAAATTACGTTTATCCTTTAAAAATCAGTTATTGTATGTACAACGATATACTTTTATATCACTACCCGGCGCAACGCGCAGGTCTTTTCCTAGTATGTTATATCATATAACATATAACTTATATGTATCGAAAATTATATACCTTGGTATATGTTATAGGTATCATATAAGTTAAATTAATTTTTTGCTAATATATTAAATTATTGATGCCTAGGTAATTAATTATATTAAATCATATATAATAAATGACAAGTAATTTGACTTATGTGTCGCACAAAGAGAAAATTAAGGAAATATTTTAATATTTGTCATATATTATTTATTAATTTAATATTTTTGAAATTTCATTAATATTTTTTAAAATATTATCATATATTATTTATTAATTTAATATTTCGAAATTTCAATAATATTTTCTAAGAAATTATACGATGTCAAGTTTATTGGATCTTAATTTATATTATCATGTATAATAAATATTATATATGACAAGTAATTTGGCTTATGTGTCGCACAAAGAGAAAATTAAAGAAATATTTTCATATTTGTTTATCATTATCCCTTTTATATCTCAAAGATTTATATTATCATATATTATTTATTAGTTTAATATTTTCGAAATTTCATTATTATTTTTCAAAATATTATCATATATTATTTATTAATTTAATATTTTCGAAATTTCAATAATATTTTCTAAATATTATACGATGTCAAGTTTTTGGATTTTAATTTATATTATAATTAAATATATTTACTTATCATTAATACTATTATTATAAATCATGCATAATAAATATGAGTAATTTGGCTGATGTGTCACACCAAAAGAAAGTTAAGATAAAAAAATTGTTTAAAATAAAAAAAGAACAAGACACCTAGTGGTGTCAAGATGGTAAACCAACTCAAACCAAACCAAACTCATATGGACTCAATTGTAAATGAGTAAAGGGTAAACCATACCATTAACTAAGGTGTTGATTGGTTCTCACGCAACCACCCGCAAACGCAGCTTTTGCGGGCGATTGCGATTTATCGCGTTTGCAAAAATCACTCAAATCGCTTTATACAGTTTTACATCGTTTTGCACCACTTGAAATCGCCATATTTCAAAAGCTCCTTCCCGCTAGCGTTTGCGGTTGCGGGCGATTGCGATTAGTTCAAATAAATTTTTTTTTCAATAATATTAAAAAAAAATTTAGAAAAAAGAATTATTTTATCCATAATAATATTACAAATAATAATACTAAAAATGTATCTACAAATAAAAAAGTTTTGAATAATTATTTAGGTCTTTTCTTTAGTTTTCATAGTTATTATGTTTAATTTATGAGGAATTCACAAATCTACACCCTTTCAACCCCTTCTTCACAAAACTACTCCTAATTTAATATTTTCACATATTTACATCCTTTCAAAATTTTAAAAGCTTGATTTAACCTTTAAAAAATTACCAAATTTAAATTTTTTTCATTTGGGTTCGCTAATTAGTGTTTAGGGTATAATATTAAGGGGGTAGGATTGTTTGGGTAAAGTTTATTTGGATTTAATTTTGAGTGTTTAGGTGTAGTTTTGTGAAGTATTTTGGAAATGATGTAGTTTTGTGAAATGTAATTCAAAAGGTATAGTTTTGTGATTCTCCCTACCTTTTATATATTTTCGAAAAAAATATATTATATATCATAGTTGTGACGATATATAATATAGTTGTGATGTTTGTAATTTTCAAATAATTTTGATAATTTTTAACGACTAGTACAAGCGTTTGTCAACCAGATCAAAAATATCCCGCAAACGCAAAATCTTTTAACCGCTATACCAGTCGTACAAACCACCTAATACCATAATTAACCGCCATCGCCAGCTTCAGCAATCTCCCTCAACCGCAACAGCAACCGCTGCGTTTAAACCAGTCGAGCCCTAAATGGTTTGGGTAATTAATTCACAACTCATTTAAATTAGTTGGTTAAAGGGTCAAATGAGTTGACCCATTAAATCAAAATCAAACATAAGTTCAAATTGAAAATGTGTGTTTTTGGTGATTTTAATGGAATTTTTTATTTAATTAATTAAAAAAATCAAGCAGATGATAAAAAGAGAAATTTCTAAAAATAGCATGAAAAAAGTTTTTTAGATAAGAAAAACTTTACAAGTTTTTTTTTCTTATGTACCATTAAAAGGTTTTTTGGATAAAGATATCATAAATACAAAAATCTAATTTTAACAATTTAAAATATAAAAAAAATTATTTGAGTTCGCTATATAATGTTTAGAGTATAATATTAAAGGGGTACAATTTAGTTTTGAGAGTTTCGAATTAATTTTGAATGTTTTAAGTTAACTTTAAATTTATGCTATTTTTGTCAAAAAAAAAAAATTATTAGTATTAAGAAAATAAACTTATAATACAAAAAACATTTTTCCATAGTAATTTTGAGAATTACCTCAAAAAACCCATTTATTCGAATATCATGCATGAATATAGATTGTTGAGATCACTTAAACATAAAAAAATAATTAATTTAAGCAGTTGTTAGATTCAGAGCTCTAGGGTTTCTTTTTTCCTTCTTATTAGTGTATATAGCACATGTTTGTGTAGACGGATAGTTAATTGTCTACTGCTACCCATGATGGTTTTAAGTAGTTCGTCATTGTTGATGATGCCACTAGAACAACTTGGGTTTACCTTTTAAAAGACAAGTCTGATGTCTTACAAGTCTTTCTTAATTTCATAGAGATGGTAGAAACACAGTTTAGTACTAAAATTAAAAGGGTTAGATATGACAATGCTTCAGAATTAAACTTCACTTCTCTTTACAAAACTAAAGGCATTTTGCCATTCCATTCTTGTCCAGAAACAACAAAATTTTGTGGTAGAAAGAAAACATCAACACGTTTTAAATATGGCTAGGTCTTTGTTTTTTCAGTCTCAAGTTCCTCTTCCATATTGGGGTGTCTGCATCCTCACTGCAATTCACTTAATAAATAAACTCCTTGCTCCTATTCTTGACAACAAAAGTTCTTATGAAGTTTTAACAAATAAAATTCATGATTACACTCAAATCAAAGTCTTTGGTTGTCTTTGTTATGCTTCTACATCACCCAAGAATAGACATAAATTTGATCCCCGACCTAGAGCTTGTATTCTTAGGATATCCTTCCGGATACAAAGGATATAAACTCTTAAATCTGGAAACCAATGTCATTAGTATTTCTAGACATGTGTTTTTTCCATGAAAAGCTCTTTCCTTTCGTAAAAATAGATCGTAGGACTTCTTTCCTGATCTGGATTTACAATCTCATGTGTTTACATCTGATCCCAGTGAGAATACTTTTGTATTACCACCTTCTGTAGAGAACGAACTTTATGGTCTTTCTACACATGATGTCTCTGAATCTTCTATTCAAACATCACACAGGAGAAACAAAAATAAAAAGTCTGCTTATCTTCAAGATTATTATTGTCATTCAGTAGGATCTTCAACCATTCATGAAATCTCCAAATTTTTTCTTATAATAAAGTTTCTCCTCTTTATCTTTCTTTTTTGGTTTTCATTAACAAAGCTAAAGAACCCTCAACCTACACAGAGGCAAAACAACTTTTGGTGTGGTGTGGTGCTATGGAGGACGAAATTGATGCTTTAGAAGGATCTCAAATATGAGAAATTTGTTCTTTACATGTTCAAAGTTCCTATTGACTGTAAGTGGATTTACAAGGTTAAGTTTCATTCTGATGGTTCAATGGAAAGAAATAAAGCACGTTTGGTTGCAAAAGGCTACACTCAACAAGAAGGTATAGATTACACAGAGACTTTCTCTCCTGTTGTAAAACTAACCACTGTGAAGCTTCTTTTAGCCCTTGCTGCTAACTATGGTTTTTCACTTCATCAATTAGATATCTCTAATGCTTTTTTAATGAGGATCTTGATGAAGAGATATACATAAAACTTCCTCCGGGATATGCTGCGAGTAAAGGGGACTCTCTTCCACCTAATGTTGTCTGCAGACTTAAGAAATCACTTTATGGTCTCAAACAGGCTTCCAGGCAGTGGTTCTTAAAGTTTTCCACTACCTTGAAGTCAATGGGTTTTGTTCAGACTCATTTTGATCACACTTGTTTTACTAAGATCACTGACACGTTATTCTTATGTGTGTTAGTGTATGTTGATGACATCCTCATCATCTATAACAGTGATTCAGAAGTCTTGAGCTTTAAAACAGAGTTAAAGTCATATTTCAAGTTAAGAGACCTTGGAGAAGTGAAATACTTCTTATGCTTAGAAGTTGCAAGATCAGATTCATGTATTCATATTTGCCAGAGAAAGTATGTTCTAGATCTTCTTGATGAAACATATCTTCTTGGCTGCAAACTATCCTCTATACCAATGGATGCAAGTATCAAGTTTTCAAAGGATAGTGCAGGAGATCTTGTTGATTGTGAATCTTACAGACGTCTCATTGGTAGACTCATGTACCTTCAGATTACTCGTCTAGACATCACTTTTGTTGTCAATAAGCTTAGTCAATATTCTGCAATTCCTAGAAGACAACATCAACAAGCCTTGCACGGGATTTTACAATACATTAGGTACTATTGGTCAAGGGTTGTTTTATTCTTCAAAAGTTGAGCTACAAATTCAATGTTTTGTCGATGTTGATTATGCTAATTGTAGAGATACACGGAGATCTACATCAGGCATGTGTGTCTTCTTAGGCTCTTCATTGATCTCTTGGAAGTCTAAGAAACAACAGGTGGTCTCCAAGTCTATTACAGAGTCCGAGTACAAAAGTTTATCCTCTGCTTCTGATGAATTGGTATGGCTTACCAACTTCTTTACATAACTTCACATTTCTTTGGCTAAGTCTACCCTTATGTTTTGTGACAACACGTCTACAATAAACCTTACTAATAATGTTGTCTTTCACGAGCGTACTAAACATGTTGAGCAAAATTTTCATAGCATCCGTGAAAGATACCAAGCTGGTTTGTTTTAGTTGTTGCACGTTCGTTCTTTCTTACAATTGACGGATGTTTTCACTAAATCCATGTACCCAACTACATTTCATAATTTGGTGTCCAAGATGGGTCTACTCAGTATATTCGTACCATCTTGAAAGAAACTATTAGTATATATAGCACATGTTTGTGTATAGGGATAGTTAATTGTGTAAAGGATAAGTATAGACTAGATATGATATGTTTGGCTATAGAATTGAGTTTGTATATATATATGCTTGTTTTGTATATTGAAGTTAATTAAAGAGAAAATATCTTATTTACTCATACTTCTCTCTGCGATTCAATGAACTCTTTCTTCATCGACAGATTTCGTCACTCTTCTAAGCAAGACTCCCTCGAAGAAGAAGAAGAAGAAGAAGAATCTCCGACGGAGCTTAACACGATAAACAGCTCAGGCGGGTTCGTAACCGTCTCTCCCGATAACAAGCTTTCGATAAAGTACAACGGCGCCGGGCAACACGGCCACAACGTGGGCGTTGTACAGTCTAATAAACCTGCTCCGTGCAAGAGACTCGCTTACTATTTCGAGATCTATGTCAAAGACGGTGGCGTTAAAGGCCGTGTCGCCATTGGTTTCACTACCGATCGTAGCTTCTTAATCGGAAGGCATCCTGGGTAAAAATTTCCCGGTTTAGATCTCGATTTCAAAAACCCGGTTTAGATTCTTAGCCTCAGATTCGAAAGATTATATCATCAATTCTTTGTAATTTCCCGTTTAGATTTCAATTTTGGCCTGTTTAGGGTTTGATTAGGTTCATGAATTAGTCTGATAGATGATCTTAGCCTCGAATTCGAAAGATTATATATCTCTGTGTAATTTCCTGTTTAGATTTCAGTTTCAGCCGGTTTAGGGTTTGATTAGGTTCATGAATTAGTCTGATAGATGATCTTAGAATTGAATTCGAAAGATTATATCATCAATTCTGTGTGATTTCCAGGTTTAGATTTCAGTTTCAGCCGGTTTAGGGTTTGATTAGGGTCATGAACAATCTCAAAGATGATCATTTGTTGTTTCTGGGCATGGAAATTGAATAATGTTATATTTGTGATGTAATGGTTAGATGGGAACACAACACTTGTGGGTATCATGGTGAAGAAGGACTTATATATCTTGGGAAACAACAAGGTGAAGCTTTTGGTCCAACTTATACGACCGGTGATATTGTTGGTGGCGGTATAAACTACGATTCGAATGAGTTCTTTTTCACGTAAGCAATGTAATTGAGAAGTGGAGAAGAGATCAAGATCCTATTCGTTACATTTCATGTCGTGTTTCTGACATATTCTTTGTTGATGTCTTTTTGTGTGTGTTATAAGTGTTAATGGAGCTCTGGTAGGGACTGTTTCCAAGTACATAAAGGGTGCTCTATTCCCTACTGTTTCGGTACATAGCCAAAACGAGGAGTATGCTCTTATGACTCTCTTTTCTTAATTATTACATGTCGGTGTGAATTTTCTCAGTTGTTTGCTTATGAGTTCTATGGTTGTGCTCTATGTTTTATTTATTTAATTATCTTGACAGGGTTACTGTCAACTTTGGGCAGGAGAAGTTTGCTTTTGATTTGAAGGTAAGATCCTTAATCTTTTTTTGCACATGAGTGGAGTTTCTTGGTCTTAGCTTGAGTGATTAGAAGATTGGATAATCAGGATTTTAAGTATCAAACAATAGAAAAGTTATGCAACTTTTGGATATAGGTACATATTTTTTTGTGGCATATGTTTCTCTGATACTAATTGCGTCTATAAAATGCATGCTATGTGTATGCGTTGATGTTCTCGTCTGATCAAGTACTACCACTTAGAATCTTTTATTAACAATTATATACTCTTGTGTAAGAGAGTTCAGGCATAAGGTAGATGATAATATTTGTACTTGTTCCTTCAATTATGTACTAGTTATGTGTTATGTATGACTTAGGTGTTACTCTTTTTCTTTTGTGTAAGGGTTATGAAGCATCAGAGAGGAATAAGCGACAACTAGCAATTGAAAAGATATCCATACCTCCAAACATGAATCATAAGTAAATTACACTCTTTTCTGCAGTTATTTATCGGATCAGTAATGAACTTTCTACTTCTCTAAATATTTGTTTTTGGGATCATCAGGCTTGTAAAGAATTACTTGCTTCATCATGGGTACGTAGAGACTCTTCATGCTTTCGACTTGGCTACTAATAGTACAGTTCCTCCTATCTGCTTAGCTCAAGAAGATGGTATTGATACATCGTATGAATTGCATGAGAGGAAGATTCTTAGACAGGTTTTGAGTTAGGCTCTGCCTATGTTTTCCTGTTTTTACTCTTTTGAGTCTTAAATAAAAAGCAAACTTCAGTTTGATACTATCGAATTGATTTATACTTTTGTTGGTAAAAGCTTATAGGGAAGGGCGAGATCGCTTCTGCTCTTGTTAGACTCCGGGCTTGCTATCCCCAACTTGTACAGGTGGATTAAATTAATAGTCATATTGGCGACATAAGCCGCTTCACATAACATATGAACTCTTACCACAGTTGTATTGTTTTACAGGACGATAAATCCGAACTTTGCTTCCTCCTTCACTGTCAAAATTTCATTGAATTAGTAAGGGTATGCTCTTCTTTCCTTAATGTATTATTTACACAGAAGATCTATATCAAGTAAAAAGGCTTTAGAAAAAATGTGACATGCTTAGACCGGAGCACTAGAAGAAGCAGTTATATATGGAAGAACTGAATTAGCCAAATTCATCGGTGCAACTGTATTCAAAGACATCGTAGAGGTACTAACGTTTCTGCAACCTTGAAAACTTTTGAGATAGATTTGAATCCGATATTAACCGAGTTTTCAAAGGCTGATACTTAACTATCATGGTACCTATTTCAGGACTGCTTTGCTCTGCTTGTCTACGAACGTCCCGAGGAATCAAATGTCGGGTATTTCTTAGATTCGTCGCAGAGGGAAGTAGTGGCGGACGCAGTGAATGCAGCGATATTAGCTACAGATCCAAAAGGCAAAGAACAACAGTTGCATTCTCGTCTTGAGACGCTTCTCCGACAACTAATGACTTGCTGTCTGGAACTGCGGTCACTGAATGACGGTCAAGGAGAGAGCCTTTCGCTTAACCGGTTTCTTAAGAACAACAGTTGCAAGAGGATGAAGAAAACAGGTTAGCTTTTTAGTGGTTGTTTGGGTTTGAACAGTTAATTCGGTTACTAGATGAAATAAGTAGACGCAATAGATATAGTTGAAATGAACGGTTCGGAGATACCTTGCTGTTGGATTTTTCGTTGTCGATTAATTTTCTTTAGAGATTTGAGAAACAGGTAGGGGTACGACGTCGTTTTAGGACGTTCTTCAAACTTGATTATGTTATTTTGGTTGTCTTTAGGATGATTAAGAACCAAACTTCCCCACACATCTTATATAATACGACTAAATGTTTTTTAAACATTGCCTCAGCTGCTGACAAGTGGCTTCTTCTGCTCATGACACGTGTCCAAAAAAATTGTAACCTAATTTCATTTGTTTCTTCTCTGGAATCGTCCTCCTTCTTCCGCCTCCTTCTTTCTCTTCCTTCCTTCCTCTTCATTCCTTCCTCTTCCTTCTTCTTCTTCCTTCTTCTCTCGGTTCCTCCTTCTTCCTCTTCTTCCTTCTTCCTCCTCGCAGATCTCGCAGTTTCCTCCTCGCATATCTAATGGCGGTTTCCTCCTAATGGCAGATTCCTCCTCGCAGATCTAATGGCATATTCCTCCACGCATATTCCTCCTCGCGGATCTAATCGGAATTTATGGCGGTAACGGCCAAGGACCGTTCATAAAATACTAAATGTAAGTATTTTTGATTTGTGATTTAATTAAAAAATTAATAATAAATTCACATACAAGTATTTTCAATCAATAATAATTTGAATTTGATTTGAATTTTGAATCAATAATAAATCCTTACAAATATCTTCTTTCCAAAAAGTTAATAACAAATTTATATACAAATATTTTGAATCAATAATAATTTGAATTTGATTTGCATTTTGAATCAATAATAAATCCCTACAAATATCTTATTTACATAATATTTATGGTTCCTTATATAACTCTAACTAAATATATAACTAATTCTCTACAAATATTTTCTTTCCAAAAAATTAATACAAATATCTTTTTTCCAAAAAGTTAATAACAAATTTATATACAAATATTTTGAATCAATAATAATTTGAATTTGATTTGCATTTTGAATCAATAATAAATCCCTACAAATATCTTCTTTACATAATATTTACGGTTCTTTATATAACTCTAACTAAATATATAAATAATTCCCTACAAATATTTTCTTTCCAAAAAATTAATAATAAATTTATATACAAGTATTTTGAATCAATAATAAATCCCTACAAATATCTTCTTTCCATAATATCTTCTAACTAAATATATAATAATTTAATACGTTACTTTTTACTTTGAAATTTGTCTCAATAATAAATCCCTACAAAAATCAATAGTTTAATACGTTACTTACCATAATACGTTACTTTCTAAACTTACGCACTAATAAACCCTACAAATATGCATTCCCTTATATACATGACTTAAATCTCTCTTTCCAAATCACTTCCTTTCATATTTTCTCTAAATTTGCTCTCTTATAATACATTACAATATTTCTAAAAAGTAAAGATGCCAACATTGGAATATTGCACCCTTAATGCGAGTTAACGACAACGATGATGCAAAGAAGATTGTTGTCCGCCTTTACCGTACATGGGAAGCACGTGATTTTAAACGCAACAATGTCCTGCTCAGCGTTGAATGCTTGCTTTTGGACGAGAAGGTTAACCACCCCATGGCCCCATTGTTACATTAAATTAAATCCTCTCTATCATTTCAATAATGCCTCTGCGTTAATGTTTTTCGATTGTAGGCTAATGTTATACAAGCTTCTATCCACCCACGTCGTCTCCATAAATTCAGGCTTAAACTAAAAGAAGGCCTTCTATTCTCACTAAGTTCTTTTGATGTCAAAAAACAAGGTGAAACCTACTGTCTAACTGACCACGCTTACAGGATCTTTTTCAACGACCAGACGACCATGGATGTTGTAGACGGTGAGCAATACAAAATTCCGGTGCATCATTTCCGTATCCTGCCATACGAAAGCATCGAGCTCCTAGCGGACAAAGGAGCGAATCTTCCAGGTAACAAAATATAAAAAAGAATACCCCAAAAGCTTCATGTATGCTCTCTCATTAATATATGAAAATTGTCCTATATTTGTTTACTAATATTTTACTGGGTTTCTTTATTAGATATCGTCGCCCAAGTTTCATGTATACGCAATTCAGGAAAAGTGGACAACAAAGTATCTCCTCCCAATACAAGTTCCAATCTCATCCTCACATGTGTTTTTGCAAGGTGAAAAAGTTTCTATCTTTACACTTTCCACGCGAAAAATATAATACAGATCTAATAAATGTCTTCCATATCACAGTGGGGAGAAGACTTTCATATCTATATGGGACAAACTTGCATGTAAGGTCCGTGATGATCTTGACAAGTTAAAAGATCTACCACTCGTCGTCTTAGCCACCGATGAGGATTAGATTCGGATCAAGAACTTCAAGTTTTATGTAGACTTTTCCAAAAGTTGCAACTATGCCGTATGTTTTTTTTTAGGTTTGTTCATAATTACAACATATGAATTTAATTACTCACAATAAACCAATGTTTTCTCATGAAAAATTGTATCCTTGATTACTCACGTAGTCTAATATCTTTCTCTGATAGATAAAGTCTCACCGAAACTAACAAGTAACAACTAATCACTCCCCAGTGAGAAGGATTACAAAAGGATGATTTATATATGAGTATTATACTATTGTTATAACTTACATGATTCATTGTTCCTCATTACATGGTTCATGCACTTCTTTCCCATATTTCATTAATCTCTCAAATTTTTAAAAACGTTTATGAATTTATAATACGAATCTAGCCTGTGCAACGCACGGGCCACAATACTAGTATCAAAATAATCACCAAACTAAACAATTTTTATATGACCTGATGGCGCAAAAGTACATACATTAGACCTTTTCTGGTATGAGGCGTTCAAAGGAACGTTCACCATAATCTTCGTCCTTATCTTGGGACGTCTCTACTACGTCTTTGCCAAGCGGTGACCGAACAGAACCAGTTTGAAATGAGAAAGACAGAGACAGAGATATGGCCCGCCGATGGGTTTTTTGTCCTTGGAACAAACCGCTTCTTTCGCCTCCGATACTACGGCTTCTATATCCTTCTCTCGAACTCCTTGCTTGAGGTAACACCATGTGGCTTCTCCTTAGTAGATTCAAGCTAACCAATTGTCTTTGCACTTCCTCGGGTAACTGCAACGTGAATCGGTCTAGATTCTCGCCTATTTTAACCAACGAATGTCCTGCCGAACGATATCTAGGCACAAATATCTCAGCCATAGAAAACCTCGACAAAAACCCTGTCGATCTCGATCGAGGTGTACTATAGTTTTCATTGTTGTTCACACTATTACTAATCAAGCTTATATCATCTTGGAACAATTCTATAGCCATGTTTTGCGCGTTGCCCGTTTCAATATCGATGCTTGGAAAGCTCTCACCGGGTTTGAGAGAAAGGTTTGCACGGCAGACAGGACAAGTGGACTTAGAAGAGAGCCACACGTCGATGCATTTAGAATGAAAAGCGTGGCTACAAGGAGGCATCCAACGTAACGTTTCTTCTTCCTCAAACTCATTTAAACAAATCGCGCACTCTACTCCGCCTTTGCCTATCTTGAGTCTTTTAACTTCCGAGTAAAGGAAAGACGGGAATGACTCGATGACACTCTTGTCGAGCCCACGTCTCGCTCTAGAGTTAAGCGGTTGATGGGCTCCCGTCTCAATATCTTCGCTGCGGAACGCGTTGAAAAGGCAACAACCGACTATAGCTAAAAGGAATAAGGAAAGTAATATGATCCCCATGACCGATTCCGCTGTCATTTTTGTTTTACTGTTTTGGTTTGCGGATTCGGATTGTTGTTGGCAGGTTACATAAGGCAAGAATCGGAGAAAGAAGAGCGGTAGTAAAACATATAATACAATCAAATGGTTTAGATTTCGCTTAAAGATTGTCGTAGTGTATAATGTGAACAGTCATTTTTGGATCACTTGAGCTCCATGTCTACATTTAAATCAAGAGAAAGTCAAGAAGAAGAAGAAGATGTTTAAATTCGTAGATTAATTAATTAGATATGCCCGTCACGATAACAAATATTGTAATAATACCATTTTATATTAGATTTGTTTTGGTCCAACGTTTTGAAGAAGTCGTTTAGGTTAATCGTATACGTAAAAGAATATTACACCATGACTCATATTATCCTCTCTTTCAGCCTAGCCGATTACTCCTCCATTTTTTTTTTTACTTAGTGGTCGTCCGCGCCGATTAAGTTTTTGGCCGCGTAAATTCAGTGACCTGATTATCGCCGTCTAATTCTATAAAATTTTGTATATAATCCAATTAATTTTTGACTATTTTCTAACTAATTTTTTTATTTATATTTAAATTTTATAAAGATTTGATAAGTTATTAGTTTTGCAGCTTAATCTATACTATTAACTAGTTTTGTGGCCCGTGCGTTCCACGGAAAAATTTAATCTAAAATGCTTATAAATTTTTTGGTTGTAAAAATTAGTTAAAATTATAGATAAAAAACATTATTTAACCATGTAATGTTATATCTATCCACAAAGCTAATTAAAAGTATTATATTTTTTTTTTGGTGATGCCTCAGCCAATTAGACCAGGTTGAATTTGGTCAAAAGTATTATATTATATTATATTTACTATATAAAAAACATTATTTAACCATGTAATGTTAAATCTAATCGAAATTATTAATTTGTTTAATAAGTAATTTACATATTTTTATTCGGACTATTGTTGAATTCGTATTTATTTTTTTTTAAAGTAAAGAAAACTTCCCACGTTTTCAAGCAACAACCGATTCTTCATTTTTTCTCCACCTATTAGTTTAATAGGAAAAGAATTTCGTAATAAAGTGAGTTTGCAGAGGCCAATAACACTTTAATTCCGAAAACTCCCCGCAGTGTGACGGTTACATGACGTTTCAAATCCCAAGATAAAACCGTATAATTCTTATGATTCGCAACACTCGAAAGCATACACTTTTGAACCTTATCCTTGTGTTGTATTTTCATACAAGGAATAATATAATTATGACAGAAAATATATGAAAAATCCTATTATTATAAGTCACAAGTAAAATCACCAATAACTACCACCTTAATTTTGCAACACGTCATCAAAAAACAGGTGTCAACAATATAAATTTTCTAATTTTTACATCTAAGAAATATAATTTAAAATTAAATTGAACGATTGAAAAAATCAAAACCACCTCCTAAAATCCCTAAATCTACTCACCCTAATTCCTATATTCCCTCCACGTTAAATCATGTCAAGAGAAAACAATTTTCTCATATAATTTTTTTATTAATCAATATCTCTCCACGATAAAAAAGGGAGAATCACAAAACTACACCATTTGAATTACATTTCACAAAACTACACCATTTCCAAAATACTTCACAAAACTACACCTAAACACTCAAAATTAAATCCAAATAAATTCTACCCAAACAATCCTACCCCTTAATACTATACCCTAAACACTAATTAGCGAACCCAAATGAAAAAAAATTAATTTTGGTAATTTTTTAAAGGTTAAATCAAGCTTTTAAAATTTTGAAAGAGTGTAAACTTGTGAAAATATTGAATTAGGAGTAGTTTTGTGAAGAATGGGTTGAAAGGGTGTAGATTTGTGAATTCCTCATAAAAAAACGGTTTCATCTTTTTTGTTACTTATACCTCATTTTTCTCTTTTGGCCTCTCTTCGTTCTTTTCAAGCGTTTCTTTATATCTCTATAATCTTTTTCTAAACAACAATATCACTTCTACAAATCTAAAACTATGCCTCTTGAGATTTCTTCTATTTCACAAATTACTCCAGCAATTGAACCATGTAAAATCAAAGTTCGAATTGTGCGTCTATGGGGATTTCCTAAAAAAGACAAACCGGGAGAATTCAACGGCATGGATTTACTTCTTGTGGATGATAAGGTATAATTTCATAGATCTATATATGAAAAGGAGTTGTTTTATCTCTCAACTATCTTTGATTGTTGCAACTTTTTTACTTATTAGAGGGAAGTAGAATACAAGCTTCTATCAAAGGATCTTTACTTCCCAAATTTCAAAAACAGTTAGAAGAAGGAGAATGTTACATTCTCATGAACTTTGAGTTATGTCCTAATTTAGGACAATTCAGAAGCTCTTCACATCCTTACAAGATCAATTTCACTTTTTACACATGTGTCAAACATTGTGAACAATTGCCTAATTTACATGTTCGGTTCGACTTTTGTCCTTTTTCTGAGATACTGGCAAGGACTAATGATAATGATGTATTCATTGGTAAAGTATATTCATTTAATTATTAATTATATTTATCTATAACTTCACGTTAGATGACTCTAAATATTATGTTTTACAGATATCATTGGGGAGATTGTGGGAATGAATGAAGTTAAGAGTATATCAACCATTGACGGTCCAACAAAACTACTTAATCTTCAACTTAAGGACCTTGGGTAATTTTTAATTAACATTTATTATATGCTTGAATTTATTTAACAGTTTTTTTATAATCTTAAATCTTAATTTTTAAATCTAATATTTTCAGAGATACATTACTTGATGTTGCTTTATGGGGTAAATTTGCTGAAGATACCCACTCTCAAATTACAAGTCAAAAACCTGGTCCGGTTATTTTATTAGGAAGCTTGATGAAAACTGCACTTTTTAAAGGTACAATTCATTTTTGGCTACCTTTTGCTATTAATTTATATGGCATTATATTGACATTAAGTTTGTTTTTTTTGTTAGGCAAAGGAACGGCTCAAAGTACCAAGTTTGCTACAAAAATCATTATCAATTCTTCACTACAGGAGATTACTGACTTCCAGGAAGCGTAAGTAAATATGCTAACATGTGTTCTTATGTAAATATACTATTCTTTTGTTTCTTTGGTTAATGATAAATAATTTTCTATTTAGATTGTGCGATGGTGAACCAGAGACATCACGATCAATTATTGAGATTAAATCTTCTCATTCGGTTCAGCCTGACAAAACAACATTTTCTTTATCCGACCAGAAAACATTGGCCCAACTGAAAGCACTAAACGAGGTAAGAATATATATCGTAGTAAATGGTTTTAACAATAATTTATTCTTTGTTAACATATTTCTTCTTAAACTGTAGAAAATGATATGTGATATACTTGCATCAATTGCTTTAGAGTCTAACTCATCTTGGTACTACATCGGTTGCACAACTTGCTATACAAAAGTTGTACCGTATTTTAATCCTATCACTGAAGAAACTGAACCGGGTAAATTTTCTTGTGAGAAATGCAAAAAGCAGATAGCTACAACTCAGCCAAGGTGATCACATTAATTATATTCCTACACCCAACTGTAAAAGCTAGGAGTTAAAGCAACAGATCACACTGGTACATCATACTTTATTTTATTCGATGATGTGGTCATCCCACTTATTAAAAAGTCGGTGTATGAGTTGCTTGAGCAACAAGTTCAGGTATTTTACATTCACAAAATCTATTACTTACTATGCTCATTCCTTTTCATATAATTCTACCATTTTGACTTATTTATTTGTAATTATACAGTTTAACCGATCATCCGAAATACCACAAGAACTGCTTGATATGAATGGTCGAAACTATGTTTTAAAAGTTTTGGCATCAGAGAAAGAAACGTATAATAGATCTTCTACCGACAAAGTTTTAAGTCTAACAAATGATCCTAAAACTATTAAAAGTTTTACGGAAAATGTTTATACTTTGGTATGTTAACTTTTTTAGGATTTATCATCTTTGTTTTCATTAAATTAGGTTGTTTTGTTTTTTTCATAAAATATGTTTTGTGATTGTTTATAAATTTATTTTTTGTGGTCTTTAACATTAGAACGAATCAAGAACAAAGACCGTATCTGGATCTACGGTTGGAACGCCAACTCAGGTTTGTTTGATACTTATTAATTTTGTGGCCACATTATATAATTGATTGCTTTAACACCTTATCTTCATATATTTGGCAGACTAACATTGTTACTTCTGAGACGGATAACGTAGAAAGTGATGCTTCAAACGTTTCACTCCTAACTCCGACACCAAAAAGACCACTACCTTTAGGCGAAGACCACAATGCTCAACATTCATCAACAAAGCCAAAGTTAATGTCCAAGTACATTAAGAAAGAAAAGAAATGACCATCCATATTCTTTTTATTAACTCTTTCTTATTTCGTTGTGAAGAAAGTTTAAACAGTGTCGGATTTGTCGCATTCTCTATTTGTAGATTCTCAAAAAAATGTTGTCGAATTAATATTTTCAGTTGTTTAAGCTCTACTTCAACCATATTATGTTTAAAATATATTTCTTTATTGTTACCATCGGCAGTTGTATATCTTTTTTTATAATTAATCATATTCGAATTACTTAACTCAAAATTACCACCAATTTTAAACTGATCATATTTATAATTTAAAATATATAACAATCTCTGATAAAATGATAAGCATTGTAATTAAAAATATTATTTGGTCGTGCATAAAATTTTAGCTGTTGCGAAACGGTGCATATTTGAAACTACCCCACTAACAAAAAGTTTCTTAGTTTTTTTTTTCTTCATCTGTGTAGTTGCTCACGACAGAAGGTTATCTTCACGATAATTTCCTTCTTCTTTTTTATGCTTCCTTAGATTATAATCATCCTGAAATAATTTTTCAAATTGTTTCAGATAAAAGATGAAACGATCAATACTGAAGAGAAAAAAAAAGAGATGATGGAAATTAATTCAGGGGAAAATAACAATGAAACCGCAAACAAAGGTATTAATATAACTAACTCATGTAAATTATGTTCAATGATGTTAACTATGTGTTGTTGCCTCATATATATTATTCGCATATGTACATATGATTCGAGTCTCAGTGTAAACATTCCTCCCATTATAGAGATCATTTTGACTTCAAAAAAATTGTCAAATAGAGTTTCACCTAATATCTTCAGAAACAGTACAAATGGTAATGACAACTACCAAATGAAATATATGCTACTTGATATAGTTTCTAATATATAAAAATATTTGTTTATGCAGAAATTCAAGAGGCAAGAACCAAAAGAATGCTTATTATGAGGGAGAAGAGGAATAAACAAATGCAATCATGTAAGCGTATTAATTTAAAATAATTTAGAGCCTTAAATTATACGACATAAAAAATAACAAAAAACATACCTTTATTTCAGTTGATGTGGATCAAAACAATGTGCAAACAACGCCGGAGTCCAAAACCAGTGTCACTTGTCCTGAAAGTTCTACGCCAGTTCAAGATGCAAGAGTTAAGCGGATGCAAATTATGAAGGATAAGAAGGATCAAAATAATCCCAAGAAGTCATGTAAGAATATTGTTTACTATAAATCATGAATAAAGTTAAATAAATAAACCCTACCATTGTTTCAGCTGCTCCTTCTTCAAGTAAGAATATTGATAACAACAATGTTGACACGGCGCCAAGCTCGAACATCAGTGACCATTGTATTTCAATATCTGATCCAAGGAAAAAAAAGCAAAATTGGATGACAAGGCATATAAGTCAAAACATGTTCATCCAAATAATAATAGCTGCAGTGAAACTCCTTCTAAAGGTGTGTTATCTACCATCTTCCTAAGTGATACTTCAGTATATCATACATATAATGAGGGAGTTTTCTCTCTCACCACAAAAAGCGACATCATCACCCTTAAAACAATATAATTAAAATAAATTATTTAATACAACTATTTTTTTATCAAAAACATTAATACAACCATTTAATAGTAAAAAAATTCAAATAAATCCCCAAAAATATAAACATCACTAAAATATTTTTGATAAAACTCATTAACATTAATAAAATCCGAAAAAAATATTTTATAAAATATATGTTTATATATACGTATATCAATTTTAAATAGCTATTAAAACTAATAATAAATAAATCTTACAAACGATATAAACAAAAAAACAAGAAAACTAGAAACATCTTACAATTCATATGATCACAATCAATATTTAAAAAACAAACTAAAATAAATATAAGTGAATTGTGTATATCTATACTATTAATTGGGAAAAACTGTTATAGAGAAACCCTTCAAATCATATTCAACGTCAGGGTCCTTGACCAAAACTCTGTCAAAGTATTCTCAACTTTCTTTTTTATTAGCTTTTCTAATAATGATGGATTTTTCTTACACAACTATTTTTTTGACAACATTAATACAACCATTTAATACTAATAAAATTCAAATAAAACACCAAAAAATATAAACAACATCACTGAAATATTTTTGATAAAACTCATTAACATTAATAAAATCCGAAAAAGAAATATTTAATGTAATTTTTAACATTTATAAAATATCTATATATATAGATACATATATCAATTTTAAATAGTTATTAAAACTAATCATAAATACATCTTACATACGGTATAAAGAAAAAAACAAGAAAACTAGAAACATCTTACAATTCATATGGTCACAATCAATATTTAAAAAAGCAAATTAAAATAAATATAAGTGAATTGTGTATATTTATACTATTAATTGGGAAGAACTTTTATAGAAAAACCCTTCAAGTCATCTTCAACTTCAGGGCTCTAGACCAAAACTCTGTCAAAGTATTCTCTACTCTCTTTTTTATTAGTTTTTCTAATAATGATAGATTTTTCTTACAAAAGGTATAAATAAAAAAAACAAGAAAACCAGAAACATCTTACAATTCATATGGTCACAATCAATATTTAAAAGAGAAATTCACAAAACTACGCCCTTTCAACCCCTCCTTCACAAAACTACACCTAATTTAATTTTTTCACAAAACTACACCCTTTCAAAATTTTAAAAGCTTGATTTACCCTTTAAAAAATTACCAAAATTAAAATCTTTTCATTTTGGTTCGCTAATTAATGTTTAGGGTATAGTATAAAGGGGGTAGGATTGTGTGGGTAAGGTTTATTTGGATTTAATTTTGAATGTTTAGGTGTAGTTTTGTGAAGTATTTTTGAAATGGTGTAGTTTTGTGAAATGTAATTTAAATGGTGTAGTTTTGTGATTTAGGTGTAGTTTTGTGAAGTATTTTTCAAATGGTGTAGTTTTGTGAAATGTAATTCAAATGGTGTAGTTTTGTGATTCTCCCTATTTAAAAAAAAAAATTAAAATAAATATAAGTGAATTGTGTAGTGATATCTTGTAGTGATATCTATATTATGGCGTTGTTATTTGTCTTATTTCTTGTAGTGATATCTATACTATTAATTGGGAAGAACTTTTATAGAGACCCTTCAAATCATCTTCAACTTAAGGGCCCTTAACCAAAACTCTGTCAAAGTATTCTTTACTTTCTTTTTTTATTAACTTTTCTAATAATGATGGATTTTTCTAAATTTATACATTTAACTGAAATGAAATTCAAAAAAGTATTTTATAAGTAATTTTTCAACTTATCATGGTTTATAATTCTTATTAGCAATTATGTAAATATACAATTTATGATACTAAAGTTACAAATATTTAGTTTTAGTCAATAATAACTAAATTCAAAATAATTATTTAAAGGAAAACTAAGTCCATCACACATTATTACGTCTTACTGAAATTGACGACAATCATTGGCATAACAGTCAGGTGATTGTTTACTTGTCTTTGTGGGATGATGTTGCGTCTGTTTTTAGGGGCATCCTCAAGTCGGGTGATAAGACACAATTTGTCATGTTTGTCACCACTGTTAATCCCGAACTTTTTGGAGGTAAAGTCTTAAAATTTGTGAACTTTAATTGGTTATATGAGCACCATTGGTTTCTCTAATAAGTTGTTGTTCAGTGTTAACTCAAACATTCTTTATATTTGAAATAAGTAAGAAAAGATGAGCAAGTGTGTGTTGCTTATCACTAACATTATCATCATTCTTCATCTAAGTATCAAACTTAAACGAATGTATCTTCCTTTGATATTTTTTGTCCTCCTTGCCATGGAATGTGCTATTATCTTAATAGTGGTTGTTTGGCTTTGCTTTGTTTACTTTTATCTTCCTTTCATTAAACCTGATATCTCAGGTGACTAAAATTTTGAACCCACCCTAAAGTCAAGTCTGTGTTCTTGCGTCTCTTTTTGTTTTTTAATGACAACGCTTTTTTCTTAAAGACATTCAGTTTGTTCTCTGTTTTCTGTTTTCTCTTCGCATATACAAATAAAAATGTATTCACTCTTCAGGGTGCATAGGTTTCTCAGTCTATATTTATGAACAAGTTTCACTTTAAGATTTTCTAACAATTATTCAAACTTTAAAAATAAAAAATTGTCACCCTATATGTTCACCGGTTTAAATTTTCATCAACAGTACTAGGAACTATCATAATTTTAAACTTGCCTCTTACAGAAGGAGAGCAAATATAAAATACATCAACTGTTAGCATTTGATATCAGCTATTTTCGTCGTCACAACACTGCACACTCCTACTTCAGCTCATAACTTTTCTCATCGATTCATCATTAGTTAAATATTTGTTACCATATTCAAAATATACATACGTCCCCGCGCTTGCGCGGGGCTTAGCACCTAGTAACTTTAATATTAAAGAAAGATTTTATGATCATTACAGATCATGCATCTTCGTCACAACCAAATTATTCACTATTCAACTCCAAAGGTAACTTTGTATCGGTTATTAATTTTGGTTTACAAAATATAATTTTTAAACTTTTAAATTTCCATTTAGAGTACGAAGACGATGGAGATGCGATATACAATTGTGAGCATTGTGGCGCTATAATGTGGTACAATGAAAGAATCGAAAAAAGACGTACCAAAGGACTTCCAAAGTTTTCACTCTGTTGTATGCATGGAAAAATAGATCTGCCACCTCCGCCAAGACCTCCACAAGTTATTATTGACCTCATGTTCAAAGGTGACGACCGAAGCAAAAATTTCATGGAGAATATAAGGCCTTATAACTCTGTCTTTGCATTCACATCTATGGGTGGAACTATTGACGCATCTATAAACAAAGGACGTGGACCAAGTGTTTTCAAACTGCAAGGTCAAAAATTTCATCAGATTGGCAGTTTACTTCCTCCGCCCGGAGAACCACCCAAGTTCAATCAGTTGTATATACAAGACACTGAGAATGAAAATCAAAACAGAATCAAAGCCTTCAGGTTTTCATAAAACTTTACATCCTCTTAATATTGTTAACACTTTGCCTTTTGTTTTTTTTAACAATAAAACAATTATCTTAATCTAACTTATTCTTTGTTCCAGTTCAAAGACAACAACTCCACGAGTTGGATCAAAAATCTTGCGAGAAGATATTGTAGAAGATATCAAAAATATGCTAAATGAGTGTAATCCATACTCTAAGATTCTCAGGATGGCAAAAGATCGTTTCGAAGATACACCTTCAGCAAATGTTCAACTCAAATTTACTTCAAGGCGTACTGGAGGTGGTGCTACTTATAATCTTCCTACTACAACAGAAGTTGCTGCTTTATATAGTGGGGAATTTGATATAGATATGGAGCCTAGAGATATTGTTTTGGAAACAATGGATAGAAAACTTCAAAGAATAAGCGAATTGCACGCTGGATATCTTCCTTTACAATATCCCCTTTTGTTCCCGTTCGGAGAAGATGGATATCATATTGATCTACATCTCAAGAGATCAACAACTTGTGGGACATAGCCCAGAACAAGAGTTAGTATGCGGGAGTTTTTTGCTTTTAAGCTCATGGAACGTACAACGTATCCTACAACTTTGATGAGCTCAGGTAAATTATTTCAACAATTCATGGTTGATGGATTTACAATGATAGAGGCTGAACGAATTGGATATTTAAAGCTTAACCAAAAGTCTTTATGTGCTGACAAATACGTTAACCTCTCTGCTGCTGCTAATAAAGAAGACAATAGCTTTTCAAAGGTTGGTAGGCGTATTGTGCTACCATCGACTTTTATTGGAAGCGCAAGGTTCATGCAACAACGATATATGGATGCAATGGCAGTTTGTCAACACTTTGGATATCCTGACTTATTCATTACATTTACTTGCAATCCAAAATGGCCAGAAATTACAAGATTTCTAAAATCAAGAGGTCAACAAGCTGTAGATAGAGCTTATATTGTGGCAAGGTGTTTTAAGATAAAGCTAGACAATTTGATCCATGATATCAGGCATAACAATGTTTTTGGTCCTTCAGCGACAGGTAAAAACATATAACCAAAAATATTTGTTTGAATATTTCTTTATATTTCCAATATAATAATAATATTTGTGACTTATGCAGTTGTATATTCAATAGAATTTCAAAAGAGAGGACTACCACATGCCCACATTCTACTCTTTTTGAAGAAAGGGTCAAAATTATAAACAACATCTGCGGTCGACAACTTAATATGTGCTGCGATTCCAGACGAAACAACTAACCCTAGCCTTTACAATGTTGTCAAGGAACTCATGATTCATGGACCATGTGGGCTTGCAAATCCTAAATCACCATGTATGGAGAATGGAAAATGCACCAAGAGTTTTCCCAAAGATTTCAACATTAGCACTTGCATCAACAAAGACGGATTCCCCATTTACAGACGAAGAGATGATTGTAGATTAGTTGAGAAAAATGGAACTTTCTTGGACAATCGATTTGTCATACCTTACAACGCATATCTACTACTAAAGTATCAAGCTCACATAAATGTTGAATGGTGCAACCAAACCAAGGCAATCAAGTACTTATTCAAGTACATGCACAAAGGAAATGATCGTGTTTCAGCTACGATATCGCAAAAGCCACCCGAAAATGATGCTTCAACCACAAATGAAATTGTAGAACCAGTTATAGACGAAATAAAGCAATTCTATTATTTCAGGTAAAATATATTCTTTATATGCAATGTATTAATTTATTTATTCTACATGAATGTATATTCACTATATATTCATTTATTTTAGGTAAATTGCACCTTGTGAAGCTGCGTGGAGAATTTTCGGATTTGACACACATTATAGCAGTACTTCTATTCAGAGATTGAGTTTTCATCTAGAAGGAGAGCATACTATCACTTAAGATGAGGATGATGAAGTAGATGATGTTCTAAACAAAGACGAAAATCAAACTTCGCAGTTCTTAGAGTGGATGAAAACAAACAACAAAGACGAAGAGGCCAAAAAACTTTGTTATGCGGAATTTCCTTCACACTTTGTATGGAACAAGAAAATAAAAGAATGGACACCTCGCAAAAGGAATGTCTCATTTGGGAGAATACATAACGTTTCTCCCACTGCCGGAGAAGCCTTCTACATGAGGATGCTTATAAACAATGTGAAAGGACCTACATGTTTTGAAGACATACGGACCGTGGAAGGAATTACATATTCGACCTACAAAGAAGCATGTTATGCTCTAAACCTTCTTGATGATGACAAGCAGTATATTGAAGCAATAATTGAAGCAAGTCAATGGGGATCTTCAAATTATATGCGAAGAATCTTTGTCACACTGTTAAGTTCAGAAAGTTTGTCAACCCCCAACCATGTTTGGTTGGAAACTTGGCATCTGCTCTCCGACGACATCCTACATATGCAGCGGAGGATTCGAAATTCACCAAGTACGTGCTCATAAGTTACATTAACTAATTTTTTTCAAACTTAAATTTTTTTATAAAGTTTTGTCTTGAACTTGCAGATTATCATATGTCTGATGACCAAATTATGAATCAAACATTGTTGGAAGTTGAAAATTTGTTACAATCTAATGGAATTTCTCTAAAGAATTTTCCTTCCATGCCATTTCCGAAGAATGATAACTTCCCGGCTACAAGTAATAGACTCATAAATGATGAGTTATGTTATGATAGGGAAGCATGTCAACAGGAATACCTTCGTTTGTTTCCTATGTTAAACATTGAGCAAAAAAAAAATTTTGAGCGTATAACGGCTAAAGTCGATTCTGCAGATGGAGGTGTTTTCTTTGTATACGGATTTGGAGGTACCGGAAAAACTTTTCTTTGGATAACACTATCTACTTTCATTCGTTCAAAGGGAGAAATTGTCGTAAATGTAGCATCAAGTGCAATGGCTGCATTGTTATTAGAAGGTGGTCGAACAACACATTCTCGATTCTCAATACCAATTCTAATAAACGAGACTTCCACTTGCACCTTCACTCATGATAGCGATATTTCTGCATTGCTACGACAAGCTAAGTTGATTATATGGGATGAGGCTCCTATGTTGCATAAACATTGTTTTGAGGCTTTAGACCGCTCTTTGAAAGATATTCTTGACAAGACCAAACCATTTGGTGGGAAAACTATCGTCTTTGGAGGGGATTTTTGTCAGATTCTACCAGTAATACCTAAAGGGAGCAGAGAGCAGATTGTTAGAGCTTCTTTGTCGTCTTCGTCTCTGTGGAATTCTTGCCAAGTACTTCAACTAACACAGAATATGCGACTTACTGTGGAGTCAGATCCCTCACAAGCACATTTAATCAAAGAGTTTTCTGAGTGGATACTGAAACTTGGAGATGGGAAACTTTCTGAACCAAATGATGGTCAAGTGTTGATAGATATACCAGAAGATATGCTTCTCAAAGATTCTCTGCATCCAATCCATTCAATTGCACTTAGCACATATCCATCATTGTTGCAAAATCATGAAGACGGCGATTATTTCAAAGAACGTGCAATACTTTGTCCTACGAATGATGTTGTTGATGAGGTGAACACTCACATCATGGACCTTCTACCAGGAGAACCTCACCTATACTTCAGTTCAGATAAAATTTGCAATTCAGATTCCTCCAAAGCAAGAGACAATGGTACCTCTGACGAGTTTCTAAATTCAATTAAGTGTTCGGGAATGCCTAACCATCGTCTGCGATTAAAGAAAGGTGTTCTTGTGATGTTGTTGCGGAATATTGATCAGAAATACGGGTTATGTAATGGAACAAGGCTACAAATAACGCAACTCGGAAGACATATCATCGAAGCAAAAGTTCTCACAGGGAGTAACATTGGCGAAAAGGTTTTTCTTCCTAAAATTGCTATAACACCTACAGATGGTAAATTGCCTTTTCGTTTGCAGCGAAGACAATTTCCAATAACACCATGTTGGGATAACCTATTAACAAGAGTCAAGGACAAAGTTTATCCCATGTTGGGATATATTTACCAAGACCCGTATTTTCACATGGCCAACTATACGTTGCAGTGTCGAGAGTTAAAAGTAGAAAAGACTTGAAAATTCTCATCATTGATGAAAAGGGTGAAAGAGCATACAGAACAACTAACGTTGTCTACAGAGAAGTTTTCCAGAACATAAAAGATGTGTCCACCTTATCCTAGATTATGAAAGGTAACAATCATACACTTTGTATGCATACTTCTATAATTTTTTAATATTTTAATGGTTATACTATTTACTTAACGACCTTTATTTTGCAAGGTGAAGAATATGGGTGCTGTATAGTTTGAATTCCAATGTTTTCTACTTATAGCCAGTCTCTATGAGTGTTCCATTGTATAGTCAACCGAAAAACCATTAAAACTTATGTTATGTATTTCTCTTTTCAAACATGAAAGACACACCCTAAGGTTGTTTTAAAGTTATAAATTAGCTTATGTTTTTGTTAGAAAATGCGTACCGTAGAAAGTTTGTTTTTTGTATTGCAGGTAGCAGACCACGCTACATGTAGCTGATGCGTATCTCTGGATTTAAGATTACAAATCTGAGAATCATGAAATAAGAATATTAGAGCATCTTCAACGGTGTATCTTAGAGGGGTCTTAACAGGTGGGACCCACTAAATAGTTAAGATCTGGATCTTATATTTCCTATATAAGATCCGGATCTTGCACTATTTATGAGCCCCATTGGATATGTGGCGGCCCATGATTGATGCGTTTTTTATTTTTATTTTTTAAATTTTTTTTAAACCAATTATTCATGGGTCCTACCGTATAGTTAAGAAATATTAGGGGTTTCTCTGTTGGAGATGGTCTTAGTAGTTATCTACAATCGTTTGCATTCACATTTGCGTATCTTTATTTCAGCCAATTTTCACCATTTATTTTATACAAGAGTAATATAAATTACTTAGGAGTTAGAAGAATAGAGAAATAAAAAAAATAGTGACACTTATAAAGCTTAAATTCTAGAAACATAGGCATGTTATTCTACACTTGCTGAATTAACCTATCAATTTACCATTCTTAGCCATTAACTTAGATTTCTATACTTCGTATAAAGGCACATCATAAGCATAAACATATGGAAGGTGACTTGAATAGGTTACATATACAAACAAGTATTATCATACAAATGAAATCTATTTGGTATATGAGATCAAAGTAGAAAATTTGAAAGATTGATAATACAAGTGAAAAATATTTGTTAATGTTACCAATTAGATGAGAAAAAAATTGTTACCAAGTCTGGACGAGACTATGAAAAAGCTAACAAGTGATTAAATGAACTCCAAATGTTAGAGACGGAATAAGATGGTGGTGGAATCGAAGAACCCCATAGAATCAGCTCTCCCACTCTCTCTATCTCTCTCTCTTTTCCCTTTTCTTCGACCTAACCTAAAACTCTTAAGCTCCAGTCGGTAAAAAAAAAATTAATTGAATATTTATGTTAATTTTATAATAGTTAAAAACTAAAAAAAAATCATAATATAAAGAAATTACCATACAAAACCCTCACCTTCCAACATTTTTCCAATTTAAACCTCAAACTTTTCGGGTTTATATAGTAAACCTCAAGTCATAAATTTTTCAACATTAAACATTCAAATTGTTAAATTGGTGCAAATCCAAAGGTTGACTTAGTCAAATAATAATTACAATAATAGTTTTTCAATTTTATTGATTAAAAATATAATAAAAATTGTAAAATACTATTAATAAATTTAAAATTTTAAATAAAACAAAATCTATAACTAAAAACTATAAATTACAATTGAAACCAATAAATTATTCTTACTGCAAAAATTTTAAAAAAACTTTTTAATAAAATAAAAAACTTAAATATTGAATTTGAAATATTGAAATCTAAATATAACTCATATAACTTTCCGAATTCGTGGGTTTTAGTTATTTTTTCTTTTTAGTATTCGATTTTTTAAGTTTATTTTTTGTTAAAATGTTATTTTAAAAATTTTGAATCATTTTTCTTTATTATGACACGATTTAATTTAAATTATCTTAAATTTTAATTTTTAAAAATTATAATATTCCAAAAAAAAAACTAAATTCTGATTTGAGATGATTCACATGTGTGTCATTAAATAAAAATTGTTACCATTTAATAATTTATATTTTTAAACTACACTTTCTAAATATATTATAAATAATTAAAACAAAAATTATATTCATTTTTCTATAATATATATATATATATATATATTAATCTTATATTTAATATATAATTCATTTATAATTAGCCCGTGCAACGCACGTGCCAAGACACTAGTGTTGAATATTCAAGAAGTTGAATATTTTCTCCTTATATAGGAGGAGAGAATGCAAGAGTTTTTAATTTCATTATGTAGTCCATAATACCACCATTACTCACATTTAACATATATATTTAAGTTAAATTTGGTGGTTACACAATTGTTTAATACAATCAATTATTCACTTAAGAAGAAAACTTTTATTTGACCAAATTTTAACTCTTTTTATTTTTTTTTGGTGCGAATTTTTAACTCTTTTTATTGTTAGATTTATTATTTTCTTAGACAAAATTTAATTTTTCATCCCATGAGAATTATATCATTTTGATCAAAATAAAATAAATGTAATGAATGTGGTGTCATTTATTCATAAAGTGATGTTGAATATTTTCTCTTTATATAGTAGAGAAGGATGAAGAGTCTTTGGTAATTTTACCATGTAATCCATAACATCATCATTATTCACTTAATATATATCTTTATGTAAAATTTGGTGGTTACACAATTGAGTAATAAAATCAATTATTAATTCAATTTAAGAAAAAAGTTTTATTTGACCAAAATTTAATTCTCCATTACATGAAAATTATATCACTTTGACCAAAATAAAATATATGTAGTGATGATGGTGTCATTTATTCATAATAATGATACTTATTATATAAAAGTTATTTCTTGTCTTTTTTGTTTTGTTTAGAAATAGATTATTGTTTATTTGTTTGAACATAAAATTATTATTATTTCTTTGGACCAAATTAATTCTCCATTACATGAGAATTAAATCACTTTGACTAAAATAAATTATATGTAGTGATGGTAGGATATATTGATTAGATATAAATTATTGTTTATTTGTTTCAACATAAACTAATTACCAAGGTTTAAAAGTTATGATTTATTGGTTGTATTATTTAATTTATTTTTAACACATAAATATAAATATAATTATGATAATGATAATAAGTTGCAAAAATATGAGGATAATAGGATTACGAAATTTACATATAAAATCTAAAACAATATTATATAAAAAGTCATGTAAATCATTTGTCGTAAATTAAAAGAAACATACAAAAATAAGTTGACATTTATTTTTGATTTTTGAGAGAGGTAAAATGAAACTTTTTATTGAAGATGAACTAAAAATTATATATATATTAAAAAATGAAACTCATGTGAATCATATGTAAAAAATTAAAAGAAACACAAGAATTCTTTTTGCATTTATTTTTGACTTTTAAAAAAGATAGAAACAATTTTTGATTGAAAATAAACTAAAAAAAGACACATGTCAAGAAATGAATGTGACACTTGTTGTATTGTGAGTCAAAGTTACAAAAAACATCTTGTCTTATTATATAAGACTAGGTGCTAAGCCCCGCGCAAGCGCGGGGACGTATGTATATTTTGAATATGGTAACAAATATTTAACTAATGATGAATCGATGAGAAAAGTTATGAGCTGAAGTAGGAGTGTGCAGTGTTGTGACGACGAAAATAGCTGATATCAAATGCTAACAGTTGATGTATTTTATATTTGCTCTCCTTCTGTAAGAGGCAAGTTTAAAATTATGATAGTTCCTAGTACTGTTGATGAAAATTTAAACCGGTGAACATATAGGGTGACAATTTTTTATTTTTAAAGTTTGAATAATTGTTAGAAAATCTTAAAGTGAAACTTGTTCATAAATATAGACTGAGAAACCTATGCACCCTGAAGAGTGAATACATTTTTATTTGTATATGCGAAGAGAAAACAGAAAACAGAGAACAAACTGAATACCTTAAAGAAAAAAGCGTTGTCATTAAAAAAACAAAAAGAGACGCAAAAAAACAGACTAACTTTAGGGTGAGTTCAAAATTTTAGTCACCTGAGATATCATGTTTAATGAAAGGAAGATAAAAGTAAACAAAACAAATTCAAACAACCACTATTAAGATAATAGCACATTCCATGGCAAGGAGGACAAAAAATATCAAAGGAAGATACATTCGTTTAAGTTTGATATTTAGATGAAGAATGATGATAATGTTAGTGATAAACAACACACACTTGCTCATCTTTTCTTACTTATTTCAAATATAAAAAATGTTTGAGTTAACACTGAACAACAACTTATTTGAGAAACCAATGGTGCTCATAGAACCAATTAAAGTTTACAAATTTCAAGACTTTACATCCAAAAAGTTCGGGATTTACAGTGGTGACAAACACGACAAATTATGTCTTATCACCCGACTTGAGGATGCCCCTAAAAACAGACGCAACATCATCCCACAAAGACAAGTAAACAACCACATGACTGTTATGTCAATGATTGTCGTCAATTTCAGTAAAATGTAATAATGTGTGATGGACTTAGTTTTCCTTTAAATAATTATTTTGAATTTAGTTATTACTGACTAAAACTAAATATTTGTAACTTTAGTATCAGAAATTGTATATTTACACAATTGCTAATAAGAATTATAAATCATGATAAGTTGAAAATTACTTATAAAATACTTTTTTGAATTTCATTTCAGTTAAATGTATAAATTTAGAAAAATCCATCATTATTAGAAAAGTTAATAAAAAAAGAGTAAAGAATATTTTGACAGAGTTTTGGTTAAGGTCCCTTAAGTTGAAGATGATTTGAAGGGTCTCTATAAAAGTTCTTCCCAATTAATAGTATAGATATACACAATTCACTTATATTTATTTTAATTTGTTTTTTTAAATAGGGAGAATCACAAAACTACATCATTTGAATTACATTTCACAAACTACACCATTTCAAAAATACTTCACAAAACTACACCTAAACATTCAAAATTAAATCCAAATAAATCTTATCCACACAATCCTACCCGCTTTATACTATACCCTAAACATTAATTAGCGAACCCAAATGAAAAGATTTTAATTTTGGTAATTTTTTAAAGGGTAAATCAAACTTTTAAAATTTTGAAAGGGTGTAGTTTTGTGAAAAAATTAAATTAGGTGTAGTTTTGTGAAGAAGGGGTTGAAAGGATGTAGTTTTTTGAATTTATCTTTTAAATATTGATTGTGACCATATGAATTGTAAGATGTTTCTGGTTTTCTTGTTTTTTTTATTTATACCTTTTGTAAGAAAAATCTATCATTATTAGAAAATCTAATAAAAAAGAGAGTAGGGAATGCTTTGACTATACCATAAACACTAATTAGCGAACGCAAATGAAAATATTTTAATTTTGATAATTTTTTAAAGGGTAAATCAAGCTTTTAAAATTTTGAAAGGGTGTAGTTTTGTGAAAAAATTAAATTAGGTGTAGTTTTGTGAAGGAGGTGTTGAAAGGGTCTAGTTTTGTGAATTTCTCTTTTAAATATTGATTGTGACGATATGAATTGTAAGAAGTTTATGGTTTTCTTGTTTTTTTATTTATACCTTTTGTAAGAAAAATCTATCATTATTAGAAAAGCTAATAAAAAAGAAAATAGATAATACTTTGACATAATTTTGGTGAAGAACCCTGAAGTTGAAGATGACTTGAAGGGTTTTTCTATAAAAATTCTTCCCAATTAATAGTATAAATATACACAATTCACTTATATTTATTTTAATTTGCTTTTTTAAATATTGATTGTGACCATATGAATTGTAAGATGTTTCTAGTTTTCTTGTTTTTTTCTTTATACCGTATGTAAGATGTATTTATGATTGATTTTAATAACTATTTAAAATTGATATATGTATCTGTATATAGATATTTTATAAATGTTAAAAATTACATTAAATATTTTTTTCTGATTTTATTAATGTTAATGAGTTTTATCAAAAATATTTTAGTGATGTTGTTTATATTTTTTGGCGTTTTATTTGAATTTTATTAGTATTAAATGGTTGTATTAATGTTGTCAAAAAATAGCTGTGTAAGAAAAATCCATCATTATTAGAAAAGCTAATAAAAAGAAAGTAGAAAATACTTTGACAGAGTTTTGGTCAAGGACCCTGACGTTGAATATGATTTGAAGGGTTTCTCTATAAAAGTTCTTCCCAATTAATAGTATAGATATACACAATTCACTTATATTTATTTTAGTTTGTTTTCTTAAATATTGATTGTGATCATATGAATTGTAAAATATTTCTAGTTTTCTTGTTTTTTTGTTTATATCGTTTGTAAGATTTATTTATTATTAGTTTTAATAGCTATTTAAAATTGATATACGTATATATAAACAAATATTTTATAAAATATTTTTTTCGGATTTTATTAATGTTAATGGGTTTTATCAAAAATATTTTAGTGATGTTGTTTATATTTTTTGTGATTTTATTTGAATTTTATTAGTATTAAATGGTTGTATTAATGTTTTTGATAAAAAATAGTTGTATTAAATAATTTATTTTAATTATATTGTTTTTAGGGTGATGATGTGGCTTCTTGTGGTGAGAGATAAAACTCTCTCATTATATGTATGATTGGGAAGGACCAAAAGTATCCGAAAATATTTTAAAAATCTAAATAATTAATACTTTTATATACCTTTGTGAGACGTCCTGCTAATTTTGCGACGGGTCAAATGTATCATACATAATTTATGATATATAAAAAATAATTTTTAGTATTATAACATATATAAATATAGGATTAAAAATTTATTATTCACCATGCATCAATAAAAAAATAATATCAAATTATATGAAATTAATTTTTGTAAATATTTTTGTAAATGATAATAAAAAATGAATATATAGTGAAAAATATAGAAATATAAAAATAAATTCAAAAACTACTCCCCGATTAATCTCCGATTTCTTCGCTAGACGTTAGACCCCAGCTGCCCGCACGCATAGCGCAGAACTAGTTCTAGAACCTTGATATTATCTGGTTGACTTGGAAACAACATTTTCGGACAGTTTTTGACTTAATCCCACTTTTGAGTCTTGCACAATTAAAAGAATCAAAGAGCAAGTGATAGGATCGTTCTCGTGTTGTTGTCCACTTGTCCTCTATAAGATGTTGCTCACTAACAAAATAACACATGAACTAAGATTTACAAATTATTGTCAAGAAACCCACAATTAATCATTTCAAATATAAAGTTGAATAACGTTGGATTTCAAAAATAATTTAAAAATCTTCATTGAATTTAAAATCCATGAAACATGTTTTACAAATATCGTATCCATTAACACTAGATTTTAAAAAGAATTATAGGATCATGTTTTGAATAAATTGTATTATGTTTTGAGTTAAGTTCTATTAAAAAAAAATCATGATTTAATTACACCCATCTTAATCTATAAAGATCACATATATATTACTCTAAAGAAAATTAGAAATCATATTTTTCTCTTTCTCAAATCACATATCTTAACTTAATTAAATTTAGCATTAAATAAAGTTTTTCTTACAAAATTAGCACACATTCTCCAAAATTTTACAAATATCATTACAAAAGTTTTTTTTTCTCAAAATCCACAAATCTTAAATTAGTTCAAAACTTTTAAAACTAAACTCTAAACATTCAAAACTACTTCGTACTCTCTTCAAAATTATACCCTAAACACTATATAACGAACCCAAATGAAATTTTTTATTAGATTGTCAAATATCATTTTTTGTATTTATGATATTTTTGTAAACTACTATTTTTTAATGATATTTTTGTAAACTATTATTTTTTAATGATATTTTTAATACAAAAACACATTTTTTGGTAATTTTGTTATAAAAAACATTTTAATACTCTCTCTGTCCTAATTTAATTGAAGTTCTAGAGTTTTGCACAATATTTAAGAAAATTAGCAAATTGTCAATTATAACCTTTTAAAACATTAGTAATGAGCATTTAACCAAAATAATTTCTCAATAAAAAAGGACAAAATAGGAAATTAGTGATTATTTATGCATTGGAAATTACAAACTTCATCTAATTTGAAACAAAAGAAAACACCTAAAACTTCAATTAAATTGGGACGGAGGGAGTAGCATTTTAAGAATGACAATTATTAACCCAATAAAAAAAGAATGAAAATTTATTTTGATGGTATTTTAAAGAATTTTTTAAAAAATTTATGTATAGTAGACTAATTATTTCGATTTTATTTGAGTCCCTAAACTACAATTCTCAAAATTGGGCATTGCTATTAAAACGCTGCCGTTTAACAATCAGTCACCTCCTCTTAATAAAACTTCCAAGTAGGTTTCTTTGCCTTGGCAATCTTATCCAAACACAAAACCTCTCTCTTTGTTCTCTCTAATGTCTCTTCTTCGTCTTCCTCCCATTTCCCTTCAATTTCAAGCACACAAATCACACCACAAACTCCTTAATCCCACAATATCATCACTCACCAATCAATCTCTCTCTTTGTCTTCTCCTCTTTTACTATCTCGTCTTCATCTAATCTCTGTCCAAACAAAAAAATCAAGAAACCTCATCACTTACTCCTCTGCTACAACACAAGACCCAACAATCATCGAATCTTCTCCGTCTTCTTCGTCGTCGTCGTCTTCTTCGTCTACTGTGGATGAGATTTCTAAAACGAGATTGATAGCACAGAACGTACCATGGACAGCTACGCCTGAAGACATTAGGTCTTTGTTTCAGCAATTCGGCAACGTCGTCGACATTGAGGTTTTAATATGATTGTTAGGATAAAAAGAATTCACAAACCTACGCCATTTCTTAACTTCCTTTACAAAACTCTACATAATTCAATTTTTTCGCATAAATACACCTTTTCAAAATTTTGATTTACCTTTAAAAAATTACCACGCTAATTAGTGTTTAGGGTATAGTATTAAGGTAGGATTGCGTGGGTATGGTTTATTTGGATTTAATTTTGAGTGTCTAGGTGTAGTTTTGTGAAATAATTTTGAAATCGTGTAGTTTTGTGAAATGTAATTCAAATGGTGTAGCCTTAGGATAATGGACATCCAACTTAAAACCAATTGACAATAAGTGGATTGGACCATACTCTTCTCTTTATATATTAGTTTTGTGTATCCGACGTGGAACAATAATCCCTAATAATTTCCTCTTAAAAACAATTGAAAAGAGATCTTTAGTTTTTTTTATTCATCTGTCTAAAATTTTGGGATGTGTAGATGTCAATGCATAAGAAGGAAAGGAATCGTGGTTTGGTTTTCATTGAAATGGGTTCCCCTGAAGATGCTGCAACCACTCTTGAATCTCTTGAATCATATGTAAGTATACTAAAACACACAATAATAGCATTTGAGATATAATATTGGGAAATTCTCATGAATTATAACACTAAATAATTTTTTTTTACTTACAAAATTACCACAAATTCTTGAATCTCTTACAAATACCATTAATCTTTTTCACCACAAATCTTAAATTAGTTTAAAACTAAACCCTAAACGTTCAATATTAAACCCTACCCCTTTTAAAATTATATCATGAACACTATATAACGAACCCGAATGAAAAATTTAAGTTATAAAAGTGTAGAAACTGAATTTTTTGTTGTTGTGGTATTTTCGTTAAATGGTATTTTTGGTATCAAACAATATTCTAATGGTATTTTTGTTAAGAAAAACTTAGTAATGATATTTTCAAAATGAACTTTTTTGGTGGTATTTCAAGGAATTTCTCTACATTTGTGTTATTGAACTTTAAACACAATAGCATTTGAGATATGAGTAGTTTGTATATTTGTGTTATTAGGCTCTCTCTCTCTCTCTCTCTCTCTGATGTTGAATTGTGGTGTTGTTGTTGTTGTGTTTATAAAAGGAATATGAGGGTCGTCGTTTGAAAGTAGATTATGCTAAGACCAAGAAGAAGAAGACGTATGCGCCTCGTGAGAAGCCTAGTCCTGTGCCTACATTCAATCTTTTTGTTGCCAACTTGGCGTTCGAAGCAAGGGCTAAGCATCTCAAGGAGTTTTTTGATGCGGACACGGGAAACGTCGTCTCCACCGAAGTTATATTCCATGAAAACCCGAGGAGGTCGAGTGGTTACGGTTTCGTTTCTTTCAAGACTAAGAAAATGGCAGATGCAGCCATGGTTGACTTCCAAGGAAAGGTAAGCTACTCTTGATGAAAATTGATCTAAATCATTGCTTCATTACAATGCTCATATGTTAGGACAATCTTTAAGCGAAGTTAAAAGCTCATAAAACTGTCTGATGTAGTTGTTTACTCACATCCAAGGCGCAAGATTGTTTGTGTTTTGGTTTATTTCTAGTGTTGTTTATGGCCTATAAACCGAGTTTTCGAGGGTTATCATGTGTTTAAAGCATTCTAGGCTTATAAGTTAGGACAATCTTAAGAAAATTTGAAGCTCATGATATAGTTTGTTGAATTGGGGTCTAAAGTACAAGAGAGTGGTTTTCTTTGTTTATTGGTAGTGTGTTTCCGATACCATTTAAGCTTAGGGTCCATTTAAACCCGAATTTCTACGGCTTTAGACGTAGCTGTTTTATGTAGGCAGATACAATAAGATAACATGGACCATAGTCCCAAAAATTTAGAACAGAAGAATTATTGGCAATTTTCTAATATCAGATTTACACAGGATTTCATGGGAAGACCAATCCGATTAGCTCGTAGCAAACAGTTTGTGAAGTTGCAAGCAAAAGAAGGGTTACAACCACCTGAAGAAGAAGTAGAAGAAGAATCATCGCAGTCCGAGATAGTGACCCAAGAGGATGAAACTCCAGCTGCAGAAAATTGAGAAAAAGGTAAGCTTCATTAGCTTTATTTGTATTATTATCAACACTAAGCTCTGAATCTTATTGAATCAGAGGATATACGCGTAAGTCTGTGTTGCAGGATTAGTGTTCTGAGGTATTGAAGAAGAAGAAGAAGAAATACAAGCTTTATTAATTCAGGAAGTAGTGGAGAGAAGTAAGAAGTGTTTAGGCCAATGTAGTTCAGACAATATCAAAATCTTAAGAAACAAACACATGCATGTATGTTTGGCTACAAACACTTGTTTTGTGAAGTTTAACACATAAGTACCAATTTTGTGCTTTTGTGTTTGTTTTTTGGGTCCTTTTCTTCTTAACGTTTAGCTTTATGTTGTGCATCTTTATTTTTATCAATTATAGTTTTATTGCTTATGTTTCGGGTAAAAAAACTATAATACCGTTTCACTAAAACTCAAGATCTCTCGTACTCTCATGTAGTCTACATATCTTTTGATTTTCGTTGACAAAAATGACAAAAAACCTAAGACACTAAATATTTTCAAATCTAAACCATAAACTAATCATAAGTGTTTTGAATTTGGAATTCTGAATCCAAATAAAAATATTTAACTTCTAAACCTTTAAATTCAACAAAAATATATTTTAAAATCGTTTTTATATCATATTTTTGTTAAAAACATTTTAGTTTTTATTCGTTTGTAAAAAATTTTTAAAACAAATTTGTTAAATTACATAAAAATAGGGTGAATTAGTTATATGGACATCAATAATCGAAAAATTAGTTTTCGGACACTAATTCAATAAACTTTAGGTCTGACAAGTATTTTTGAAGTGGTCTTCCGGTTTTGCCCCTAGCGATATCAAAAGTGAAAAATTGGCGGCAATGGACAAACTACTATTTGGAAGATAAGGTATAAGAGATTTGCGCGATATTTTGGGGAACAAAACATTAAATGCACTGATATTGTGTAAGAGATTAAGATATCGACATAAATAGCAAAAAAAAATTATGGGTCAACAGTAATCGTTTTTAACTTTGCTTAGATACGATAACTAAAAAGATGTTAACTTATGTAGTATATTGTACTAGTTACACAATAATAATTGATATGTTATTTGCTAATGGTCGCAGTGTTATCAATGAGGACTACAATAAAAATATGGGGAAATCATTGCACGAAAAATGATGATGGTGGTTTTGATCACGCGGTGGAAGCAACAAAAGACATTGTTGAAATTAAGCTGAAGGAATCGACAAGATTCTGTTAGAGTTATTTGCAGGTAACGTTTTAATTAGCTGATATTATTTATGTTATCATATATTTTCAACGTATATGTACAAGCTAACTATTTATATGTTATATAATTTATTTTTGGATACCAGCAATAGGAGATTGTGAGTACTTCTCATCCTCGTTCAATCGGGATGAGCCGTTGGATAAACCCCCAATATTAAAGTTATATTTTGGAGAGGCCATGGCCTTAGAGCAAGGCCATGCACAACCAAATGTATAAGTTGGAAATCCATCGCCAACGCATTTAACGGACATCGTTATTGTAAATATTTTCATTGTATAAATTTTAAATCAACTTTTTATTCATACAACAAAATCAAACAAAAGAATGTGACAAGAGGTGATTTTTTATATATTTCTTCTCAAACGGGTCTAGTAAATCAGTTATCAGCCGCATCTTATCTCTTATTTGATAGACGTTGCCTCTAGTAAAAATACACAAAATGTTAGCATGATAAATAATTAACCATAAATTATTAACCATAAACTTGTATGGTAAGATACAATATAAACAATAACATGATTATCGGCTAACAATCAAGTTAAAGAATATAATGAATTCAAAAACATACATGTTTGATATTACAATGTAACGTATAAACTACCACGTATATATAATTATTGGCTAACGATCGCAAAATAAGTTGAATAAATCAATTTAAAAACAGACGTTATTAGTTTGAAATTAACGGGTACGATGTAATATAAACGATAATCCACTTAGCAGATAACAATCAAGTTACGATATATGTTCAACGAAGTATATAGGAGAAATTACAAGATAAACTACAAGATAAACATATTTGACTACTAAACAATTACACAAATCAGTGAATCATGTTATACTAGAAACTATTGTTGAAAATAATATCTAGATCTAAATCGGAATCAACTAATGTAAAAGTAGTAATCAATTTAAAACTGATTAATAGATATACCCAAAATTGTTACTAATCATCACAATAACACAAGACTATCATTACCCCAAAATCGATTAGGGACACAAATTACACATTTTCCGCAATGCATGGTCAAGACGGATGAACAACAATGAAATTGAAACACATACCGATTAGTATCGTCGTTTACTCCGATTAAAACTTTTAAAATCGTCTCCTGATTTCAACAATCAAAACAAATAATTGATGACCGAATTTAGATTGAGACAAAAACAATGAAACAAGAATCCAAAAAAAACTAAAAAACTTGGTTTTTTTATGAGGATAGAGATGCACAGATATTGAGGAGGACAAATGAGGAGATAGATAAATTTAATAATTAAATAAAAAATAAAAATGAAACTAAATATCCAAAGAAGATATTTGTGTCATTGTGTGTCAGTTTTGTCGGTAAAGGATTTGTTTACATAATTCAAAACATACCAAAATATAAAGATAAAAACGTCAATATAAACGTGAATAGTACACGCTACCGTACCTATTTTTTGGACCTAATAAATAGTTTATTGGAATTATCCTAGTACAATTATCTAGTGCAATTATCCTAAAAAATAATCACGTTTTCAATTTATGAACTTGATTTATTTTTACTTTTAAAATAATCAAAATAAAAAATCAGAATTATCAAAGGGTATAATATCTCTTGATCATTACGTTTCCTTTAATATTTTTCCACTTCATGACTTGTTTACGTGTTTTTATTTTAATATTATTTATGATGGGCATAACGCCTACGATGAAACGCATTAGACCATGTTTATCAAAGGTGCTTATGTAGAATGCTTGTGTATTTTTTTTGTATTTGAGTATTAAATTAAATCAAAACCACTACTAAAAAAAATTCATATAGCCACGGCCGTATCGGTGGCTATAGCGTTAAATCCGTGGCTATACGTTCGTGGCTAAAAAATTTCGTGGCAAATCGTGACTAAATAGCCACGGATTTTTGCTATAGCCACCGATACGGCCGTGGCTATATGACTTTTTTTTAGTAGTGAACATGTATTATTAATAAGCACTCTACAAAAGGGGAGCTTAAAATGTTTAATTAAGCACTTTTCATTATAGGTGCTTATTAATAATACATGTTTTGATTTAATTTAATATTCAAATACACAAAAAAATACACAAGCACTCTACATAAGCACTCTACATAAGCACCTTTGAAGAACATGCTCTTAGGTCTCGTATTACTTTAAGTTTTTGCTGCAATGCTCTCCAGCTTTTTCCTTTTAAAAGGAACTAGATGAGGACCCGCACATACGTGCGGTTTTATATTTGTTGTAATTTTAACATTATATATATAATTATTAGGTAAAAATATATAAAAAAATGTATACATCAATTTAATTAGATTTTATGTTTGTGGTCTATTGTTTCGTAGAATACATAAAATTTCTACATCGACATAGATTATATGTTTATAGTCTCTTGGATTATATGATTATATCTCGTAAACTATGTTTGATATGTTCTGACCCGTCGCAAACATTACACATATATATTATACATAAACTAATCTTAATTTAGTCTAATAACAATTATTATTCGTGATTTCAAATTCTATTTTTAATTTTTAATGACCCGTTATAGAAAAATATATGTGGAGATCATAATTTTGTATTCAAATTGGATGTTAAAAACTTAAAATCTACAAATTACAAATATGCTATAATCGATTTTTGGTTTTACATTATTTATCAATGGTGATATTTCATCGTCAAATATGTACACTCATATTTTGAAATTTAAAAACTTTTCTTTTTTTTGTCAAACAATGTGTTTTTTCCTTTTTTGAATATTCTTATTCAAATATTTTTGTTTGTTTTTTGTTTCCTATTTTGGTGTTGAAACTTAAATTTTTCTCTTTTTTTGTTTGTAAATACAATTTTTTTTGTCCTCTTTGTAAAAATGCTTTCCTTTTAATAGTATAGATAATTTCATCAACTTTCTTGATTTTCTTCTTTTTTATCTCTTTTATGCAAAAAACCAAAAATAAAGCCTAGAAAGAGAATTTTCTTTTTGATTTCTGTTAACTAAAATGACGATAGTATATTCGTTCACGTTTTATAGAGAATCATTTTTTTCTTTCCTACTTTTTAACCGTTTGCATCAAAATAAATTACATAATAATCTATTTGCCACTCTTAAAACACTTTGATTTACATTAAAACCATAAACTTTAGATTGATGTAGGACAGAATCATATATCATACTTCGTGATTTCGGGTGTTGGGAAAAGAAATGTACACAATTTTACTTTAGTACTCTTTCTTAAAAATACTTTTTTATTTTGATAATCACCTTTTTAATTTCGGAGAATTACAAAATTACACCATTTAAATTTCATTTAACAGAACTTCACCATTTTAGATTTTCTTTACAAAATTATACTTAACTACTAAAAATTAAATTAAAATAACTCTATCCACAAAATCTTAAACCCGACTAATATCAAACCCTAAACACTAATTAACAAGCTCAAAAGAAAAAGATTTTAATTTTGGAACAAAATTTAATTGGTAATTAACCATTTAAAATTTGAAAAGATATAAATAAAAGAAAAAGAGCTCGTTAGTGTAGTTTGGTTAAAATAATACGCACAAGGGCAAACATCACATGGGTGAGCCAATAAAATCTTCGAAAAAACTTATATCTATTTTTGTAGCTGTCACCAACTACTCTACCTTAGTTTCTAACCAAACCCATGACTTTTTAATCCATTTTGTCAAATTCAAAATTAAGACGCAATCAATCTCCATAATATAACATATTTTTGTAACCTTTTATTTCAATAATATGTAAGTTAAAGTTACACCCAATCATTTTTATTATAGAGTGGTCTAGATTTCATAATTCTAAAGTCAAAATATATAGTAACTTTGTGGATTGGTCCGGTAAGGTCCCACGATTTTTTTGCAGACTAGACCAGTTTGGGTTTAGCTAACCACTGGATCTATGTATTTCTTATTTTATATTTTTTACGATAATCCATTTTGAAAATTGTTACTTGATTATGCTAAATATGAAAATACAGCTTGTACGGCTCATTCACCATAAATAACTTTATTGAATTACTTAAAAACTTTTTTATAATTCCAGAAACCATTTAGTTTTGTTTTGAAGTGAGATATGATATGCACTTGTCTCATGGTCATGGTCATGGTTTCTTAATTATATAGTTCGTTTAATAAATACTAGATTTTACGTAAACGTGGATAATTATGTTTAAGATTTATAATTTGTTTTATGTTTTGTTTTGGTTATAAAATTTTTCAATTTTTTAAGTTCAACTATATTTAATTTTTGGAAAAATATATTTATAAAAATATTCCAAAAAACTGATACAGATATCCTTCAAAAGTCAACATATTTACGGTAACCGAATATCAGAGTAATGGATTTGAATTCATGTCACTTTTTACGGAACTGGATATATTAGAAAAACCGGATATCTAGATTTTGTTTATCCCTAATATTCGGTATATATTTATAGGGTTGTGGTATGGTGACGTTTAACGTTCATTCCTATTTAATTTTGGGATATTTATTCCATCAATTTCATAATAAATGTGGTTTAAAAGAGTTTTTTATTTTATCCATTTATTGTTTTTAATTTTTGATGGAAAAATTTAATGCGTTTTGACTTTTTTAACAAATAAATTTTTTTATATTTTACTATATTCGTTGTATTCAATATTATTTTATAAAAAATTATAATTTATATTTTTAAAATATTTACTATTTGTTTGTTCTTCCATAAATGATGTTTCAAATTTTTTTATTCATATGTAACTATAGGGCCTTAAAAGCTTTTTTTTGTTATGTTTATTTTTGTAAATATTTTTTCATGTCACATTTTCTATTGATTGTTAATGATTTCTCATGTCATGTCGCATTTTTTATTAAACAACATATGCTATTTATTTTTTCATTATCTAAAATTACTTATATTATAATTTTTATGTTGAAGTGGTCTTAGCCTAGTGGCATTCATAAGTCCACATGAGACAAGTAACACTACGTATCTCATCCGAAATCGATTTCTAGCGCCTACGAAAATGTAGGATTGCCTTATAGGCCGATTATTTATGGTCCAATTGATGACAAAATAAAATAAAATTAATAGTATAAATTCACGCTGATCATATCATAATGTTCATTTAAGTTTAGGAAAATAAATATGCTTTACCATTATAAAACCACTAAAAATTATTGCCACCCTTCTTTTAAACTAGGGGTGGACATTCGGTTTTCGGATCGGATTCGGGTCGGGTTCATTCGGGTTCGGGTTTTTCGGGTACGGCTATATAGAAACCGTTCGGGTTATTTACAAATTCGGTTCGGGTTCGGTTCAGATTTATTCGGGTTCGGTTCGGATCTAGTCGGGTTTTGTTTCGGGTTTTTTGAGTTTTGGTTCGAATTTTATGTAGTTTTTGGATTTTTGGTGAGAAATTCGGGTTCCGATTTCGGGTTATTCGGATTTCGGTTCGGTTTAACCCCAAATTACCCACAAAAACCAAAATAGCCTACTAAAATTCAAACTACCCTATAATAATTCATAATTTCCCTATTAAAACTATATAAACATATATATATTCGGGTTTATTCGGGTACCCGTTCGGGTTCGGTTCGGGTCGGGTTTTGGTCGGGTACCCGGATTAAAGAATTCTAAAACCCGTTCGGGTTTTTTTGAAATACGGTTCGGTTTCGGTTCGGGTTTTTTGGGTCGGGTTCGGGTCGGATTTCGGGTCTCGGGTGAAATGCCCCCCCCTATTTTAAACTATCACTACATTTCTTTTACATTAAAAATCGTTCGTGACTTTTTTTTTTGTTGGGTCTATAACTTTCTCTCCAAATTAATTCATTTGTATATTTATATATAATTTTTTATATATTGACGAAAAAGTGTAGAAAGGAGAATCAAACCGAGCTACGATGTTATATATTACCAGTAAAAGTCTTTATCATAGGACAACTGTATATTTTGCCACTACCAATAGACGACAAGTTCACCGTTCACGGACATCATGACACGTGTATTTACACATACCCAACGCATAAGTTGTTGATTCTAAAAACATTTCAATGGGTTTCGAAAAACGAAAAAAGTTAAAATAATATTATTATATAGAATGATTTTTTTTAATTATTAAGAAACCCATTCTAAAGTATAAAATTTTTATTATTTTAAAAATTTTGGGATGAATTTTTTTAATAATTTTAAAAACTCATTTCACATAATATTATTATTTTATTTATTTAGAAATGTTTAGAAATCCCACTAAAAGACATCTCGAATGGAGTAGCAGGTGAGACCCACTAAATAGATAAGATATGAATCTTAGGGCGATTTCATTGGTGAAATTCTATTTTTTAGGTTTTATACAATAAAAAATTGATATTTTTAATAAATCTAATTTTTTTATTTATTTTTACACGAAAATATCTAATAAATATAAAAGAATCGATCCTAAATATAAGATTTTAAGAAGTGATTTTATTTCTCTCTCATCATTTTCTTAATATTTAATTAACTTATAAGATCCGGATCTTACATTATTCATGGGATCCTATGGATACGTGGAAACCTATGATTGATGCGTTTTTAATTTTTTTTTTAACCTAACTGTTCATAGACCCCACTGAATAATTAAAATTTGTTGTGGATTTCGGTTTTGGATATGCTCTAAAGTGAGTTATTATTTACGTCTGGCTCTTGCGTCTCTTTACTCGGACCGGTTTTTGACAAAAAAAAATCATATCCATTTTCTCTCGTCATCTCCATCTTACAAAAAAAATTTAACCTTTTTTAATATAAATTTGTTTGATAAGAACTATAAATTGAGTTTTTGTATTGAACATCCTCTAAGACCAACCAACTCCATTGGAGTTGTTTATGGGGTGTTTCGAATGGTGTTTAGTATTTTTAGTGCAATTAATTAAATCAAAAATTGGTGTTTTCTTAAACATCGATGTTTGCTGAAGCATTTTAAAGAATTTTTAAGCACCCTTATGTGTCACTAGGGATGTTGTCATGGGTAATTTTACCCTACCCTACCTGAACCCGAAAAAAGCCTGCCCAGAAAAAGCTTGTTTTGAAAAAAACCCGGATAGGGTAAAGTCTTGGTAGGGTAACCCAAACTCTACCCTATACAATTTAGGGTAACCCGCGGGTACCCGCTTCAATTTTAAAATGAGAAATTCTTTAGAATACCATCAAAATAAGTTTTTGTTTTGAAAATACCTTTAAAAAGTTTTTATAATAAAAATACCAATAAAATGTTTTTTATAACAAAAATACCATAAAAAATAGTAGTTTACAAAAATACCACAAATATAAAAAAAACAAGTTTTAACACTTTTAGATTTTAAATTTTTTCATTTGGGTTTGTTATATAGTGTTTAGGGTATAGATTTGAAGGGGAGGGTATAGTTTTTTGGAGGTTTTGGGTGTAATTTAAAAAATTTAAGATTTGTGGTATTTATGAAAAAAAAACTTTTTAATGGTATTTGTAAAACTTTCAAAAATTTGTGCTAATTGTGTTAAAAAACATTTTTTGTGGTATTCATAAATACCACAAATCTTAAATTTTCAAAATTACACCTAAAACTTTCAAAAAACTATACCCTACCCTTCAAAACTATACCCTAAAACTATAGCGCACCCAAATGAAAAAATTTAAAATCTCTAAGTGTTAAAACTCGTTTTTTTGTATTTGTGGTATTTTTGTAAATTATTACTTTTTGATAGTATTTTTGTTATAAAAAACATTTTAATGGTATTTTTGTTATAAAAACTTTTTAAAGGTATTTTCAAAACAAAAACTTATTTTGATGGTATTATAAAGAATTTCTCATTTTAAAATTGAAGCGGATACCCGCGGGTTACCCTAAATTGTATAGGGTAAAAAGTTTTTAAATTTGCAATTTACCTAGAAAACTAGAAATTTACCCGCACCTAGCGCGGGATAAAAATTTACGGAATAAAAGAAGAAATATTTATTGGTAAAAACAATGTGTTTTTTTCGCGAGGAAAACGTTATTTTATATTTTCGGTGAAAAATTGTGATTTTACTTTTTCGACGGGAAATTGTGATTTTACGTTATTGCGCAAAAAATGCGATTTTGAGTTTTGGGCGGGAAAATGTGACTTGCGTTTTAGAAGAGAAAACGTAACTTTTAAATAAATAATATACGAAACTATATGATAATTTAGTAGGGACTAAAAATAAAAATCACAATATTAATTAAACATTATTATAATTATTTAATATTTAAACATAAATAATTAATCAAGCCCATCGGGTACCCTAAACCCGATAGGGTAAACCCGTTTAAAGCCCAGGTAAAAAAACCTGCCCGTTTTAAGCCCATATATTTTAATAAAAAAAATGGGCAAGTCATGGGCTTCAGAATTTGTCTGGGTCTTGGGTACCCATTGGGTTTTTACCCATTTTTAACATCCCTATGTGTCACCTTTAGATTGGGTGGAAAAAAAATGGAAAAAGTTTTGGAGGCAACAAAAATTTTAATCTAACCAAAAATTGGTTAAACATTAAATTTGATTAGAAAATGCTTAAACACTCTCCAGAGATGCTCTAAGAGTGCTCTAAAAGTCTATATCACGCTTCAAAATTCAAGGCTTTACGAATCAACCAGGCAAAGAGCATAATATTTAATCAATACACAATAAGTAGTAATCAAAACCAAGATAAATGTGGTAAGAAGAAATAAACCCATTTCATATAAGTTAGAATAATTAATAAAAGTCAGATATAACAAAAGAGATTAAAAGCACAAAATAGTAACAAATAATAATTCTATTGAAAAAACTATAACAATCCCAAATCTGAGTATCTACACACACATATATAAATATACCGTCGCTAAAACGCTCAAATTCTCAATACACAACAAAACCATAAAATTTATTTTTAAAAAAACACCAACAAAAAAAAGGAAAGTGAAACAAATTATAGGAGCAAAGCTGTGGCAACAACGACGGATACGAATCCGCCAAAATATCCGACGGAGAATACATAGGCGGCGTTGTTATTATCAGTAGGAGGAGTAGACCCCGCGGGGTCCGACGGACCATTTTCGGTAGGAGATCCATCAGGTGTTAAAGATGTCGGAGGAGCAGGTGGTGATGGGGTGGTTGACGACGGCGAGCCAGACGGAGGAGAAGTTGGAGATACCATCGGAGATAAAGAAGGCGGAGGAACGGTGGCGCGTGAAGGAGCTGGTGCGGAGGAGATTCTTGGAGGCTGAGAAGACGGAAGAGGAGATCTTGTCGGAGAAGGACCAGGAGCTTGAGATAGGACGGAGGAAGATATGAGAGCGAAGAGGAGGAACAATGAGATTGATTTTGAGGCCATAGCTTCGTATTTTAAGAGAGAGAGAAGAGACGAAGATGGTGTTTATATATAATGGAGAGTTACGTAAGTGAGAGAGAAAGATAAGTGCAGTTTCTTGGAAGTTACACGACGACGCGCAAATCTTTTTCTTGTAATCATCACTAAACTATACTTTTTATTTTGTTTTCCACAAAAAAACTATATTTAATTATTTTTTTTTAAAATGTATGACTTTTTAAAAAATTTAAATTGCTAAATTATTTTTTAAAACTTTTTGCAAATTATTTTTTTTTATTTGAGTTCAGATATACAAGAGGATTAAAATTTTATACTTAAACTTTATTTAGATTTAATATTTAATATATAGGTGTATTTTTATGAAATAGGCATTGAAATGATTTAGATTTGTAAAATGCAATTAGCAAAATGCAATTTTTCAATTTTTTGAATTTTTCCAGTTAACATAAACATTAGTCATATTTACAATTTTGAAAGTTTTAACTTATCCTAGAACTAACTCGACATTGGTAACAAAATTTTGATATTTTTTATACTCTCAAAACTTTTTGTTTTCTACGTGACTACGTTATTGAAAAGTTATAGTAACTCTAACTCAGAAATATGGATTTAAGATTTTATTGCATTTTTTCGTTATTTTCTATATTTTGGGTTGTGTGTTTAGGTCGTTAATTTAGTTAGTTCGAAAATATTGTTGGGTTAAACCAATCCTAACTTTTTTTAATTGAGAAAGTTACAAGAATACATTTTTTAAAACACTATTTTACTAAACTACATTCTTTTGATTTTATCTATAATTATATATATATATATATATATATGGGAGAATTATAAAACTACACCATTTGAATTACATTTCACAAAACTACACCATTTCCAAAATACTTCACAAAACTACACCTAAACACTCAAAATTAAATCCAAATAAACTCTACCCACACAATCCTATCCCCTTAATACTATACCCTAAACACTAATTAACGAACCCAATTGAAAAAAAATTAATTTTGATAATTTTTTAAATGATAAATCAAGCTTTTAAAATTTTGAAAAGGTGTAAATATGTGAAAAATTGAATTAGGTGTAGTTTTGTGAAAGAGAGATTAATAGGGTGTAGTTTTGTGAATTACTCTAATGGTTTAAATGTATATATATAAAAAAATTAGTTTGCAATTCCTCCAAATTATTTCATAATTATATGGGTCATGAGATTTAGTTATTCGCGATAGAAGAGAAGTGGGCTTACAATGCAGATTTGGACTTGACGTAAAAAACATATGAAACTGAAGATTCAGAAAATAACCACATATAGTTGTTTGAGAAAGGAAATAACTTGCCAACTAAGTAATTTCCTTTGTAAAGATTGTAAAAAATCTTTGCTTAGGTTTTAGGTAGAGTATATATATTCGATAGGAAATGTTGAGTTAGACCATGATTAACGATAGAGACGAAATACACAATCTTCTAGGCAGTTTTTACTTTTTTCTGATTAAAAAATAATAATAATAAAAGAACGCCAATTCTTAAGAACAACAATATTAAAACTCGACTCTTATTTTGGAACTATTAGATACGAATTCTTAAATTTTTGTGAGAGCCACTCTTTAAATCCTCTTTTAAATCCCGCAATAATCGTGCTCTTAGGGGGTTAACAGTTTTGAAAATATCGTTGTGAATATTTTGCCTTCAAACTTATTGCAAAAACTACCTCGGAATGTGAGTGTTGTTTTACTTTTCTTTGATTAATCACGGTTAAGGTTGTTTAATAAGTTTCAGAGAAAGTAGGTGTAACGACCCCGACCCGGGCGTCCGTTACCTGTGAGAGTCTAACCCTTCATTAATGTGATATTGTCCGCTTTGGGCCCTAAAATCCGCACGGTTTTGGTCTTCGTTTCCTTCCCAAAAGGTTTCACATTAAATTGGAGTTAAACTCTCCCTTATATATTAGATTTTCATTTTCTAGATATTCGATGTGGGACGAATGTTACAGTAGGGTTTGTACTCGTTTGTTCGTATCGATCTAAATGTAGGTTTAGATTATGTGTAGAATATAAGAGTGTGCTTTGTAAAAAAGGATCAATCTTTTTATGTTTGAACTTGATGTTGCAAGTAAGACATATTGTGTTGCATGGTTCTATGCACTTACAATTGGTATTAGCACACGCATCTAAAGAACTACTTGTGTGTGTCAAATTACTGGTAAATATCTTGAGACGAATTTGAAGAATTCACAACAGTTTGTTTCTACGAAAGATATTATGAAACTTGATTCAGATGATGCAGATAATCTAAAGCATAGATATCTCAGAGGGGAAAACACCAGTCATGGAAAATGACAAAAAGTTAAGAAAAACTTGGACTAATGAAGGTGAAGATGATATAAGAGAGTTTATGAACAACTTATAAAAGACTTTTGGTTTGATATTGGATATAAACCACCCATTTTATATTCTAACAAGTTAATGAAATTAAGTTTGTTTACGGATATCTTTTGTGTCGATCTTTTAGTAGTTGTTATAAAACTTTTCTGATTTATATTAAAAAATATTTTAAATTATTTCAAACCTCGTTTTAAAGAGAAACGAAAATTGTTGTACTCTTTTAACCTTCTCTACTTTTAATCTTTTAACCTTCTCTACTTTTAATGGATTTTTCGGTATCCGCAATACATTACTTTTGTTTTATTTGTAGATGGTAACATGTATTTTTAATTACATCATATTTTATTTTGTTTTTCTCCTCAACGTTAGTGAATGGTTCATGAGTTATTGTTTTTTTATTTATTTTGTTATGTATATTTATTTTGTTTTGTGAAGGTTTTTTCGGTAGATATTTTAAATTTTTTATATAACAATTATACCAACATTTGGTTATAGAAGATTTATTGATTTGTATCCCAGATTATAATTTTTTATTTATTTACATATACATGTTTTTTGTAGTGATTATATATTATATTAAATGATTTTTATTTATGTTTTATTAATATTCGATTAGTCATATTAAAAAAAATATTTTAATTATATTATCTTTATTATTTTGCTATTATATAATAGATAGACATATTTGTTTTATATATGACAAGATATTTTTGTCTTAAGGAATTGTATCTTACAAATATTGTTATGTTTGCTTTTAACCAAAAAATATAAACTCTATATTTATTTTACACGGTGCATCAATTTTTGAATAAAATTAGAGAAGGATCATATATTAACTTGTTTTTAATCTTCATTTTACATACTTTGGAGTGAACAACACATTGGTCCCATAATTTCTTTGGTTCGTTTTCTTCTTCAGCATATGCCCTTATTGCTACCAAGACAACAAAATGCATCATAGAAATGTTAAGTTTCGCCATCTTAATAAATAAATAGAGAATTTCTTCTTTATACTCAATTAAGAGATGAGAAATATCTTTGAGTTTATATATTTTTTTTATGCAAACATGCTAAATCTATCTATAGATTCATATGATTCTCCAATTATAATGAATCGTTTTTTACTCTTAATTAAACTTCCTCTCAAACAATGTTTTTATTCTGTTTAAAGAATGAATGACGAGAAACACATTATTCCCCACTATTCCTCGGTGACCAGATAGAGCCTTAGACTCAACTGAGAGATAAGAAATAACTTTGAGATTATGTTTTTCTTTTTATGCAAAAATGGTAAATCTATTTAAAGATGCAAATGATTATCCAACTATAATGAAACGATTTTTTATTGTTAATTAACTTTCTTCACAAACAATGTTTTTATTCAGTTTAAAGTGTTTATGTTACATTTATTTAACATAGTATATGCTTTCTTAACATTTTTTGTTAATTAATAATTTTTAAAACATAGTTATTTCCTCTATATTGAATAAAGTTAAAGAACATCCACAATTGCGTAATAGGTTTTTTCAAAAAAGTTAAATATAGCTTTCATGAAATATAAAAATGATTTTAATGATTATGGTTCATCTTATTAGTTAGAAATACGTGAAACTTGGATTATAAGACAATACTTTATTTTACTACGTATATCATCGTTATATTTCTAGGAGAAGAAACATATATGTAACATTTTCAACATATATGTAACATTTTCAATAAGGTATTTCGAGGCTCTGAAATTAATCAAGAAGACGAGCAATTTGTTTTAGGGCCTAATAAACGGATTAACGTTGTACATATAACCCACGTCGATCACACTGTTTTGCACAATCATTTGATGACTCATATTTTCATAAGCCTATCGAATGTTGACTAGTGAGTCGGTCAAGTACCTAAGAGAATGAAAAACTATAAAAGAAAAAAATACTTACCAAACTAAACATTATTTCTAAATCGTTCTCGTCGCCGTCGATCCCGTAAAATTCATATTATAAGAAGCCGAAACATATAATAAATTCACAATCGGAGCCCACTAAAAATCTGAAGCTTCATGATGGTGGTGGTGACCGGTCGTGACAGGTTCAACAAGAGTGGTGACAATTTCTTCAACAAAACCGTATTGTCAATTGATGATATCCGCCTTCGATTTAACGAATTATAATATCGATGGCATATGTTACACTAATATTGAATCGGTAGCATCCTCTTCCATGGGACAAACAAATCTTACACTTGACCAAACCATCGAGAAAAAAATTGATTTTGTGATTTGTATAGGATTTGTATATTTGGGGATTTTTCAAGAAGTAAAACGACGTCGTTTTATGAGTTTTCGTTTTAATTAGAGTTAAACTTAAACACAGTCGTTTTGGTATTTAACGTCGTTTAAAATTGAGTTAACGGTTAACTTTTTACGGATATAAAATGGATTAATCAATCTTTAAAGGTATTTAAATATAAACCGGTTAAAAATTGGGGAATAAAATGACTCAAATGTGAGTTGGGGAATTAAACGACATTTTTTTGTAAGTTGGAGAATTTTTTGGCGTTTTTCCCTTATTTCTAGTATTGGAATTTAAGGCTTTAAAAATGAGATAATTGTAAGTTTTTTCAAAAACATCGCAAAATGAACGATTTTCTTTTTCCACTCTGTAGAACCCGCCACTATGTACTATTCATGAAATAGTTATATTACTATTATGATTTATAAGTATACAATTATCATATATTACAAAAATGTCATTTCAAAAATTAATATATTTTTTTTCTGAAATTATTTTCTCTCTCTTCTTCAATTCTCAGTCTTCGTCTCTTCCTCTTTCTTCTTTTACCTTTCTTCTTCTCTTTCTTTTTTTTCTCCTTCCCCTTGCTTCATTTCCTTTTTTTTGTCATCTGATCGATTTATATTCCATTGAAAGAAACAACAAGAGTGACATACATAGCCGGCGGAACAACGAGATATCCCCGGAAACAAAGCCCCAAAAGGGAAGCATAGCCCTATCATAGGGAAGCATGGTTTCAAACTAATCGAGAAAAAGATCCACAAGTCACAACGATCCACTAAACCTCTAAAAAGATCAAACAAGAGACCTCGAATGAAGGAATGAAAACTAAAGAGCCAGACGAGTAATCCCCATTTTATTCTAGAATGCCACCATTGTAGTAAACCGGTATGAGATTTTGAACCAGATTTACTAGGGAAATTTGACTATCTTAACCTTCGAGCTTCAAAAGAAATCGTTGAGAAGAAGACTCCAAAATCCGGAATGTAAAAGTGTAAAGTCGGAGACGAAAACAGCTATGTCGTACCGTCAGACAGGTAGTTATCCTGCACATTCGACGCCTCTCGCTCCACCAAAACCGTTCGAAGAAACAAGAGCCGAGAAATCAAGCCAACGAAAAACTTGAAGCCATCCAAACATCAAGACTACAAAGAAATCACTAGACAAAGAATTAGTGAAGCTCAACCCCACAAAATATATTAGAAAACCATGAATGATAATAGCCGGAAGCACCACTGGTCACTGTTGGAATAAGCTTGAAGCACAAGCAATCCTAAAGAGATTAGGATTAAGAGATATATTTATGAGTTATCTAAATATATCGTTATGGGAGTTATCCTATTAGGATTAGGAGTTATATTTCTCTATATAAGGAGATGCAAGGGTGTTGCATAACTTATGAGTTTAGAGATGTGAGAGATTTGAGAGATTGAGAGCTTTGAGAGTTCTGAGAGAGAACTTGATAACTTTAGGTTTTGAGTGATTTTCCTAAAGATTAATAAAGAGAGTTATTCTTTGTTAAATTGTGTTCTTACTCATCTCTAGATTCTATAATTGGTATCAGAGCTTCAGAGAGATCCTAAGAAAAGCGTTGTTCTTCTTTTGAGAGTAATACAAAAGAAGAAAATAGACGATGGGAAAAGATGAAGAGAAAAACGAGAAGACATCAACGTCGGTGTCAAAGATGACGGAAGGAGGAGGGTCCGCCTCCATAAAGTGTCCCATGCTAAACTCGAGTAATTACACGGTGTGGTCCATGAAGATGAAGATTTTACTCAAAGTGAGCAAGGTATGGGAAGTGATTGAGAAGGAAAATTATGACGAGACAAATAATGATATAGCCATAGCATTATTATTCCAATCGATCCCTGAAACACTCATCATTCAAGTCGGAAATCTAGACACAGCCAAAGAAGTATGGGAAGTTGTGAAAGCAAGGCATCTAGGAGCCGATCGAGTTAACGAAGCAAGACTCCAAACGTTGATGGCTGAGTTTGATCGTCTTAAGATGAAAGATACACAGAGAATTGACGACTTTGTTGGAAAGTTGTTAGAGATATCGTCAAAATCCGCTGAACTCGGAGAAGAAATCAATGACCCGAAGATGGTTAAGAAGTTTATGTCGAGTCTTCCCCGAAAAAAGTATATACACATAGTGGCTTCCCTTCAACAAGTCTTGGATCTTAACAAGACAAGCTTTGAAGATGTCATAGGACGCATAAAGACGTATAAAGAACGTGTTGCTAATGAAGAAACACAAGAAAAGCAAGATGAACTAATGTATGCTAATATGGAGACTCGATATGATCATTCCAATCAGGGTTACTACGGTGACAACAGAGGAAGAGGTAGAGGTGGACGTTTTTCATACGGAGGAAGAGGCCGCGGAAGAAACATAGATTTGTCAAAGATAGAGTGTTACCGGTGTGACAAGTTTGGACACTATGCTTCGTCTTGTCCAGATAGGCTACTCAAGTTACAAGAAGTTAAAGTCGATGGCAAATCTGACACTTATGAATCTGATGAGCTCATGATGCATGAGGTAGTATGTATGCACAATGGGAAGAAAAATTCGAGCGGTGTTCAATATTTGGAAAAGATGGACTTCAAGCTTAAGGGGGAGAATGTTGGAATAAGCTTGAAGCACAAGCAATCCTAAAGAGATTAGGATTAAGAGATATATTTAGGAGTTATCTAAATATATCGTTATGGGAGTTATCCTATTAGGATTAGGAGTTATATTTCTCTATATAAGGAGATGCAAGGGTGTTGCATAACTTATGAGTTTAGAGATGTGAGAGATTTGAGAGATTGAGAGCTTTGAGACTTCTGAGAGAGAACTTGATAACTTTAGGTTTTGAGTGATTTTCCTAAAGATTAATAAAGAGAGTTATTCTTTGTTAAATTGTGTTCTTACTCATCTCTAGATTCTATAGTCACAACGACGAATGATTGACAAAGTCAACCCCTACACACAAACCATATTCCTTGACCGGAAAAACCACACCATCGACTTACCCAAAAAGACAAATCCGGAAAAGCCTAGAAAGGAATTCCAAAACAATCACCTCAATGGCAAGTCATAAGCCACTCGTCTTTTTCGAAACTGCAATCAACCGAACCAAATATCTGACTTTTGACGGTCATGACAAAGAAGCACAAATCGGAGAGATAGCACAAATCGCCGATTACAAAAAGAGAAAGCGAGACTGAAGCATAAACAAATTAAGAGCGAGAGGAGAAGGCCGAGAAGAGATTCACCGGAAACCTCGACCGAACCATGAGCCTCTACCACAACGGCTTCACTACTAAAGATACAACGAGGAGCCACGACAGAGATCAAGATCATAACTACATAAACCAGAGAGAAGAACTACTACAAGGAAGAAGCGAAGGGAGAGGCCGACGACGCCGGAGAACCGACGCCGTCGACGACCACAGATCTGGTTTTTTGGATGTCCCTTGCTTCATTTCCATATATGTATATTTTATACTTCCTTTGTTTCCTATTATAGGATGTTTTAGTTTTTTGTACGCATATTAAGAAAACAACACATGAGTCTTGGAAGTTGGAATTTGGAACAATAAAAAAGCTATTTGGTTTAATTATCTTTAACTTTTTTATCTAAAATAAATAATTTTGTCTTGATATATGAGTACATCTAATATAGTGAAACAAAACTAATTTTCTAAAACATCCTATAATAAGAAACAAAGAGAGAATATCTTTAAATAGCAACTAATTTTAGTTCGATTGTCTATGGGATTATGCAAATAATATTCAACCGTATAAATTAATATCACCATTCGTATTTAAGAGGTGTTTCGGTGAATCTCGTACACTGTACATACAATTTGAACCTTCCTACGATTGTACAAATTCTCCATGCAATTTTTGTTTGTACATCTTTCAATAAATTCTATCTATATTTGATGAATCTCGTAAACTGTACAGATTAATTAGATTAATTATTGTACATTACTGATGAATATTGTCTCATTGAGTTACGTACGATGTACATACGATTCAAAGCGATCATTCAAGCAACTCTACAACATTATCATACTAGCCTAATTAAGTTTACCAAAAATATTAAAATATAAATTTAGATTTATTAAAGTATGTTAATCCAAAACCTAATTAACACAAAAACCTAATTATATTATTTATTCTTATTGTCCTCTCTTTCTCTTTCTTTTTTTTTGTTTTTTTTTAATTTTTTCTCAAATCAAGATTGATTAAAAGAGATAATCATATTCAAAATATTTAAAATCATAATCATCTTTTATATATATATATGATATTATACACTACAAGAAAACATGGTAATTTCCTACCACATTTCCGACCGTAAAACCGTGGTCGGAAATTTCCGACCACTTTCCGACCGATTTCCGACTACATGGATATTGGTCGGAAATCGGTCGGAAATTTCCGACGGAAATCCGACACAAAAATTTGGTCGGAATTTAGTAGGAAATCGGTCGGATTTCCGTCGGAATTTATTTTGGTCGGATTTCCGTCGAAAATTTCCTACCGATTTCCGACCGATGTCCTACCACAATTGATCCGTTGCACAACGGTAACGAAACGTTAAAATATCGGTCGGAAATCGGTCGGAAAAGTAATCCGTCGGAAATTGGTAGGAAATTTCCTACCAATTTCCGACCAATTTCCGACGGAAATAATTTCCGACCGATTTCCGACCGATATTTTAACGTTTCGTTACCGTTGTGCAACGGATCAATTGTGGTAGGAAATCGGTCGGAAATCGGTAGGAAATTTTTCTTATATATATCACATCCTCACTTCTTCTTTCTCACAATTTCTCTTATCAATCTCCATTTACCACAAAATTCAATACAAATTAACAATTTCTCTTATCAATCTCCATTTACCACAAAATTCAATAAAAATTATTATAATGAGTTATTTTAGATCGTGGATGGATGGAAATCATAAAGATCCGGCGACGGGATTACTTTCGGAAGAATTTGCGGAGGGGCTTAAACAATTTATGGAGTTTGCCGCAATTCAAGAAAGAACCGTAGCAACGAGGTAAAATGTATTGTCCTTGTAAAAATTGCGATAATCGTAGAAATGTTTTGGTAAAAGTAGTATGGAAGCATTTATATAATGTTGGTTTTACGCCGGGGTATAAAATATGGTATTCTCATGGGGAAAATGATTTGATGGTAAATTATCCTAGTAGTAGTAATGTACAATATTATGATAATAATTTAGTTGTCCCTCCGGTAGAAGAACCTATATTTGTAGATAGGACCGTGCAAATGGTAAATGATATTTTTCGCGAAACTATGCCGTCGTTTGTTGGAGATCATCATGAGCCTACATTGGAGGAGCCAAATGTGGAAGCGCAGAAATTCTTTGACATGTTGGATGCCGCTAAGAACCCGTTATATGGTGGGTGTAGAGAAGGTCATTCACCTCTTTCAAACTGCGACAAAAATGATGTCTATCAAAACGGATTACAATCTTTCGGAAGATTGTGTGGATGCGTGGGCTGGTCCGATCAAAGACATTTTGCCCGAAGATAATATGGCACCGGGGACGTATTATGAAATCGAGAAGTTGGTATCCGGTCTAGGATTACCGTATCGGATTATCGATGTGTGCGTCGATAACCGTATGTTATATTGGAGAAGAGATGAAAACCGCTCGGCATGCCGGTTCCGTAAGAAACCACGATATAAAGATACTGGTGGAAGAGTGTCCATACCTTATAAGAGAATGTGGTATTTGCCGTTAACGGATAGACTCGAAGAGGTTATATCGGTCGGAGCGCACAGCAAGTTCGATGAGATGGCATGCGGAACATGAGATGTTAAATGGAGAGATAGCACATCCTTCAGATGCTCAAGCATGGAAACATTTTCAAAATGTGTATCCTAGTTTCGCAAGTGAGAGTCGCAATGTGTATTTGGGATTAAGTACTGATGGTTTCAACCCTTTTGGGAAACATGGGAGACAATATTCTTTATGGCCGGTGATCGTCACGCCTTACAACTTGCCTCCGTCATTGTGCATGGTTAGGGAGTTTTTGTTCCTATCTATTCTTGTTCCTGGGCCAGAGCATCCGAAGAGAGAACTAGACATATTTATGCAGCCGTTGATACATGAGTTGAAGATGTTATGGGAGAGTGGAGTTGAAACGTACGACATATCAATGCAACAAAACTTCATGATGCGAGCAGTACTAATGTGGACTATTAGCGATTTTCCGGCATATGGTATGTTATCTGGATGGACCACACATGGACGGTTATCTTGTCCTTATTGTCAAGATAACACCGATGCTTTCCAATTGAAGAACGGACGTAAATCATGTTGGTTTGATTGTCATCGACGATTTTTACCAAACGATCATCCATACCGTCGGAGCACTACTTTGTTTACGAAGAAGAAGAAAATCTATGAAGGACCTCCCGAAGAAGTAAGCGGTGAACATATACTAACTCAACTTAGAGATTTTGGAGCTGAGAAGACAGTACGTTGTGGTGGTAACGGACATCAAGTTGTAGATGGATATGGTGAACATCATAACTGGCACAAAAAGAGCATATTTTGGGATTTGCCTTATTGGAAGGATCATTTACTTCGGCACAACCTAGATGTTATGCACATCGAGAAGAACTTCTTTGACAACATCATGTTCACCATTATGAACGTGAAAGGGAGGACGAAAGACAACTTGAAGTCCAGATTAGACTTGCCGACTATTTGTTCTCGGAAGGAACTTCATGTCACCAGTCAAGGAAGATATCCCCAACCTGCTTTTCGGTTAAACGCTTCAGCAAAGCATGAATTCTTTAGCTGGATAATGGACAGTGTTAAGTTTCCGGATGGTTACTCTTCTAACCTTAGAAACTGTGTTGATCGTGGAGAAGGTAAGTTTTCAGGGATGAAGAGTCATGATTGTCATGTTGTTATGCAACGTATTCTTCCATTTGCATTCGACGGACTTCTTCCGCAAAAACTCCATGAAGCGATTGCAGGAATAGGAGCTTTTTTCAGAGACATTTCTGCGAGATCCCTTTCCGCCGAAGAAATCCGAAATCTTGACGAGAAGATCCCTGTGATATTGTGCAACCTAGAGAAGATATTTCCGCCTTCTTTCTTCGACGTTATGGAACATTTGCCAATTCACTTGCCTCGGGAAGTAGAACTTGGTGGTCCTGTTCAATATCGGTGGATGTATCCTTTCGAGCGCTACATGTACCATTTGAAGAAAAAAGTGAAGAATTTAGCGAGGGTTGAAGGTTCAATTATTGCCCAAAGCATAAACGAAGAGAGATCTAACTTAGCTGGATACTACTTTCCACCACAAACCCAAACAAAGAGTGGAAAAAAAAAACGACATGATGATGGAGGAGTGCATGCTTGTTATCCTGTATATGTACCAGAACTTTTTAGACAGGTTGGGCGTTTAAGTGGAAAGGGTAAAAGGCGAAGACTCGGCGAGGTTGAGCATGCTAATGTGCACATGTATATTTTGACCAACTGCGAAGATTTGGTGCCGTACGAGGAGATTTACATGGCGCAAAAACGATTTGAACATTCGGAAGCAACGGACAATGAATTAAATGAAGTCAAAGAAAGAGAATTTGCAGAATGGTTAAAGTTATATGTTTACGGCGAGGCAGCGCGAAGGAGAGTTAATTCCAACATGGTTAGAAGAGGTGGTGAACGGTCCACAATATATTGCTCGTTTCACACCCGATGTATCGCACGCGTGGATACGCTTTTAAAATATTTCGTGAGGGAAATTCAAGGTCGACGGCAAACCATGGGGTGTCGGCGGTAGCCGGAGATTTGGTTTACTACGGGGTATTACATGAGATATTAGAAGTGCATTATAGCGGGATGCTCGATCTAAGATGTGTTACGTTATATTGTGATTGGTATAGCCCCGTTGCGGGACATGGTGTACGTACGGACGAGTTTGGTGTTACTACAATACATTCTCGGAGGAGGTTACAAAAATATTATCCGTTCATTCTTGGATCGCAGGCCAACCAAGTATCATACATGACTTATCCGCGACCACACAGCAGACAGGATCCTTGGATAGTTGTTACAGAAATAAACCCGAGGGGAAGAGTTCATGGTAGTTCTTCAGAGGTCGATCCTCCTTTGCAAGCGACAACAATTGGGCATTTGGGAGAAGTGGATGTTTCATTACAAGTGGATTTGGTTGTAGATTTAATAGAAGATGCTGATTTTGTTGTACATGAAGAATCCGAAGAAGAGGTTGGAGAATTTGAGGAGGGATTTGATTCTGCCACTGAAGACTCAAACGAATCCGAATGAAATGTTTGAAAAAAAGTTCAAATTTTTTGAAAATATTTTTAAAACACTTTTCAAAAACTTTTCAAATTAAGAGTTTTGAAATAGTTTTTAAAGATTTTACAATAAGTTTTCAACAAGTTTTTTAAAGAGTTTTAAATTCTTTAACACTTTTTCAAAGAGTTTTCAAAGATTTATCAAATAGTTTTCAACGAATTTTCAAATATTATACAATTTTTCAAAGAGTTTTCAAAGAGTTTTAAAAAAAGTTTTCAAAGAGTTTTAAATTCTTTTACACTTTTTGATAGAGTTTTCAAAGACTTTTCAATTAAATAGTTTTCAACGAGTTTTCAAAAATTTTACACTTTTTCAAAGAGTTTTAAGTGAAAAGAGTTTTTGAAAAGAGTTTTCAACGAGTTTTCAACGAGTTTTCAAAAATTTTACACGTTTTCAAATTTTTAAATTTTTTTTTTATTTTTTTACACTGCGGTCGGAATTCGGTCGGAAATCGGTCGAAACTCGATTACCTCGTACCAAATCGAGTAATTTTAAAAAAATTAATTTTTTTTTTTTAATTTTTAAAAAAACGGTCGGAAATCGGTCGGAAATCCGTCGATAGCCGCCAAAACTAAATTACCTCGTACTAAATCAAAACCCCAAATTCGGTAGGAATTCGGTAGGAAATTTCCGACCGAATTCCTACCGTTTTTTGATTTGTGGTCGGAAATCGGTAGGAAATTTCCGACCGAATTCCGACCGTTATAGGGTTTCATTTCAAAATGATGTTTTTTTTTGTCGAATCAATGAAATACCTTTATACAATACGTTTTAGAAATAAAATAAACTCTACAAATGTCTAAAATGATCATAAAATGCAAAATAGTTTTAATTTTTATAAATATATGTTTCATTACAACTTAGTTAAGTAACTTTCATATGTTTTTTCAAAATTTTGGTATTTTCATAAAAATATTTGAAAACGTGAAACATATTATACTTATATATTGTTATGTTCAAGAAATCTTATATAAACACTCCATTAAACCTATTCGAAATTCGTTTTTATGCGAAACACTAAATATACACTAAATCACGAACTTCGGTCGGAAATCGGTAGGAATTTCCTACCGATTTCCGACCGTAGTTCTTGAAATTTACCCGAAACTGCTAAGTGTTCGGATGGATTAAATGACATGCATTTTCCGTCGGAATTCGGTCGGAAATTCCTACCGAATTCCGACCACATTTAAATTTTTATATAATTAATTAATTGTGGTCGGAAATTGGTAGGAATTTCCGACCAATTTCCGACCACAATTAAATTTTAACATAATTAATTTATTTTGGTCGGAATTCGGTCGGAAATTCCGACCGAATTGCGACGGAAAATGCATGTCATTTAATCCATGCGATCACTTAGCAGTTTCGACCGAATTCCGACCATTATAGGGTTTCATTTCAAAATGATGTTTTTTTTGTCGAATCAATGAAATACCTTTATATAATACGTTTTAGAAATAAAATAAACTCTACAAAATATCTAAAATGATCATAAAATGCAAAATAGTTTTAATTTTTATAAATATATGTTTCATTACAAGTTAGTTATGTAACTTTCATATGTTTTTTCAAAATTTTGGTATTTTCATAAAAACATTTGAAAACGTGAAACATATTATACTTATATATTGTTATGTTCAAAAAATCTTATATAAACACTCCATTAAACCTATTCGAAATACGTTTTTATTCGACCGTAGTTCTTGAAATTTACCCGAAACTGCTAAGTGTTCGCATGGTAGGAAATTAAATTTTAAAATAATTAATTTATTGTGGTCGGAAATTGGTAGGAATTTCCTACCAATTTCCGACCACAATTAAATAATTAAAATAATTAATTATAGTGGTCGGAAATCGGTAGGAATTTCCGACCGAATTTCCGACCACAATAATTTTGACCGCTCTTTTTTTCGCCAAATTTTTTCAGTTTGGCGGTCAAAATTCATTGTGGTCGGAAATCGGTAGGAATTTCCGACCGATTTCCGACCACAATAATTAATTATATTAAAATTTAATTGTGGTCGGAATTCGGTCGGAAATACCTACCGATTTCCGACCACAATGAATTTTGACCGCTCTTTTTCCGCCAAATTTTTCACTTTGGCGGTCAATTTTCATTTCCTACCGTTTTCCGACCGAAATTTCGGTCGGAAATTTTCGTATATATACCCCCCTTCCCTTTCATTTTTTCACAACTCAAACAACAAACATCTCTCTAAAAAAAAAACACTTCCGAAAATTCTCCAAAATCTCTCCAAAATCTCTCCAAAAAATGTAATTTTATTCTTATAAATCATTTTTTTAAAATATTATTTATATTTGTTATTTTAATTAATACTAATTTGTTTTTTTTATATGTTTTTAATGTATTAGGTCTAATGATGGTATTGGATCCTCACAATCCGTGAGAATGTCTGTTGAAGATTTGGTCCAGCAGGAAGGACGGGAGAGACTGATTCGGCTCGATCCCAACTTTGAAGCCATTCCCAGTAACCGAGTCACTTGGTAAATATTTACAAACATTTAAATTTACAAAAAAATAATACCTAAAAATATTAATTATTAGTTATAAAATAATTTAAGGTTTAGACATGAGGGAAAAATCCCAAAAGCTATTCTTAAATGCATCCACGGAATGTTACCCGCTCCGTATCCAAGATACCGAGATTTCCCAGCCGAACTTCGGGAAATATGGTTCCTTTCTTTTGCGGTTAGTAAATAAATTTTTTTATTTACTCAAAAAATTATTAAATAAATAAAAAAAACTTATGAAATTTATTTATAAACTTTAAATTTCCAGCAAGAGTTTAATTGGGAACCACAACTCACTAGTCAAATTCAAGAAGAATTTGACAAGGCTTGTGCGACTTCCTACTCGAATCATATGTTCGAGTGGAAGGAAAAATGGCGTTTGGGTGGGGAAAAACCTTCGTTCCTAAACCCTTCTGTTTGGGACGGGTTTAAAAACTATTGGACGACGGAAGCGGCCGAAAAAAAAAGCCAAGCGAAACGCCATAAACCGCGAGAGGTGGGGACGGGTCCATCGAGAAGGCGCCTCCAACTCACAATGCCGGCGCAAACACTTTCGAACAAATCTCGGATGTCATGGTATATTTTAAACCAACTAAATATATACAAATTATAATAATTATGATTAATCATACTAACATTTAAATTTTAATTCCGTAATAGAGAGTCCGAGAGGGTGGTCACGAACCTCATTGGTTGAAGGTTATGGAGACCACCCATACTAACAAAAAGACGGGTGAAATTATACCAAAGGTTCGTAACGTCGTCGAACGGGTGCAAACGAAAGTCACCCACTTAACTCAATCTTCCGACGAACCAACCAGTTCCAACACCCTAACCAATTCGGAAATAAACCGGTTGGTTCTCGAGGTAATATTTTATATTTAAATAGTTTTTTTAAAAAAATATAATTATATTAATAATTTAAATTTCCGATCGTAGGAGACTCCTATGTATCGAGGTAAACCTTACGGTTTAGGGACCCTTCCTGAATCCCAAGAGACGTCTTTGCGTTACGTACCAAACACCGATCCATCGCTTCTTCTCGAGATCTCTGAGCTGAAAGATGCGCTTCGAAATGCGAATAAAGAAAAAGATGAAGCAATTGAGCAGATCCGGCAAGAAACAAGCGCTCAAATCCAGAAGATGAATGAGTATTTGATGAATCGTTTCCCTGATTATCCTCCAGGATCTGGTTCGGGGTCGGGAACAGGAATTTAGTTTTTATTTTCATTATTTGTTTTTTTTCTCTTTTTTTTAATTTTTTTTAATTTTCGTTTTTTAATTTTCGTTTTTTTTAATTTTCGTTTTTTGTAATTTTTTTTAATATTCGTATTTTTAATAAATTTTTTTTTATTTTAAAATTTACTTCCGTCGGAAATCCGTCGGAAATATTTATTTATTTTTTTTAAAAAAATATTCATTTCCGTCGGAAATCCGTCGGAAATGTAATATTTATTTCCGTCGGAAATGTAATTTAATTTTTTTTAAAATTTATTTATTTCCGTCGGAAATCCGTAGGAAATATAATTTAATTTTTTTTAAAATAAATTTATTTCCGTTGGAAATCCGTCGGAAAATGTGGTCGGAAATGTGGTCGGAAAATGTGGTCGGAAATGTGGTCGGAAAATGTGGTCGGAAATGTGGTCGGAAAATGTGGTCGGAAATGTGGTCGGAAATTTCCGACCACAATTATGGTCGGAAATTTCCGACCACTTTCCGACCAAAACCGGTTTCCGACCATCTGAAACCGACGACGCAATTTTGGTCGGAAATCCGTCGGAAATAGACATTTCCGACCGATTTCCGACCAAAACTACGGTCGGAAATTGCCTGCATTCTTGTAGTGATAGAACTACGTAAAGTGATTTAATTTTTTATTATTCGTATAAAAAATCATTTTAAACTAGCTTTGATTCTATCTGTGGCGATTACAACTGTTGAAAAATATTTGTATGCCATGAGTATTGTGTAGACGAGTTTGCGTGATAAAATTTGTGATACATTTTCTAGTGATTGTTTGGTTTGTTATATTAAAAGCATGTATTTGACATTGTGGCAAATGGAGTTTTCAAAAAATGAGTGAATTTTTACGATATATATTTATATCAAACTTTTTAAAAAGGTTATGCAATTTTTCTTAAAATTATTTTTTTGACACCCGTGATTAAATATTTTGGCTCCACCACTGCACTAACTTACGGAAAACTAAAAACTATTTAATTATAATTTATTTTAATATTAAATAGTAAAAGCATAAAGTATACTCAAAAACTATTCTTACATTAAAATAACTTTGTTATTCCTACGTAGGAGTATAATTAAATTTATTCCTACATAAAATAACAATTTTTGAAAGAAAAAAAAATCACTGTTTTCAATTTATTCCTACGATTTTTGATCAAAACCCCCTAAACTAGGTTTTCATGTACAAATTTAAAAAATCTTTCAAAAACTAGTTTTCCTAATTTGAAGGAATCTATTTTTGACTAGCAAAATGGTTGAAAGTAGAAGTAAAGAAGTTTCAAAAATAAAAGAAAAGAAAAAAATTAGATAAAAAAGAAAAGAGAGAAGAGAGAAAAGATAAAAAAATAAAGAGACGAGAGAATAAATAAAAGAAACGTCTCTCACCTTAAACCACATTATATAGATCATGTATTACACAAGGTGGATCCTAGACCTGTTTTGCAATAACAAATAGTGAACTGCGCATTATTTTAGTTAGTTTCTAAAAACTGTTTATTAAGCAAATTTTCTCTTAAAAAATCATGGAAGCTTGCATACATTTCATGTTTATTAATATTGTCTCACAATTTTGTAAAAACTATCTTTATCAATAAAAACATATAAAAAATACTAGCTAAAGCTGAGAAAATGGGAAGTAACAATGCATATTTGACATTTCATAGAAAATTTAAAATTTGAATATTAACTAGAACCACATATTGAGAACAAAATTACACACTCGTTTAAATTTTTTTAGATTTTTGTTTCTCTTATGTAAAATCTTTTTATTTATTCTCAAACATGCAAACCTAAAATATATTCATGCAATGTAATTTCGTCTTTAAGCCAAGAACATAGAGTAGGATCATACATTCAATTGGTTTTAATCGTCATTTTACATATATATTTCATAAACTCATATATTGTTTTAGGGTTTTCACGTAAAAAGATTAAATTAGTATAATATAAAAATAGTGTTTTTATTATTATATAAACCAAAGAACAAAAAGTATTATTTATACCTACATATGGAAATGTCATAATTTACACGGTTTTAGTGACGGAAACACATTGAGCCCACAATTCATCTCTTTTTTTCAAGTACTTGGGTTCACTTGCGATTAAACCAGGTCTATCGGCAATATATTTGATAAGCGTGTCATGACACTCTTTTCCTTCTTTAACTAGTTCTTGGCAGCATGGAACCGAGACAACTCCATCTCCAAAAACTTGAAAAATGATATCCAATGCACACTTTGGACTGCTTCGAACAACACATTGGTCCCATAACTTCTTTGGTTCGTTTTCCTCTTGAGCATTTGAACTTATCGCTACCAAAAAAACAAAAAGCACCATAGAAATGTTAAGTTTAGCCATCGTTATAAATAAATAAAGAATTTATTCTTTAAACTCAATTGAGAGATAAGAAATAACTTTGAGTTTATGTTTTCTTATTTATGCAAACATGCTAAATCTATTTATAGATACAAACGATTCTCCAACTATAATGAAACGTATATTATTGTTAATTAAATTTATTTTCGACCAATGTTTTTATTCAGTTTAAAGTGTTTAAGTTACATTAATTTAACACTAGTATATGCTTTCTTAACATTGTTTTGCTAATAAATAACTTTTAAAACATAGTTATTTCCTCTATATTGAATAAAATCAAAAAACGTTCCCAATTGCGTACTAGATTTTTTCAAAAACGTTTAGTATAGCTCTCATGAAATATAAACATAATTTTAATCACTATCGTTCATCTTATTAGCTAGAAATACGTGAAACAAGGATTATACAACAATACTTTCATTTTACTACGTAGATCAACTTTTTATTTCTAAGAGAAGAACATATATGTAAACATTTTCATTATGGTATTTAGAGGTATGGAATTAATCAAGAAGACAAGCAATTTTTTTGAGAGCCTTCTAGACGGATTAACGTTGTACATATAACCTACGCGATCACACTGTTTTGCAAACTCATTTGATGAATCATATTTTCATAAGCTTATCGAATGTTAACAAGTGAGTCGATCAAGAACCCAAGAGAATGAAAAACTATAAATGAAAAAGATACATACCAAACTAAAAACTATTTCTAGTGGTGGAATTTAAAGCTTAAAAAATCATGGAAGATTGCATACATTTCATGTTCGTTAATCTTGTCTCGCAGTTTTGTAGTAAAAATCTTTATCAATTCAATCATATAAAAATTAAAAAATACTAGTTAAAGCTGAGAGAATGGGAAGTAACAACGCATATTTGAATATGAGTCAATTCATATAAAATTTAAAATTGAATATTCAATGGAACAACGTATTGAGATATTGAAAAACTTATTGAGAACAAAACTACACACTCATTTAAAAGTTTTTAGACTTTTGTTTGTCTTATGTAAAAGCTACTTATTTATTGTCAAACATGTCAAACCTAAAATATATTCATGTAATGTAATTTCATCTTTAAGACAACAACATTGGGAAGGATCATACATTGAGTTGTTTTTAATCGTCATTTTACATATATATTTCATAAAGTCATATATTGTTTTAGGTTTTTCACGTAAAAAGATTAAATTAGTATAATATAAAAATAATGTTTTCTATTATTATAGAAACCAAAGAACAAAAAGTATTATTTATACCCACATGGAAATGGCATAATTTACACGGTTTTAGTGACGGAAACACATTGAGCCCACAATTCATCTCTCTTTTTCAAGTATTTGGGTTCACTTGCGATTAAACCAGGTCTATCGGCAATATATTTGATAAGCGTGTCATGACACTCTTTTCCTTCTTTAACTAGTTCTTGGCAGCATGGAACAGAGACAACTCCATCTCCAAAAACTTGAAAAATTATATCCAATGCACACTTTGGACTGATTTGAACAACACATTGGTCCCATAACTTCTTTGGTTCGTTTTCTTCTTGAGCATTTGAACTTATCGCTACCAAAAAAACAAAAAGCACCATAGAAATGTAAAGTTTAGCCATCATTATAAATAAATAAAGAATTTATTCTTTAAACTCAATTAAGAGATAAGAAATAACTTTGAGTTTATGTTTTCTTATTTATGCAAACATGCTAAATCTATTTATAGATACAAACGATTCTCCAACTATAATGAAACGTATATTATTGTTAATTAAATTTATTTTCGACCAATGTTTTTATTCAGTTTAAAGTGTTTAAGTTACATTAATTTAACATAGTATATGCTTTCTTAACATTGTTTTGCTAATAATTAACTTTTAAAACATAGTTATTTCCTCTATATTGAATAAAATCAAAAAACATTCCCAATTGCGTACTAGATTTTTTCAAAAACGTTTAGTATAGCTATCATGAAATATAAACATAATTTTAATCACTATCGTTCATCTTATTAGCTAGAAATACGTGAAACAAGGATTATACAACAATACTTTCATTTTACTACGTAGATCAACTTTTTATTTCTAAGAGAAGAACATATATGTAAACATTTTCATTATGGTATTTAGAGGTATGGAATTAATCAAGAAGACAAGCAATTTTTTTGAGAGCCTTCTAGACGGATTAACGTTGTACATATAACCTACGCGATCACACTGTTTTGCAAACTCATTTGATGAATCATATTTTCATAAGCTTATCGAATGTTAACAAGTGAGTCGATCAAGAACCCAAGAGAATGAAAAACTATAAATGAAAAAGATACATACCAAACTAAAAACTATTTCTAGTGGTGGAATTTAAAGCTTAAAAAATCATGGAAAATTGCATACATTTCATGTTCGTTAATCTTGTCTCGCAGTTTTGTAGTAAAAATCTTTATCAATTCAATCATATAAAAATTAAAAAGTACTAGTTAAAGCTGAGAGAATGGGAAGTAACAACGCATATTTGAATATGAGTCAATTCATATAAAATTTAAAATTGAATATTCAATGGAACAACGTATTGAGATATTGAAAAACTTATTGAGAACAAAACTACACACTCATTTAAAAGTTTTTAGACTTTTGTTTGTCTTATGTAAAAGCTACTTATTTATTGTCAAACATGTCAAACCTAAAATATATTCATGTAATGTAATTTCATCTTTAAGACAACAACATTGGGAAGGATCATACATTGAGTTGTTTTTAATCGTCATTTTACATATATATTTCATAAAGTCATATATTGTTTTAGGTTTTTCACGTAAAAAGATTAAATTAGTATAATATAAAAATAATGTTTTCTATTATTATAGAAACCAAAGAACAAAAAGTATTATTTATACCCACATGGAAATGGCATAATTTACACGGTTTTAGTGACGGAAACACATTGAGCCCACAATTCATCTCTCTTTTTCAAGTATTTGGGTTCACTTGCGATTAAACCAGGTCTATCGGCAATATATTTGATAAGGGTATCATGACACTCTTTTCCTTCTTTAACTAGTTCTTGGCAGCATGGAACAGAGACAACTCCATCTCCAAAAACTTGAAAAATTATATCCAATGCACACTTTGGACTGATTTGAACAACACATTGGTCCCATAACTTCTTTGGTTCGTTTTCTTCTTGAGCATTTGAACTTATCGCTACCAAAAAAACAAAAAGCACCATAGAAATGTAAAGTTTAGCCATCGTTATAAATAAATAAAGAATTTATTCTTTAAACTCAATTGAGAGATAAGAAATAACTTTGAGTTTATGTTTTCTTATTTATGCAAACATGCTAAATCTATTTATAGATACAAACGATTCTCCAACTATAATGAAACGTATATTATTGTTAATTAAATTTATTTTCGACCAATGTTTTCATTCAGTAAAAAGTGTTTAAGTTACATTAATTTAACATAGTATATGCTTTCTTAACATTGTTTTGCTAATAAATAACTTTTAAAACATAGTTATTTCCTCTATATTGAATAAAATCAAAAAACGTTCCCAATTGCGTACTAGATTTTTTCAAAAACGTTTAGTATAGCTCTCATGAAATATAAACATAATTTTAATCATTATCGTTCATCTTATTAGCTAGAATTACGTGAAACATGGATTATACAACAATACTTTCATTTTACTACGTAGATCAACTTTTTATTTCTAAGAGAAGAACATATATGTAAACATTTTCATTATGGTATTTAGAGGTATGGAATTAATCAAGAAGACAAGCAATTTTTTTGAGAGCCTCTTAGACGAGTTAACGTTGTACATATAACCTACGCGATCACATTGTTTTGCAAACTCATTTGATGAATCATATTTTCATAAGCTTATCGAATGTTAACAAGTGAGTCGATCAAGAACCCAAGAGAATGAAAAACTATAAATGAACAAGATACATTCCAAACTAAAAACTATTTCTAGTGGTGGAATTTAAAGCTTAAAAAATCATGGAAGATTGCATGCATTTCATGTTCGTTAATCTTGTCTCGCAGTTTTGTAGAAAAAATCTTTATCAATTCAATCATATAAAAATTAAAAAATACTAGTTAAATCTGAGAGAATGGGAAGTAACAACGCATATTTGAATATGAGTCATTTCATATAAAATTTAAAATTGAATATTCAATGGAACAACGTATTGAGATATTGAAAAACTTATTGAGAAGAAAACTACACACTCATTTAAAAGTTTTTAGACTTTTGTTTATCTTATGTAAAAGCTACTTATTTATTGTCAAACATGTCAAACCTAAACTATATTCATGTAATGTATAATTTCATCTTTAAGACAACAACATTGGGAAGGATCATACATTGAGTTGTTTTTAATCGTCATTTTACATATATATTTCATAAAGTCATATATTGTTTTAGGTTTTTCACGTAAAAAGATTAAATTAGTATAATATAAAATAATGTTTTCTATTATTATAGAAACCAAAGAACAAAATGTATTATTTATACCCACATGGAAATGTCATAATTTACACGGTTTTAGTGACGGAAACACATTGAGCCCACAATTCATCTCTCTTTTTCAAGTACTTGGGTTCACTTGCGATTAAACCAGGTCTATCGGCAATATATTTGATAAGCGTGTCATGACACTCTTTTCCTTCTTTAACTAGTTCTTGGCAGCATGGAACAGAGACAACTCCATCTCCAAAAACTTGAAAAATTATATCCAATGCACACTTTGGACTGATTTGAACAACACATTGGTCCCATAACTTCTTTGGTTCGTTTTCTTCTTGAGCATTTGAACTTATCGCTACCAATAAACAAAAAGCACCATAGAAATGTAAAGTTTAGCCATCGTTATAAATAAATAAAGAATTTATTCTTTAAACTCAATTGAGAGATAAGAAATAACTTTGAGTTTATGTTTTCTTATTTATGCAAACATGCTAAATCTATTTATAGATACAAACGATTCTCCAACTATAATGAAACGTATATTATTGTTAATTAAATTTATTCTCGACCAATGTTTTTATTCAGTTTAAAATGTTAAGTTACATTAATTTAACATAGTATATGCTTTCTTAACATTGTTTTGCTAATAAATAACTTTTAAAACATAGTTATTTCCTCTATATTGAATAAAATCAAAAAACGTTCCCAATTGCGTACTAGATTTTTTCAAAAACGTTTAGTATAGCTCTCATGAAATATAAACATAATTTTAATCACTATCGTTCATCTTATTAGCTAGAAATACGTGAAACACGGATTATACAACAATACTTTCATTTTACTACGTAGATCAACTTTTTATTTCTAAGAGAAGAACATATATGTAAACATTTTCATTATGGTATTTAGAGGTATGGAATTAATCAAGAAGACAAGCAATTTTTTTGAGAGCCTTCTAGACGGATTAACGTTGTACATATAACCTACGCGATCACACTGTTTTGCAAACTCATTTGATGAATCATATTTTCATAAGCTTATCGAATGTTAACAAGTGAGTCGATCAAGAACCCAAGAGAATGAAAAACTATAAATGAAAAAGATACATACCAAACTAAAAACTATTTCTAGTGGTGGAATTTAAAGCTTAAAAAATCATGGAAGATTGCATACATTTCATGTTCGTTAATCTTGTCTCGCAGTTTTGTAGTAAAAATCTTTATCAATTCAATCATATAAAAATTAAAAAATACTAGTTAAAGCTGAGAGAATGGGAAGTAACAACGCATATTTGAATATGAGTCAATTCATATAAAATTTAAAATTGAATATTCAATGGAACAACGTATTGAGATATTGAAAAACTTATTGAGAACAAAACTACACACTCATTTAAAAGTTTTTAGACTTTTGTTTGTCTTATGTAAAAGCTACTTATTTATTGTCAAACATGTCAAACCTAAAATATATTCATGTAATGTAATTTCATCTTTAAGACAACAACATTGGGAAGGATCATACATTGAGTTGTTTTTAATCGTCATTTTACATATATATTTCATAAAGTCATATATTGTTTTAGGTTTTTCACGTAAAAAGATTAAATTAGTATAATATAAAAATAATGTTTTCTATTATTATAGAAACCAAAGAACAAAAAGTATTATTTATACCCACATGGAAATGGCATAATTTACACGGTTTTAGTGACGGAAACACATTGAGCCCACAATTCATCTCTCTTTTTCAAGTATTTGGGTTCACTTGCGATTAAACCAGGTCTATCGGCAATATATTTGATAAGGGTATCATGACACTCTTTTCCTTCTTTAACTAGTTCTTGGCAGCATGGAACAGAGACAACTCCATCTCCAAAAACTTGAAAAATTATATCCAATGCACACTTTGGACTGATTTGAACAACACATTGGTCCCATAACTTCTTTGGTTCGTTTTCTTCTTGAGCATTTGAACTTATCGCTACCAAAAAAACAAAAAGCACCATAGAAATGTTAAGTTTAGCCATCGTTAGAAATAAATAAAGAATTTATTCTTTAAACTCAATTGAGAGATAAGAAATAACTTTGAGTTTATGTTTTCTTATTTATGCAAACATGCTAAATCTATTTATAGATACAAACGAGTCTCCAACTATAATGAAACGTATATTATTGTTAATTAAATTTATTTTCGACCAATGTTTTTATTCATTAAAAAGTGTTTAAGTTACATTAATTTAACATAGTATATGCTTTCTTAACATTGTTTTGCTAATAAATAACTTTTAAAACATAGTTATTTCCTCTATATTGAATAAAATCAAAAAACGTTCCCAATTGCGTACTAGATTTTTTCAAAAACGTTTAGTATAGCTCTCATGAAATATAAACATAATTTTAATCATTATCATTCATCTTATTAGCTAGAAATACGTGAAACATGGATTATACAACAATACTTTCATTTTACTACGTAGATCAACTTTTTATTTCTAAGAGAAGAACATATATGTAAACATTTTCATTATGGTATTTAGAGGTATGGAATTAATCAAGAAGACAAGCAATTTTTTTGAGAGCCTCTTAGACGAGTTAACGTTGTACATATAACCTACGCGATCACACTGTTTTGCAAACTCATTTGATGAATCATATTTTCATAAGCTTATCGAATGTTAACAAGTGAGTCGATCAAGAACCCAAGAGAATGAAAAACTATAAATGAAAAAGATACATTCCAAACTAAAAACTATTTCTAGTGGTGGAATTTAAAGCTTAAAAAATCATGGAAGATTGCATGCATTTCATGTTCGTTAATCTTGTCTCGCAGTTTTGTAGAAAAAATCTTTATCAATTCAATCATATAAAAATTAAAAAATACTAGTTAAATCTGAGAGAATGGGAAGTAACAACGCATATTTGAATATGAGTCATTTCATATAAAATTTAAAATTGAATATTCAATGGAACAACGTATTGAGATATTGAAAAACTTATTGAGAAGAAAACTACACACTCATTTAAAAGTTTTTAGACTTTTGTTTGTCTTATGTAAAAGCTACTTATTTATTGTCAAACATGTCAAACCTAAACTATATTCATGTAATGTAATTTCATCTTTAAGACAACAACATTGGGAAGGATCATACATTGAGTTGTTTTTAATCGTCATTTTACATATATATTTCATAAAGTCATATATTGTTTTAGGTTTTTCACGTAAAAAGATTAAATTAGTATAATATAAAAATAATGTTTTCTATTAATATAGAAATCAAAGAACAAAAAGTATTATTTATACCCACATGGAAATGTCATAGTTTACACGGTTTTAGTGACGGAAACACATTGAGCCCACAATTCATCTCTCTTTTTCAAGTACTTGGGTTCACTTGCGATTAAACCAGGTCTATCGGCAATATATTTGATAAGCGTGTCATGACACTCTTTTCCTTCTTTAACTAGTTCTTGGCAGCATGGAACAGAGACAAATCCATCTCCAAAAACTTGAAAAATTATATCCAATGCACACTTTGGACTGATTTGAACAACACATTGGTCCCATAACTTCTTTGGTTCGTTTTCTTCTTGAGCATTTGAACTTATCGCTACCAAAAAAACAAAAAGCACCATAGAAATGTAAAGTTTAGCCATCGTTATAAATAAATAAAGAATTTATTCTTTAAACTCAATTGAGAGATAAGAAATAACTTTGAGTTTATGTTTTCTTATTTATGCAAACATGCTAAATCTATTTATAGATACAAACGATTCTCCAACTATAATGAAACGTATATTATTGTTAATTAAATTTATTTTCGACCAATGTTTTTATTCAGTACAAAGTGTTTAAGTTACATTAATTTAACATAGTATATGCTTTCTTAACATTGTTTTGCTAATAAATAACTTTTAAAACATAGTTATTTCCTCTATATTGAATAAAATCAAAAAACGTTCCCAATTGCGTACTAGATTTTTTCAAAAACGTTTAGTATAGCTCTCATGAAATATAAACATAATTTTAATCATTATCGTTCATCTTATTAGCTAGAAATACGTGAAACATGGATTATACAACAATACTTTCATTTTACTACGTAGATCAACTTTTTATTTCTAAGAGAAGAACATATATGTAAACATTTTCATTATGGTATTTAGAGGTATGGAATTAATCAAGAAGACAAGCAATTTTTTTGAGAGCCTCTTAGACGAGTTAACGTTGTACATATAACCTACGCGATCACACTTGTTTTGCAAACTCATTTGATGAATCATATTTTCATAAGCTTATCGAATGTTAACAAGTGAGTCGATCAAGAACCCAAGAGAATGAAAAACTATAAATGAAAAAGATACATTCCAAACTAAAAACTATTTCTAGTGGTGGAATTTAAAGCTTAAAAAATCATGGAAGATTGCATGCATTTCATGTTCGTTAATCTTGTCTCGCAGTTTTGTAGAAAAAATCTTTATCAATTCAATCATATAAAAATTAAAATATACTAGTTAAATCTGAGAGAATGGGAAGTAACAACGCATATTTGAATATGAGTCATTTCATATAAAATTTAAAATTGAATATTCAATGGAACAACGTATTGAGATATTGAAAAACTTATTGAGAAGAAAACTACACACTCATTTAAAAGTTTTTAGACTTTTGTTTGTCTTATGTAAAAGCTACTTATTTATTGTCAAACATGTCAAACCTAAACTATATTCATGTAATGTAATTTCATCTTTAAGACAACAACATTGGGAAGGATCATACATTGAGTTGTTTTTAATCGTCATTTTACATATATATTTCATAAAGTCATATATTGTTTTAGGTTTTTCACGTAAAAAGATTAAATTAGTATAATATAAAAATAATGTTTTCTATTATTATAGAAACCAAAGAACAAAAGGTGTTATTTATACCCACATGGAAATGTCATAATTTACACGGTTTTAGTGATGGAAACACATTGAGCCCACAATTCATCTCTCTTTTTCAAGTACTTGGGTTCACTTGCGATTAAACCAGGTCTATCGGCAATATATTTGATAAGCGTGTCATGACACTCTTTTCCTTCTTTAACTAGTTCTTGGCAGCATGGAACAGAGACAACTCCATCTCCAAAAACTTGAAAAATTATATCCAATGCACACTTTGGACTGATTTGAACAACACATTGGTCCCATAACTTCTTTGGTTCGTTTTCTTCTTGAGCATTTGAACTTATCGCTACCAAAAAAACAAAAAGCACCATAGAAATGTAAAGTTTAGCCATCGTTATAAATAAATAAAGAATTTATTCTTTAAACTCAATTGAGAGATAAGAAATAACTTTGAGTTTATGTTTTCTTATTTATGCAAACATGCTAAATCTATTTATAGATACAAACGATTCTCCAACTATAATGAAACGTATATTATTGTTAATTAAATTTATTCTCGACCAATGTTTTTATTCAGTTTAAAGTGTTAAGTTACATTAATTTAACATAGTATATGCTTTCTTAACATTGTTTTGCTAATAAATAACTTTTAAAACATAGTTATTTCCTCTATATTGAATAAAATCAAAAAACGTTCCCAATTGCGTACTAGATTTTTTCAAAAACGTTTAGTATAGCTCTCATGAAATATAAACATAATTTTAATCACTATCGTTCATCTTATTAGCTAGAAATACGTGAAACACGGATTATACAACAATACTTTCATTTTACTACGTAGATCAACTTTTTATTTCTAAGAGAAGAACATATATGTAAACATTTTTATTATGGTATTTAGAGGTATGTAATTAATCAAGAAGACAAGCAATTTTTTTGAGAGCCTTCTAGACGGATTAACGTTGTACATATAACCTACGCGATCACACTGTTTTGCAAACTCATTTGATGAATCATATTTTCATAAGCTTATCGAATGTTAACAAGTGAGTCGATCAAGAACCCAAGAGAATGAAAAACTATAAATGAAAAAGATACATACCAAACTAAAAACTATTTCTACTGGTGGAATTTAAAGCTTAAAAAATCATGGAAGATTGCATACATTTCATGTTCATTAATCTTGTCTCGCAGTTTTGTAGAAAAAATCTTTATCAATTCAATCATATAAAAATTAAAAAATACTAGTTAAAGCTGAGAGAATGGGTAGTAACAACGCATATTTGAATATGAGTCATTTCATATAAAATTTAAAATTGAATATTCAATGGAACAACGTATTGAGATATTGAAAAACTTATTGAGAACAAAACTACACACTCATTTAAAAGTGTTTAGACTTTTGTTTGCTTATGTAAAAGCTACTTATTTATTGTCAAACATGTCAAACCTAAACTATATTCATGTAATGTAATTTCATCTTTAAGACAACAACATTGGGAAGGATCATACATTGAGTTGTTTTTAATCGTCATTTTACATATATATTTCATAAAGTCATATATTGTTTTAGGGTTTTCACGTAAAAAGATTAAATTAGTATAATATAAAAATAATGTTTTCTATTATTATAGAAACCAAAAAACAAAAAGTATTATTTATACCCACATGGAAATGTCATAATTTACACGGTTTTAGTGACGGAAACACATTGAGCCCACAATTCATCTCTCTTTTTCAAGTATTTGGGTTCACTTGCGATTAAACCAGGTCTATCGGCAATATATTTGATAAGCGTGTCATGACACTCTTTTCCTTCTTTAACTAGTTCTTGGCAGCATGGAACAGAGACAACTCCATCTCCAAAAACTTGAAAAATTATATCCAATGCACACTTTGGACTGATTTGAACAACACATTGGTCCCATAACTTCTTTGGTTCGTTTTCTTCTTGAGCATTTGAACTTATCGCTACCAAAAAAACAAAAAGCACCATATAAATGTTAAGTTTAACCATCGTTATAAATAAATAAAGAATTTATTCTTTAAACTCAATTGAGAGATAAGAAATAACTTTGAGTTTATGTTTTCTTATTTATGCAAACATGCTAAATCTATTTATAGATACAAACGATTCTCCAACTATAATGAAACGTATATTATTGTTAATTAAATTTATTCTCGACCAATGTTTTTATTCAGTTTAAAGTGTTTAAGTTACATTAATTTAACATAGTATATGCTTTCTTAACATTGTTTTGCTAATAAATAACTTTTAAAACATAGTTATTTCCTCTATATTGAATAAAATCAAAAAACGTTCCCAATTGCGTACTAGATTTTTTCAAAAACGTTTAGTATAGCTCTCATGAAATATAAACATAATTTTAATCATTATCGTTCATCTTATTAGCTAGAAATACGTCAAACATGGGTTATACAACAATACTTTCATTTTACTACGTAGATCAACTTTTTATTTCTAAGAGAAGAACATATATGTAAACATTTTCATTATGGTATTTAGAGGTATGTAATTAATCAAGAAGACAAGCAATTTTTTTGAGAGCCTTCTAGACGGATTAGCGTTGTACATATAACCTACGCGATCACACTGTTTTGCAAACTCATTTGATGAATCATATTTTCATAAGCTTATCGAATGTTAACAAGTGAGTCGATCAAGAACCCAAGAGAATGAAAAACTATAAATGAAAAAAATACTTACCAAACTAAAAACTATTTCTAGTGGTGGAATTTAAAGCTTAAAAAATCATGGAAGATTGCATACATTTCATGTTCGTTAATCTTGTCTCGCAGTTTTGTAGAAAACATCTTTATCAATTCAATCATATAAAAATTAAAAAATACTAGTTAAAGCTGAGAGAATGGGAAGTAACAACGCATATTTGAATATGAGTCATTTCATATAAAATTTAAAATTGAATATTCAATGGAACAACGTATTGAGATATTGAAAAACTTATTGAGAAGAAAACTACACACTCATTTAAAAGTTTTTAGACTTTTGTTTATCTTATGTAAAAGCTACTTATTTATTGTCAAACATGTCAAACCTAAACTATATTCATGTAATGTATAATTTCATCTTTAAGACAACAACATTGGGAAGGATCATACATTGAGTTGTTTTTAATCGTCATTTTACATATATATTTCATAAAGTCATATATTGTTTTAGGTTTTTCACGTAAAAAGATTAAATTAGTATAATATAAAAATAATGTTTTCTATTATTATAGAAACCAAAGAACAAAATGTATTATTTATACCCACATGGAAATGTCATAATTTACACGGTTTTAGTGACGGAAACACATTGAGCCCACAATTCATCTCTCTTTTTCAAGTACTTGGGTTCACTTGCGATTAAACCAGGTCTATCGGCAATATATTTGATAAGCGTGTCATGACACTCTTTTCCTTCTTTAACTAGTTCTTGGCAGCATGGAACAGAGACAACTCCATCTCCAAAAACTTGAAAAATTATATCCAATGCACACTTTGGACTGATTTGAACAACACATTGGTCCCATAACTTCTTTGGTTCGTTTTCTTCTTGAGCATTTGAACTTATCGCTACCAAAAAACAAAAAGCACCATAGAAATGTAAAGTTTAGCCATCGTTATAAATAAATAAAGAATTTATTCTTTAAACTCAATTGAGAGATAAGAAATAACTTTGAGTTTATGTTTTCTTATTTATGCAAACATGCTAAATCTATTTATAGATACAAACGATTCTCCAACTATAATGAAACGTATATTATTGTTAATTAAATTTATTCTCGACCAATGTTTTTATTCAGTTTAAAGTGTTAAGTTACATTAATTTAACATAGTATATGCTTTCTTAACATTGTTTTGCTAATAAATAACTTTTAAAACATAGTTATTTCCTCTATATTGAATAAAATCAAAAAACGTTCCCAATTGCGTACTAGATTTTTTCAAAAACGTTTAGTATAGCTCTCATGAAATATAAACATAATTTTAATCACTATCGTTCATCTTATTAGCTAGAAATACGTGAAACACGGATTATACAACAATACTTTCATTTTACTACGTAGATCAACTTTTTATTTCTAAGAGAAGAACATATATGTAAACATTTTCATTATGGTATTTAGAGGTATGGAATTAATCAAGAAGACAAGCAATTTTTTTGAGAGCCTTCTAGACGGATTAACGTTGTACATATAACCTACGCGATCACACTGTTTTGCAAACTCATTTGATGAATCATATTTTCATAAGCTTATCGAATGTTAACAAGTGAGTCGATCAAGAACCCAAGAGAATGAAAAACTATAAATGAAAAAGATACATACCAAACTAAAAACTATTTCTAGTGGTGGAATTTAAAGCTTAAAAAATCATGGAAGATTGCATACATTTCATGTTCGTTAATCTTGTCTCGCATTTTTGTAGTAAAAATCTTTATCAATTCAATCATATAAAAATTAAAAAATACTAGTTAAAGCTGAGAGAATGGGAAGTAACAACGCATATTTGAATATGAGTCAATTCATATAAAATTTAAAATTGAATATTCAATGGAACAACGTATTGAGATATTGAAAAACTTATTGAGAACAAAACTACACACTCATTTAAAAGTTTTTAGACTTTTGTTTGTCTTATGTAAAAGCTACTTATTTATTGTCAAACATGTCAAACCTAAAATATATTCATGTAATGTAATTTCATCTTTAAGACAACAACATTGGGAAGGATCATACATTGAGTTGTTTTTAATCGTCATTTTACATATATATTTCATAAAGTCATATATTGTTTTAGGTTTTTCACGTAAAAAGATTAAATTAGTATAATATAAAAATAATGTTTTCTATTATTATAGAAACCAAAGAACAAAAAGTATTATTTATACCCACATGGAAATGGCATAATTTACACGGTTTTAGTGACGGAAACACATTGAGCCCACAATTCATCTCTCTTTTTCAAGTATTTGGGTTCACTTGCGATTAAACCAGGTCTATCGGCAATATATTTGATAAGGGTATCATGACACTCTTTTCCTTCTTTAACTAGTTCTTGGCAGCATGGAACAGAGACAACTCCATCTCCAAAAACTTGAAAAATTATATCCAATGCACACTTTGGACTGATTTGAACAACACATTGGTCCCATAACTTCTTTGGTTCGTTTTCTTCTTGAGCATTTGAACTTATCGCTACCAAAAAAACAAAAAGCACCATAGAAATGTTAAGTTTAGCCATCGTTAGAAATAAATAAAGAATTTATTCTTTAAACTCAATTGAGAGATAAGAAATAACTTTGAGTTTATGTTTTCTTATTTATGCAAACATGCTAAATCTATTTATAGATACAAACGATTCTCCAACTATAATGAAACGTATATTATTGTTAATTAAATTTATTTTCGACCAATGTTTTTATTCATTAAAAAGTGTTTAAGTTACATTAATTTAACATAGTATATGCTTTCTTAACATTGTTTTGCTAATAAATAACTTTTAAAACATAGTTATTTCCTCTATATTGAATAAAATCAAAAAACGTTCCCAATTGCGTACTAGATTTTTTCAAAAACGTTTAGTATAGCTCTCATGAAATATAAACATAATTTTAATCATTATCATTCATCTTATTAGCTAGAAATACGTGAAACATGGATTATACAACAATACTTTCATTTTACTACGTAGATCAACTTTTTATTTCTAAGAGAAGAACATATATGTAAACATTTTCATTATGGTATTTAGAGGTATGGAATTAATCAAGAAGACAAGCAATTTTTTTGAGAGCCTCTTAGACGAGTTAACGTTGTATATATAACCTACGCGATCACACTTGTTTTGCAAACTCATTTGATGAATCATATTTTCATAAGCTTATCGAATGTTAACAAGTGAGTCGATCAAGAACCCAAGAGAATGAAAAACTATAAATGAAAAAGATACATTCCAAACTAAAAACTATTTCTAGTGGTGGAATTTAAAGCTTAAAAAATCATGGAAGATTGCATGCATTTCATGTTCGTTAATCTTGTCTCGCAGTTTTGTAGAAAAAATCTTTATCAATTCAATCATATAAAAATTAAAAAATACTAGTTAAATCCGAGAGAATGGGAAGTAACAACGCATATTTGAATATGAGTCATTTCATATAAAATTTAAAATTGAATATTCAATGGAACAACGTATTGAGATATTGAAAAACTTATTGAGAAGAAAACTACACACTCATTTAAAAGTTTTTAGACTTTTGTTTGTCTTATGTAAAAGCTACTTATTTATTGTCAAACATGTCAAACCTAAACTATATTCATGTAATGTAATTTCATCTTTAAGACAACAACATTGGGAAGGATCATACATTGAGTTGTTTTTAATCGTCATTTTACATATATATTTCATAAAGTCATATATTGTTTTAGGTTTTTCACGTAAAAAGATTAAATTAGTATAATATAAAAATAATGTTTTCTATTATTATAGAAATCAAAGAACAAAAAGTATTATTTATACCCACATGGAAATGTCATAATTTACACGGTTTTAGTGACGGAAACACATTGAGCCCACAATTCATCTCTCTTTTTCAAGTACTTGGGTTCACTTGCGATTAAACCAGGTCTATCGGCAATATATTTGATAAGCGTGTCATGACACTCTTTTCCTTCTTTAACTAGTTCTTGGCAGCATGGAACAGAGACAAATCCATCTCCAAAAACTTGAAAAATTATATCCAATGCACACTTTGGACTGATTTGAACAACACATTGGTCCCATAACTTCTTTGGTTCGTTTTCTTCTTGAGCATTTGAACTTATCGCTACCAAAAAAACAAAAAGCACCATAGAAATGTAAAGTTTAGCCATCGTTATAAATAAATAAAGAATTTATTCTTTAAACTCAATTGAGAGATAAGAAATAACTTTGAGTTTATGTTTTCTTATTTATGCAAACATGCTAAATCTATTTATAGATACAAACGATTCTCCAACTATAATGAAACGTATATTATTGTTAATTAAATTTATTTTCGACCAATGTTTTTATTCATTACAAAGTGTTTAAGTTACATTAATTTAACATAGTATATGCTTTCTTAACATTGTTTTGCTAATAAATAACTTTTAAAACATAGTTATTTCCTCTATATTGAATAAAATCAAAAAACGTTCCCAATTGCGTACTAGATTTTTTCAAAAACGTTTAGTATAGCTCTCATGAAATATAAACATAATTTTAATCATTATCGTTCATCTTATTAGCTAGAAATACGTGAAACATGGATTATACAACAATACTTTCATTTTACTACGTAGATCAACTTTTTATTTCTAAGAGAAGAACATATATGTAAACATTTTCATTATGGTATTTAGAGGTATGGAATTAATCAAGAAGACAAGCAATTTTTTTGAGAGCCTCTTAGACGAGTTAACGTTGTACATATAACCTACGCGATCACACTGTTTTGCAAACTCATTTGATGAATCATATTTTCATAAGCTTATCGAATGTTAACAAGTGAGTCGATCAAGAACCCAAGAGAATGAAAAACTATAAATGAAAAAGATACATTCCAAACTAAAAACTATTTCTAGTGGTGGAATTTAAAGCTTAAAAAATCATGGAAGATTGCATGCATTTCATGTTCGTTAATCTTGTCTCGCAGTTTTGTAGAAAAAATCTTTATCAATTCAATCATATAAAAATTAAAATATACTAGTTAAATCTGAGAGAATGGGAAGTAACAACGCATATTTGAATATGAGTCATTTCATATAAAATTTAAAATTGAATATTCAATGGAACAACGTATTGAGATATTGAAAAACTTATTGAGAAGAAAACTACACACTCATTTAAAAGTTTTTAGACTTTTGTTTGTCTTATGTAAAAGCTACTTATTTATTGTCAAACATGTCAAACCTAAACTATATTCATGTAATGTAATTTCATCTTTAAGACAACAACATTGGGAAGGATCATACATTGAGTTGTTTTTAATCGTCATTTTACATATATATTTCATAAAGTCATATATTGTTTTAGGTTTTTCACGTAAAAAGATTAAATTAGTATAATATAAAAATAATGTTTTCTATTATTATAGAAACCAAAGAACAAAATGTGTTATTTATACCCACATGGAAATGTCATAATTTACACGGTTTTAGTGATGGAAACACATTGAGCCCACAATTCATCTCTCTTTTTCAAGTACTTGGGTTCACTTGCGATTAAACCAGGTCTATCGGCAATATATTTGATAAGCGTGTCATGACACTCTTTTCCTTCTTTAACTAGTTCTTGGCAGCATGGAACAGAGACAACTCCATCTCCAAAAACTTGAAAAATTATATCCAATGCACACTTTGGACTGATTTGAACAACACATTGGTCCCATAACTTCTTTGGTTCGTTTTCTTCTTGAGCATTTGAACTTATCGCTACCAAAAAAACAAAAAGCACCATAGAAATGTAAAGTTTAGCCATCGTTATAAATAAATAAAGAATTTATTCTTTAAACTCAATTGAGAGATAAGAAATAACTTTGAGTTTATGTTTTCTTATTTATGCAAACATGCTAAATCTATTTATAGATACAAACGATTCTCCAACTATAATGAAACGTATATTATTGTTAATTAAATTTATTCTCGACCAATGTTTTTATTCAGTTTAAAGTGTTAAGTTACATTAATTTAACATAGTATATGCTTTCTTAACATTGTTTTGCTAATAAATAACTTTTAAAACATAGTTATTTCCTCTATATTGAATAAAATCAAAAAACGTTCCCAATTGCGTACTAGATTTTTTCAAAAACGTTTAGTATAGCTCTCATGAAATATAAACATAATTTTAATCACTATCGTTCATCTTATTAGCTAGAAATACGTGAAACACGGATTATACAACAATACTTTCATTTTACTACGTAGATCAACTTTTTATTTCTAAGAGAAGAACATATATGTAAACATTTTTATTATGGTATTTAGAGGTATGTAATTAATCAAGAAGACAAGCAATTTTTTTGAGAGCCTTCTAGACGGATTAACGTTGTACATATAACCTACGCGATCACACTGTTTTGCAAACTCATTTGATGAATCATATTTTCATAAGCTTATCGAATGTTAACAAGTGAGTCGATCAAGAACCCAAGAGAATGAAAAACTATAAATGAAAAAGATACATACCAAACTAAAAACTATTTCTAGTGGTGGAATTTAAAGCTTAAAAAATCATGGAAGATTGCATACATTTCATGTTCATTAATCTTGTCTCGCAGTTTTGTAGAAAAAATCTTTATCAATTCAATCATATAAAAATTAAAAAATACTAGTTAAAGCTGAGAGAATGGGTAGTAACAACGCATATTTGAATATGAGTCATTTCATATAAAATTTAAAATTGAATATTCAATGGAACAACGTATTGAGATATTGAAAAACTTATTGAGAACAAAACTACACACTCATTTAAAAGTGTTTAGACTTTTGTTTGCTTATGTAAAAGCTACTTATTTATTGTCAAACATGTCAAACCTAAACAATATTCATGTAATGTAATTTCATCTTTAAGACAACAACATTGGGAAGGATCATACATTGAGTTGTTTTTAATCGTCATTTTACATATATATTTCATAAAGTCATATATTGTTTTAGGTTTTTCACGTAAAAAGATTAAATTAGTATAATATAAAAATAATGTTTTCTATTATTATAGAAACCAAAAAACAAAAAGTATTATTTATACCCACATGGAAATGTCATAATTTACACGGTTTTAGTGACGGAAACACATTGAGCCCACAATTCATCTCTCTTTTTCAAGTATTTGGGTTCACTTGCGATTAAACCAGGTCTATCGGCAATATATTTGATAAGCGTGTCATGACACTCTTTTCCTTCTTTAACTAGTTCTTGGCAGCATGGAACAGAGACAACTCCTTCTCCAAAAACTTGAAAAATTATATCCAATGCACACTTTGGACTGATTTGAACAACACATTGGTCCCATAACTTCTTTGGTTCGTTTTCTTCTTGAGCATTTGAACTTATCGCTACCAAAAAAACAAAAAGCACCATATAAATGTTAAGTTTAACCATCGTTATAAATAAATAAAGAATTTATTCTTTAAACTCAATTGAGAGATAAGAAATAACTTTGAGTTTATGTTTTCTTATTTATGCAAACATGCTAAATCTATTTATAGATACAAACGATTCTCCAACTATAATGAAACGTATATTATTGTTAATTAAATTTATTCTCGACCAATGTTTTTATTCAGTTTAAAGTGTTTAAGTTACATTAATTTAACATAGTATATGCTTTCTTAACATTGTTTTGCTAATAAATAACTTTTAAAACATAGTTATTTCGTCTATATTGAATAAAATCAAAAAACGTTCCCAATTGCGTACTAGATTTTTTTAAAAACGTTTAGTATAGCTCTCATGAAATATAAACATAATTTTAATCATTATCGTTCATCTTATTAGCTAGAAATACGTGAAACATGGGTTATACAACAATACTTTCATTTTACTACGTAGATCAACTTTTTATTTCTAAGAGAAGAACATATATGTAAACATTTTCATTATGGTATTTAGAGGTATGTAATTAATCAAGAAGACAAGCAATTTTTTTGAGAGCCTTCTAGACGGATTAGCGTTGTACATATAACCTACGCGATCACACTTGTTTTGCAAACTCATTTGATGAATCATATTTTCATAAGCTTATCGAATGTTAACAAGTGAGTCGATCAAGAACCCAAGAGAATGAAAAACTATAAATGAAAAAAATACTTACCAAACTAAAAACTATTTCTAGTGGTGGAATTTAAAGCTTAAAAAATCATGGAAGATTGCATACATTTCATGTTCGTTAATCTTGTCTCGCAGTTTTGTAGAAAACATCTTTATCAATTCAATCATATAAAAATTAAAAAATACTAGTTAAAGCTGAGAGAATGGGAAGTAACAACGCATATTTGAATATGAGTCATTTCATATAAAATTTAAAATTGAATATTCAATGGAACAACGTATTGAGATATTGAAAAACTTATTGAGAACAAAACTACACACTCATTTAAAAGTGTTTAGACTTTTGTTTGTCTTATGTAAAAGCTACTTATTTATTGTCGAACATGTCAAACCTAAACTATATTCATGTAATGTAATTTCATCTTTAAGACAACAACATTGGGAAGGATCATACATTGAGTTGTTTTTAATCGTCATTTTACATATATATTTCATAAATTCATATATTGTTTTAGGTTTTTCACGTAAAAAGATTAAATTAGTATAATATAAAAATAATGTTTTCTATTATTATAGAAACCAAAGAACAAAAAGTATTATTTATACCCACATGGAAATGTCATAATTTACACGGTTTTAGTGACGGAAACACATTGAGCCCACAATTCATCTCTCTTTTTCAAGTATTTGGGTTCACTTGCGATTAAACCAGGTCTATCGGCAATATATTTGATAAGCGTGTCATGACACTCTTTTCCTTCTTTAACTAGTTCTTGGCAGCATGGAACATAGACAACTCCATCTCCAAAAACTTGAAAAATTATATCCAATGCACACTTTGGACTGATTTGAACAACACATTGGTCCCATAACTTCTTTGGTTCGTTTTCTTCTTGAGCATTTGAACTTATCGCTACCAAAAAAACAAAAAGCACCATAGAAATGTAAAGTTTAGCCATCGTTATAAATAAATAAAGAATTTATTCTTTAAACTCAATTGAGAGATAAGAAATAACTTTGAGTTTATGTTTTCTTATTTATGCAAACATGCTAAATCTATTTATAGATACAAACGATTCTCCAACTATAATGAAACGTATATTATTGTTAATTAAAGTTATTCTCGACCAATGTTTTTATTCAGTTTAAAGTGTTAATTTACATTAATTTAACATAGTATATGCTTTCTTAACATTGTTTTGCTAATAAATAACTTTTAAAACATAGTTATTTCCTCTATATTGAATAAAATCAAAAAACGTTCCCAATTGCGTACTAGATTTTTTCAAAAACGTTTAGTATAGCTCTCATGAAATATAAACATAATTTTAATCACTATCGTTCATCTTATTAGCTAGAAATACGCGAAACATGGATTATACAACAATACTTTCATTTTACTACGTAGATCAACTTTTTATTTCTAAGAGAAGAACATATATGTAAACATTTTCATTATGGTATTTAGAGGTATGTAATTAATCAAGAAGACAAGCAATTTTTTTGAGAGCCTTCTAGACGGATTAACGTTGTACATATTACCTACGAGATCACACTGTTTTGCAAACTCATTTGATGAATCATATTTTCATAAGCTTATCGAATGTTAACAAGTGAGTCGATCAAGAACCCAAGAGAATGAAAAACTATAAATGAAAAAGATACATACCAAACTAAAAACTATTTCTAGTGGTGGAATTTAAAGCTTAAAAAATCATGGAAGATTGCATACATTTCATGTTCATTAATCTTGTCTCGCAGTTTTGTAGAAAAAATCTTTATCAATTCAATCATATAAAAATTAAAAAATACTAGTTAAAGCTGAGAGAATGGGTAGTAACAACGCATATTTGAATATGAGTCATTTCATATAAAATTTAAAATTGAATATTCAATGGAACAACGTATTGAGATATTGAAAAACTTATTGAGAACAAAACTACACACTCATTTAAAAGTGTTTAGACTTTTGTTTGCTTATGTAAAAGCTACTTATTTATTGTCAAACATGTCAAACCTAAACTATATTCATGTAATGTAATTTCATCTTTAAGACAACAACATTGGGAAGGATCATACATTGAGTTGTTTTTAATCGTCATTTTACATATATATTTCATAAAGTCATATATTGTTTTAGGTTTTTCACGTAAAAAGATTAAATTAGTATAATATAAAAATAATGTTTTCTATTATTATAGAAACCAAAAAACAAAAAGTATTATTTATACCCACATGGAAATGTCATAATTTACACGGTTTTAGTGACGGAAACACATTGAGCCCACAATTCATCTCTCTTTTTCAAGTATTTGGGTTCACTTGCGATTAAACCAGGTCTATCGGCAATATATTTGATAAGCGTGTCATGACACTCTTTTCCTTCTTTAACTAGTTCTTGGCAGCATGGAACAGAGACAACTACATCTCCAAAAACTTGAAAAATTATATCCAATGCACACTTTGGACTGATTTGAACAACACATTGGTCCCATAACTTCTTTGGTTCGTTTTCTTCTTGAGCATTTGAACTTATCGCTACCAAAAAAACAAAAAGCACCATATAAATGTTAAGTTTAACCATCGTTATAAATAAATAAAGAATTTATTCTTTAAACTCAATTGAGAGATAAGAAATAACTTTGAGTTTATGTTTTCTTATTTATGCAAACATGCTAAATCTATTTATAGATACAAACGATTCTCCAACTATAATGAAACGTATATTATTGTTAATTAAATTTATTCTCGACCAATGTTTTTATTCAGTTTAAAGTGTTTAAGTTACATTAATTTAACATAGTATATGCTTTCTTAACATTGTTTTGCTAATAAATAACTTTTAAAACATAGTTATTTCCTCTATATTGAATAAAATCAAAAAACGTTCCCAATTGCGTACTAGATTTTTTCAAAAACGTTTAGTATAGCTCTCATGAAATATAAACATAATTTTAATCATTATCGTTCATCTTATTAGCTAGAAATACGTGAAACATGGGTTATACAACAATACTTTCATTTTACTACGTAGATCAACTTTTTATTTCTAAGAGAAGAACATATATGTAAACATTTTCATTATGGTATTTAGAGGTATGTAATTAATCAAGAAGACAAGCAATTTTTTTGAGAGCCTTCTAGACGGATTAGCGTTGTACATATAACCTACGCGATCACACTGTTTTGCAAACTCATTTGATGAATCATATTTTCATAAGCTTATCGAATGTTAACAAGTGAGTCGATCAAGAACCCAAGAGAATGAAAAACTATAAATGAAAAAAATACTTACCAAACTAAAAACTATTTCTAGTGGTGGAATTTAAAGCTTAAAAAATCATGGAAGATTGCATACATTTCATGTTCGTTAATCTTGTCTCGCAGTTTTGTAGAAAACATCTTTATCAATTCAATCATATAAAAATTAAAAAATACTAGTTAAAGCTGAGAGAATGGGAAGTAACAACGCATATTTGAATATGAGTCATTTCATATAAAATTTAAAATTGAATATTCAATGGAACAACGTATTGAGATATTGAAAAACTTATTGAGAACAAAACTACACACTCATTTAAAAGTGTTTAGACTTTTGTTTGTCTTATGTAAAAGCTACTTATTTATTGTCGAACATGTCAAACCTAAACTATATTCATGTAATGTAATTTCATCTTTAAGACAACAACATTGGGAAGGATCATACATTGAGTTGTTTTTAATCGTCATTTTACATATATATTTCATAAATTCATATATTGTTTTAGGTTTTTCACGTAAAAAGATTAAATTAGTATAATATAAAAATAATGTTTTCTATTATTATAGAAACCAAAGAACAAAAAGTATTATTTATACCCACATGGAAATGTCATAATTTACACGGTTTTAGTGACGGAAACACATTGAGCCCACAATTCATCTCTCTTTTTCAAGTATTTGGGTTCACTTGCGATTAAACCAGGTCTATCGGCAATATATTTGATAAGCGTGTCATGACACTCTTTTCCTTCTTTAACTAGTTCTTGGCAGCATGGAACATAGACAACTCCATCTCCAAAAACTTGAAAAATTATATCCAATGCACACTTTGGACTGATTTGAACAACACATTGGTCCCATAACTTCTTTGGTTCGTTTTCTTCTTGAGCATTTGAACTTATCGCTACCAAAAAAACAAAAAGCACCATAGAAATGTAAAGTTTAGCCATCGTTATAAATAAATAAAGAATTTATTCTTTAAACTCAATTGAGAGATAAGAAATAACTTTGAGTTTATGTTTTCTTATTTATGCAAACATGCTAAATCTATTTATAGATACAAACGATTCTCCAACTATAATGAAACGTATATTATTGTTAATTAAAGTTATTCTCGACCAATGTTTTTATTCAGTTTAAAGTGTTAATTTACATTAATTTAACATAGTATATGCTTTCTTAACATTGTTTTGCTAATAAATAACTTTTAAAACATAGTTATTTCCTCTATATTGAATAAAATCAAAAAACGTTCCCAATTGCGTACTAGATTTTTTCAAAAACGTTTAGTATAGCTCTCATGAAATATAAACATAATTTTAATCACTATCGTTCATCTTATTAGCTAGAAATACGCGAAACATGGATTATACAACAATACTTTCATTTTACTACGTAGATCAACTTTTTATTTCTAAGAGAAGAACATATATGTAAACATTTTCATTATGGTATTTAGAGGTATGTAATTAATCAAGAAGACAAGCAATTTTTTTGAGAGCCTTCTAGACGGATTAACGTTGTACATATAACCTACGCGATCACACTGTTTTGCAAACTCATTTGATGAATCATATTTTCATAAGCTTATCGAATGTTAACAAGTGAGTCGATCAAGAACCCAAGAGAATGAAAAACTATAAATGAAAAAGATACATACCAAACTAAAAACTATTTCTAGTGGTGGAATTTAAAGCTTAAAAAATCATGGAAGATTGCATACATTTCATGTTCATTAATCTTGTCTCGCAGTTTTGTAGAAAAAATCTTTATCAATTCAATCATATAAAAATTAAAAAATACTAGTTAAAGCTGAGAGAATGGGTAGTAACAACGCATATTTGAATATGAGTCATTTCATATAAAATTTAAAATTGAATATTCAATGGAACAACGTATTGAGATATTGAAAAACTTATTGAGAACAAAACTACACACTCATTTAAAAGTGTTTAGACTTTTGTTTGCTTATGTAAAAGCTACTTATTTATTGTCAAACATGTCAAACCTAAACTATATTCATGTAATGTAATTTCATCTTTAAGACAACAACATTGGGAAGGATCATACATTGAGTTGTTTTTAATCGTCATTTTACATATATATTTCATAAAGTCATATATTGTTTTAGGTTTTTCACGTAAAAAGATTAAATTAGTATAATATAAAAATAATGTTTTCTATTATTATAGAAACCAAAAAACAAAAAGTATTATTTATACCCACATGGAAATGTCATAATTTACACGGTTTTAGTGACGGAAACACATTGAGCCCACAATTCATCTCTCTTTTTCAAGTATTTGGGTTCACTTGCGATTAAACCAGGTCTATCGGCAATATATTTGATAAGCGTGTCATGACACTCTTTTCCTTCTTTAACTAGTTCTTGGCAGCATGGAACAGAGACAACTCCATCTCCACAAACTTGAAAAATTATATCCAATGCACACTTTGGACTGATTTGAACAACACATTGGTCCCATAACTTCTTTGGTTCGTTTTCTTCTTGAGCATTTGAACTTATCGCTACCAAAAAAACAAAAAGCACCATATAAATGTTAAGTTTAACCATCGTTATAAATAAATAAAGAATTTATTCTTTAAACTCAATTGAGAGATAAGAAATAACTTTGAGTTTATGTTTTCTTATTTATGCAAACATGCTAAATCTATTTATAGATACAAACGATTCTCCAACTATAATGAAACGTATATTATTGTTAATTAAATTTATTCTCGACCAATGTTTTTATTCAGTTTAAAGTGTTTAAGTTACATTAATTTAACATAGTATATGCTTTCTTAACATTGTTTTGCTAATAAATAACTTTTAAAACATAGTTATTTCCTCTATATTGAATAAAATCAAAAAACGTTCCCAATTGCGTACTAGATTTTTTCAAAAACGTTTAGTATAGCTCTCATGAAATATAAACATAATTTTAATCATTATCGTTCATCTTATTAGCTAGAAATACGTGAAACATGGGTTATACAACAATACTTTCATTTTACTACGTAGATCAACTTTTTATTTCTAAGAGAAGAACATATATGTAAACATTTTCATTATGGTATTTAGAGGTATGTAATTAATCAAGAAGACAAGCAATTTTTTTGAGAGCCTTCTAGACGGATTAGCGTTGTACATATAACCTACGCGATCACACTGTTTTGCAAACTCATTTGATGAATCATATTTTCATAAGCTTATCGAATGTTAACAAGTGAGTCGATCAAGAACCCAAGAGAATGAAAAACTATAAATGAAAAAAATACTTACCAAACTAAAAACTATTTCTAGTGGTGGAATTTAAAGCTTAAAAAATCATGGAAGATTGCATACATTTCATGTTCGTTAATCTTGTCTCGCAGTTTTGTAGAAAACATCTTTATCAATTCAATCATATAAAAATTAAAAAATACTAGTTAAAGCTGAGAGAATGGGAAGTAACAACGCATATTTGAATATGAGTCATTTCATATAAAATTTAAAATTGAATATTGATAACTTGCATACTTTACACATTTTACCTTAGTTTGTGCATTAGAATTCATTCATTTAGGTTGCATTTAGTGTCATATAGGTTGCATTTTGGTTTGTTTCGTGTATTTCAGGTTTCGGAGCATAAAGACGGCGAAAGTGATGAATTTAAGCCAAAAAGAAGCGGATACACTTGCATCGGCATGTTGTATCGGTTTCTACTGGCCGATATAGAAGACAGAAGGTTTGCCGAAGCTTGTATCGACCAGCCATATCGGTTTGGATTGACCGATACAAGAGAAAAAGAACCCGAAGACGCGTATCGACTTGTTGTATCGGCTTGGCCTGGCCGATACGAAGGAAACTGAGCTGAAGCAAGGCTACCAAAGCGCATATCGACCAGCTTGTATCGGTTTGCTATGACCGATACAAGCCGCGAAATTTAAAGAAATTCGGTTTTGTTTTGTAAAAAAGGAAAACCAAATTGGTTTACCTTTGGTTCAATAATATATTAGGGTTTTCTTATGTTTGGAAAACTTATCTTTTGTTTTAGTTTTTGTTTTTCTTTGGGGATTCATCGTTGCTTTTCTTTTGCTTTTGGACTTGGGAGATTCTTGGTTTTTGCCTTGGCCTCCTTGTAATCTTCATCATCATCATCAATAAGAGATTTCTTTACCCTTATTTCTCTTTGCTTTTGTTTATGTTTATGATTTCCTTAAACTTAATTGCTATGAATTTCAATATGATTTGTGAGTAGTTCCAAATAGACAATTGGGTTAGGGTAAAAGGGGTTTGATTGAATCTAGGATAGATGATTGTCTAAAACTTAATTGATTATAAAACTTTAGTCTTTGGTAACAACCTTAAAGCTTTAATCGAGTTGGCCATTCGATTATCGAACCCAGGAAACTTTATGAATCGAGAGATTATAAAGGTTCCTGTACAATTACCTTAGAACTAAGCCTGCTAGCTTAACCGAGAGATATGTGTTAATAAGCTTGGTGGTTAGAATTGATTTGTTCTTAAAGTTTCTCGACGATTAAACTATCCAAGACATTGTTTTAGTTTAATTGTTGAGAAAAGGATCATTGCCACGAGAGTGAATTGATCTAAAATCGTTTTCAAAACCTTAAAGTTATTTTTGTAAAAGAAAATTTGAAATATGAAAGTTTAATCATCCTTAAAACACCTTAACCTGATTGTTTAGCTTTTAATTGATCTTTTCAAAACTCTAAATTCGCGTTTTAAAACTCGGTTACAAAATCACTCAACAACAACCCTTTTAATCAAGCTTAAACTGAGATTGTTTCTTTTAAATTCAAGTACATTGTTTGCTCCTGATTTGGTTTGACATCTTAAGTACTACAATTAAGATATTAGATTAAACGGGGTAAAATCTCGTTTATCAAATTGGCGTCGTTGCCGATTCAGGAATTCGAACAATTATTAGAATTTTGAAACTACTTGGGATTAAGTTTCAGTTTCGTTACTAACTTGTTTTCTTTTCTTGTGATTTTCGTTTTGTTAGGTGTATGCAAAGAAGAAGTCACCGACAAAGTGACAACTTGCTCTTCTTCGCAGACATCAAAGCACACGAAAGAGCTATCTAACGAGAAAGAAGATCCAGCCTTCACTCCGACTCATCCACATCACAAACTTCGGGTTCAGATTCAGAATTCGAGATGGGTGATGCAAACAACGCACCTAACGTTGCACGCACCATTGGTACAGCGGATGTGCCATCAAACATCACCAACCGTAGTGGCATCACACCACCAGCCATCGCCAACAACAACTTTGAGATCAAGTCTAGTCTCATTAACATGGTATCCAACAACAAGTTCTATGGGCTGCCTAGTGAAGACCCCATTGATCACCTTCACCAATTTGACATGCTATGCGACACGGTGAAGATCAATGGTGTCAATGAGGACTAGTTTAAGCTGCGTTTGTTCCCCTTCTCACTCGGAGACAAAGCACACATATGGCAGAAAAACCTTGTGAAGGACACCATACAGACTTGGGAGGCATGTAAGACGGCTTTTCTCACAAAGTTCTTCTAGTTGGTGAGGACATCAAAGCTGAGAAACGAGATCTCCTCTTTCGCACAAAAAGACCAAGAAACGTTCAGCGAATCTTGGGAACGATTAAAGGGTTACACGGTGAGATGTCCACACCACGGTTTCACGGGAGAGAGGCTACTTAGCACGTTCCATCGCGGTCTAAAACCGAAGTTCAGGATGCTTCTCGATTCAGCTAGCCAAGGAAATTTCCTTGGGAAGACGGAAGCCGATGAACAGCTTTTGGTGGAGAACTACGCCCTTAGCGATAGCAACTACGGAGAAGATTATGATCGCACCATCCGCAACTCAGGGAACGATGAGCAATTCAAGAGAGAGATAAAGGCGGTGAATGAGAAGCTGGATAAGCTACTCATGTCCAACCAAGTGGGCATTAACTACGTTGGTAGCGGCGACGAACAAATACCCCCAACCGAGGGAAATCAAGAGGAGATCAACTACATGGGTAATCAGAACGGCTGGCGTTTCAACAACTACTCTCAGCACCCAAACCTCTCCTACCGCAACAATAACGTAGTCTATCCCCAGGCGCAACAAGGAGGTTACCAAGGTAAACCTCAATACAACCAGGGCGGATACGCACCTAGACCACCACCTAATCGTCCTCCGGGCTACAACAACCACCCTGGTACTCAAGGAGCGGCTGCATCACCAGCTCCCCAAGGTGATCAAACCGCTCGACTGTTAAAGCAAATCCTCGACGGCCAAACCCGAAATCACTTGGAGTTTAGCACGTTCAAGAAGGAAATTCAGGCAAAAGTTGACAACTCGTACCACGATCTCAACGCAAAGTTTGAATCAATGAGCTCGCACCTGAAAGCTCTGGATAACCAAGTGGGGCATATCACGTCATCCTCCAAGCGACCAATGGGTCAACTCCCAGGGAAACCAGAAGCTAACCCGAAAGAGTATGTCAATGCTCTACATCTTCGTAGTGGCCGACAATTACCTTCTGGGGATCGCATCGAGGACGATGCGGAACAGGTTGGGGAGGTGGTACGGTCCCACGAGGCAGACACCACGCTCTTGGATGACGAAAGTGGAGAAGACGGTAAAGAGGAAGATACATGATACCTGTATCGACCAGGCGTATCGGCCACAACTGGCCGATATCGACCACCAGTATCGGCCAAAGACAAGGCCGATACGAGCGAAAAGGAGACAGGACACTCGCATCGGCCATGTGTATCGGTTTCGGAAGACCGATATCGACCACCTGTATCGGCCAAAAACATGGCCGATACAGAGGAAAAAGCTGTCAAATCGAAAAAACCGGCCTACGTTACGTCTCCTTACTTGCCCAAGCTACCTTTTCCGGGTCGAGCTAAGAAACAACTGCTAGAGAAGTAAAAAGCGCAGTTTGAAAAGCAGATGAAAGAAGTTCAAATTTCCATGCCACTCGTCGACGCCTTTAAACTCGTCCCTCACTATAGCAAGTTTCTAAAGGATGCGATCAAGAACAAGTTTCAGGACTTCGACTATACAGTAGTCCTCTCGCACGAGTGCAGCGCAATCATCCAACGAAACTACCCTAAAAAGCTGAGTGATCCGGGGATTTTCACCATACCATGTGCCATCGGCCCCTTGGTTTTCGAAGGATGCTTGTGCGATTTAGGAGCTAGCGCCAGTCTTATGCCGCTGTCCATTGCCCAGAGACATGGGTTCTCATCCTTCAAGCCAAATAGGATCTCCCTAGTACTCGCCGATAGGTCGGTAAGGATACCTGCGGGTGTGTTAGAAGACATCCCGGTCAAGCTAGGGAACGCTTTCATCCCCACAGATTTCATCGTCTTAGCAATGGACGAGGAACCTAAGGACCCTCTTATCCTAGGTAGGCCATTCCTAGCCACAACCGGAACAATCATAGATGTGAAGAAGGGTAAGATTGATCTGCATCTCGGAGAAGACCTAGTCCAAAGGTATGAAATCAACGATACGATCAAGAAACTGACCATTGATGGGCAGATTTTCTACATCGACTTGATGGATGAACTCGCGGATGAATTCTTGGAGGAGTTAGCGACGGAAGACGAGCTTCAGCTTGCCATGACCACCTTAGAAGAAGGAGGCCGAACAATGAGAGAAGACGTGATGGCAGTCCAGAAAAGAATCGACTCCCACCCCATCAATGTGGAAGCCGAGTTTCTTGTCCTGCCCGAGGCGGTCATATATGATGCCAAGGCGATGACGACGGACAGCGATGCTAGCAATGGTAAGTCTAGCGATGACGACGATTGGAGCGAACTTAAAGCGCCAAAGGTAGAGTTAAAACCCCTTCCCAACGGGCTAAGGTACGTTTTCTTGGGGCCTAACTCCACCTACCCGATAATTATCAACGCTGCGCTTAGCGACGATGAGGATAAAACTTTAACTCATGAGCTTAAAAAATTTAGGAAGGCAATAGGTTATTCTCTGGATGATATCAAAGGGATATCACCCTCTTTGTGCATGCACCGGATACATCTAGAGAACGAATCTATGTCCTCAATAGAACACCAACGTCGGCTGAACCAAAACCTCAAAGAAGTTGTTAAGAAAGAGATAATCAAGCTATTGGATGCGGGGATAATTTTCCCAATATCCGATAGCAATTGGATCTCTCCCGTTCATGTAGTACCGAAAAAGGGTGGAATTACTGATAAACGAGATTTTACCCCGTTTAATCGAATGTCTCAATTGTAGTACTTGAGGTCAATCCGAATCAGGAGCAATTAAATTACTAGAGTTTGCAAGGAATCAATCTTAGTCTAAGCGAATTAAAGAATGGTTTGTTTTGAGTTTTGTAACTAAGTAACGAGAAACGAAAACGAAATTGCAAGTTGTAAAGATTCAAATTAAAAAGCTAAACAACCAGGTCAGGGTACTTTAACGGGTTCATCAACTTTCAGGTTTTTCGATGTCTTTTATAAAAGTACTTTAAGGTTTTGAAAACGATTTTAGATCAATCCACTCTCGTGACAGAGATCCTTTTCCTAACAAATAAACTAAAACAATATCTTGGATAGTTTAAATTTTAGAAAACATTAAAGTTCAAATCAATTCAACCACTAAACTTATTAACACAGATCTCTCGGTTAAGCTAGGTTTAGTTCTAGGGTAATTGTTCAGGAATCCTCACAGACCTCTCGGCTGTGAAGTTTCCTGGGTTCTATCAATTGATTGATCAGAGTCAATTAAAGCATTAAGATCGTTACACTAGATTAAAGTTTTATTAAGTTCTAGACATCGATCAACCCTAGAATTGATTCACCCTTTTTCCCCCAACCTAATTGTCTATGGGAAACTACTCACTAAGCATGTTGAAATTGAAAGCAATTAAAATCAAAGAAAGCATAAACAAAAACAAGAGAGTAAAGGGTTCAAGAAAATCTTATTGATGAAGATCACAAAGGAGGCCAAGGCAAAACACCAAGAATCTCCAAGTCCAAGAACAAAGCAAAATCAACTCGATGAAAAACTAAAAACAAAAGATAGGGTAATTGTCAAAACATAAAACAAAACCCTAATATAGTCTTGAACCATAAAATAAAGGAAAACCCATTGGTTTAGGAATTATTTTCCTAATTAAAACATGAAAACCGGATTTCCTTTTAATTTTCGCAGCCTGTATCGGTCAATGCAAACCGATACAGTCTGGCCGATATGCGCTTCGGTAGTCTTCCTTCAGCTCTGTTTTCTTCGTATCGGCCAGGCTAAGCCGATACGACAGGTCGATACGTGTCTTCGGGTCTTTTTCTCTTGTATCGGCCACTCCAAACCGATATGTTTGGCCGATACAAGCTTCGGCGAAACTTCTGTCTTCTATATCGGCCAGCATAAACCGATACAACATGCCGATGCACATGTATCAGTTTCTTTTTGGCTTAAATTCATCACTTTCGCCGTCTTTGTGCTCAAAAACCTGAAATACACGAAACAAACCAACATGCAACCTATATGATACTAAATGCAACCTAAATGAATGAATTCTAATGCATAAACTAAGGTAGAAAGTGTAAAATATGCGAGTTATCAACTCCCCCAAACTTATCGATCCTTTGCTTGTCCTCAAGCAAGAGAACTAACATCAAAGTTTAGGAAGGTGTGGAGGCGGGGACCTCAGAACCAAAGCAACACGGAAGTGTAATGAACAAGTATCCTAAACATAGTACCCTCTCGCAACCGAACTAGTTCCACTTATTTCTATCTACCTTAACTCCGTCTAAATCCGCTGTTATTACCAAAAGTATGTGATCCACTTGTCTAGTCTAAACACCTTTCACATTCAATTAAAACACAATCAAGCATGAAACATGATTAAAAATTTCCAAGAGTTTTTCTATTTGTCTAGGTAAGAACGGGATTTCGAATCAAACGAGGAGGCTAACACTCAGGCATGTGGTTAGTTGTAGTGCGGTTTCTCTCGGGGAGTGAAAGGGTTAAACAAAACCAGGAAAGACAAGAAGCAACTGATGCATACAAGTCCGGACATCCATCCCTACTCAAGACTATCCACTAACCCATCGTCTTTCTTTTAAATATTTAAACACCTAAACATCGAGTTTCTTTTCTTTTCTTAACAACCTTAGGGGATTTTATTTTGGCAAAGTTTCTTTTTTTCTTTTTATTTCTTAATCGAATTCTTTTTCTTTCTTTTCTCTTTTTTTTCGATTTTTCTATATATTTTTTTTTTTACTTAGCCATTCTTTTACCCCCTAGGTGTTTTACAATTACTCGTGTTTATTTTCTTATTTTTCAAAATTCAAAGACGTGTCTCACCAAACCGTTATCCCTTTCTAATTCACTAGTCTAAGAAAAACTAGCCCAATGGATGTCCTTTCTTGTCGCTCCCTATACTTTCAAGTTTTTGCGAAACCAAACAATCACTAAATGAAAAGAATTCTCACAAGTGTTTGGGTTAAGGTTTAGGGGGTGAGAGGGGAATCATCCTTAGAATGAGAATGACCGGATTGCGCTTTAAGTGTTTCGGTTTAAGAAGCCACAATCCGTAGAAATCACAAAGCCATAGAAATTCTCTTGAAAACTATCAATCATGCTAATTAAAAGTCAAGTTTAAGTTCAGATAATTTTTCGAAGGTGACTTAGAACTACCAAGCTTCATAACCACACAATTGACTTTTTAAACATCAATGCCTAGGGTTGCGGTTTCAAGATTTTCAGCGAGTTCTAATTCGTTTACGGAAGATACTACACCTAAGATACTGTTCAAAAACACTAAGTGCGTCGCTTTACAAGGTTAACATCATCATAGATCCCCTATGCATATGCTCTAAATGCCTTGAACTAATCCTATATGCAGATTTTTTTGTTTTTTTTTTTTATGAATGCTAATATGCGAAAACTAATATGACTACTCCCCCAAACTTAAATCACACGGTCTCCGTGTGAAACAAGCATTGGAGAAGGTTCCTAAATGTATGTATGAATGACTCTAATGTGAAAAACTAATGCGTATGCACATGGTTCAGGTGTTACCTCAGTAGTACTAACACGACGAGTCGACGTCGTCTGTATCGGTCTCGGCAGACCGATACTCTTGCCCGATATCGGTCCAGCAACCGATATAACAGGCCGATACCCGAGAGACCTCCCCTTTCAGAATTCGTTTTCCTACTTCGTTTCACCTGAGACCATCAAACACAAAATAAACTCTAAGTAAATTATCTTCTAAATGCAAACTAAAATTGTATATACAAGGATAGACATGGGACTTCCTCCCAAGTGAGCTTGTTTATAGTCTCTTAGCTTGACTTTACCCCCTTCTTTTTAGGCGACATTGGGGTTTGAAAGAGATGTCGAATCTCCTTCGGTGACAAGTTTGTGGTCCAGGGGCGGCTTGAGTTTTACTCCTTTCACACCAAACTCGCCTCCATCTTTGTGTTTGCCTTTATCCGAGTCGCAGCGAGCACTCCTTGCTCCTTTCTTGAAGGCTTTCTTCAAAAGTTTAAACTCGTTGAATAGCTTTCTTATAACACGGTGTTGGGATGTATTCCAGCGCGTCATTCTGAATTTCCTAGGAGGGGATTGATGTTCCACTTTTGGAGCTTTGGGTTTGCTCCTTGCATCATCACTAGACTTACCATTGCTAGCATCTTTCTCCACTCCAATCACCAAAGCTTCACAAGGGACCGTCTCCGCAGGCTTTTTGGCTACATCGTTGATGTTGTACCGCTGAACAAGGTCCTTCCCAAGGTGCAAATCTATCTTACCAACCTTCACATCTATGACGGCTCCAGCGGTTGCCAAGAAAGGTCTTCCAAAGATGAGTGGATTATTAAGCTCTTTGTCTATCTCCAAGACGACAAAATCTGTTGGAATGAAAACGTCCCCCAACTTTACCGGGATATCTTCTAAGATTCCAACGGGTACCTTCACGGATTTATCGGCCAGCACCAAGGAGATCTTAGTAGGTTGGAAAGAAGAAAGACCAAGTCGTTGAGCAACAGATAGAGGCATAACGTTGACACTAGCCCCTAGATCGCACAAGCACTTTTCAAAGATCAGAGGACCAAGAGTGCAAGGCAAAGTAAAACTCCCTGGATCGCCAAGTTTCTTAGGAGAATGGTCCTTCTGAATGATCGCGCTGCACTCTTGTGAAAGTTTCACCGTGTCTTCCAAGTTTTTGGACTTGTTTTTGATGGTGTCTTTCAAAGATTTGGTGGAGTGAGGGACTTGCTTGAAAGCGTCAACAAGAGGCATGGGAGTTTGCACCTCGTTTATTTGCTTCTCGAGCTTAGCTCTAAAGTACTCCTTCAAGAGATGCATCTTGGCTCGACCCGGAAAAGGAAGCTTAGGCACGTAAGAAGACGTCACGTAAACGGGCTTCTTCTTTTTATCGGATTTTTCCTCTGTATCGGCCATGTTTTTGGCCGATGTAGGTGGTCGATATCGGTCAGATGAAACCGATACACCTGGCCGATACGAGTCCCCTGTCTCCTTCTCAAGTGCATCGGCATTGTTCCCAGCCGGTATAGGTGGTCGGTATCGGCTTGTTGTGGCCGATACGTTTGGCCGATACGAGTGTCCTGTATCTCTCTCGTTACCGTTTGCGGAGTTTTCGTCGTCTAGGACCGTGGTTTCTGAACCGTGGGACTGTTCCACCTCCCCGACCTGATTCGCATTGTCCTCAATGAGATCGCGTGAAAGAATTTGTGTACCACTACGAAGTTATATTGAGTTGACATACTCTCTAGGATTGGCTTCAGGTTTACCCGGAAGTTGACCCATTGGTCGCTTAGAGGCCGAGGTAATTTGAGCCACTTGATTATCCAAGGCTTTCAAGTGAGTACTCAATGTTTCAAACTTGGCGTTTAGATCATGGTAAGAGTTGTCAACCTTTGCCTGAATTTCTTTCTTGAACGTGTTGAACTCCATTTGACTCCGTGTTTGGCCGTCTAGAATCTGTTTTAACATCTGAATGGTTTGATCACCTGGGGGAGCTGGTGATGCAACCACTCCTTGAGCAGCAGGAGGGTTGTTGTACCCTGGAGGACGATTAGGTGTTGGTCTCGGTACGTATCCGCCTTGGTTATGTTGAGGTTTACCTTGGTAACCTCCTTGTTGCGCATGGGGATAAACCTGGTCTCGGGGGTTGGCTACGTTGTTGTTTCGGTAGGAGAGGTTTGGGTGTTGAGAATAGTTGTTGAAACGCCAATCATTCTGATTTCCCATGTAGTTGATCTCCTCCTGCGTTCCCTCGGTTGGGGGTAATTGTTCATCTCCGCTTCCAACGTAGTTAATCCCCACTTGGTTAGACATGAGTAACTTATCCAACTTCTCATTCACCGCCTTTATCTCTCTCTTAAATTGCTCATCGTTCCCTGAGCTGCGGATGGTGCGATCATAATCTTCTCCGTAGTTGCTATCGCTTAGGGCGTAGTTCTCCACCAAAAGTTGTCCATCGGCTTCCGTCTTCCCAAGGAAATTTCCTTGGCTAGCTGAATCGAGAAGCATCCTGAACTTCGGTTTTAGGCCGCGATAGAACGTGCTGAGTAGGCTCTCTCCCGTGAAACCGTGGTGCGGACATCTCACCGTGTAGCCCTTGAATCGTTCCCAAGATTCGCTGAACGTTTCTTGGTCTTTTTGTGCGAAAGCTGAGATCTCGTTTCGCAGCTTTGATGTCCTCACCACCGAGAAGAACTTTGTGAGAAAGGCCGTCTTACACGCCTCCCAAGTCTGTATGGTGTCTTTCACAAGATTCTTCTGCCATATGTGTGCTTTGTCCCCGAGTGAGAAGGGGAACAAACGCAACTTAAACATGTCCTCGTTGACACCATTGATCTTCACCGTGTCGCATAGCATGTCAAATTGGTGAAGATGATCAATGGGGTCTTCACTAGGCAGCCCATAGAACTTGTTGCTGGACACCATATTGATGAGACTAGACTTGATCTCAAAGTTGTTGTTGGCGATGGCTGGTGGTATGATGCCACTACGGTTGGTGATGTTTGATGGCACATCGGCGTCCCCGATCGCGCGTGCGGTGTTGTTTGCCATCTCCGTTTCCGAGTCTGAAGCGTCGAGTGCGGGTGGTTCGGAGTCGGGGTGGTGATCCAGTCTCTTTTCCTTAGAGATGGCTCGTTCGTGTGCTTTGATGTCGGCGTAGAAGAGCAAGCTATCACTTTGTCCGTGACTTCTTCTTTGCATACACCTGAGAGCACAAAAAGTCACAAAAGAAAAGAAAAAATTAGTATCCGGTAACTAAAACTTAGTCCCAAGTAATTCCAAAACTCTAATATTTAATCGAGTTCCTGAATCGGCAACGGCGCCAATTTGATAAACGAGAATTTATCAATTTGATAAACGAATGTCTCAATTGTAGTACTTGAGGTCAATCCGAATCAGGAGCAATTAAATTACTAGAGTTTGCAAGGAATCAATCTTAGTCTAAGCGAATTAAAGAATGGTTTGTTTTGAGTTTTGTAACTAAGTAACGAGAAACGAAAACGAAATTGCAAGTTGTAAAGATTCAAATTAAAAAGCTAAACAACCAGGTCAGGGTACTTTAACGGGTTCATCAACTTTCAGGTTTTTCGATGTCTTTTATAAAAGTACTTTAAGGTTTTGAAAACGATTTTAGATCAATCCACTCTCGTGACAGAGATCCTTTTCCTAACAAATAAACTAAAACAATATCTTGGATAGTTTAAATTTTAGAAAACATTAAAGTTCAAATCAATTCAACCACTAAACTTATTAACACGGATCTCTCGGTTAAGCTAGGTTTAGTTCTAGGGTAATTGTTCGGGAATCCTCACAGACCTCTCGACTGTGAAGTTTCCTGGGTTCTATCAATTGATTGATCGAGGTCAATTAAAGCATTAAGATCGTTACACTAGATTAAAGTTTTATTAAGTTCTAGACATCAATCAACCCTAGAATTGATTCACCCTTTTTCCCCCAACCTAATTGTCTATGGGAAACTACTCACTAAGCATGTTCAAATTGAAAGCAATTAAAATCAAAGAAAGCATAAACAAAAACAAGAGAGTAAAGGGTTCAAGAAAATCTTATTGATGAAGATCACAAAGGAGGCCAAGGCAAAACACCAAGAATCTCCAAGTCCAAGAACAAAGCAAAAACAACTCGATGAAAAACTAAAAACAAAAGATAGGGTAATTGTCAAAACATAAAACAAAACCCTAATATAGTCTTGAACCATAAAATAAAGGAAAACCCATTGGTTTAGGAATTATTTTCCTAATTAAAACATGAAAACCGGATTTCCTTTTAATTTTCGCAGCCTGTATCGGTCAATGCAAACCGATACAGATCGGCCGATATGCGCTTCGGTAGTCTTCCTTCGGCTCTGTTTTCTTCGTATCGGCCAGGCTAAGCCGATACGACAGGTCGATACGTGTCTTCGGGTCTTTTTCTCTTGTATCGGCCACTCCAAACCGATATGTTTGGCCAATACAAGCTTCGGCGAAACTTCTGTCTTCTATATCGGCCAGCATAAACCGATACAACATGCCGATGCACATGTATCAGTTTCTTTTTGGCTTAAATTCATCACTTTCGCCGTCTTTGTGCTCAAAAACCTGAAATACACGAAACAAACCAACATGCAACCTATATGATACTAAATGCAACCTAAATGAATGAATTCTAATGCATAAACTAAGGTAGAAAGTGTAAAATATGCGAGTTATCAATTATCGTGGTTAAAAACGATAAAAACGAATTAATCCCAACTAGAACAATCACGGGTCATAGAGTTTGCATCGATTATCGAAAGCTAAACGCTGCAACTCGAAAAGACCATTTCCCCCTGCCCTTCATTGACCAAATGTTTGAACGCTTAGCCAACCATCCATACTATTGTTTTCTCGATGGGTATTCCGGATTTTCCAAATACCCATCCACCCCCAAGACCAAGAGAAAACCACCTTTACATGTCCCTATGGTACATTTGCTTATCGTAGAATGCCGTTTGGGTTGTGTAATGCACCCGCGACTTTCCAACGATGCATGATGTCCATATTTTCAGACTTAATCGAAAACATTGTTGAGGTTTTTATGGATGATTTTTCTGTCTACGGTTCTTCGTTTGCCTCGTGTTTGTCTAATCTTTGCACTGTGCTTAAAAGGTGCGAGGAATGCCACTTGGTGCTGAATTGGGAGAAGTGCCACTTCATGGTTAGAGATGGTATCGTTTTGGGTCATCGGATTTCAGAAAAGGGTATTGAGGTTGATAAGGCAAAGATCGACGTTATGGCCAACCTCGGAGCTCCAAATCCAGTAAAGAGCATAAGGAGCTTTCTCAGTCACGCGGGTTTCTACAGGAGGTTCATCAAGGACTTCTCGAAGATAGCTAGACCGCCGATGAGATTGCTATGCAAGGACGTCGATTTTGTGTTCGACGAGGAGTGTCTAAGCGCCTTCCACAAGATCAAGCAAGAGTTGATTAGCGCTCCTATTGTGCAGCCACCGGATTGGGATCTACCCTTTGAGATCATGTGCGATGCTAGTGACTACGCCGTTGGTGCGGTGTTGGGACAAAGAAAGGAGAAGAAGCTCCACGTCATTTATGATAACTTGCATATTTTACACATTTTACCTTAGTTTACGCATTAGAATTCATTCATTTAGGTTGCATTTAGTGTCATATAGGTTGCATTTTGGTTTGTTTCGTGTATTTCAGGTTTCGGAGCATAAAGACGGCGAAAGTGATGAATTTAAGCCAAAAAGAAGCGGATACACTTGCATCGGCATGTTGTATCGGTTTGCTATGACTGATACAAGCTGCGAAATTTAATAAGGAATTCGGTTTTTAATGTGTAAAAAGGAAAACCAATTAAACCAATTTGTTTTCCTTTATTTTTATTTTGGTTTGATATTATATTAGGGTTTTGGATGTTTTAGAAACATTCCATCTTTTAGTTTTTAGTTTTTTCCATCGTTTGTTTTTCTTGCTTTGGACTTGGGAGATTTGCTTGGTGATTGCTTCTTGGCCACCTTTGTAGTCTTCATCATCAATAAGATTTTCTTGAACCCTTCTTCTCTTGTTTTTGTTTATGTTTATGTTTTCTTTGAATCTAATTGCTTTGAATTTCAATATGCTTAGTGAGTAGTTTCCCATAGACAATTAGGTTGGGGGAAAAAGGGTGAATCAACTCTAGGGTTGATCGATGTCTAGAACTTAATTGATTATAAAACTTTAATCTAGTGTAACAATCTTAATGCTTTAATTGACCTGATCAATCAATTGATAGAACCCAGGAAACTTCACAGCCGAGAGGTTTGTGAGGATTCCTGAACAATTACCCTAGAACTAAACATAGCTTAACCGAGAGATCTGTGTTAATAAGTTTAGTGGTTGAATTGATTTGAACTTTAATGTTTTCTAAAATTTAAACTATCCAAGATATTGTTTTAGTTTACTTGTTAGGAAAAGGATCTCTGTCACGAGAGTGGATTGATCTAAAATCGTTTTCAAAACCTTAAAGTACTTTTATAAAAGACATCGAAAAACCTGAAAGTTGATGAACCCGTTAAAGTACCCTGACCTGGTTGTTTAGCTTTTTAATTTGAATTTTTACAACTTGCAATTTCGTTTTATTTCTTTCTTAATCTTTACAAAATCACATAAACAAAACCATCTTTTAAATCGCTTAGACTAAGATTGATTCCTTGCAAACTTTAGTAATTTAATTGCTCCTGATTCGGATTGACACCTCAAGTACTACAATTGAGACATTAGATTAAACGGGGTAAAATCTCGTTTATCAAATTGGCGCCGTTGCCGATTCAGGAACTCGATTAAATATTAGAGTTTTGGAATTACTTGGGATTAAGTTTCAGTTTCGTTCCTAACTTTTTTTCTTTTCTTGTGATTTTCGTTTTGTTAGGTGTATGCAAAGAAGAAGTCACCGACAAAGTGACAACTTGCTCTTCTTCGTAGACATCAAAGCACACGAAAGAGCTATCTCACGAGAAAGAAGATCCAGCCTTCACTCCGACTCATCCACATCAGAAACTTCGTGTTCAGATTCAGAATTCGAGATGGGTGATGCAAACAACGCACCTAACGTTGCACGCACCATTGGTACAGCGGATGTGCCATCAAACATCACCAACCGTAGTGGCATCACACCACCAGCCATCGCCAACAACAACTTTGAGATCAAGTCTAGTCTCATTAACATGGTATCCAGCAACAAGTTCTATGGGCTGCCTAGTGAAGACCCCATTGATCACCTTCACCAATTTGACATGCTATGCGACACGGTGAAGATCAATGGTGTCAATGAGGACATGTTTAAGCTGCGTTTGTTCCCATTCTCACTCGGGGACAAAGCACACATATGGCAGAAGAATCTTGTGAAAGACACCATACAGACTTGGGAGGCGTGTAAGACGGCCTTTCTCACAAAGTTCTTCTCGGTGGTGCGGACATCAAAGCTAAGAAACGAGATCTCAGCTTTCGCACAAAAAGACCAAGAAACGTTCAGCGAGTCTTGGGAAAGATTCAAGAGTTACACGGTGAGATGTCCACACCACGGCTTCACGGGAGAGAGCTTACTCAGCACGTTCTACCGCGGTCTAAAACCGAAGTTCACAATGCTTCTTGATTCAGCTAGCCAAGGAAACTTCCTTGGGAAGACGGAAGCCGATGGACAGCTTTTGGTGGAGAACTACGCCCTAAGCGATAGCAACTACTGAGAAGATTATGATCGCACCAACCGCAGCTCAGGGAACGATGAGCAATTTAAGAGAGAGATAAAGGCGGTGAATGAGAAGCTGGATAAGTTACTCATGTCTAACCAAGTGGGGATTAACTACGTTGGAAGCGGAGATGAACAATTACCCCCAACCGAGAGAAATCAGGAGGAGATCAACTACATGGGAAATCAGAATGATTGGCGTTTCAACAACTATTCTCAACACCCAAACCTCTCCTACCGAAACAACAACGTAGCCAACCCCCAAGACCAGGTCTATCCCCATGCGCAACAAGGAGGTTACCAAGGTAAACCTCAATACAACCAAGGCGGATACGTACCGAGACCACCACCTAATCGTCCTCCAGGTTACAACAACCCTCCTGTTGTTCAAGGAGTGGCTGCATCACCAGCTCCCCAAGGTGATCAAACCACTCAGATGCTAAAACAGATTCTAGACGGACAAACCCGAAGTCAAATGGAGTTCAGCACGTTCAAGAAAGAAATTCAGGAAAAGGTTGACAACTCTTACCATGATTTCAACGCCAAGTTTGAAACCTTGAGTACTCACTTGAAAGCCTTGGATAATCAAGTGGCTCAAATTACTTCGGCTTCTAAGCGACCAATGGGCCAACTCCCGGGTAAACCTGAAGCCAATCCTAGAGAGTATGTCAACTCCATAGAACTTCGTAGTGGTACACAAACGCTTTCAAGCGATCTCATTGAGGACAATGCGAAACAAGGTGAGGGTGTGGACCATTGGTTTGAGCCGGAAGACACAGTTGTTAACGACGAGAACCCTGAGATAGTGGCAAAGGAGGAAATCGGTGATGAGAAAGATACATGACACCTGTATCGGCCAGGCGTATCGGCCACAACTGGCCGATATCGACCACCCGTGTCGGCCAAGGACAAGGCCGATACGAGCGAAAAGGAGACAGGACACTCGCATCGGCCAGGAGTATCGGTTTCAGATGACCGATATCGACCACCTACATCGGCCAAGAACATGGCCGATACAGAGGAAAAATCCGAGAAAAAGAAGAAGCCCGTTTAAGTGACGTCTTCTTACGTGCCTAAGCCTCCTTTTCCGGGTCGAGCCAAGATGCAACTATTGAAGAAGTACATTAGCGCTAAACTCGAGAAGCAAATAAACGAGGTGCAAACCCCCATACCTCTTGTTGACGCTTTCAAGCAAGTCCCTCACTCCACCAAATCTTTGAAAGACACCATCAAAAACAAGTTCAAAAAACATGGAAAACACGGTGAATCTTTCACAAGAGTGCAGCGCGATCATTCAAAAGAACCATTCTCCTAAGAAACTTGGTGATCCAGGGAGTTTTACTTTGCCTTGCACTCTTGGTCCTTTGGTCTTCGAAAAGTGCCTATGCGATTTAGGGGCTAGTGTCAACGTTATACCTCTATCTGTTGCTAAACGACTTGGTTTTTCTTCTTTCCAACCTACTAAGATCTCTTTGGTGCTGGCCGATAGATCCGTGAAGGTACCCGTTGGAATCTTGGAAGATATTCCGGTAAAGTTGGGGGACGTTTTCATTCCAACATATTTTGTCGTCTTGGAGATAGACAAAGAACCTAATAGTCCACTCATCTTTGGAAGACCTTTCTTGGCAACCGCGGGAGCCGTCATAGATGTGAAGGTTGGAAAAATAGATTTGCACCTTGGGAAGGACCTTGTTCAGCGGTACAACATCAACGATGTAGTCAGGAAGCCTATGGAGACGGTCCCTTGTGAAGCTTTGGTGATTGGAGTGGAGAAAGATGCTAGCAATGGTAAGTCTAGTGATGATGCAAGGAGCAAATCCAAAGCTCCAAAAGTGGAACACCAACCCCCTCCTAGGAAGTTCAGAAAGGTGCATTGGAACATGTCTCAAAACCGCGTCATTAGAAAGTTAATCAACGAGGTTAAATCTTTGAAGAAAGCTTTCAAGAAAGAAGCAAGGAGTGCTCGCTGCGACTCGGATAAAGGCAAACACAAAGATGGAGTCGAGTTTGGTGTGAAAGGAGAAAAACTCAAGCCGCCCCTGGACAACAAAGTTGTCACCGAAGGAGATTCGACATCTCTTTCAAACCCCAACGTCGCCTAAAAAGAAGGGGGTAAAGTCAAGCTAAGAGACTATAAACAAGCTCACTTGGGAGGAGGTCCCATGTCTATCCTTGTATATACAATTTTAGTTTGCATTTAGATGATAATTTACTTAGAGTTTATGTCGTGTTTGATGGTTTCAGGTGAAAACGAAGTAGGAAAACGAATTCGAAAGGGGTATCGGCCTGTTATATCGGTTGCTGGACCGATATCGGGCAAGAGTATCGGTCTGCTGGGACCGATACAGGAGACGAGAAAAACGAGGTACTCGTATCGACGAGTTATATCGGTTGATGGACCGATATCGGGCAACAATATCGGTCTACTGAGACCGATACAGACGACTTCGACTCGACGCGTTAGTACTACTAAGGTAACTCTTGAACCATGTGCATACTCATTAGTTTTCATATTATAGTCATTCATACACGCATTTAGGAACCTCTTTCGATACTTGTTTCACACGGAGACCGTGTGATTTAAGTTTGAGGGAGTAGTCATATTATCTTTCACATAAAAAAACAAAAAAACAAAAACACAAAAAAATATGCATATAGGATTAGTTCATGGCATTTAGAGCATATGCATAGGGGATCTATGATGATTTTAACCTTGTAAAGCGACGCACTTTGTGTTTTGAACAATATCTTAGGTGTAGTATCTTCCGTAAATGAATTAGAACTCGCTGAAAATCTTAAAACCGCAACTCTAGACATTGATGTTTAAAAAGCCAATTGTGTGGTTATGAAGCTTGGTAGTTCTAAGTCACCTTCGAAAAATTATCTGAACTTAAACTTGACTTTTAATTAGCATGATTGATAGTTTTCAAGAGAATTTCTATGGCTTTGTGATTTCTACGGATTGTGGCTTCCTAAACCGAAACACTTAAAGCGCAATCCGGTCATTCTCATTCTAAGGATGATTCCCCTCTCACCCCCTAAACCTTAACCCAAACACTTGTGAGAATTCTTTTCATTTAGTGATTGTTTGGTTTCGCAAAAACTTGAAAGTATAGGGAGCGACAAGAAAGGACATCCATTGGGCTAGTTTTTCGTAGACTAGTGAATTAGAAAGGGATAACGGTTTGGTGAGACACGTCTTTGAGTTTTGAAAAATAAGAAAATAAACACGAGTAATTGTAAAACACCTAGGGGGTAAAAGAATGGCTAAGTAAAAAAAAAAAAAAAAAAAAAATCGATTAAGAAAATAAAAAAAAAAAATAGAAGAAAAGAAACTTAGCCAAAATAAAATCCCCTAAGTTAGTTAAGAAAAGAAAAGAAACTCGATGTTTAAGTGTTTAAATCTTTAAAAGAAAGACGATGGGTTAGTGGATAGTCTTGAGTAGGGATGGATGTCCGGACTTGTATGCATCAGTTGCTTCTTGTCTTTCCTGGTTTTGTTTAACCCTTTCACTCCCCGAGAGAAACCGCGCTACAACTAACCACATGTCTGAGTGTTAGCCTCCTCGTTTGATTCGAAATCCCGTTCTTACCTAGACAAATAGAAAAACTCTTGGAAATTTTTAATCATGTTTCATGCTTGATTGTATTTAATTGAATGTGAAAGGTGTTTAGACTAGATAAGTGGATCACATACTCTTGGTAATAATTGCGGATTTAGACGGAGTTAAGGTAGATAGAAATAAGTAGAACTAGTTCGGTTGCGAGAGGGTACTATGTTTAGGATACTTGTTCATTACACTTCCGTGTTGCTTTTGGTTCTGAGGTCCCCGCCTCCACACCTTCCTAAACTTTGATGCGAAATTCTCTTACTTGAGGACAAGCAAAGGATAAGTTTGGGGGAGTTGATAACTTGCATATTTTACACATTTTACCTTAGTTTACGCATTAGAATTCATTCATTTAGGTTGCATTTAGTGTCATATAGGTTGCATTTTGGTTTGTTTCGTGTATTTCAGGTTTCGGAGCATAAAGACGGCGAAAGTGATGAATCTACTGGCCATTGGGGACAACACCCTTTAACTTGCTGTATGGTAAAGCTTGCCACCTCCCGGTAGAGATCGAGTACAAAGCCAGCTGGGCGATCAAGCTTCTCAACTTCGACCTGAAAACGGCGAAAGAGAAGAGGGAGTTTCAGCTCGAGGAATTGGACGAAATACGCCAACACGCCTATGAGAGCTCGAGGATCTACAAAGAGCGAACCCAAGCCTTCCACGACAAGAAGATCATCAAGAAGGAGTTCAAGGTGAACGACTTGGTGCTGCTATTCAACTCGCGGCTGAAACTATTCCTGGGAAAGCTGAAATCCCGTTGGTCCGGCCCTTTTAAGATCAAGGAGGTAAGACCACTCGGAGTTGTGGTTCTTTGGGACAAGCACGGAGGGGAGTTTGTAGTAAACGGTCAAAGACTCAAACCGTACTTCGCAAACGAAGCTGCCACCGGAGGAGACTCATTGTCTCTTTCGGACCCCAACGTCGCTTAAACAAAGGGGTAAAGTCAAGCTACGTGACTATAAACAAGCTCACTTGGGAGGAAGTCCCATGTCTATCCTTGTAAATAATCTTTGTTTTTAATTTAGCATTCTCATATTCATAGTTCTAATCATTTTCTATGGATACTTAGTAGTGTTTTCCAGGTGAAAAACGAGGAGAAATAACCAGGAGATACGTATCGGTCAGCCATATCGGCAAGCTTTGACCGGTATCGGCGAGACGTATCGGTCTGCTGGGACCGATACAAAGGGAAAACAGCTAAGGAGATTTCGTATCGGGATATTGTATCGGTCTGCTGGGACCGATACAAGGCGAGGAAAAGTGGATACATTCGCATCGGGATGTTGTATCGGTCTGCTGGGACCGATACAAGGCGAGGAAAAGTAGATACATTCGCATCGGGATGTTGTATCGGTCTGCTGGGACCGATACAAGGCGAGGAAAAGTGGAGACATTCGTATCGGCCTGGTGTATCGGTCTTATGTGACCGATACGACGCGAAATAAGCCAAGATCGACAACACGCCGATACAGAAAACCCGATATTGTATCATATCGGTTTAACTGTATCGGTCAGGTAACCGATACACGCTAAATTTTTTTCAATATCGGTTGAGTATAAATAAAATTCTAGGGCTTTTCTCTTAAAACAATAAAACCGATATCGCCTCCCCTCTTGTTCCACCATTGTTGCGACTTTTAAAAGATCGATATCGCCTTCATTTGTTGACGAAATTCTTCGATTTTTAGCTCATTCTCTTTGTCTCCTCCCTCTCTTTCAGGTCATACCAACCATCCATTCGATCCCAGCCTTCTCCAAAATCGCCCAAATTCCCCACAAAGACCAATGGGTCCAAAGAGAGCTTCAAGAGCTGAAAAAGGGAAAGGCAAGGCAATAGAGGATGAACCACCGAGAAGAAGGACGAGATCGGGTTCAGTGGTTATAAGGGAACCCACCGATGAGGTTCCGAGGGAGGAACCACGGGAAGAGCCGAGAAAGATCAAATCGCGAAAGAGCAACGCGAAGAAGAAGCGTGATGAACCCGCAGTCGTGAGAGAAGGAGAAGAGTACGAGTATGTACTCGAGTCCGAGCCCGAGGAAGAGTTGGCACCGGCTCCGCGTGGTTTCACGTTCCCACCGAGGGCAAACGAAACGCCTCTCGAGCGCGACCCGAAGAAGCAACCGTCGCCCCGAGAACTCTATGATGCGCTAATGGAGATAACATTCGTTCTGTCGCGATTCCCGGATCCGGATACACTCAAGAAATTGGGTATCTACGACGAGGTAAAGGAGATTTTGCGCAACATGAGGCTAGAATGGGTCTTAGGGAAAGAGAACATCGCATACAAGGAGGAAACGTGTCAGTTTCTAGCCACCCTATCCCTCGAATTCACCAGGCTAGGAATCACATGCACTTTCAGGGGAAACGATGGGTATACCTACGGGGGACCGCTCGAAGTTTGGGCAAGGATTCTCGAAATTCCGGGAGACGGTCAGGCCGAGCTCAGCAACCAACCGGGAGAGAGCGCGCAGCTTTGAAACTTCATCGCCAACGGAGTCTACCAACCCGGGAGATCGAAGAGCGCAATGATCCGCCACCCGGCGATAAGGTACGTGCAGAAACTGCTTTCGCACGTATTCTTCCCTAGACGCGAGGCAGGGCAGGTGAACAACAACGAGATGATGTATCTGCAGCAGGGCTTGGCACCGATACTTCGACGATCACGCCGCGATCCGAGCTTGTTCCCTACAACGGAAGAGCACTATCCGAGCGTACTAAGGCTATTCATCAACGGCCTATTGGACTTAAAGCGTTGGGCTTGGATGCGCACCGACGCCACACCGAAGCTGAGCATAGGCGGATGGATTACGCCCTTTCTAAACCGATGAAGCATACCCTTGTTGGGTAAGGCGGAGCATCCGACCCTCATGGATATGCCTTACTTGGCTAAGCAGCTTATCATCGTCGGAGAATACGAGGGTAAGTATGGATATTCGTTTAAGAAGAACGACGTCCAGCGCATCGTCCTTCTCCCCAACCAAGCAGCCACGAGCTTCGACGGAAACAACGCGATACACTTCGATCTTGGCTGGCACCAATTCCACGATGTCATTGCAGCCCCGTTATCCTCAGTAGCTTCGAGTCCAGCTCCACCGCGATGCCAATCTACGGTCCCGAGCGATACTATCCAGCCCCCTCCTCCGCGCCTAGGCAGCCCGGTCCGCTGCAGGACATGTACATGGACATACGGAGGATGAACCGCTGGAGCTGCTTCCAAGACCGCACCATTAGGAAATTGGTGCGCGAGGTCGAGTCTTTGAAGAAGACCATCAAGAGAGGTTTGTCTTGCGCGAGCTGCGGTTCGAACCAAGACGGGCGGTGGTAGTGCGTGATCCGCAGGTAGACGCACCTGCACCTAGGAGACGAAGTCGCACCGTCCGACGCCCACCGGTGGCTCTCTCGGACAACGAGTCCCCCACATTCTCCTCTGATGGAGAAGACGACACCCCGGAGAGCTACTACTATTGAGGTAACCCTCCACCCTTGTACATATGTTTTTTCACATTCATTGCATGTAGTTTTTAGGTTGTTTTGCATTTAGGAACCTCCTTCGACACTTGTTTCACACGGAGACCGTATGAATTAAGTTTGGGGGAGTAGGCACATTATCATCACGCATGTTAGTTCTAATTTAGCATCCACATAAAAAAAAAAAAAAAAAAAAAAAAATCTGCGTATAGGATTAGTTCATGGCATTTAGAGCATATGCATAGGGGATCTATGATGATGTTAACCTTGTAAAGCGACGCACTTTGTGTCTTGAACAGTATCTTAGGTGTAGTATTTTCCGTAAACGAATTAAAACCCGCTGAAAATCTTAAAATCGCAACTCTAGATATTGACGTTTAAAAAGCCAATTGTATGGTTATGAAGCTTGGTAGTTCTAAATCACCTTCGAAAAATTATTTGAACTTAAACCTGACTTTTAATTAGCATGATTGATAGTTTTCAAGAGAATTTCTATGGCTTTTTGATTTCTACGGATTGTGGCTTCCTAAACCGAAACACTTTAAGCGCAATCCGGTCATTCTCATTATAAGGATGATTCCCCTCTCACCCCCTACGCCTAAACCCTAACACTTGTGAGAATTCTTTTCATTTAGTGATTGTTTGGTTTCGCAAAAACTTGAAAGTATAGGGATCGACAAGAAAGGACATCCATTGGGCTAGTGATTTAGAAGGGGATAATGGCTAGTTGAGATACGTCTTTTAGTTTTTGGAAAATTAAGAAAATAAACACGAGTAATTGTAAAACACCTAGGGGGTAAAAGAATGGCTAAGTAAAAAAAAAAAAAATAGAAAAATCGAAAAAAAAAGGAAAAGAAAAGAAAGAAAAGAATTCGATTAAGAAAAAAAAAAAAAAAAAAGAGACTTAGCCAAAATAAAATCCCCTAAGGTTGTTAAGAAAAGAAAAGAAACTCGATGTTTAGGTGTTTAAATGTTTAAAAGAAAGACGATGGGTTAGTGGATAGAGTTGTATAGGGATGAATGTCTGGACTTGTATTGCTCTTTGTCTTTCCCGATTTTGCTTAACCCTTTCACTCCCCGAGAGAAACCGCGCTACAACTAACCACATGCCTGAGTGTTAGCCTCCTCGTTTGATTCGAAATCCCGTTCTTACCTAGACAAATAGAAAAACTCTTGGAAATTTTTAATCATGTTTCATGCTTGATTGTGTTTAACTGAATGAGAAAGGTGTTTAGACTAGTTAAGTGGATCACATACTTTTGGTAATAATAGCGAATTTAGACGGAGTTAAGGTAGATAGAAATAAGTGGAACTAGTTCGGTTGCGAGAGGGTACTATGTTTAGGATACTTGTTCATTACACTTTCGTGTTGCTTTTGGTTCTGAGGTCCCCGCCTCCACACCTTCCTAAACTTTGATGCGAAATTCTCTTACTTGAGGACAAGCAAATGATAAGTTTGGGGGAGTTGATAACTTGCATATTTTACACATTTTACCTTAGTTTGTGCATTAGAATTCATTCATTTAGGTTGCATTTAGTGTCATATAGGTTGCATTTTGGTTTGTTTCGTGTATTTCAGGTTTCAGAGCATAAAGACGGCGAAAGTGATGAATCTACTGGCCGATATAGAAGACAAAAGGTTTGCCGAAGCTTGTATCGACCAACCATATCGGTTTGGATTGGCCGATACAAGAGAAAAAGAACCCGAAGACGCGTATCGACTTGTTGTATCGTCTTGGCCTGGCCGATACGAAGGAAACTGAGCTGAAGTAAGGCTACCAAAGCGCATATCGACCAGCTTGTATCGGTTTGCTATGACCGATACAAGCCGCGAAGTTTAAAGAAATTCGGTTTTGTTTTGTAAAAAAGGAAAACCAAATTGGTTTACCTTTGGTTCAATAATATATTAGGGTTTTCTTATGTTTGGAAAACTTATCTTTTGTTTTAGTTTTTGTTTTTCTTTGGGGATTCATCGTTGCTTTTCTTTTGCTTTTGGACTTGGGAGATTCTTGGTTTTTGCCTTGGCCTCCTTGTAATCTTCATCATCATCATCAATAAGAGATTTCTTTACCCTTATTTCTCTTTGCTTTTGTTTATGTTTATGATTTCCTTAAACTTAATTGCTATGAATTTCAATATGATTTTTGAGTAGTTCCAAATAGACAATTGGGTTAGGGTAAAAGGGTTTGATTGAATCTAGTATAGATGATTGTCTAAAACTTAATTGATTATAAAACTTTAGTCTTTGGTAACAACCTTAAAGCTTTAATCGAGTTGGCCATTCGATTATCGAACCCATGAAACTTTATGAATCGAGAGATTATAAAGGTTCCTGAACAATTACCTTAGAACCAAGCCTAGCTTAACCGAGAGATCTGTGTTAATAAGCTTGGTGGTTAGAATTGATTTGTTCTTAAAGTTTCTCGACGATTAAACTATCCAAGACATTGTTTTAGTTTAATTGTTGAGAAAATGATCATTGCCACGAGAGTGGATTGATCTAAAATCGTTTTCAAAACCTTAAAGTTATTTTTGTAAAAGACAATTTGAAATCTGAAAGTTTAATCATCCTTAAAACACCTTAACCTGATTGTTTAGCTTTTAATTGATCTTTTCAAAACTCTAAATTCGCGTTTTAAAACTCGGTTACAAAATCACTCAACAACAACCCTTTTAATCAAGCTTAAACTGAGATTGTTTCTTTTAAATTCAAGTACATTGTTTGCTCCTGATTTGGTTTGACATCTTAAGTACTACAATTAATATATTAGATTAAACGGGGTAAAATCTCGTTTATCAAATATTCAATGGAGCAACGTATTGAGATATTGAAAAACTTATTGAGAACAAAACTACACACTCATTTAAAGGTTTTTAGTCTTTTGTTTGTCTTATGTAAAAGCTACTTATTTATTGTCAAACATGTCAAACCTAAAATATATTCATGTAATGTAATTTCATCTGTAAGACAACAACATTGGGAAGGATCATACATTGAGTTGTTTTTAATTGTCATTTTACATATATATTTCATAAAGTCATATATTGTTTTAGGTTTTTCACGTAAAAAGATTAAATTAGTATAATATAAAAATAATGTTTTTTATTATTATAGAAACCAAAGAACAAAAAGTATTATTTATACCCACATGGAAATGTCATAATTTACACGGTTTTAGTGACGGAAACACATTGAGCCCACAATTCATCTCTCTTTTTCAAGTATTTGGGTTCACTTGCGATTAAACCAGGTCTATCGGCAATATATTTGATAAGCGTGTCATGACACTCTTTTCCTTCTTTAACTAGTTCTTGGCAGCATGGAACAGAGACAACTCCATCTCCAAAAACTTGAAAAATTATATCCAATGCACACTTTGGACTGATTTGAACAACACATTTGTCCCATAACTTCTTTGGTTTGTTTTCTTCTTGAGCATTTGAACTTATCGCTACCAAAAAAACAAAAAGCACCATAGAAATGTAAAGTTTAGCCATCGTTATAAATAAATAAAGAATTTATTCTTTAAACTCAATTGAGAGATAAGAAATAACTTTGAGTTTATGTTTTCTTATTTATGCAAATATGCTAAATCTATTTATAGATACAAACGATTCTCCAACTATAATGAAACGTATATTATTGTTAATTAAATTTATTCTCGACCAATGTTTTTATTCAGTTTAAAGTGTTTAAGTTACATTAATTTAACATAGTATATGCTTTCTTAACATTGTTTTGCTAATAAATAACTTTTAAAACATAGTTATTTCCTCTATATTGAATAAAATCAAAAAACGTTCCCAATTGCGTACTAGATTTTTTCAAAAAAGTTTAGTATAGCTCTCATGAAATATAAACATAATTTTAATCATTATCGTTCATCTTATTAGCTAGAAATACGTGAAACATGGATTATACAACAATACTTTCATTTTACTACGTAGATCAACTTTTTATTTCTAAGAGAAGAACATATATGTAAACATTTTCATTATGGTATTTAGAGGTATGGAATTAATCAAGAAGACAAGCAATTTTTTTGAGAGCCTTCTAGACGGATTAACGTTGTACATATAACCTACGCGATCACACTGTTTTGCAAACTCATTTGATGAATCATATTTTCATAAGCTTATCGAATGTTAACAAGTGAGTCGATCAAGAACCCAAGAGAATGAAAAACTATAAATGAAAAAAATACATACCAAACTAAAAACTATTTCTAGTGGTGGAAATTAAAGCTTAAAAAATCATGGAAGATTGCATACATTTCATGTTCGTTAATCTTGTCTCGCAGTTTTGTAGAAAAAATCTTTATCAATTCAATCATATAAAAATTAAAAAATACTAGTTAAAGCTGAGAGAATGGGAAGTAACAACGCATATTTGAATATGAGTCAGTTCATATAAAATTTAAAATTGAATATTCAATGGAACAACGTATTGAGATATTGAAAAACTTATCGAGAACAAAACTACACACTCATTTAAAAGTGTTTAGACTTTTGTTTGTCTTATGTAAAAGCTACTTATTTATTGTCAAACATGTCAAACCTAAACTATATTCATGTAATGTAATTTCATCTTTAAGACAACAACATTGGGAAGGATCATACATTGAGTTGTTTTTAATCGTCATTTTACATATATATTTCATAAAGTCATATATTGTTTTAGGTTTTTCACGTAAAAAGATTAAATTAGTATAATATAAAAATAATGTTTTCTATTATTATAGAAACCAAAAAACAAAAAGTATTATTTATACCCACATGGAAATGTCATAATTTACACGGTTTTAGTGACGGAAACACATTGAGCCCACAATTCATCTCTCTTTTTCAAGTATTTGGGTTCACTTGCGATTAAACCAGGTCTATCGGCAATATATTTGATAAGCGTGTCATGACACTCTTTCCCTTCTTTAACTAGTTCTTGGCAGCATGGAACAGAGACAACTCCATCTCCAAAAACTTGAAAAATTATATCCAATGCACACTTTGGACTGATTTGAACAACACATTTGTCCCATAACTTCTTTGGTTCGTTTTCTTCTTGAGCATTTGAACTTATCGCTACCAAAAAAACAAAAAGCACCATAGAAATGTAAAGTTTAGCCATCGTTATAAATAAATAAAGAATTTATTCTTTAAACTCAATTGAGAGATAAGAAATAACTTTGAGTTTATGTTTTCTTATTTATGCAAACATGTTAAATCTATTTATAGATACAAACGATTCTCCAACTATAATGAAACGTATATTATTGTTAATTAAAGTTATTCTCGACCAATGTTTTTATTCAGTTTAAAGTGTTAATTTACATTAATTTAACATAGTATATGCTTTCTTAACATTGTTTTGCTAATAAATAACTTTTAAAACATAGTTATTTCCTCTATATTGAATAAAATCAAAAAACGTTCCCAATTGCGTACTAGATTTTTTCAAAAACGTTTAGTATAGCTCTCATGAAATATAAACATAATTTTAATCACTATCGTTCATCTTATTAGCTAGAAATACGTGAAACATGGATTATACAACAATACTTTCATTTTACTACGTAGATCAACTTTTTATTTCTAAGAGAAGAACATATATGTAAACATTTTCATTATGGTATTTAGAGGTATGTAATTAATCAAGAAGACAAGCAATTTTTTTGAGAGCCTTCTAGACGTATTAACGTTGTACATATAACCTACGCGATCACACTGTTTTGCAAACTCATTTGATGAATCATATTTTCATAAGCTTATCGAATGTTAACAAGTGAGTCGATCAAGAACCCAAGAGAATGAAAAACTATAAATGAAAAAGATACATACCAAACTAAAAACTATTTCTAGTGGTGGAATTTAAAGCTTAAAAATCATGGAAGATTGCATACATTTCATGTTCGTTAATCTTGTCTCGCAATTTTGTAGAAAAAATCTTTATCAATTCAATCATATACAAATTAAAAAATACTAGTTAAAGCTGAGAGAATGGGAAGTAACAACGCATATTTGAATATGAGTCATTTCATATAAAATTTAAAATTGAATATTCAATGGAACAACGTATTGAGATATTGAAAAACTTATTGAGAACAAAACTACACACTCATTTAAAAGTGTTTAGACTTTTGTTTGCTTATGTAAAAGCTACTTATTTATTGTCAAACATGTCAAACCTAAACTATATTCATGTAATGTAATTTCATCTTTAAGACAACAACATTGGGAAGGATCATACATTGAGTTGTTTTTAATCGTCATTTTACATATATATTTCATAAAGTCATATATTGTTTTAGGTTTTTCACGTAAAAAGATTAAATTAGTATAATATAAAAATAATGTTTTCTATTATTATAGAAACCAAAAAACAAAAAGTATTATTTATACCCACATGGAAATGTCATAATTTACACGGTTTTAGTGACGGAAACACATTGAGCCCACAATTCATCTCTCTTTTTCAAGTATTTGGGTTCACTTGCGATTAAACCAGGTCTATCGGCAATATATTTGATAAGCGTGTCATGACACTCTTTTCCTTCTTTAACTAGTTCTTGGCAGCATGGAACAGAGACAACTCCATCTCCAAAAACTTGAAAAATTATATCCAATGCACACTTTGGACTGATTTGAACAACACATTGGTCCCATAACTTCTTTGGTTCGTTTTCTTCTTGAGCATTTGAACTTATCGCTACCAAAAAAACAAAAAGCACCATAGAAATGTAAAGTTTAGCCATCGTTATAAATAAATAAAGAATTTATTCTTTAAACTCAATTGAGAGATAAGAAATAACTTTGAGTTTATGTTTTCTTATTTATGCAAACATGCTAAATCTATTTATAGATACAAACGATTCTCCAACTATAATGAAACGTATATTATTGTTAATTAAATTTATTTTCGACCAATGTTTTTATTCAGTAAAAAGTGTTTAAGTTACATTAATTTAACATAGTATATGCTTTCTTAACATTGTTTTGCTAATAAATAACTTTTAAAACATAGTTATTTCCTCTATATTGAATAAAATCAAAAAACGTTCCCAATTGCGTACTAGATTTTTTCAAAAACGTTTAGTATAGCTCTCATGAAATATAAACATAATTTAAATCATTATCGTTCATCTTATTAGCTAGAAATACGTGAAACATGGATTATACAACAATACTTTCATTTTACTACGTAGATCAACTTTTTATTTCTAAGAGAAGAACATATATGTAAACATTTTCATTATGGTATTTAGAGGTATGGAATTAATTAAGAAGACAAGCAATTTTTTTGAGAGCCTTTTAGACGGATTAACGTTGTACATATAACCTACGCGATCACACTGTTTTGCAAACTCATTTGATGAATCATATTTTCATAAGCTTATCGAATGTTAACAAGTGAGTCGATCAAGAACCCAAGAGAATGAAAAACTATAAATGAAAAAAATACATACCAAACTAAAAACTATTTCTAGTGGTGGAATTTAAAGCTTAAAAAATCATGGAAGATTGCATACATTTCATGTTCGTTAATCTTGTCTCGCAGTTTTGTAGAAAAAATCTTTATCAATTCAATCATATAAAAATTAAAAAATACTAGTTAAAGCTGAGAGAATGGGAAGTAACAACGCATATTTGAATATGAGTCATTTCATATAAAATTTAAAATTGAATATTCAATGGAACAACGTATTGAGATATTGAAAAACTTATTGAGAACAAAACTACACACTCATTTAAAAGTTTTTAGACTTTTGTTTGTCTTATGTAAAAGCTACTTATTTATTGTCAAACATGTCAAACCTAAAATATATTCATGTAATGTAATTTCATCTGTAAGACAACAACATAGGGAAGGATCATACATTGAGTTGTTTTTAATTGTCATTTTACATATATATTTCATAAAGTCATATATTGTTTTAGGTTTTTCACGTAAAAAGATTAAATTAGTATAATATAAAAATAATGTTTTCTATTATTATAGAAACCAAAGAACAAAAAGTATTATTTATACCCACATGGAAATGTCATAATTTACACGGTTTTAGTGACGGAAACACATTGAGCCCACAATTCATCTCTCTTTTTCAAGTATTTGGGTTCACTTGCGATTAAACCAGGTCTATCGGCAATATATTTGATAAGCGTGTCATGACACTCTTTTCCTTCTTTAACTAGTTCTTGGCAGCATGGAACAGAGACAACTCCATCTCCAAAAACTTGAAAAATTATATCCAATGCACACTTTGGACTGATTTGAACAACACATTTGTCCCATAACTTCTTTGGTTCGTTTTCTTCTTGAGCATTTGAACTTATCGCTACCAAAAAAACAAAAAGCACCATAGAAATGTAAAGTTTAGCCATCGTTATAAATAAATAAAGAATTTATTCTTTAAACTCAATTGAGAGATAAGAAATAACTTTGAGTTTATGTTTTCTTATTTATGCAAACATGCTAAATCTATTTATAGATACAAACGATTCTCCAACTATAATGAAACGTATATTATTGTTAATTAAAGTTACTAGGGAAAAACCCGCGCATCGCGCGGGTGCATATATCTTATTGTTTTTTTGGTGTTGATTTTTAAAACAGATGTGTTTAAAATTTATTTTTAAAGTTGTTTAACATTGTTTAATTTTTTCTGCCATTTATATTGGTATGAATTGTACAATATAATTATTTTCAAAACAAAATGTGATCATTATTAATTTTCAAAATTAACTTTAAGAATTTTTTATTTTGTCTAATGAAACGTAGATAATAGTGTTAGTATATAATTTATCATTTATGAACGTTTTTTCAATTTCTTATTTTCAATTTTACATTTTTAATCTATTTATGTGATTTTATTCTAAATCACAATATAGTGTTATTTTATTTTTATTTCCTTACATATTTTTCATCGAATATTCTTCCATTTCTATGTAAATGATTTCATCATTATCTGTCATTTTGTATCATTTAGTAATTCTGTAATCGTTTTTTTATTGTTGTTTTATAATCATTTTGTTTCACATTTTCTGTGTTTATAATTATTTTGTTATATAATTTTACTCCAAATCATGCCATTCTTAAAAAAAAAACTAATTGAGTTTTTCAAAAAATTTCATTTGATTTCGTAATTATTTTTTGTGTCTTCAAGTTTCCGTTATGCATTTTAACGTCAATTTTTGCGTATTATATACAAACTTTGAAACCTTTTATACCGCGTCTGTATTGGATTCTTATTCATCTTTGGCGTGATAGAAGTCTCCACGACTTTGATAATATTGCTTGGACCATGTTTGGAGGTTAGGAAGTATGAGTGAGAGATTTGTTTGGGGTTTGTTTCTGAAACGTGCAATTTTATAGCATCTTTGGGTTTGATGAGTGGGCAATGACATTTTTGTTTTTGAATAAGGATGGCACATGAATCGTCTCCGAGACGTTTTGTATTCGACTTCGTAACGTTTTAATGAGACGAAGAAGATTGGCCGGACGATTTGAATTCACTCGATGATTAATGCTAACTTTCCGTCTTCTTTTGTGCTGGTGTGTTTTAATAACATTTAAATTTGGTTTTAAAAATTCGTTAATCATTGCAGGACCCACGGAGAAAAGGTTGATGATGTGGATAGCCTAGAATGAGAGAAAATCCCGCTATTATATAATAGATTCTCGACCAATGTTTTTATTCAGTTTAAAGTGTTAATTTACATTAATTTAACATAGTATATGCTTTCTTAACATTGTTTTGCTAATAAATAACTTTTAAAACATAGTTATTTCCTCTATATTGAATAAAATCAAAAAACGTTCCCAATTGCGTACTAGATTTTTTCAAAAACGTTTAGTATAGCTCTCATGAAATATAAACATAATTTTAATCACTATCGTTCATCTTATTAGCTAGAAATACGTGAAACATGGATTATACAACAATACTTTCATTTTACTACGTAGATCAACTTTTTATTTCTAAGAGAAGAACATATATGTAAACATTTTCATTATGGTATTTAGAGGTATGTAATTAATCAAGAAGACAAGCAATTTTTTGAGAGCCTTCTAGACGGATTAACGTTGTACATATAACCTACGCGATCACACTGTTTTGCAAACTCATTTGATGAATCATATTTTCATAAGCTTATCGAATGTTAACAAGTGAGTCGATCAAGAACCCAAGAGAATGAAAAACTATAAATGAAAAAGATACATACCAAACTAAAAACTATTTCTAGTGGTGGAATTTAAAGCTTAAAAATCATGGAAGATTGCATACATTTCATGTTCGTTAATCTTGTCTCGCAGTTTTGTAGAAAAAATCTTTATCAATTCAATCATATAAAAATTAAAAAATACTAGTTAAAGCTGAGAGAATGGGAAGTAACAACGCATATTTGAATATGAGTCATTTCATATAAAATTTATAATTGAATATTCAATGGAACAACGTATTGAGATATTGAAAAACTTATTGAGAACAAAACTACACACTCATTTAAAAGTGTTTAGACTTTTGTTTGCTTATGTAAAAGCTACTTATTTATTGTCAAACATGTCAAACCTAAACTATATTCATGTAATGTAATTTCATCTTTAAGACAACAACATTGGGAAGGATCATACATTGAGTTGTTTTTAATCGTCATTTTACATATATATTTCATAAAGTCATATATTGTTTTAGGTTTTTCACGTAAAAAGATTAAATTAGTATAATATAAAAATAATGTTTTCTATTATTATAGAAACCAAAAAACAAAAAGTATTATTTATACCCACATGGAAATGTCATAATTTACACGGTTTAGTGACGGAAACACATTGAGCCCACAATTCATCTCTCTTTTTCAAGTATTTGGGTTCACTTGCGATTAAACCAGGTCTATCGGCAATATATTTGATAAGCGTGTCATGACACTTTTTTCCTTCTTTAACTAGTTCTTGGCAGCAAGGAACAGAGACAACCCCATCTCCAAAAACTTGAAAAATTATATCCAATGCACACTTTGGACTGATTTGAACAACACATTGGTCCCATAACTTCTTTGGTTCGTTTTCTTCTTGAGCATTTGAACTTATCGCTACCAAAAAAACAAAAAGCACCATAGAAATGTAAAGTTTAGCCATTATAAATAAATAAAGAATTTATTCTTTAAACTCAATTGAGAGATAAGAAATAACTTTGAGTTTATGTTTTCTTATTTATGCAAACATGCTAAATCTATTTATAGATACAAACGATTCTCCAGCTATAATGAAACGTATATTATTGTTAATTAAATTTATTCTCGACCAATGTTTTTATTCAGTTTAAAGTGTTAAGTTACATTAATTTAACATAGTATATGCTTTCTTAACATTGTTTTGCTAATAAATAACTTTTAAAACATAGTTATTTCCTCTATATTGAATAAAATAAAAAACCTTCCCAATTGCGTACTAGATTTTTTCAAAAACGTTTAGTATAGCTCTCATGAAATATAAACATAATTTTAATCACTATCTTTCATCTTATTAGCTAGAAATAAGTGAAACATGGATTATACAACAATACTTTCATTTTACTACGTAGATCAACTTTTTATTTCTAAGAGAAGAACATATATGTAAACATTTTCATTATGGTATTTAGAGGTATGGAATTAATCAAGAAGACAAGCAATTTTTTTGAGAGCCTATTAGACGAGTTAACGTTGTACATATAACCTACGCGATCACACTGTTTTGCAAACTCATTTGATGAATCATATTTTCATAAGCTTATCGAATGTTAACAAGTGAGTCGATCAAGAACCCAAGAGAATGAAAAACTATAAATGAAAAAGATACATACCAAACTAAAAACTATTTCTAGTGGTGGAATTTAAAGCTTAAAAAATCATGGAAGATTGCATACATTTCATGTTCGTTAATCTTGTCTCGCAACTTTGTAGAAAAAATCTTTATCAATTCAATCATATAAAAATTAAAAAATACTAGTTAAAGCTGAGAGAATGGGAAGTAACAACGCATATTTGAATATGAGTCATTTCATATAAAATTTAAAATTGAATATTCAATGGAACAACGTATTGAGATATTGAAAAACTTATTGAGAACAAAACTACACACTCATTTAAAAGTGTTTAGACTTTTGTTTGTCTTATGTAAAAGCTACTTATTTATTGTCAAACATGTCAAACCTAAACTATATTCATGTAATGTAATTTCATCTTTAAGACAACAACATTGGGAAGGATCATACATTGAGTTGTTTTTAATCGTCATTTTACATATATATTTCATAAAGTCATATATTGCTTTAGGTTTTTCACGTAAAAAGATTAAATTAGTATAATATAAAAATAATGTTTTCTATTATTATAGAAACCAAAGAACAAAAAGTATTATTTATACCCACATGGAAATGTCATAATTTACACGGTTTTAGTGACGGAAACACATTGAGCCCACAATTCATCTCTCTTTTTCAAGTATTTGGGTTCACTTGCGATTAAACCAGGTCTATCGGCAATATATTTGATAAGCGTGTCATGACACTCTTTTCCTTCTTTAACTAGTTCTTGGCAGCATGGAACAGAGACAACTCCATCTCCAAAAACTTGAAAAATTATATCCAATGCACACTTTGGACTGATTTGAACAACACATTGGTCCCATAACTTCTTTGGTTCGTTTTCTTCTTGAGCATTTGAACTTATCGCTACCAAAAAAACAAAAAGCACCATAGAAATGTAAAGTTTAGCCATCGTTATAAATAAATAAAGAATTTATTCTTTAAACTCAATTGAGAGATAAGAAATTACTTTGAGTTTATGTTTTCTTATTTATGCAAACATGCTAAATCTATTTATAGATACAAACGATTCTCCAACTATAATGAAACGTATATTATTGTTAATTAAATTTATTCTCGACCAATGTTTTTATTCAGTTTAAAGTGTTTAAGTTACATTAATTTAACATAGTATATGCTTTCTTAACATTGTTTTGCTAATAAATAACTTTTAAAACATAGTTATTTCCTCTATATTGAATAAAATCAAAAAACGTTCCCAATTGCGTACTAGATTTTTTCAAAAACGTTTAGTATAGCTCTCATGAAATATAAACATAATTTTAATCATTATCGTTCATCTTATTAGCTAGAAATACGTGAAACATGGATTATACAACAATACTTTCATTTTACTACGTAGATCAACTTTTTATTTCTAAGAGAAGAACATATATGTAAACATTTTCATTATGGTATTTAGAGGTATGGAATTAATCAAGAAGACAAGCAATTTTTTTGAGAGCCTTTTAGACGGATTAACGTTGTACATATAACCTACGCGATCACACTGTTTTGCAAACTCATTTGATGAATCATATTTTCATAAGCTTATCGAATGTTAACAAGTGAGTCGATCAAGAACCCAAGAGAATGAAAAACTATAAATGAAAAAAATACATACCAAACTAAAAATTATTTCTAGTGGTGGAATTTAATGCTTAAAAAATCATGGAAGATTGCATACATTTCATGTTCGTTAATCTTGTCTCGCAGTTTTGTAGAAAAAATCTTTATCAATTCAATCATATAAAAATTAAAAAATACTAGTTAAAGCTGAGAGAATGGGAAGTAACAACGCATATTTGAATATGAGTCATTTCATATAAAATTTAAAATTGAATATTCAATGGAACAACGTATTGAGATATTGAAAAACTTATTGAGAACAAAACTACACACTCATTTAAAAGTTTTTAGACTTTTGTTTGTCTTATGTAAAAGCTACTTATTTATTGTCAAACATGTCAAACCTAAAATATATTCATGTAATGTAATTTCATCTTTAAGACAACAACATTGGGAAGGATCATACATTGAGTTGTTTTTAATCGTCATTTTACATATATATTTCATAAAGTCATATATTGTTTTAGGGTTTTCACGTAAAAAGATTAAATTAGTATAATATAAAAATAATGTTTTCTATTATTATAGAAACCAAAGAACAAAAAGTATTATTTATACCCACATGGAAATGTCATAATTTACACGGTTTTAGTGACGGAAACACATTGAGCCCACAATTCATCTCTCTTTTTCAAGTATTTGGGTTCACTTGCGATTAAACCAGGTCTATCGGTAATATATTTGATAAGCGTGTCATGACACTCTTTTCCTTCTTTAACTAGTTCTTGGCAGCATGGAACAGAGACAACTCCATCTCCAAAAACTTGAAAAATTATATCCAATGCACACTTTGGACTGATTTGAACAACACATTTGTCCCATAACTTCTTTGGTTCGTTTTCTTCTTGAGCATTTGAACTTATCGCTACCAAAAAAACAAAAAGCACCATAAAAATGTTAAGTTTAGCCATCGTTATAAATAAATAAAGAATTTATTCTTTAAACTCAATTGAGAGATAAGAAATAACTTTGAGTTTATGTTTTCTTATTTATGCAAACATGCTAAATCTATTTATAGATACAAACGATTCTCCAACTATAATGAAATGTATATTATTGTTAATTAAATTTATTCTCGACCAATGTTTTTATTCAGTTTAAAGTGTTTAAGTTACATTAATTTAACATAGTATATGCTTTATTAACATTGTTTTGCTAATAAATAACTTTTAAAACATAGTTATTTCCTTTATATTGAATAAAATAAAAAAACGTTCCCAATTGCGTACTAGATTTTTTCAAAAACGTTTAGTATAGCTCTCATGAAATATAAACATAATTTTAATCATTATCGTTCATCTTATTAGCTAGAAATACGTGAAACATGGATTATACAACAATATTTTCATTTTACTACGTAGATCAACTTTTTATTTCTAAGAGAAGAACATATATGTAAACATTTTCATTATGGTATTTAGAGGTATGGAATTAATCAAGAAGACAAGCAATTTTTTTGAGAGCCTTCTAGACGGATTAACGTTGTACATATAACCTACGCGATCACACTGTTTTGCAAACTCATTTGATGAATCATATTTTCATAAGCTTATCGAATGTTAACAAGTGAGTCGATCAAGAACCCAAGAGAATGAAAAACTATAAATGAAAAAAATACTTACCAAACTAAAAACTATTTCTAGTGGTGGAATTTAAAGCTTAAAAAATCATGGAAGATTGCATACATTTCATGTTCGTTAATCTTGTCTCGCAGTTTTGTATAAAAAATCTTTATCAATTCAATCATATCAAAATTAAAAAATACTAGTTAAAGCTGAGAGAATGGAAGTAACAACGCATATTTGAATATGAGTCATTTCATATAAAATTTAAAATTGAATATTCAATGGAGCAACGTATTGAGATATTGAAAAACTTATTGAGAACAAAACTACACACTCATTTAAAGGTTTTTAGTCTTTTGTTTGTCTTATGTAAAAGCTACTTATTTATTGTCAAACATGTCAAACCTAAAATATATTCATGTAATGTAATTTCATCTTTAAGATAACAACATTGGGAAGGATCATACATTGAGTTGTTTTTAATTGTCATTTTACATATATATTTCATAAAGTCATATATTGTTTTAGGTTTTTCACGTAAAAAAATTAAATTAGTATAATATAAAAATAATGTTTTCTATTATTATAGAAACCAAAGAACAAAAAGTATTATTTATACCCACATGGAAATGTCATAATTTACACGGTTTTAGTGACGGAAACACATTGAGCCCACAATTCATCTCTCTTTTTCAAGTATTTGGGTTCACTTGCGATTAAACCAGGTCTATCGGCAATATATTTGATAAGCGTGTCATGACACTCTTTTCCTTCTTTAACTAGTTTTTGGCAGCATGGAACAGAGACAACTCCATCTCCAAAAACTTGAAAAATTATATCCAATGCACACTTTGGACTGATTTGAACAACACATTGGTCCCATAACTTCTTTGGTTCGTTTTCTTCTTTAGCATTTGAACTTATCGCTACCAAAAAAACAAAAAGCACCATAGAAATGTTAAGTTTAGCCATCGTTATAAATAAATAAAGAATTTATTCTTTAAACTCAATTGAGAGATAAGAAATAACTTTGAGTTTATGTTTTCTTATTTATGCAAACATGCTAAATCTATTTATAGATACAAACGATTCTCCAACTATAATGAAACGTATATTATTGTTAATTAAATTTATTCTCGACCAATGTTTTTATTCAGTTTAAAGTGTTTAAGTTACATTAATTTGACATAGTATATGCTTTGTTAACATTGTTTTGCTAATAAATAACTTATAAAACATAGTTATTTCCTCTATATTGAATAAAATAAAAAAACGTTCACAATTGTGTACTAGGTTTTTTCAAAAACATTTAGTTTAGCTCTCATTAAATATAAACATAATTTTAATCATTATCGTTCATCTTATTAGCTAGAAATACATGAAACGTGGATTATACAACAATACTTTCATTTTACTACGTAGATCAACTCTATATTTCTAAGAGAAGAACATATATGTAAACATTTTCATTATGGTATTTAGCGGTATGGAATTAATCAAGAAGACAAGCAATTTTTTTAGAGCCTTCTAGACGGATTCACGTTGTACATATAACCTACGCGATCACACTGTTTTGCAAATTCATTTGATGAATCATATTTTCATAAGCTTATCGAATGTTAACAAGTGAGTCGATCAAGAACCCAAGAGAATGAAAAACTATAAATGAAAAAAATAATTACCAAACTAAACATTATTTCTAGTGGTAGAATTTAAATCTTAAAAATCATGGAAACTTGGATTATACAACAATACTTTTATTTTACTACTTAGATCATCTTTATATTTCTAGGAAAAGAACACATATGTAAACATTAACTTATGGTATTTAGAGACTTTTATATTAATCAAGAAGACGAGCGATTAGTTTCAGAGCCTCAAACTCGGATTCACGTTGTACATATGATCCAAATCGATCACACTGTTTATGCAAAATCATTTGATGACTGATATTTTCGTAAGGTTATCGAATGTTGTCAGGTTAGTCAATTAAGAACGCAAGAGAATAAAAAACTATAAAAGAGAAAACACTTAGCAAACTTAACATTATTTCTAGTGGTGGAATTTAAAGCTTTAAAAATCATGGAAGCTTTGCATAGATTTCATGGTCGTTAATCTTGTCTCTCTATTTTGTATTTTTTATCAATTGAAACATATAAAAAAAATACTAGTTAAAATTGAGAAAATAGTAAGTAACAACACATATTTGAATATGAGTCATTTCAAATATTCAATCGAACAACTATTTGAGAACAAAATTATACACTTGTTTATTTATTCCCAAACATACCAAACCAAAATATATTCACGCAATGTAATCTCGTCTTTAAGACAATAACATAGAGAAGGCTCATATTTTAATTTGTTTTCAATCGTCGTTCTACATAACTAATTCATAAACTCATATATTTTTTTTTAGTTTTTTCACGTAAAAAGCTTTAACATTATCTTATAACAAATAGTTTTTTTATTTTATCATATGAGTTAAAGAACAAAATGTATTATTTATACCCACATATGGTAATGTAATATCTATAAACATAATATACAAGGTTTTAGAAACGGACATAGAGCCCATAATCCAACTCTCTTTTTCAAGTACTTGGGTTCACTTGTGATTAAACCAGGTATATTTGATAAACGAGATTTTTGTCTCGTTGTTTCGAATGTCTTATCGTAGTATATAAGGTGTCAATCCGGAGCAATTAAAATACTAAAACCTATGAGAAACTACACTTAGTCTAAGCGAATCAAAAGATTGGTTTTTGTTTTGTGATTTCAAATAAAAGACTAACGAATAAACGAAAATTAAAAGTTGTAAAGCTTAATATTAAAAGGCTAACCAACCAGGTCGGGTACTTTAACGGGATTATCAACTTTCATATTTGTGATGTCTTTTAACAATTGTAACTTTAAGGTTTTGAAAACGTTTTTAGATCAATTCACTCTCGTGACAATGTTCCTTTTCCTAACAAGTAAACTAAAACAATATCTTGAATAGTTTAAGTTTGAAAACATTAAGTTCAAATCAATTCAACCACTAAACTTATTAACACAGAACTCTCGGTTAAGCTAGGTTTAGTTCTAGGGTAATTGTTCAGGAATCTTCACAAACCTCTCGGTTGTGAAGTTTCCTGGGTTCTATCAATTGATTGATCAGGTCAATTAAAGCATTAAGATTGTTCCACTAGATTAAAGTTTTATCAGGTTTTAACCCTAGAGTTGATTCACCCTAGAGTTGATTCACCCTTTTCCCCCCAACCTAATTGTCTATGGGAAACTACTCACTAAGCATCATGAACATCAAGGCAATCAAAGGGAAATAAAGCATAAACACATTAAAGAGATAAGGATAGAAGAAACTCTGTTATTGAAACCGAAGATTCCAGGAATTCTCTGGGATCCAAATCTCTCCAAAAACTTATGTTATAAAAGAACACCTCTAAAAGAGGTTAAAAACAGGTTTAAATAGGTTTGGGGCATTTCCCTTACAAAATAAGAAATTAAAATTTCTTTTGCTCGGCAGATTGACCCTGCGTCGCCAAATTGGCATAACTTGCGATCTAACCGTTGGAATCACCTCAAACTACCGCCAAATCAAGGCTAACATCCGTCTCCTTCCAGTGGTATAATATCATAAGGATCCATTGGTGGGAACTCTTTCAACGAGTGTCTTTTTGAAGCTTTTCGTCTGAATTCTTCTTCTTTTCCGTCCTTGCATTCCTAAACTCTATAAGTCCATCCTAAGTGTCTTGGGACGCCACTATGGCTTTTATCACCTGTAAAATAACTAAAAACACATAAAAATTCTCTATTGTGTGGCTAAATCCTATGTTTAAAACGTTAAAAACGCCACACATCAATATCGGCAATATATTTGACAAAAGTATCACACTAGTAAAATTACTGCGCATAGCCACGGTTTTTTTAGTGGCTATAAGCCAAAAAACGTGGCTATAGGGCACTAAGCCACGGTTCTGCCACGATAAACGAAACCGTGGCTATAGCTGCGTGGCTTTTCGTAACCGTGGCTTAGCGTGGCTTACAGAGCCACGCTTTTTGCCACTGTTTTAAACAGTGACTTACATAAGAAAGCCACGATTTAGTCACAATTTTTTATAAATAATAACGTGGCTATTTTTGCCACGATTTTTGCCACGATTTTAACGTGACTCTATAGCCACGGTTTAAAAGGGTTTATTTTTCGTGGGATATGTTAGCCACGTTTTCGAGCCACTTATTTTTGTGGCATTTTCAAATTTGTCACGGTATTATGCCACAGTTTTTCCGTGGCATATATTCACAATAAAACAAAAAAATACTGATTTCTAATATTAAAACCATTTTCGGAATTGCACTTAATCGGAAACATAAATCTAAAAACATGGTATTGATGAAACATAAAAGAGAAGTTCACAACATACACAAAATTTAAAAGTGTTTTGAAGTACACTACAAGCCTTGTACAAAGGCAACAAAATGTCTTAAACAAAATTAATCTAAAGTCCTAGATTAGTACACCACCTACTAAATTCTTGATTTTGGTTTGGAGGAGAAGAAGCTGGTACGTACCACTGCTGGAGACGTCACGACAGGAGGATCAGGCTGAGGCACAGGAGGATTAGGTACCTGATTGACGACCTGTTGCGATCCTGTGGAAGAAGTGGACGAGCAAGGAATCCCGAGATGCCTAAGCAATGCATTGAGAGAGGTCTTTATGTCTCCCATTTCGTCCTTTAACTATGTCACCTCCTTCCTCACAACATTGACATTGTCATTCACCGTCTTGAACTTGCCCTCGAGGCCGTCTATCCTTTCGTCTATATCGACGTTTCGCGCAAGATTGGATTCAGCGGACTCCAATGGTGTCTTCTCTCGATACTGAACACTCCCTAGATCATATATATTGCCTTTGTGTCTCTTACCACGCTGCAAAACAATAAACAGAGACTAAGAGACATAATCACACACAAAGATACATAGACAAAAAGCAACAAACAAGCACAATGACATACACTTACTTTAACACAAAGACATACATAATCAAATACACATACATAAGCACATAAACGGAGACATAATCATAAACACATGAACACACACATACAGACAGAAGCAAAGACATATAGACAGAAGCACATGAACACACACATAAAGACAGAAGCAAAGACACACACATACAGACAGAAGCAAACACTCACACACACGCTGACATACACCAAAACACATAGACATACACAAACAGAAACATACCTAAGCACACACACGTACACACAGAAGCAGAGACATACACACATACAAACATAACAAAGAAGCAGGCATAATCAACATTTCAATCTCATAATTTATAATTTTAAGTATCAAAGAAGAAATAAAAGTAACTGAACCTTTATATACTCCTTGTTGAGAAGATAGCGTGAAGGTCCAGAAGAGGCAGTTTGACTGAGGCCATTGGGAGATCCTTCCTCGTCGATGAATTCAGATGCTGCTTGCTCCACTTCCAAAACAATTGCCTCCGCCCTTGAATCGATGAAAGTTCCATCTTTGCGTGTGTGAGTCTTGCGGACAAGCTGAGTCAAAGCTGGTGGTTCATCAGTACCACCCTCAACCATCTGCAAAGCGTAAGATTTGTTAAAGGAAGAATCAAAACATATAAGGTCAGAGAAAGAGAAGAAGCGCTTACCATATCATACTCATGTTTTAGGAAAGACTTGGGACCTCCACTATGCTTGTGCATCCCTTTTCCATCTGGATCAGATGTCCTAGAATCTGCAGCTTTCTTGCTCCTCGCTGCAGCTTCTTCAGTAGCCCAATACTCCAACATAAGCGTCCAATGATCATCACCAATGTACTTTGGCTTCTTGTTGTTTCTGTACTTCTTGCTAATACGTTCACAAATGGTTGTCCTCGTCTCAAACTTCCATTGGAAGTAGATAGCAGCATGAAACTTTGGTTCCCAAAAATAGTTTTGCTACAAGAAAACAAAAGGAAATTAAAAATGCATCAAAGAAAAACAAAACAGAGAGATAGACTTTACCACGAAAGTGTGCCACCAAGTGGTTTTTCTTTCCTTGCCATGTCTTCCTAACAAATCTGTTGACTTCTGGGTCCACACCAAACCTAAAACAAAAAATAAAGGTTTAAGTAACTCAGAGAAGAAGTAAATGTATGAGGTTTAAGTAACTCAGAGAAGAAAACATACCATAGAGCCCCATTGGCTTTCCTTGGGTGAAGATGTGGCTGAGATTCTCTCTGTGGAGCAGCTAACAATTGCTCCTCTGTTACTTGATTGAACTGGTTGTTAGCAGCTGACGCTGATCCTGCTGATCCAGTAGTTCCTGGCGGCCTCTCTAATAAGACAAGAGAAGGTCAAAGAACTAAGATAAACAAAGAGAAATAAGCACACAAAAACTTAAACACACACAAAGCATTAAACTCAAATAAAACTCAAACTCGGACAATGAGATACAAGCATAGAGACTTAACAACATACACACCCAGAAAGTCAAACACAAACTCAAACTCAAACTCACACAGACAAGCATAACACACATACAAGCTCAAACTCAAACTCAAACTCACACAGACAAGCATAGAAACTTACCAACATACACACAGAGAAATTCAATCTCAACCTCAAACCCAATGTCTCAAACTCAAAGTCAAACTAAAACTAAAACTAAAACTCAAACTCAGACAAAGCACACACACTGATAATGAGATACAAGCATATACACTTACCAACATACACAGACAGAGAAACTCAATCTCAAACACAAACTCAAACTAAAAATCAATGTCTCAAACTCAAACTAAAACTCAATGTCTCAATGAGATACAAGCATAAACAGTTAACAACATACACATACAAAGAAACACATAGAGAAAGCGAACACATAGAGATTGCAGAGACCTATTTTAAGGGATAAAGAACATAACCTGAGGGATTCGAAGGACCAATTGATAGACGATATCCTCCTCCGGCTCCGGAATAAGAACGACCACGACCTCCTCCGGAACTCATTGATTAGCGAGGCGACGACATGGTGTATCGGAGATGGCGCGTCGGCGACAAAGCTTATCGGAGAGGCGAAGTCGAGAGAAAACGAAGAGACAAAGAAGTCGGCGTTTTTGGAAATGTTTCTAAGTGTCGAAGGAGAAATGCTTTTTGATAAAAGCCCTAAAACGATGCCACGGTTCTGAACCGTGGCATTAACGTGGCTTTGTCATTTACTAAACCGTGGCTATACATCTACAAACCGTGGCTATGTAGATAAAGAACATTTTCTGACTGTGGCTATTCCGTGGATTTCTCGTAAACTCAAATGGTGTTTAGAGGTTTAGGGTTTAGGGTTTATGATTTTAGTTTATGGTTTAGGTTAGGGTTTAGGTATTAGTTTAGGGTTTAAGTTTTCATTAAAGGGTTTAGATTTTTAGTTTAGGTTTTAGTGTAGGTTTTAGTTTATGGTTTAGGTTATGGTTTAGATTTTAGTTTAGGGTTTAAGTTTTCATTAAAGGGTTTAGATTTTTAGTTTAGTTTTCATTAAAGGTTTATATTTTTAGTTTATGTTTTAAATTCTTAAATATAACAATTAACATACATATTTTTAAATTTATCACAATAACATACATATAAACTTTAAAAATCACCACATATATCATACAAAATGCATTAAAACATTAAAAAAATCATTAAATATCAAACCACTTGCATCTGAAAACCATTGCTTTGAGACCAACAGAACCAGGGTACTCGATCATCATTATCTCCTCTATTAACCCATAATAATCAGTATCAGAGGTTCCTTTGACGCAGACACCATAGTTTTGACTTTTCCTATCTTTCCCATGTCTTTCGGTGTGGAAGGAATAACCTCGTGATCGATACATAGGCCAAGATGTGTAACTACGTTTAGGACCTTGTACGAAATCCAACATCCAAAAAGGAAACATATAGGAAGAAGAGGCTTGATTAATCTACAAAACAATCCACATAATAAACAATTAGTGTACTATTGATTACTAGTGATTTTTATTCATAAATGTCATACTTACATAATCTTTACACCATTGAGCAAAGTGTTGGTCTTTCGCATTTTGCATGACGTTACTGCTGATTCCAGGATTGGATTCCATCATGAATCGTTCAAACATCCTGCAAAATATTTTAAGATATAATGTTAAAATAAAGCGCGTAAAATTAAAAACGATTCATATAGTTTAATGAGTATTAAGATATTGTACATTTCATAAGGCTCAAACTGGTCACAGTTTAGCAACATAAACGTTTGGAGAACGGTGTAGTCATCGTCTGTAAACCAACCATCTTTTGCTTTTCCACTTACTCGACCTTCATGGTGAAACAAGTCCGGGACTTCTGGAGCTAAATAAGTAAATCGAATTTCCCCGGTTAGAGACTCTTGCACCATTTCTGGATTACCAAAATAACTTGAAGCTGCATGAGTAATTTCCTCCATTATACATTGAGCAACAATCGAGCCTCCAACATGTGCCTTGTTCTTAACTTTCTTCTTCAGGTGATACATGTATCTCTCGAAAGGATACATCTATCGATATTGGACCGGTCCGCCTAAAGCAGCTTCATCGGGTAAATGCACAGGTAGATGTTCTATAACATCGAAGAACGAAGGTGGAAATAACTTCTCCAAATTGCAAATCTTCAAAGCAATATTTGATTTCAATATAGCAACATCTTCGTTTCGTAAGCTCTTCGAAGACAGGTCCCGAAAAAACAATGCAATTTCTGAAAATATTTGACAAAATTAAAACATATGTTAGAGTTTCCTTTTCATTGCATTCATTTGCCAAATTGTGCAACGTAAGAGTTTACCTGAAATAGCAACATGAACAGGTTTTGTAAGAAGTTCTGAAAATGCAAATGGTAGAAGTCGTTGCATTATGACGTGGCGGTCATGACTTTTCAAACCCGATATCTTGGAATGATTGTCATCTACACAACGACCAAACGTTGATGAATACCCATCGGGAAATTTAATCTCGTTCTTCATCCAATGAAGGAAAATCTTCTTCCTCTGATTTGACAACCTGAATATGGGTGCGATCATATGACCATCGTCCGTAATATGAGCTTCCGGCCTGTTACATATTTCCGGGAGATCTAACCTCGATTTGAGGTTGTCTTTTGATTTACCAGTAACATTCAACACAATGTTGATCACATTATCAAATAAGTTCTTCTCAATGTGCATAAAGTCCAAATTATGACGAAGTAGTTGGTTTTCCCAATAAGGTAGATCCCAAAATATACTCTTCTTCACCCAATTATGATGAACTCCATAATCTTCAATTGTACGTGCCGCCTTATCATGTCCATTTCCACCACAATCCACTGTTTTTATTACCCCCCTAATGCTCTCTACTCTTTCATGAAGTACTTCTTCACCACTTAATCATGACGGAGGATGTTCAGTCACTTTTCTCCCTTTTCTAAACGCTTTCACGTTGCGTCTGTAAGGATGCTCAAGTGGTAAAAATTTCCGGTGGCAATCAAACCAGCTATGCTTCCTTCCATTTGGTAACCAAAACGATTTGGACTCATCCATGCAGTATGGACACGATAAACGCCCATGAGTCATCCATCCAGAGAGCATGCCATACGCTGGGAAGTCGCTAATTGTCCACATTAGCGCAGTTCGCATCGTGAATCTTTCTTTTCTAGATACATCGAAAGCTTCCACCCCATGGTTCCACAAACTTTGCAACTCCTCGATCAATGGTTGGAGGTAGATATCAAGGCTTTTTTCGGATGTTTTGGACCTGGTATAAGTACTGACAAAAAGAAGAATTCTCTTTTCATACACATCCCTGGTGGTAGATTGTACGGTGTGAGTATCACAGGCCAAACAGATTGGGCTTTCCCATTCATACCAATAGGATTAAATCCATCTGTAGACAATCCCAAATATATATTACGAGGTTCAGGGGCGAAATGTGGATATACCCGATTAAAGTATTTCCACGCAGCTCCGTCAGAAGGATGATGCATTTCTCCTTCTGGAGAAATATTCTCTGCATGCAATCGCATATGAGATGCAGTCGCCTCTAATTGGTATAGTCGCTGTAATCGATCTGTTATCGGCATATAAAACATCCTTTGTTTAGCCCGATTTTTCCCTTTTCCTTTGTTCGGATGATATCTTTCTTTACCACAAAAACGACAACTTAACAAATCTTTATCTCCCTTCCAAAAGAGCATACAATTATCCTCGCAAACATCGAACTTTTGTACTTTTAGTCCAAGCGACCGTGTCAACTTCTTTATTTCGTAGTAAGATGCAGGAGCGTTGTTCGGTTTAGGGAGAACATCTTTGAAAGTTTTTGCTATCTCATCAACACACGCCTCGGCTAAATTGTAATCTGTTTTTTCTTTTAAAATCCTCGAGGCCAAATACAATCGAGTAATACCTTTAAGACAACCTTCGTAGAGAGGTTTCGTAGAGGTTTCAAAAGCTTCAAATACACTATCTTGATAAGGCTCTTCATTGGCACTTGATCCCATATGTGGAGATGTTGTGTAATGAGGATATTCAAATGCATCCATTGGAACTTGAAAATTTGTAGGATTTTGAGGCCATATTGTTTCTTCAACACCGGTGAAATGATTACTTCTTGAAGATTCACCAATTTATTCATAAGCATTTTCTCCATGGTTGAACCACACATAATAATTTCCTCCGAAACCATATCGAAATAGATGTCTTGATACCATTTTTGGATCATGATCTTTTTCATTCTTACACCGGGCACAAGGACACAATATGGTACTTAGCTCTTGAAAAGATGGTTGATTACAAGCAAATTGAAGAAAATCTTGAATGCCCGTGGTAAATTCTTCACTTACACAATTAGTTTCGGGATCCATACGTCTATCCATCCATCCTCTTAAGTGTGAATAATGATCCATTGCATTAGAATTTAGAAGAGAAGAAATTGAAGAATAATTTATGAGTAGAAGAGTGAAAAATAGAAGATGAGAGGAGGAGAAGAGGAGAAAGGATAGATGGATAACGTATTTTCACATTTATTATTAAGAAGCCACCGAACAACCACAATCGAAAACCGTGGCTATAGTTTGAATTTTCAAACCGTGGCTTTTTCGGCAGCATAGCCACGGTTAAGCCACGAAAAAACCGTGGCTATGGTACTTTTCGCAATAAATCTCCGACACATATCTGTTGTGTCAGAAAAAGTAACTTTGCCACGCAAAAACCGTGGCTATTTCGTGGTATTTTTTTGCCACTCTTTTGAAAATGTGGGTAAAGCGTGGCTCTTTTCGAAAATATCCCCGACACAACTCTGACACAGCATAAAACTTTGTTTTTCCACGAACAAACTGTGGCAATTTCGTGGCTATTTTAGCCACTGTTTTATATAGTGGCAAAATCGTGGCTTTTATTTACCACGTTTAGGTGAACGTGACTAGTTCGTGGCTTTTTTTAGCCACGGTTCTATGACAGTGTCTTATTCGTGGATTTTTTGTAAAAAAGCCACGGTTTACCGTGGCTCAACCGTGGCTATACGCATAAATTTTACTAGTGTCATGGCACTATTTTCCTTCTTTAACTAGTTCTTGACATCATAGAACGGGGACAACTCCATCTCCAAAAACTTAAAAATTTATATCAAATGTACACTTTGGACTGATTTGAACAACACATCGGTCCCATAACTTCTTTGTTCATGCTATTCTTGAACATACGCACTCATCGCTATCAAGACAAAGAAAAGAGCACCATAGAAATGTTAAGTTTAGCCATCTTTATAAATAAATAGAGAATTTATTTTTAGTATCAACTAAGAGATAAAAAATAACTTTGAGTTTATTTTATGCAAATATGCAAAATCTATTAATAGATACAATGATACTACAGCTATAATGAAAAGTTTATTTTATTGTTAATTATACTAGTGGGTAACCGGCCCAAAGGATTTGTATAATTTGTTTTATACAATAAAATTCTATGAATTGATAATATTTGACAACACAATCATTAGAATTTTTCTCTGATATTATTTTTAACTCCCGACTATCATTTTAGCGAGATTTTTTTGTTACTATATACAAATATTTTGTAGTACATAATTTATGTAGAAAATTTTGATATAATTTGTAAGTTGATTTTTTCAAATTATTTTAAACTATGAAAACTGTTATTTTTTATATTATAGAGGTGGACAAATACCCGGATACAAATTACCGAATTGAAACCAAAATGAAATATTCGAACCAAAATTGATCTAAAAAATGAAATAATCCGAACTGGTAGAGAAATTGATTACTCGATAAACCGAAATCGAAACGAAATTTTGTGGAACATAACCGAGTTACCCGAAATTTATTTAATTTTTATTAAAGATATGAATAATATTAAAAATATATTCAAAATATAAGATATTAGATCAAAATAATTATTATCTTAAGGTTTTTGTGAATATTTTCTAAATCGAACCCATTAACAAATAAATATTGATTTTTAGTGGTTTGTTTTGTTTTGAAAATTGTTATTTAAGCTAAGAATAAGATTATTATTATAGATTTTTTTAGGCTAAAATAAATGACGATTTTACCCCTAATGAATTTTTTCATCATAGATTAAACAAATGACATGTGTTGTAAATAAGTGTGTTTTTTGGAAAAAATCTAAATGAGTACTTTGAAAATAATAATATAGATTTTCAATAAATAAACATACACATATATGCATATACGGAAATCAAATAAAGACATGCAATTGATGGGGAAAATAGACTAACTTCGTCAAATATACCATTTTTAATAATGATTTTTTTCTTATAAAAATATGGATAGTGCAAAACTGCAAATCAAAAAGCTATATGATGGAGAAACTATTTACAACGGGTTATAAAAATCATAAATCAAAATTTAAATCAAAAATGTTTTTTTGGTAATTCACAAAGCCATGAATCACAAATGATTTTAAAATACAAAAGATAAGTATATAAATGTAGTGTTTGTAACGGGTCAAAAATATCAAAACATACAAAATATGATTCTTAATTTTAAGTTTAATACTTTCCATATTTTTTAAAAAATTGTGTTCAATTAATATGTTTACATTCGTATAGGATGCACGGGTTTGAATCTGTAAATTCTTTCACAAAATTTCGTGTAATTTATGAAAACACAAACATATAATTCAAGTAGATGTATGAATTTTTAATAATTATTTTTACAAAATAATTATATATTATATATCTTTTAAAACATATCTTATTATATAAAAATTACAACAAAATAAATTCCGCACGTACGTGCGGGTCATCATCTAGTTTATGTTTTAAAATCAATGACATTTTGTATAAATAAGTGAATGATTTTAGACAAATTTATATTAGTACTCCAAAAATAATAATCAGATAGAAACTTTGGACTTTTGTTTGTCTTACATAAAGGCTTGCTTCTTCGCTGACATGCCCAACCCAAATATATTCATGGAATGTATTTCATTTTTTAGATATGAACATAGAGAAGGCTCATATATTTAATTTGTTTTTTAGATATGAACATAGAGAAGGCTCATATATTTACTTGTTTTCAATCGTAGTTCTACTGTTCTACATAACTAGTTCATAAACTCATATTTTATTTTTTATTTTTTCACGTAAAAAAGCTTTAAACATTATATTATTACAAATAGTTTTTTATCTATACTATTAATTGGGAAATACAAATTTTAAAAAACCCTTCAAAATTCATTTTAATTAAATGTAATTCCACTACATAAATTTTAGTATAAAGTATTTTAGATTAAAAAATTAAAAATAAAAATATTCCTATTTAATAGGATTAAAAATAAAAACAAAATTAGAGAAAATAAAAATAAATATCAAACTATTTAATAGGTAACGTAATGAAAAATTAAAGTATTATGAAATTCGATTTTATGAAAATCATAAAATATTAAAAATACATTTATTTTTTAAAAAAATATAATTTTTTTTAATTATTTAAAAGTATATATTTTTTATTTTAATTACGAATTTAATTTTAGATTTAAACGTGGATATAATTATAGATTTTAACATATACTTTGATTAATATTATGATATCCACATATTTTAATTTACATCACTAAATATCACAAATGAAATTTCAAATAACAAAGGATAATTGTTATGAAATTAAAATAAATACATTTTCTATATAATATATATGTAGTTTTGCGACGGATCGGAAAATATCATACATAATTTGTTACATATATAAAAATGGGAGAATCACAAAACTACACCATTTGAATTACATTTCACAAAACTACACCATTTCCAAAATACTTCACAAAATTACACCTAAACACTAAAAATTAAATTCAAATAAACCCTACCCACACAATCATACCCTCTTAATACTATACCCTAAACACTAATTAGCGAACCCAAATGAAAATATTTTAATTTTGGTAATTTTTTAAAGGGTAAATCAAGCTTTTAAAATTTTGAAAGGGTGTAAATAAGTTAAAATATTGAATTAGGTGTAATTTTGTGAAGGGAGGGTTGAAAGAGTGTAGTTTTGTGAAGGGAGGGTTGAAAGGGTGTAGTTTTGTCAATTCCTCTATAAAAATTATATTCGTATTAATATCAAAACATATATAAATGTGATTCCAAATTTTTTCTTAAATATAGATCAATAAAAAAATTAATTAAATTGTATCAAATTAATATGTTTATAATCATTACACTCGTGCGTCCTGCAAAGCATCATACATAATTTGTAATTTCTAAGTATAACCAAATTATATTCGAAAATATACATAAATATAATTCTAAAATTTATATTCAATATATTAATAAACATTACACCCGTGCGGAACGGACGGATTCAACTCTAGTTATTATATAAATTAAAGAGTAAAACATATTATCTATACATTAACAAAAAAAAACATATTATCTATAACCACATGTGGTAATTTTATAGTTTGTTAAATAATTTACACGGTTTTAGAGACAAACACATTGAACCCACAATTTATTTCTCTTTTTCGATTACTTTGGTTCACTTGCAATTAAACCAGGTGTAAGCGTATCTTGACACTCTTTTTCTTTTTTAACTAGTTCTTAACGACATGAAACAGAGACAACTCCATATTCACAAACTTAAAAAAATATATATACATTGCAACTTTGAACTTATTTGAACAAAACATTGGTCCCATCTTCTTTAGTTCATTTCATTTAATTTATTTTCTAACAATGTTGATATTAAGCTCTTTTCCCATGTGTTCTTGTTAATTTTTTTTTCCAACATTTTGGCCACAAATGACTGACCTATTAGCCATTCTTACACTGTCGTAGGGGCTGAGATTTGATTTCGGATGGGGTGGTGTTACCTACCTTATGTAGACTTATGTCTGCCACTAGGTCAAAATCATTTCCCCGTGTTCCTGTTAATTTTAATTGGTCATTGAGTGTTTTTGAAAGATTTGAATCTTGCAATGAGACACTAAAGTTAGGAAACAATGTTATGAATACCATTCCAGCATTTAATGTTGTTTGAACCGTTTCGATGCAGGATTGTTGATAAGAATTTAATCTTGAATCGAGTAAAGCTATTCTTGCAACGATTGGTATATTTTTCCTTGCGTGTAGAGTCTATTCAAAAGTGTAGATGAGTATAACCTTATTGTTGCCAGAATTTTGGTAGTGTTACTGAAATGTTTAGTGAGATGAATTGCTCTTCTCCGGTTGCCAGAACTTGACATGGAGAAAATTTGTTAAACTGGATGTATTCCATGACTCGTGATCGTGCTCTAGACTTTGATTTACTGACTTTCGGGTTCACATTGAGACCTACGTTAGATCTATCTACGGTTACGAATTTCCCGTCTCAAGAGAATTTATATTAGTGGAGTTATTTTTTGTTTTTGTATAAAATAGAAATTGCGATATTAAAATCGATTGTTGAAAAATTATAAGTAGCTATGATGAAAAACTGTTTTCGAATTAATCAGAACAACCAATCAAAATTAATGATTCTTTCAAGTTTCAATCATAAGTTCACAACAAAAGCTTTTGAAAATATAAATATGTTTTTTTTTTTGACATCTTTTACTCCCTTCGTTCCAAAATACATGTAGTTTTATAGGAAAATTTTTGTTTCAAAATGGTTATAGTTTTCAATTTTCAATGCAAAATTTATTATTGTTTTGTTTATTTTAACCAATAGTATTATGTAGAGAATTTTTCTATTAGTTGTAAGCTATATTAGGTAGATATTAAATGATGTTTTTGTATTTAAACACATAAAATTTAATAATTTCTTAAACATTGTGCACAAACCTTAAACTACATGTAAATTGGAATGGAGGGAGTATATGTTTATTTTTATATGTTTATTTTTATATGATTACATCTTTTATTTTTCTTGTATATTTATCAATGTTCAAGAAAACGTTTTAGACGTCCGCCTAGGCGACGCATAGGCGCTAGGCTCTTATAGACCGCTCCGATTTCTTTTTAATCCGCCTAAAATATTACGATGGTATAAAAAAGAACCTAATATAATTTTATTATTTATAAATTATTATATTTAGTATTTTATATTATAGAATAAAGATATCAATTCTATAAAATAATAATAAAAATGTTTTAAATTTTTTTATTATGTATAAACTATGATATTTTGTACATTCTATTATGTATATATAATATATTGTATGTTTTTTTAAACGTTTAAACTGCCTACAAAATTGTCAAGGCTCCAACTAAGCGTTCTAGGCACTAAGCTCTAGGTCACCGCCCGCTTAGCGCCTAGCGCTTTCTTGAAAACTGATATTTATATGTTTATTTTTTATCACGAAAATGATATTTATTTATGAATTATACATTTGATAAAAAAAACTACATTTATTAATCATTTCAGGATGATAATTATTTTAGAATGATACATTTGATAAAAGTTCACGAGACACTCACCGGAACATTAATTTACCTTTTCATATTCTTCTATGTTATCTTTATCTTGTTCAATGTTTTTTTCTGAGTGGAGAAGCAAGTGAGCAGAGCGTATTCTTTAGTTGGATTTAAGTAAGATAGAAGAGAAAGGAGCCACATTGTACATCTCAGCAACTCCGGCCACGCCTTCCTTTACAAAATCATACGGCGACTCAAGATTCGTGTCAGCCTTGTCAAACAACCGACAAAAGAGTCAGGTAACGGAATAAAAAAAAAGAAGGAAAGAATTTGAAAAGCAAAAGAAAGACTGACCACACGGAACCATTGTTTCCCTGGCGGTGGCTGCGGAATCAAAGCCTTGACAAAATAGTCGTGTGCGTTAAACGCTGCATAGATGTCACAGCCGCTTAAACCATCATGGAGACTGCAAGAACAAAAAGTCACTTATTAGTATGAGAAATTCACAAAACTACACCCTTTCAACCTCTCCTTCACAAAACTACACCTAATTCAATTTTTTCACATATTTACACCCTTTCAAAATTTTAAAAGCTTGATTTATCCTTTATTACCAATATTAAAATATTTTCATTTGGGTTCGCTAATTAGTGTTTAGGGTATAGTATTAAAGAGGTAGGATTGTGTGGATAGGTTTATTTGGATTTAATTTTGAGTGTTCAGGTGTAGTTTTGTAAAGTAATTTTGAAATAGTGTAGTTTTGTGAAATGTAATTCAAATGGTGTAGTTTTGTGATTCTCCCTATAAGTATTAACTTGAAGATTGAGACAAAAAAAGAAATATTGAGACATGTTTGGTTCTTACGTGAAAGCAAGGAACTTGCTCTCAGGGTTGTCCCAATTATCTTCATGCCATGTAATCTCATCCTTCAGACAATAAAAAAAGGGCAATTCTTATGAATACCACTAAAAAAAGTTTTTTTTAAAACAATTAGCACAAATTTTCAAAAGTTTTACAAATACCATTAAATTTTTTTTCTCATAAATACTACAAATCTTAAATTTTCAAAATTACAACCAGAACCTTCAAAACACTATACCCTACCCCTTCAAAACTATACCCTAAACACTATATAGCGAACCCAAATGAAAAAATTTAAAATTTAAAAGTGTTAAAACTCGTTTTTTGTATGTGTGATATTTTTGTAAACTACTACTTTTTGATGATATTTTTGTTATAAAAAACATTTTAATGGTATTTTTGTTATAAAAAAATTTGTAATGATATTTTCCAAACAAAAACTTATTTTGATGGTATTATAAGGAATTTTCTCTAAAAACAAAACACTACACATTATAGCAGTACTCAAAATTTCAAGGAAGATACGCAAGAGAGAGAGGAGATTAGTTACTTTGGTGAGGAAATTTCCGTGCTTGAATACATTATGTGAATGTCGGAACTTGATCACCTCTGAGAAAAACCTGAAATGGTCCTGCTTCTTCTCGTCGAGCTGGATTTTAAGAAAGAAGTAGAAAACATGATTCGAGATCAAAAGGGAATCCGTAATAAGCAGAAAAGGAGAAACTACTTGCCTCTTTCCACTGGAAATTGTTGAGAGCTGTATCATGTCCGTAACTATTGTTATTACCAAACCGGGTATGTCCGTATTCGTCTCCCATCAGCATCATTGGTGTTCCCTGGTCATTGATACGCGTTGGTCTCTTACAGATTTTTTTTAACAGTACTTAAACAGATGTATGTTGGAAATACATTTTTTACCTGAGAAATCATCAAAGCTAAATGAAAGTTCTTCATTTGCCGAGCACGTAAAGACTTGATGTGAGCATCACCAGTTTCTCCTATCAACATAGTATAAAATCGAATGCTGGAATAAGAAATTATAGAAAGAGAGCATTCAAGGTCTAAATGATGAAAAGTGAGGTAGTAATTATACCTTCAAAACCAAAGTTCCAGCTATAATTGTCATTACATCCATCATTTCCTCCTTCTCCGTTGGCCTCATTGTGCTACATTTACATCAGAGATACGTAAAGCACATGCTCGTCAAGGCTATAATAAATAAAAAATACATTGGAAATCATAAGTACCTTTAGGTTGTATGTTACAAGATCTCGCAGTGTAAATCCATCGTGCGCAATTATGAAATTTATACTGTGGTAAGGCTTACGCTGGTTAACCTAGGAAAGGGAATTGTGACGAACGACAATATTAGAAAACCCTTCCTGGATTCTTCAGAAGAAGCTTAAATGCATCTAAGCATTCCCTAAAACACCATTACTGATACAAAACTTACAAACTTAAAATGAATATTACCTTGTAAAGATCGGAAGATCCTGAAACACGAGTAGCAAAGCTTCCTTTCATACCGCTGTCACCCTAAATATATGGAAGATTAGTGTGTTTCTGCAATATTTCCTTGCATTACCAAAGCCTATAACGTTGTATACCTTGATAAATCTTCTAATATCATCCCGGTACATACCATTCCACTCAGCCCACCTGACTCGGGAAAAACACAGTAGTCATACTTTTGAAACTACAAAGGACAGTACTATCCGAAGCCATCGACTTGAGCTACTTATGAAGCTAAAAATGTTACCTATCCCAATTTGGAAACTTGCCAACAAGATATAATCCTCCACAATCCCAAGGCTCCGCAATTATTTTACATCTTGACAGAACAGAGTCCTTGGCAATTGCCTGATTTAATACGAAATTTTCTTATTGAATTTGTTCACAGCCACTATTTGATTTATTTATTTACAACGCATTATCAACGTACCTTTATGAGTGGAGGAGCGTTGAGCGGAGATCCATCTGTTTCTCGGCAAAGCACACTAGCAAGATCAAATCGGAACCCATCCACGTGATATTCAGTGACCCTACAATTAGTGATTGTCAAATATGCGAAGTGAGAAAACTCAACGAAGGAAGCCTTTCACATCACTTTCGTTTGCAAGATTAAGTTCCCGATATTTGGTCTCTTATTTATATATAGTGGCTGACACAGATTTTGTACATACCAGTGCCTTAAGCTATCTAGTATAAGTTCCATAACAACAGGATGGTTACAGTTCAGTGTATTTCCTGCAACCAGAGAACAACAACAAAAAAGCCTTTTGAGGTGCAGAATGTTCACTAAATGAAAACCAAACTTTCCTTTGAAGTGCAGAATTTTCGAAAGGCAAGCTTGGAATAAATTCAAAATAAATTACCACAGCCGGAAAAGTTAAGCAGTTGGTTATTTGGATCAAGCATGTAATAAACCTGCAGATAGGTTTCACAGTGTTTAGAGTTCAAAAAAACACAATAAATCAACTAACATGAGGTTAGGGTCACTCCTCTTATGAGTCACCTTATTGTCTATGCCACGAAATGAAGTTGTATAAGGGTATTTGTCATCTGCTTCATTGGTATGATTATACACAACGTCCAAAATAACCTACAGAGAAAATTTGTAAGCATATTTCTGAAGTATAATCAGTAACAATAAGTTTAGGGGCTCCTAGGAAAAGGCGTTGCTACCTCTATACCGGCAGAATGTAAGGCTTTGACCATTTCTTTAAACTCTTTTGATGCTTTAATAGGGTCTCCCTCACCACTCGCATACCGGCTCATTGGAGCAAAGAAGTTAACTGTCGAGTAGCCCCAGGTGTTAACCTAGCAAAAAACTATTTCAGCTTATGGAAGCAATGAAGTTCTCATTTGTGAACAACACAATATAAACTGAAAAAAGGAGAACTTAATATCTTCTGTGGCAACACATGGTAGCTGTGAAAATTATTTTGACACAAATTACCGTTTCGTGATTACCATGTGATCTCTAGGATTGGGGCGCCTCTGAAGCTCTAGTTCATCAAACTCAAAGACCGGCAGTAACTCCACAGCATTTATACCCAAATCTAGAAGGTGTGGGATCTTTCATAGAAAGAAGAAACAAGTGATATATTAAAGAAGCTATCCACATAAACAAGTAGATAGCAATACATGAGATATTAAGCTTTTGCAGATTCCAGTGCTGTATTGGTAAATGGCTCCTAATTTAACATCGATTCCTATTAGCTCTTGTGACCATTAGATTTAAGAGCTACCTTGGTCTGGTAAATGGATGATTTTGCATCTCAACAATACTTTTGAGGTAAGAGTATTATTACCTTCTCAATAAGACCAAGGTAACTGCCCCCTATAGATGGATCTAAACCACTGGATTCATCGGCAGTAAAAGCACGAACATTCATTTCATAAATAACTAGGTCCTTCTACAAAACAGCAGCAACAGTTGATAAGAGAGTTTAAAGGTAATAAAACACTGCACAAAACCTAGGAAAATAGTTTATCGGAAGAAACAGCTAGCTGAAAGAGACATATACCTCAGGTATGTTAGGGAGCTTGTAGTCTTCTCCCCAGTTAAACGGCGAGCTCTCAAAGTCATAAGTTCCATAAAACTGAGCAAACTTTTGGCTACTATCTCCAAAAGAGCCTCGGCCTTTAACTAGCTTCGCGTAAGGATCCAAAAGCACAATGTTACTATCAAACCGATGCCCTTGTTGCCAATCTCCAGGACCATCAACACGGTAACCGTACAAGACATTTCTTAGAGGCAAATCCTACCATAATTGAAAATTTTACAGCCATGAACACTGAGAAGACAAAAAAAGAGATAACCGTATAAAGAAACTCCCTCGATGATAATTCTACCTCTATACAAATGTGCCAAGTATCCCCTGTCTTGTTCATGGTAGGATCCAAAACAAACTCAATCATACCATCATCCTTACTGCTGGAAAATACATGACCGAAGAAAAATCGCATCAAAAAGCCTAAGCAAGTCACACATAAACTAACTACAAAATCCGAAAGCATCTCTATTACTTATGAAATTACCTGTGGGGAAGTGATAAGCAGAGTGTCACAGAAGTGGCGTTTTGAGAAAACAGAGCAAAGTTGATTCCGTTTTCGACTAGTGACACACCAAGAGGAGATTTCTCACCAGAAGAAGAAACATTAAAGGATTTTCTAGTTCCAGCCATTGGAGTTGCTTCTTCTTCTTCTACTTCTTCTTCTAAAAGTTGCTCCTTTGCACGAAGACAAGAGACCTTAAGTGTTGAACGATCCTTAATCTAACCTTACAATAAATACAATTAAGATCATATCACTCAGATTCTGTTGGACAAAAAATATTGGAGAAAAGATCAAAATTATATTTGTGGTATTTATGAAAAATATCAAAATATTGGTTAAAAAAAAGTTTTTTTAACAAAATTAGCACACATTTTCGAAAGTTTTACAAATACTATTAAAAAAGAAATTCACATAAATACCACAAATCTTAAATTTTCAAAATTATACCCAAAACCTTCAAAATTATACCCTAACCCCTTCAAAACTATACCTTAAACACTATATAGCGAATCCAGGTAAAAAAGATTAAAATCTAAAAGTGTTAAAACTCGCTTTTTGTATTTGTTATATTTTTATAAACTAATATTTTTAATGGTATTTTTGATATAAAAAATATTTTAATGTATTTTTGTTATAAAAAACATTGTATACAATGGTATTTTTATAACAAAAACTTATTTTCGTGTATTCTAAGTAATTTATCTGAATACAATTAAGATCATATCACTAAGATTCTGTTGGACAAAACAAACAAATATATATAGGAAGAAGATAACGAACCTTAGGAGAAAAAAGTCGAAAAATCGGAGATCTAATTGCTTTCGTGCTCAATTTCAATCTAAGCCAAAATTGAGAGAATCAGAACTCTAGTTTCGTATCATCTTCATAGAAGAAGCAAAGCAAAAGAGAAATCAGAGAGATAAAGAGGGAGGTGTGTGTGTGACTAACCCCATGGGGACGAAGCAAGAGAAGGCATTACCGGAGGAGTAAATCGCCGGTGGAAAATTAGAGGAAGAAGAAGAAGGTGAAGCAAGCATCGCTACCTTGCTTCACTGATTAAGTTAAAGATACGAATCTACTTTACTTTTTTTTTCTTCTGCTATGAAGTGAGATTCTTCTGTGTGTTTGTGATGTGACTTTGGGAGAAACAAAAGAGGTTTCTAGAGAATGAAGGAGAATCGTTTATTTTAGGAGGTGACTGCCACGTGGACGGAAGCGCGAGTCCCCTTGTAATGTGTAAGCGTTTCGTTTTTTGTAAATTTTCTTGGGATTTTGTTGTTTGTTATTTTCCGGGAAAATATCTTGCCATATGAGAATATAGAGCAATGAAGTGTTTTTCGATCAAATTAAAACCATTATTTTCTTTTATTTTTAGAGCAATTCTATGTTTTTCTCTAAATTCCCACAATCGATAACTTTATTTTGCCTTAAAAAATACTAGGTAAGTACCCGCGTCTTGCGCAGGACGGGATATTCATAAATAATATTAAGTTATATTATGGAATACCATAAATTGATCAATTTAGGGCTTAACATTTAATCTAAGATCCGAAACCCGAAACCGAATCGACCTGAAAAATCCGGTTTGGTCCGGTTTCAGTTTTCATATTATCTTATCGGGTTTTAATAATTTTTATAACTCGGATTTCCGTTCTAACCCGACCGACATGAGACCCGAATTGTACCCGAATAGACCCGAAAATATACACATGTATATAGTTTTGATAAGGTAGTTTGGATTTTAGTATGTTATTTTAATTTTTGTGGGTTATATGAATAAGCCGAACCAAAACCCGAACCGAATCCGAATTACCCGAAATTATTACCAAAAATATGTAAAACCTGAAAATTCGAACCAAAAAATCAAAAAACCCAAACCGAATAATATTTGGTTTCAGATCAGGTTTTGTTAAATATATGAAACTCGACTTAAACCCGAATAGATTCGAACCGAACAGAACTGTATTTGTAAATAACCCGAACGGATCATATATCCTTTAACCCAAAAAACCCAAACTCGAAAGAGCACGACCTGAAAACTGAATGCCCACGCTCCAACCTACTAATCAAAGTTCCTAATACCTGTTGGCAATTTATGAGGCATGCATCTATGAAAAACCATTATCGAAAGCCGAAATAACTATTCAAACTTTGCAAGCCTATTCAAAGAAAAAAACTCGCATTATGCATACTCCGGTAAATGAAGGCACAATCCATTTACCGAAATTCGCAAGCCCATTACACGAAGGTCCGCTTTAATGATTTTGTATGTGATAAATTCTTAATTATATTAGAAGATTTCTTATTTTGTTTTTTATTGTTTTCAATGTGGGAGAAATTTAATTTTTAAATTTTTTTTACGTGGGCCTGAATTCGTTGGGCCTGGAGTATAATTTATAGAATTCGCCGAACAAAAATTATTCAAAAATATAAGGACTATAACGCAAAAAATAAAAAAATATCCTAAAAACTCTCACGTCGCGACACGTAGGCGTTTTGTCTTCTCTTTTAATAGTATAAATTTTATTATACGAAATTTGGTTTCAAAAAAATTACTAATTCACTAGATCTTGATATGGATCAAATTTAACCATTAATATTTGGGAGAATTACAAAACTACACCGTTTGAATTACAATTCACAAAACTACATCATTTCAAAATTATTTCACAAAACTACACTTAAACATTCAAAATTAAATCTAAATAAACCTTACCCACACAATCCTACCCACACAATCCTACCCCCTTAATACTATACCCTAAACACTAATTAGCGAACCCAAATGAAAATTTTTTAATTTTGGTAATTTTTTAAAGGGTAAATCAAGCTTTTAAAATTTTGAAAAGGTGTAAATATGTGAAAATATTGAATTAGGTGTAGTTTTGTGAAGGGAAAATTGAAAGGGTGTAGTTTTGTGAATTTCTCTTAATATTTTGAAACATATATAATTTTTTCGATGTTTAAACATATATAATAAGATAAAAATTTAAATTTCAATAAACAAATACAATACGATAATTTCGAAAAAAATTAAAATTTAAAAATTATATTGAAATTACAAAGGAAGATAAGAAAAAAGGAAAACATTAATATAAATTTAATTATATTCTTTAATATAAATTTTAAAAACAATTATAATTTAAAAGTTATAATAAGATTATAATACAATTACGATCTTAAAAGAAAATTACATAATATAATTTAGGGAGAATTATAAAACTACACCATTTGAATTACATTTCACAAAACTACACCATTTCCAAAATACTTCATACAACTACACGTAAACACTCAAAATTAAATCCAAATAAACCCTACCCAAACAATCCTACCCCTTTAATATTATACCATAAACACTAATTAGCGAACCCAAATGAAAAGATTTTAATTTTGGTAATTTTTAAAATGGTAAATCAAGCTTTTAAAATTTTGAAAGGGTGTAAACTTGTGAAAATATTGAATTAGGTGTAGTTTTGTGAAAGGAGGGTTGAAAGAGTTAAGTTTTGTGAATTTCTCTATAATTTAATTATTTAAAAGTTAATAACTTACGGGATGTTGATATAAAAAAAATTCAACCAATCATGTTTAAACAAATATAATAAAAGTTAAGATATTTCTCTCCTCGTGATGACACACGTGGCCTCTTTTTTATCTCATATTTTATTAAAACGAGGACGTTTAGTGACAAAATAGAACACTGTGATATCTTCTTCTTCCTTGGCGATGATTCTCCCCTTTCTCTCTGTAATCTCTGATACACAGAGGCTTGAAATGTTATTGAAGGTGTCTATTTTCCGAGCTAATTCTCTCCCTTTCCCTCTCTTCTCTTCATACACGGAGATTAAATCATGTCCACTATTTTTAAAACTACTCTAATGAAACTATGTATAAATATGTAAATTTACTTTTGAAGTTTTTATGCATCTATTTGATGGAAAAAAAAATTTACACCGTCAACATAACTATTAAAAGTAAATGTACTTCTTCTTTTTTCATCTCAAATAGTGTTGGACGTTTAAAACTCATCACCAATCCAACAAAACTTATTTTTCTAAACATCCAACTTCCCATTTGCTCGATTTGCTCTCATCGTAAAATTTTGAGCATAGAAAAATATATACTCCCTCCGTTCCAAAAAATATGTTGTTTTAGGAGTTTTTACGCATATTAAGGAATAATAAATTATTTGTATTTTCAATATAATAACATTAAAAAGAAATACATATATTCAGTTTCAACCAATAGAACAAATGTTTCTAAAATATAATTGGTTAAAAAACATTAAATACTAATAAATTTTACATGGAAAATACAAAACAACATCTTTTGTGGAACAAAATTATTCTCCTAAAACAACATGATTTTTGGAACGGAGGGAGTATAACTTTTTTATACCATCAATATATATAGTTAAGTTTGCTTCCAAAAAGTAAAACAACTTATAAATGATTTCATCAAAATCCGGTGAATTTATCATTCTCAAATATTATCTGAAACTCAGTTTTTCTAATTTTATTTTATATTGTTGTGCTTTTCAATCTCATATATCATTTTAATTGTTTCATCATTTAACTAAATATCATAAATATTTACAACGATACAAATAAAAAGTTGCACATTATTTTTAGTAATAATATTCTAAGTGAATTTATAATGAGTGAAATTATTAGCAAACTTTTTATGCATCATTTCCCAAAATATATATTTCTAATAAAATAAACGTGTTAAACAAAACTATGAAACGAAATATATTTAATATCAATATATGTATGTATATATATTTAAACCTATCTTGTACAAATCATAAATGTCTAACTTTTTATGCATCATTTCAGAAATATATATTTTTAATAAAATAAATATGTTAAAAAAAAATTATTAAAGGAAATATATATAATATCAATATATGTATGTATATATGTTTAAACATATTTTCTACAAATTAAAGATGTCTTTTCAAATTCTAGGCTTAACCATTAGTTAAATACTTAAATGTAATTTATTATGAGAATTAAAAAATAGTCTATCATAGAAAAATATTTAAAACTATCCAAATAAGTTTTATTATGTGTCATATTTTGAAGATATGAGTTGGTGACGTCCTGCTCAATTTTGCGACATGTCAAAATATATCATACATAATTTATTATATATAAAAAAAATATTTTTAATATTAGAACATACACCAACAAAAAAAAATTGAAATTATATCAAATTAATATTTTGTAAATATTACTCCCGTGTGGAATCCGCACGGGTAAGAATCTAGTTATATATTAATTTGTTCGCTCTCAAATAATCAGGAGTCAATACATAAAATCTCCCAATTAATTTTAATAAAATGAAAGGATATATTAAAAGATAAAACACAGACCAAACAGAAATTGATGGAAAAACCATACAATTTCATTTTATTATATTGTAAACAATACATATGAACACAAAGACGCACACAACACACATGAAGGCGATGATGATCGATAAGATGGTTTTCTGAAAGAAATGTGATTTAGGAGGCATTGATAACATGGTTGTCCATGTCAGCAGCCATGCCCTTGACGAACTTCATGTAGTTGCTGGGATCAGGCAAGTCATCGTTTTGCTTCTCCCATATCATAGTGATCTTGCAGATTATATCATCAGGTTTCTTTTGTATGAACTGAAACATGACGTCATACACTTTAAGCTGCTCCATAACATGACCTTCAAGTCCTCTGAACGTTATTGTCATATTCTCATCATCTATCTCTCTACGCTCCTTGAACACCTCCGCTTTCCCGTCTTAATATTATATACAGTAAAAACTCTATAAATTAATAATTTCTCTCCGCTACACTATATACTTTTATGCAATGATAATTAGCATCATATCTTAATTTTGTGACCGGAAAATAATATCATTTTATTCAAATATTATACCGTCTCCATTGGGAGAGTCTCCTTGAAATTTCCAACTATATATAAATAAAGAAAATAACAAACAAGAGGAGATAAGGTGAGATACGGTTTCTCAAAGATTTTCATTTCATAAATTTTAAGAAACTCATTTGAAATTCTCTTTTTTTTTGTTATAACTTCATTAGAAATTCTCTTTCCACTTGTTTTAATATCACTAAAATTTAAATAAATTATTAAACTATAATAAATTTACTGATATGGGTTTCTACGGAAAAATTGCAAAAAAAAACCCAGGGTTTCAACTTTTCGACAGAAAAAACCTGACAAATATTCATGTGTAAAAAAAAACCTTAACTTTTTTATATCACATTTTAAAACCTAAGGTTTGTTTTTTAGCAAAACGAACCTTATCCGAAAAATCCGTTAAATTTTAGCAGAGATAAACGACATATTTCACATAAAATTAAAACGGGTTTGATTTATCATCGTATATCAAAGAGAATATGAAGAAAAAACGAGAAAAAAAAACACAAACAAAGATGATATTATTTGTCCTAAAATCCATAACTTCAGTCTTTGATAAAGTGTTCAAAATCACAAAACTTTTTTTCGTTTATCTCGTTTTTTTCTTATATCCATTTTGTATACGATGGTGAAACAATCACATTTTCATTTAAGTGAAACGAATAATTTTTTCTCCGCTAAAATTTAACTGATTTTTGGCTAGGGTTTGTTTTGCTAAAAAAACAAACCTTAGGTTTTAAAATATGAAATAAAAAAGTTAAGATTTTTTTTTACACTTGAATATTTGTCAGGTTTTTTCTGTCGAAAAGTTGAAACCCTGGGTTTTTTTTTGCAATTTTTCCGGGTTTCTACAGCCCTCTTAATCTATTTAATATTAATTTTAAAAAGTATCAAATTTCTTGTTTCATTATGTTAAGTCATCATGTTTTATATGGTAATAATAATTTTGGTTGTTATATTACCACATGTGTAGTTCCAGATCTTGATGGCACCATGAGAGTCCCACTCACCGTCGTGGACAGTGACACCTTGGATTTGGTGGCCAATGGCGTCGGGGAAGAGGTGGTTCTCGCTTCTCCACCGCTTGTAATGTTTCTCAGCCGATCCTTTCAAAGGAACCTCGGTCACGTATGTTCCTGAAGTTGCCATCTCTAAGTGAATCAACTGTGTGGTTATTTAGTTTGTGAGTATATCCACTCGTGTTCTCCTTCGTTTATATAGATAGTGTGGCGGTTAAAATGTAAAAACATGTTTTTACCTCAATTCTCCCAAATTTTTTTTTGTTAAATTTTTAAAAAGGGTTGCAATAGGAGGAATTCAAGGGGGGGGGGGGGGGGGGGGGGGGGCACCCAATTTTCTCAACTGACATTATCTTAATTATAAATTTATCATGTCTAAAATTGTAAGTGTTCAAATTTACCTTAATTTGTATTGCGTGACAAAACTCATGTTAACCATGTTCTTATCTGAAATGAATAAACAAAGTTAAAATAGTTGTATGAATCTTTTATTTTAATTGGGAATCACTCCTAGTTAATTTATACTCTGTCCGTTTCACAAAATTTTTTTTTTTAATTATTTTTGTTTCAGAAAGAGTGTCATTTTAAATTTTCTATGCAAAAATATGTGAATTTTGACTTTTCTAACCAATATTATTATGCAGTGATTTTTATATCGGTTGATTTAGTCACAATTGAGCGTAAATAATCGTAAAATTGCGGTTTTTGTCAAAACCTTAAAATTGCAATTTCCCGAAAAAACCGTGAAATCGCATTTTGCCAAAATAGTAAAATTATTGTTTTGTGCTAAAACCGTTGGAAATCCGTAGAAAAATAAATCGACTAATTTCCGGTTGATGAAAGTTCCAACGGGAATCCCAAAAATATTTTCTGAATATTTTCTCACAATTTTATCACGACGGATTTCAATCAAATAATTTAGTTAATAAAATATATTTAAACATATGTATGAAATCTAATAGACATTGCAAATGTAAATATTTATTTAAAAATATATTTGAGAATATAATAGGATTATCGTTAATATAAATCATATAATCTTAACAAAATATTATATATGCATAAATTTTTTAAATTTTTTTTAAAAAATCTTTATTTTCAATTTTCCCTATTCATGAAGCATTTATAGTTTAAGTAGTTGCCAGTTGGCACACGATTCTTCAGAATTCAAACCATGCCAACCAACTATAACAGACAAGGACATTCATTCAAAGAACCATAATTAATTTTCTTGTTTCGTAACCCCATACCAACCCGATACGGCCATACCATAAATTTGGACTATCAATGCTTCGGATTAGTATAACATTATAACCTATATAAAACTAGTGTTGTGACCCGTGCTTTTGCACGGGCTAATTAAATATTAAATTGTTAACAATAAGTTAAATTTGTAATAAAAAATATTATTTTGCCATGTAATATTACATATATACACAAAATTTGGAGCGATTTTTAAATAGGTAAATATCATTAATACCGATTTTGTGTCTATCACAAAATTTACAAAATTATATGATTTAATTGGAAGCTTATTAGTATTGGTTATTATATTTACCTATTTTGTAATATACACAAAATTTTGTGTATATATGTAAATAGGTAAATATTATTTTGCTATGTAAACTAGCTACCTTTTTTTGGAGCGATGAATGTCCATTAATGGTGTGGAGGCGTGGAGATTGGGGAGGCGGTTCAGGGTTTGAATTAATGCCGATTTTTTGTTTGTTATAATTAGCAGAAGCTTCTAGGTCGATGAGAATGTGTACACGTGAAGGGGACTTCTAAGCCCGAAAAATATTTGGGTAGGGTCGGTCTCAAATATATACGGGTTTTGCGGGTTCGGGTCGGACCGGGTCGGGTTTGCCCGATTGACACCCCTATTCTAAGTCTTGACATGAGATGTGGGCCTCGTGTTTTTGTTACTGGGCTTTAAGAATAAAATGTAAAGCTGTTTATTGCCACGTGTCTTTCATATGGAGATAGTTCTTCCTCTTTTATATAATAGACTAGATTCTCACCCGCGCCAAACGCGGGAATTAAGTATTTTTTAATGTTGTAAAATGCTATTTGGTGTAACGGTTTGTTAAATAGAAGTGCACAATTGATTTCATTAATATTGTAAAAATTAAGAAAAATATATTATTTTTAAAGTAAAAAGACATATTATAATAAGGACACAAAGAACATTTAAGATCGGAGAAAGATAACATCTTTCTCCGATCTTTGCAGAAGAGGTCTTCATGTGTCTTAAGAAAACATAATTCACAACATGACGACCGCCTCAAAAGTACGGTGAACAACACCGTCAAGGGTCATTGTGTCGTGCAAATTTTTCAATCCACGAACTTTGTAAAACAAAGTTCTCAAGTAATATCGTTTAATTGTACATGGCAGAGTAAATGGAAAATGTTGAATCGGGAGATTGACATTGCGAAGTTTCCAAACGTATATCTTGCATCCCAATAAAACTTTTCACAAAAATCCGGAAAAGTCAAATTTCTCACATTTTTGCCAACCTTGTTATACTTCATCTATTTCAAAAGTTAACTAACAATGTGAATTATAAATTCTCGTAAACACTCATAATTTTAAAAAACTTTATAATGAAAATTTGTAACCTCTAGATAACGCAGATGAGAAGAAAATTATAGTTCATTCAAACGATGAATCTCTATATACTAAATAGAATTATATATTATGCAGAATTTTATCGTGTAAAAACAAATAAAAGATTATTACCTATCGAAGTATCCATGATAAGAAGGCCTTTTGACCTACTCAAATTCAGCGAATATTATACGCTCAATATCCTCTCCTTTAATATATTTAGGGTTTTTTATATTTAATAATATCTTTATCGGTTGAAAAATAGCGTATATAATTGAATAGTGTATAAAATAAAACAAATATAAATAAAGTTTTTATAAAGTATAATGCATGTGAAAAACTAAAATATCGAAATCACAAAATTTAGCTATACAACAACTCAATATCTAATCTAAAGTCGAGCAAAAATATTTCTGAATGCTTCATCAGTCACCACTCAAACTCATACCACATATATTATCAAAATTATACTGATATTTGGTGGTTTTCCACATGTTTTATATATTTTTATCAAAAACTAACATAAAATTGTTTAATCTAATTTTTTATGGGCTGCCAGTTGACTTATGTTACACCAACATATACTGCCTTTTTTTTAAATGAAAAATGTAATGTAATTAAATGGACTTTTGATATGTGGGTTAATTGTTGTTAATTTTTTATAATCATTCTAGTGATTACACATGTTATATTTCTTTGTTTAACTCATGTAATGTTTCTCAATCAGTATATATAGGATTATGATCTACGTATACAAATGTTTAATGACTACTGTTTTTATACTATTAAAAATTTGATATATATAAATATTATTTAAAAATCATACACGCAACTATGTTATAGATAAAATATGTTAAAAGCATAACTATTTGCGAGTTATACAATCAATAAACCATCAACTAATTAAAGCATGATTGAAGAATGAAAACAACATTTTTATTTAATACTTTAGGTGATGATTAATTATTACAAAATAAATGTGGTTAGCAATGTTCCATCTAGTTAATCCGTATTTAAATGACACTAGATGCGGACCCGTACATACGTGCAATTTTTAATTTGTTGTAATTTTAATATAATAAAATATGTTTCACTTATATATTTTAAATTTGTTGGTAAAAAATGTATTCAAAAAACATTTCTACATCGAATTGGATTATATGTTTGTGGTCTTATATTTCACATAATACATGAATATATTGTAAATATACAATTTTGATTTTGATTTTACGAATATGATTTGGTTAATAAAATATATTTGATATATGGGATTTTGGTAAAAAAAACTCTCTAAGTCATTTTCGATCGCGTCTTTACCCTCTATTGTTCGAAAGAGCAAGTCAAACCATATAAGTAACGGTCAATCCGCAATATAGCTCTCGTCGTGTATAAGCGTTATATCCCTAACGGAATCAAAAACGTTGTATTTTCGACGCTTAAAAATGTCTTGTTTTTGTATGTCTCTTTTAAAATCAAACTCTTTAGCAAATCGTTTTGAAAAGAGGAAATTATATAGATGGAGAAGAGGAGAATGACGAGTCCAATGGGTACCCAAACAATTTTTTATTCACCAAGTCCTAAATTGTTACAGATTTGAAGAAGAAGAAGAAAGAAAAAAAAATAAAAGACATGTGAGATGTGAATGCCAAGACTAATGATGATGAAGAAAGAGAAAAGGGTGTAAATCATTTTCATGTGGGTTTGTGATCGGGTGATGTAAAGATGCAACATTTAAGAAGCAACATCAATGGTGAAATATTGAGTTAGAGATATGTGAGAGAAAGATCTTGAAAAAGCTTTAAAGAGGTGTTTCTCTCTTTGATATGTGAACGTTTGTGACTTACATGAATCTAATTTGTTGTTTATTCTCTGATTTTTCTGTGGCCAATAATTGACTTGTGTGTTCTAGGGATTCCAAAGAAAGATCTATGTTTTGGTTTGTGAAATTTATAAGTTTGGGACAACTAAAATATGAAGATTATATAGATATTGTTTGGATTACGATTGATTAAAATAATTGGGTTAATTAAGGTGGTGAAATCACAATTTTGAGATCAAAGCAGAAAAAATAAGAAATAACAAGATGAAAAATGTTGTGTAGTTTTTTAATTTAAGTAGAAAGTAGAAAAACTGTGTGTAGTTTTTATTTTAGTGAAACGTTGCGTTAATATTCTGTCTAATTATTAACGTCTCTTTATTTTGCCATGTCATCAATACACGTAAGGGTTATATTGCTATTTGACCATCACTTAGGTGGTTTGACTTGCTATTTCGAACAATAGAGGGTAAAGACGCGATTGAAAATGACTTCGAGGTTTTTTTTGCCAAAATCCCTTGATATATTCCGACCGTCGGAAAAATTATACATATATGTTATATATAAACTAAATTTGATTTAGTCCCATAACAACTATCAATATTGATTTTTAATAACCCTTTACAAAAATTAAAATAGGTTATAATTTTTTCCCAAGGCGGAGATATTAAAGCACTCGCCAGGTGACAGATAATTAGACGCAGAGCAATGACATCACAGCCTTGTGACGTGTCAAAAATATAGAGTCCAATGTGTCACTCACAGGAAAGAAATCACCCTTCTATTATTGTATTGATATTAAAACATTGTGAAAATTTGTGTTCGTTACGTATTCGTAAAATTTAATGTATACTTAATCTTAAGAAAACAAACAATTAAAATAATAATATTTTAATAAGTTGTCATAGCTATATATATGCATAAAACTACAATTATTAATTTATTATATTATTAGAACCATATTTTTACATAGAATTTTCTAACAAAATATTATCTTAGTAGTTCAATGAAATTGATCATTTTTACATTAGTACGAATTCGGACCATCATATTTTATTTTTTATAGTAGTTATTAATCTATAGAGTATTATCTTATATAATAAGACAAGATGTGTTTGTAACTTTCATTGTGGTGGTGACAAGTGTTTCATTAATTTTCTCCGCCTTTTGAAACTCGTGATATTACCTATTAATAAATAACTACGAAGACTAATAATAATAAATATATATACAATTATAATTTGCTAAGAATGTATTTTTATACATAGGTTATAATTTTTTCTCAAAACAAAAATAATTAAAAATAATATAAACAAAAAGTAAGTGTAATGAAATTTTGAAAACAATTGAGTAATCAATTTTAAAATCAATTACGTTTATCTGTTAAAAACAAACTACATACAACTAAAAATATTTACATATTTTTTATTTGCTAAAAGATATAAACATAAATATTTTTTTTTATATCACTGCCGGCGCAACGCGCGGGTCTTTCTCTAATATTTAATATGAGGCACCCGAACAATAATTTAATGGTGTGTCCCTTGATTTGTATCTGAAGTCATTAAACTTTGATTAGTTTAGTTTAATAATTCGTTAGAAACTAAACAAACACACATAATGTTGAAAAAGTCGTATAATATGTTGAAGTATGTGATGCGAATCTCCAATTAACTAAAATAAATTCGAGTTGCCCCATACGTAGCACGTACAAACATTACATATATATGATTAGACACGTAATTAAAAAAGTTTTAATTTTATCTTTTTATTCATAATCAATTGGCTAATCATTGGAATTAGGAAGAGGTTGCTAGTTTGACTTCAAATCAGTGAGTTTTGTTCATAAAGAAGCATGTACTATGCAAACTTGTATTTCTTCCATAATGAATGTATATATACTTATTTTTGATAACGACGATATAAATTATTGAAAGGTGTTTTTGACTAACCTGCTCTATTTGTTGAACTATTTATCGTATAGCGGCAATGACTTCTTAAAATATAATATTACTAGTTTTGTGGTCGTGCTTACCACGGGATAAGTTTATCCAAAATATTTATTAATTTTTTGTTCGTAAAAATTAGTTAAATTTATATATAAAAAATGTATTTACTATGTAATATTATATCTATTCACAAAGTTAACTAAACATATTATATTTACTATATATATCTTTTGAGATTATTAGTTTGTTTAATATGTAATTTACATATTTTATTCGAACTATTGTTAAAAAAATTAGTTTAATAGGAAAAGAAGTGGATTTGCGGAGTCGAGTAACACTCTTTCTTATTTCTAAAAACACTCTGTAGTGTGACGGTTTAATCGAATTCCAAAATAAAACCACATAAATTTTATGATTCTCATCACTCGAAAACATAAACTCTTAAACTTTATATTTGTATTGTATTCTCACACAAGCAAAAAGAAAAATAAATGAAAGATAAAAAAAAAATGTAAATAATGATATCTAAAAGATGTTGGATGTTTTCTTCTTATATAGGAGAGGAGGATGTAAGATTTTTTGGTTTCACCATATAATTTATAACACCACCATTACTCACATTTAACACATAACTTTATGTCAAATTTGGTGGTTACACAATTGAGATATAAAAACTCTTATATTAATTCAATTTAAGAGTAAGAGTTTTGTAGGACCAAAACTTATTTCTTTTTATCACGAGAAATATTATTTTATTGTTTATCAAAAAGATAGATAAGGAAATTCAACTTAAGAATAAGAGTTTTTTGTTAATAGAAAAAAATATTAAACATTTATTTATTTCTTTTTTTTAATCAAAAATACATTTTTTATTTTTTTTCATTTGATTAAAGATAAATAAAATTAGTGAAGCTTTCATATATAGTTCATAGTGAAAAATATTTTTGTCTAACATACTATAAAAAATATATAAAAATTATGATATATGTAATTTTATTCCAAGATATTTAAGAAGTGATACATATCAATTTAAAAAAATGATTTAATAAGTGAATTTTGGTTTAGAGAAACTTTAGACATAAGAAAAATGATTCTAAAATTGTTTCATATTGTTTAAAACAAAAATGATTTAATAAGTGGATTCAATAAACATGATTTAGCAATATTAAAAAAATATATAAAAATTGTTTAAAACAAAAATAATGCATTATGACTAAACCAATATGAAACTATGAAAAAACTTATGTTAAAAATAGAAATAATAATTATGAGGAACGAAAATGGACACATGTCATAAAAATAGGTAAACACTTGTCACCCCACATTTAAAGTTACAAAAACATTATATCATATTATTATTAATCTAAAATGATAATTTAATCTTTAATCTAATCTTTCCACGGAAAATAGAATTATTTGTCACATTCATTTCTAATCTTTAATCTAAAATATTTTGGGAGAATCACAAAACTACACCATTTGAATTACATTTCACAAAACTACACCATTTCCAAAATACTTCACAAAACTACACCTAAACACTCAAAATTAAATCCAAATAAACCTTACCCAAACAATCCTACCCCCTTAATACTATACCCTAAACACTAATTAGCGAACCCAAATGATATTTTTTTTAATTTTGGTAATTTTTTAAAGGTTAAATCAAGCTTTTAAAATTTTGAAAGGGTGTAAATTTGTGAAAATATTAAATTAGGAGTAGTTTTGTGAAGAATGGTTTGAAAGGGTGTAGATTTGTGAATTACTCAAATATTATTAATCTAAAATGATAAACATTGTTGAGTCATCTTTAGACTTCTTTGCAGCTGGTCCCTTAGTATCAGCAACGACCTTCTTTGGTGCATGCTCCTTCGCAACACAAATTTGAAAAGCTTTAGCAACATGCTTCAAATAGCACAATATTGATAACACAGTAATAATAAAGAGAAAAAAAAAATCTTACATCATCTAAAGAAGAGTCATCACTGCTTGAAGCAGCCTAAACATGAGCCTTCTTGGCAGGAACTTTCTTAGCCTAACATAATTTTAAGACAACAAAATAAGAAATAGAGAAAAACACAGAGAATTATGCTTCATATGCATACCAATATGAGATTCTAACACATAGCAAAACAAATCCACCAAGAGAATTCTAACACACAGAGCTAACATAGCCACCAAGAGACTTCCAAAACATAGCTAACAAAGCAACCATGAGATTTCCAACATATATAGCTAACAAAGCCACCAAGAGATTTTAAACCCTTAGCTAGCAAAGCCACCAAGAGATTATAAACCCATAGCTAACAAAGCCACCAAGAGATTATAAACCCATAGCTAACAAAGCCACCAAGAGATTATAAACCCATAGCTAACAAAGCCACCAAGAGATTTTAAACTCATAGCTAACAAAGCAACCATGAGACTTCCAACACACAGCAAACAAAAGCGGCCATGAGATTTCCAACACATATAGCTAACAAAGCAACCATGAGACTTCCAACACATATAGCTAACAAAGCAACCATGAGATTTCCAACACACAGCAACCAAAAGCCACCATGTGATTTCCAACACATATAGCTAACAAAGCAACCATGAGACTTCCAACACATATAGCTAACAAAGCAACCATGAGACTTCCAACACACAGCAAACAAAAGCGGCCATGAGATTTCCAACACATATAGCTAACAAAGCAACCATGAGACTTCCAACACATATAGCTAACAAAGCAACCATGAGATTTCCAACACACAGCAACCAAAAGCCACCATGTGATTTCCAACACATATAGCTAACAAAGCAACCATGAGACTTCCAACACATATAGCTAACAAAGCAACCATGAGACTTCCAACACACAGCAAACAAAAGCGGCCATGAGATTTCCAACACATATAGCTAACAAAGCAACCATGAGACTTCCAACACATATAGCTAACAAAGCAACCATGAGATTTCCAACACACAGCAACCAAAAGCCACCATGTGATTTCCAACACATATAGCTAACAAAGCAACCATGAGACTTCCAACACATATAGCTAACAAAGCAACCATGAGATTTCCAACACACAGCAACCAAAAGCCACCATGTGATTTCCAACATATATAGCTAACAAAGCCCCGTGAGATTTCCAACACAAAACTAACAAAGCCACAATCAAATTTCTAATACATAGTATTAGGCTATGTATACACAAAAATATAAGATTCTAACACATAGTTTACAAAGCCACCATGAGATTTCTAAGACCAAAAGTGAATTTTACCTTCTCCTCTTCCTCAGAATCGGAATTGAGTGTAACCTGGGAAGATGATTCTGGCAAAGACTCATGTAGGAAGCACAATGTTGGTAAGCTTCAGATCGCCGTTGATGAATTCGGCGGCAGATTAGGCCTATCTAAGATATTTCTCTTGTATCTCCTCCTTACTTTCACATGAGCGGTAGCTTCCATGACCGCATCAACGCCGACAATAGGAGAAGCTTCCAATTCACACTCCATGTCAGTATCATCATCCTACACAATCAATAGTATGTAAAAATATGTAATTCACATGATACAACAATCGACTGCACCTTATACCAAACTGCTATTCACCAAATAAACCCTCATAACACAAAGAGAATCAAACTCTGTTATGTAAGATTCATAAGAAATCAAATATATACATAGCAAATTGATAAACGAGATTTTACACTCGTTATTTCGAATTCCTTATTGTAGTATTTAAGGTGTCAATCCGAATCAGGAGCAACTAATGTAATAAACCTTATGAGAAACTACACTCAGTTTAAGCGAATTAAAAGAGTTGTTTTGATTTTGTAACCGATGGTGAATTTGCAAGAAAACAAAAGATTAATTTGACAAGTTTTTAAGATTCAATTTAAGGCAAAACAACCAGGTTGGGTACTTTAACGGGTGATCAACTTTCAGATTTCTAAATGTCTTTTAACAAAGATAACTTTAAGGTTTTGAAAACGTTTGATTAAATCAATCCACTCCCGTGGTAATGATCCTTTTCCTATTAGTTAAACTAAAACAATGTCTTGGATAATTTAAATTTTAGAAAACATTAAGCGCAATTCAATTCAACCACTAAACTTATTAACACAGATTCCTCGGTTAAGCTAGGTTTAGTTTTAGGATAATTGTTCAGGAACCCCACACTTTTCCCAAAGGTGAAGCTTCCTGGGTTCTATCAATTGAATGGCCAATTCAATCAAAGCATTAAGAACATTACCCTAGATTAAAGTTTTATAAAGTTTAAGATCAAGACAATTAACAATCCTAATGTTGATTCACCCTTTTTCCCCAACCTAATTGCCTAAAGGAATTTACTCACTAATCATTATGAATACCAAAACAATCAAGGTTGAAAACAACATGAAAAACAAAGTAACAAGATCAAGGGAAAGAAGAACTCTGTTATTGAAATTAAGGAGTACAAGAATCTTGATGCAAAAACAATCCAAGCAAGCAAATCTTCAATCCCAAAGTACAAGAACAAAAGTTGTCAAGAACAAAAGTATGATATGATAGATAAAACAAAAGTCTGCTCAAAAACATGTTTTGACCTAAAAAATTCGTCTTGGGCCTCTGGAAAACGTCTTGGGCCTTTTCTTTCTCTTTATTTTACGCGCTCGATATCGACCAGATTCCGGTCGATACTCTTGGTCGATATCGACCGGTTTCGGTCGATACTACCGATCGATATGAGTTTAGGCTCAATATCGACCGGAATCCGGTCGATACAACCGGTCGATATTGGCTCCTTCTTCTCTTTTTCGCCTTTTCTTCGCGTCTCGACCACGGCTAATCAAGCATAACTCGCCGATAATGGTCGTTTCTCTACTTTGAACCCCTTTTCCTCGCCTTTTTGTCGCTTTAGCACTCCCGAACCTCGAAAACGCATGAACAAACACAAATGCAACCTATATGATACTAAATGCAGCCTAAATGTGTTAGTTCTAATGCAAAAATCAAAGTAAAAACATGCTAAATATGCAATATATCAACTCCCCCAAACTTATCCTTTGCTTGTCCTCAAGCAAGAGAACTAACATCAAAGTTTAAAAGGGTATAGAGGCGGGGACCTCAGAACCAAAAGTAACACGAAGAGTGTAGTGAACGAGTATCCTAAACATAGTATCCTATCGCAACCGAGCTAGTTCTACCTATTGCCATTCATCTCAAACTCCGTCTAAATCCGTTATTATTACCAAAAGCATGTGATCCACTTGTCTAGTCTAAGCACCTTTCACATTCAATTAAGCATAATCAAAGCATGAAACATGATCAATAATTTTTAAGAGTTTTTCTATTTGTCTAGGTAAAAACGGGATTTCGAATCAAAAGAGGAGGCTAACACTCAGACATGTGGTTAGTTGTAATGCGGTTTCTCTCGGGGAGTGAAAGGGTTAAACAAAACCGGGAAAGACAAGGAACAATACAGGTCCGGACATCCATCCCTACATAACTCTATCCACTAACCCATCGTCCTTCTTTTAAACATTTAAACGCTTAAACAACGAGTTTCTTTTCTTCTCTTAACAACCTTAGGGGATTTTATTTTGGCTAAGTTCTTCTTTTTTTTTTTTTTTTTTTTTTCTTTCTATTTTTTTTTTGTTTTTTTTGTTTTACTTAGTCATTCTTTTGCCCCCTAGGCGTTTTACAATCACTCGTGTTTATTTTCTTAATTTTCAAAACTCAAAGACGTGTCTCACCAAACCATTGTCCCCTTCTAAATCACTAGTCTAAGAAAAACTAGCCCAATGGATGTCCTTTCTTGTCGCTCCCTATACTTTCAAGTTTTTGCGAAACCAAACAATCACTAAATGAAAAGAATTCTCACAAGTGTTTGGGTTAAGGTTTAGGGGTGAGAGGGGAATCATCCTTAGAATGAGAATGACCGGATTGCGATTAAAGTGTTTCGGTTTAAAAAGCCACAATCCGTAGAAATCACAAAGCCATAGAAATACTCTTAAAAACTCTCAATCATGCTAATTAGAAGTCAAGTTTAGGTTCAAATAATTTTTGAAGGCTACCTAGAACTATCAAGCTTCATAACCACACTATTGGCTTTTTAAACATCAATGTCTAGGGTCGAGATTTCAAGATTTTCGGCGAGTTCTAAGTCGTTTGAGGAAGACACTACATTTAAGATACCGTTCAAAACACTAGACGCGTCGCTTTATAAGGCTAAAATCATCATAGATCCCCTATGCATATGACCTAAATGAGATGAACTAATCCTACATGCAAATTTTTTTTTTTGTGTTTTTGAGTTTTTTTTTTTTTTATGCCAACTATATAAAACTATATGACTACTCCCCCAAACTTAAATCACACAGTCTCTGTGTGAAGAAAGTATTTGGAGAAGATCCTATATGCAAAAACTAATGCAAAAGAAATATGCTTATGTACAACGGTTTCAGGAGTTACCTCAATAGTAGTGTCGCGAAGCGTCGAACTCCTCGTCGTCCGTCGAGAAGGTAGGAGACTCGTTATCTGACTCAGGACGAGGTGGTGAAGCGATGTAGCGTCGGGGTCTCCTCTGATATCGACCAGATTTGGTCGATACTATATCTCGATACAGGTTTTGCCTTTGCGACCGACTCGATATCGACCGGTTCGAGTCGATATTATAGGTCGATACGAGTTTAAGCTCAATATCGACCAGAATCCGGTCGATACAACAGATCCGATACTCGCCTGAATTCGCCATTTTCCGCTCTGTTTTTCCCGAAAACCACTAAGACAAAAGAAAACTAAAAGAATAAAAGTTGTAAAACGAAAATAAAGCATGTATATACAAGGATAAGCATGGGACTTCCTCCCAAGTGAGCTTGTTTATAGTCACATAGCTTGACTTTACCCGTTGTTCTAAGCGACGTTGGGATCCGAAAGAGACAATGAGTCTCCCTCGGTGACAACTTCATTCGCGAGGTACGGTTTTAGTCTTTGACCGTTCACCACGAACTCCCCACCGTGCTTGTTCCAGAGGACCACCACTCCGAGTGGTCTTACTTCTTTGACTTTGAATGGACCGGACCAACGGGATTTGAGCTTACCCGGAAAAATCTTCAACCTCGAGTTGAATAGCAAAACCAAGTCACCCACCTTGAATTCTTTCTTGATGATCTTTTTGTCGTGGAAGGCTTTGGTTCTTTCTTTGTAGATCCTCGAGCTCTCATAGGCTTGTTGCCTTATCTCATCCAATTACTCGAGTTGAAACTCCCTCTTCTCTTTCGCGCTCTTAAGATCGAAGTTGAGAAGTTTGATTGCCCAACTGACTTTGTACTCGATCTCTACCGGTAAATGGCATGCTTTCCCATACAGCAAGTTGAAAGGTGTCGTTCCCAAGGGCGTCTTAAACGCGGTTATATATGCCCAAAGTGCGTCGTCGATCTTGACGGACCAATCTTTCCGCGTAACGCCAACCGTTTTCTCGAGGATGACTTTGATTTGTCGGTTGGACCTCAACTTGGCCACTTGTTTGAGGATGATAAGGCGTTGCCACCTTGTGCTTAACATCGTACTTCTTGAGAAGACTCTCGAAGACCTTGTTGATGAAATGGGATCCACCGTCACTAATCACCACCTTAGGAACTCCGAACCTTGGAAAGATGATCGTCTTGAAGAGATTAACAACTACTTTCGAGTCGTTCGTTACACTCGCTACAACCTCAACCCATTTGGACACATAGTCAACCGCCACAAGGATATACTTCTTTCCGTATGAAGATGGGAAAGGACCCATGAAGTCAATCCCCCATACGTCAAAAATCTCAACTTCCATGATCGGGTTTTGTGGCATCTCGTTGCGCTTGCCTATGTTCCCTTTCCTTTGACAAGGATCACACCTTTGAACGAACTCGTGGGCATCCTTGAACATTGTAGGCCACCAAAACCCAGCTTGTAATACCTTAGAGACCGTCTTGAAACTAGCGAAGTGTCCTCCGTAAGCCGAACCGTGGCAATGCATAAGTATGCCATTTATCTCTTCATCCGCTACACATCTTCGGTATAAACCGTCTTTGCTCAAGGTGTAGAGATAAGGCTCGTCCCAATAAAACCGTTTCAAATCGTGAAAGAATTTCTTCTTTTGGTACCCCTCCAAGTGGTGCGGTTCTTCTCCCGCGGCCAAGTAGTTCACAATGTCCGCGTACCAAGGTTCTTTTTCTGCGGCAAAAAGCTCTTCAACCTCATGCTCTTGATCTCCCCGGGATTTCTTTAACATGATCGTCATTAGATGTTCCTCGGGGAACGAATCATCAATGGGAAGGAGGTCATCTACGCGCAATCGTGACAAGTGATCCGCGACTCCATTCTCGATGCCTTTCTTGTCTTTGATCTCCAAATCGAATTCTTGGAGTAACAAGATCCACCTCAACAATCTAGGCTTCGCATCCTTCTTTGCTAGCAAGTGTCTCAACGCCGCGTGGTCGGTGTAGACTATCACTTTTGAACCCACCAAGTAGGATCTAAACTTCTCGAAAGCGAACACGATGGCGAGAAGCTCTTTCTCCGTGGTAGCGTACTTGGTTTGAGCTTCGTCCATTGTCTTACTAGCGTAGTAGATGACATGAAGCTTCTTATCTTTCCTTTGGCCTAAAACCGCGCCGACGGCATAGTCACTAGCGTCACACATGATCTCAAAAGGAAGATCCCAATCCGGCGGTTGCACAATAGGAGCACTTATCAGCTCTTGCTTGATCTTGTGGAAGGCTTCGAGACACTCCTCATCAAACTGAAAAGCGATATCCTTGCATAGCAATCTCGTGAGCGGTCTAGCTATCTTCGAGAAGTCCTTGATGAACCTCCTGTAGAAACCCGCGTGACCGAGAAAGCTTCTTATACCCTTAACCGAATTCGGAGCTCCAAGGTTAGCCATTACATCGATCTTCGCTCTATCAACCTCAATGCCCTTTTCGGAGATTCGATGACCCAGAACTATACCATATTTCACCATGAACTGGCACTTTTCCCAATTCAGAACCAAATGGCATTCCTCGCACCTTTTTAGCACCCTGCAAAGATTAGACAAACAAGAGGCAAACGAAGAACCATATACAGAGAAATCATCCATAAAAACTTCCACAATGTTTTCAATCAGAGAATATGGACATCATGCATCGTTGGAATGTCGCGGGTGCATTACACAACCCAAAAGGCACTCTACGATATGCAAATGTACCATAGGGACATGTGAAGGTTGTTTTCTCTTGGTCTTGGGGGTGGATGGGTATTTGGAAAAATCCGGAATACCCATCGAGGAAACAATAATATGGGTGGTTTGCTAATCTTTCAAGCATTTGGTCAATGAAGGGTAGGGGGAAATGGTCTTTTCGAGTCGCAGCGTTTAACTTACGGTAATCGATGCAAACTCTATGACCCGTGATTGTTCTCGTTGGGATTAATTCGTTCTTTTCGTTTTTAACCACGGTAATTCCACCCTTTTTCGGCACTACATGCACGGGAGAGATCCAATTGCTATCGGATATAGGGTAGATGATCCCCGCATCCAATAGCTTGATTATCTCTTTCTTGACCACTTCTTTCAAGTTAGGGTTCAGCCTACTTTGGTGTTCTATTGAGGACATAGATTCGTTCTCTAGATGTATACGATGCATACACAATGCGGGTGATATCCCTTTGATATCATCTAGAGAGTAACCTATGGCCTTCCTAAATCTTTTAAGCTCATGAGTCAAGGTTTTCACTTCTTCATCGCTAAGCGAGGCATTGATAATTATCGGATAGGTGGAGTTAAGCCCCAAGAAAACGTACCTTAGCCCTTTAGGAAGAGGTTTGAGTTCTACCTTTGGCGCTTTGAGCTCGCTCCAATCGTCGTTATCGTCGCTAGGCTTACCATTGCTAGCGTTGTTCTCCATCATTATGGCTTTTGCGTCGCACGCAAGAACTTCGGGTAGGTCGAGAAAATCGGCCTCCTTGTCAACGGGGTGGGAGTCGATTCTCCTTTGCATTGCCATGACGTCGCTCCTAGCGCTTTGGCCTCCTTCTTCACGTGTTGTCAAGGCAAGATGGAGCTCATCTTCAGCTGCCAGCTCCTCCAAGTACTCGTCGACGAGCTCATCCATCAAGTCGATGTAAAAGATTTGCCCGTCGACAGTTGGCTTCTTGATTGCATCATTGATGTCGTACCTTTGGACAAGGTCCTCTCCAAGGTGCAAATCGATTTTTCCCTTCTTTACATCGATGATGGCCCCGGCGGTGGCTAAGAATGGTCTACCTAGGATTAGAGGATCCTTGGGTTCTTCATCCATTGCCAAGACGATGAAATCCGTGGGGATGAACGCGTTTCCAAGCCTAACCGGGATGTCTTCTAACACTCCCGCGGGGATCCTTACGGACCTATCCGCAAGCACTAGGGAGATTCTTGTCGGCTTAAAGGACGAGAATCCAAGTCTTTGAGCAATAGACAACGGCATTAGACTAGCACTAGCTCCCAAATCGCACAAACACCCTTCAAAGACCAACGGACCAATGGCACATGGTATTGTGAAACTCCCCGGATCACTTAGCTTCTAAGGGGAATTTCTCTGGATGATAGCGCTACACTCGTGCGAAAGAATCACCGTATCGTCAAAGTCTTGGAACTTGTTCTTGATGGCATCTTTTAGGAACTTGCTATAGTGAGGAAAAAGTTTGAAAGCGTCGATGAGGGGCATAGCAATTTGAACCTCTTTCATTTGCTTTTCGAATTGCGCTTTGTACTTCTCTAAAAGCTGTTTCTTAGCTCGTCCCGGAAAAGGAAGTTTGGGCGCGTAAGGAGACGTTGCGTAGACCGGTTTTCCTTTGTTGGCGAGTTTCTCCTCAGTATCGACCAGATTTCTGGTCGATATTGGTGGTCGATATTGATAAACGAGATTTTACCCCGTTTAATCTAATGTCTCAATTGTAGTACTTGAGGTCAATCCGAATCAGGAGCAATTAAATTACTAAAGTTTGCAAGGAATCAATCTTAGTCTAAGCATTTTAAAAGATGGTTTTGTTTACGTGTTTTTGTAAAGACTAACAAAGAAATAAAACGAAATTGCAAGTTGTAAAGATTTAAATTAAAAAGCTAAACAACCAGGTCAGGGTACTTTAACGGGTTCATCAACTTTCAGGTTTTTCGATGTCTTTTATAAAAGTACTTTAAGGTTTTGAAAACGATTTTAGATCAATCCACTCTCGTGACAGAGATCCTTTTCCTAACAAGTAAACTAAAACAATATCTTGGATAGTTTAAATTTTAGAAAACATTAAAGTTCAAATCAATTCAACCACTAAACTTATTAACACAGATCTCTCGGTTAAGCTAGGTTTAGTTCTAGGGTAATTGTTCAGGAATCCTCACAGACCTCTCGGCTGTGAAGTTTCCTGGGTTCTATCAATTGATTGATCAGGTCAATTAAAGCATTAAGATTGTTACACTAGATTAAAGTTTTAACAGGTTTTAAGTTCTAGACATCGATCAACCCTAGAGTTGATTCACCCTTTTTCCCCCAACCTAATTGTCTATGGGAAACTACTCACTAAGCATATTGAAATTCAAAGCAATTAAATTAAAAGAAAGCATAAACATAAACAAAGACAAGAGAATAAGGTTCAAGAAAATCTTATTGATGATGAAGACTACAAAGGTGGCCAAGAAGCAAAACACCAAGAAGTCTCCCAGTCCAAGAACAAAGAAAACAAACGATGAAAAACTCAAACAAAAGATAGCCCCTTGTCAAAACATAAAACAAAACCCTAATATAGTCTTGAACCATAAAATAAAGGAAAACTCATTGGTTTAGGAATTATTTTCCTAATTAAAACATGAAAACCGGATTTCCTTTTAATTTTCGCAGCCTGTATCGGTCAAGTGAAACCGATACAGACTGGTCGATATCCGTGCTTCGTCCTCTTTTCCTCTGTATCGGCCACTCCAAACCGATACAGCATGTCGATATGCATCTTCAGGTTCTTTTTCTCATGTATCGGCCACTCCAAACCGATATGGTTGGTCGATACAAGCTTCGGCAAACTTTCTGTCTTCTATATCGGCCAACAGAAACCGATACAACATGCCGATGCAAGTGTATTTGCTTCTTTTTGGCTTAAATTCATCACTTTTGCCGTCTTTATGCTCCAAAACCTGAAATACACGAAGCAAACCAAAATGCAACCTATATGACACTAAATGCAACCTAAATGAATGAATTCTAATGCGTAAACTAAGGTAAAATGTGTAAAATATGCAAGTTATCAACTCCCCCAAACTTATCCTTTGCTTGTCCTCAAGTAAGAGAATTTCGCATCAAAATTTAGGAAGGTGTGGAGGCGGGGACCTCAGAACAAAAAGCAACGTGGATGTGTAATGAACAAGTATCCTAAACATAGTACCCCCTCGCAACCGAACTAGTTCCACTTATTTCTATCTACCTTTAACTCCGTCTAAATCCGCTATTATTACCAAAAGTATGTGATCCACTTGTCTAGTCTAAACACCTTTCACATTCAATTAAACACAATCAAGAATGAAACATGATTAAAAATTTCCAAGAGTTTTTCTATTTGTCTAGGTAAGAACGGGATTTCGAATCAAACGAGGAGGCTAACACTCAGGCATGTGGTTAGTTGTAGCGCGGTTTCTCTCGGGGAGTGAAAGGGTTAAACAAAACCAAGAAAGACAAGAAGCAACTGATGCATACAAGTCCGGACATCCATCCCTACTCAAGACTACCCACTAACCCATCGTCTTTCTTTTAAAGATTTAAACGCTTAAACATCGAGTTTTTTTTCTTTTCTTAACTACCTTAGGGGATTTTCTTTTGGCTAAGTTTCTTTTCTTTTCTTTTTTTTTTTTTTTTTTTTTTTTACTTAGCCATTCTTTTATCACCCTAGGTGTTTTACAATCACTCGTGTTTATTTTCTTAATTTTCAAAACTCAAAGACGTGTCTCACCTAGCCATTATCCCCTTCTAAATCACTAGTCTAAGAAAAACTAGCCCAATGGATGTCCTTTCTTGTCGCTCCCTATACTTTCAAGTTTTTGCGAAACCAAACAATCACTAAATGAAAAGAATTCTCACAAGTGTTTGGGTTAAGGTTAAGGGGGTGAGAGGGGAATCATCCTTAGAATGAGAATGACCGGATTGCGCTTTAAGTGTTTCGGTTTAGGAAGCCACAATCCGTAGAAATCACAAAGCCATAGAAATTCTCTTGAAAACTATCAATCATGCTAATTAAAAGTCAAGTTTAAGTTCAGATAATTTTTCGAAGGTGACTTAGAACTACCAAGCTTCATAACCACACAATTGGCTTTTTAAACATCAATGTCTAGAGTTGCGGTTTTAAGATTATCAGCGAGTTCTAATTCGTTTACGGAAGATACTACACCTAAGATACTCGTTCAAAACACAAAGTGCGTCGCTTTACAAGGTTAACGTCATCATAGATCCCCTATGCATATGCTCTAAATGCCATGAACTAATCCTATATGCAGATTTTTTTGTTTTTTTTTATGAATGCTAATATGCGAAAACTAATATGACTACTCCCCCAAACTTAAATCACACGGTCTCCGTGTGAAACAAGCATTGGAGAAGGTTCCTAAATGTATGTATGAATGACTCTAATATGAAAAACTAATGCGTATGCACATGGTTCAGGTGTTACCTCTGTAGTACTAACACGACGTGTCGAAGTCGTCTGTATCGGTCTCAGCAGACCGATACTCTTGCCCGATATCGGTCCAACAACCGATATAACAGGCCGATACCCCTTTCAGAATTCGTTTTCCTACTTCGTTTTCACCCGAAACCATCAAACACGACACAAACTCTAAGTAAATTATCATCTAAATGCAAACTAAAATTGTATATACAAGGATAGACATGGGACTTCCTCCCAAGTGAGCTTGTTTATAGTCTCTTAGCTTGACTTTACCCCCTTCTTTTTAGGCGACATTGGGGTTTGAAAGAGATGTCGAATCTCCTTCGGTGACAACTTTGTGGTCCAGGGGCGGCTTGAGTTTTACTCCTTTCACACCAAACTCGCCTCCATCTTTGTGTTTGCCTTTATCCGAGTCGCAGCGAGCACTCCTTGCTTCTTTCTTGAAAGCTTTCTTCAAAGATTTAACCTCGTTGATTAACTTTCTAATGACGCGGTTTTGAGACATGTTCCAATGCGCCTTTCTGAACTTCCTAGGAGGGGATTGGTGTTCCACTTTTGGAGCTTTGGGTTTGCTCCTTGCATCATCACTAGACTTACCATTGCTAGCATCTTTCTCCACTCCAATCACCAAAGCTTCACAAGGGACCGTCTCCGTAGGCTTCTTGACCACATCGTTGATGTTGTACCGCTGAACAAGGTCTTTCCCAAGGTGCAAATCTATCTTTCCAACCTTCACATCTATGACGGCTCCAGCGGTTGCCAAGAAAGGTCTTCCAAAGATGAGTGGATTATTAAGCTCTTTGTCTATCTCCAAGACGACAAAATCTGTTGGAATGAAAACGTCTCCCAACTTTACCGGAATATCTTCTAAGATTCCAACGGGTACCTTCACGGATCTATCGGCCAGCACCAAAGAGATCTTAGTAGGTTGGAAAGAAGAAAGGCCAAGTTGTTTAGCCACAGACGAAGGCATAACGTTGACACTAGCCCCTAAATCGCATAGGCATTTTTCGAAAACCAAAGGACCAAGAGTGCAAGGCAAAGTAAAACTCCCTGGGTCGCCAAGTTTCTTAGGAGAATGATCCTTCTGAATGATCGCGCTGCACTCTTGTGAAAGCTTCACCGTGTCTTCCAAGTTTTTGGACTTGTTTTTGATGGTGTCTTTCAGGGATTTGGTGGAGTGAGGGACTTGCTTGAAAGCGTCATCAAGAGGCATGGGAGTTTGCACCTCGTTTATTTGCTTCTCGAGTTTAGCTCTAATATACTCCTTCAAGAGATGCATCTTGGCTCGACCTGGAAAAGGTGGCTTATCTTTATAAGGAGATGTCACATACACCAGCTTTTTCGGCTCGTCGGTTTTCTTCTTTTTCTCGGATATATCCTCGGTATCGGCCATGTGTTTGGCCGATATTGGTAGTCGATATCGGTCAGCTGAAACCGATACGTCTGGCCGATACGAGTGTCCTGTCTCCTTTTCAAGTGCATCGGCCTTGTTCCCAGCCGGTATAGGTGGTCGGTATCGGCCTGTTGTGGCCGATACGTTTGGCCGATATAGGCCCCCTGTATCTTTCTCATTACCGCCTGCGGTGTTTTCGTTGGCTATGACCGTGGTTTCTGTGTCGTGTGACTGTTCCACCTCCCCGACCTGATCCGCATTGTCATCAATGAGATCGCTTGAAAGAATTTGTGTACCACTCCGAAGTTCTATTGAGTTGACATACTCTCTAGGATTGGCTTCAGGTTTACCCGGGAGTTGGCCCATTGGTCGCTTAGAAGCCGAGGTAATTTGAGCCACTTGATTATCCAAGGCTTTCAAGTGAGTACTCAAGGTTTCAAACTTGGCGTTGAGATCATGGTAAGAGTTGTCAACCTTTGCCTCGAATTTCTTTCTTGAACGTGCTAAACTCCATTTGACTTCGGGTTTGGCCGTCTAGAATCTGTTTTAGCATCCGAGTGGTTTGATCACCCGGGGGAGCCGGTGATGCAACCACTCCTTGAGCAACAGGAGGGTTGTTGTAACCTGGAGGACGATTAGGTGGTGGTCTCGGTACGTATCCGCCTTGGTTGTATTGAGGTTTACCTTGGTAACCTCCTTGTTGCGCATGGGGATAAACCTGGTCTTGGGGGTTGGCTACGTTGTTGTTTCGGTAGGAGAGGTTTGGGTGTTGAGAATAGTTGTTGAAACGCCAATCATTCTGATTTCCCATGTAGTTGATCTCCTCCTCGATTTCCCTCGGTTGGGGGTAATTGTTCATCTCCGCTTCCAACGTAGTTAATCCCCACTTGGTTAGACATGAGTAACTTATCCAGCTTCTCATTCACCGCCTTTATCTCTCTCTTAAATTGTTCATCGTTCCCTGAGCTGCGGATGGTGCGATCATAATCTTCTCCGTAGTTGCTATCGCTTAGGGCGTAGTTCTCCACCAAAAGCTGTCCATCGGCTTCCGTCTTCCCAAGGAAATTTCCTTGGCTAGCTGAATCGAGAAGCATCCTGAACTTCGGTTTTAGGCCGCGATAGAACGTGCTGAGTAGGCTCTCTCCGGTGAAACCGTGGTGCGGGCATCTCACCGTGTAACCCTTGAATCGTTCCCAAGATTCGCTGAACGTTTCTTGGTCTTTTTGTGCGAAAGCTGAGATCTCGTTTCGCAGCTTTGATGTCCTCACGACCGAGAAGAACTTTGTGAGAAAAGCCGTCTTACATGCCTCCCAAGTCCGTATGGTGTCCTTCACAAGGTTTTTCTCGCCATATGTGTGCTTTGTCCCCGAGTGAGAAGGGGAACAAACGCAGCTTAAACATGTCCTCATTGACACCATTGATCTTCACCGTGTCGCATAGCATGTCAAATTGGTGAAGGTGATCAATGGGGTCTTCACTAGGCAGCCCATAGAACTTGTTGCTGGACACCATGTTAATGAGACTAGACTTGATCTCAAAGTTGTTGTTGGCGATGGCTGGTGGTGTGATGCCACTACGGTTGGTGATGTTTGATGGCACATCCGCTGTACCAATGGTGCGTGCAACGTTAGGTGCGTTGTTTGCATCACCCATCTCGAATTCTGAATCTGAACCCGAAGTTTCTGATGTGGATGAGTCGGAGTGGTGATCCAGTCTCTTTTCCTTAGAGATGGCTCGTTCGTGTGCTTTTATGTCGGCGTAGAAGAGCAAGCTATCACTTTGTCCGTGACTTCTTCTTTGCATACACCTGAGAGCACGAAAAACCACAAAAGAAAAGATTAGTATCCGGTAACTAAAACTTAGTCCCAAGTAATTCCAAAACTCTAATATTTAATCGAGTTCCTGAATCGGCAACGACGCCAATTTGGTAAACGAGATTTTACCCCGTTTAATCTAATGTCTCAATTGTAGTACTTGAGGTCAATCCAAATCAGGAGCAATTAAATTACTAAAGTTTGCAAGGAATCAATCTTAGTCTAAGCAATTTAAAAGATGGTTTTGTTTACGTGTTTTTGTAAAGACTAACAAAGAAATAAAACGAAATTGCAAGTTGTAAAGATTTAAATTAAAAAGCTAAACAACCAGGTCAGGGTACTTTAACGGGTTCATCAACTTTCAGGTTTTTCGATGTCTTTTATAAAAGTACTTTAAGGTTTTGAAAACGATTTTAGATCAATCCACTCTCGTGACAGAGATCCTTTTCCTAACAAGTAAACTAAAACAATATCTTGGATAGTTTAAATTTTAGAAAACATTAAAGTTCAAATCAATTCAACCACTAAACTTATTAACACAGATCTCTCGGTTAAGCTAGGTTTAGTTCTAGGGTAATTGTTCAGGAATCCTCACAGACCTCTCGGCTGTGAAGTTTCCTGGGTTCTATCAATTGATTGATCATGTCAATTAAAGCATTAAGATTGTTACACTAGATTAAAGTTTTAACAGGTTTTAAGTTCTAGACATCGATCAACCCTAGAGTGGATTCACCCTTTTTCCCCCAACCTAATTGTCTATGGGAAACTACTCACTAAGCATATTGAAATTCAAAGCAATTAAATTAAAAGAAAGCATAAACATAAACAAAGACAAGAGAATAAGGTTCAAGAAAATCTTATTGATGATGAAAACTACAAAGGTGGCCAAGAAGCAAAACACCAAGAAGTCTCTCAGTCCAAGAACAAAGAAAACAAACGATGAAAAACTCAAACAAAAGATAGCCCCCTTGTCAAAACATAAAACAAAACCCTAATATAGTCTTGAACCATAAAATAAAGGAAAACCCATTGGTTTAGGAATTATTTTCCTAATTAAAACATGAAAACCGGATTTCCTTTTAATTTTCGCAGCCTGTATCGGTCAAGTGAAACCGATACAGACTGGTCGATATCCGTGCTTCGTCCTCTTTTCCTCTGTATCGGCCACTCCAAACCGATACAGCATGTCGATATGCATCTTCAGGTTCTTTTTCTCATGTATCGGCCACTCCAAACCGATATGGTTGGTCGATACAAGCTTCGGCAAAATTTTTGTCTTCTATATCGGCCAACAGAAACCGATACAACATGCCGATGCAAGTGTATTTGCTTCTTTTTGGCTTAAATTCATCACTTTTGCCGTCTTTATGCTCCAAAACCTGAAATACACGAAACAAACCAAAATGCAACCTATATGACACTAAATGCAACCTAAATGAATGAATTCTAATGCGTAAACTAAGGTAAAATGTGTAAAATATGCAAGTTATCAGATATCGACCAGGTGTGGTCGATACCACAGGTCGATCCTGACCATCCGTATTTTCACCCTCGATATCGACCGGATTTGTGGTCGATACCACTGGTCGATCCTGATCATTCGGCTTTTTACCCTCGATATCGACCGGATTCTTGGTCGATATCACTGGTCGATATCGACCAGGTGTGGTCGATACCACAGGTCGATATGTACTATCTGTTTGTTTCCCTTCACCGAAATTTTCCTTTGCCTCAGTTTCGGGGTTTCCATCGCGAGTATCCGCGTTCTCTGCTTCTGTCGAATGGTCTACCCCCTCGTCCTGATTCGCATTGTCCTCGATGCGATCCCCAGAAGGTAATTGTCTACCACTACGGAGGTGTAAAGCGTTGACATACTCTTTCGGATTAGCCTCTGGTTTCCATGGTAGTTGACCCATTGGTCGCTTAGATGAGGAGGTGATTTGACCAACTTGGTTATCCAGAGCTTTCAAGTGCGAGCTCACTGATTCAAACTTGGCGTGTAGATCATTGTATGAGTTGTCTACCTTGGCGTGAATCTCCTTTTTGAAAGTGTTGAACTCCATGCTATGACGGGTTTGACCGTCGAGGATTTGTTTCAAGAGTTGTGTAGTTTGATCACCTTGGGGAGCTGGTGAAGAAACCACACCTTGAGCAGCGGGAGGATGGCCGGAGGGCGATTAAGTGGTGGTCTCGGTGCGTACCCTCCTTGGTTGTATTGAGGTTTACCTTGGTAATCTCCTTGTCCTGCTTGGGGATAGACTTGATCACTAGGGTTAGCGACGTTGTTGTTGCGGTAGGAAAGGTTTGGGTGTTGAGAGTAATTGTTGAAACGCCAACCGTTCTGATTCCCCATGTAGTTTATCTACTCCTGATTTCCCTCGATTGGGGGCAACTGTTCTTCTTCACTTCCTACGAAGTTAATCCCCACTTGTTGAGACATGATCAGCTTGTCAAGCTTCTCATTCACCGCTTTTATCTCTCGCTTGAATTGCTCGTCATTACCAGAGCTACGGATGTTGCGATCGTAATCCTCGCCATAGTTGTTATCACTCAGCGCGTAGTTCTCCACCAACTGCTGCCCATCCGCTTCCGTCTTCCCAAGAAAGTTTCAATGGCTAGCTGAATCTAGAAGCATTTTGAACTTGGGTTTTAGGCCTCGGTAAAATGTGCTGAGCAAACTTTCTCCCGAGAACCCGTGGTGTGGACATCTCAGCGTATAGCCTTTGAATCTTTCCCAAGCTTCGCTGAATGTTTCTTGGTCCTTTTGGGCGAAAGCTGAGATCTCATTCCTAAGCTTTGATGTCCGAACCACGGAGAAGAACTTTGTTAAGAAAGCCTTCTTGCAAGCGTCCCAAGTTTGGATGGTGTCTTTGACAAGGTTCTTTTGCCATAGGTGTGTTTTGTCCCCTAATGAGAAAGGGAACAAGCGCAGCTTGAACATGTCCTCGTTGACACCGTTGATCTTCATCGTATCGCATAGCATATCGAATTGATGAAGGTGGTCAATCGGGTCCTCACTAGGCAAACCGTAGAACTTGTTGCCCGAGATCATGTTGATGAGACTAGACTTGATCTCGAAGTTGTTGTTGGCGATGGCCGGTGGCGCAATACCACTACGGTAAGTGACGTTAGAAGGCACGTCGTCGGTTCCAATGGTACGCGTCGCATTGTTTGCGTTGTTTGCGTCACCCATCTCTGAATCTGAGTCTGATGTTTCCGATTGAAACGAGTCGGAGTTTTGATCGAGTCTTCTTTCTCTGGCGATGGCTCGTTCGCGAGCTTTGATATCCGCAAAGAAGAGTAGGTTGTCGCTTTGTCCGTGACTTCTTCTTTGCATACACTCGAGAGAACGAGAAACCACACAAAAGAGAAACGATTAGTAACAAGAAGTAAAACTTAATCCCAAGTGATTTCAAAGTTTTAATAATTAGTCGAGTTCCTGAATCGGCAACAGCGCCAATTTGATAAACGAGATTTTACACTCGTTATTTCGAATTCCTTATTGTAGTATTTAAGGTGTCAATCCGAATCAGGATCAACTAATGTAATAAACCTTATGAGAAACTACACTCAGTTTAAGCGAATTAAAAGAGTTGTTTTGATTTTGTAATCGATGGTGAATTTGCAAGAAAACAAAAGATTAATTTGACAAGTTTTTAAGATTCAATTTAAGGCAAAACAACCAGGTTGGGTACTTTAACGGGTGATCAACTTTCAGATTTCTAAATGTCTTTTAACAAAGATAACTTTAAGGTTTTGAAAACGTTTGATTAGATCAATCCACTCCCGTGGTAATGATCCTTTTCCTATTAGTTAAACTAAAACAATGCCTTGGATAGTTTAAATTTTAGAAAACATTAAGCGCAATTCAATTCAACCACTAAACTTATTAACACAGATTCCTCGGTTAAGCTAGGTTTAGTTTTAGGATAATTGTTCAGGAACCCCACACTTTTCCCAAAGGTGAAGCTTCCTGGGTTCTATCAATTGAATGGCCAATTCAATCAAAGCATTAAGAACATTATCCTAGATTAAAGTTTTATAAAGTTTAAGATCAAGACAATTAACAATCCTAATGTTGATTCACCCTTTTTCCCCAACCTAATTGCCTAAAGGAATTTACTCACTAATCATTATGAATACCAAAACAATCAAGGTTGAAAACAACATGAAAAACAAAGTAACAAGATCAAGGGAAAGAAGAACTTTGTTATTGAAATTAAGGAGTACAAGAATCTTGATGCAAAAACAATCCAAGCAAGCAAATCTTCAATCCCAAAGTACAAGAACAAAAGTTGTCAAGAACAAAAGTATGATATGATAGATAAAACAAAAGTCTGCTCAAAAACATGTTTTGACCTAAAAAATTCGTCTTGGGCCTCTGGAAAACGTCTTGGGCCTTTTCTTTCTCTTTATTTTACGCGCTCGATATCGACCAGATTCCGGTCGATACTCTTGGTCGATATCGACCAGTTTCTGGTCGATACTACTGATCGATATGAGTTTTGGCTCAATATCGACCAGAATCTGGTCGATACAACTGGTCGATATTGGCTCCTTCTTCTCTTTTTCGCCTTTTCTTCGCGTCTCGACCACAGCTAATCAGCATAACTCGCTGATAATGGTCGTTTCTCTACTTTGAACCCCTTTTCCTCGCCTTTTTGTCGCTTTAGCACTCCTGAACCTGAAAACGCATGAACAAACACAAATGCAACCTATATGATACTAAATGCAGCCTAAATGTGTTAGTTCTAATGCAAAAATCAAAGTAAAAACATGCTAAATATGCAATATATCAACTCCCCCAAACTTATCCTTTGCTTGTCCTCAAGCAAGAGAACTAACATCAAAGTTTAAAAGGGTATAGAGGCGGGGACCTCAGAACCAAAAGTAACACGAAGAGTGTAGTGAACGAGTATCCTAAACATAGTATCCTATCGCAACCGAGCTAGTTCTACCTATTGTCATTCATCTCAAACTCCGTCTAAATCCGTTATTATTACCAAAAGTATGTGATCCACTTGTCTAGTCTAAGCAACTTTCACATTCAATTAAGCATAATCAAAGCATGAAACATGATCAATAATTTTTAAGAGTTTTTCTATTTGTCTAGGTAAAAACGGGATTTCGAATCAAAAGAGGAGGCTAACACTCAGGCATGTGGTTAGTTGTAATGCGGTTTCTCTCGGGGAGTGAAAGGGTTAAACAAAACCGGGAAAGACAAGGAACAATACAGGTCCGGACATCCATCCCTACATAACTCTATCCACTAACCCATCGTCCTTCTTTTAAACATTTAAACGCTTAAACAACGAGTTTCTTTTCTTCTCTTAACAACCTTAGGGGATTTTATTTTGGCTAAGTTCTTCTTTTTTTTTTTTTTTTTTTTTTTTCTTTCTATTTTTTTTTTTTTTTTTTGTTTTACTTAGCCATTCTTTTGCCCCCTAGGCGTTTTACAATCACTCGTGTTTATTTTCTTAATTTTCAAAACTCAAAGACGTGTCTCACCAAACCATTGTTCCCTTCTAAATCACTAGTCTAAGAAAAACTAGCCCAATGGATGTCCTTTCTTGTCGCTCCCTATACTTTCAAGTTTTTGCGAAACCAAACAATCACTAAATGAAAAGAATTCTCACAAGTGTTTGGGTTAAGGTTTAGGGGTGAGAGGGGAATCATCCTTAGAATGAGAATGACCGGATTGCGATTAAAGTGTTTCGGTTTAAAAAGCCACAATCCGTAGAAATCACAAAGCCATAGAAATACTCTTAAAAACTCTCAATCATGTTAATTAGAAGTCAAGTTTAGGTTCAAATAATTTTTGAAGGCTACCTAGAACTATCAAGCTTCATAACCACACTATTGGCTTTTTAAACATCAATGTCTAGGGTCGAGATTTCAAGATTTTCGGCGAGTTCTAAGTCGTTTGAGGAAGACACTACATTTAAGATACCGTTCAAAACACTAGACGCGTCGCTTTATAAGGCTAAAATCATCATAGATCCCCTATGCATATGACCTAAATGAGATGAACTAATCCTACATGCAAATTTTTTTTTTGTGTTTTTGAGTTTTTTTTTTTTTTTATGCCAACTATATAAAACTATATGACTACTCCCCCAAACTTAAATCACACAGTCTCTGTGTGAAGAAAGTATTTGGAGAAGATCCTATATGCAAAAACTAATGCAAAAGAAATATGCTTATGTACAACGGTTTCAGGAGTTACCTCAATAGTAGTGTCGCGAAGCGTCGAACTCCTCGTCGTCCGTCGAGAAGGTAGGAGACTCGTTATCTGACTCAGGACGAGGTGGTGAAGCGATGTAGCGTCGGGGTCTCCTCTGATATCGACCAGATTTGGTCGATACTATATCTCGATACAGGTTTTGCCTTTGCGACTGACCTGATATCGACCGGTTCAGGTCGATATTATAGGTCGATACGAGTTTAAGCTCAATATCGACCAGAATCTGGTCGATACAACAGTCCGATACTGCCTGAATTCGCCATTTTCCGCTCTGTTTTTCCTGAAAACCACTAAGACAAAAGAAAACTAAAAGAATAAAAGTTGTAAAACGAAAATAAAGCATGTATATACAAGGATAAGCATGGGACTTCCTCCCAAGTGAGCTTGTTTATAGTCACATAACTTGACTTTACCCGTTGTTCTAAGCGACGTTGGGATCCGAAAGAGACAATGAGTCTCCCTTAGCAAATTATAATTGTATATATATTTATTATTATTAGTCTTCGTAGTTATTTATTAATAGGTAATATCACGAGTTTCAAAAGGCGGAGAAAATTAATGAAACACTTGTCACCACCACAATGAAAGTTACAAACACATCTTGTCTTATTATATAAGATAATACTCTATAGATTAATAACTACTATAAAAAATAAAATATGATGGTCCGAATTCGTACTAATGTAAAAATGATCAATTTCATTGAACTACTAAGATAATATTTTGTTAGAAAATTCTATGTAAAAATATGGTTCTAATAATATAACAAATTAATAATTGTAGTTTTATGCATATATATAGCTATGACAACTTATTAAAATTATATTATTTTAATTGTTTGTTTTCTTAAGATTAAGTATACATTAAATTTTACGAATACGTAACGAACACAAATTTTCATAATGTTTTAATATCAATACAATAATAGAAGGGTGATTTCTCTCATGTGAGTGACACGTTGGACTCTATATTTTTGACACGTCACAAGGCTGTGATGTCATTGCTCTGCGTCTAATTAACTGCCACCTGGCGAGTGCTTTAATTTTCTCCGCCTTTTGGACCCCGGCGATCTGTTCATCTTCTAGCCTATCTCGGTTAGATGTTTCATAAGTTCGTCAAACTTGTACAAAGCTCATTCACGAACTTAAAATAACTCATGTTGCATGAAACTTGGTTTAGAATCCCAAAAACGCGTTGTTAGATGTTTCCTAAGTTCGTGAAACTTGTACAAAACTCATTGAGGAACTTATAAGAACTCATGTTGCATGAAACTTGGTTTAGAGTCCTAGAAACCACGTTATTAGATGTTTCATATGTTTGTCCAACTTGTACAACGCTCATTGAGACACTTATAAGCACTCATGTTGCATGAAACTTGGTTTAGAGTCCTAGAAACCACGTTGGTAGATGTTTCATAAGTTCGTCAAACTTTTACAAAGCTCATTGAGACACATATAAGCACTCATGTTGCATGAAGCTTGGTTTAGAGTCCTAAAACCACGTTGTTAGATGTTTCATAATTTCGTCAAACTTTAACAAAGTTCATTGAGGAACTTATAAACACTTATGTTGCATGAAACTTGGTTTAGAGTCCTAAAATCGCGTTGTTAGATGTTTCATAAGTTAGTAAAACTCGTACAAAGCTCATTGATGAACTTATAAGCACTCATGTTGCATGAAACTTGGTTTAGAGTCCTAGAAACCCGTTGTTACATTTTTCGTAAGTTCGTCAAACTTGTACAAAGCTCATTGAGACACTTATAAGCACTCATGTTGCATGAAACTTTGTTTAGCTAGAGTCTTAGAAACCATGTTGTTAGATGTTTCTTAAGTTCCTCAAACTTGTACAAAACTCATTCACGAACTTAAAAGAACTTATGTTGCATGAAACTTGGTTTAGAATCCCAGAAACGCGTTGTTAGATGTTTCCTAAATTCGTGAAACTTGTACAAAGCTCATATAACAACGTGGAAAATTAAATCATTCCATTACAAAATTCATCTTATCTATTAAATAATTTTAAATATATCAATATAAAAACATATTAAATTCCGCACGTACGTGCGAGTCCTCATCTAGTATACCCTTAATCGTCATTTCAAAAATTAACTCACTTTTTATTACACAAACAAATCTCCTTTCTACATTTGCCAAAAATTAGGTTTCTTTAGATGGTCCCACGGTCATGATTTGGGATGATAAATAGTGAAATGTCTAAAATTTTTGTATAATTCTAAAAACTGTATAAAATGGACAATTTACCCATCTAAAATCCAAAAACTTTTCAAACAGTTATGACATATTTTAGATGTTTTAAAAACAAATTTTAATAATTTACAAAGGATTCAATCCATAACCTTCACCACAAAAGCAATCATCCTTATATTTTAATGTCAATAAAAATTTAATTAACAATATCATCTATGAAAATAATTCTTAAAAGTCTCTAAATATTCTTATCAAGCTAACGTTTTCATAAATTTTACAATAATAAATTTGTATAGAAAAATAAATTAATATAAAGATTTTTCATTGTTATATCACATATATATATGTAACAAAATCTCTTTGTTATACACTCTTTACGAAAAACATTCTTTTGAGTAACCAATTTTCACTATTATATATTTTAATTATTATGAAGTTAAAGAGAAAAACATATATTGATGATATAGCTAGGATATATATGATTGGAAAAATGTGTGATTGTTGGTATATAAATGAATAAAAATATATGATGACTTTTAATTGATTATCTCGATCATTTTGGATTGTTATCGGTACGCCAAGGAAAAGTCATTTACAGACTTCGAATATGTATGACCATTCAAATCAAAAGTGTTTATTGTAAGATTTATTTTATGGGGTCACACATATATCAATATGTGATAGAGTCATTATTTAATAAGTCAAACTTATGTGGTCACTTTTGTAATAAAGTAAAAGACTGGAGGTATAAGTGTTATGGAAAATTAATTGTGGATGTCTTAAGTAATTTATAATTTGATGAAGGGCCGAATTATAAATTAGTACTCTATATAAATAGAGGGTTATGGACCCCAAAGCAACCCTAACCTGAAAATACAGAAATCTCTCTGCATCCCATCACCAGAGACCTAAAGTCAATTCAGGGTATGCTTTGGAAGATCCATAGCCAACTTCAGATATTCAACCACAAATTCATCATATCCATCAGGTACGCTTCCGCTTATGTTTGATCATCAGAAACTGATATTGCTTTATAGTTTATTATGATATAAACTTTAGGATTAATATCCAACAATTGGTATCAGAGCCACCATATTCAGTTTCTGTTTGATAATCAGGTTTTATCAAAAGAATTTTCGGATTTATTAAATTATTTTAAAATAAATTCGAAATCTGTTTATTTTTTGAAAAACTAAGGTATTGAATCTGTTTTTCATATAAAGTATTCTGGGATTTGTGGTTTATGAACTCAAGTTTTAAATCTGAATTTTATACATGTTAAATCTAGTTTTAGTATTGTTCTAAAGATAAAGCATGGTTATATCTTCAATTAAATTAAGTTTCTGAATTTTTTTTTATTAAGTAAAGTTCATCAAATTCAGATTTTAAATATATGCTCATTAAAAATATTTTGATCTACGATTAAAATTTTTTGAATTTTTCTGAGCAATTTCGGATGAAAAAACAGCCTTGGCGGCTGTGTTTTTATAAATTTTTAGGGTTTCCTTGAAACTAATAAGAAAAAGAAACATTAAACCTAATGTTTCATTGTTTTTTTTTAATTGAGTTTTTGGATTGGGCTTTATGGCCCGTTAGGAGAATTAAATTTAAAACTTTAATTAAAATTTGTTGGTTTTGGGCCATTCGGTTTGGGCTCAGACCCTTTAAAGATATTGATCTAAAATATAATAAAATTGTCCCAGCTGGGGATCGAACCCAAGTTTCATTATCTGACCAGGAAAAGGTTTCCCTTTCCTAAACCACTGCGGCGCTTAAGTATTTCTGTTATGTAGTTTCACAGACTTATTGATAAATGTCTGAACAGAAATAATAAAACAATTTGCTAAATCAAAAGATAAATTAGATTATACATGTTTAATATTTGAATTGAATTAATTGATGCAAGATGTCACCAAAGTGACCTCTCTTGAGGAAATTTTTCATGAATAATATTAAATGTTGTGTGTATGTTTTCCATGCGGATATTTAATCGGCCCAAAGGAAGGTTTATATTTGGCCGGAATTCATATACACTTGCGATGATAAATATGTGACAATTATTTGGATTAAAACATATGAATGATAATTCGGCCCAACGGAAGATTTATTATTTATTATGGATTATTGTTAGTGTTTGATCGTTGCGGTAATGAGAGATATGTGACAATTATTTGGATTAAAACATGTGAATAATAGATCGACCCAAACACTACAAGAAACTGGGCAAATAGCAACGAATTTTAGCAAGGAATTAGCGAGGAATTAATTTAGCAACGGATTTGTGAGGAATTAGCGAGGAATTAGCGACGACACTAAATTTCGTCGCTAATTCGTCGCCAAATAGCAACGAAACTATTCGTCGCTATTTCGTCGCTAAATAGCAACGAAATAGCGACGAATTTGCAAGGAATATTGCTAGGTTGGTGAGCACGTTTTCATTGAGCTCCACCGGTATTTGGCGACGAATTATTCGTTGCAATTTCCTCTCAAAATCGTTGGTAATTCATTGGTAAAAATATTCGTTGGTGGGACAATTATACAAACAAATCAATCGACCGAAGATGTATTTCTTGTTGATCCTGATAATCAAGTAGCTGAAGATATTGTGGATGATGAAAACGAAGGATCCACGAGAAGAAAATGAAGAATTCGATGAAGTTAGCGATATCGAATCATTTGATTCCGACAATAATGAATAAATTTGTAACTTGTATTTGCAATTTTAATTTTTTTTTAATTTTTTTTGCAAATTATCAACGAATTTGCAACGAATTTACAAAGTTTGCCACGATTTAGCAACGAATTCATAAGTTTAGTAATTTTAGGGGTTTAAATTGTCGTTGCTAAATCGTTGCTATTTGATATTTAGCAACGATTTAGCAACGATTCGTCGCTAATTCGTTGCTATTTAGCGACGATTTAGCGACGAATCGTTGCTAAATCGTTGCTAATTTTTGCAATATACAAATCTTTAAACCCTTAAACCACCCCAAAATAAAGGTTTTTAAGAATTAGTGTTAACTTAAAAAGTGTAAACAAAGGTGAAAACAATTGTATAAATCAATAAAAAAAAATTGATTACAATATTATACTTAACGTGTATTAACTTACCGTTAACTTATATGTTTTACTAACATAAAGTTTATAATACGGAATATTTTCAGTTTTTTAATAATATCATAATTTGAAGTGTTATTCTCAATCTTATAATCTATAATTACATATGAAGTATGTATTATAGCATAGCAAACCGTTTTAGGGGTTGAAACCCTAAAAATAGGGTTTGGGTTTAGCAACGATTTAGCAACGATTACAACGAATCGTTGCTAAATCGTTGCTAATGTTTCGACATTTAACCTCGTACTTCTGATACATAGAATGTAACATATTAGTCTAATCAGTAATTTAGCAACGATTTAGCAACGATTTATCAACGATTAGTACTTTTAGGGGTTTAAATTTGTTGGACTAATATGTTTTACATATCATTGCTAAATCGTTGCAATTAGCAACGATTTAGCAACGATTCGTCGCTAATTCGTTGCTATTTAGCGACGATTTAGCGACGAATCGTTGCTAAATCGTTGCTAATTTTTGCACTATACAAATCTTTAAACCCTAAAACCACCCTAAAATAAAGGTTTTTAAGAATTAGTGTTAACTTAAAAAGTGTAAACAAAGGTGAAAACAATTGTATAAATCAAAAAAAAAAATTGATTACAATATTATACTTAATGTGTATTAACTTACCGTTAACTTATAGGTTTTACTAACATAAAGTTTATAATACGGAAAATTTTCGAGTTTTTAGTAAATATCATATTTTGAAGTGTTATTCTCAATCTTATAATCTATAATTACATATGAAGTATGTATTATAGCATAGCAAACCGTTTTAGGGGTTGAAACCCTAAAAATAGGGTTTGAGTTTAGCAACGATTCGTTGCTAAATCGTTGCTAAATATTAAATAGCAACGATTTAGCGACGATTACAACGAATCGTTGCTAAATCGTTGCTAATGTTTTTGACATTTAACTTCGTACTCTAATACATAGAATGTAGCTTATGTGTCCGATCAATTATTTAGCAACGATTTAGCAACGAATCGTTGCTAAATCGTTGCTAAATCGTTGCTAATTACTTGATCGGACACGTACACTTGTATCCGTCATAGGTCTTGTACTTGGCGTAATACATGTTAGGGTTTAGCAACGAATTAGCAACGAAATGTTGGAATCGTTGCTAATTCGTGGCTAAACAAAAAATAGCGACGATTTAGCAACGATTCGTTGCTAAATCGTCGCTAAATTTTCGTTTTCCCTCCGGTGGGAAAACGAAAAGATTACAAAAACTATTCGTTGCTAAATCGTTGCTAATTAGCAACGATTTAGCAACGATCACAAAATCTATAAATATGGCCAAATTCTTTCATTTTTTTCACACAACCATCTCTCTACATTTTATCTCTCTACAATCTCTCTATAAAAACATCACAATTTCTTTTCAAAACACTAAACCTTTTTACAAAAATGCCTCCTCGTCCAAACCATTATTTTAATTTCATCCGTAATCGTTACGGTAGCGGATGCGAGGTTGCTCCGGACGAGGCTGAAGCCGCAGCTCAAGAACGGGACGGAATGTCGGGATTAATGATTTTGATCCCTAGTTTAGTTTTTTAAAAATGTATTTTGAATTTTAAATTTTAATTATAATAATTTTATTTTATTTTTATTTTAAATTTTTTTAAAAAATTTTTTTAAAATTTTTTTTTTAAAAATCGTTGCTAATTCGTTGCTAAATTAGCAACGAATTAGCGACGATTGTTATGTTCTTCGTTGCCAAATCGTTGCTAAATTAGCAACGATTTGGCAACGATTTCATCAAATCGTCGCTAATTCGTTGCTAATTTAGCAACGAATTAGCAACGATTTGTATAAAGAATCGTTGCCAATTCGTTGCTAAATTAGCAACGAATTAGCGACGTTTGCAGCAATTTCATAAGTTTTTAAATTCTGAAAATCGAAAAATAATTTTTTTAAATTCGACGCTAAATCGTTGCTATTTCGAAGCTAAAATAACCTTGCAAATTCGTTGCTAATTCGTCGCTAAAATAGCAACGAATTAGCAACGAATATTTGGCAACGAATTAGCAACGATTTCGAGTCGTCGCTAATTTAGCAACGAATTAGCGACGATTTCGAAATAGCGACGAGCGATTAGCGACGAAAATGTAATCGTCGCTAAATCGTTGCTAAACGCGTTTAGCAACGATTTAGCAACGATTTTGGTCGTTGCTAAATGTGCAGATTCTTGTAGTGAAAGGAAGACTATTGGTTATCATGAATTATTGTCAGTGTCAATTCATTGCAACAAGAGTACCGCTAGTAGTTAATATTACTATCAAAAGACTTGATATTAATGTTACATTTGGTATCTTGGGTGGGACGTATAATCATTCATAATTTATTATTGATTTTATTCGGTTAGTGAGCTAATACTTAATTAAGGTTCTCTCTTTTCAGTGCTTTTCAGTGAATATCACTACATTATAGATAAGTTTAGGAAATTCCAACATTTTCAGATTTCTACTTTAAATAGTAGAAAATAAAGTTAAATTTATTATTGGGTATATATATCTTGACATTGCATTAAAGTTGAAATAACTTACTTCTCCTTAAGGATACCGGCGTTCGTTGAGTATAATACAGTTTATGAGAAGTGAGAAAACTTTAATCGTATTGGCCTGATTTTAAGCATAAAACACCAATTTGGAAAACTTTAGAGGTGATGAGAATGAGATCAAGATCTCAATCGAGTTCTTTGCTAGGATTAATTTGGGCTTCGTAAGAAGCGATACAGCGGAAATAAGCATGCTTTTGCATCGCTTTAGTTCAAAATAATTTCATAGCAAAGGAAATTTTTAGAAGTACATATTGAAAATGTCTAATATTGTTTCAATCGAAACAAGCAGGGTCTAAAAGTACTTATACGGTTGACACCTCTAAGGTCTAAGATTTAAGAACGAAATTTTAAACATGTTGAGAATGATGATGCTAAGGTTCCTACACAAAAGAAATAAATTTAGGTTGTTCATACTTATTTCTTTTGTGATAAAGTTGGACACCGAAGGATTGACAAAGATATCACAGTTGCGTGAAAATAAGGGTTAGTTACTTGTTATGGTTTGTTAATAAATTAAGTTTAATGTAGTACCCATAAACACTTAATGGTTAGACTCTGGTACAAAATCCTGACATAAGTGTTTCAATGTAGGATTGCCTAAGCTACTGAAAACCAACTAATGTTGAAAGATACATTTAATATAGATAGTGGTTTTCATATACATTTGTACAAACTATTGTTTAAATTTGGTCATTTTCTGAATTTGAAAGACAACTTTGGTGGTAACGTCTTTTAGACGTAATTTAGTTTATTTGCTTCTTACTTAGACAAATCTGGTTATTTTTGTCTAACAAAGAATAAAGTTGTTATTTTGTCTTTAAATTCAAAATTGTTTGGGACCGAAAAATGAATTTTGGATGAACATAGTCTTGGTAAATTCGACACTATAACTTATCAGGAATAAAGTTGAAGTGTTGAATTAAGGGGTACTAAACAAAAGTTTGGAAAAATGCAAATTCAATAACTTTGTGGTACAAACGCCTAAGTAACATCTCTAGAAATAGAGTTGAGCGTCTTGTGTCTAATGGTATATATTGAGTTCGGTAACTTCACAAATTTTGATGTTTGTGATGATTGCATTATAAAGAAACAAACCAAGAATAAGAAATTTGATGCATTAAGAGTTATGGAAGTCATTGAGTTGATACATACAGATAATTGTGGGTCGTTTTATACTTTATGTTGAAACGGTCAAAAGTATTTTGTATCATTAATTGACTATAATTCTCGATATGCAAAAATATTTCTTATTCATGAGAAACTTAAATCTCTAGACGTGTTCATAAAGTTTAAGACTGAGGTTGAAAACCTACTCGACCAAAGAATTAAGGCTATCAAATTGCTACGGTCATTATGATAGATTAGGAGAATAACGTATGGGATTATTTGCCCAATATCTAGATGAATGAGGGATTGTACCACATTAAACCATGCATGGGTCTCCTAGCATGAGTGGTATGCCGGAAAGGCGCAATCGCATTCTTAAAGGACATGTTAAGAAGTGTGATTATTCATTACACCTTACATGAATCACTCTGGAGAAAGGCACTATAGACCGCATCGTTCATTCTTAATAAGATACCATTAAAGCAACTGCGTAAAGCTCTTTATGAGCTTTAGATTGGCTAAAACTCAGTCTAAAGCATTTCACATCCAGGGATGTCCACATAAGGTTAGGCTTTATAAGCTATTTGAGATTAATTGGATTCCATAAGTGTGAGTAGTTACTTTATTGGTTATCCGGAACAATTTCGAACTTTTAATTTCATGATCCCACATTGAAATATTTTGAGACGAAATAATTACGTTCTTTGAGGACATTGAATTTAGTGGGAGAAATAAAGTTATATATATCATCTTTGAGGAAGAATCGACTTCGACCTCTCTATCGATTCATATAGTTGCTTTGAATAAAGCAAATCTTTCTCCTCAAGTTGATAATAAAGATTTTCCTCTAAGTCAAGATGATAATGTTATCTAACACTAAGTTCAAATTCAAGATCCTCAAGAACTAGTGCAACAAGATTAAGTTGTTTTGTGTAGATTCACGAAAGTAAGGAGAAATACTAGTTTGGGTGATTATACAGTATTTCTGATAGAACATAAAAAAATTAAACTCTACTGGAAGAATGATCCTATCAACTTACGTAAGGCTATGAGTTGTTCTAATTTAGATAAGTGGACTATAACATCTAAGGAAAAGTATTAGTCAATACTAGACAATAAAGTTTGAGTTCTTATTGAATTACCAGAAGGAAATAATCATATTGGTTTTAAAACCAAGAAAGATTCGAGTGGTAATGTCCAAGAATTTAAAGTTCGTTTAGTGGCTTAAGGCTATACTTAAATGGAAATGATTGTCTGATAAGACACCTCCTCTTTGGTAATCTTGAAGGAAGTTTTTGGGATAATCATAACCCATGTTGCACATTATCATTTGGAGTTTCATCATATGGATTTAAATACGGTGTTTCTCAATGGTGACATTGATGAAACTAAAATATATGGTGCAAAATTAAACTTTGTATTGATTCAAAGAAAATTATTTGCAACTTAAGAAAATCCATCTATGAGCTAAAATAAGTTTTCCGTCATTGATAAGTGTGTATTTTAGCTGTTTTAGGCATGCATTTCCATAACATTTTAGGACCTTACTTGCATATTTCATATAGATTATAGTCTAATTTAGCATATTTTCACTTAGTAGCCTAGGATAGAGTCTTAGTTAGATTTAGGTCCCTTTTGCATCGCATCATATGCATTTCAGTTACTTGGAGCTATGGGGAGCTCATTGGAAGCAGATGGAAGCAAAGGAGAAGCTCATTGGAGGCAAAGAAGAAGAAACGGAGCCCCAGCGGTTCGGAAACCGCAAGGCCAGGCCGCCAAGGAAGGAGGAATCAGGCGAGGTTGCGGTGAAATTCCTAGCGGCCTCCAAACCGCTGGAATGAAACCGCTGGAGCACCAAGACGTCCTGAAGAAGAAGCATCCAGCGGTTATCAAACCGCCGCACCAAACCGCCAGACGAAGCCAAAAGAAGCAAGCTTGCGGGTGCGATTCCAGCGGCCTCCAAGCCGCCGAGCATGACCGCCGGAGAAGACGAAACCGAAGAAGTTGCGGATGTCCGGTCCAGCGGCCTCCAAACCGCTGGACCAAACCGCTGGACCAAACCGCTGGAGACGTGCGCATGTGCACTTTATGTTTTCTCCTATAAATACTCCTAGGGTTTTCAACATTTAATATCTTATCTTATGTTTAATACTCTCTTTCTAAACTATAGCCACCTTTTGTGAAACCTCTCAAGGTTCATTTATTGTGGTTTGAATCTTATGCTTATCTAGTTTAAATCTCTTTTATTATCTTATCATGTCTTTATCTTTTGTTATTAGCATGTGTTTAGGTATGATTAGTGAGTAGTTACCATATGGGTTTTGGGGTTTAGTTAGGTTAGGATGATGGATGATGGTTAATGATGTTTAGGATGTTTAGGTTATGGTTTCTATAGCATTAGATGTTCTTAACACTAAGGTAGAAGTAATTATCCTAGCTTAGTACTTATAGGATGTTTCATGTCCGGAAGGTGTTCGATGAAATGTCTAGTCCAATCTCTTGCTAGTCTTTTATACTTAGCCAATGGAAGTTGATGTCTAAGGTTTAAGATGAACTTTTAAGGACTTATACTTAATGATCCCTAATCATCTAGACTCGATTGGAAGATTTGAGGTTTTTATGATTAGGGAATGGATTTGAGTCATGGAAGTGATCTAATCTATGTTAGTGATCCTTGTTCTAGAAAGTTGTCTCCTTTATTAGTTTTAACATCGTTAGCTTGATTCCATCTATCCAAAACCAATGATTTAAACCCCAAGATCCAACCTTTATCTTATTCAAGCACATTTCTAGCTATTTCTTGTTTAGTTGACTTTTGTTGACTTTAGCACTATTGTTTTAGATATAGTTTTTGTTACCAAACAACCTTCTTATTAGGTCTATTCTAAGATAGTTTCTTGTATTCTTGTTGTTCTTAGTTCAATCTCCTTGTGGATTCGATCCTTATATTACTACAACGTCATGTGCCTTGCACTTGGGGTTGTTTGTGATTGAGGTAAAACTTCGATCTCATCAAGTTTTTGGCGCCGTTGCCGGGGAGATTGCAACTAGTCAATAGGATTTGGAATCTTCTTAGTTTTAAACCATTTGTTACTTAAAAAGTTACTAACTTCTTTCCTTTTGTTGTCTTTTTCATCTTGTCTTTCTTAAAGGTGTATGAACCTTAGGAGCCAAAGAGGAGAAATCATCGATTGCGTTCCCGAGCTAGGAAGGCTTGAAAGAGCAAATAAGAGAGCAAGAGACCAAGAGAGAAGAGAAAGAGAAGAACGACAACGAGAAGAAGAAGAGATGGCAAACCAACAAGGAGCCAATGAGAACCCCCATAACCAAGCCCACGGGGTGGGAGTTGGGGATATGTCGCCGCCTCCTCTACATGTTCCAAGGGAGGAGAGAAGGATTGGTGATTACGACGAGCCAATAACGAACGGAACAAGAATGGGCATCCGGCCGCCTCTTTGCCCCGTAAACAACTGGGAAATCAAGTCTAGCTTGATAAACATGGTGCAGAATAACCGTTTCTTCGGTCTACCCAACGAGCACCCGATGGAACACCTAGACAACTTCGACCGCTTATGCGGAACAATCAAGATAGGAGGGGTGCCGGAGGATGTTCTAAAGCTAACCTTATTCCCATTCTCTCTCGGGGATAAAGCCGCACAATGGGAAAAGGGAATCATCACGTCAACCATCCAAACATGGGATGAGTGTAAGAAGAGGTTCCTCACCAAGTTTTTCTCCACGCAAAAGACGGCAAAGATCCGTAATGACATCGCTACGTTCAAACAAGGTGGTAATGAAAGCTTGTATGAAGCTTGGGAAAGGTTGAACGAGTTTACAAGAGCTTGCCCCCATCATGGGATGTCGAAGGAAGCGATACTCGGAATTTTCCACCGTGGCGTCCATCGCGACTATCAACTCGCCCTCAACACGGCTAGCAACGGGGACTTCGTAAGTCTAACAATCCCTCAAGGAGAAAAACTAGTGGAGAACTTAGCTCAAAGCGAGCAAATGAATGGAAAGGATTACGATAGGTCAATGAGAGAATTGAAGAGTGAGTCCAAGGGAGACGATCTAAAGTATAAGGAGCTTAATGACAAGTTTGATAAAGTACTCCAAATACTAAAGAAACCGGTCCATTATGTGGGACATGAGGAGAATCAAGGTTGGTGCGAAGACTTTGATAATGGCGAGCGAGAGGATGTCAACTACGTCCAACAACAAGGCCAAGGAAGAGGGTACAACTACCAAAGGCCTTTCAACCAAGGTTACAACAAGGGCAATAACTACCTCTCTTACCGAAGCAACAATGTGGAGAACCCACAAGATCAAGTCTACCCCACCACGAAACCTCAAGAGTACAAGCCAAACCCCCAAGGAGGATATGGACAACGTGGCTCTTTCTACCAAGGCCAACAAACAAACCAACCCAACAATAGCGCATCTCCTTCCACTTTGGAAGAGAACTCGAGGATGCTTAAGCAAATTTTGGACGGGCAAGGAAGACATGCCACGGAGGTGAACAAGAAGCTATCCGACTTACATGCAAAAGTGGATGGAGCTTACGTGGAGTTGAATGCCAAGTACGACCGCCTCGCTTCTCATGTAAAGAGTTTGGACAACCAAGTGGCACAAGTAGCCTCCTCCTCGAAAGGGCAAATGGGAAACCTCCCGGGCAAAACCGTGGCAAACCCTAAGGACGCTTGCAATGTTATCTTGAACATCAAAGAAGGGTATGCTTGAGAAGGAGGAAAACTCCATTGAGCAAGGGATAGGAGAACCATTCTACACACCGTATCGGAGAAACGTTCTCTCAAGACTCAAGGAAAATTTCTCAAGACAAGGCATGACCATTCCTTATCTCACCAACGTCGACCAAGTTCCAGCCTATGTGGAGTTTATTCAAAAACTTCTAGGAAACAAGGAGTGGGTAGAGGATATGGTCAAGGATGTTGACACGACTCCGATCCAATGCCGAAGAAGCCCTCTTACGAAAAAGCAAGACCCCGGAGCCTTTGTCATAAGGCTCAAGCTTAGGCCCCTCGAAGTCAATAACGCCATGATCGACATCGGTTCGAGTGTGAATGTCGTGAATGTGAGAACGCTGGAAAAGATGGAGGTTCATAGCATTTCCAGTTGCGAGAAAGTTCTAATGTTTGGAGACTCGTCGATAGGGAGTCCCATAGGAAGCATTGAGGACTATCCTGTAAGTATAGGCCACAAAATCATCCCAACCGATTTCGTAGTAATGAAAGGGTCGGATGACGGAAACGAAATCCCCCTAATCTTGGGAAGGCCATTTTTGGCTACCGTGGGAGCGAGGATCGACTATGACGTAGGAAGAATGATTCTTCAAAACGTTGATGAGAGGTTCTACTACTCTAGTAGATCTTCGAGAAAGAACCTGTGTGGAATGGTAACTTCCAATGAAGGAGTCCAAGATGTCAAACGCAAAGGAGACCCAAGTGTGGAAGAATTGAAGAAGAAGTTCGAAAATTTGAACTTGGATGAGAATGTGAAGCTCCAACAAGAGCCATTGATCAAAGGAGAAACCACCACACCAAAAGGAACTACCCTGGTGTGGAACAAGAAAGAAGGAGAATACACCACCAACAACATCAAAGAGGGGGAAAGGCTTGAGGAGACCACTTTGGATCTCTTCGCTAATCTCGCCTAAGCCTCGTCTAAGTCAAGCTTAGTGACTTTAAACAAGCGCACTTGGGAGGCAATCCCATGTCTATCATTGTACATACTAGCTTTTAATTTTAAATCTTTTAATCTTGATTATGTTTAGAATGTAGGGAAATAGGAGAAGACAAGCATCAAAGGAGGAGTCCAGCGGCCACAAAGCCGCTAGGAGAGACCGCCGGAAGGAACGCAGCCAAAACAAGGGTTCTGTGATGTTTCCAGCGGCCATGAAACCGCTGGAAGAAGCCGCCGAGACTCCATGCGCCAGGTAAGTCTCCGTGTTGGTTCCAGCGGCCTCCAAACCGCCGATCCAAACCGCTGGAACCGACACAGATCTCCCCCTTCCTTTAAATTCGCGAAAAAACCCTAGTTTTCCCCCTCTTCTCTCTTTTCGCCTCCAACTTGATTTCAAGCAAATTTTCCACTAAAATTTCAATCTTTCAAGAGTTTTAAAGAACACAAAACCTTTCCAAACCTAATCTTTATCCAAATCTTCAAGAACCAAAGGTAAAATCTTCAAAATTTTGAAATCACCATTGTTGCTCCTTTGAAAGCTTGAAACTTTCAACTTTGGGAAATTGATTCTTTGATGATTTTTATGAGGTTAGGACCAATAAGTTAGTAAGTAACTCTTGTTAGATGATGGCATTGAGCCATTGTTAAGAAATTTTTGAGCTTGTGAAAAATTTGACTTGTTAGCACTCTCCTAGAAATTGTATTGAGTGTGCTTGATGAATATTATTGTTTTTGCACCATTATATCCGATTTGCGGTGGTTCGAAACACCGTGAAAGAGTATAACCCATGAATGATGAAATTTTTATAGGAAAAATGGTGTCAACATCAAGCACAACACGCGCCAGCGGCTCTCACGCGACTTCCGTCGATAGCAACGCACCACAAGATCAACAAGAATTGTGGATGGGAAGATTCAACAAGATTAAAGAGAGGGAAGTTTACCCCACGAGATTCTTGGACAATAGGGCGTTGATCAAACAAGGGATAAAAGGACAAGTGGAAGATTTACTCGATAGAATGGGCACAAAGGCCCTATTCACATTGGACGAACCCACTTGTCCCGAGCTCACACTGCAGTTCTTGGCGACGGTAGATTATGTTGGCGACGAGACCGCCGGGAAAGTGAATTTCATGCTTGAGGGAGAAACATACTCGATTGAATTCGAGATGTTTTGCAAGCTATATGGGTTGAGAAGGAGAAGAGGAATGAAAATGGGAGAACCTCATTGCCCATTGCAACTTTTATGGGAGAACATCGCTATTTTGGAAGACTTCCGACCATCGAGGGCAAGGATGTCAAAGGTGAGGAACCCAACAATAATATACGTCTTAAGGCTCCTAGGCAACACGTTCTTCGCAAGACCTCAACCTTACACAACAACAAAGGTAGAGCTTGGCTTCATCTATGAGCCGTTGAGGTCTTTCCTAAGCATGTCGTCGGGACAACTCGTAGATCAAGGAGATAGCGACATATGCAAGGCGTCCGAATTTCTCAAATACCTTATAATTATTAGAGATGAGGAGGAGATTGAGGGTCGAGACCATGGTATAAGCATTGGAGGAATGCTTACTCTCCTTTTTCGCTCCCTAAGGATCGACCTTAGCCGGTACGATGAGCTACCCAATGCCTACATGGATGAAGGATACATGGTGATAACAAAGACAAGCGCGGGCCGTTTTAACGAGGACGCATTCATGTACAACTTCATGGACGATAGGATGGTGTCGATGTGTTGCTTCTTGCCAAACACCAACTATACCCACACGGATTCAACCGACGGTATACGCTTCCGTCTCCCCACTTGGTTCTACTTCGAGGTTCCAAAACCAAGGAACCAAATCCCCTACCTTTGGTAAACCAAGGTACCTTCTACCAACCATTGTAAATACCATTCATGTAGTGTAGTTTATATTTTTCTTTTGCATTTTAGATTTTATCATTTTTAGAATGGCCTTACTTCACTACTTTTTCACACCGAGACGGTGTGATTTAAGTGTGGGGGACGGGCCATTAGTTACTAATCATGTTTATTGTTTTAGCTACGTGTGATCATGCATTGCATCCATCTAGATAGTACATTGCATCTTGTTAATAGTTATATGCATTCAAAAACCCAAAAAAAAAATCGAAAAATTTTGAAAAACACAAAAAGAAAACTAGTTTCATTTTTGCTTTATCATTCATATAGTATAGGATCGAGTCCTTAGCTTTAGGATATACACACTTGTCATGGATCAATGATGATATTACCTTGTAAAAGAGTTATAGAAAAACATTGCAATGTGAATTCCTTTTTGAGTTTGTTTGGTATAAGTGATAGAATCTTTTAAATCGTTGAAATTGTACATCTTGAACTCTCTTAGTCTAGAGGATATTGTTTGTTTGATGCTCACTTGATTTGAAACCACTCCATGAATATTGAACCTAATTGAATCATTAATTTCTCGCTTGATAATGTGCATTGTAGTTTCATGATATATATCCAAACTTTATTCCTTTTCTACCACACTCTTGATTGTTTGGATAACCATCTCATTTTTAGATGGCCTACCCTTAACCCGAAACCATTCCTTCAAGCCCCGTTTAATTCTTTGAGTGAGGCCTTTTGGAAAGTGTTACATTAGCAAAATTTTGTAAGTATTGGGGACGACAAGTCCCACATCCCATCTAGGTGGTTAGCAAGTTTTGATTTGGTAATGGGTGAGGGAAGTGAGGAAATGAAAAGAAAAGAGAGTTGGATTATCATTAGAAAAGTCTAAACACCAAAACTAAAAGAGTAACTACCTTAAGGGAGGTTTGTAAAGTAAAAGAAAGGGCATTAAAAACAAGTTTAAAAACTCCTAAACCACAAAAAGAAAAGAAAAAAACCCAAACACAAAGGGTAGAAAGTAGGAGTACAAAGAGTGAAGCCTAATCCAAAAGAAAACCCTTAAGGATAGTGTAAAAAGGTGAAAAATAGACTTGTGTTGTCAAAAAAAGAAACCCAAAGGGAATAAGGGGTAAAGTTAGGATTAAAAGAAAGGATTTGAGTGGGTGTTTAAAGATCAAAAGGGGAGTGAGCAAGAAAAGAAAGTAGTGAGTGCTTAGAACGATAAGTAGGAGGGGTAGAACATGGGATTTAATGGCTTGTACGTATTGGTTCCTAGTCTTCCTTACTTTTGCATTATGTTTACACTACTTATTTGCTTTTGAGAGTAAGCCCCCTAAAACACTTAAACATCTAAACACTTAACCACTTAAATAAGACCTTTCCCAAACCGATTGAAACTCTTTGCATTGCATCTAGCGAGACCATCGGCTACTAATTAATGAACTTAAGGATGTGGTGAATGAAAAAGTGAGTGGATATGGGCATTGAATCTAGCTAGGACTTGTGATAGTGTGCTTTGGATACTTGATTGAGAGTTCTCATTACTTATAGTTAAACATCTTCTCAAGGTGCTTCATTGCCTTAGTTAACATTGCATATGTTTGATTCTTAACTTTTTGTTTCTGAGATCCATCCTCCACTACGTCTTTTGTGTTTGTTGAGTGTTGTTTGCTTGAGGACAAGCAAAAAGGCAAGTGTGGGGGAGTTGATAAGTGTGTATTTTAGCTGTTTTAGGCATGCATTTCCATAACATTTTAGGACCTTAGTTGCATATTTCATATAGATTATAGTCTAATTTAGCATATTTTCACTTAGTAGCCTAGGATAGAGTCTTAGTTAGATTTAGGTCCCTTTTGCATCGCATCATATGCATTTCAGGTACTTGGAGCTATGGGGAGCTCATTGGAAGCAGATGGGAGCAAAGGAGAAGCTCATTGGAGGCAAAGAAGAAGAAACGGAGCCCCAGCAGTTCGGAAACCGCCAGGCCAGGCCGCCAAGGAAGGAGGAATCAGGCGAGGTTGCGGTGAAATTCCTAGCGGCCTCCAAACCGCTGGAATGAAACCGCTGGAGCACCAAGATGTCCTGAAGAAGAAGCATCCAGCGGTTATCAAACCGCCGCACCAAACCGCCAGACGAAGCCAAAAGAAGCAAGCTTGCGGGTGCGATTCCAGCGGCCTCCAAGCCGCCGAGCCTGACCGCCGGAGAAGACGAAACCGAAGAAGTTTCGGATGTCCGGTCCAGCGGCCTCCAAACCGTTGGACCAAACCGCTGGAGACGTGCGCATGTGCACTTTATGTTTTCTCCTATAAATACTCCTAGGGTTTTCAACATTTAATATCTTATCTTATGTTTAATACTCTCTTTCTAAACTATAGCCACCTTTTGTGAAACCTCTCAAGGTTCATTTATTGTGGTTTGAATCTTATGCTTATCTAGTTTAAATCTCTTTTATTATCTTATCATGTCTTTATCTTTTGTTATTAGCATGTGTTTAGGTATGATTAGTGAGTAGTTACCATATGGGTTTTGGGGTTTAGTTAGGTTAGGATGATGGATGATGGTTAATGATGTTTAGGATGTTTAGGTTATGGTTTCTATAGCATTAGATGTTCTTAACACTAAGGTAGAAGTAATTATCCTAGCTTAGTACTTATAGGATGTTTCATGCCCGGAAGGTGTTCGATGAAATGTCTAGTCCAATCTCTTGCTAGTCTTTTATACTTAGCCAATGGAAGTTGATGTCTAAGGTTTAAGATGGACTTTTAAGGACTTATACTTAATGATCCCTAATCATCTAGACTCGATTGGAAGATTTGAGGTTTTTATGATTAGGGAATGGATTTGAGTCATGGAAGTGATATAATCTATGTTAGTGATCATTGTTCTAGAAAGTTGTCTCCTTTATTAGTTTTAACATCGTTAGCTTGATTCCATCTATCGAAAACCAATGATTTAAACCCCAAGATCCAACTTTTATCTTATTCAAGCACATTTCTAGCTATTTCTTGTTTAGTTGACTTTTGTTGACTTTAGCACTATTGTTTTAGATATAGTTTTTGTTACCAAACAACCTTCTTATTAGGTCTATTCTAAGATAGTTTCTTGTATTCTTGTTGTTCTTAGTTCAATCTCCTTGTGGATTCGATCCTTATATTACTACAACGTCATGTGCCTTGCACTTGGGGTTGTTTGTGATTGAGGTAAAACTTCGATCTCATCAGTCATTGGTACCACAAATTTAATGAGGATATCATCTCGTTCAGTTTTTGAGATGAATTTGGTTGAGAATTGTGTGTATCAAAACTTCAGTGGGAGTAAGTGTATTTTTCTGATTTTGTATGTGGAGACATACCACTTGCCATTAACAATATTAACATGCTAGTGAAGCATCTTTTGTATTAGGGATCGAGATTCATCGAGAAATGTTTCGAGGAATTCTTTGATAACACAAAAGAGTTATATTGATAAAATACTTAAGTGTTTTGGCATACAATCTTAAAAATCAGGTGATAACCCAATTGGTAAAAGAGACAAATTTTGTTTCAATCAGGTATTCTAAATAAATTTTAGAAATTTAGGAGATGCAAAAATTCTTTATGCATCGACATCAAGGATTTTGATGTATCTCAAAATGTACGTGTAAGGATATTGCGTACATTGTTGGAGTTTAAAACATGTTTGGGTAAGCTAAATATGGACTATTGGAAAGCAACCATAAAAGTCATAAAGTATTAAGAGAGAATAAATGTTATATGCTCACGAATCAGACATCAGAAAATTTGGAGATCATTGAGTATTCTGATTCTGATTTTATATGGATGTCAAGCTAATAGAAAGTCTACATAAAGTTTTGTAGTAATCTATAAGCGGTCCAATAAGGAATTGGCTGAAATATTGTGTCACTTGGTTGCGATTATATAAAGAATATAAAACCAATAAAGTTTTCTTGTGACAATAAATCAGCGTGTAGGTACAACAAAATTTTGGTAAGGTCTGTTGACGTTAAATACCAAATTATAAAGGAAAAGGTACAAAGTGAAAAGTGTTTTTCATAGAACATTTAGAGACAAACTCCATGATAGCAGATCCTCTTACAAAAGTATACGCTAAAGGTCTATCATGAGCATATTGCTCAAAAGGACATTTCGGTGTTCAAGGATCATTCGGCTTAGTGGGAGTTTGTCATTCGGTTTTAGGTTCTATGTTTTGGTTGTGTTTATACACATTTTCTGATCAGAAATAAAGTTTTAAATAAGGTTTTAAGTTTGCACTTTGTACAATAAAGTTAAGGATCTCTCTAAAGTAGGACCAGTTAAAAATTGACATGTATCGATCACTTTTCATGTAATTTTCATGCCATGATTTTCATAAATGATCTATGTCATTTGACTCTATTGATTTTCGTGACCATGGAAGGTTTTGGTTATGATGGTTATGACCAACGCCGCTATGATCGTAAGTTGATATGGTTAATGGACGAGATTGATATGCCTTGAAAGTAATGACATATGGAGCTCACTTAGGTCTATCACTTTTTGGATACATATGTGACCCAGTGGGAGATTGTAAGATTTATTTTATGGGGTCACACATATATCAATATGTGATAGAGTCATTATTTAATAAGTCAAACTTATGTGGTCACTTTTGTAATAAAGTAAAAGACTGGAGGTATAAGTGTTATGGAAAATTAATTGTGGATGCCTTAAGTAATTTATAATTTGATGAAGGGCCGAATTATAAATTAGTACTCTATATAAATAGAGGGTTATGGTCCCCAAAGCAATCCTAACCTGAAAATACAGAAATCTTTCTGCATCCCATCACCAGAGACCTAAAGTCAATTCAGGGTATGCTTTGGAAGATCCATAGCCAACTTCAGATATTCAACCACAAATTCATCATATCCATCAGGTACGCTTCAGCTTATGTTTGATCATCAGAAACTGATATGGCTTTATAGTTTATTATGATATAAACTTTAGGATTAATATCCAACATTTATATCGTTCTTTTCTTACAAATAATGAAGACATTTTGATTGATTATTACGATTATGTGATGCATCATTTACTCACAAATCTTTAAAACATATTATGTATAAAACTAGTATTATATTTAATTATAATAAAAATATATTTTCGCTGGTGCAATCCTCTAAGGATTCGTCGGCCCCTTCCATAGATTTGGAGTTATCAAAAAGAAAAAAAGAAATTTATATATATATATATATATATATATATATATAGTTCAGGACCCGTGAATACGCGGGTTTATGAGGTATCTTTTTTAACCCATAAAAGCTTAAAAATTTAAAAGTTCTTTAATTCTACTAAAATTATTCGTGAAAAATATAAAATAAAATATATAAAATTACGAACATTGATTTCTACCAATTATGTATTTATTTTATTTTTTCTAATTAATTTGTTTCAATTCTAATTTTTATTTAAATCATATTTTAATAATATTATTATTGCTTATTTACTCATATGTAAATAATATATGTTGGTGAATCAAGATTGATAAAACATGTCTTCAAAATTAACTAAATAAATACTTTCATAGATATAACTAATTCATATCATTAAATCATTAGCTTTAAGTAAAATTTGATTAAATTATGTTTAATTATTTTGATATATTTTATCGAATGAAAATGTACTCTTGATGAAGGACAATAACTAAATCAAATCATTGTAAAATTTATCTTACAATTGTTTTACTTTTCACCTATATAGTTGCATCAATTACAATATTATTGTTTAAAAATCCACCAAATAGGTATAAGCAAACACAATAAAAATAATGTTAATATCATAATTAATAAAACGTACTTTTTCAACAATAAAAATAATAAGTTTCTTAGTATGGGTGTAGTAAAATATTAAAACAATAAAATACTAAAATTAGTTTAATATCATAATTTAGAAAACAAACATCGAATTTATCCATATTTTGATATATGTAATTACAAAAAATGTAAGAATTTATAAATAACTTATAAATATTTTGTCGTTGCTAATTTAACAAAATCATTGTAATGAAACGGTATTAGATCAGATTATTGCCCCACATAAGTAATTATTTTTCTTTTTTTAACCTTATTTGTGACTTTAGATCGAAGATTTTATAGTTTCAATTGCAACTCGATTGTTTAAATATCATTAATCATGTAATTTTCTTTTCTTTTTAGGATTTAAATTATATGTTATTTTTTTGAAAATGTTAAAATTATTATAATATATTATTTTTAGGATAAATCCCACAATGTTTTTTGATTTATTTATAAACTTACATATTTATCTTAATATATTTTTTAGACATGATATGTTGAAATTTCTTACACGTTTAAAAATTTAACAGTAAACTTGACATGTGAGTTACTAAGTTTTGAAACTAAACTTTTTATAATAATAGTTCAGGACCTGTGAATACGCGAGTTTATGAGGTATCTTTTATAACCTGTAAAAGCTAAAAAAATTAAAAGTTCTTTAATTCTACTAATATTTATTTATACCAATTAATAATTTAGTTTTTTCTAATTAATTTGTTTCAATGTTTTAATTTTGATTTAGATCATATTTTAATAATATTATTATTGCTTATCTACTCATATGTAAATGGGAGAATTACAAAACTACACCATTTGAATTACATTTCACAAAACTACACCATTTCCAAAATACTTCACAAAACTACACCTAAACATTCAAAATTAAATCCAAATAAATCCTACCCACACAATCTTACCCCCTTAATACTATACACTAAACACTAATTAGCGAACTCAAATGAAAATATTTTAATTTTGGTAATTTTTTAAGGGGTAAATCAAGCTTTAAAAATTTTGAAAGGGTGTAAATATATGAAAAAATTAAATTAGCTGTAGTTTTGCGAAGGAGGGGTTGAAAGGGTGTAGTTTTGTGAATTCCTTTATGTTAAATGGTATATGTTTGTGAATCAAATGCTAAGGAATGGAAGATGAATTATTTATTGAAGATTGATAAAAAAATGTCTTCAAAATTAACTAAATAAATACTTTCATAGCTATAACTAATTCAATATCATTAAATCATTAGCTTTATGTAAAATTTGATTAAATTATGTTTAATTATTTTGATATATTTTATCGAATGAAAATGTACTCTTTTCGAATGACAATGACTAAATCAAATCACGATTCTTGTAAAATTTATCTTCCAATTACAATATTGTTGTTTAAAAATCCACCGGATAGGTAGTAAGAAAACAAAATAAAAATTAGGTTAATATCATAATTTAGAAAACGTACTTTTCTAACACTAAAAATAATAACTTTCTAAGTATGGGTGTAGTAAAATATTAAAACAATAACATTAGTTTAATATCATAGTTGCATCGAATTTATCCATATTTTTGATATATCTAATTACAAAATGCAAGAATTTATAAATGACTTATAAGTTTTTCGTATTTGCTAATTTAACAAAATCAATGTAATGAAAAGGTATTTGATCAAATTATTGCCCCACATAAGTAATTATTTTTCTTTTTTTAACCTTATTTGCCGTCTTCTATTTCGTTTTAAAAATGTCTAAAAGACTAATACCAGAGAAGTCTAAAAAATCATTTCAACATATAGAAAACAAAAGTAAAATCGCTAGTTACAACCGCATGTTTCAAGGTAATTTATTAAATTAGTTACTGCTGAAAGAGAATATGATATAAAATTTTGCTTGTAATGATTTCTTTGAGTCTTGAAAGATATTTATTTGGATTTGTGTTATAGTTTCAAAAAGTCTAGTTTTCTATATTTTGAGGGGTCTTGAAGTTATTATTTTATATGACATGGTTTTATTATTTTTTATCGATAATATACTTATTCTCAAATATATCCAACCAAAATTTATTCATCGTGTGTTATCTCGTATTCAAGATATGAACAATTGAACATAGAGAAGACTCATATATTTATTTGTTTTCAATCGTCGTTCCACATAACTAGTTCTAAAATTCATGTATTATTTTATTTTATTCTCAAGTTAAAATCTTTAGACAATATAATATAACAAAACATAATAATTATTAGATAAATTAAAGAAAAAGTATTATTATAAAAATATTGTAATGTTATAGTTTTATTACATAATTTACATGCTTTTTGAGACGGAAACACATTGAGCCCACAATTCATCTCTTTTTTTCAAGTACTTTGGTTCACTTGCGATTAAACCAGGTCTATCTGCAATATATTTGATAAGCGTATCATGACACTCTTTTCCTTCTTTAACTAGTTCTTGGCAGCAAGGAACGGAGACAACTCCATCTCCAAAAACTTGAAAAATTATATCCAGTGCACACTTTGGACTAATTTGAACAACACATTGGTCCCATAACTTCTTTGGTTCGTTTTCTTCTAGAGCATATGCAGGAACATATGCACTTATTGCTACTAAGACAACAAGAAACACCATTGATAGGTTGAGTTTAGCCATCTTTATGTAATAACGGATAATTTAGTCTTTAGTCTCAATTGAGATATAAGAAATAACTATGAATTTATGTTTTGTTTACTAATGCAAACAAGCTATATCTATTTATAGGTACAAATGTTACTCAAACTATAGTGAAACGTTACTAATATTCATTAAATTTATTCTCGAACAATGTCTTAATTTAATAAAAAGTGTTTAAGTTACATTTATTTTAACACATTATTTGCTTTCTTAACATTTTTTTGTTAATTAATAAGTTTCAAAACTTAGTCGTTTTCACTAAATTAAAATAAATTTAAATGCGTTAACAATTGTCTAATACGTATTTTTTATATGTTAGTACACCTCTCACAAAATTTTAAAATGATTTTAATCATTATATTTCAACTTACTGATTTTAGAAATTTGAACCTAGGATTATACAACTATACTTACATTTTGTTACACATATTAGCTTTATATTTCTAGGAGAAGAATAAAACTACAAAATTATTTTAGATGGTATGTAAAGGCTTTAAAATTTATCAAGAAGATAAGCAATTTATTTGAGAGCCGAACGCCCATGCCTACTGAAGATTATGTGTGTCATTGGTTTCGCTTAGCTATGTGGAGAAGGAATTATGATGAAGGTCTTATTCCTGTTAGTGGTGCATGATATTGGCCTCCAAAACAATTCTACAAAGAAAAGCAAGCATTGCAGGCTTGTCTGGATGGAGCTAGAATTAGGTGGTGACCTTTGTTGCATGATTCATAAGCTACTTCGTCTTTCTATGTACGAATGGTGACACCATGGATTAGAGAGAGACTGATGAAGAAGACCGATGAAGCTTGCTCTGGGATTTGGTATAGTAAACACTTTGTCTGATTCTGAGCCAAATCCACATGCATTATGTAATCAATGTGAAAACAACATTTATTGCCTTGTATGTTCAGTTTGATTCCATGATTCACCTTGAAGATACCATTAACGATTACAAGGGTACAAGATGTGTCACATTTTGATTTAGGGGAGAACATATATTTTCTTAAGACCAAAGAAAGCATTACCTAAAACTTTTAGAAAATATATTATAATATGTTATCATATCTAACTTAAATTACTACTATATTTGGACATGATAATATTTGCAAACATATTAATTTGATATTAAATTTAAAATTGTTTATTGTTGCACATCAATGATAAATTTGGAATCATGTTTGTGTACTTTTTAGATATTATAACGATACATTCGGTATATCTCATACATTATGTATGATATGTCCGGACTTGTTGCAAAATTATACATATGTATGACCATTGAATTTTGTTAATTATATTATATTGTTACATTTTTTAATTTAGGTATTGTAACTATATCCATTGACTTATTCTTGATCCTATTTTGGTGGGATATTAAAAAGAAAATCTAATATTAATGTCATAATTATATTTATTTTATACACATTTATAACAATTAATCTATATATAAGTCCATTGCATAGTTGCAAGGTGTTTTTATAAAAGTATTTTTTCATTTGATAGTATAGATAAGGATTTTTGCGAAAAACAAATTGACATTTAGCAATGTCCAGAACAACTATAAGAATGAGTTGAATGATTTTGAAAACCTAACAATTAATATTAGAGCCGATGAAAATCAACCAAATCCAACGTGTATGGTTATAAGATCATTGTACGCCTATACGATCTTATACAATATTTTAAACGATTATATTGAAGAAAATGTATATATGATATTTAGTGATGCTTTTGAATCATAGCTTTTATAAAACATTTTTGTAATATTTATGTTTATAAAACAGTTTTGTAAAAATTATGCTTCGTTATTATATATTATAATAAGACTAGATTAGGACCCGCACATACGTGCGGAGTTTAACATATTTTTAAAATTATATATTTAAAATTATTTAGTAAAAATATATATAATAAAAATTCATAACTTGGATTATATTTATATAGTCTCTTATTTCATAGAGTACATTAAATAAAATCTATACATTGTGCGGGTAACCGATAAATATGGGGTAACCCGAGATTGATCCGCGTATAAGAAATATTTTTTAAAAATTTAATGGATTAATATAAATTTCAAAACTATACTTATGTATATTTTAATATTATGAATATAATTTAGTTATATCTTATCAATTATTTATGTTATTTTTTGATCCGTTACAAATTAGAATTATACATAAATTGAATTCGATTTAATCTCATAACAATTATCATTTCTTTCAAATTCGTTTTGTGATTTTTGTAACAACCCTTAACGAAAATTAAAATATGTATTTGTTATTCCTTTATTTGCTTATGTCTTAGTTAGCTATATATAAATTTAAAAATAAATCAAGTTTAGATTGTTATAGATATTATTTCATTTGAATAATTCAAGTTCTTTTATTTTGATATGAAAATTGTTATCAAATTTTATTTTATTTGCTAAAATTTTAATTGATTTTCAATTGAATTTTAAATCCTTTGTTATCAAAGATATTTCACGAATATTCTTGTTTTAAAATTTTGTCATATATAAATTTTAAAATTTTAAATCTTTTTTTATTTTCTTTATTCTTTTTGTAGAATATTTTTCGAATTAGAGTAAAATTTGTGAAGATTAAAATTTGAAAGATTTTTGTTGTCAATTTTTTTTTTACAAATATTTAAACTACATTATGAATTCATTTTGGCCTTTGTAGTGGGCTTAAAATTGTAATTTGCAAATAAAATCAAAAACATAGGTTATATTAAAAATATGTAGTGGCATTGTATGGTAATTTGAATTTTTTTAAGGGTTTTTTTAAAAAATGTTTTTCATTTAATAGATACTCCAAGATATTATGAGTTTGAGGTAAACAAAGCCAAAATATGTATATGACCATAACCTCGTATCAACCATATTTATTCATCATTGACATATTTATTCAAACGCTTGTTTCTCATTTCAATGCAAGAGAGGAACAAAGGACAAAACCTCTATAAATTAATGGAATTTTATTTATTTATAGTGATATTAATTTATAGAAATGTTTGCACACGAATTAATATTATAGAATTATTTTTATTCAAATTATATATATATTTGGATAATTTTCTATTTAAAACTAAGATTTTATAAAATAATAATTCATTTTAGTGGTAATTTTAGCTAGATTTTATCTTATAAAAATGAGATAAGCGTCAACCCAAAACCCCGAGTAAACCTGAACGGATACCCAAATGCCTATCCCTAGTAGACATCTATTTTATTTTATGTTTATTTCAAAGTCAATTAACGCGTTTTTTGAAATTCATTATATTAAAATAGTTGTTGATTCTTCATAACTTTTTTAATCAACATTCTCCATAACTTAGTTTACAAGATAATATATGATTTATATGAAACTATTTTTTTTTACAACTGTTATATGAAACTATTTATGCGGAAGACTTTGTATCATCAACTATATAATAGTAAAAGTTGGATGAAATCATTGAAAGCTCTATATGATAAACAAATAATTTTAGGGATTGTGACAAAAAGAAAAGAATTAATGATTTTATGGTTAAAAGTATAGTACATGTTCAATTTATATAAATATACATAAAGGTAGACCTTAGTAACGTACAAAAAAACGAACATCAAAACATAGTTAGATTAAATGAAGAGGAGCTTGTGGTTGAATGCTTTACTTTTGGTTTTCTCTTTGATGATTTCGTCTTACGTAGTTTTGGCCGATCCACCATATAAATTCCGTAAATTAAGTGAGTAACTTATGAAATTTTATATTTATTATTATTTTGTATATATTATTTGTTTGTTACACACCCATATATATGATTTGTTCTAAATTTTTCTTGGATATGGCTTTGTGATATTAATATAGTCGGAAGTATACCACCACCACCTCCTGCTATACGCGTATGGCCTAGTATAACACCACCAGCGGGTCAATGTTGCTAAGTAGCAGAAGGAGACTAACCAAAACCAAATATCTTGTATATATGACAGTTCAAGGTCATGGTATCTAAAAGAAGTAGTTCCAAATATCGTTTTATTTGCTCAAGTTTTAGAAAAAGAGGATCGGGAAATGAAAGATATGTGTTTTTAATCCAAATAATATATATGGTGACTGATTTGAAGACCGAAACAAATAAACAATATTCGTGGGGAACTCTGTAAGAAGAATGAGTTTTGTGTTGTTTGTAGCTTCTCATCTATTGTCTAATTTCTATACTTCTAAGCTTTTAGTGTACTAGATTTTAAGTACGCACGGATTTGCGTTTATAGATTTGTTTAATATATTTTTGTGTTATTATTGTTTTACTTAATTTTTTATTCAAATAAATAACCATATACTAATGTTTTAAACTTAACTAAATTATGTACATTTCAAATAGCTAAATCTTCCTTAACTAAATCTTTAACTTTTTTACATAGGCAAACTAGTTTTTTTTAGATGCGCCAAACGAGTTTTTTTTAGATGCGCCAAACGCGGAGTTTAAATTTAAAGGTATACATATTATATAAAAAATAAAGCTTACTAATTCATTTAAAATAATTTTGAAACTGTTTTCAAACACTTTTTATTATTTATTAGGACAATTCTCAAAAATATCATTACAAAGTTTTAGAAAATAATGACATCATAAACTTTTTTTTATTAAAAAAAGTTTGATATTTTATTTCATAAACTTATAGAATATATAATTGAATATAATATATTACTTGTTAAAAAAGATTTAATGGCCTTAATTTGACTAATATTAGTCTATAAATTAAGAATAAATGTTTCAATAATTAGAGATTTAATGTAATTGGCCTTTTAGATCCAAATTTATAGGCTTTTTAATTTTTTATTCAAATTCAAAAAAATGTCTTCTCAATTAATATAGAGAAAATTTGGAAAATGACTCTTGTGTGTTTTAAATTGGATGAATTTGCTGAATATCACAAATTGGGACTATAATTTGCTGAAATGACATAATTTTTACTAAATTTGCTGAAATAACAACAAAGAAGAGAGAAATATATTTTTTTCCATGTTGGCCCTGAGATCTACCTAATCCGGTAATAGTCATCTATTTAAATCAACCAGGTATATGTACACTAATTTACACAGAAGATAAATAGTCATCTATTTGCATTAAATTAGTAATTTACGTGTACAAAAAATATTTTTAAACCTCAAAATATAAACCATATATCTTGTACACTAAACCCAAAACATTAAACCATAATAAGAAACCTAAATCTTGATCCTAAACCCTATACCCTAAACTCTAAACATAAACCCTAAATCATAAACAATAAACCATTATACCCTTAACAATAAACCCTTATACCCCAAACTCTTTCATTCACCTCTCCTAATTTTACATATTAATATAATATTAAATGACATGATTTAATTGGTTAAATTAAAAGAGACTAACCCTATAGGTGAATCTAAGAACTTTTCGTATTTGTATAAACACTTTATTTAGTATAGATAACTATTTTTAGGAAAATAGACAACTATTCTTAAGACAATAAACGACTATTCTTAGAAATGTATGTATAATATAATCAGTGTTCAAGAAAGCGCTAGGCAGTAGTCGGGCGGTGACCCTCCGCCTAGCGCCTAGAACGCCTAGTCGGAACCTAGGCGTTTTTAAGCGGTTTAGGCGTGTTTTTTTTTTTAAAACATTATATATTTATATACATATTATATGATATGACAAAATTATATTATAAAAAATTTCAAATTTCAAATTTTAAAGATAAATCTCTACTTAACATAAGTAAAAAGATGTATAAGAATCAAAAAAATATAAGATATATTTAATTTCGCCTAACCCGCCTAGTCAACGCCTAAACCCGCTTAATCAACGCCTAAACCCGCTTAATCAATGCCTAAACCGCTTAATCAATGCCTAAACCGGCTTAAACAACGCTTATACATGCTAGTAAGTCAATGATCCATTTTGACTTTATCTCATTTTGAGAGACATTCACCACATCATGGACACACAGCACATCCACGTTGACCACATGATCTGTGACCATGGTGGACTCACCATATTGGTTGTCTTCCCTCTTAGAATCACCACTTCTTGATGGACACTGCATCTTGAAATGGCCTTTCTTTCCACACAGCCAACAAGACTTCTTTGTTTAGGTTTTGTCTTGCTCTTTGAACCTTTTTTCTTGTGGTTGATTCTTCCACCTAGACTTTCCCTTAGAGGCTAGCTTATCTCTTACAAACAAAGCTTCACCTACCTTCTTTGTTGTCTTCTCATCAAAACCATATTCTAACTTCTTGGTTTGAATCGCTGCAAGAACATCTTCTAGACGCAAGCTAGTCCCGTTATACCTTAAACTATCCCTCGTACCATCAAAAGTTTGTGGAAGTTTCATCAATAGCATCATAGCTTGATCTTCATCAGAAATCTCGCAGCCTACATTCTCTAGATCTAATATGATCTTCAAGAACTCATCAACTCCTTTGTCTACAGTGTTACCTTCTGATATCTTGTAATCATGGAGTTTCTCCTTTAGATGAAGCATCCTTGTTAAGGATTTGGACATATAAAGCTTGTCCAAAACCTTGAACATTTCACTCGCCGTCTTTTGCTTTATGATCTTTCGCAAAACTTGGTCCGTGACTGAGAGAATGATCGTGCTTCTTGCTTTCTCCAGCTTCTCGCTTAACGACTTCTTCACGCCATTCTCGTCTCCATCTACTGAATTATCTCCTTTCTCCGATTTACCAGATCCATCTTCTCCTTCCATCGCGTCCGAGATTCCAACATCTTTTCCTGTCATAGCGCATAGTCAACATTTTGCAATGGAGTTGGCTTCTTTGGACCCTATTGGGGACATGTATTGAGCTACTGGAGAGGAAGCTTGGAAGATCCAAAGCATGTTCTATTTATGTGGTACGAGGAGTTAAAAGCAGAGCCTTCTGCTCAGGTTAAGAGACTTGCAGAGTTCTTGGATTGTCCTTTCACTAAGGAAGAAGAAGAGAGTGGGAGTGTTGACAAAGTTATTGAACTTTGCTCTCTATCTTATTTGAGCAATTTGGATATAAACAAGACCGGTAAATCCTTCGGCAATTTGCACCACTCTGTGTTTTTTCGCAAAGGAGAAGTCGGTGACTCTAAGAATCATCTCACTCCTCAGATGGAAAAAAAAATCGACATGATCATCAAGGAGAAATTCAAAGGCTCTGGTTTGAAATTATGAGTCAAATGTATTGTTTGTGATAATAATAATAATAGAATAACTCTCAAGTTATTCAATGTGAACGGTTGTGAACAAAAAAACTTGCCTTCACAACTTTTACCGTTTCCTATCATTCCAAGGTGTTATATTATATAATGTATCACCGTTTTATGTCGAAGGAAACATATGTAATGAGTATAATTGAAAAATGACGAATGGTGAAACATCACTAAAACTCATGACATAGAGTCTGAAATATTTTAATGTCATTTTACCATAAAACTAACTGATTAGAAATTTATATGAATTTAGGTGGTCATGATCCAATTATAGCACCAATTTAAGTAAACAATCAGATTAGGCGCATAATGAATAATCGAATAGCCGAGCCAATGATTAAGAATAGAGGTTAATCCTAAAAAAATATGTATAAGGGTAACTAATCTCATAAGTACATGCTTGAGTTACTATTCTTAGAAAGATTATATATGAGTGAGACCATTGTTCAAGGTATATGTGAAAGGCTCTTAAGAAGGATTACTTGATAATGTTACCTTCAAACAAGGCTCTTAACATGGATTAGTTGTATCGTAAATTTATCCTTAGTTTACTTTTCATTGGTGTAAGTTTATGCATTTCTTGTCTCGTTACCTTTTAGGCTCGATGATCAAAGCATGTTAATCTCTACCCTTTAGGTGCGAATTCTCTCCCAACAAAAATTGAACCCATGACTTCAATCCTCCACATAGAGAACTTAAACTACTTGGCTAACACCTTGTTGGTTATTTCCATGTTGTTATGGTTGTAATTCCTCCTCATTGGAGTTAGATGAACACTTAATTTTCCATGAAATTAGTTTGAAAAGGTCTATTTAGGAGAATCTCGATAAAAAGATTATGATGTAATTGTTGTTCTAAAAATGTTTTCTAAGGATATTTTCGATAATAATAAAGAAAAAACTTCGAAAAAATTTCAAATCGGTTTTAAATAAATTAGTATTCCAAAAATTAAAATATCTTTAAATATTTGTATAATATATAATACATGTACATTTTTAAACTCCGCGATTAACTAGATGGAACATTGCTAACCACATGTATTTTGTAATAATTAATCATCACCTAAAGTATTAAAAAAAAATTTTGTTTTCCTTCTTCAATCATACTTTAATTAGTTGATGGTTTAATGATTGTATAACTTGCAAATAGTTGTGCTTTTAACATATTTTATCGATAACATAGTTGCTATGATTTTTAAATAATATATATATATATATTATATAGTAAATGACAAGGAGTTTTGTTTATGTGTCACGTGGAGAGAGTTTGTAGGAAATTAAAGATTTTTTATTTTTCATTAATATAATAATTTTTTAAGTTTATGATTATCTCTTTTATTTTTTTAATAGTTTATATCATAACATATTATTTATTAATTTAATATTTCGAAATTTCATTTATATTTCCTAAAATTTATTAATTAAATATTTCGAAATTTCAATTATATATTCTAAAAATTAAGGAATTTATATATTTTTGTTAATTTATTATTTTGTTATTCGTTTATGATTATCCCTTTTATTTTTAATAGTTTATATCATCATATATTATTATTAATTTGATATTTCAAAAATTTAATTATATTTCCTAAAATTAAAGAACTTTTTGATTTTTCATTAATTTAATATTTTTGATTATGATTATCCCTTTTATTTTTGAATTAATTAGCGTACTATAGACATTTTAAAACATAATTTGTCAATTAAATGTTTTTGATGTAATAATTAAATTTTGGGTAATTTAATTTGATTTTCGTACTTAAAATAACAAATTTAATCTTATTTACACAAAATCATTCACAAAAATCATTCAAGAAAAATCCTTCACATAGATCATTCATTGAGATCATTAACAACTCATCATTGACATAAATCATTCATTCACATATATTATTTATCATTCACATATACCACTTATCATTCACAACGATTATTCACATATGAACATTTACATACGACCATTCACGAGATTTGACAATTTTAAAGTTAATGGTAAAATTGTAATTTAAAAATTCATGATTACTTTATAGAAAATAAAAAAAAAAATCACTCAATTAATAAATTTATGTCTTGAAATATACTTATTTTCTCAATTTTCTTTTTATGTTTCAATGATTTTTATCATTATATATTATTTCTTTATTTAATATTTCAAAATATCAATAATATTTTCCTACAAATATATATGATATCGATATTTTGGGAATTTTAATTTATATAATAATTTAATATATTTTATTTTATTATTATAAATAGTACTACATGCAAACTTATCTGATTTTGTTTATATTCGTTATGATTCAAATTGATCCTTAGTTTTATAAAATTTACGTAAATATTATGAACTTAACTTCGTTAAAAATGCCCCATCATACAATTTTATACTTTTCGTAATCCAAAGTCATTATAATTATTAACATCATCATTAATGAGTTTTTCTTTAACTATTATAAAACTATTTTTGTTGAATATGTTTTATTTTTTATTAACCTAATTAGTTTGTGAACATATACATTTCACATCTCTTTACGTACAAAAATTATTATTTTGTAGAACAGAATATGTAACAAACATATGATTTGGTAGCATACAAACTTACTTTTGTAACAATTTTTCAGTTTAATTGATTAGTTTTATGTAAAATCTCCTATCACTATTATAATTGTTTCTCAAAAGCAAAAAACTATAAAAATAAAATAAATTTTGTATTTTAAATCATATAAGCCTACCATAAAACACAAAGCAACATTTTTGAAGTTTGTTATTTTCATTTTTTCATTTTTTATGGATAATTTATAACATTTTTATTTTGGTTTTACCTCATGGTGATTTTAATGTAAAATTTGAATTATCATTAATGTACCATTTGAATTCATCTAAAAATGTCAATATTAATTATTTTTCATATAATTTTTTCAAAAATAATTTATGCCCGCGCAATGCGCGCGGGTCAGACCACTTAGTATATATATATATATCAAAATTTTAATATCATACAAAACAGTATTCATTAAACATTTATATACGTAGATCCTAATTTACTAAAAATTTAAAATAAACAAACGCTAAACATAAAATCCTATCTCTTTTAACAATAAACCCTAACCAAGAATATAATGAACTCAAATTATTATTTTGTTAATTTGGGTAAACTTTTTAAAGGTAATTTAGCTAAAATTTAGAAAGAATGTAAATGTATAAACGATTTGAATTATGTGTAATTTTGTGAAAAGAGTTGGAAAGGGTGTAGTTTTGTGAATCTCTCCTTACTTTGGTTACTAGAATCTATGTTTTTAAATCCGACCGGGATGGCTAACCAAGCTACCTTCTCGGTCACCATGTCACTGAGTCGATCAGGTCAACGCCTTTGGCGATAATAATGTATGATTGAAAATAATGTATTTCTTACAATCTCGCGTATACGCATGTCCTTATCTAGTATATATAGAAAATATATCGTCCGCCAAGTTGTTATGGACGACTTATATAAAATAAATAAAATTAGTTATATAAATATAAATTAATATTCCAAAAATTAAAAATATCTTTATATATTTTATAATATAGAAACATGTAAATTTAAACTCCGCGATTGACGCGGGTCAAAAAATTCTAGTATATCATTTAAATCTGGATTAACTGGTAGATGGAACATTGCTAACTACATGTATTTTGTAATAGTTAATCATCACCTAAAGTATTAAATAAAAGTGTTGTTTTCATTCTTCAATCATACTTAATTAGTTGATTGTTTATTGATTGTATAACTTGCAAATAGTTATGCTTTTCACATATTTTATCTATAACATAGTTGCGTGTACGATTTTTAAATAATATTTATATATATATATATATATATATATCAAATTTTTAATAGTATACAAAACAATAGTCATTAAACATTTGTATACGAAGATCCTAATCTACTAAAAATTCAAAATAAACAAACGCTAAACATAGAATCCTATCTCTTTTAACAATAAACCCTAACCAAGGAATAATGAACTCAAATTATTATTTTGTTAATTTGGGTAATCTTTTCAAAGGTAATTTAGCTAAAATTTTGAAAGAATGTAAATGTATAGGGAGAATTAGAAAACTTAACCTTTTAAATTACATTTCACAAAACTACACCATTTCAAAATTACTTCACAAAACTACACCTAAACACCCAAAATTAAATTCAAATAAACCCTACCCACACAATCCTACCCCCTCAATAATATACCCTAAACACTAATTAGCTAACCCAAATGAAAATATTTTAATTTTGATATTTTTTTAAAGGGTAAATCAAGCTTTTAAAATTTTGAAAGGGTGTAAAAATGTGAAAAATTGAATTAGGTAGAGTTTTGTAAAGGTAATTTTGATATTTTTTTAAAGGGTAAATCAAACTTTTAAAATTTTGAAAGGGTGTAAAAATGTGAAAAATTGAATTAGGTAGAGTTTTGTAAAAGAAGGGAAGAAAGGATGTAGTTTTGTGAATTCCTCAAATGTATCAACGATTTAAATTATGTGTAATTTTGTGAAAAAGAGTCGGAAAGGGTGTAGTTTTGTGAACCTCTCCTTACTTTGATTACTGAAAAATCTATGTTTTTAAATCCGACCGGGATGACTTACCGGGCTACCTTATGGGTCACCATGTCACTGAGTCGATCAGGTCAACGCCTTTGGGGATAATAATGTATCACTGAAAACAATGTATTTCTTACAATCTCGCGTATACGCATGTCCTTATCTAGTATATATAAATATATATCGTCCGCCAAGTTGTTATGGACGACTTATATAAAATAAAGAAAATTAGTTATATAAGTATAGATTAATATTCCAAAAATTAAAAATATCTTTATATATTTTATAATATATAAACATGTAAATTTAAACTCCGCGATTGACGCGAGTCAAAAAAATCTAGTATGTCATTTAAATACGGATTAACTGGTAGATGGAACATTGATAACTACATGTATTTTGTAATAATTAATCATCACCTAAAGTATCAAGTAAAAGTGTTGTTTTCATTCTTCAATCATACTTCAATTATTTGGTGGTTTATTGATTGTATAACTTGCAAATAGTTATGCTTTTAACATATTTTATCTATAACATATTTGCGTGTACGATTTTTAAATAATATTTATATATATCAAATTTTTAATAGTATACAAAACAGTAGTCATTAAACATTTTCATATGTAGATCCTAATCTACTATAAATTTAAAATTAATAAACGCTAAACCTAGTCCTATCTCTTTTAACAATAAACACTAACCACGAAATAGTGAACTCAAATTTTTTTTTTAGTTTGGGAAACCTTTTAAGCATAATTTAACTAAAATTTAGAAAGAATGAAAACTTATAAACGATTTGAATTAGGTGTAATTTCGTGAAAAATAGTTTGAAATGGTGTAGCTTTTGTGAATCTCTCCTTACTTTGGTGACTGAAAAATCAATGTTTTTAAACCCGATCGGGATGACTTACCGGGCTACCTTCTGGGTCACCATGTCACTGAGTCGATCGGGTCAACCCCTCTGGTGATAATAATGTATGATTGAAAATAATGTATTTCTTACAATCTCGCGTATACGATGTCCTTATCTAGTATATATAGAAAATATACAGTCTGCCAAGTTGTTATCAACGACTTATACAAAATAAAGAAATTTAGTTCTATAAATATAATTAATATAATGTTAATAATCTATCAAAAAGATTTAATAAAAAAGGTTATGATGTCATTGTTGTCCTAAAAAAAATTTGTAATGATATTTTCAATAATGGCCCTAATAATAATAAAAGGAGTTGGAAAAATTTCAAATCAGTTTTGAATAAATTAATACTCCAAAAATTATAAATATCTTTTTATATTTGTATAATATATACTTGTAAATTTAAACTCCACGAATGACGCGGGTCAAAAAAATCTTACAATCATGCTTTAATTAATTAGTTGATGGTTTATTGATTGTATAACTTCCAAATAGTTATGCTTTTAACATATTTTATCTATAACATAATTGTGTGTATGATTTTTAAATAATATTAATATATATATATATATATATATATGTGTATAGCAAATTTTTAATTGTAAATAAAAAAAAGTCATTACACATTTGTATACGTAGATCCTAATCTACTAAAATTTTTGAATCAATAAACGCTAAACACAAATTCTATTCTCTCTTAGTTTGGGTAAACTTTTCAAGGGTAAGTGTAAACTTATAAATGATTTGATTTGGGTGTAGTGTTGTGAAGGATATTTTGAAAATGTATAGTATTGTGAATCTTTCCTTATTTGTTGGTAACCGAAAATCAATGTTGTTAAACCCGACCTGGACTACTAACCGAGTGATTGAGTCGACCGGGTCAACCCCTTTGGTGAAAATAATGTATGATTGAAGAAGGATAACCTAATATTTATTAATACGTTAAGTGACTATTGATTAATATGTTATGTTATTATGGATGAATACTTAATAGAGGTAGTTAAAAGTGTTGGGTCCACCGGTTCATTTACCAACCAATGCATCCCTAGCTTTAAATAGAGATCGAAAATAAGATTCTTGTAACTTGACAAAAAATGGATAAAAAGGAGTTGCTTCCGCATCTGAGAGGAGAACCTAACCGAAGAAACTAAGACTTTGATCTCTTCACTTCCTTCAGACAAAGATTTTCTTGGTAACATCTACAAGTACAAAGAATGTTGGTATTACGCCAACACTCTCCAAGGTGTCCTTAATATCGAAAAAGGTTTTAAGCCTCAAGAAACCGATATAATTTTGGCATCTTTCCCCAAGTCAGGCACTACTTGGCTTAAAGCTCTCATATTTGCTCTCCTTGAGAGATCCAAGAGCCCTTCTTCTGATGATCATCATCCTCTGAAATCCAATAATCCTCACCACTTAGTTCCATTCTTGGAAAGTGATCTTTTTCTGAATAGCTCAACACCTGACTTATCGAAGTTCACATCATCCCCGAGGTTATTCTCAACTCACATGCCACTCCAACCACCTTTCCATGACTCTCCTTGCAAGACGTTGTACGTGTGCAGGGACGTGAAGGACGTTCTTGTATCGTTTTGGCATTTCAGATGCGCTTATCTTGAAATTGAAGTAGAAAAAAGCTATTTGGAGTCTATGTTTGAGTCATTGTGCAGTGGAGTTGGCTTCTTTGGACCCTATTGGGAACATGTATTGAGCTATCGTAGAGGAAGCTTGGAAGATCCAAAGCATGTTCTATTTATGCGGTACGAGGAGTTAAAAGCATATCCTTTTGCTCAGGTTAAGAGACTTGCAGAGTTCTTGGATTGTCCTTTCACTAAGGAAGAAGAAGGGAGTGGGAGTGTTGACAAAGTTATTGAACTTTGCTCTCTCTCTTATTTGAGCAGTGTGGAGATAAACAAGACTGGTAAATCCTTTGGCAATGTGCCTTACTCTGTGTTTTTTCGCAAAGGAGTGGTCGGTGACTCCAAAAATCATCTCACTCATCAGATGGAAAACAAAATCGACATGATCATCGCAGAGAAATTTAAAGGCTCTGGTTTGAAATTCTGAGTCAAATGTGTTGTTTTTGATAATAATAATAGAATTAATCTCAAGTTATTCAATGTAAACGGTTGTGAATAAAAAAACTCGTCTTCACAACTTTTACTATTTCCTATCATTCTAAAGTGTTATAATATATAATGTATCGCCATTTTACGTCTCAACTTCGATATTATGGTAAACTCGCGAAGGAAAATATATGTAATGAGTACAATTGAAAAATGACGAATGATGAAACATCACTAAAACTCATGGCATAGAGTCTGAAAAATTTTAAAGTCATTTTACCATAAAACTAATTGATTACAAATTTATATAAATTTAGGTGGTCATGATCCAATTATAGCACCAATTTAAGTAAACAATCAGATTAGGCGCATAATGAATAATCGAATAGCCGAGCCAATGATTAAGAATAGAGGTTAATCCTAAAAAAATATGTATAAGGGTAACTAATCTCATAAGTACATGCTTGAGTTACTATTCTTAGAAAGATTATATATGAGTGAGACCATTGTTCAAGGTATATGTGAAAGGCTCTTAAGAAGGATTACTTGATAATATTACCTTCAAACAAGGCTCTTAACATGGATTAGTTGTATCGTAAATTTATCCTTAGTTTACTTTTCATTGGTGTAAGTTTATGCATTTCTTGTCTCGTTACCTTTTAGGCTCGATGATCAAAGCATGTTAATCTCTACCCTTTAGGTGCGAATTCTCTCCCAACAAAAATTGAACCCATGACTTCAATCCTCCACATAGAGAACTTAAACTACTTGGCTAACACCTTGTTGGTTATTTCCATGTTGTTATGGTTGTAATTCCTCCTCATTGGAGTTAGATGAACACTTAATTTTCCATGAAATTAGTTTGAAAAAGGTCTATTTAGGAGAATCTCGATAAAAAGATTATGATGTAATTGTTGTTCTAAAAATGTTTTGTAATGATATTTTCGATAATGACACTAATAATAATTAAAAAACTTCGAAAAAATTTCAAATCGGTTTAAAATAAATTAGTTTTCCAAAAATTAAAATATCTTAAAATATTTGTATAATATATATACATGTAAATTTTTAAACTCTGTGATTGACGTGGGTCAAAAATATAATATGTCATTTAAATACGGATTAACTAGATGGAACATTGCTAACCACATGTATTTTGTAATAATTAATCATCACCTAAAGTATTAAATAATTTTTTTTCCTTCTTCAATCATACTTTAATTAGTTGATGGTTTATTGATTGTATAACTTGCAAATAGTTGTGCTTTTAACATATTTTATCTATAACATAGTTGCTATGATTTTTAAATAATATTTATGTATATATATATATCAAAATTTTAAGGGAGAATCACAAAACTACATCATTTGAATTACATTTCACAAAACTACATCATTTCAAAAATATTTCACAAAACTACACCTAAACTCTCAAAATTAAATTTAACTAAACCCTACCCACACAATCCTACCCCTTAATACTATACCCTAAACACAAATTAATTAGCGAACCCAAATGAAAAGATTTTAATTTTGGTAATTTTTAAAAGGGTAAATCAAGCTTTTAAAATTTTGAAAGGGTGTAAATATGTGAAAAAATTAAATTAGGTGTAGTTTTGTGAAGGAGGGATTGAAATGGTGTAGTTTTGTAAATTCCTCAAATTTTAATATCATACAAAACAGTAGTCATTAAACATTTATATACGTAGATCCTAATTTACTAAAAATTTAAAATAAACAAACGCTAAACATAAATTCCTATCTCTTTTAACAATAAACCCTAACCAAGAAAATAATGAACTCAAATTATTATTTTGTTAATTTGGGTAAACTTTTCAAAGGTAATTTAGCTAAAATTTAGAAAGAATGTAAATGTATAAACGATTTGAATTAGGTGTAATTTTTTGAAAAAGAGTTGGAAAGAATGTAGTTTTGTGAATCTCTCCGTACTTTGGTTACTGAAAAATCTATGTTTTTAAATCCGACCGGGATGACTAACCGGGCTACCTTATGGGTCACCATGTCACTGAGTCACCATGTCAATAATGTATGATTGAAAATAATGTAATTCTTACAATCTCGCGTATACGAATGTATCTAGTATATATAGAAAATATATAGTTCACTAAGTTGTTATGGACGACTTATATAAAATAAAGAAAATTAGTTATATAAATAGAAATTAATATTCCAAAAATTAAAAATATCTTTATATATTTTATAATATACAAACATGTGAATTTAAACTTCGCGATTGACGCGGGTCAATAATTCTAGTATATCATTTAAATATGGATTAATTGGTGGAACATTGCTAACTACATGTATTTTGTAATAATTAATCATCACCTAAAGTATTAAATAAAAGTGTTGTTTTCATTCTTGTTTATTGATTGTATAACTTGCGAATAGTTATGCTCTTCACATATTTTATCTATAACATAGTTGTGTGTACGATTTTTAAATAATATATATATATATAGATCAAATTTTTAATAGTATACAAAACACTAGTCATTAAACATTTGTATACGTAGATCCTAATCTACTAAATATTTAAAATAAACAAACGCTAAACATAAAATCCTATCTATTTTAACAATAAACCCTAACCAAGGAAATAATGAACTCAAATTATTATTTTGTTAATTTGGGTAATCTTTTCAAAGGTAATTTAGCTAAAATTTAGAAAGAATGTAAATGTAAATGGAGAATTGAAACTATACCATTTGAATTACATTTCACAAAACTACACCATTTCAAAATTACTTCACAAAACTTCACCTAAACACACAAAATTAAATCCAAATAAACCCTACCCACACAATTCTACCCCCTCAATACTATACCCTAAACACTAATTAGCTAACCCAAATGAAAATATTTTAATTTTGGTGATTTTTTAAAAGGTAAACCAAGCTTTTAAAATTTTGAAAGAGTGTAAATATGTGAAAAATTGAATTAGGTAGAGTTTTGTAAACGAATGGAAGAAAGGGTGTAGTTTTGTGAATTCCTCAAATGTATCAACGATTTAAATGAGGTGTAATTTTGTGAAAAAGACTCGGAAAGGGTGTAGTTTTGTGAATCTCTCCTTACTTTGATTACTGAAAAATCTATGTTTTTAAATCCGACCGGGATGACTAACCGGGCTACCTTCTGGGTCACCATGTCACTGAGTCGATCAGGTCAACGCCTTTGGCGATAATAATGTATGATTGAAAATAATGTATTTCTTACAATCTCGTGTATACGCATGTCCTTATCTAGTATATATAGAAATATATCGTCCGCCAAGTTGTTATGGACGACTTATATAAAATAAAGAATATTAGTTATATAAATATAAATTAATACTCCAAAAATCAAAAATATCTTTTTATATTTGTATAATATATATACTTGTAAATTTAAACTCCACGATTGACGCGGGTCAAAAAAATCTAGTATGTCATATAAATACGGATTAACCGGTGGATGGAACATAGCTAACTACATGTATTAAGTAATAATTAATCATCACCTAAAGTATTAAATAAAATTTGGGTTTTCCTTCTTCAATCATGCTTTTAATCAGTTGATGGTTTATTGATTGTATAATTTCCAAATAGTTATGCTTTTAACATATTTTATCTATAACATAATTGTGTGTATGATTTTTAAATAATATTAATATATATATAAATATATGTATAGCAAATTTTTAATTGTAAATAAAAAAGTCATTACACATTTGTATACGTAGATCCTAATGTACTAAAAAATTTGAATAAATAAACGCTAAACACAAATTCTATTCTCTCTTAGTTTGGGTAAACTTTTCAAGGGTAAGTGTAAACTTATAAACGATTTGATTTGGGTGTAGTGTTGTGAAGGAGATTTTGAAAATGTATAGTTTTGTGAATCTTTCCTTATTTCTTGGTAACCGAAAATCAATGTTGTTAAACCCGACCTGGACTACTAACCGAGTGATTGAGTCGACCGGGTCAACCCCTTTGGTGATAATAATGTATGATTGAAGAAGGAAAACCTAATATTTATTAATACGTTAAGTGACTATTGATTAATATGTAATGTTATTATTGATGAATACTTAATAGAGGTAGTTAAAAGTGTTACGTCCACCGGTTCATTTACCAACCAATGCATCCCTAGCTTTAAATAGAGATCGAAAATAAGATTCTTGTAACTTGACAAAAAATGGATAAAAAGGAGTTGCTCCCGCATCTAAGAGAAGATAACCTAACAGAAGAAACCAAGACTTTGATCTCTTCACTTCCTTCAGACAAAGATTTTATTGGTAACATCTACAAGTACAAAGAATGTTGGTATTACGCCAATACTCTCCAAGGTGCCCTTAATATCGAGAAAGGTTTTAAGCCTCAAGAAACCGATATAATCTTGGCATCTTTCCCCAAGTCAGGCACTACTTGGCTTAAAGATCTCATATTTGCTCTCCTTGAGAGATCCAAGAGCCCTTCTTCAGATGATGATCATCATCCTCTACAATCCAATAATCCTCACCACTTAGTTCCATTCTTGGAAAGTGATCTTTATCTGAATAGCTCAACACGTGACTTATCAAAGTTCACATCATCCCCGAGGTTGTTCTCAACTCACATGCCACTCCAACCACCTTTCCATGACTCTCCTTGCAAGATTGTGTACGTGTGCAGGGACGTGAAGGACGTTCTTGTATCGTTTTGGCATTTCAGATGCGCTTATCTTGAAATTGAAGTAAAAAGAAGCCATTTGCAGTCTATGTTTGAGTCATTTTGCAGTGGAGTTGGCTTCTTTGGACCCTATTGGGAACATGTATTGAGCTATTGTAGAGGAAGCTTGGAAGATCCAAAGCATGTTCTATTTATGAGGTACGAGGAGTTAAAAGCAGATCCTTTTGCTCAGGTTAAGAGACTTGCAGAGTTCTTGGATTGTCCTTTCACTAAGGAAGAAGAAGGGAGTGGGAGTGTTGACAAAGTTATTGAACTTTGCTCTTTGTCTTATTTGAGCAGTGTGGAGAAAAACACGACTGGCAAATCCTTCGGCAATGTGCCTTACTCTATGTTTTTTCGCAATGGAGTAGTCGGTGACTCCAAAAATCATCTCCACTACAAGAATCTGCGCAAATAACAACGAAAATTTTAAAACGATTTTACTCGTCGTAAATTTACGACGATTTTACTAAGATTTTTGTAATCGTCGTAAAATCGTCGTAAACTTTACAACGATTTTAGTCGTCGTTATTTTACGACGATTTAACGACGATTTTCCGAATATAGACGTAATCGTCGTTTAATCATCGTAAATTTACAACGATTTAACGACGTTATGGTTTAAAAGAAAATTTCGTTGCTAAATCGTTGCTAATTTACAACGGATTTACAACTTCTGAATTTGGGACATTTTAACAACGATTTGAAGACATTAATCTGGTAGTTGAAAACGTGTATTTACTGTTGCACCTAATTATTTATAACTTTCATTTTAGTCGTTAAATCGTTGTAAATCCCTTGTTAAATTATGAATCGTTGTAAATTAGTAGTTAATTTCCTTGGTAAAAAGTTGGAAATTTTTTTAAAATCCTATAAATACATCCTCATCTTTCACCATAAATCACACCATCAATTTTATATCTCTCTCACATACGAAAAAACTCTTTTTTATAAAAAAAAACTCTTTTTTAAAAAAAAAAGCTTTTTAAAAAAAAAAATGTCAGGAGGCGATATTTACGAAATCCGAAAATGGATGTACATACATCGAGGCTATGACGGATCGGTGACACGGGAGTTCCTCGACGGGGTTGAAATATTCATGCAGCAAGCCACAAATCTACCTGTCACTATCGAAAGCGATAAAATGTTTTGTCCTTGTATCAAATGCGACAATAGACGGTTCATTTTGGTTGAAAATGTTTGGAAGCATTTGTTAAATAGAGGATTTACACCACAATATTATATATGGTTTCAGCATGAGGAAGATTATTGTGGTAATGTTTCAGCACTCCTCAGATGGAAAACAAAATCGACATGATCATCGCGGAGAAATTTAAAGGCTCTGGTTTGAAATTCTGAGTCCAATGTGTTGTTTGTGATAATAATAATATAATAACTCTCGAGTTATTCAATGTAAACGGTTGTGAAGAAAAAACTTGCCTTCACAACTTTTACTATTTCCTATCATTCTAAGGTGTTATAATTATTTAGTAAACTATGTATTTTTTACTTCTTAATTTTCCAATAGGGTGATTTTTTTTGTATTTGCATTTAGGTAATTTTTTATGTTGAAAAGTCAAAAAAATCCCTGAACTTTCTGGTCAGGTCATGTGAACATTCATGTATATGCGTGAACATTCATGTTCTTCCTTCTAAAATAATCGTGACATTGTGTGAATATTCATGAACATGTGTGAATATTCATGAACATGTGTGAATATTCATGAACATGTGTGAATATTCATGAACATGTGTGAATATTCATGAACATATGTGAATATTCATGAACATGTGTGAATATTCATGAAAATATGTGAATATTCATGAACATGTGTGAATATTCATGAACATGTGTGAATATTCATGATAACATGTGAACATTCATAGTTTGATTAAATAATTCATGAAAAAATCTGAAACAGAAAAAACTTGTGAACATTCATGAACCTGTATGAATGCGCAGAGGGGTATATCAGTCATAAAAAAAATAGAAGGAAGGAAAATCACCTAATTACCAATTTTGAAACCCAAATCACCTTATTGCAAATTAAGGTCCAAAAATGTACATAATTTCCTAAATTTTTCTATAATATATAATGTCTCACCATTTTATGTGACAACTTCGATATGTATGGTAAACTCGCGAAGGAAAAATATGTAATGAGTACAATTGAAAAATGACGAATGATGAAATATCACTAAAACTCATGACATAGAGTCTGAAATATTTTAATGTCATTTTAAAAACTAATCGATTAAAAATTTATATAAATTTAGGTTGTCATGATCCAATTATAGCACCAATTTTAGTAAACAATCAGATCAGGCGCAGAATAAATAATCGAGTAGCCAAGCCAATGATTACGAATAGAGGTTAATCCTAAAAAAAATATGTAGAAGGGTAACTAATCTCATAAGTACATGCTTGAATTACTATTCTTAGAAATATTATATATAAGTGAGACGATTGTTCAAGGTATATGTGAAAGGCTCTTAACAACGATTATTTGATAATGCTACTTTCAAACAGAGGCTCTTAACACGGATTAGTTGTATCGTAAATATATCCTTAATTTACTTTTCATTGGTGTAAGTTTAGGCACTTTTTGGCTTGTTACTTTCTGGATCGATGATCAAAACATGTTAATCTCTATCCTTTAGGTGCGAATTCTCTCCCAACAAAAATTGAACCCATGACCTCAATCCTCCACATAGAGAGCTTAAACTACTAGGCTAACACCTTGTTGGTTATTTCCATGTTGTTATGGTTGTAATTCCTCCTCATTTGAGTGAGATGAACACTTAATTTTCCATAAAATTAGTTTGAGAAAAATGTCTATTATGAGAATCTCGATTTAAAAAAATCATGATGAGTTTTTGATTTTTTTTTGCAATTTTGGCCTTTTAGTATTCTATATCCTTAGACCATCATTATCGGTTAGAGATGGATTTTAAGATTTTTAATTTTTTTTTGTTTATTTTTTTTACTTTTTTGGTTTTTAAAAAAAAAAAAAAAATTAAAAGGACCAATCGCGGGCCGCCACGTATCAGTGGGACCTGCGAATAAAATAAGAGATACCTCTTACAGAAGAGGCAAAAGAGACGAATCTTATTTATTACTTTAGAATTCCTTTAGATACCATCGATAATGATGGTCTTATGAGTCGCTAGTGCATATTATGAAGAGCGAAAGATCTATACAATAAAAGAATACGAACTCTCTCCATATGAAAGACACTTGGCAATAAAAAATTAAATACATAATTAAAATTAAAATTTTGATAAAATTCATTTAATACTAATAAAAATAAAACAAAAAATCATTAAAGACATAAACTCATTTAATAATAAAATAAAGCATTACATTATATACAATAACAAATATAAATAAATATTTAAACTTAAATATATATATATATATATATATATATATATATATATATATATAAATAAAGTTTAAACATTATAAATTTGATATTCAAATACTACATAGTCATACATATAAATAATACATTAATTCTCGATAATCTTCTCAAACTAAATGTTAATAATCACTAAAAATATCCACCGAAAACATAGACGTCGTATAAAGTTTCTAATAACATTAAAGAAAAAAACAAACTATGATGCAATTTTATAATAAAATTAAAATATTAAATTTTATAATGCAAAATAAATAAATAAACAAACTATGATGCAATTTTATAATAAAATTAAAATAATATATAAGTTGTTCTCAATAATCTTCTTAAACTAAATGTTAATAATCAGTACAAATATACACCGAAAACATAACTGTCATATAAAATAAACAAAAATACATATAAAGATTCTAATAACATTAAAAAAACAAATTATGATGCAATTTAAAAAACGGATTAAAATCTCCACGTGAAACTGAAATAAAGGTATTGTGAACCAAAATAAATTATTAATAGTAAAGAAATTAAAAGAATACACAACAATCTTTACTTCTTTTTAATTTAATTTTTTGTAAAATTAGATTTCATCACATATTGATATTCTAATCGTTTTATAATAAACTAAAATATTCTTTCAAAAGTTACATATGAAAAAATTTATTTTCATTAATTTGGTAAAATAAAATTAGTTATATTCAATGTCAAACCAAATACATATTACAATAATAAAATATATTACAAAATCAACCATCATAGATAAAATATAAATGTTTTTTGAAATTACTATAAAATATTGAAGGATATTGTGCGGGTTATATCCTAGTATAAATTAAAACATTGATTGTAAGTGAGGATACAACTCAGCCTAAACAAATGAGGTTGAACTTAAGATGTATCGTTATAAGCATAGTAACATTTCCAAGGATATTCAAGTGTATTTATTGTGTTATAACAATTTAGCCATGACCTAGCCATGACCGTAAATAAGATACATAACTCAAAATATCATATAAGAATATAAGTTATGTAGATTTGTGAAAAAACAGTTGAGAAGTTTGTTATGTCAGCTTTAAACAGCCAGTTGGGGTTACGAGGGTTAGGTTTAACATAAATATTGTGGCCTTTTATATATATGTCAGTGTTACAAAAATAATAATAAATTATACCGAAAACAAAAAAGGAACATTATTACATACTAGGAGATCATCCGTGCATGCACGAGTCTTTTTTTATTCAAAAGATTAATTGTATGTTCTACTTGATTTTTTGAATTGAGGTTACACATAAGATATTTTGAAATATTTAAATTTTACAACATTTTCAACTAAAATCGTAGGAAAATATTTGAATGTGTATTTGAATAAGAAGATAAGTACTTTCAATTCACACTTTCAATCAGATATGAACAATGTTAAATAAACATATACATTCTCATCATTTGCGAGATGCAGTTAAATGGAAATTCTATTTGATAGAATACACATTCTCATCATCACACTTTCAATCTGATAACAAAGTTCAATCAATCTCTCGATAGTATAACGACGATACAAAAATTTAAAAACTCTATCATGAAATTAATTTGATTTTATAATAAAAAATACAAATATATATGTATAATAAGTCGAATAGTTTCGATGTAAGAAATTTTAGGGTCTTGTTTACGTTAACGTTGTATGAAGAACTTGGAATGAAGAGTGTCATTCACCTATTTTAAATTCAATTTTGAATAACTAAATGTATAAAATAATGATTACTAAAATTATTTCCAATAATGTAAAAGATAAAAACAATATAATTGGCTAGCAATTGTTCATTATTATCCATGAAAAAATTTAAACTTTTTTTTTACTATTATTGTAAGCGCATAAATAGTTACGATATAAATCAATATTTTGATAGTGGAGGTTATAAATTACTATTCGGAAAATCATTAAATAATTTATGTTCCAAATTCTTTTGTTTGATATAATATATAATTCAATATTTTTATTTTATTGTACGATTAATAATTTTTCTTAGTGTTTGTTTTTTATACTCCCTCTATTTCAAAATAAATGGTATTCTAGCCTAAAAATTTTGTTACAAAATAAATGACATTTAGGATTTCAATGCAAAATGAATTAATTTTGTAAGCAATAGTATGTTATATAATTTTTTTCTATTGGTTGATTTAATTATTTAATATAAAAAATATAAATTCTTAATATACGTGCAACATTCTAGAATATCATTTATTTTGAAATGAAAGAATATTATGTGGTGAAAGATTTTTTGGTTTATGCATTTTAATGGGGATTTGATTTATATATAAAATATAAACCGTTATTTTGTATATTTAATTTTTGTTTTATTGATAATTTAATTAATTAATTGAATTGATGAGGTGACATGCTTATTGGCTATGGAGAATTCCCCTCATCTTATATATATATAAGATTTAGTAATGGAAAGAAAATTAAAAATCAACTTTTCTAATTTTTACTTCAGCAAATTTATTGATTAGCTTTTTATAGTCGCAATCTTCAAACATATCTCTTTTATTAATAAATATCTATTTAACACGTCTTTGTCGCATCGTAGATCATAGATTAAGAAAAGTAATAATGAAAATTTACCTAGGTGTAATTTACGGTTGACCAAAGAAAGAGATAGAATATTGGGAAAATTAGGAAAAATGACGTTTTAAAGGTATTTTTGTGCATATATGTTTTTTAATGTTCAACCTAAATTAATTACCAAACTAACCTTAAATAAATATTTTAGTATCTAATAAAATTAAAAAAAAAAACTTTTTGATATATAATAACAACAATCCATCATTACTTAATAATAGATAAAGACAAAAGAACAGTTTTTCAAATCCTAATCAAAAACAAACAAGTTACAAATCCTAATCAAAAATCATCATGTTTTTATTTTCTATACTCAAAGTTTTCCCTTTGATATTTAATTTCTAAAACCTTTTTTTAGTTTTTTTCAAAACAATGGTTTTCATTCTAAACTTTCAAATGGATTTTTTATTAATTTTTGTAAAAAATAAAATATTATGTTTTACGTAGAATATGTATTCTGCCAATATTGTTTTAGAATATACATTCTTCGAATTTTAGAATACGTATTCTAATTTTTTCGTAGAATATATAATCTGCCGCTGGTAGAATACTTATTCTACACGTATGTTTTTAAGAAAACACATAACTCAATGTAGTTTAAATACCACAAATGACTAAATTGCAGATCTACGTAACTTGTGGTTTATGGAGATCATTTCCGAACAATGTTTGGAGATTTGTTCTTGATAGAGAAAAATGTGCAAGAGTACTTAGTTTAGAATCTTACGCGTTACAAAATACAATAAAAGAAAAAGCTACTCTACATAAATTAAAAGGCATAAGTAAAAGATGTACTTCATATAGAATAGGATCAAATTTGTTTTTTATGTAGTAAAGGAAACAAATTCGTTTGGAAAAAATTGACGAAGATTTTTATGAACCCTAATTTTGACTTGGAGCCTTTTGTAATTTTTTTTTGTAAAAGATGCAATATTTTGATTATCAAATATATATTTATAGTTGTTTGATAATCATGTTTTTTGTAGGAAACGTCAAAATAATAGCAATTAATTAAGGGTTTATCTATAATTCCATAATATAAAGGGCATTATTGGATTTACATTTAAAAAAGTTTATATTTACAAACTCTTAAAATAAAAACCTATATGCACAAAGATACATTTAAAACATCCATTTTTCTAATTTTCCCTAGAATATTTCAAAACTTAATCTATTCTATCAAATATAATAAATGACAAGTAATTTGGGTTATGTGTCGCACAAAAAGAAATTATATATAAGAAATGACAAATAATTTGGCTTATGTGTCGCACAAAGAGAAAATTAATGAATATTTAAATATTTGTTTATGATTATCCCTTTTATTTCTCAAAGTTTATATTATCATATATTATTTATTAATTTAATATTTTCAAAATTTCATTAATATATTATTTATTAATTTAAAATTTCGAAATTTCAATAATATTTTCTAAAAAATTATATGATGTCAAGTTTACTGGATTTTAAATTATATGATCATATATAGTAAATGACAAGTAATTTGTCTTATGTGTCACACAAAGAGAAAATTAAGGAAATATTTTAATATTTGTTTATCATTATCCATTTTATTTCTCAAAGGTTTATACTATCATATATTAATTATTAATTTAATATTTTCGAAAATTCATCAATATTTTTTAAAATATTAACATATATTCTTTATTAATTTAATATTTTCGAAATTTCATCAATATTGTTTTAAAATATTAGCATATATTATTTATTAATTTAATATTTTCGAAATTTCAATATTATTTTCTAAAAAATTATACGATGTCAAGTTTTTGGATTTTAATTTATATTATAATTAAATATATTTACTTATCAATAATACTATTATTATAAATCAGCATACAAAATATGAGTAATTTGGTTTATGTGACACACCAAAAGAAAGTTAAGATAAAAAAATTATCTATACTATTAAAAGAGAAGACAAAACGCCTACGTGTCGCGACGTGAGAGTTTTTAAGATAATTTTTTTTTTTTTGTGTTTTAGTCCTTATATTTTTGAATAATTTTTGTTCGGCGAATTCTATAAATTATATTTCAGGCCCAACGAATTCAGTCCCACATATAAAAATTTTAATAGTTAAATTTCTCCCACATTGAAAACAATAAGAAACAAAATAAGAAATCTTCTAATATAAATATGACTTTATCACATACAAAATCATTAAAACGGACTTTCGTCTAATGGGCATGCGAATTTCGGTAAATGGATTGCGTCTTCATTTATCGGGTATGCATAATGCGAGTCTTTTTCTTTGAATAAGCTTGCATAGTTTGATTAGTTATTTCGGTTTCCGATAATGGTCATTCATAGATGCATGCCTCATAAACTGTCAACAAGTATCGGGAACTTTGATTAGTGGATTGGAGACTAGACATTCGATTTTTAGGTCAGGTTCTTTCGAGTTCGGATTTTTAGGGTTAAAGGATATATGATCCGTTCGGGTTATTTACAAATACAATTATGTTCGGTTCAAATCTATACGGGTTCAGGTCGAGTTTCATATATTTAACAAAATCTGATCTGAAACCAAATATTATTCGGTTCGGGTTTTTTTATTTTTTGGTTCGAATTTTCAGGTTTTACATATTTTTTGTAAGAATTTTCGGTTTTATTTCGGGTAATTCGGGTTTGGTTCCGGTTTTGGTTCGACTTATTCATATAATCCACAAAAATTTTGAAATAGCCTACTAAAATCCAAATTACATTATCAAAACGATATACATGTGTATATCTTCGGGTCTATTCGAGTACAATTCGGGCATCAGGTCGGTTCGGGTTAGAACGGAAACTTGAGTTAGAAAATATTAAAACCCGATAGGATAATATGAGAATCGAAGCCGAACCAAACCGGATTTTTCAGGTCGATTCGGTTTCGGGTTTTGAATCTTGGGTTAAATATTTAGACCTAAATTGATCAATTCATGAATTTCCATAATATAATTTAATATTATTTATGAATATCCTTTCCCGCGCAAGGCGCGGGGGTACTTACCTAGTTTAATATAAAAAAGAACAAGACACCTAACACCAAACACAAGAATGTGCATAATAAGCGACTACATAGAGAATCTTTAAAAGAAAACTAAATCTAAATTATGCAAAATCTAAAGATCTCAGAATAACAAAATATAACCAAGAATATAAAATAAAACAATAATAAATATGGAAGTAACACGTACATTTAAGAAATTAAATAACATAAGGAACGTTGCTACAAAAAAGAACTGTCATCAACAAAAAATATAACAAACACATATATAAAAATAGAACAAAAAAATATATAACTTCTATAAAATTCGAGAATTGGTCTTCGTGTGACACCTAAAATTTTGGGGAAATGATTTTTTAAAAATACTTAGTTTTATGTATTATTATAGATAATGGAGAAATAAAGATAAAATAAAAAATACACTTATTATTATTATAAATTGTCTTATCCATTACATATACGATGATTCGAGTTTGATCAACAATTTTCTAATATATATGAAAATATTATAAATATGACTTCTTCTAAATGTTTGATAACTATTAATTTATTCTTATAAATATGTAAAATTAAAAATTTTTACTACATCATACAATTTTATATTTTTGAAATCTAAAGCTATTATAGTTTTTAACATCTTCATTAATGATTTTTTATCTAATTCTTATAAAATTATTTTGTTGAATATTCTTTGTTTTATATTATCCAAATTAATTCGTGGACAAATATCTTTAACGTCTCTTTAAGTGTCAAACATATTATTTTGTAGAATAAAAAAATACGTAACAAACATATTTTTTAATAGCACATATACATACATACGTTTTTAACAAATTTTCATTTTAATTGATGATTTTTATGTAAAATCTCTAAGCAAGGCTATAATTGTTTAACAAAAACTCAAAACTATAAAAATATAACAAATTTTGTATTTATAATAATATAAGTTCACCATAAAACACAAAGCCACAATTTTTAGATGTTTGTTCTTTTTCAAGTTTTCATTTTATTGTTAATATATTACATTTGGTTTTGGTTTGATTTATCTCATTTTGATGTTAACATAATTTTTAAAAAGGGAAAATTTTATATTAATACACCAACAAAATTATTATTAGCTTTTTAATACACCAACTTTTTGATTTCCCAGAATAATACACCAACCATTTTATTTGTTTATTTAAAATCGTGAACATTTTTGTTTCTTATTTTAATCACAAACTCAAATCATCTATCTATTTAACCAAATCACCGTTAGTTGACCGTTAGTTGACCGTTACATATTTTTTGAAACAAAAATAATTTATTCTATTTTAATAAAAAGATACTTTAAAATTATGTAAAAAATCCAACAAAATAATCATGTGGGACAAAAATAATTTATGTTATTTTTCATTAATATAACATTTGAATTTGTTTTATTTTTTTCCGAAAATTATTTATGTCCGCGCGCGGGTCAACCACCTAGTTACTAATAAATGTCTAGGGTATTTGATGTTAAACCGTCTATCTAAGACTTAAAAAAATTAATAGTATCATGCCACGTAACCATTTAAAATTAAGAAAATATATAAAATTTAAAATAATCTTATAATCATATATAATAAATAGAAAATAATTTGGCTTATGTGTCACGAAGAAAGAAAATTACATGAATTTTAGATTTAAAATCATTTTTACTATGATTTACTTTTTTTAAAAAAATAACTATAAATAGGAAGTAATTTAGGTTATGTTTCACACAAAAAAAATTAAAGAAATTCTTTTATTTTTAATTAATTGAATATTTTTGAAATTAAGGAAATTTTTCATATTTAATTAATTTAATATTTTTGAAATTTTTTTATAATTATCTTTTAATCATTCCAAAATTTGAATAATATTTCCTAAAAAGTATACAATGCCAATTTTTGGGATTTTAACTTATATTATAAATTAATATATTTACTTATTACTAAAAATAGTGTTATTATATATGTTAATTAGTTGTAGCTCATCCTTTTTTTCTTACATTCATGATTATTCAAGTGGACCCACAATTTTATAATATTTATGAATATATTATAAACTAAGCCTTTTTACATGTTTGAGTTACTGATTTATTGTTATAAATATGTAAATCTTAAATTTTTTATACCACATATCATACGATTGTATAATTTTTGAAATCTAAAGCTATTATAGTTATTATTATCTTCACTAATGAGTTTTTCTCAAATTCTTAGAAAACATTTTTTATTGAACGTATTATTTTATTTTAACCAAATTAATTTTGTTTTAAATTAACCAAATTAATTTGTGGACATATATCTTTCATGTCTTTTGACGTATTAAACATATTATTCGTTAACCAAAGACATACGTACTAAACATATGCCTTTGTATCACATACAATTCTAACAATTTTTCATAATAATTGATACTTTTTATGTAAAATCTATAAATAAGATTGTAATTTTTTAACAAAAAAGAAAAATTATATAAATAAATTAAATATTGTCCTTAAATCATGTAAGCCCACCACAAAACACAAAGCCAATTTTTGGAGATTTGTTCTTTTTAATGTTTACATTTTTTATTGATAATATATTACTTTTTTAATTTTGGTTTCAAGAAAAATAGTTTAAAAATATTATTTCATGAATGTAACATTTGAATTCTTATTGTATTTTTCGAAAGTTAAATATACCACCTAGTTAGTTTAAAACATAAGGCAATTAGAAAATTCAATGAGATAAAAACTATGATTAAAGAAAAGAGTATAGTAACACAATTTCTCCATAAAATAGCCGGCTATGATTTTCTTTTATTAGTCTTGTATATATTGTCTTCTCGGTTCTTTTTTTTGCGTGTTCTTGTTGCCTCGTTAAAAACCTTTTAATTAAAAATCATGTGAGACAAATATCATGATAGGGAAAAAGAGTGCTACCACGTATTTCATTACTTCCCCTCCTGAAATTTTTATCTCCTGAAACAAGTGTCTTTTGTAAAGAGGTCTTTGGGAGAATATTTTTTCTTCTTCCACAAATTTCTATTTTTTGGTGTGTTCTTATTGTCTCGTTAAAAACTTTGTCATGTAAAACCCATTGGGACAAAACCATGATAGGAAAAAACAGTGCAAGCACGCACATAAGTATGGCTTCCTTTGAAGTCTTATCTTCCCAAATAAGCACTTTTCAAATAGGTTTTGGATGAATGTGTTTTATTTTGTCTTTCTCCTTGGAAGACTGATCTTCGGAAGTAAGCACTTTTGCATATATTTCTTTAAGAAAAATGTGTTTTCTTCCTTCGTTTATGATGGAACCTTCTTAGAACACATCCTTTACATGCCTTCCGAAATTGCGATTTTGGCATTACGTGGCGACTAAAGACACATACTAGAAACACCACAAGATTGTTGATTTGCGATTTAACTTTATATGATCTTATAATCCCAAGTTAATCATATGTATCTCTTCCGAATATATATATGCGCATAAGGGATGAGTTATATTCTATATGTAGATTATTAGCAAATTCTATGTATAATTTGCAAAATTTATTAATGTTTAACAACATATAAGTATGGTCTTTTATGACCAAATATATATTCAACTTCTTTTAAAAGTTCTTAACCTAACATCTTTTTTTAGATGTTTAACTTAATGCGTGAAGACATCTTGTCTTTCCAAGATCTTTTACTTTTATCTATAACTGTAGAAAGTTTGATCGATCTTAGTTCTCAAGAACTTTATTATTTTTTTTAGGAATTTAAACCTTTCATACATTTTCTTCACGAAACGCAATTCAACTCTCTCATATTTATTTCTCAATACCGAGTATTTCAACAAAATCTTATCTCATACTCCGTCCGTTCCAAAAAATATGTAGCTTTAGAGGAAAAATGTTTAGAGTTTAGGTTTAGTGTACCCTAAACAATAAACCCGTATACCCTAAACATTATTGTTTAGAGTTTAGCTTCAGAGGAAACATAAACAATATGTTTAGAGTTTAGCTTTAGAGGAAAAATATTTAGAGGTATAATGGTTTATTGTTTCAAAATAGTTGTAGTTTTCAATTTTCAATACAAAATTTATTGTTGTTTTGTTTATTTTGACCAATAATATTATGTAGATAGTTTTTCTATTGGTTGTAAGATATATTAGGTAGATATTAAATGATGTTTTTGTATTGAAATACACAAAATTTAATAATTTCTTAAACATTGTGCATAAACCTTAAACTACATGTAAATTGGAACGGAGGGAGTATGTGTTTTGTTTTATATACTCTTTTCGTATTTGGACTTATGGTCCAAAACTCTCGTTACTCAAACGAGTTAATATAAATTTGATCGTGTCTTTTATTTATTGTCAATATTGTCTCTCAACGCTAATTCACAAAGCGGAGATTCATGATCCTCATTTATAACATCGCATGTTATATCACTAACATAATCAACATTCATTTTAAATTTGGTTCTATATTTATTTTGTGATATGACATAATCATTATCAATGATTTAGCTCAAGTACTTGATTTACTATTGATCATGTTTTTACTCCTCTTCTCCTTTTGAAGAGTTTAATAAATATTTTTTTCATTTCTCTTTCATAGGATTTTCTCAAACTCTAGAACCAAATTACTTTTTTATGTTTCTTACAAGATATAGATTTTATTTCGTCTTTCAAAGGCACATATTTATTATTGGAGCATTTTCATTTAAAATGAGATTTTCTTTTTATCATTTTAAATTATCTTATGAACTTTAAATTCATCTCATTTGTTGAGGTGGTTATCGAGGTGTGAATAAAGAATAGAAGGTGGGTCGGATATATCGTTAATACACAACTCGCGAGGTGTTGTCGAATGAGTCTCGAACTTAGTATTCTATTAATTTGGTTGAGAGTTTACAATACAACGAGGTGTATCTTGAGTTATAAGATGGACGAATATAAAAGATTGTTTCTCTTTGTAAGTTCTCTCTCTCTAAAATTAGGATCCTTTGCTATGAAGCGAAGCTCTCTTTTTGTAGTGGAAATAGGCGCGTCAGTGGCACGCTTGATCCGCACTGACTACCAGTTCAAGCGAAAAACATGCGAGCGTGTTTCTAGACTGTAGGTCGTACCAGTAGAGTTCGTACCTTAGGAGAGTGGGCCACGACATTGGGCTCCTCGAGTTTGGGCACGTAGACATATGAACTTCTTGGGTGGGCCAGGCCTTGTTGGGCTTAAGCCCACTATTAACATTCGTCCCTCCCCCAGTTCGGTCTTTGAATTCGAGGAATAAAAACTAGCTCGCTTTTTCTTGGCCTAGGCGCACTTGAGAAGTTCAATCTGAAGATGATGCGATCTGCGAGGTGTTACGTCCATTTTTAAGTCCAACTTTTTGGGTACGAAAGTGGCGCCATTTTTGAGGTGTCTCTTCGTTTTCTCTCCTTTTTCGAGACGACTCTTCGATTTCCCTCTTTTTTCGAAACGGCTCCTCGTTTTTCGCCCTTTTTACATTTGATGACACGTCACCCTTTTGACTTGAAACGTTTAGGCACGAGAATGACACTTATTTTGAAATTTTGAAGTGTCTCTTCGATTCATTTTTCTTCTATATAACCTCTTTCTCGGAAAAAATTTCACGCTTCTTCTCTTCACAAATTTCAAGTACTTTTTCTTTCTAGCTTTCTCTCTCTAGCTCTCTCTTCTTATAAATTTTTTTCCCGCAAATGTTGAACTCTACTTTGCCTTCAAACTCGAGATCTGGTACACCTCGAAGTGGGCCGCGAATAGTTTCTCCTCGAACCCCCATTGGTAACGCCGCATATTGATCTATAGGTCGTGAGATTGCGGTTTGCTCTTCTCCGCGCGATCAGATCGATTCTCGATATTCGCTACGAGGTGAGGTGTTATGCTCTCACCTTCAGCTCCGCCGCCCCAAGTTGGGAATCTCCCGACCCTCTTGATGATGAAAAACAGAAGAAGTAAAGGACGACAATCGTTCATCAAATCGAGTCTTCCAAGAGCTGACTCGAGGAAACACTTGGCAGGATCCGCACTCTCTCTCGAGGTCCCAACGACTTGGAGATATTGGAGCTTTGTCATGATCAAAGGCCGTGGGACTGTCCTCCGGGATACATTTGTCTCTACGAGGCTTTATTCACGTAGTCCGGGTTGGGGTTCCCCTTGTCGAGGCTCCTGATCGCCTACGTCGAGGGTCATCGCATCGGTGGCGTCTGAGTTGGGCTTCGAGATGACGCTGGAATTCTTTGAGGAGATCACGAAGATAAAGCGGAATCCCTCTTTACATGGGACTTTCTATCTTAGTTTTCAGCCCGGACTCTTGGTTATATATGGCAAGAATGTTCGCATGGAGAAGTGTTGGGCTAAATACTTCTTCGTTAAGATAAACGAGGCGTCGATTCAAGACATCGACGGAGAGTATCAACAGACGTGGAACACATCTATTGGTAGTTGTCAAGTTCTCTTTCTGGTTTTTAGGATGTCTAACTGACTACTCTTTTTCAGACCTTATTCCTCCTATATATTCGTTCCCGGAAGGCTACCTCGGGAATAAGGAGAAAATCAAACTCTATCACTCCATACCGTGGGATCAAGTGCTCGAGTATCAGTGACATTACCTCGAGAGGTCGATTGAAGGTATATATATATTTATTTTTTTTGCTAACTTTAAATTTTGTTTTAGAATAGTGGAGTTTGCGATCTCAAGATGAGCAAGGCTCACGTGATCAGGTCGAGATGGTGAATTTTTTGTCCTTGTTTGGCGCCTCAGGAAATTCTGGTGGAGTTTGCGGTCGGAAAGGACTCGTCCTGCTACTAGGGCAACGGTAGAGGATTCTGCTCGGCGAGGGACTTTGCGGGGTCGTGAGGAGGGAGTCGAAACTAATAAACCTCGTCATCCGAAGAAAGGTCTAACCGAGGAGGGGTCCTTCAGGGGATGATCAAGGGGCTCACCCGGAGTCTAATAATCAGGACTCTTCTTGTTCAGTCTTAGAGAGTTCCTCCTAAGCTCGAGGAGGCTTGTGAAGGATTTATGACTGCTGAGTACGTCGTTGGACGTATTCCGTCAGTTGGAGAGGACGTTTCTTCCGAACCTGCGGAGGTAGTAGTCCTCGAGGTACATGGGGAAAACCCTCATGTTGAGGTGGTAAAAGTGTTAAGTGTACTGGATCGAGGTGGTTATCGAGGTGTGAATAAAGAATAGAAGGTAGGTCGGAAATCTCGTTAATAGACAACTCGTGATGTGTTTTGTCGAAGTAAGTCTCAATCTTATTTTTTTATTAATTTGGTTGAGAGTTTACAATACAGCGAGGTGTATATCGAGCTATAAGATGGACGTATACAAAAGTTTGTTTTTCGCTGTAAGTTCTCTCTCTCTAAAATTCCTATCATTTGTTCTAAAGCGAAGCTCTCTATTTATAGTTGAAATAGGCGCGTTTGAGGCATGCTTGGTCCGTAGTTCCGACCAACTCTAGCGGAAAACAGGCAAGCGTGTTTCCTGACTGAAGGTCGTACGGTATGTGCGTACGACCTGCTTTGCGACATGTAGAGTCCGTACTGATGTCACTCTGTCGGGCATGCGTCTGAAAGGTTTTATCGGGCCTTAGGCGAGTGGATCGCGACATTGGGCTCCTCGAGTTTGGGCTCGTCGACATCTGAACTTCTTGGGTGGTCCACCCCTTGTTGGGCTTAAGCCCACCATTAACATCATTTTATATAAGAATTTTATAATGATAATTACTTTCATGAAATCTCATCCATCAATTGTTTGTACAAATTTGCAAATCACTTAATAGTGATCCTTTGAACTTTTGAACTTCTAGTTCGTAATTATATTGTGCAAGGATTCCAACTATTACCAAATTCTCACGTAGAAACTTGAAAATAATGATTGCAAATCTGTCAATAAGCACATCTTCAGTGATAGCTTTTTAGAGCGGATATTTATCTCCAACTCATATATTCCATCTTTCTTTGGATGTCATTTTTATGCAGTGTGAAAACATATATCACAACCATAAATTTACAAACGAGATTTGATCTCAAACCATAAATCTTTTAAATGGAAGAATTATTTTTTATTACTCATTGGTTTTATAATTATTTTCAATCATGAATCAATTTCAAGGGAAAAATAATTTCCATAATCCATTTTACTATAATCACCTCCAACAATGAATCAATAACATGAAAAAACTTATTTTTATAGCTCGTTGATTGTGAAGATCATCTTATCTTCTAGATGTTTCACTTTATCTCATTAGACATATATTAGTTTTCGGATATCAATCCACTAAAACTATCAACTTAGTGTCATAGTGGGATTCCTTAATTCTCTCCATCGAGATGATAATTTTTCTAGATTATACATCTGGAATCTTTTTCTAGGATCAACAACATATCCATCTTGGATTATGTATTCATCTTAAATCCTTTAAATTTTTAGTAACGAATTCATATATATTATTATATCTCAAATGGATTGTTTCTTACATATTAAAAGTATAATATAGGAGTCTGATTAAGGAAATCATCCATTATATCCAATGAGCTCTTAAACTAAAATTATAGTGATTCATTCTTGAATTTTTTTACATGATGATCTTATTATTTTCTATAAGACATGCATTAAGGTGAAAAACTTTTTTGTTTTTCCAACATATTCTTAATGATCTTTAATCATTAATACTTCTGGATGCCTTAACCGGTTATATTAGACTTTAATCAATCAGTAAATTTCAAGTTTACTTTCATATATATCTTTTGTCATTTTTATATACGCATGTTGTCATGATGTTTCTTTTAGAGCATTTAGTTTTTGTTTCGCTCGTTTAGAGCGTCTCACTTTTTAGCGTTTTTGTTTTTCATGAGTATTTTTGTTCTAATAAAGCATTGTTCATTTATAGCATCTAATTTATTTGTCATACTCAATATGCAAAATTTTCATATATTTTGTATAACAAATTATTTAAAATTATTCAACATACCATATAATCCAATATGCATAGCGTTTCATATAATCAAAGAGACAAAACTTCAACATAATCAAAGAAACATCATCTTCAATTTGATTAATAATATATATTTTCATATAATTAAAGAAAGAGACATAATTTTAATTTGAGAACTTGTTATAAACTTATATTAATATTGTATATATTTATGTCGTTTGTATTAGCGAGAATAGCAAGAGACTCGTTTTATTAACTTGTGTAGTTTACAAATGAGGACAACTCTTTTATATAGGAATTAGAGCATGTTCATCAAAGGTGCTTATGTAGATTGTTTGTGTATTTGAGTATTAAATTAAATCAAACATGTATTCGGCTACACTAAATCGGTGTAATAAACGTCAACGCCAAGTAATATGTGGATAATTAAATTATCATTATCTAACAAATTGCATAATGATTAAGAAAATTGGGGTTTATAGTTTTATGGCTAACTAGGATGGAATTTAGGCTTTACACAAAATAAAAGCACAAAATATTCGCTAATGTTTCATAGTAATTCCAAAATATATTTACTTTCAGTTTATTATTGTAATATGTATTATTATTGTAATTCGGATATACCCATTTTTCTATCAAAATTAATGTAAATTTTTTTGTTTGGATATACATTTTGTCTACATTTTTTAATTTATCATCCAATTGTGGTGATATTAATATGTTATGAAATCTTATTTTTCAAACATTTTTAAAAAAGATATTAAAGATTGTCGTGTATGTCTTTCAACTTTTTTTACTTTTAATTAATTTTTATGTTTCCGTAATGCTTTGACTTTGGTTTTATTTAGTGATCTTAACCCGTCATTTAGATTGCATCTGTATTGTTTTTCTATGTAACACTATTGAAAGATTTATATGTATTGTTTATTTTGTATAAGGGTTCTTTTTTGTGGTGAATATTTATAATTGCATAAAATTGGTACTAATTTAAGGTTTTAAAAGATTATTGTGAACAATGTATTTTATACATATTATTTTTAGTAATGTTAGAATTAAACTGAATATTTTTAATTTTGAATTTTATTAATATTAAACGAAAGTATTAGAAAATAATTTAATTGTGTTGTCTTTATTATTTTTTGTTTCTTAATTGAGTTTTATTAGTATTAATGGTTTTAATACCTTTTTAATTATGTTGTCTTTGATGTGGTGGAAGTTTGTTGTGAGAAACCGAAAAATAAAAAGGCTATTATATACCCCCTGTTTTTACTTTTTATATGTGATGTTTTGGTTAAAATTCAGGATTTTAAGAAATTAGTTTTAGTTATTTTTTAACATTTAATAGATAATAAAGTTAGTTAAACCAATCACAAAAATTACTACATAATATAATTGGTCAAATTATTTTAAATGCACTTAACTCTTGCTTGAAAAACTCAAAACATCTAAAAAATAAAATAAAAAAAAAACTCTAAAACATGTTATATTAGTGAATAGAGGGAGTAATAGATTTTTGTGGTTATATTTGTGACTAATTCATAGATATACGAAAAATGACTAACCAACGGAATTTGAACTGTTTTGTGATTAACTCTTTCCTAGTTAAAGAAAAAATGTAAAGAAAAAAAAATGTAAAGAAAATAAGAAGCAAATATAAAGATAATCAACGATATAGAAAATAAAAGCCAATAATGTCTAAAAGGCAAGGAGGGCCATACATATCCTAATCTTCCAATGAAATGTTAGAATCATCCTCAGTACACCATTTCCATGATCTCTTATTATCCTTAAGTATTAAAATAAATAAATAAAATTTAATATTGTTATTACTCATTTACTTGTTATCCACACATATCTTATATATAAAAGTTGAAGGGAGTTCTCCAATGAGCGACACATCATCATTTCAAATTTATTACTAATTTATTTATCAAATTCATTAATTTTAAAAAATCTATGTCACAATTTAATTAGTAATTCATAAAATATATTAAATTTCAACTTAATATTTAAAAATATTATTATATTACAATATCAAATGCATAAAAGTTATTAATACATAAAAAAATTTAAACATCTGTTTTTAAAAAAAAAATTATAGGGCTTTGAATAAATAAAATTATTTTTAACCCCTATATCTAAAACAAAATCACATAACTAACAAATAAAATAAAAATAAAATAAAAAATTTATAAAATTAGTTAGAAAACATGAAAGAAAATAAAGAAAAAATAAAAATACACAATTTTTTTAAAAAAATAAAAAATACACAATTTAAAACACTAAATAAACAAATAATATAAAACATATAATAGGACACTCGTATAAATAAGCAAATATAAAATAAAAAGATAATCAACAAAAAAGAAAATAAAAAGTCAATAATGTCTAAAAGGCAAGGAGGGCCATCCAAATCCTAATCTTCCAATAAAATGTTAGAATCATCCTCAGTACACCATTTCCACGATCTTGTATTATCCTTAAGAATTAAAATAAATAAATAAAATTTAATATTGTTATTACTTGTTATCCACACATATATATATTAAAATCAAAGATTAAACATCAATGCTTCCACTTAAATCCACTTGTATAAGGATTAATGAATCAGTTTAATAATTACGATGTTTAATTCTAGAGAACTAAAGTATATGATTCGTTTTTGTTATTTTGGAACAAAGAAAATAAAAAGACGATTAGGTAAAGTAATAAGTTAAGTGACTATCGATTAATATGTTATGTGATTATTAATATACTATCAAATAATGATTATAGAGTCAATAATAAAATCTCCCGAACCTCGCAGTCCGATCGTTGACCTTACTCGAAATTTGTCCCGCCAGCTCAAACTATTTTGAGATTGATTTGCGAATCATTATTTTGAAAGAGCATAAAAAATGGTATCATAGCCAATTCGATCTTGGTCCGACCTGAATTAATCTGTCACTCTTGTCCAAACCACTCAAAATTAATGGCTAGCAAGAATCATCATCTCGGGACGTATTAGAGTCAAGTGCCACATAACGTAAAAATAAAAAATCGTACCAATATATAAGAAATTTGAGTAAACCCGTTAATTCCCAATTGGTATTGGAGCGGAAACTCATACTCCTAACACATGAAACTATGTTTGTTGAGCTTTCCTGAAAGGATTGGAATGGCTATATATGCATTCACTTCTTGTTTTGCATCACTTTATTCCAAAACGGATTATTTTTACAGAAGTGTCAATATATTGGCGCGGTTAGGGGTAGTTATGTAGAGAGAAGGGGGTCAGTTGACCACTATAACTTTTGTAAAAACAATTAATTTTATGAAAAATTTACAAAACTACACTTTTTAAACATTATTTTTTAAAACTATACACATTTAAAATTTATGTTAATTATATACGTTTTCAAATATCAATTGATTAAATCATCTTTTACAAAGTTATGGGAATTTTTTTTATTGTCATTTGGGCTTGCTATTTAGGATTTATACTATAAAAGATGAATAATTTCTCTCCATAGAGTGACACATCATCATCAACAATATTAAATATATAAATAAAATCAAAAATTTGATAAAATTCATTTATTCATAAAAATCAAATAAAAAATCATTAAAGACATAAAACCTTTTAATAATAAAATGAAATATTACACTATATACAATAAAAAATATATATAAAATTTAAACTTAAATATATAAAGATAAATAAAATTTAAACATTATAAATTTAAGATTTAAATACTTCATGACTACACATTTAAATAAGACGTAAATTGTTCTCAATAATTTTCTTAAATCAAATGTTAATAATCACTAAAAATATCAACCGGAAACAAAACCGCCATACAAAATAAATAAAAAACACATAGAAATGTTCTAATCTATACTATAAAATCTATACTATAAAAGAAGAATGATTTCTCTCCATGGAGTGCACATCATCATCAACAATATTAAATACATAAATAAAATCAAAATTTTGATAAAATTCATTTATTAATAAAAATCCAAAAAAAAACATTAAAGACATAAGACCATTTAATAATAAAATGAAATATTACACTATATACAATAAAAAAATATATATACAAATTTAAACTTAAATATATATAGATAAATGAAATTTAAACATTATAAATTTAAGATTTAAATACTCCATGACTACACATATAAATAATACGTAAATTGTTCTCAATAATCTTCTTAAATCAAATGTTAATAATCATTAAAAATATCAACCGAAAACAAAACCGCCATACAAAATAAACAAAAACACATAAAAATGTTCTAATAAGATTAAAGAAAAAGCAAACAAATTATGGTGCAATTTATAAAACGGGTTAAAATCTCAACGTAAAACATAAATAAAAGTATTATGGACAAAAATAAATGATTAATAGTAAAAACTAAAAAGATACACAACAATCTTTACTTCTATGTGTATTAAAAAAGTTTGTAAAATTAGATTTCATCACATACTGATTTCATAATAGTTTTTTATTAAACTAAAATATTCATTCAAAACTTACCTATGAACAATTTTATGTTTATTAATTTGGTAAAATAAAATGGATTGTTTATATCTAATATTAAAACAAATATATATTACAATAATAAAATATTTTACAAGATAAACCACAAACCGCCATAAACAAAATGTAAATGTTTTTTGAAATTACTATAAAATATTGACAAATATCCCGCGCAACGGTTTTATCCTAGTATATATTAAAGTTTAAAGATTAAACAACAATGCTTCCACTTAAATCCACGTGTAATAAGGATTAAGGAATCATGTTAATAATTATGATGTTATTAGTTTATTCTAGAGAACTAAAGTATATGATTCGTTTTTGTTATTTTGGAACAAAGAAAATAAAAGGATTAGGTAAAGTAATAAGTTAAGTTACTATTGATTAATATGTTATGTGATTATTGATGAATATTTAATAGAGGTAGTTAAAAGTGTTACGTCCACCAGTTCATTTACCACCAACCAATGCATCCCTATCTTTAAATAGATATCGAAAATAAGATTCTTGTAACTTGACAAAAAAAAAGAAAAATGGATAAAAAAGAGTTGCCTCCTCTTTTGAGAGAAGATAACCTAACCGAAGAAACCAAAATTTTGATCTCTTCACTTCCTTCGGACAAAGAACTTCTTGGTAACATCTACAAGTACAAAGAATGTTGGTATTACGCCAACACTCTCCAAGGTATTCTTAATCTCGAGAAAGGTTTTAAGCCTGAAGAAACCGATATAATCTTGGCATCTTTCCCCAAGTCAGGCACTACTTGGCTTAAAGCTCTCATAGTTGCTCTCCTTCAGAGATCCAAGAACCCTTCTTCTTCTGATGATGATAATCATCCTCTGAAATCCAATAACCCTCACCACTTAGTACCAAACTTGGAGATGGATCTGTATTTGAATAGCTTAACACCTGACTTATCAAAGCTCACATCATCCCCGAGGCTGCTCTCGACTCACATGCCACTCCAACCACCTTACATTGACTCTCCTTGCAAGATAGTGTACGTGTGCAGGGACGTGAAGGACGTTCTTGTATCTTACTTGCATTTTAGATGCGCTTATCTTGAAATTGAAGTAGAAAGAAGCCATTTGCAGTCTATGTTTGAGTCATTTTGCAGTGGAGTTGGCTTCTTTGGACCCTATTGGGAACATGTATTGAGCTATTGGAGAGGAAGTTTGGAAGATCCAAAGCATGTTCTATTTATGAGGTACGAGGAGTTAAAAGCAGAGCCTTTTGCTCAGGTTAAGAGACTTGCAGAGTTCTTGGATTGTCCTTTCACTAAGGAAGAAGAAGAGAGTGGGAGTGTTGACAAAGTTATTGAACTTTGCTCTCTGTCTTATTTGAGCGGTTTGGAGATAAATAAGACTGGTAAATCCTTCGACAATGTGTCTTACTCTGTGTTTTTTCGCAAAGGTGAAGTCGGTGACTCCAAGAATCATCTCACTCCTCAGATGGAAAACAAAATCGACATGATCATCACGGAGAAATCTAAAGGCTCTGGTTTGAAATTCTAAGTTAAATGTGTTGCTTAATAATAATGAAATAACTCTAAGTTATTCAATGTAAACGGTTGTGAACAAAAAAACTTGCTTTCACAACTTTTACTATTTCCTATCATTCTAAGGTGTTATAATATATAATGTATCACCATTTTTTTATGTCTCAACTTTGATATGTATGGTAAACTCGCGAAGGAAAAATATGTAACGAGTACAATTAAAAAATGACAGAATGATGAAACATCACTAAAACTCATGACATAGAGTCTGAAATATTTTAATGTCATTTTACCATAAAACTAATCGATTAGAAATTTATATGAATTTAGGTGGTCATGATCCAATTATATCACCAATTTTAGTAAACAATCAGATCAGACGCGGAATGAATAATCGATTAACCGAACCAATGATTAAGAATAGAGGTTAATCCTAAAAAATATGTAGAAGGGTAACTAATCTCATAAGTACATGCTTGAGTTACTATTCTTATAAATCTTATATAATAAGACAAGATGTTTTTTGTAACTTTCACTCACAAGACAACAAGTGTCACATTCATTTCTTGACATGTGTTTTTTTTTAGTTTATTTTCAACCAAAAATTGTTTCTATCTCTTTTAAAAGTCAAAAATAAATGCAAAAAGAATTCTTGTGTTTCTTTTAATTTTTTACATAAGATTCACATGAGTTTCATTTTTTTAATATATATATAATTTTTAGTTCATCTTCAATACAAAGTTTCATTTTACCTCTCTCAAAAAATCAAAAATAAATGTCAACTTATTTTTTTATGTTTCTTTTAATTTACGACAAATGACTTTTTATATAATATTGTTTTAGATTTTATATAAAAATTTCGTAATCCTATTATCCTCATATTTTTGCAACTTATTATCATTATCATAATTATATTTATATATATGTGTTAAAAATAAATTAAATAATACAACCAATAAATCATAACTTTTACACCTTGGTAATTAGTTTATGTTGAAACAAATAAACAATAATTTTATATCTAATCAATATATCCTACCATCACTACATATAATTTATTTTAGTCAAAGTGATGTAATTCTCATGTAATGGGGAATTAATTTGGTCCAAAGAAATAATAATAATTTTATGTTCAAACAAATAAACAATAAGTTATTTCTAAACAAACAAAAAAGACAAGAAATAAATTTTATATAATAAGTATCATTATTATGAATAAATGACACCCCCATCACTACATATATTTTATTTTGGTCAAAGTGATATAATTTTCGTGTAATGGAGAATTAAATTTTGGTCAAATAAAACTTTTTCTTAAATTGAATTAATAATTGATTTTATTACTCAATTGTGTAACCACCAAATTTAACATAAAGATATATATTAAGTGAGTAATGATGATGTTATGTATTACATGGTGAAACCAAAGACTCTCCATCCTACTCTACTATATAAAGAGAAAATATACAACATCACTTTATGAATAAATGACACCGCATTCATTACATTTATTTTATTTTGATCAAAGTGATATAATTCTCATGGGATGAAAAATTAAATTTGGTCTAAGAAAATAATAAATCTAACAATAAAAAGAGTTAAAAATTCGCACCAAAAACAAAAAAAAGAGTTAAAATTTGGTCAAATACAAGTTTTCTTCTTAAGTGAATACTTGATTGTATTAAGCAATTGTGTAACCACCAAATTTGACTTAAATATATATGTTAAATATGAGTAATGGTTGTATTATGGACTACACGATGAAACTAAAGACTCTTGCATTCTCTCCTCCTATATAAGGAGAAAATATTCAACTTCTTGAATATTCAATAGTTTTCATATATTTTTTGTCATAATTATATTCTTCCTTGTGTGAAAATACAACACAAGGATAAGGTTCAAAAGTGTATGCTTTCAAGTATTGCGAATCATAAGAATTATACGGTTTTATCTTGGGATTTGAAACGTCATGTAACCGTCACACTACAGAGAGTTTTCGGAATTAAGGTGTTATTGGCCTCTGAAAAGTCACTTTATTTCGAAATTATTTTCCTATTAAACTAATAGGTGGAGAAAAAATGAAGAATCGGCTGCTTAAAAACGTGGGAAGTTTTCTCTACTTTAAAAAAAATAAATAAGAGTTCAACAATAGTCCGAATAAAAATATGTAAATTACTTATTAAACAAATTAATAATTTCGATAGACATATAGTAAATATAATACTTTTAATTAACTTTGTGGATAGATATAACATTACATGGTTAAATAATGTTTTTTATCTATAATTTTAACTAATTTTTACAACCAAAAAATTTATAAGCATTTTAGATTAAATTTTCCCGTGGAACGCACGGGCCACAAAACTAGTATTATATATGAGTGAGACTATTGTTCAAGGTATATGTAAAAGGCTCTTAACAGGGATTACTTGATAATGTACTTTCAAACAAAGGCTCTTAATATAGATTAGTTGTATCGTAAAATATCCTTAGTTTACTTTTCCTTGGTGTAAGTTTAGGTACTTCTTGTCTTGTTACCTTTCTGGATCGATGATCAAAGCATGTTAATCTCTATCCTTTAGGTGCGAATTCTCTCCCAACAAAAATTGAACCCATGACTTCAATCCTCCGCATAGAGAGCTTAAACTACTAGGCTAACACCTTGTTGGAGAACGATTAATTTTCCATGAAATTAGTTTGACAAAAAGGTCTATTTAGGAGAATCTCGACAAACAGGTTATGATGTCATTGTTGTTCTAAAAAAGTTTTGTAAGGATATTTTCGATAATGACACTAATAATAATAAAAAAACTTTGAAAAAATTTCAAATCGGTTTTAAATAAATTAGTATTCCAAAAATTAAAATATCTTTATATATTTTTATAATATATATACATGTAAATTTTAAACTCCGCGATTAACGTGGGTCAAAAAATTATAGTATCTTACCTATTAAAAGAGAAACATTTTGTAAAAAGGACAAAAAAAAATTTATTTACAATGTTGACACTCAATATAACATATAGTTATGTTTAAATTCAAAGAAAACAAAAAAAGAAAACATATTAATTTCAACATTAAATTAGGAAATAAAAAGAGAAAAAAAAATATTCAAAAAAGGAAAGGAAAATTATTATTAATATCAAAATAAAAAATAAATATTTTCAATTTCAAAAGGTTAAAAATAATAAATCGAATAATAATATCTAAAAAATAATTAAAGAATAATTTAATAATAAAGTACGACAATTTTTTACGGATTAATTTTAGAATTAAATCTAGGTATAATGGTAGATTTTAAATTTTTAACATCAATTATGATTTCCACATATTTTAATTTTTGTAACGGGTCATTAAAAATCACAAATCGAAATTGAAATCACGAATAATGATTGTTATGGAACCTAGAATATTGCCCACCAGTTTCATCAGATGGAACCCACTAAAATTACAATTACAATGTTATTTTATTAATTTATTAATAAAATTATTTTTAAAATTTATTAATAAAGTTAATTTATTACAAAGTTATTTTTTAATAAATATTAATTTATTAATAAAGTTATTTTTTTACGGATTAGTTTCATATTTAAATCTATGTAAAATCGTATATTTTAACTTTTTAACATCCAATTTGAATAAAAATGATCTCCACATATTTTAATTTTTGTAACGGGTTATTAAAAATCACTATTGATAGTTGTTATGGTCCATAACTTATGGACTAAATCAAATTTAGTTTATGTATAATTTTTCTAACTGTCGGAATATATCAAATATATTTTATTAACCAAATCATACTCGTAAAATCAAAATATATATAAATAAAAAATTGTATATTTTCTTCACTATCAGAAAATAATAAAAATTATAATATATTCATGTATTATGTGAAATATAAGACCACAAACATATAATCCAATTTGATGTAGAAATTTTTCGAATACATTTTTACCAAAAAATTTAAAATATATAAGTAAAACATATTTTATTATATTAAAATTACAACAAATTAAAAATCGCAAATATGTGCGGGTCCGCATCTAGTCTTAACCCTTAAAAGAGAAACATTTTTGTAAAAAGGACAAAAAAAAAAATTATTTACAATGTTGCCATTCAATATAACATATGGTTATGTTTAAATTCAAAGAAACAAAAAAGGAAAACAAATTAATTTAAACATTAAAATAGGAAACAAAAATATTTAAAAAAGGAAAATTAAATTATTATTAATATCAAAATAAAAAATAAACCTTTTCAATTTAAAAAGGTTAAAAATAATAAATCGAATAATAATATCTAAAAAATAATTATAGAATAATTTATAAATTAAGTAAGACAATATTTTACGTATTAATTTTAGAATTGAATCTAGGTATAATGGTATATTTTAAATTTTTAACATCAATTATGAATAACAATTATGATCTCCACATATTTTAATTTTTGTAACGGGTCATTACAAATCTACAAATCGAAATTGAAAATCACGAATAATAATTGTTATGAATACAAGCATGTTGTCGACGTAGAATATTGCTCAACGGTTTCATCAGACGGTGCCCATAAAATTATAATTACAATGTTATATTTTTAATTTATTAATAAAGTTATTTTTAAAATTTATTAATAAAATCAATTTATTACAAAGTTATTTTTTAATAAATACTAATTTATTACTAAAATTATTTTTTACGAATTAGTTTCATATTTAAATCTATGTATAATCGTAGATTTTAACTTTTTAACATCTAATTTGAATAAAAATGATTTCCACCTATTTTAATTTTTGTAAAGGTTATTAAAAATCACTATTGATAGTTGTTATGGGACTAAATCAAATTTAGTTTATATATAACATATATGTATAATTTTTCCGACGGTCGGAATATATCAAGGGATTTTGGCAAAAAAAACCTCGAAGTCATTTTCAACCGCGTCTTTACCCTCTATTGTTCGAAATAGCAAGTCAAACCACCTAAGTGATGGTCAAATAGCAATATAACCCTTACGTGTATTGATGACATGGCAAAATAAACAGACGTTAATAATTAGACAGAATATAAACGCAGCGTTTCACTAAAATAAAAACTACACACAGTTTTACTACTTTCTACTTTAATTAAAAAACTACACACCATTTTTCATCTTGTTATTTCTTATTTTTCTGCTTTGATCTCAAAATTGTGATTTCACCACCTTAATTAACCCAATTATTTTAATCAATCACAATACCCATAGATGATTACTGAAAAATTACAATCGTAATCCAAACAATATCTATATAATCTTCATATTTTAGCTGTCCCAAACTTATAAATTTCACAAACCAAAACATAGATCTTTCTTTGGAATCCCTAGAACACACAAGTCAATTAATGGCCAAAGAAAAATCAGAGAATAAACAACAAATTGGATTCATGTAAGTCACAAACGTTCACATATCAAAGAGAGAAACACCTCTTTAAAGCTTTTTCAAGATCTTTCTCTCACATATCTCTAACTCAATATTTCACCATTGATGTTGCTTCTTAAATGTTGCATCTTTACATCACCCGATCACAAACCCACATGAAAATGATTTACACCCTTTTCTCTTTCTTCATCATCATTAGTCTTGGCATTCACATCTCACATGTCTTTTATTTTTGTTTCTTTCTTCTTCTTCAAATCTGTAACAATTTAGGGCTTGGTGAGTAAAAAATTGTTTGGGTACCCATTGGACTCGTCATCTCCTCTTTTCCATCTATATAATTTCCTCTTTTCAAATCGATTTTCTAAAGAGTTTGATTTTAAAAGAGACATAAAAAAACAAGACATTTTTAAGCGTCGAAAATACAACGTTTTTGATTCCGTTAGGGATATAACGCTTATACACGGCGAGGGCTACATTGCGGACTGACGGTTACTTATATGGTTTGACTTGCTCTTTCGAACAATAGAGGGTAAAGACGCGATCGAAAATGACTTAGAGGGTTTTTTTGCCAAAATCCCATATATCAAATATATTTTATTAACCAAATCATATTCGTAAAATCAAAATCTATATAAATAAAAATTTGTATATTTTCATCACTATAAAAAAATAATAAAAATTACAATATATTCATGTATTATGTGAAATATAAGACCACAAACATATAATCCAATTCGATGTAGAAATTTTTTGAATACATTTTTTACCAACAAATTTAAAATATATAAGTAAAACATATTTTATTATATTAAAATTACAAGAAATTAAAAACTGCACGTATGTACGGGTCCGCATCTAGTGTCATTTAAATACGGATTAACTAGATGGAACATTGCTAACCACATGTATTTTGTAATAATTAATCATCACCTAAAGTATTAAATAAAATTTTTGTTTTCCTTCTTCAATCATACTTTAATTAGTTGATGGATTACTGATATAACTTGCAAATAGTTATGCTTTTAACATATTTTATCTATAACATAATTGCGTGTATGATTTTTAAATAATATTTCTATATATATATATATATATCAAAATTTTAATATTATACAAAACAGTAGTCATTAAACATTTGTATAGGTAGATCCTAATCTACTAAAAATTTAAAATAAACAAACACTAAATATAAAATCCTATCTCTTTTAACAATAAACCCTAACCAAGAAAATAATGAACTCAGATTATTATTTTATTAATTTGGGTAAACTTCTCAAAGGTAATTTAGCTAAAATTTAGAAAGAATGTAAATGTATAAACGATTTGAATTAGGTGTAGTTTTGTGAAAAAGAGTTGGAAAGGGTGTAGTTTTGTGAATCTCTCCTTACTTTGGTTACTGAAAAATCTATGTTTTTAAATCCAACCGGGATGACTAACCGGGCTACCTTCTGGGTCACCATGTCATTGAGTCGATTAGGTCAACGCCTTTGGCGATAATAATGTATGATTGAAAATAATGTATTTCTTACAATCTTGCGTATACGCATGTCCTTATCTAGTATATATAGAAAATATATCGTCCGCCAAGTTGTTATGGACGACTTATATAAAATAAATAAAATTAGTTATATAAATATAAATTAATATTCCAAAAGTTAAAAATTTCTTTATATATTTTTTATAACATATAAACATGTAAATTTAAACTCTGCGGGTCAAATAAATCTAGTATGTCATTTAAATACGGATTAACTGGTAGATGGAACATTGCTAACTACATGTATTTTGTAATAATTAATCATCACCTAAAGTATTAAATAAAAATGTTGTTTTCATTCTTCAATCATGCTTTAATTAGTTGATGGTTTATTGATTGTATAACTTGCAAATAGTTATGCTTTTAACATATTTTATCTATAACATAGTTGCGTGTACGATTTTTAAATAATATTTATATATATCAAATTTTTAATAGTATTAAAACAGTAGTCATTAAACATTTGTATACGTAGATCCTAATCCTATATATACTAGTTGAAAAACATTATTTGAGTTAAACAAAGAAATATAACACTTGTCATCAATAGAATGATTATAAAAAATTAACAACAATTAGCCCACATATCAAAAGCCCATTTAATTACATTACATTTTTCATTTAAAAAAAAGGCAGCATATGTTGGTGTAACATAAGTCAACTCGCAGCCCATAAAAAATTAGATTAAACTATTTTATGTTAGTTTTTGATAAAAAAATATAAAACATGTGGAAAACCACCCAATATTAGTATAATTTTGATAATATATAATATATGTGGTATGAGTTTGGGTGGTGACTAGTGAAGCATTCAGAAATATTTTTGCTCGATTTTAGATTAAATATTGAGTTGTTGTATAGCTAAATTTTGTGCTTTCGATATTTTAGTTTTTCACATGCATTATACTTTATAAAAACTTTATTTATATTTGTTTTATTTTATACACTATTCAATTATTTACACTATTTTTCAACCGATAAAGATATTATTAAATATAAAAATCCCTAAATATATTAAAATAGAGGATATTGATTGTAAAATATCCGCTGAATTTGAGTAGGTCAAAAGACCTTCTTATCATGGATACTTCGATAGGTAATGATCTTTAATTTGTTTTTACACTATAAAATTCTTTATAATATATAATTCTATGTAGTATATAGAGATTCATCGTTTGAATGAACTACAATTTTCTTCTCATCTGCGTTTTCTAGAGGTTACAAATTTTCATTATAAAGTTTTTCTAAATTATGAGTATTTACGAGAATTTATAATTCACATTGTTAATTAACTTTTGGAATGGATGAAGTATAACAAGGTTGACAAAAACGTTTGTTAATGAAATTTGACTTTTTCGGATTTTTGTGAAAAGTTTTATTAGGATGCAAGATATACGTTTGGAAACTTCGCAATGTCAATCTCATGATTCAATATTTTCCATTTATTCCGCCATGTACAATTAAACGATATTACTTGAGAACTTTGTAAATCGAAGAATTTGCACGACACAATGACCTTTCACCGTACTTTTGAGGCGGTCGTCATGTTGTGAATTATGTTTTCTTAAGACACATGAAGACCTCTTCTGATGTTATCTTTCTCCGATCTTAAGTGTTTTTATTACAATATGTCTTTTTTACTTTAAAAATAATATATTTTTTCTTAATTTTTACGATATTAATGAAATCAAATGTGCACTTCTATTTAACAAATCGCTAAACAAAATAGCATTTTACAACATTAAAAAATACTTAACTCCCACGCTTGGCGCGGTGAGAATCTAGTATATTATATAAAAAAAGGAAGAATTATCTCCATATGAAAACACGTGACAATAAACAGCTTCCCATTTTATTCTTAAAGCCCATTAACAAAAACACGAGGCCCACATCTCATGTCAAGACTTAGAAGCCCCCTTCACGTTTACACATTCTCATCGACCTAGAAGCTTCTGCTAATTATAACAAAAAAAATCTGGCATTAATTCAAACCCTGAACCGCCTCCCCAATCTCCACGCCTCCACGCCATTAATGGACATTCATCGCTCCAAAAAAGGTAACCGCCGGAGAAATTCTAATCGTCTTCTATCCCTCCTGAGAATTCTAGCCAAAAAACACCTATAAATGCGGAACACGTACGTCCCAACCTTCCTCATCATTCGTCTTCGCCATATCTTTACTATCATCTGCCCACCCCTGCTGATTAGGTATTAGTAGCCTCCTCTTCGTGTTTTGATTTGTATGTCACACTTTGAAACTGTTCTGATTCTAATTAAGTTTACTCTATGTTCAACGCCAGCTAAAGCTACGATGACCTCCGGCCAAACAACCGATACCTTGCGACATGTCTCCACCAAGATGAGCAACCTCGCGATAGGGTCTTCAATGCAAAGGGTTACATTCCGCCTGATGCGTATGTGGGATACAAAAAAATGAGCTCATGAGCCTGTAGTTGCTCCTTCTAGACAGTTCTGTGAGTGAACATGCTTTTAATTTACCAAACTTTTAGGCATAAAATATTAAGTTTAGAAAATATATTTATAACAGACATTTCGGTGCAACTATGAATAGGAACTTTGATGTTGGAATAGATGTCTCAATTTTTTTGCTAAAAATGTAAAACAACTTAAATTCGATAATTTTAGGATTTGTATTGACAAAAAAACATTTCATCGGGTAAGTTAATAGACTAAAAATATTTAACACCTCATCCCACAGACAACAACGTTCCATTGCGTGGCCATAGGACAAGGCGGTTGGTTCTACATTTCGTGTCCACGATGCCAAACCGGAAAGATCATATATGGAGCCTTACTATTGTGCGCGAATGAAGCATGTGGTTTAGAGGAGGCTTTCGATATACCGAGGTACATAGAAAAACATGATTAGTACTGAAGGAAATTCAGGATAAACAAAACTAAATGTTGTATCCATGTTTCGTTTTGAGCTGGTGGTTCGTGACAGCACCGGGACAACCACGTTCACGGTGACAGACCATGTCAGACAGACATTTGCGGGTGATGTGTGACGTTTTTAACGTTTTAAACATAGAATTTAGCCACGCAATAGAGTGTTTTTATGTGTTTTTAGTTATTTTCCAGGTGATAAAAGGCATAGTGGCGTCCCAAGGCACTTAGGATGGACTTATGGAGTTTAGGAATGCAAGGAGGGAAAAGATGGAGAATTCAGACGAAAAACTTCAAAAAGACACTCGTTGAAAGAGTTCCCACCAATGGATCTTTATGATATTTTACCACTGGAAGGAGACGGATGTTAGCTTTGATTTGGCGGTAGTTTGAGGTGATTACAACGGTTAGATCGCAAGTTATGTCAGTTTTGGTGACGCAAGGTCAATTTGCCGAGCAAAAGAAGTTTTAATTTCTTTTTATTTTAGATTTGTCAAGATTCTTTCCTATTTTGTAAAGGAAACGCCTCAAACCTATTTAAACCTCTTTTTAACCTAGGTGTGCTTGTATAATATAAGTTTTTGGAGACTTTTGCATCCGAGAGAATTCTTGGAATCTTCGGTTTCAATAACAGAGTTTCTTCTATCCATTATCTCTTTAATTTGTTTATTTTCTTTAATCTCAATTGCTTTGATTTTCATTATGCTTAATGAGTAGTTTCCCTTAGACAATTAGGTTGGGAAAAAAGGGTGAATCAACTTTAGGGTTGATTAATGTCTAGAACTTAAACCTGATAAAACTTTAGTTTAGTGTAACGATCTTAATACTTTAGTTGAGTTTGCCATTCAATTAATAGAACCTAGGAAACTTCATGACCGAGAGGATTGTGAAGATTCTCGATCAATTACCCTAGAACTAAGCCTAGCTTAACCGAGAGATCTGTGTTAATAAGCTTAGTGGTTGAATTGAATTGAACTTAATGTTTCCTAAGATTTAAACTGTCCAAGATATTGTTTTAGTTTACTTAATAGGAAAAGGATCATTGTCACGAGAGTGGATTGATCTAAATACGTTTTCAAAACCTTAAAGTTACCTTTGTTAAAAGACATTAAAAACCTGAAAGTTTGATCACCCGTTAAAGTACCCCGACCTAGTTGTTTAGCTTTTAATTTGAACTTTTAAATCAACATTTAATTTCGTTGTTGCTTTCTTAGTTAATTGTTACAAAACCATCCTTTTTGTTTATCGCTTAGACTAAGAAGATTTCTCATAAGTTATAGTGAGTTGATTGCTCCTGATTCGGATTGACATCTTAAGTACTACATTAAGACATTCGAATTAATGGGGGTAAAATCTCGTTTATCAAATTGGCGACGTTGCCGATTCAGGAACTCGATTGATTATTAGAGTGATGATGCAAGTATTTAGAGTTTTTCAAAACCTCTTCTTCTCACTTAGTGTATCGTTTTGTTCGAGGACAAACAAAAGGCTAAATCTGGGGGAGTTGATGTGTGACGTTTTTAACGTTTTAAACATAGGATTTAGCCACACAATAGTGTTTTTATGTGTTTTTAGTTATTTTACAGGTGATAAAAGGCATAGTGACGTCCTAAGGCACTTAGGATGGACTTATGGAGTTTAGGAATGCAAGGAGGGAAAAGATGGAGAATTCATACGAAAAGCTTCAAAAAGACACTCGTTGAAAGAGTTCCCACAAATGGATCTTTATGATATTTTACCACTGGAAGGAGACGGATGTTAGCTTTGATTTGGCGGTAGTTTGAGGTGATTCCAACGGTTAGATCGCAAGTTATGTCAGTTTTGGTGACACAAGGTCAATCTGCCGAGCAAAAGAAGTTTTAATTTCTTTTTATTTTAGATTTGCCAAGATTATTTCCTATTCTGTAAAGGAAACGCCCCAAACCTATTTAAACCTCTTTTTAACCTTTTTTAGAGGTGTGCTTTTATAATATAAGTTTTTGGAGAGTTTTGCATCCGAGAGAATTCTTGGAATCTTCGGTTTCAATAACAGAGTTTCTTCTATTCATTATCTCTTTAATTTGTTTATTTTCTTTAATCTCAATTGCTTTGATTTTCATTATGCTTAGTGAGTAGTTTCCCTTAGACAATTAGGTTGGGGAAAAAAGGGTGAATCAACTTTAGGGTTGATTAATGTCTAGAACTTAAACCTGATAAAACTTTAGTTTATTGTAACGATCTTAATGCTTTAGTTGAGTTGGCCATTCAATTAATAGAACATAGGAAACTTCATGACCGAGAGGATTGTGAAGATTCCCGATCAATTACCCTAGAATTAAGCCTAGCTTAACCGAGAGATCTGTGTTAATAAGTTTAGTGGTTGAATTGAATTGAACTTAATGTTTCCTAAGATTTAAACTATCCAAGATATTGTTTTAGTTTACTTAATAGGAAAAGGATCATTGTCACGAGAGTGGATTGATCTAAATACGTTTTCAAAACTTTAAAGTTACCTTTGTTAAAATACATTAAAAACTTGAAAGTTTGATCACCCGTTAAAGTACCCCGACCTAGTTGTTTAGCTTTTAATTTGAACTTTTAAATCAACATTTAATTCCGTTGTTGCTTTCTTAGTTAATTGTTACAAAACCATCCTTTTTGTTTATCGCTTAGACTAAGAAGATTTTTCATAAGTTCTAGTGAGTTGATTGCTCCTGATTCGGATTGACATCTTAAGTACTACATTAAGACATTCGACTTAACGGGGGTAAAATCTCTTTTATCAGCGGGAGTTTTGGCAACAAACTTGGTCGGACATATGATTGGCGAAAGCGGTGGAACACACAACCTCATATTCACACGACAAACTTTGCTTGCTATCATCGGCAACCAATACACTTTCCAAATAAGATGAAATATCCGGTTACGAAGATATCGTAGAGATATGTTAATATCTCCGATTAGGAAGTTTGTCATTATCAAGAAATATATTATTTACATATAAACTAATGTGCTTTGTAACTTTATTCTGATGAGAGTCTAATAATAATTCTTCCTAAACACTTTCGGGTTTTTACCCTCATCAATTTATCATGGTATCAGAGCCAAGATCCATACCCTATGGATTAAAGTTTTATCATATCCCTCTTTAAAAAAAAAAAAAAAAAAAGACACCATCAACTTCGATGCACATGATGATGGCAGAGACGAGCCCAACGTGTGTCATAAAATGATCAATTCGGTTTATGTTTCTCTCGCCGATGCGAGTGATCTATCTGATCTCGCGATCATGCGAACTTCTATTCGATTTCGCAATAATGAGCTTTTTATTCGATTTCTCGATCTCCCAAGTTGTTCAATTTTGACGGTGATGTTTTTCCACCGATTTGACCTACGACAGGGTATAAACGTCGATTATTGGCCCAACGGCTGGGTTTTAAAGCCGATTTGACCCTACGACCGGGTATAAACGTCGATGACCTCATGGCTAGGTTTGTAGCCAATTTGACCCTACGATCGGGTATAAACGTCGATTGCCCAACGGATGGGTTTTGAAGCCGTATTGACCCACGGTGGGGTATAGCACCGAAAATTTGAAGATGTCCAATCTCACACGTGTTACCACGTATGAGCTTGTCGGAGGGTATTAGGAGATCGAGAGATCGACCGAAGTTAACCAAAAGATAAACCGATATGAAATATCCGGTTAGGCCTGGGCATTTAGACCGAAACCCGAAAACCGAACCCGAACCGACCCGAAAAACCCGGTTCGGGTCGGTTTCGGGTATAGCAAAAAAACCCATCGGGTTTTATATAAATTTAATTCGGGTTTCAATTTAAACCCGAACCGACCCGAAACCCGAAATCAAACCCGAGAAACCCGAAACCTAACCCTCTCTTATGCATTTTTACCATGTTTATGAATTTACAATGCATTCATGTTTTCGGGTTTCATTCGGGTTTTATTCAGATTTTTCGTATTTTCGGGTTTGTTCGGGTTTGTTCAGGTTTTTCGGGTTTTTTCGGGTTTTTTTCGGGGTTTTTTCGGGTTTTTCGGGTCCAAATACCCGAATCAAAGAAGACCCGATTTTTTCGGGTAATTACCGGATTTCATAATAAAAAATTAACCGGACCCGAACCCGAATGAATCCGACCCGAACCGACCCGAAATTATTCCAAAAACCCTTCGGGTTTTATATACCGTAACCCGAAAAAACCCGAACCCGAAACAACCCGAACCGAACCCGACCCGAAACCCGAATGCCCAGGCCTATAACCGGTTACGAAGATATCGTAGAGATATGTTAATATCTCCGATTAGGAAGTTTGTCATTATCAAGAAATATATTATTTACATTTAAATTTATTGATATTCGGAAATTAGGTTTAGATATTCCCTATATAAACTAATGTGTTTTGTAAATTTATTCTGATGTGAGTCTAATAATAATTCTTCCTAAACACTTTGGTGTTCTTACTCTCATCAATTTATCATTATCCTTAAGAATTAAAATAAATAAATAAAATTTAATATTGTTATTACTCATTTACTTGTCATCCACACATATCTTATATATAAAAGTTGAAGGGAGTTCTCCAATGATTGACACATCATCATTTCAAATTTATTACTAAATTATTTATCAAATTCATTAATTTTAAAAAATCTATGTCACAATTTAATTAGTAATTCATAAAACATATTAAATTTCAACTTAATATTTAAAAATATTATTATATTACAATATCAAATGCATAAAAATGCATAAAATTTATTAATACATAAATGTTTTTAAATATATGTTTTAAAAAAAAATTGTAGGGCTTTGAATAAATAAAATTATTTTTAACCCCTATATCTAAAACAACATCACATAAGTAACAAATAAAATAAAAAATATACAAAATTTATAAAATTAGTTAGAAAACATGAAAACAAAATAAAGAAAAAATAAAAATACAAAAAAAAATTAAAAATAATTAAAAATACACAATTTAAGACACTAAATAAACAAATAATATAAAACATTATTAGGACACTCATATAGATAAGCAAATATATGAAAAATACCTCAATATAAGTAAATAGTATCATAATACACAAGAAAAAAATATATGTGATACAAAACTAACAAAAAATACAAAAAATAAATAACAAACTATTAAGATTAGTGAAAATATACCAAAAACAGAGAATTCAGAAAATATAAATTAATGTAACATTATATAGGTAGTTAAGAATATAAATTGTGAAAATAAAAATTATTTGAATCGAAAATAATATAAATATCTGCGAGTATCGCGGGTTCCTTCCTAGTGTATATAAAGGTTGAATATAGTTCTCTTTTATGTTTGGATGATGTTAGTTTTATTTTAATTGCTCATTTAGATAATCCATCTACAAGAATTTTTGTTTGTTTGGTTAGTTTTGAGTTTAGTTAAAAAATGACTAAAATACCATTTTCTTTAGAGGAATTCACAAAACTACACCCTTTCAACCTCTCCTTCACAAAACTACACCTAATTTAATTTTTTCACATATTTACACCCTTTCAAAATTTTAAAAGCTTGATTTACCTTTTAAAAAATTACCAAAATTAAAATCTTTTCATTTTGGTTCGCTAATTAATGTTTAGGGTATAGTATTAAGGGGGTAAGATTGTGTGGGTAGGGTTTATTTGGATTTAATTTTGAGTGTTTAGGTGTAGTTTTGTGAAGTATTTTTGAAATTGTGTAGTTTTGTGAAATATAATTCAAATGGTGTAGTTTTGTAATTCTCCCTTAATCTAATATAAAGAAGTTATATGATACAAAACTACACCATTTTCTTAAATTACACTATAATAATCACTAAAAATATCAACCGGAAACAAAACCGCCATACAAAATAAACAAAAACACATATAAATGTTCTAATAACATTAAAGAAAAAGCAAACAAATTAATTATGGTGCAATTTAAAAACGGGTTAAAATCTCAACGTAAAACATAAATAAAGGTATTGTGGACAAAAATAAGTGATTAATAGTAAAAAACTAAAAAAGATACATAACAATCTTTACTTCTATGTATATTAAAAAAAATTGTAAAATTAGATTTCATCACATATTGATTTCATAATAGTTTTTTATTAACCTAAAATATTCATTCACAAGTTAGGTATGAACAATTTTATGTTCATTAATTTGGTAAAATAAAACGGATTGTTTATATCTAATATTAAAACAAATACCTATTACAATAATAAAATATTTTACAAGATAAACCACAAACCGCCATAAACAAAATATAGATGTTTTTTAAAATTACTATAAAATATTGACAAATATCCCGCGTGTTGCGCGGGTTTTATCCTAGTATATATCTTATCTATTAAATGGAAAACATTTTTTTAAAAAAACCCCTAAAAAAATTCTAATTACCATACAATGCCACTACATATTTTTAATATAACCTATGTTTTTGATTTTATTTGTAAATTACAATTTTAAGCCCACTACAAAGGGCCAAATGAATTCATAATGTAGTTTAAATATTTGTAAAAAACAATTTGATAACAAGAATCATTCAAATTTTAATCTTCACAAATTTTACCTCTATTTCGAAAAATATTCTACAGAAACGAATAAAGAAAATAAAAAAAAAACGATTTGAAATTTCAAAATTTATATATGACAAAATTTGAAAACAATAATATTCGTGAAATATCTTTGATAACAAAGGATTTAAAATTCAAATGAAAATCAATTAAAATTTTAGCAAAGAAAATAAAATTTGATAACAATTTTGTTATCGAAATAAAAGAACTTGAATTATTCAAATGAAATTATATCTATAACAATCTAAAGTTGATTTATTTTTAAATTTATATATAGCGCTAATTAAGACATAAGCAAATAAAGGAATAACAAATACATATTTTAATTTTCCTTACGGGTCGTTACAAAAATCACAAAGCGAATTTGAAAGGAATGATAATTGTTATGAGATTAAATCGAATTCAATTTATGTATAATTCTAATTTGTAACGGGTCAAAAAATAACATAAATAATTGATAAGATATAACTAAATTATATTCGTAATATTAAAATATACATAAGTATAGTTTTGAAATTTATATTAAATATAATCCAATAAACAATTTTTAAATATTTCTTATACTCGAATCAATCTCGGGTTACCCCATATTTATCGGTTACCCCGCACAATGTATAAATTTTATTTAATGTACTCTATGAAATAAGAGACTATATAAATATAATCCAAGTTATGAATTTTTATTATATATATTTTCATCAAATAATTTTAAATATATAAATTTAAAAATATGTTAAACTCCGCACGTATGTGCGGGTCCTCATCTAGTTAAAGTTTAAAGATTAAACAATAATGCTTCCACTTAAATCCACTTGTAATAAGGATTAAGGAATCAGGTTAATAATTATGATGTTATTAGTTTATTCTAGAGAACTAAAGTATATGATTCGTTTTTGTTATTTTGGAACAAAGAAAATAAAAAGATTAGGTAATGACTATTGATTACTATGTTATGTGATTATTGATGAATATTTATTTAATAGAGGTAGTTAAAAGTGTTACGTCCACCAGTTCATTGACCAACCAATGCATCCCTAGCTTTAAACTAAGATTCTTGTAACTTGACAAAAAAATGGATAAAAAAGAATTGCCTCCGCATGTGAGAGAAGATAACCTAACAGAAGAAACCAAGATTTTGATCTCTTCACTTCCTTCGGACAAAGATCTTCTTGGTAATATCTACAAATACAAAGAATGTTGGTATTACGCCAACACTCTCCAAGGTGTCCTTAATCTCGAGAAAGGTTTTAAGCCTCAAGAAACCGATATAATCTTGGCATCTTTCCCCAAGTCAGGCACTACTTGGCTTAAAGCTCTCATAGTTGCTCTCCTTGAGAGATCCAAGAACCCTTCTTCTGATGATGATAATCATCCTCTGAAATCCAATAATCCTCACCACTTAGTACCATACTTGGAGATGAATATGTATTTGAATAGCTCAACACCTGACTTATGAAAGCTCACATCATCCCCGAGGCTGCTCTCGACTCACATGCCACTCCAACCACCTTTCAGTGACTCTCCTTGCAAGATCGTGTACGTGTGCAGGGACATGAAGGACGTTCTTGTATCGTTTTGGCATTTCATATGCGCTAATCTTGAAATTGAAGTAGAAAGAAGCCATTTGGAGTCTATGTTTGAGTCATTTTGCAGTGGAGTTGGCTTCTTTGGACCCTTTTGGGAACATGTATTGAGCTATTGGAGAGGAAGTTTGGAAGATCCAAAGCATGTTCTATTTATGCGGTACGAGGAGTTAAAAGCAGAGTCTTTTGCTCAGGTTAAGAGACTTTAATTTATGAGTTCTTGGATTGCCCTTTCACTAGGGAAGAAGAAGAGAGTGGGAGTGTTGACAAAGTTATTGAACTTTGCTCTCTGGCTTCTTTGAGTAGTTTGGAGATAAACAAAACTGGTAAAACCTTCGGCAATGTGCATAACTTTGTGTTTTTTCGCAAAGGAGAAGTTGGTGACTCCAAGAATCATATCACTCCTCAGATGGAAAACAAAATCGACATGATCATCGCGGAGAAATTTAAAGGCCCTGGTTTGAAATTCTGAGTTTAATGTGTGGTGTGTGATAATAATAATAGAATAATTTTTAAGTTATTCAATGTAAAAGGTTATAATAGAAACTTTCCTCCACAACTTTTCATATTTCCTATCATTCTAAGGTATTATAATATATAATGTATCACCATTTTATGTCTCAACTTCGATATGAGCTCGCAAAATTATAATAATTAGATTATAATCAGTTGGGCCAATGATTTTAATATGAGGTTGATTCTAAAAGGGAGATAGATATTATTCATAGAAAGGTTATGAATGAGATTTATTGTTTTGGACTTTTGGGTATATGCGAAAGGCTCTTAACATGGATTATTAGATTATGTACTGTCAAATGAAATCTATCTTAAGCAAAGATTTGTATCAAATAGAAAATATAGTCTATATAAGAGAATCTTCTGGTGAGCCACAATCAAATTGCCATTTAGTATTGTACCTCCTTATGAGTCAGTGGGGCACACTTGTATGTTGATGCAGAAAAAAGATATCAGAAAATGTTAAGTGGGTATAGTCTCTTTAAACATGACCATATGTTTGAATTATCGATGCTTTTTATATCTCGCATGGAATTCGCGCCCGAAAATTCGTCATTGTTTCAAAATAAATTCATAAAGCATTCACATTAACATTAAGTTTATGATACTGATATAAACCACTCATTTTAAATTTTACAAAATTTATTAAAAGAGTTTGTTGGCACAAACTTTTTGTCTCGATTGTAAATAAAATGTCTCGATTTTGATCATTTAGTTTATTATAAAACTGTCCGAATATAAATTAAAAAATATTTCTATTTTTTCACACCTTATTTTAAAGAGAATAAAAATTATTTTGTAGTTTTCCACTTTTACTTTTGATCCACTTTTTCGATACCCGCAATAAATTTATTTCTATTTTATGTGGAGATCTAAACATGTCTTTTAAATTGTATAATTTTTTTGATTTTCTATGTAACGTTATTAAAATATTTTAATGTGTTATTGACAATAATTTAATTTTTATGTGTTATTTATAACATTTTTACATAACAACTAGGTGATGACGAGGTTATTCAAAAATTATCATTTATACTAAAATTTTTATCTATGGTTTTAAAATAATCATATAAACGAAATAAATATTGTATAACAAAAATAATTTATTTTAGATATAGATATATATTTATCTTGCTAAAATTATAAGTCTTTGTTTACGAAAAATTATCCAAACTTTATACATATCAATATATTCATACATATATATGTACAATAACATAATGAAATGGTTAAAAAACTATTAAATATTGTGATATTGGTTGACATTTTCTGAAAATAATTAGAAAAACTGTAACGTTATAACATGTATTATTTTATAAAATAGTTTTATCGTCGTATAAAATAAAACATAATATATTTTATAATTACACTAGATAAGGACCCCCGTATACGCAAGGTTGTAATAAAATATTTCTAAAACCGTGAAAATCAAAATAGAAAATTAAAAAAACCATTCGAAATAATATTTTAACAATATTAATAATATTGCTACAAAATTTTCATTGTATACACTTTATCTCAATGATTATAATAAAATTTTTTATCAAAAATAATATGTGTGTCATATTAAATAACCATCTTACTTAATATAACATATAATAAAACAATAATTAATTAACTAATATAAAAATTAGTGGAAACTACTATATTTTTCAGATGCCGGTAAAAAAAATGAGGAATTCACAAATCTACGCCCTTTCAACCCCTTCTTCACAAAACTACTCCTAATTTAATATTTTCACATATTTACACCTTTTCAAAATTTTAAAAGTTTGATTTAACCTTTAAAAAATTACCAAAATTAAAAAAAATTCATTTGGGTTCGCTAATTAGTGTTTAGGGTATAGTATTAAGGGGGTAAGATTATTTGGGTAGAGTTTATTTATATTTAATTTTGAGTGTTTAGGTGTAGTTTTGTGAAGTATTTTGGAAAGGGTGTAGTTTTGTGAAATGTAATTCAAAAGGTGTAGTTTTGTGATTCTCCCAAAAAAAATTATTATTATTATTCACATGTGGTATTTTATTATCTTCTAATTGATTTGATTTTTCCGGTTAAATAGCAACAACTATTTCAATTTCTCTGGATAAATACACAAAATAGATAGTAAAAACAAAAATTAGTTCAAATTATAATTTAAAAAAGTAAATTTCTAACCATAAAATTAGAATAACCATTCTAAACATGGGTATAGTTTCAGTCAAAATGGGTCACCCAACCCATTTCAACCCATGACCCTAATGGGTTTGGTGTTAATGGGTCATGGGTTGACCCAACCCATTAGTTATATGGGTTGAGTCAACCCATGACCCATCTAACTTAGTGGGTTAAGTGGGTAAATGGGTTACCCAATATTGACCCATGTAGTTATATATCATAAAATTAAAATATATGATTCTTACATTTTCGCGGTAAAAAGTGAATTTATACTTTTGAATGAAATATTGATTTAACGATTTCGACGATAACGTCATTTCACGATTTCGACGATAACGCCATTTAACGATTTCGACGAACACGCGATTTAACGATTTCGACGATAACATGATTTCACGATTTTGTTAACACGATTTCAACATTTATGCGATTTCGCGATTTTGACAACAACGCGATTTCGCAATTTTGACGTTAACGCGATTTTTGCGATTTCGACGTTAACGCGATTTCACTATTTCGACGATTTCATGATTTCAACATTTACGCCATTTCGCAATTTCGCGATAACGTGATTTCGCAATTTCGACGTTTACGCGATTTCGCGATTTCGACGATTACGCGATTTCGAAGTTAAAGCGATTTTGCGATTATAAAGTTAAAGCGATTTTGCGATTTTGACGTTAACGCGATTTCGCGATTTCGACGTTAATGCGATTTTGCGATTTCGAAGTTAAAGCGATTTTGCGATTTCGACGTTAACGCGATTTAGCGATTTCGACGTTAATGCGATTTTGCGATTTCGAAGTTAAAGCGATTTTGCGATTTCGACGTTAACGCGATTTAGCGATTTCGACGTTAATGCGATTTTGCGATTTCGAAGTTAAAGCGATTTTGCGATTTTGACGTTAACGCGATTTAGCGATTTCGACGTTAATGCGATTTTGCGATTTCGACGTTAAAGCGATTTCACGATTTTTGATTGGTTTTTTGTTGTTGTGTAATTAGATTTAAATTGATTAATTAAATTTGATGGGTCAAATGGGTCAACCAAATGACCCATGAACCCATTTGAATATAACCCATGTTGACCCAACCCATTTTACCCATCAACCCATATGACCCATGAACCCATTTGGTTCAAATAAATTGACCCATTTGGGTTGATGGGTTGGGTTGAATCGGGTCAACCCATTTATTTTGACCCATTTTGACACCCCTAAGTTTCACTTAACGAACATCAAAAACCTATTCATATTTTTGATATATGTAATTACATACTAAAAAATGTTATATATTTTATGCATAAATATTTTGCATAATATATATTTTAAACGTAAGAATTTGGGAATGTACCTTATAATTTTGTCGTATTTTCTAATATAAAAAAATCAATATGATTCTATAATCAAAAAATTTCGAACGGTATTTTACCAAATTTTTGTTCCACATAGCTAATTATTTTTCCTTCTTTTAATTTTATTTGAAATTAATTATCGAAAATGATAGTTGCAATTTCATTGTTGTTGTGAATTTGTGATCAATCTCAATTGTTTATATATTATTAATTATATAATTTTATTTTCCTCTTAGGATTGAAGTTATATTATATTTTTTTATAATGTTCAACATGATATAATATTTAACTAGGTAGTTTGACCCGCGCGCATGGCGAGGACATAAATAATTTCGAAAAAATTACATGAAAAAAAATTAATATTGACATTTTAAATGAATTCAAATGATAATTCAAACTATACATTAAGATCACGATGAAGTAAAACCAAAATAAAAATGTGATAAATTATTCATAAAAATGAAAACATGAAAAATAACAAACTTCAAAAATGTGGCTTTGTATTTTATGGTATGCTTATATGATTTAAAATACAAAATTTGTTTTATTTTTATAGTTTTTGCTTTTGATAAACAATTATAATATTGATAGGAGATTTTACATAAAATTAATCCATTAAATTGAAAAATTGTTACAAATGTAAGTTTGTATGCTACCAAAGTATATGTTTGTTACATATTCACTTCTACAAAATAATAAGTTTAGTACATAAAGAAACTTGAAAGGTATATGTTCACAAACTAATTTGGTTAATAAAAATAAAGCATATTCAACAAAATCGTTTTAGAATAATCAAAAAAAAATTCATTATAATGAAGATGTTAATAATTATAATGGTTTTAGATTACGAAAAGTATATAATTGTACGACGTGGTATAAATTTTTTTAAATTGACATATTTATACCAATAAATCAATTTTTATCTAGTTAAATTTTTAAACGAAGTTAAGTTTATAATATTTACATAAATATTAGAAAACTAAGGATCAACTTGAATCATAACGAATGTAAACAAAATCAGGTGAGGTTGCATGTAGTACCATTTATAATAATAATAATAATAAAATTATATTAACTTATTATATAAATTAAAATTCCCAAAATATTAACATCATATATATTTTTAAGAAAATATTATTGATATTTTGAAATATTAAATTAATAAATAATACATAATGATATAAATCATTGAAACATAAAAAAGAAAATTGAGAAAATAAGTATATTTCAAGACATAAATTTACTAATTGAGTGATTTTCTTTTAATTTGTTATAAGGTGATCTTGACTTTTTAAATTATAATTTTACCTTTAACTTTAAAATTGTCAAATCTCGTGAATGATTGTTTGTAAATGTTCATAAGTGAATGATTTCGAGTGAATAATCGATGTGGATGATAATTGGTATATGTGAATGATAAATAATATATGTGAATGATCTCAATGAATGATTTATGTGAATGATTTTTCGTGAATGATTTTTCGTGAATGATTTTTCGTGAATGATTTTGTGTGAATAAAGTTAAATTTGTTATCTTAAGTACGAAAATCAAATTAAATTTCTCAAAATTTAATTATTACATCAAAAACAACTAATTGACAGATTATGTTATAAAATGTATATATTACTCTAATTAACTAAAAAATAAAAGGGATAATCATAAATTAATAAAAAATCAAAAAAATCCTTAAATTTAGGAAATATAATTGAAAATTCGAACTATCAAATTAATAATAATATATAATGATATAAACCATTAAAAATAAAATGGATAATCAAAAACGAATAACAAAATAATAAATTAATTTAAAATATAAAATTCCTTAATGTTAGAATATATAATTGAAATTTTGAAATATTAAATTAATAAATTTTAGAAATATAATTGAAATTTCGAAATATTAAATTAATAAATAATATGGGATGATATAAACTATTAAAAAATAAATGAGATAATCATAAACTTAAAAAAATTTATTTTATTAATAAAAAATAAAAAAATCCTTAATTTACTCTCCACGCGACACGTAAGCAAAACTCCTTGTCATTTAGTATATAAGATTTATATGATAAATATTGAATAGTATAACATTCATAATATTTAACTATTTTCATAAAATTTAGTTTTTTAACATTAGACTTAAGATTATATTATATTATGTAATTTTATTTTATAATTGTTAATCTTATTATAACTTATAAATTATTATAATATTTTAAAATATAAATATTGGATAATATAATTAGCTTAATGTAAGGGAGAATCACAAAACTACAACATTTGAATTACATTTCACAAAACTACACCATTTAAAAATTACTTCACAAAACTACACCATTTCAAAAATACTTCACAAAACTACACCTAAACACTAAAAATTAAATTCAAATAAACCCTACTCACACAATCCTACCCCCTTAATACGATACCCTAAACACTAATTAGCGAACCCAAATGAAAATATTTTAATTTTGGTAATTTTTAAAAGAGTAAATCAAGCTTTTAAAATTTTGAAAGGGTGTAAATATGTGAAAATATTGAATTAGGTGTAGTTTTGTGAATGGATGGTTAAAAGGGTGTAGTTTTGTGAATTTCTCTAATATTAATGTTTTCCTATTTTTCTTATTTTTCGTTTTTATTTCTAAATTATATTTTTCAGATTATAACTTTCTTTATTTATCTTACTAGGTGACTTTTCGCGTCATGCGCGATGAATAAATTTTGAAAATTATAGAGTTTTACGTAGAGGTGGATAATTATTTTTAAGGTTTAATATAATAATATTTATATTTCAATTTACTTTTTGTTTGATTATAAAATTTATACTATTTTTTATTTATTAAATTAGATTTAGCTTTAAAGTGTAACATTTTTGTCGTGAAATAGTCTATTCGGAACTATGTCACTATAAACATGATTGATGAATCACATATATTATCTCGAGACTTTCGTATCATGGACAATCCAAACAATTTTTTTTTTGCGTATAACGCTCCATTTTCAATCTTTAGTTTAACTTCATTCAGTTTTTGTATAGGATTCAGATTCTTGTATCGAAGATTCGATACTAAAACTAAGAGACCCGGACCTTAAACTCTCTTGAGCAAGTAAAAGAAGTTAATATTCAACATTAAACATGGGAAATCTTTTTGTTTGCTCAAAATCATTGATTTAATAATTTTCTAAAAAATCAAGTTTCATAAAATTCCTAAAATGATAAGAGGAAAAGTTATAAGAGAGAGAAAACCCTAAAAAAGCGACGGCGACAACATGCAATGATAATGGAGGCGGCGATAGATGAAAGTGAAGAAATTAAGGAAAAGGAAATCTGGGAGCGGATCCCTCATCATCGTCAAAAGGAAACACCGATGGTCTCGCATATCTGAGGAGATCGGCAGAACCAATTTTGGAAAACGGGGATCTGGTAAAGGGAAAAGGCGAAGATTTTGTATGAAATCGAATCCAAAAAAGAAAGGGAAAGAATATGATATCTGTATTATCGTGGAGATATGCAGATATAATATTCAATTACCAAATTGGATGGATTCGATAGGGTTTGGTATGGAAAGGAGGACGGATCGAAAAGGGAAGATTCAATGGCTGCGAAATGGGAAGGAAGATTTCGATATCTTGTTAGGAGGTAAGAATGGAAGGAGTGCAATATCATGTGGATTCGGCGAATCCCAAATTACCTTGGAGAGGATGAAGGGTTTGGCTTATAAAAAGGAACAAAAGAGGGAAATGAGAATACAATCTCTGCTCTTACTCTCAAGTATCTCGGTTTCACCTTCTTCTCCTTGGACAATGGCGCAGACAATGACACAGGCGATGGCAAGAGCTCAGGCGGCAAAAGGGAAGGCCCCGGTGGCGAAAACGGCTACTCTGCGTCTTCAGGACACGGAGATGGAGGAGAAAATGAAGAAGTTTGAAAAGACTCTAATTGGCAGGCTGCTGAATCCGGAGGTTCAAAGAATCGATTTCCTTATCGAGAATTTCCCAAAGAATTGGAAGCTTCAGGACAAGGTTGTAGGGACAGATCCTGGTGCGGGAAGATTTCAGTTCGATTTTCAGACAGAAGAGGATATTGCCAAGGTAATGTTCCAAGCGCCCTACCACTTCGATGGGTTTATGGTTTCCTTGGTCAGCTGGGAGCCAAGCTTTGCGCCAAGCTACCCCTCGGCATTAAACTTCTGGGTGAAACTCTTGGAGGTGCCAACACATATCTTATCGGAAGCGATCTTAAAGCTAGTGGGAAATGTGTTAGGGGAAGTGGTAGGAACGGATGTTCCGTCGGGGAGTGTACTGGTTAAGTTGGATGGTTACAACAGCCTCATATTTCAGGTTGTTGTTCCATTAGATTCGGGTATAGAGTTGAACGTCGGGCTGGAATACGACAGATTAATAGGATTCTGTGGGAAATGCTTCAAGATGACCCATGATGAGAAAGAGAAAAAGTGTCCGTATGTAGAGGAAGAAACAGAGGCATTAGCTAAGGTGGCTGGGGAGGCTAAAGGGAAAGGAACGTATGCGGATGTGGCAGCACAGGTTTCAGCTCCTACGTGGGAAAATCAGAAGAGGTCATCGGTAAAAAGAACGTTGGATTTTGAGGAAGAAAGGCATATATTTCCTTACAAGAAGGTAGGGAAGGGGAGGCAAGGGGAGAATCAGAGGGAGGAGCAACAAAGAGATAGGGGGGAAAACTACCGGGGGAACATTCTAAGCAGAGGCAGGGATACCTATCAAAGCTATAGGCCGAGTATTCAAGGAAGAGGGCATAGGGCTACGGCGTCAAACTGGCCACCCCCGTTGTACCAGGCAAAGCCCAAGGTGACTAGGACGGGGGGTGAAGTAGCAAAGGCGGATAACAAGAGCATCATCGGGAACACGTCGATAGCCGCGACTAATCCCAACATAGCAAGTGACAATGAAGACAACCTAATAGTACGCAGAGGGGACAAAGGGTTGGAAGATGACGAGGTGAATAGTGCGACACACACTTCTTTGGCTAAGGAAGCCTCCGAGGAGGGAAACAATGCAATGGAAGGCGTTGAGGGCCAAGGGGAGAATCTGATCGAGGAAATGGGTAAGGAAAATTCACCGGAACAAGGTATTGGCAATATCTCTAATTCTGGAACAAATATTAGTTTAGCACTAGATTCAGTTAGTAAAGCATTAGAGGAGATTGAATTAAAGCCTAGCTCTAAGAAATCTGGACTGCCAGGTAGGAAGTATAGTAATGTGGTCCTTGCTTCCCCAAAAAAGAGAATGTTACTTAACATGATTTATGGCTCCATTAAACAGCCAGGGAAAGACATCAAAAATAAACACATTGCGTTTAATAGGTCTTTGGTTAATAAAGATATTGGTGATTCAGGTAAACCTCAGGGAACAAAGGTGGAAAAGCTGTAAGTGGACCAGGGAAGAGGGGACCAAGTGGTGGAGGCATCCCAAAACCGATTAGCAAGAAGTAATTTCTATGAAGACAAGGTTTTATATTTGCAGTGTTTTTGTTTTTCTTTGGAATAAGGATGTGTGTTGGAATAATGTTGTTGGGCTTTTTGTGAGGAAAGGGGTTGGGCCGTGATTGTTTCTTGTCTCCTAATTTTTGTTGTACGTGGCTTAAATATTTCTTTACTTAATACTATTTTGGGAATTATGTGCCGCATTGTAGTAGTTATATACACATGAGAATGACACATGACGCAACAGAAAGGAAGAGAAAAGAAAGAAACAATTTAAAAGAAATTATGGGCCGATGGTGGATTAAGGAATTTTCAATGAATGGCGTAAGGTCTGTAAAATTTATAAGGAAGGTAGCTCTCCTGGAACTACCGGCAAAAAAATGAAAATTTTAAGTTGGAATTGTCAAGGCTTGGGAGCCAAGTTGACAATTTCCACATTAAGGAATCTATGGACTAGGTTTAAACCAGATGTTTTATTCCTTTCGGAAACAAAACAAAACAAAGCCTTCTTGAATAAATTTGTATCTCATTTTGGATACGATAATTTGTTCACGGTCGAACCAGTAGGAAGTAGCGGGGGCCTTGCCATCTTCTATTATAATGACATGAACCTACAAGTTGTTTCGGCAAATAGCAGAGTCATTGATGTCAGTGTGACTCTAAGGAATAAATTAGCTTTCATCTCCTTTGTCTACGGGGATCCGGTAACCCAAAACAGGAGAGTGGTGTGGGATCAGTTCAACCAGATTAGTACTTCAAGACTTGGCCCATGGATAATGATAGGCGATTTTAATGAAATTACAGGCAATAGAGACAAGAAAGGTGGAACCATGCGAAGGGCAACAACCTTTATAGACTTCAATGAAATGTTAAACTCATGCGGCATGTTGGAATTCCCATGTGTGGGGAACCAACTCTCATGGCGTGGAAGGAGGTATGGGGAAAATAATGAGAGGATCAGATGCAAACTGGATCGGGCGGTTGGAAATGAAGATTGGCATGAACTTTACCCAAAGACAAGGGTAAAATATCTGGAACTAATAGGATCGGACCATCGACCAATCCTAGCGGATTGTTGTTTTGAAAATAGTTCAAAAAGGAAAAACTTTATATTTGATAAAAGGTGGGTTGGTAAGGAGGGACTTGAAGAAGCAATCGAGAACGGGTGGAGTTTAGAAAATTTCGCCACTAAGGGATTTGTTGATCGCATAACAAGGTGTAGACATAAATTGGCGAAATGGAGAAGGGATAACGTACCATCGAGTCTAGCGACAATTGAGAACCTAAAGAAGGCACTGGAAGATGCCCAAAATGACGATAGGCTCTCGCAGGAGGAAGTTGTCTCGTTGACTATTAAACTAAAAGAAGCCTATCTCGAGGAAGAGATTTACTGGAAACAAAAGAGTAGAAATTTGTGGCTGAAAGAGGGGGATAGGAACACAAAATTCTTTCACTCGACCACTAAGAAACGGAGAGCGAGAAACAAATTAACAGGGTTGCTGGGACCAAATGGGAGGGTAGATGACACGGAGTTGGGAATGGAGAAAATCGCAACAAATTACTTCCATCAACTGTTCAAGCACACCGATACTGGTAATTTGGATGGGGTATTAAACGAGGTAAGAGGATGTGTGTCCGACTCAGCCAATACCATACTGACAAAAGAGGTTACAGAGGGAGAAATAAGGAAAGCACTGTTTTCAATGCACCCGGAGAAGGCCCCGTGGCCGGATGGCATGACAGCATTGTTCTACCAACGATTTTGGCACGTCATTAAGCACGACTTAGTCTAATTGGTTCAGGATTTCATGAGAAATGGGGAGTTCGATAAGAAACTAAATGAGACAAACATTTGCCTTATCCTAAAGGTGGATAAACCCCAAAGGATGACAGACCTGCGACCAATCAGTTTATGTAATGTGGGCTATAAGGTAATTTCAAAGGTGTTGTGCTTGAGACTAAGAAGGATTCTTCCAAGAATAATTTCAGAAACTCAATCGGCTTTCGTGTCGGGGAGATTGATAACGAATAATATCCTTTTGGCACAGGAGATGGTACACGGGTTAAGAATAAACAAGGGGTGTAGGTTCGATTTTATGGCAATAAAAACGGACATGAGCAAAGCATATGACAGAGTTGAATGGACGTTCCTGGAGGCACTGCTAATGAAGTTAGACTTCAGCAGTACCTGGGTTAAGTGGATAATGTGGTGTGTGAATTCGGTTTCCTATCAAGTATTTTTGAACGGTAACCCCAAAGGGATAATTATCCCGGAAAGGGGACTAAGGCAAGGGGATCCGGTGTCCCCATATCTGTTTATATTGTGCACAGAGGTGCTAATATCGTTAGTTAAAAAAGCGGAAGGCGACTCACTAATTTCAGGGATTAAAGTTGTCAGGAATAGTCTAGCGATTTCTCACCTGCTATTTGCAGATGATAGCCTCTTCTTTTGCAAAGCGGAGGAAAGTGAATGCAAGACTATACTAAGTCTGCTAGAGGCATATGGCAAAGCTTCGGGACAAGAAATAAACTTTTCAAAATCTTCAGTAGTGTTCGGGCATGATGTGAATCCTCAGGTTAAAACAGATATGAAGAATATTCTCGGGATTCAAAAAGATGGGGGGATGGGGAACTATCTGGGCATCCCTGAAAGTTTAGGAGGTGCGAAGACAAATTTTTTTAGCTATGTTCAAGAGAGATTGAATCAAAGAATAAATGGATGGGCGGCAAAATTCTTATCGAGAGGAGGAAAGGAGACATTGATCAAATCAGTGGCTTTAGCACTCCCGTTATAAGTTATGTCATGCTTCGAATTACCCCAGTCGTTAACAAAAAAGTTAACCAGTGCGATATCTAAATTCTGGTGGAGTTCCAATGGAAGAAATTGCGGTCTCCATTGGGTGGCATGGGAAAAAATATGTGAGTCCAAACACGACGGTGGTTTGGGCTTTCGATCGTTACAAGATTTCAACAAGGCCTTGCTGGCAAAACAATTCTGGCGGTTATCACAATACCCTGATTCACTCGTGGCGAGAGTGTTAAAAGGGAGGTACTTTCCGAGGGTGCACCCCTTTATGGCAAAGAAGCCTTATGCCCCCTCCTTCGGGTGGAGAAGTATCTTTTCGACCAGAGAGATAGTAATGAGAGGTATGAGGAAGATTCCAGGGAGACAGTCTCAGTTGGTTGTCTGGGAGGATGGATGGGTGCCGGATTTGGATCCACGACCGGCACAGGGAAGGGGTAGCATATTATTTCCAAACCTAAAAGTGAAGGAATTGATGAATCAAAATACGGCAGAGTGGGATTGGGGGCTTTAACAGCCCTGACAAACGCAAGAGATAGGATGCTGATTGGGAGCATGCCAATCAGCAAGAGAAGAGAGGGAGACGTATGGATATGACACTACTCACAATCGGGAAGGTATACGGTGAAATCAGCTTATCATCTTTGGCAGAAAATGAATAAGGAAGCTGATATTGACGTCCGATGGGGGCCAAGTACTAATGACCTGAGAGCGCATGTATGGGTAGTGAACTGCCCACAAAAGCTGAAACACTTCATGTGGAAAATTGTGTCAGGAACTCTTAGTGTCAGGGAAAGACTCAACTCGAGAGGCATAAACTGTGAGGCGAAGTGCCCGAGATGCGAAGAAGAGATAGAAACGATGAATCATATGTTCTTTGAGTGCCTTCACTCACTGTTTACATGGGGATGTCACCAGTAAGTATTACGCAGGAATTCCCACAAGGAGGTATCTATACCAATATGGATTACTTGTTAATGAGAATCCACGACAGGCAGGGGCAACAACAGGGAGCAGATTGCTACCCATGGATATTGTGGTACTTATGGAAATCAAGAAACCGGAAGGTGTTTGAAGATATGGAGGTGGACCCTCCGGATATCGCGGATCAGACAATTAAGGAATCGAAGGCATGGTTCGAAGCACAGAATAATGAAGAGGATAGCCAAGTCATTAGAAGATTCAACGTTAATGATACCACACAGGCTATGGAGGATGGCAATTTATGCAGAGTGGATGGATCGTGGAAAAGTACAGAAGTACTTGAAGGATTAGGATGGATTTGTTTCAATGAAGATGGTTCAATCCGCTTATTGGGAGTAAGGGGGCGCAGACGGAGTCTCTCCCCCTTACATGCAGAGTTCAATGCTTTACTCTGGGCGATGGAAGTTATTAAGGCGCAAAACATATGTTGTCAGACATTTGAAACAGATAGCACAATATTGGTGACAATCCTGCAGGCTCCCACAGAGTGGCCTGCGTTTTCCACCATGTTAGAAGAGTTTGAAGCCTTGCTCGATCACTTTACACACTTCCGGATAAAGAATATACCACGCGTAAGGAACACACAAACAGACAAATTAGCACGAGCAGGACGACGATTAGCATATACACAAGCGTTCGTGAGTGAATCCTTTCCAAGCTGGATTGAGGACGCGACTTAGTTTTCTTTGCTCCTTTTAATGATGTAATAATAAAAAAAAAAATTCCTAAAATAGAGTTTCGTATTTAAAGTTTTCTAAATTTTTAAAATCAAGTTTCCTAAAATTAAATTTCTGGAATATCTTATTTAAATTAAACGTTACCGAATTTCGTATTTAGATAAACACGTTTTTATGATTTTTGTCATGTGTCGTTTCCATTTTTCAGTATTGAAACTGTGTGAAAAATAGTAAAACAAAACTATAATTATATTTTTTTCTCACTAAATAAATAAGAGTAGAACTAAGTTATACATTATGCGACATACTTTTTTAATCAACTTCATGTACATTAACAAAGTGTTATCTTTGTTTTTTGATGACATAAGATATTCGCTAAAGGAAAAAGGAGTGTTGTAATTTTTTTTATCTCTTCTATATTTTTGGTTGCTCTTTTAGCAAACTCATATTTTGAAAGAAGTTGAGTGATTAATCAAATGAGAGAAAGGTGTACACACGTTTATTTAACCTTGACCTTCGAAAATTAGGTTAGAAAGCTATAAGGTACACACATTTAGGATTGAGCCCAATAAGGTCTTCTAGTGTAATTTGTGTAATTTTCTAAAAATATATTTTTAAAAGAGAGTTTTGATTGGTTTATATTAAGTGTTTCTGCCATGTCACCATTTATTTGCTGAAACTAATTGTGGTGATGACACGTAGGATTTTTCACAAAAATCACTTCACAAATAATGTCTTAGGGATTAGGGATTGTATTTATTTAATCATGATTTGATTGAAAATATTTATATATTTAAATTTTAATTCTAAATATTGAATAATATAATTAGTTTAATTTTAATGTTTTCCTATTTTTCGTTTTTATTTTAAATATATTTTTAAACATGATCTGATTAAAATTTCAAATTATATGTACTTATCTTAATATATTTGTTTAAACATGATTGGTTGAAAAAAATATACGATTATCTTAACACATGTCGCGATCTCGTGAGTTTCTAAGTTTTGAAATCAATCTTTATATAATAAAATAATAACAATATTATTATTTTTAAACAAACTATTGTTTTGTCTATTCCGGATATTTTTGTAATTTCGATTCGAAAATGTTATCACTACAAGAAAAAACAGATATAGCCACGACTTAGCCACGGAATAATCGTGGCTAAACGGGATATAGCCACGAATTTGCCACGGATAGTCACGAAAAAAATAATAAAAGTTTCGTGGCTAAATCGTGGCTATCCGTGGTAAATTGGCCACGATTTTGCCACGGAAAAAGTCGTGGCAAAATTTTGCCACGGAATAGCTACGAATGGAACATTAAAACATTGTCACGAAACCGTTCGTGGCAATCCGTGGCTAATTGTAGCCACGAAATATATTCGTGGCTATTCCGTGGCAACCTTGATGTCGGCAAGCCAAGTTGGTCTTCGCCGATACGTCCAATCACTTTAAAAATTGTCAGTTTAATAATTTGAATTAGCCACGGATTATATCTGTGGCTAATCCGTGGCTTCGTGTAAAGATATCTTATGGTTCTTCTTCCTCTCCCTTGGTAAAACACAAGGTAAAACGATTTTTCCTCTTCTTTTCGTTTTCTTCACTTAATTTGGCGATTTTGAAGAGTTGAAAATGTCAGATTTCTTTCGTTCTAGAGAGTGGATGGATCGCCATATTGATCCTATGAGAAATTATGTTTCTGAAGAATTTGGAGAGGGAATTAATATGTTCATTGCTTTTGCTTCCAACCAACAATCATATCAAGAGCGTGGTACTATGCCATGTCCGTGTTCTCGGTGCCGAAATCTGAAACAACGTGATGCAAATACAGTTTTAAAACACCTCTATAGAGTCGGTTTCAAGAAAAATTACTACATTTGGACAAGCCACGGTGAAAATTGTTACGATGTAGGGGAGTCTTCGATGCCGAGTCACTATCTACCAGGAGAAGAATCTTGGAATGTTCATGACAATCCTTATGGTCATGTTAATATAGGAGAAGAACAAGGAGTTCCAACAGAAGACATTATCCATGATAATATTGAGGAAGAGCCAAACCACGATAATATTTACGGAGCCTTTGAAGCAGCCTAGTGAACCACTCTATGATGGTTGTGTTGAAGGAATTTCGCAGTTGTCTTTGGCGTCCGAAGTAATGGGCATAAAGACGAAGCACAATTTGGCCGAGAGTTGTGTAGATGACATAACACAAGCATTTAAGCGGATTCTTCCACAACCTAATAAAGCTCCGGGGTCATACTATGAGACGAAGAAGCTAACGCGTTCGTTAGGAATGCCAGTTCATAAGATTGATGTTTGTGAGGACAACTGCATGATTTTCTGGAAGGGCGAAGATCGCAACCTTTTACAATGTCGTTTTTGTAACAAGAATCGATATCACACCAACAGAGGGAAGGGAAAGAACATAGCAAAGCAGAGAATGTTCTATCTCCCTATTGCGGATCGACTGAAACGATTATACCAAGTGGAGGGCACAGCTTCGCATATGCGCCGGCACGCGAGCACGAGTCTCCCGAAGGCGAAATGCATCACCCATCGGACGGAGAGGCGTGGAAGCATTTTAATAAGGTATATCCCGATTTTAGTTCGGAAAGTCGGAATATCTATTTAGGCTTAGCAACCGATGGATTTAATCCTATTGGAATGAATGGTGAGGCACACTCGGTTTGGCCTCGTTATAGTCACCCCTTACAATTTACCTCCTGGTATGTGCATGAAGAGGGAGTTTTTCTTTTTGGCGGTGTTGGTGCCCGGACCAAAACATCCGAAGAAAAGTCTAGATATTTATCCGCAACCATTGATTGAAGAGTTGCAACTCTTATGGAGGGAAGGTGTGGGTGCTTATGATGTTTCGAGGAACCAAAATATTTCAATGCGAGTTGCATTGATGTGGACGATAAGTGATTTTCCAGCATATGGCATGGTTTCGGGTGGACGACGCATGGTCGACTATCATGTCCATATTGCCAAGAAGAAACAGAATCGTTTTGGTTACCACATGGAAGAAAACATAGTTGGTACGATTGTCACCGCAAATTTTTACCTCATGATCATTCATATCGGCGTAATAACAAAGCTTTCGGGAAAGGTAAGACATTTCGAGGTAACCCTCCACCATGGTTGACGGGTTATGAAGTTTTGACTGAAAGAATAAACACCATTGGTGGATTAGAGAAAACAATCGATTGTGGAGGAAAAGGACATGATAACCCGAGTCGAACAATCGATGGATATGGTGAATACCATAATTGGCACAAGAAGAGTTTATTTTGGGAGTTGCCTTATTGGGAAAATCTTCTTCTCAGACACAACCTAGACTTCATGCACATCGAAAAAAACTTTTTCCACAATCTCATCCACACTCTTTTGAATACGAAGGGGAAGACGAAGGACAATATAAAATCAAGGTTGGATCTTCCAGACATATGCACAAGACCTGATTTACAAATAGGACATGATGGAACAGTTCCTATTCCAAGGTTCAGATTGTCGAACGTAGCAAAACGGAAGTTTCTCTCATGGTTAAGAAATGACATCAGATTTACGGATGGATATGCATCTAATTTCACTAGATGTGTTGATGAGAGTTGTGGGAAACTATCGGGGCTGAAAAGTCATGATTCTCATGTGATCATGCAACGCCTACTTCCATTTGCGATGTTAGAGCTTTTGGATAGCAACGTGCACAAGGCAATTTCAGGTATGTGCACTTTTTTTCTTAACACATGTTTCATGCATGTAACACTAGGATGTTTCTAATTATAAGGTTTTTGAACAATTGCGAGAGATTGCCGTGTTTTTTCGAGATATCTCTCGCCAAAATGTTGCGAGTTGAGGATGTGAGCGTAATGAAGAATAATATTGCAATAAAATTGTGCAATTTGGAGAAGATATTTCCACCTTCGTTCTTTGATGTCATGGAACATTTACCCGTGCATCTCCCCGATGAAGCCGTCTTAGGTGGTCCAAGTGCGATACAGATGGATGTATCCATTTGAGCGCTACATGTATCACCTGAAAAAGAAGGTCAAGAACAAGGCACGTATTGGAGGTTCCATTGTCGCGCAATGTGTCCAAGAAGAGATTTCTTATGCAGCAAGCAACTATTACGGGAATACGGAAGATAGAATCAATGATGGTCCTGGGGAAATTCGATTTGCATATGATGATTACCCGGGTGTCCCGAGCATATTTCATCATATCGGACGTGTGAGCGGAAGAAGGGTAGATGGGTGGCTAGAAGATCCAGATTACAACATCATCCAAACATTCATGTTGCTTAATTGTGAAGAATTTGCGCTTTATGAAACGTAAGCGATTAAATGGTAAATTTTGAAAGGCTTAAATTCCGATAAGATGAGTATTGCATTTTCGTTACGGGATGTTTGAGGAAGAAATGAGAGTGAATATGCCGGGTATTACAGATGATGTAATGGGCAAAGCTAAAGACGCACATTACGCGAAATGGTGTCGGGACTACGTGCGTATACTTTATATGCTAATGATGTCTCTTTATATATAAAGTTCTCAACAATAAATTAATTGTGTACTTTTGCGGATAAATGAAGCGAGTAAGAATTATGAATTTCCATTATGGATGTTGGAATTTATACAAGGTCCGAGAAATAATTACACGTCATGGCCTATGTATTTCACTCGTGGATACCATTTCCACAATCAGATACACGGTCAGGATAAAAGAACTCAAAACTATGGAGTTGTTGTACGAGGTACAACAGAAACTACTTATTACGGTCTTATAGAAGAGATAATGAAGATCGAGTATCGCGGTGGAGTTGGTCTTAAAGCGGTGATTTTCAGATGCTCTTGGTTCGACAATACAGACGGTATCGGATTGCGTAGACACCCATTTGGTTTAGTTGATGTGGCCCCGCGTAGACGATACGAGAAATATGACCCTTTCGTTCTAGCTGGTCAATGTGACCAAGTGTGTTTCTTTCCGTATCCACGCGTATCTGGCTCAGCGAGAGATGATTGGTGGGCATGTGCAAAAGTTATGCCGAGGGGTTATCGCGAGAATGAAGAAATTTCTTTAACAGCCCTTCAGGATGATACAGTCGACAACGTCGTTGTTCCTAGTTCAATGATTCGAGTAACAACACATGTCGTTGATGGAAATGCTTCTGATTATGATGATTTGGGAGATGTGGAGCCTATGGATTACGAAAATGTCGAAGACGATGGTTCTGGACAATCTTCAGGAGATTCGGATTCGGATTCGTCAACATATTCTGAAATTTAGTTAATAAGAGTGTTTAATGATGTACTATATTTTCAAACTTATTGTAATATATTGTGAAACTTGCGTTGAATTATGGTTTTATGGTTATAAAATTTTTACTATGGAACTTATTGTGTAATTATAATTTATGATTTTGTAATATATGTATATGGACACCTTATAGTCCACATACATTCAACAACATAAAAGTAGCCACGGATTGTCACGGAATAATCCGTGGCTAATACACAAACACACGTGGATCTGGACAGAGTAAAGTCCAGATTCCGATGTACTAAAGACGGCGGGTCACGATTGAATCCGTGGCTACACACCAATTTTCGTGACTGTTTTAGCCACGGATTAGCCACGGTTATACCCGTGGCTATACAGAAATTTTCAATTTTACACCAAATTGATATATAATATATTTAATTTCTTTTATATATCTTCACATCTACTCATATCTAATACAATGATACCAAAAAAAATATAAATTTAACAATATTAAAGTAAAAAATAGCATTATATGAATATCTAATCACTTATAACAATGTTTTTCATAATATCACATACACTACTACTTATTGTTTAATTTATTATTGTATTTTTTTAAAAAAAAATTAACACAAACATTAAAATCATTGTTTTCAAGTAAAACAGTTATTATAATCTTGTATTCAATAGCTTATGTCACGTAATATCTAAACCCTAGTCAAACCCTAAAGGACCAAAAGACATAGCCACGGATCATCCGTGGCTATTTCGTAGCTATATTGTTTACCAGCCACGTATTGGCCACGGATTTTCCGTGACTATGAAACCTCTAAAAAAAATATAAACCCTAAACACTGATATATCGTTAGCCACGAAGTTATCCGTGGCTACTTCGTAGCTATATCCAACTACAGCCACGACTTTGCCACGAATCAATCTGTGGCTACTAAACATAGCCACGGTGTAGCCACGACAAGATGCGTGACTATTCATATTATCTTTCAAAACGTGAATTGTTTATTTTTCTAAGTGTCAGCCACGGAAGTATTCGTGGCAATGTCGTAGCTTTAATGTTATTAGCCATGATTAGCCACAGACTTTCCGTGGCAATGGCGTAGTTATTTGGAATGGGCCTAAGCAATTGGGCCTTTTTTTAAATATAGCCACGGACAGCCACGGTTATATCCGTGGCTATACGTGCTTAACCTAATTCATGGCGAAACTGGATCTCATTTCCTTAGCCGCACACTAATATCCCCTTTTCTTCTTCTCCGGCGATTCTTCGCAAAATCCGGCAAATCGGTGAGTTTTACGGTGAGTTCTTCCTCATTTCTTCTTCTCCGTTTATTGTTCTTCATTTTAACCGTTTAGTTTTTGAAATCGATCCGTCTTTTAGGGTTTCGTTGTTGTTTAGGGTTTCGTCGTTTAGGGTTTCGTCGTTTAGGGTTTCGTTTTGTCGAAATCATCGTGTTCTTCGTGTTTCACCGAGTTTTTCTTCATCGTTTTGTCGTGTTCTTCGTGTTTTACCGAAATCATCGTGTTCTTGTTCATCGTGTTCTTCGTGTTTTACCGTTCGTTTCTCGCGTTTTGTCGAAATCATCGTGTTTTACCTCTCTATTTTGTTGATTTTGATTCTTCTTCACCGTGTTCATCTTGGTCTTCGTGTTTTACCTTTCTGTTTTGTTGAGTTTCATGATTTAGATGTCTTTCTCTCGCTATTGTTTGTGATATTGTTTCATGAATGGTCTATGTTTAAATCCGTGATGCTTTGTCTACTTGACTTTTGATGCCTTATTTACTTTATTTTTGCGGGTTATGGCTCCAAGAGGAAATGGGAGAGGAAGAGGAAGAGGACAACATGCTCCATCCTACAGGATGGAGATAACTCCTCCAATGCCACCCATCACCGGAATTCGGACCACACTAACCCCACCTTCTCAGCCCTCCAACAGCCAATCCACCTGGTTCAAGAGGAAGAGCAAGTCAAGCCGGCTCTTCTTCTTCGAATGCAGCCACGCCTCTCAGCCTAGAAGCTCTCCTTAATGCACCCGCAAGAAGAAACCAACCTGTTCTCCATCCAAAAAAGGTTGATGGAGCTCTCCGGTAAGTAAATATGTTGTTGTGAATTGATGTGAATTGTTCTTTTCAATTGTTGTGAATTGTTCCGTAATGTGAATTGTTCTTTAATGTTTTGAATTGTTGTGAATTGTTCCGTAATGTTTAGTCCATTTTCAGCCATTGATGTGAATTGTTCCGTAATGATGCAGGTTTGGGATAGATCCCGAGGTGAACAAAACGGTAAGGACGACGTGGCAATCTAACTATATGGGTGCTTGGTGGAACCGGTCAATGGTTCCGGATGCAAAAGCAGAGGAGTGGTGGCAAGACTTTGTGGTAAGTTAATAATCCATATGCCTTTCAATTTCTCTTATTTCTTTGTTTACTTTTTCTAATGTTTGTTTTCATTTTTCAAGCAAGCCTACTACTCGGTCTCCCTTCTCACCATGACCAGGTGTACTTCATGTGGAAGAAGGAGTGCATGGAATCCATCCGTGACGGAGTCGGCAAGAAGAAGAGAGGCAACAAGAAGCCAAGTTTCATATCCGATGATGCTTGGCTGCAGATGCAGGAGCAATGGGATACTGATGTTTGCCAGAAGAAGTCAAAGACAAACTCCGAGAACCGTATGTCTGATCCTCATGGTCTAGGTGAGCATAAGCATTGTGCTGGGCCTGTAGGGTTTGCCAAGATCGGCTATGAAATGGTAAAAGTATTCTCTTTCATGAATGTTTGTTTTGGTGCTTAGATTAATATTCTATCCTTTGACTTTGATAAATAGTTTCTGATGTTGTTAAAATGCTTTGTGATGTTTTTTGTGCTTAGATTAATGTATTGTCCTCTGTTTTGTAGATGCAACAGAATGGTGGTGTTGAACCACCATTTACCGAGCTCGTACGCAAGACTCATACCCGTAAAGATGGCACGTTCGTCGACCGTCGGGCGGAGGCAATTGTGGCGGATGTGGAGACAGCTGCTTCACAGGTCACAGATGAGGAAGAGGCCACTCCTTCATCGCAGCGGATTAACAAGGCATATTTGGAGGTAAGTTTGATTTCTATTTTTAACTTAAATTTATGTCTATGTATTTGTTATTTGGAATTTAACTTATTCTCGTTGGCGGCGAGTGAAACCAAACCGAGGGCGTATTTACGGTTTGGGAAGCAAGCGATTCGAGGTTTTCGAACCTTCCGAACCGGCAGCAGCCTTCCCTCTCTCGGGCCGTGGACATGGACATGAGGGTGGGATCTCTCGAGTCAAACGTGCAGGCTATTCTAGCCTCGCGAGCCTAATGCTTGCGTCGCAGAAGGCAATACTCGATCATCTCGGGATCAATCCTCAACCAAACAATCCATATGCCACCCCTTCTCCTCATGCGACTGCCTCAAACACCACACCTAACACCGAGTCCGGAGTTTGCACCGAGTGTAAACCGTGAAGATCGACTCGGTGAAAATGATCAAGACCAAGGGCGTGAAGATGATCAGCTTGGTGAGGAACAAAGCCATGAAGAGGAAGAGGAAGAAGTGCGCCTTGGTTGATTTATGTTTTAAAAAACTGAAAAATGTTATTTATTATATTTTGAACAATGTTTGTAATAATCATATACTATTTATGCTATTTTTGAATCAGGTTTAGGTTATATAAAAAATATTTTCAGTTTCAATTTTTTTATATTTATTTTTTTTTCTTCGAAAATTATGTAAAGCCACGGAAATTTCCGTGGCAACAGTGCAGAAAAGCCACGGAAAACCCGTGGCTAGTCGTAGCAAAATGCTACGATTTGCAACAGAACATTCCGTGGCAAATAAGCCACGAAAGAGCAACGAATACATCCGTGGCTAGTATCAGCCACGACCTTGTCACGAAAATAAATCGTGGCTGTAGCAACGGTTGCCACGGAAAATTCGTAGCAAGAATAGCCACGAATATTACCGTGTCGAAAATTACCACGGATTGCCACCACTACTTCCGTGGCAAAAATGGCCACGAATTGCCACCAACACTTTCGTGGCTAAAAAAGGCCACGAATTGCCACCACTGCTTTCGTGGCTAAAAAAGGCCACGAATTTCCACCACTGCTTTCGTGGCTACAGTAGCCACGACTTTGCCACAAATAATTCCGTGGCAATCTAGCCGCGAATATATACGTGGCCATTTCGTGGCTATGACATCCGTGGCTAGTCGTGGCTTTCCGTGGCACGGATAGCCACGGATAGCCACGGATAACCAACAGCTACGACGCTATAGCCACGATTATTTTCGTGGCTAACCGTGGCTGTGTGGGGTTATAGCCACGGATATTCACCTATAGCCACGGGATTTTCCGTGGCTATACCGACTAATTCTTGTAGTGTATGTTCTAAATTTTTAAGAAGTGAGTTAGTTTTCAAATAACATAAAGTAATAATTAATATTATTAAAGTAGAAGAATGTATCTAAATAATAAAATTTGAATTATAAATTGAATAAAGGTTTTTATTTGTAAATTGTATTAATTGTCTAGAATAATAAAGAATGTAAAAAAGAATAATAATTCCAAGATATTAGTAATTTAGCCAAAGTTTTTTATTTTGATTGTTCAAAATGTGAAATCGTAAAAGAAAATCGGCCATTAAAAAAATAGTCAAAAATATATTGAATCAGAATATATTGAAAAATGGAAAAAAACGAAAATCAGAATATATATATATATATATATATATATATAAATTCGGAAATAAATTGAGGTGAAATATTAATTGATGCAAAAAAGAAAAATTTAGGTAAAATTTCAATTGAGATAAAAATATAAAGGCATAAACGCAAAAAATAGAAAATTTTCTCAAATCTCTCTGGTCGCGACACGTAGTTGTTTTGTTTCTTTTTTAATAGTATAGATTATACTAACATTTGATTTTAAAAGATTATTGACAATATTATTTATATTTATATTTATAATCATTGAATATTTGCATTTAATTATGTTTATTTATTTATATACATGTTTTGAACAATATTAGATGTAAAAGTCTAAAACATCATGTAATATATAAAGGATGGAGTACTAAGATTAAGAAATGACATATGTTTGAACATAACATAAACTAGAAACCTAACAAGTATGAGATGAGGTCCATTACCACAATCATGAAACTATACAGTATTTTTTCATAACAAGATGGAACCACATACATAAAAAAACATGTTCATCAAATAAGTTCCTACAATGTTTCTCTCCATCCCCCCCATAACCGAAAAATACATTTAACCATACCAAATGTATACAACCGGAGTTACAACCCTTATCAAGTCCCTCTGCTGCTTTTACCTGCAAAAACAAGACAGAGCAACACCCAAATTTCGTATTGTATTTGTAAGAAAAACAGAATTTTCAGTTTCTAGTAAAGACTAAACATTTCAATACGAAAGCCGGTATTAGCAAGCATCAAAATGGGTCATACCCGGCTTGGGAAAGCCGTCTCCAGTTGAGTAACTCATGGTGATTCTGCAAGTAGCTAGATGTTGTACTTCCTCCTCCTCCTATCCCATTTTCTTCACTAGAGAATTGTTGTGACCACTCGGGTACTATCCCTCCTTCCCTCTCTCTTCTTCCTCCGCTTGATGATTCCGCTGTCGAGTCCTCGTTGCCCTCTGCAATTATCCTTATATTGAACTCTGGTATCATAGCAGTTACTTGGTTTAAACCCGGATCTGCTCTCGCTTCCTGAGCTTGGCTCGGAACCTCTGCTCTTCTATTTCCTACTGAGTTTGTCATATTCAGAGACGATTCTCCGTCTTCTTCTTCAGGTCTTATCAAAGAAGTAATGCTTGGAACCATCTGATCCTCGTATCTTCTGACCGGGTTGAGTCTTGTTGGTTCGGTCTCTTCCATTGTTATGTCTATAGGGAACTCGACAGGGGTTTCCACAAACTCTGTAGAATCTCCAAGTCCTTCTTCGGATCCGTTCTCTATCGCAGCTCTCGAAGCAGCTTCTAGCTGCCACATCTGCGTAAGCGCTTCATCAAGCCTTGCTTTTGCTTCGTCTAGTCCAACGATAGGTAGAGGATAGTTTGATCCGAGCTCTATACCAGCGGCTTGGAGCACTGATTCAGGCGCGTTCCAAGGATGATGTATCCAGTCAGTAGGGAGTCTAGAGAGTTCAGGAAGCCAACGCCTTACGTATTCTCCGTTAGGATCAAACTTGTACCCTTCGAACTGTGGGTTATCTATGCGGTCAAACTCTCGGCTATCGGGGAGAGTACCTGTAATGTATTGCCAGCCGAGAGCATCGCTCTCTAAATCAGCATCTAGAAGTGTGTCCCAGAAATACTTCATCCCCCATCGCCATGGAAGTTGGAGAACTTTCACAAAGAAGCTTGAGACAACTACTCTTATGCGATCGTGCAACCAACCCGTAGCCCATAACTCTCTCATCCCGGCATCGACTAAAGGATAACCGGTTCGGCCTTGCCTCCATGCTTTGAAATAGTTCTCGTCCACGGCCCAAGGGAAGAACTTAAGATGTCCGAGGAGAGGTCTTTCGTGGGAGTATGGATGGTTAAAACTTATGTATCTCGAATATTCCCTTAGACCGATAGATTTGAGGAAAAGATTCACGCTTTCTTCCCCGGCTTTGTTCCCTTCGTTTGCCCACGCAACCTGTTTGATACGAACAAGATGGAACACTTTCCTCACACTCACTTCGCCAAAATGCAAATGAGGAGAAAGAAACGAGGTTGTGGCACTATCAGCTTTTCTTCGGTTCTTAGAGTATTCAATCAATGGTCCGTTAATGAACGTTGTGAGAGCTTTATCACCATTACTCCATCCAGGAGACCAAGCACGAGCGAGAAGTGCATTGCTTCCTTTCTCTAATTCATCTTCAAATACCAATGTATCCACAACACACTTAGACACATCCCCTGAAACATAAGAGGGAATCAAAATTAGATAATGCAAGTCTCAACATAAGAGACGCGTGTGTGTGTTTGTGAGCAACAAACCTGGAATGATCTTTTTAGGTGGGAGAAGAGGAGACTCAGGGTCATAAGGCATTGTAAGGCATCTTTCCCAAAAAGCAGAGAACATAGAGAAAGGACGGCCTAACTCATCAGTCACTTCCCATGGCTCATATAGCAAATCCGCGTTGAATGATCTAACCGTTATTCCTTTAGCTATCAGCGCATCCTTAGCGCGATGATCGCGGACTAATGATAAGGGATCTGAAAAAAATCAAAACTTATCTATTTTAGAGTTTATATAATGGTCAATACATATATGAGAACATAGCAGGTACATCATAGTGGACCAAAAGCCTACTCAAGTTTTCAGATCATTTCATCCAACACATGATGATGTATACACTTACAGAGCCAATATGCAATTTAGAAACCAATCACAAAGATGATAACTTTCAACATACCCATGAACCAATATGCAATTTAGATCAAACCCTTATGAAGAAATATCGAATTTAGATCAAACCCTTATGAACAAATATGCAATTTAGATCAAAACCATCACAAAAATGATATCTTTTAAACAACCCACGAACCAATATGCAACTTAGATCAAACCCTTATGAAGAAATATGCAATTTAGATCAAACCCTTATGAAGAAACATGCAATTTAGATCAGACCAATACCAAAGATGGTGTCTTTAGAGATACCCATGAACCAATAAGCAATTTAGATCAAACCAATCACAAAGATGATATCTTTTAAACAACCCATGAACCAATATGCAACTTAGATCAAACCCTTATGAACAAATATGCAATTTAGACCAAAACCATATGAAGAAATATACAATTTAGACCAAACCCTTATGAAGAAATATGCAATTTAGATCAGACCAATACCAAAGATGGTGTCTTTAGAGATACCCATGAACCAATAAGCAATTTAGATCAAACCCTTTAATCAAGAAACACTAGATTCCAAGAGAGAAAGATAAGAAAGAAAGAAGACATACCATACAAGTGGTTGAAGAAGATCTGAGAAGCACCAGTAGAACTAACAACATCAAGGAGAGAGGCAACACTGTCATTAGATCTCTTGGTGATGAGAGAAGCACCAAGGCTTCTAAGAGAAGAATCAAGCTGAGACAAACTGTTCTTGAGCCACCACCTAGAAACCCTACCAGGCTGATAATGACCTTCTTCTTCAGGAGACCATACAAACACTGCTATTACAGGACCTGCTCTTACTGCTGCTGCTAATGCTAGATTGTCTTCTACTCTTAGATCTCTTCTAAACCATACTATACTACATCCCTTTGAACTTGGCATCTCTCTCTCTCTCTCTCTCTCAATAAAACCCAATCTAAAAGATTTGGTTTTTGCCAATAATACCCAAATTGATTTTAGTAAAAGTTTTGATTTTTTTATTAATTTAATAAGCAGAGGAATCGAAAATTCTTTGGTGGCTTCTCTTTCTAGAGGAGAAGTTTTTTTTGGATGAGAAAGGAAAAAAAGATGGCTTATCTTCTACGAATATCTTTTGTTTGGTGCCTCACTGGCAAATGAAACTATACTTTTGGGAATTATGCACCTAAAAAGATTTTTTCCTAATTTTGGACAAAGTAGACTGGAAAAGGAATAAGAGAATCACAAAACTACACCATTTGAATTATATTTCACAAAACTACACCATTTCCAAAATACTTCACAAAATTACATCTAAACACTCAAAACTAAATTCAAATAAACTTTACCCACATAATCCTACCCCTTAATATTATACCCTAAACACTAATTAGCGAACCTAAATGAATTTTTTTTAATTTTGGTGATTTTTAAAAGGGTAAATCAAACTTTTAAAATTTTGAAAGGGTGTAAATATGTGAAAATATTAAATTAGGTGTAGTTTTGTGAAGAAGATGTTGAAAAAGTGTAGTTTTGTGAAGAAGATGTTGAAAAAGTGTAGTTTTGTGAATTCCATGACCACTAAATAAATGCAATAAATGTTCTTATTTTATCAAAAATTTATTAAAAATATCACCAAAAAATAATTATCTTATAAATATTATCACAAATTTCTTTAGACCGAAAATTCATCAAGAAAAAAATTATTTCATAAATACCACAAATAGTAAAAATGAATTTTAATATTTTAGTTTTTTCATTCCCAATCAAAAGTTAGATTTAGAATTATAGTTTAGAAGAGAATAATATAGGACAATTATAAAAGGGCAATTCTTATAAATAGAACTAAAAAAAAATTATAACATAATTACCACACATTTTCGAAAGTTTTACAAATACCATTAAAAAGTTTTTTTCTCGTAAATACCAAAAATCTTAAATTTTCAAAATCACACCTAAAACATTCAAAACTATACCCTACCCCTTTCAAAACTATACCCTAAACACTATATAGCGAACCCAAATAAAAAAATTTAAAATCTAAAAATGTTAAAAGTCGTTTTTTGTATTTGTGATATTTTTGTAAACTACTACTTTTGAAGATATTTTTGTAAACTACTAAATTTGAAGGTATTTTTGATATAAAAATCTTTTTAATGGTATTTTCAAAACAAAAACTTATTTTGATGGTATTCTAAGGAATTTCTCGTTATAAAACTACACATTTTGAATTGTATTTCATACAACTACACCATTTTAATATGTATTTCACTTAAACCTTCAAAATTACACTTAATTTCTCAAAATTAAATTCAAATAAACCCTACTCACACAATTCTACCATTTTTATAATATGCCTTAAATATTAATTAGCGAATTCAAATGAAAATATTTTAGTTTAAATAATTTTTAAATGGAAAATCAACCATTTAAAATTTAGAAAGAAGGTAAATATAGAAAAATATTGAATGAGATAAATATAGAAAAATATTCAAAATTACACTTAATCCCTCAAAATTAAATCCAAATAAATCATACTCACACAATTCTACCATTTTTATAGTATGCCTTAAATATTAATTAGCGAATCTAAATGAAAATATTTTAGTTTAAATAATTTTTAAATGGCAAATCAACCATTTAAAATTTAGAAATGAGGTAAATATAGAAAGATATTGAATGAGGTGTAGTTTTGTAAAAAAAAAGTTGAAAGGGGATAGTTTTGTGAATTCCTCAATGATATTTAGTTTGAAATGTGAATGTTTAAGTTTTAATTCCAAGATTTCAATTTGTAAATCGCTCGAGAGTGTATGTTATTTTTGCTAAATAAAATTTTGATTTAGTAATATATATGTTATTTGCCCTTATTTTATTATTTTGTCCCACGACGAGATATAATGGAATAATGATTCAATTCACACGACGAAATTTATTGGAAAATTTTCCACCACAACTTTTTGTATTCTTTTTTTTTCTTTTTCTTTCCACTTAAAATATTATCCCTATGCAATAGTGATTCACAAGTTTTCTATTACTTTCCCTAATGTTATTTTGATCATTTTCTTTGTTCAAAAATAACAAAAAAAGAATCTTATACTTTAGTTCTCTAGGATAAACTAATCACATAATAATTACTAAACGGATTCCTTAGTCCTTATTACACGTGGATTTAAGTGGAAGCATTGTTGTTTAATCTTTAATTTTAATATATATGTGTGGATAACAAGTAATAACAATATTAAATTTTATTTATTTATTTTAATTCTTAAGGATAATACAAGATCGTGGAAATGGTGTACTGAGGATGATTCTAACATTTTATTGGAAGATTAGGATTTGGATGGCCCTCCTTGCCTTTTACCTTTTACACATTATTGCCTTTTTATTTGGGTCATTTACTAAACTAACTCTTTTTTAATTGTTTATTACAGGAGAGACCCTACTTATTATGAAACTAAAATATGGCGTTATATTCCGGTCTTACCCTCAGCTATGAGTCGGGAAAAAAATAGTTTTCGGTTTTGCCATCGATTTTGGTAAATCTGCATAATTAATCAACTATATAAATCTACCTTTGTAATGTATGCAGATTTAATATTGTTGCGGATTTTTAATGTAAAGTTTATGGAAAAAAACAATTTATCTTGCGGACTTTTATAAAAGTAGATTTATGTTGCATGTTTTTCCTTCGTTAGTGCGCATTTATTTGCAAAAGTAGATTTATAATGCAAATTTATTGAATATAGATTTGTTTTGCAAATTTATTGAAAAACGCAAGTTTATTTTGCAGACTTAACAGAATTGCAGATTTGTTTAGTTGACTTATTTTCTTTGATTGCAGACATTTTAAAAAATATAGATTTGTTTTGCAAATTTTTCGTCTTGCAGAGTTGTTATGCAGACATTTAAACAAAAATAGATTTGTTTTGCAGACTTAACAGAAATGCTGATTTGTTTTGCAGACTTACCAGAAATGCTGATTTGTTTAGTTGACTTGTTTGCTTTGATTGCAGACATTGTTAAAAATATAGATTTGTTTTGCAAATTTTTCGTCTTGCAGATTTGTTATGCAAATTTATTAGTTTTGGTAGATTTGTTTTGCAGAATTTTGGAGAGGAAAAATTTTACATTCATTTTTGACTAATTTCTTACATTTGTCTTTGGTAACGGATCTAAGTTGTAGATTTATATTGCAGATTTTTTTGGCGGAAGAATATTTAGGTAAAACTTCTTCAGTAGTCGATTTAATCCTTGAAAGTTAAAAATTAGATGACAATAACGTAACAAGAAAAACATATTATTACAAAAGTTGGAGATGGCTTACCGTGGAAATATTACAAAGCCGAATATTACATGGAAAAAATTTTAAACCGTGACAACCAAAAAGATGTTACGTTTCCGAATAGTAAAGAAAAAAACACAACGTAGTGAAAGCATTTTTTACAAATATTAGACAAAACAAACCATTATTGTGTTCTTAACACATTCCGGTGAAGTAGATGACGTAGCTCCACGCGAAGCAATGAAAACAAATATCAAGCTCTGTGACGTGGTTTAGGCCACAAATTGGTCCGAAGCGATGAAGTTCATAAAAACAATACTTACCGAAAAGTCCATGGCCGGGAGTCCCCATGCGGGCGATCTGGTTTTGCACTTCATTGGCTATGTTAACGGACTCTTGAATGTCTCCGACCTTGTGTAAAAACACAGTTGTGCCCATGACCCCTTCGTCTAACTTGCCGCAACAAATAAGAAAAATTCCGGCTGCGACACGAGAATGTAGGCTCTCTCGCGCTGATAAACATAACATTTCTATGCCTATTTGAGAAGGGCCAGTTTGAGCTAAAAGTCGTAGTCCTTCGATGTATCGTGCCGTGTTGTTATTGTAACGTACACAGTCAAGAAAGAAATGACGATAGTTTGAACCTTCGTTGGCAAGCTCCGGTTTATCGAAAAACTCTTGAAGATCAACGACGCTTAAAACCTCCTCCGAGAAGACAATGTCTTTAAAGAATTTCCCCGCGGCGATGAATGGACCAAGGTTTCGAAAACTCGTTTCGACCAACGGCTTGAACAATGTCAACAATTAGAGGGTATGGTATGTGAGCCATTGTTGTTATGGAAAAAAATTAGAAATTGAGTGGTGAACAAAGGCAAACGAAAAAGTGAGAGGATGTTTTGTTTGCGATTTGAGGTGTATAAAAATGATGAGGGTGGTAGGTTAAGATGTATTAAATTGAAATGACAAGTCATTAATGAGATGCACAATTATAAAAACACAACCTAAAAAGTCCGTTTAATAAACTGGTACAACAAACCCGCAACATAAAGATATTTCGAGATACATCATATTTATCTTAACGAAACCACGTAATAGCTCCTACTACAACGATAAGTAAAATTAATTTGTTAAGAACACCATTCATGGGCGAGATATAAATAGTCTTCTCCCCTTTTGATTGTCGAAGTTTTGCTTCATTATCTTCAAGTTTTTGATTCACGACTTTCTTGTAGTCATTGACAACGTCAAGTAGATTTTTTTGTTGTGCTTGGTGTAACTTTATCTCGTCGAGCAAGGCATCATCCATCCATTTGAACAAATGTCATTCCGGGTCACGGAAATGTGTATGGACTGGATCTTCATTTTCGTAGGTCACCCCACGACGGTAGGATGTCGACGGATAGCTTTGGCTTCGACTTGCCATATTTTTGTTCATCGCTTTGTTCAAAGAACGTAAAAGCCCTAATTTTTGCAGATCCCCTTTTTGATTTAACTGTGAAGCATTAAACGCAGCGTTTTATTTAATAAATTATAACAAATCTGCAACGTTGTATAACAAATCCGCAAAGTTGAAATAACAAATCTGCAAAAAATCTAAGTAAAATAACATATATATGTTTCGTCTTCTTATCTCTCTTCATTGCGACGTTTCATCTTCCTATCTCTCTATCAATATATAACCCTTCTCATAAAACCTAATCTCAATAAAACATACATCATGTCTATTGTCCCACCATATACATCCAATTTCGCGAGCATGGTCAATGCCATACACAACATGCAAGATCGGGATAACCTCCCGCTTCTAAACCCCGGTCCGAATGTATGGTGTGACAAAACCACCGTTACGTGGTTTAGGTTTTTACATGATCTCTCCCAGGCGATCCCGGATATTCTTCGAGAGGGATGGGTCCATGCGTGGCCGACTTACCGCTTCATTCCCGATGATGTCAAGGGACGATGGTTTCTTAAACTAACTGTAAGCATAACCGATAATGTAATCTTATCAAATTTATCTTTTTGTTTCTCTAGCACTAATAAATTTTTTTTCTTCTTTTTATAGCGAAAATACAGATGGGATCCGAGGCATAATTTGACGAGCTTGGACACGGTTTAATCCGTTGGCTAGAACGATTTTTCGTGATCATATGCGCACGTTGAAGAGGATATGGTTTCATGGCGGCGAGAAGCCTGAAGGAATGACTACTAGGGTTTGGCTTGCTTTGGTCGAACTGTTTGATGAGTTAGGTCCTGATAATTTTCAGTATGGACAATGTAACTTTAGATAAATGTTTTCATAAGTAACATCTAGGCAGTTCATAAGTAACATATGTGTTTCATATGTAATCTATTTTGTATGACACATTTATGGAAATTTCGTGGATGTAAACAAGTCTGCAATTGTACAACCCTACAAAACAAATCAACCAACCCAGTAACATAAATCTGCAACCCTATAAATTAATCAACCCTACAAAACAAATCTGCAAAAGGATAAACAAATCTACAACCCTGTAAATGAAATCAATAATACAAATCTACAGATGTTAACAAGCCTGCAACCATAGTAAACAAATCTACAACCCTACATAACAAATCTACCAACCTTCTAAATCAAATCTGCAACCCTATAAATTAATCAACCCTACAAAACAAATCTGCAAAAGGATAAACAAATCTACAACCCTATAAATGAAATCAATAATACAAATCTACGGATGTTAACAAGCCCGCAACCATAGTAAACAAATCAACAACCCTACATAACAAATCTACCAACCTTCTAAATCAAATCCGCAACCCTATAAATTAATCAACCCTACAAAACAAATCCGCAAAAAGAAAAAACAAATCTACAACCCTATAAATGAAATCATCAATACAAATCTACGGATGTTAACAAGCCCGCAACCATAGTAAACAAATCTACAACCCTACATAACAAATCTACCAACCTTCTATAACAAATCCGCAACCCAATAAATTATGAAGTGTTGATTTGTTTTTACGAATTGCGAGTTAATTAAATCTGCAGCAGATTTATTAAATCTACAAAACGTTAAAAGATTCCAATATCAGAACTAGACTACCTTCTACGTGATGCAGACTTTCTTCACTGTATTGTAGATTAATGTCATTGATGCAGATTTATTTGCGGTGGCTCTTCTCCATTTGTCTCTTAGTGCGTGCCTTTATACCTAAAAACTCAAAATCCATTGGTGAAATCGCCATTGTAGATCGAATATCAACTTTTTGTGAGCTTCCTCATCACTTCTCATCTTCGTATTTCTCTTTTTTTGTGAGCTTCCTCATCACTCTCATCTTCGATTTTGGCGGACTTTTTTGTGGGCTTCGTGGTCGTAGATCTGCGCCGCAGTCGCCGTGTTTCTTTACGTCGGCGTCTTCACCTTCGTCTTTCGTTTTCGTGTTCGACTTCGTTGGTTTTTTGTCATCGTATTTGTCTTCGTATTGTCTTCGTCTTCATCTTCATCTTCGCCGTCGTCATCGCCGTCGTCGTCGTGTTCGGGGATCTCCGCTTAAAAGTCTGCAGCAGATTTAATTGTGTTTTTTGCAGATATTTCGTTACGCAATGGAACAAGTTGTGCTTGTTTGTGGTCTATGGAAGATTCAAAAGAAGAGATGGGTGTTTGAAGTTGACAATAAAAGATGATCTCATATTCTAGGAGTTAACGAATATATGCGTTATGATGATTTCATTCGTATGGTGTACGAGGATTACGGTTTAAACGATGAGTTGCATGATGTAAGGTTAACCTATTTGTATGCTTCTAAATTTGAGAAATTGCCTCAAGATACTCCTCCAGTCGTAGTTTTCAATTCACGACAATTGCAAGTGTTTGTCAATCTTTCCAAGGTTGAAATGCTCCGTTTATGTGTAGAAGTTACAAAGAAGGATATTGCTTGTGAGTTAAATGAAGAATCTGTTAATGACAAGAAGGATAGTGGTTGTAAGTTAAATGAAGAATCTGTTAACGAGGAGGTCAACTATGAAGACACAATGGAGAAAGAAGATGTCGAAGAAGTAGTTGAAGAACGTTGTGTAGAAGAAGATGTTAAAGATTTTGAAGAAGAAAAAGTCCAAGAAGATTTTGAATTTAGTGTTGAAGATGATGTAGATGTTGAAGATGATGCAGGTGTAGATGTTGGATATGATGACGATGATCTTGACGCATCGAGATTCGATTATTGTGACGACTCTGATGGGACGGATTCCGATGATGAAAATTTTGTTAAGTACGGATCTATTCATACGGAGGAAGAATCTAAAGAAGAAGACGAAGAAGAAGAGGATAAAAAAGCACCAAAGCCAATGGATTCTTCGGTATATGTAATTGATACCGATGTTGATTATGATTTGTATGACATGAGTTCAGTGGATTTGAAAGAAGGTGAATCATTTTGCACGAAAGAGCATTTGGAAACACGACTGAAGATGCTTAGTGTTATTCATCAATTTGATTTTGATGTGTACAAATCAACACCGACGCCGCTCTCGGTGAGATGTTGGGTTAAAGGATGTGCGTGGAAGGTAAGAGCCACATCCGTCGATGATTTTACAAAGTTTTATGTGAAGACATATGATTCGGAGCATACTTGTTCGGTGATCGAACGTTCAGCAAGATCACGACAAGCTACACCAGAGATCCTTGGATTATTATACAAAGATTTTGTTGGTGGTGTAGGACCAAAAGTTTTGCCAATGCATGTGGCCGATGCTTTGAATAAGCGATTCAAAATTAAGGTATGTTTTGCGGATTTGTAATGAAGAATTGCAGATTTTTTTGTCCGTCCGGTTTGCGTTTGTAGATTTTATTGCCATGTTTGTCGTGATTTTTTAATGATGATTTGTAGATTTGTTAGCTTGATTGTAGATTTGTTAACTTGTTCGCAGATTTGTTTATTCTAACGTATTAACACTATTGGTGGTATGTAGATTGCGTATTGGAAAGCATATCGAACGCTAAGGCATGCAAGATATCTGGTTAGAGGTACTCCGGAAAGTGGATATGAGAAATTGCCTGCTTATCTATACATGATAAAGAAAGCAAATCCGGGCACTTATGCGAGACTAGTCGTTGATCCTGAACAAAGATTCAAGTATATGTTCATAGCATTTGGGGCAAGCATCAGTGGGTTTCACTATATGAGGAAAGTTGTGGTTGTAGATGGGACATTTCTACAGGGAAAATACAGAGGAACACTTTTGACCGCGACAGCGCAAGACGGTAATTTCCAGATATTCCCTCTAGCTTTCGCAATTGTTGACACTGAAAATGACGAATGGGAATGGTTTTTCAAGCAACTGAGTAATGTGATACCGGATGATGATGAACTTGCTATTATATCGGATAGACACCTTTCGATTGGGAAAGCTATTGCGACAGTTTATCCTAAGTCCGCACGCGGAATATGCACTTATCACCTTTACAAGAACATATTGGTTCGTTTTAAGGGTAAAGAAGCGTTTCGACTTGTTAAAAAAGCTGCAAATGCGTTTAGGCTCGTTGATTTTGAAACCACTTTCGCACATATTGAGTTATTGAACCCCGCACTTCATTTTTATCTTCAAAGAGCCGATGTTTGCTTGTGGACACGCGTCCACTTTCCCGGAGATAGATACAATCTCACTACGAGTAACATTGCGGAGTCCCCGAATAAGGTTATATCACGGGCACGGAGCTTGCCAATTGTGCATTTACTTGAAGTAGTGCGATCTATGATGACGAGATGGTTTGCGAAAAGGAGAAACGATGCAAAGAAAATGTCTACATCACTAACTCGTGGAGTGGAGAAGTCGTTGGAGGTTTTTATTCCCTTAGTGTAGATTTTTTATACTCGTGAAATAAATCGCAGAGTGTGCTTGTAGGTTAACTTGTTTTCTCGTTCTTTTAGGGTCGAGTAGAGCGAGGCGAAGACGTATACTCGTACAAGAAATTGATGAGCAACAAATGCACGTCTCAAGCCTGACCTCATCATATGTAGTGAACTTGAGAGAGAGAACTTGTTCTTGTCGTAGGTTTGATTTGGAGAAATTGCCCTGTTCTCATGCCATAGCTGCAGCAGAGAGTTTAAATCTCTCTCGGATATCTTGTTGTCATCCCTATTATTTCAGCGAAAACTTGTACCGGGGATACGCGGACATAATTATGCCGAGAGATATAACATTACCAATTCCGGAGGTAGTTGATTCAAAGGTCCGTTTACCACCTCCGGTTCGGAACCAACCAGGAAGGCCAAAAAAGAGTAGAATCAAATCAGCATTGGAGAAGGCATTGGCCAAGAAAAGGCCAAGGAAACAACACAAATGCAAGCAGTTGTGGAGAAGAAGGGCATAATCGAAAGACTTGCAACACATAAGTTTATCTATTTCAAATGTAACAGAATACATAAATTTTCATCTTTTTATGGTTTGTTTGCATAAAAAATGTACGACTTTCATGGATTACAAATACATCTGCACACACTATAACAAATCCGCAAACACCGTGAAACTCGCGAACCTCTATAATAAATCCGCAATACTATATAAAAACTCTACAATACATAGTATAAACTATACAACACTCGTTTTCATGTTTAGGGTTCATGTTTCAACCATTTTTGGGGCTTAGGGTTCATGTTTCAACCATTTTAAGGGTTTAGGATTCATGTTTCATTTCAACCATTTTTGTCTTCGAAAAACTCTACATAATAACTCTGCATTACCATTTAGACAAATCTACAAGACTATAAAAATAAATCCGCAATATTTTACGGAAAATACATCATTGCTAGTTTGCTACAACCAATTTTACATGTTTCATACATTACTTGAACAAAGAAACGACAACAACGAGCTACAACCAATGTAATGACAACAACGAACAACTTGTTCATCAAATTCTCGAGCTCAACCATGTCGGTTTTTGTTTTCTTCGCCATGTCATCAACGCTTGCAAATTTTTCGAACTCGTTCTTTTATGTCTTCCATCATAACCTCGTCCCACCACTCCCGCATATGTGCTCCTCCATCCTACAACACCATGTAACTCACTTATGCACATTTACAATAAATTAAGAAAGAACAAAAACCTGAGAACAAACTTACGTTTCGAGAAGTACAAGTGTAGTATAACCTTCCCGGGTATCTTTTAGAGGACGACGCCTCTAGGATAACATCCTCGCCACAAAAACAGATCTTTTGATGACCAAAATGAATTGGATCTGCATCATGGTTGTAACTACGTACCTCGTCATCGTCGTCGTATACGTATTCAGGAGCTTCGGTTGGATCGTTAAGACTGTAACTGAATGTTCTTCCCATCGTCGTTTTTCTTTTATTCTCGCCGCCGTCGATGAGAGTGAATGCATGTGAAAAAAACCCTAATTTTTCTCTTAAATAGGGTAATAAATGTAAAACGTTGCGTTTTGAGAAAGTGGGAAACAAATCTACAAAACAGTTAAATAAATCTGCGACATTCAGTTAAAAATCTGCAACATAGAAACTTATAATTTGCAACACGTGAACTAAAAATCTGCAATACTAATAACATTAAAAGTTGCTGAAAAAGATGAAGAGTTCTACATAAGAAAAAAAATTAAAACAACAATAACAACAGAGAAATTAAAACATTGTTTCATTTCATGAAGTAAAGACCATGCGTAAGCCAGTCAATTGGTTCCGGAGTGTTCTCATCAATCTCCTTCTTAACATTTTCTTTCTTGGCTTCAAGGATCCGCATCTTGGTTTTCAAACGAGAGATCGTGGTTATCAATCATGGCTTCAATCATCGCCATCTTTCCGAGTGATCATAGCCCACTTGAACTCCAACTTATTCTTCTTCGCGATTTGTTCCTTCTCTCGCCTTTGCTAATCGCAAGAGAGCATGGTAGCGCTTGTTTCGACTCTTTCTTTGCCATCCCGACCTCGTATTCAACAATTTCATCCATCGTTGCATCGGATTTCCTTTTCAAACCAAGTGATGTTTCTGTTAGAACTTCCTTCTCCTTCCATTTCTACAATAACAAAGCTATATATTTACGTTGAACTATAACAAGAAGAGATTGTATTTATACAAAGATTTTGGACGATGGGATACAAGAAAGTGGAGAAGTGGAGAAAAGAGTGGGCGATTGGATATAAGAAAGTGGAGAAGTGGAATACGTAGGAAGTGGAAGAGTCGAAGTGGAGAAGTGGAAGAGTCGAAGTAGAGAAGTGGAAGAGTCGAAAGGACACGAATTTTAGTTATTTTTTCATAATACTAAACAAATCAGAAGAAATAGAAAACAAATCTGCAACGCATATAAATTTACTCTCCAACACGTGATAACATAAATCTGCGAACCCCTAAACAAATCATAATTTCACTATTGTACATTGCCTCATCCACGAAAAACACCTAAACAAACCACAAATTGTCAACAAACAAAAATAAACCCTAAAAAATCCACAGTAGATTACCCATAAGCAAATCATACATAGATTAACCCTAAATTAACCTAAAATAGAGTAACATTAAACAAACCCTAAATAAGTCTGCAAAACTGTGAATTAAGTCTGCAAGACCTGAAATTATAAATCTGCGAACCCCTAAATAAATCTACTATATGGCAAATAAATCTGCAACACGTGATAGTATAAATTACGCGTTATTTATGATTCAATGGCGGACTTTGTCGGTCACGCTATATGATTCTTTATTGTATACCGATATCGGTGTATTGTCAAATCAGTTAAATTAGTATTGTCATATCGTTATGTATTGTCATAACACAATACATATCCCATAAAACAAAATGTTCTCCCTATAAAAGTCTGAGTTACTCAACACAAAATCACAACACAAAAAGCAAATTTTCTCATGGCAAGCCCTCCATACGATAACTTATGCGTTATCGATGCTGAACCGATAATTTCACTACAACCAACACAACGCTATGAAATTCCAACGGGGCTAATTTTGGGACCTGCGCAGCCCATACAACGAGGATTGTTCCGCAAGAGGGCTCACGATCGAAAGGTGTTGCGCGGTGAAAGTTCTGAAACACGCCCAACTCAAGATTTCATTCGTGAGGTCATCAATGAGCCACAACAGGGCGACCATGATTTTAGTAGTCCTCGTTGGATTTCTACTATCGATTACATGCTACGGGAAGGTATACAAGAAAAATGAATTCCGTTATCATTATAATCGAGTTGTAGATTACAAAAACTAACTCAATCATTCATAAATACAGGTACTCATAACAATAGGACCACACCATTATGGACCCAGGTTGGAGAAATACAATGCCCTCATTCACAGTTTGTGAAAGTGAAAAAGGTTTCCTTCTCAACGAGTATTATTACAATTTTTATATACAATGTATCTTACTAGCTAGTAAATTTTATCTGATTATCAGCTAGTCGCTATGCTATCCAATTCGACACCCAACGGCCAGGGAGACCTTCTAGTAACCTTAAAGGATCCGTCTGGTGTAATCGAGGGAACCATGCATCATAACATCTTCAACAATGACGAAAACAGAGTACAAACTGGTATAGGTGCGGTCGTTATTCTACAAAATGTGTCTGTAGGCCGTTTTAACATGATGTCCAAGTACATCAACATCACTGCGCGTAACATTGTTAAGGTACGTTTTCCTTGATTTTGTCATTATTACTAATAACTACACACTAATATCATGTTTTGAACAGATAATTGGGGTTAATTCGATGATTGCTGGTTACGAACCTACCGTAGCAGCTACTACGGATGAAAAAAAAGAAGAAGGAACACCTAGTTACGAACATGAAATAGTTCCCGAATCAGATGATGAATAAACATCCGAGCCGTTAATGTTTACGAATATCTTTGTTAAACCCTAGACTCTTTACCATCAATTGTACCCGCCCCGTTTCTAATAATGTTATTGTGATATTTCATGTTAATATTGGTTTTTATTGAGCTACCATTCAAATAAACAAACCATACATAGATTAACTCAAAATTAACACAAAATAGAGTAACCCTAAACAAATCTACTAAACCTAAATAAGTCCGCAAAACTCGTGAATTTAGTCCGCATCACATAAAAGTATAACTCTACGAAACCCTAATTTGACCGTAAACAAATATGCTAACCCTTAATTTGATCGTAAACAAATCTGCAAACAAATCTGAAATAAACATGCAATACATAAACTTGTTTCGAATAAGTACACAAAGGATAAAAGTTCCCATGATTAACCTCCAAATAAGTTTAACACAAATGATTAAAGTTTCATCTTGAAGACACAAATAAATAACACATAAAATACGGAACCATGATAACGAAATCAATCGGATTCATCTTTTTGATCGGGAATTGATATCTCAACACGTTGAGTCGGCGGGCCGACCGGTCTAGGGAGGGATATGGTTCCACCCGATGCCTCTGGAACTTCATGGTAGATATCAGTCGCATATCTCTCTCGAATTTCTTGAATGGTTGCATCACTCAGACCGTCGAAACTCGTCCCCAACGCTAGGCACTCAATGTATTTTACAGCGAAGACACCACAATCACCTGCTTTATAGTTCCTCGGAACCCCGTTCACTTTTCTAAACACTTCGAACATCTCGGTAGAAGGTTCACGGTCTTCTTCTCCGGCACATAATGGTTAAGAATATCGAGTCTTCTCATTCTTCACCTCTTCTCATCCCTGGGTCCCATTGAAAATATCCTCGTAGACCTTATCAAGTGTCCAGGTGATTTTGTTGCGTACGTTTGCAAGCGCCATATAATCATTTTTCCACGTTGACAGTATGATAGGACACAAGAATGCAACACGTGGTCTATAAGGTGAATTAGGCAGCATAGATCTCCTACGGAACAATGTCATAATTATATCCATATGCTGCAAGTTTGAAAACATAAACGTCAAACAAATCTTTAAACAACTCGCAAATCATTAAACAACTCTACAACACTAACATAAAATCTACAAACCATTAAAACAAATCTACCACACCTACTGAGACAATCTACAAGACTAAAAAACAACTCTTCTTCACCATTAAACAACTCTGCAAATTATTAAACAACTCTACAACAACTACACAAAAATCTACAAACCTACAAAACAACTCTACCACACCATTAAACAAATCTTCAAACCATTAAAACAAATCTACCACACCTACTGAGACAATCTACAAGACTAAAAAAAAACTCTACTTCACCATTAAACAACTCTGCAACACCATTAAACAAATCTACAAACCATTAAAACAAATCTACAAACCTACAAAACAACTCTACCACACCATTAAACAAATCTTCAAACCATTAAAACAAATCTACCACACCTACTGAGACAATCTACAAGACTAAAAAAAAACTCTACTTCACAATTAAACAACTCCGCAACACCATTAAACAAATCTACAAACCATTAAAACAAATCTACCACACCTACGGAGACAATCTACAAGACTAAAAACAACTCGCCACACAATCAAACAAATCTACAACACTTATATAATAAATCCGCAAATCACATGATATAAGTCTACGAAATGCTTACCGTATCGACAAGCCATCCGTAATAACGTTCGAGGCCATTCCTCCCCGGTAAAACATAGCTCCGTAAAAAACCTCACAGCACGGTTCATGGTTGGGCCAGACCAATTCCTAAAAACAAAGCATATGTTAATTACCTTGAATATGTTAATTACCTTGCATTTAAGATTTTCATACTTACTCTAGGATCCAATCGGAAAGTATCTGCCATTTCCTCTTGTCCTTTGGTTCAAAAGGATCATAACCATGGACGGATGCCATGATCCGTTTCATCGTAGAGTTTCCCTCGTAAGGGAATTTCGGGATGCTTGATAGATGTGAGGTTCTTTTAGGACGTACGGGAGATTCAGACTTCCTTAATTATGAGTTCTACAAGAGAATCCAACCTAACAGTACCTTCAACTTCGTCTTCATCATCAGAAGGAGGAGCCATTTGAAGTTCTTTCTTCCTTGTTTCCTCGGTTACGTCTTCAACATCACCTTCTTTTTTTTTCTTTTCTTTCTTCTTCCTTTCTTTCTTCTCGCTTGCTCTTCTTCTTCTTTTTCTTCTTCTTTCTCGTTCTTTTTCTTCAGACAATTTTAGGCGAGAGGATATCTTGTACGAACATGACCTTTTCTTTTCTTGTACACTCTAAGAGCAGGAGCTATTATATCTGGTTTTGCTTTTTTCACGGTTCTTAAACCCACTCCTTCTCTCTCGCCTTGCCAATCTGGTTTTGACACCTTCTTTTGTTTCTTTCTTCTCATTTAGTTTTTTCTCGCCTTCGGGTTTTGAAACCCTCTTTCCAGCTTGAGGGTTTTGACACCTTCTTTTCGGTTTGGGGTTTTGGCCCCTTCTTTTCGGCTTTGGGGTTTTGGCCCCTTCTTTTCAGTTTGGGGTTTTGCCCCCTTCTTTTCAGTTTCATGTTTTGGAACCCTCTTTTCAGCTGAGGGTTTTGATACCTTCTTTTCAATTTGGGGTTTTGGCCCCTTCTTTTTCGGTTTCGGGTTTTGAAACCCTCTTTTCAACCTTCTTTTCAACCTTCTCTTCAACCATTCCTTCTTTCTTCTCGGTTTCCATCCAGGACTGCAAGAAATACATAAAAATACAACTATAAAACAAATCAACAATGCAAAAATAACTCTACAACATATAGAGTAAATAATCTACAAAGCGAGATGAAATAAATCTACAAGTCGATTGAAACAAATCTACAAAATGTCTAAATCTACAAAGATCTACGTAAATCTACAATTCTATCACACAAATCTACAAGACCATAATCAAATTCTACATTAGCATGAAATGTACGTTACTAACCGGATCATCACCTGGTTTTGTCTTCCTCACGTTTTCTACTAGACTTGGGGGTAACATTACCAACGTTTGCACTGTCGTTCTTGAAAAATTGACGTTTACCTGTCAATTCTACCTCCGCTTTATCAATTCTATCATCAACTTTCTTTACCACATCAACAAAGGCCTCTCTTACTGCAACAGAGACCGCTCTAGAGATCATCTCTCGCACCTGCAGTACAAAGAAAACATCGGCTCTGATTCATCTTCTCTTTCACACTTTTTCTCTTTAGAAGCTTTACCTTCAGCTTCAACTACTCTCTCACTTTTCCTCTTCTTATCTTTACCTTCACTTTCACCTTCACCTTGTTCTTTTTCTTCTTTTCTCTTCTTAGAAGCGTGACCTCCAGCTTCATGTACTTTGTCACCCTTTCTCTTCTTCTTTTTCTCCACTTTTGGCCAAAGCTTAGGATCAAATTGTTCTTTAATGATGTCCTCCAACAACTTGTCTAGACTATCATCTAACTCCTTCTTGTTGTCAGGCCAATCAGGATACTTATCCTCCAAAGAAACAGGACACATATGCCTCATTCGAACCTATACATAAACATAAACAAATATGCAAATAAGACAAACAAATCAGCAGAAACAAACAACAAATCTGCAACGCATATAAACAAATCAACATAACAGATAAACAAATCTACAAACCTCTTTATGCTTGGCTTTCTCATCTTCTAAAAACTTTTTCATGTCTATTCTGTTCCGGCCTCCTCTCCACAACAAAAGTCCAGGGCCATCTACTCCTTCCCTCTTATTCCCTTGTAATTCTCCAATACCGGGAACAGATTCATAAATCCAAATTAGGAGTGCGTGAACACATCCATGTACCGAATAGGTGTTATTCACAAACGAACCTAATCTAATTGAATTTACCGGAAGCAGAAAACCCTTCTCTACCCCATGGATAACTCTCAAACTGCTCTTCATCAAAAACTCTCACAGCAGCAGAATAGGACATTCTTGATCCTGCATGTAGCCCATATATTCCTACATGCAGGAGAATCAAATTAAGTATGAGCTTCTTCTTCTCCGCGCTCTCTCCAACTCTACCACTTTCCAAAGTTTTTAACAACTCATCATATGAAGGAGCTTGGTTTTCAGCAATACCAATATCATTCCATAGCTCTGTTTTAAGAGCCGAGGCGGGAGGGTTAGCCACTGGGTTGATCGGATCACAGCTTAACCCCCGTAATTTCTGCAAACTCGTAGAGAGAAAACCTTAGTGGTAGGCCATCAATAACGGACCAAAACTCATGCTTGTTCTTCACTTGTAGTTGATTTGTCGGGAAATAATGGACCGTCTTTGCACACCACGTGAACGACGTGTCATTAAGCTTTAGAAACACTCCGAGACAGGATTCCTTCATGGATTCCCACACATCAACTCCTATGAACTTTTTAGCGTTTTCTATTCTCTTAAGATAACAACAATGACCGATGCTTTTTACTTCAAACGGAGATAACCCTTCCTCATAACGCCTAGGTGGATAAGACGCCATTCCTATTTGCCAAAAAGAAACAAATCTACAAATTAGATATAACACAGAACAAGTATGCAAAGCAGATGAAACAAGTATACAACACAAAACAAGTCTGCAAAGTAGATAAAACGAAACAAATCTACAAATCATTTGAAAGAACACTACAAGCAGATATAAAACTCTACAAAGCAGATCCAAACTATACAAAGCAGATGCAAAAACTCTACACATGAATGAAGTGAAGAAAACCAAATCAACGTTGACATGCAACATCAAACAACGAAACACTAAACACTAAACACTGAACAACAACGAAACACTAAACAAAACAGTCAATAATTTACAAACTACGAAACCCTAAAACAGAGATATAACCTTCGAAGTGAAATAAGATGGGAAAATGAGAGAATGCGAAGACAAGGAAGACGAAGAAGAAGGAGAAACGACAAGAAAAACGAAAAAGAAGCGAAGACGACGACGGCGACGAAGAAGCAGAGACGACGACGACGACGGCGACGAAGTGAGAACGAATAAATAACGAAGACGAGAACACAGACGAAGGCGAAGAAGACGACGGTTGACGGCGACAATGAGGAAGAAGAAGACGGCGACGAAGAAGACGACGGTTTCCAAAATCGCACGGGAGAGAGGATGAGAGGAAGTTTTTAACGAATAATATTAAATGCTAAATTTCCGTTTTTTTTTTAAATATATAATGGCATTTAGTAACTGGGTTGTAGAATTGTTTCATCTATTTGTTGATTTGTTTCACCGTATATCATCTTTTTGTGTCCGCTTTGTAGATATATTTGTGTCCGTTTTGTAGTTTTTTTTTTTTTTTATAAATATTGATTTTTTATATAGTGCAACAATCAAAAATATTTTTTTAAAATTTATCTTTTATTTTCTATCTTGTTTTTTTTTTAAAATAAAAAAAGGCCCCCTGTTTTCGGGTTACTTTAGTAATAACCAACTTATTAGGGTCATTCTAGTGTATTTTCACTAAAACAAATCTGCACACCCTACAAAACAAATCTGCAAAATGATAAACAAATCTACAACCCTATAAATGAAATCAATAATACAAATCTACAGATGTTAACAAGCCTGCAACCATAGTAAACAAATCTACAACCCTACATAACAAATCTACCAACCTTCTAAATCAAATCTGCAACCCTATAAATTAATCAACCCTACAAAACAAATCTGCAAAAGGATAAACAAATCTACAACCCTATAAATGAAATCATCAATACAAATCTACAGATGTTAACAAGCCTGCAACCATAGTAAACAAATCTACAACCCTACATAACAAATCTACCAACTTTCTAAAACAAATCTGCAACCCAATAAATTAATCAACCCTTCAAAACAAATCTGCAAACCCTACAAAACAAATCTGCAACAATAGTAAAAAATCTGCGAACATAAACTTGTTTAAAGTTGAAATGTAGTACATAATCTGTTTAAAGGCCCATATGTAATTTTGTAGTACATAATGTGTACATAATGTGTTTTGAGGCCCATATGTAATTTTGTATGTGGTTGCATATTTATTTAGTGTATTTTTTTGCAGAGTTTTTTCTGCAAAAAGTTGGTTGGAAGAATTGAATGTTTTTCCCACTTTATGGCTGGGTGGGTGTGAGTTCATAATTACGTCCTTAAAAACCACCATAACCATATGCTCTCAACCAAGCTAAATTTTTATTATTCAAACAATGGAGAACAATAACAAGGTCGTTCAAATCATTGTGGTGACCGGTGAATGGCGTTTTGATAAGAAAAGGTGGTTATTTTTCGTTGACAGTCGACGTGGTAGTAGGCTTATAGGTGCTAATGCTGGGATGAGGTATGTCGATTTCGTGGGTTTGATTAATGACGAATATGGGTTCGACGACAGTGAAGAAATTATTGAGTTAAGTTATATGTTGTCTAAGAGGATGTTAGAAGCTTTACTCCAAGATACACCTTCGGTGATTATAGGAAATGATCGGCAGTTTCAAGCATATTTACAACAATGCGAAGATAGTTCTTTACGGTTATGTGTATCGGTGAAGAAAGCTCGAAAAATACCAACCGAGGACATGAACGGTTGGTTTTATGAAGAAGTACCTACGGCGAGTGTAATTCATGATGCAAGATCGAAGATTGGTGAAAACGAAGAGGATGCGGATGACGATGAGGTCGACGACGAAGGGCCTATATTCGACTGTTGCGACGACGAAGACGGTGTAACTTCGGATGATGAAGATTACACAGTTTACGGTATGTCTGAAGTTTTATTTAATGACCAACCTAAATTGCCTTTGAAGAAAAGAGGTTCCCAAATGCATTTTCTTATCCACGAGGATTTAGAAAGACTAGAATCTCCGGCTATTACCATTGCGGTTGGGCAACGCTACGAAAATAAAAAGGAATTAGAATCAAAGTTGAAAATTTTGTCCGTAATAAACAATTTTGATTATGACGTTGTGAAATCTACCACTAAACTATATGTGGTTAAGTGTTGGGTGAACGGTTGTTCGTGGAGGGTTAGAGCCTCGCCCGTGGGAATTAGTTCTCAATTTTATATCAGAAAATACGTTGAAAATCACACGTGTTCCGTTACCGTGCGATCAGCCCGTTCACGAAAAGCAACTCCTGAAATATTAGGAAAACTTTACAAAGATTTTGTGGGGGGTGTGGGTCCAGGTATATTACCTGAACATTTGGCCGATGCTATAAGGATTCGCTTTCGTATTAAGGTAATAATTATAAAAACAATACAATAACATCTAATATCTTAAATTACACGTCAAGTAATTACCCTTTGTGTATTAGGTCGATTATTGGAAAGCACACCGTGCACTTGCACACGCTCGAAGTTTACTCACTGGATCACCGGAGAGTGGATACGAAGATTTGCCTACTTACTTATTTCAAATACGACATGCTAATCCGGGTACATACACCGGACTCGAAGTCGATGAAGAGAAAAGGTTCAAGTATGTTTTTATCTCGTTTGGAGCTAGTATTTTTGGGTTTCAATACATGCGCAAAGTGTTAGTCGTCGACGGTACTATCTTGAAAGGCAAATATAAAGGGACGTTGCTTATAGCCACGACACAAGACGGAAATTTTCAAATATTTCCCATAGCTTTCGGCATTGTTGATACGGAAAATGACAAGTCTTGGGAGTGGTTCTTCACACAATTAGCCAAAGTTATTCCGGATGATAGAGATTTGGCTATAATTTCCGATCGGCACAAATCTATAAGTAACGCTATTCAGCTTGTATATCCTCTCGGTGCTAGAGGAATATGCACTTATCATTTATACAAGAACGTCTTAGTTAGGTTCAAAGGCGGTGAAGTTTTTGGTGTTGTGAAGAAGGCGGCAAATGCTTTTAGAATTGATGAGTTTGAGGAATATTTTCAAGAAATACATAATCGTAATCCCGCACTCCATGATTATTTGATACGCGCCGATGTAAAACGGTGGGCAAGAGTTCATTTTCCTGGTCATCGCTACAACATGACAACAACAAACATCGCCGAGTCTTTAAACAACGTAATACGAAAAAAGCGCGATCTCCCAATAGTGATCCTAATCGATGAGATTCGGTTGATTTTAACGCGATGGTTTGCGGACCGCCGTAACGATGCCACGAAAACGATGACAGTACTTACTCGGGGTGTTGAAAAACTCTTGCGGGTATATCAAAACATTTGCATTTTAAACTATTTATCTATTACAATTTATTAAAAATAAAATTTTAGGCTCGGGTTCATGTGGCAAAGGACATTCATGTCCAACAGATCGACGAAGATTTGTATGAAATCACTAACGGGGCGTTCGTTAACGTCGTAAATATAACGTTACGAAAATGTACTTGCCGTATGTACGATTTGGAGAAGATACCGTGTGTCCATGCGATCGCGGCTATCGAAAGAAACAAACTTTCTATCATACATTATTCTCATCCGTACTACCGCACGAGCTATTTGGTACACGGATATTCACGACCCGTGATCCCCCGCGATAGAGCCTTGATTGTACCCAATGACGTGGAATCTCAATTGTGTTTACCTCCTGATGTACGTAAACAACCCGGGAGACCGAAAAAAGTGCGATTCAAATCGGCACTCGAAGTGGCAACGAGGAAAAAAAAGGGTGCGTAAAAATAACTCATGTTCTCGATGTGGTGCTTTCGGCCACAACTCACGGACGTGCAAAAGGTAGTACCGTTTTCCGATTCACCGTAACGAAGAATGAATCGAGCGATCCTTTTCATTTCTAGAAATGTGAAAAACTATATTTGTTTCCATGGCAAGAACTTTGTTTGTTTTCATGCCAAGAACTTTGTTTGTTTTCATGCCAAGAACTTTGTTTGTTTCTTTACTTTCAATGTTAAGTTTGCAAATCAAATTTGCAATACATGTTCCAAAAAATGTCGTACAATAGTTATAAGTCTGCAAAAACAAAAAACCCATTTGCTGCAGATTTGTTACTAACCATTTGTTTTGAAGAGTTTTAAAATAAACACAAAAAATTGGAAATCATATTCCACATCTCCTAAACAACAACAGCAGAAACAAAAACTATGTCCATTCATAATAATAAAAACATCCTACTTCAAAGAGTCAGTCATCAGCAACAACTTATCCTCCTTAGAGCGCGGTAACGGATTCGACATCTCGTTATAGTCATCGGGTACCTCATCGTAGATCTCAACGCCCGTTTTCTTCCGGATAAACGGTATGTTCTCGTCGCACAAACCTTCAAAGCTAATCCCAAGTGCAAGACACTCAATATATTTCATCGAATACACACCACAATCGCCTCCTTGGATATTCTGTGGTATGGATTTTTTCCGATAGATCGTATACTTCTTCAAAGCAATGTCCTTTTTTCCAGAAGGAGGGACAATAGAGCGTACCATGTATGGAATCATTCGCGCGTAAGGTGTGATCTCCGCAACCATTTGCTTGTCGCTTGTTGACCAAATAATACTGTCGTATACGTCAATGTGGTGTCGAACTAGGTTCACATGAAGACCAACCCAATGCGCAGCATTAATGTTATGACAAAAGAACACGTGATCCACATCCTTAACCCACTCTTTGTTTGTTGGTGCAACAGCTGGATATCGCCCCATCATCACCTCCTTGTATGCATCGCCAAATAAGAATTTCTTCGGGTTAATAGCAAATTGTTTGTAGTCTTGAAGCCAACAAAAGACCCATGACTGATCTAGGAATGCTATACGCGACGATGTAAATGGTGTGGGTTGCGCCAAAGATCTTTTCCTAAGCATATGCATGAATGAGTTGATGTGCTCGCGGATTGAAGAAACAAATATTATTTATTCGTACACGTAACAAAATTGTAAGGACATATATATATATATATATATAAATTAGCTTACACAATCTCCAATCCAACCGAAGTTATCCTTCTCACTAAGAGGCCAATCTTGTTTTCGAGTCATCAACCTCGCGAAAAATTGGGTCCGCGGAACAAAGGAACCTATAGGCGTCGACCTATAAATAAAACAAATTATTGTCAAAAATAAGTATATTATTGAGCTTTAAAAACAAAGGAGAATACTTACTCTTCCTCAGTGATACGGTCTAAGAGTTCTTTCGCTTTGACCTCTTTGTAAGGTCCAAAAGGATCATACACCGTTGGAGAAGGCACCACTCCTTGCATCACCCGTTTCATTGGTGAATCTCCTTGAAAAGGAGATTTTTGGGTTGTTGCCATGAAAAGCCTCTTTTTCCCAATAGTTTTGTTTTCGTCAAGACACTTGGATAAGGCCTCCACTCTTTCCCGATGATATGAAACAGATAATGTGTCTTCGGAGTTAGGCTTGCGCATTTCACATGCCGCCTTCGCCACTGCCAATGTAACATCCTCCACATGATCATTCCAATCTTCTTCTGCAGTGCGTTTCTTATTCACAACAAAATTAACCGGGGTACCATCTTTGGAGGAAGGCTTAGACATGACCAGCCAAGACTGTATTAAAGGAAAAAAAATTAGGAAAAAAGTTAGATTCAACAATGACATTTGATTGCACAAATATGACAAACAATTCTACATAAAAAATCTGCAACGCAAAAATAAATTCGTTAAAAATGGTTCATTTTTCAAAATCAGAATTTTTTTTTGTTTTTTAACTACATTGCTACGTTCATAAAGTAAGATATTTGTAAACAAATTTACGGATAACTTTGAATACCAAATTATTGTTTCAAAACGTATATTCCAAACAACAAATCATACTAACACAAATCAAACAAAGTTGCAAAATGTTTGTTTATAACACTCCATAAATTGATCCACTATATTTTTCTCTGCAAATAAATCATATTTGATCATTAACTTATAAAATCTATTTCATCAACTATTTGGAAAAAATCTAAAACAAAGATCAGTACTAACCGGCAGTTTGCTCTCAGCACCATCATCCGCATTGTGCTTAACTCGCTTCTTGCTCTCTGCAAAATCCTCCGCAACGTGGTTTGTAGATTGGACTACTTCTTTTTCCACAAGTTTCTCAAAACCCTTTGCCTTCTCAACTTTGTTTCCCAATTTGTCAATCTTCTCATCCAATTTACTTTGTATGCTACTCATCCTCTTCTCCATATCCCCTTGGAAAGAAGTCAACTTTTCGTCCAACTTTTTCTCTAACCCTTGCATGTTGGTAGCCAAAGTCTCAAACAAAGAAAAAAGCCCTTTCATGTCCATTCCTAAATTTTGTTGCCTCTCCTCCTTACAAACATTAACAAAATTAAACATAATTCATTAAAAAGTAACCATAAGTCTTACCATAAACATAATAATAAAGAAATCATAACCATAAAATTACTATGATACCTTCTCGGGGACTTGTTTTTCGGACAATTTCTTTGGAGACTCTTTCGCTATCTCTTCCCGAAAGTCATCATCATTTCGTGCTTCATAGTCGCTTTGTTTTTTCCCTTCGGACACATTCTTCTTTGGAACAACTTTCTTCTTATGTTGGACAAAATCATCGTCACTGTGTGCTTCCACCACCTCAGCAACTTTTCTCTTTTTAACCATCTTCTTCTTCGTCTTATTAACCGTGTCCCAAAAACCACTATCAAAAACACCATCAAGGATATCTTTCAAAAGTTTGTCTACATCCTCATCTTCCTCTTCATTCGTCCATGTTGGAATGACCTCTTCTTCATAGGTTGATAACATGTGTCTCACCCTCACCTACAAATATGAAAACAAAAAAATAACGTTATAAGAAACATCGTATTTAAATTACCCTTATATAACACCACATAAAATTATTATATAATTACACTTTACCTTGCCATGTTTATTCTTGTCATGAAAAAGAATATCTTCAATCTTAGTTCTTCCTCTAGAACCAGACCAACACAAAAGTGGAACATCATGTTTCTTACGTCCTATTTTTTCACCGATAATAGGTATGGCCTCATAGGCCCATATCTGAGGTACATGAATGAACCCCGTCATACAATAAGAATCACCAACAAATTGAGCAACTTTAACACCCTCCACCAAATTCTCGCAAGCCTTTCTACCCCACGGAAACCTTTCAAAAGTCTCCACATCAATTACCCTTCGAGCTAGGTCTAGGGGAATTCTGCTACCCCGATGAAGGCCGAGAACACCAATAGCAATAACGCATAAACAACCTATCATTCTCCGCTTCTCAAATGGCCATAACCTGCATACAGCCAATACCTCCAACAGTTGGTCCCAAGTTGGACCTTCGGATATAGGAACATTCATGTCACACCACAACCCCTTATGGTCACCCTCGCTAACACCTCCAACCACATAAGGGTCTATGTTCATACCCGTGATGTAACCAAACTCAAGTAATGAAAATCTTATTGGTTGATCATCAATCAAACACCACAATTCTTTACACTTCTTCGTCACTAGCTGATGAGTGAGAAGATAGTGGACCGTCTTAGCTGACCATATAAAAGAACTTGCTGCAAGTTTAACGATGCAACCAACCGGAGAACTTTCGAGATAACTCCAAACATCATCACCTAATTTTTCTTTCAAGGACCCAATGTTAGCCAACACACAGTAGTGGTTAATGCTTTTAACTTGCGCAGGAGCTCTACCATCAAGCATAAAGACGAGGAGGATAACCCATCAACACCAATCTGCAATGTTCACATAACCACAATTGAATCAATAAGTCTGGTCATCCAATAACATTTAATAAGTCTGCAAAATATATAAACAACTCTGCAACTTCATAATTCATACCTAACTCTGCAACTTAAATCTACACTAGATCAACAACATAAACCCCTATACAATTTGAACATAAACTCATTTCAATAAGTCTGCATCAACTCCACTCAAATATATTAGTCTGAAATTACTTATATAAGTCTGCACAATAAGTCTTCATACATATAAGTCTGCACAGATATACATAACTCTCTACCCACAGATTTTCATACATTCATAAAAAAATTCTGCAACTTAAATCTACACTAGATCTACAAATTAAAACAAACTACACAATAAGTCTGCATTAACATCACTCAAATATATAAGTCTGCAAAATATACACTACATCACCCAATAGCAGATTTGCGGAAAGGGAGGAAGAACAAAAAAAAAAACGACGAACTCCCAAATAATCAAAAATACCGCATCGAATCGAACCCGAAACTCAAGTGGAGCGATTACTAACAACAATGGTTAAGTGGTGAATATCAAGAACGTAAAGGTCAAACAACGGTGAAACAGGTAAAGCGGCGAAGATGGAGAACATAAGCGAGAAGGACAAGCAGCAGTGGTGGAGGAGGCGAAGGCAAAGCGGCGGAGGAGAATGTGAAGTCGTTAACGCCGGTGGTTAGGTTTACGGAGGGAAACAACGGAGAAGAGAAGGGAAAAAAAAGTCGCGATTTTTTTTGTTGGACGGGAAATGAGAACAAAAATTAGAACAAAAATTACCCTTTTTTCTTGTTTGCTAGTCCCTTATATTCTTTAAATTTACAAAATAAACCAAACAACATGATAATAAAGAGTTAAATCAATAAGTCAACAAAATAAGTCGACAATGACACCAGTGAAATATATAAGTCTGCAATTAAAAGAATATGTCTGCAAAATTTAACAAACAAGTCTGCAATAATACAACTTTGCACACATATATGGAGAGAGACAACGACGACGACAATGATACAACTGTATTTAGTTGACTACATGAATCAACTACATTGCGATGTAGTCGACTATATGTATTAACTACCTTGGTATAGTCACTTCAATATTTAGTGTATGTGGTTGCAGATTTATTTAGTGTATTTTTTCCGGGAAAAAAAAAAACCCAACTTATGCAGATATTTCCTAACCATTTGTTTTGCAAAGTTTTAAAATAAACACAAAAACAAATGAATGTAAACTAAATACAATCTACATGTTCTGCAATATCAATTAATTTCTACAATTTCTGAATCTCTCGGTGGAGGCTCAAACATTGCCATTTTCTCAATAAACACAGGATCAAATGCTGCTTCCAAAAGATCAAAAACTATTTTATGACGTGCACACTTAATGTTCTCATCTTCCAACATTTTTAAAGGCAGATCCAACATATGACATTCCATATACTTAAGGGCATACACACCACAATCACCTTGGGATTTGTTAAGACCAAGTGGAACCGGTGTATGAACGATAGTATAGGGAGAAAGAGACATTTTTCCCCCATCTACCTTTCCAAGAAGTGTTCCACATATCCGAGGGATGGCGGTTGCAAACGTCTCCACGTCCCTCTTGTGGTGCAATCCAGCACAATCAAAAACCTCAACTATTTTAAGAGGAAAGTTAACACAACATGAGATCCAATGATTACCATTGATATTGAGCGGAAAGTAAATTCTATCATAGTGTTCAATCCATTTTTTTCTTGTCTTCCCATGAGACGGTAAGTCGCCATTTGCATAAGATATGATTTGATTACTCCACTTGTGGTTTTGTTTATTGCCCAAATACCTCTTGAATTCGACTTGAAGCTTCATGCCAAACAAACAATCCATGAAACCAACTCGAGGAAAATTCAGTAACCCTAAAGATATTTTCTCTCGGAATAAATACATTGTGGCATCCATATCCTGAAAAATAAACTAAAAAATTAGATCATGAACATAATCACTTATACCAAATTTATTTATAAACGAGATTACTCACCTCGTTGCAAAGCCATTTACCTTGAGTCATTATTCGATCAAGCATTGTCAAATTAAGAATGCTTGGACCGATTTGTATTTGTCTGAAATTGTAAAACCATGTCTTTTTAAAAAGATTGTCAAAGCATAAAATATAATGAAGAGTAAAACTTACTCTTCTTCGGTGATACGATCCAACAATTCTTTCGCTTTCATCTCGTTGTAAGGTCCAAAAGGATCATATTTCGCGTTCAACACTTGCGCCGGTTCTGCGGATCGTTTGTTGTTGACAACAAAATCAACCGGGATCCCATCTTGAGAAGAAGCCTTAGTCATTATCATCGAAAACTATAAAACAATGAAATCTTTAGAAATGATAATCACATTAAGGAGCAAAAATATGAGAAATAATTCAACAAAAAACCTGCAAAATTAACTTCTTCTTTTTAAAAAAATACGATAACTTGTAATCCCTTTTTTATTAAAAACTCAGAAAACAAAAAAAAAGTATTAACATACAAAATTCAAACACATTATTTTCAAATGAATGACACAAAATTGCTAGAAGTTGCTAGTGAATACCAACTATCAGAAATTAAATGAGACGAAGATCAGTACTAACCGGTCGCTTGCCATCTTCTGCCATGTGGTTTGTAGATTGCACAACTTCTTTCTCCACACATTTCTCAAAAGTCTTCCCTTTTTCAACTTCTTTGCCTAAATTTTCAATTTTTCTATCCATTTTACTTTCAATGGAAGTCATCTTCTTCTCCATATCCCCTTTTAAATCAGTTATTTGTGATACAATCTTCGTCTCCAAATTATTAATGTTGGTCGCAAGAGTTTCAAACAACGAAAACAATCCTTTCATGTCCTTTTGTAGTTGTACATCACTGCTACCCTTACCAACCTTAAACATAACACATTAATAAACAAACATTAAGGGAATTTGTTTTCTTAAAATACACATGCTTATTTTATATGATACCTTAGTTGTTGTCTCCGATTCTGTCTCCAATTCCTTTTCTTTATTTTTTGGAGACTCTCTTGACATTTGCTCCTCAAAGTCATCTCCACTTCCTCCATTATCAACTCTTCTCATTTTTTTATTCTTTGGTGAATCTCTTGCCATCTCCTCCTCCAAGTCATCTTCACTTCCTCCTTTACCAACTCTTGTTTTTATAACTTCTGCTCCCTTTTTTTTTCGTGGAAATTTCTTCTCCTTTTCTACAAAATCTTCATCACTTCTACCTTGTACAACCTCATCAACGTTTCTCTTTTTCCCCATCTTCTTTTCCGTCTTAGGAACTACCTTCCAAAAATCACTATCCAAAGTTTCTTCTAGTATATCACTAAGAAGCTTGTCCACTTTCTCATCTTCCTCTTCATCCGTCCAACTTGAAATAATCTCTTCTTCGGAGATTGAGAATATATGTTTCACTCTCACCTACACAAAATACAACAAACATTAAAGAGTAATGAAAAATTGGAAATTATATTAAACGTTTTAGAATAAAACACCACTTAAAAGCATTAATAAGTTTAACTTTACCTTCCCATGTTTCTTTTTGTCTTCAAAAAGAAGATCTTCAAGCTTTGTTCTTCCCCTAGAACCACGCCAAGCCAAGAGTGGAATATCTTCTTTCTTACCTCCCACTTTCTCACCAAGAATAGTTATGGCCTCATAAGCCCATATCTGAAGAACATGAACAAACCCCGTGACACAATATGAATCACCAACAAATGCAGAACCTTTTATCCCCTCTACCAAGTTCTCACAAGCTTTCCTACCCCACGGATACCTTTCAAAAGTGTCAACATCAATTACTCTTTTCGCCAAGTCAAGAGGAATTCTACTACCGCGATGCAACCCAAGAATACCCACGGCTATAACAGACAAACTACCAACCATTCTCCGCTTATCAAATGACCATGTCCGACATACGGCCAATACCTTCCTTAGCTGGTCCCAAGTTGGACCTTCCGAAATAGGAACTTCCATGTCACACCACAAATCCTTATGGTCACCCTCACAATCACCCGCAACCTCATAAGGATCTATGTTCATACATGTGATGAAACCAAACTCAAGCAAAGACAATCTTATTGGTTGATCATCAACCAAACACCACATTTCTTTCGACTTATTAGTCACTAGCCGGTGTGTGAGGAGGTAGTGGACCGTCTTAGCCGACCATATAAAGTTGCTTTCTGCTAGTTTCACAATGCAACCAAGCGGAGAGGTTTCTAGATAAGCCCAAACATCATCACCTAAATTCTCTTTCAACGACCCTATGTTAGCAAGCACACAATAGTGATTCATGCTTCTAACTTGCGCGAGTGATTTACCATCAGCATAGAGACGTGGAGGATAAGCCATCATAAATATCCCGCATCATAGAAAAACAATTTTAAGTCCGCAATTACATCACAAAAAGTCCGCAAAAACATATTATATCAAGTCATAAGTCCGCAATAACATCATACAAAGTCCGCAATAACATAACATGTCATAAGTCCGCAATAACTTTACCAAAATATTTTTCAACACAAAGTTTGCACTAACATAAAGTCATAAATCCGCAATAACATCACAAAAAGTCCGCAATAACATAACATGTCATAAGTCCGCAATAACTTCACAAATATATTTTTCAACACAAAGTCCGCACTAACATACTACAACAAGTCTTAAGTCTGCAATAACATCACAAAAAGTCTGCAATAACATAGCATGTCATAAGTCTGCAATAACTTCAATAAAAAAGTCTGCAATAACATATATTCACATGAAGAACCATAAGTCGGCAAAGGAATTATTAACTCTGCACCAACAATACATCAATCATATTAATATCTAATTTTAAGAATTGTCAATAAATGTGCTATTATCACTTAACAAGTAATCACATATAATCAAGTAAGTATTAACACATAAATAACCTTGCAAACACCACTTAACAACAGAACATAAACAATAACGTCAATAGTCCTTCACAACTAAATAACTCTGCAACCACGACACAATAAGTCTGCACTAACATATAAATTTTTTGCCTTTAACGTTAAAAACAAGTCTGCAAACACTAAACAATAAGTCTGCACTCACATGAAGAACCATAAGTCTGCAAATGAATTATTAACTCTGCACCAACAATACATCAATCATATTAAAACTACAACTTATATCTACTGAATATATGCAACAATCATAGGCATTATAAACACGATAACATGCACACTTAACTGCATGGACAAAATTCATATCAAAATACTCTAACCTTACAAGATAAATACCAATAACGAACCAAATACATATAAACCACTACAGAAATTGTTTGCACATCTTCAAATCAAACGAATCTGAAACGCATTTGTGTAAAAACTGAAACTTTTAACGATATGACTAATCGGAGGAAATAGAGAGACCTACAGTCACGGAAGAGAGAGAGATCCGACGGAGGAGGAGGAGAGACACGCCCTAGGGAGAGAAAGAGCAACGACGGAGGGAGAGAGAGATACACGACGCCGTCTTTAGGACCAAGACAAGGACGACGACGGAGCCAAGAGAGGGAGAGTAACGTCGGCGGAGGAGCGAGACTAACGGTGGTGGCGGTGGTTGTCGGAGATGGGAGATCGAGTCCGCCGGTTTCGTATGAGGTGGTGAGAGAGAGTCGGGTTAGAGAGAAATAAATGTCGCGACTTTTTTTGGGACGGGAAAGGAGAAGAAAACTATATGTTTATTTTTTACCTTTTTTAATTGTTTACTAGTCCCTCATATTCTTTAAATTTACAAAATAAACCAATCAACATGATAAAGAGTTTACTCAATAAGTCTACAAAATAAGTCGACAATAACAACAGTCAAATTTATAAGTCTGCAATTATAAGAATATGTCTGCAAAATTTAACAAACAAGTCTGCAATACTACAACTGTGCACACATATATGGACAGAGACAACGACGACGGCGGAGGACAGACAACGACCACGGCGGAGGACGAAGATTTTGACGTCCAACGAATCTGTGTAACGAGAGATCGAGAGAGAACAAGGATTTAGACCGACAAGACGACGAACTTTCGGCGAGAAGACGACGGATTTACGGCGAGAAGACGATTCGGTGAGAGAGACGACAGATTTCCGGCGTGAGACTATGAATTCTCGGCAAGAGAGACCAGGGATTTTCCTATACATATACGACGTCGAGAGAGACGACTTCGAGAGACACGACGACGACAGATACGACGGCGACAGACACTACGGCGAGAGAGACGACGTCGAGAGACACGACGGCGAGAGACACGACGGCAAGAGACACTACGGCGAGAGAGATAACGGCGAGACACCACGAGAGACGAAGTTTAGGTTTTGTAGTTTAGGTAGACTTATTTTGTAGATTAATTTCCTTTGAAAAAAATAAATTCAATGGCAATTACGTAATAAAATGTTGTACCCTTGTGATAGACGTCTTTTAACACAAAGTTTACCCAAGAAAAGATTTGTAAGTCATTTGAGTAATAAACAAATAAAAAGAGGTTAGTTTGAGTAATTTCCCTTTTTATTTTCTATATCGTTGATTATCTTTAAATTTGCTTCTTGTTTTCTTTTCATTTTTTCTTTGACTAGGAAAGAGTTAATCACAAAACAGTTCCAGTTCCAACTCCGTTCGTCAGTAATTTTTTTCGTATATCTATGAATTAGTCATAAAAGCCATAAACATAAATTTACAAAATATTATGCTATTGCACAACCTGTCTAAAAAGTTATAATACCCTTTGACCAAAAATCAAAATCTTCCGTATGCTTATATAGTATATATATCATCTGATTTTTGTTGACCAAAATGACAAAAAACCTAAAACATTAAATATTTTCAAAGATAAACCCTAAAATAATTATAAGTGTCTTGGATTTGGAATTGTGAACCGAAATAAAATTATTTAACTTATAAACCTTTAAATTCAACAAAAAATATTTTAAAATCGTTTTATGTCATATTTTGATGATTTAGTTAAAAACAATTTAGTTTTTTTTTCGATTTATGAAATATTTTTATCAAATTTGTTAAATGAAATAAAAATAATCACGTTTTCAGTTTATAAAATTGATTTATTTTTACTTTTAAAAAAATCAAAACAAAAATCAAAATTATCAAACGATATAATAAATGTTGACTTTTAGTTTAAAGATATTATAGCATTTGATCCCTCTAATGTAGACCAACCCTGATTTCAACTCATGGTTAAACAAAAGTCAACAATTTGAGACTTTAGAGCAACTCCATCCATGGAGACACTTATATGTCTAATTTGTAATATTGAGAATATTTTTAATGTAATTTTATGTACTCCTTCCGTCCCATTTTAGTTGATGTTTTACAGAGATTTTTTTGTTCCAATTTAGTTGATGTTTTACAAGTTTCTATTTTAAAATTAAATGTATGTAATTCTCTTAACCAATAGTATTTTGAAGGGTTTTTTTCTATTGGTCTATTTTGTTATAGTTAATAATGTTTTTATGGAAAAAAGAGTTTTATTAATATGTGTCCAACATCCTTAAACATCAACTAAAATGGGACGGAGGGAGTATAAGACACTTTGATGTTTACGCTGAATCCATTGGTAGACACTGGGGTGTTGTAAAAATATATATATTTGATTATTTTTTATTATATTAAAAAAAGTTATTTATAATTGAAATTATTCATAATGAGGAAATTTGTCATTCTTAGATGGATGGTTTTCTTAAGAAACAAAATAAGAGAGAGAGTCAAAATAAATCAGAAAAAACAAAAAAAAATCGGAAAATGCTCAGCTTGCGACACGTGTCGTTCTTATTACCGTTCCTATTTGCCTAATAAAAGACACCGGTCTTATTTATTTTCATCACACCCACATTTTTTCTCATATTTTAAAAATAAGACCTACAAAAAAAAAAAAAAAGAACACTCTTGTAGAGTTGGTCTTAGAAACCAAATGTTTATGCGTCGTTCTTACTTTCGTCGTTACAAAAAAGTATAACATGAAACGATTTTAATGCGTACTTCAACGTTTTAACAAAAAAGTATAACATTAATTCATCAAAGTCGTCAAAATTCCGTTTTTCCGTTTGGGGAGTTAAATATCCGTTAATTATGTCTATAACAGACCCTCTTGCATGTCAAACACATATTATTTATTATAAAAAATAAATACCACCAAAATTGTTAAAAATTCAAAAAAAAATTCAGAATAAGAGAGGATTTCAGTTCTGCATCCTTAGCTAAAACGTTTTATTGTCTCGTATACGTTCCATATATAATCATTTTTGCAAAAAAAAAATAACGGATGATTTCTCCAAAACACGGAAAACGGTTTTTTCATACCTGAATAATAACAACATATGGAGATCATATCTAAATTTTTATAGTGTGTAAATTCATACATGTAATTAATTTTAATTCCAATTACGTACATTAATTCATCAAAGTCGTCAAAATTCCGTTTTTACGTTTGGGGAGTTAAATATCCGTTAATTATGTCTATAACAGACCCTCTTGCATGTCAAACACATATTATTTATTATAAAAAATAAATACCACCAAAATTGTTAAAAATTCAAAAAAAATTAGGAAAATAAATTAAATAGAATTAACATGATATGGAAAATAATATTTTTTAGAAATATTATTAATTTTTACATTTTGAAAACTTAATAAATGTAAAGATTAATAATATTCCAAAAAATATTATTTTCCATATGTTGTTAATTTATTTAATTTATTTTCCTAATTTTTTGAATTTTTGACAGCTTTTGCTAATTTTTGTTTGAAAAAATAACTAATATGTGTTTGACACGCAAGAGTCACATAAGTCCGTAATACACATAATTAATGGAGATTTAACTCCACAAACGGAAAAACAGATTTTAGACGATTTTGATGAATTAACGTATGTAATTAGAATTAAAGTTGATTTTATGTATGAATTGACACTTTTTATGGATGGAGAAACATTATTTCAGCTAGACATGGTTAAAAAATGACAGATCAAAAGAGTAGGTTCTTGGATAATACTAACCAAAAAATTTTGTTACAAAATAAGTGTCACTTTCGGTTTTATATGCATAATTTTTGATTTTTATGACCAATAATTTTTTGTATTTTTATATTGGTTGATTTAATTGTATTAAATGATGTTTTTATAGAAAATAATTACTTTTTAATCCGAGTACAAAATTCTAAAGTGACATTTTTTGAAACATGGGGAGTATTAGACATAATTATCCAACATTATAAACTCGAAGGGATTTAGATAATAGATAAGAGATATCATACGAGTCAATCCAGTCATTGCCAATTAGTTTTATTTTGGAAGCCTATAATCCTAACATATACATAGGCCATCAAAATGCGTAGGTAGTTGAAAATAAATGTACGTACACTATTATTTGTTTACTTTTGCGAGTTGAAATTTTCTGTCGTGAAATAAACATTATTGTTTCTTCTTATACAACTAGATATGTTCTGAAATATAAACTTTTGCATATTGTTTATTGCGATAAAAGTAAAGATTATTACACATTAACAGTGATGACAAGAATGAAATCTAATCAAGTTGTTACATAGGCGTACGCATGGCCTTAGTATAATATGTGAGTGCCCAGAGAGTGAACATGTTCCTATAAGTTGGATAATGAAGCATAACATTCATCTTGAACACTCCCATTATTTCCTGCATATATTTATGTTTATATACACATAATTTATAATCTTTTTGGAAAGATTCTAGAAAATATAATACCCATTAAAAATCTAGAATTACCTGTTGAGGGTAATCACCGTTCTCTAGCTGTGAATTAATCAGCACCTTCGCAGCGCAATGAACCGGTCTTGGATCCCTCTCCATCTAAAAAATAACAATGTTAAACTATGTTAGTGGTGGGCTTAAGCCCATCAAGGTCCGGCCCGCTTGGAAAGTCTCATTTGACTCAAAGGAAGAATTCTATAAATAGAGAGACAAACACATAACTTTGGGGGACAACTATTAGAGAGAGAATTTAGAGAGAGAATTTAGAGAGAGAAACAATCAGCGATATTTTTCTATCTCTGAGTTCGTCAGCTCTCTGTTCGTCAACACAGAGCTCAGCTGCTCTCCAGTTCGTCTGCCTCCAGTTTGCCGACCTCGAGTTCGTCAGCTCCCCAGCTCGTTAGTTCGTCGTAGCTTCCAGCTCCCAACTTCAGCTCAACATGTCCCCTGTTCGCCGACATTGAGTTCGTCAGCTCAACATGTCCTCAGTTCGCCGACATCGAGTTCGTCAGCTCCCCAGTTCGTCAGCTTGTCGTAGCTTCCAGCTCGCAGCTCACAACGTCAGCTCAACACGTCCTCTGTTCGCCGACATAAAGTTCGTCAGCTCAACATGCCCCCAGTTCGCCGACATCAAAATCGTCAGCTCCCCAGTTCGCCGACATCCGAACTCCCAGCTCACCAGTTCCCCAACTTTCAGCTCGTCTGCTCCCATTTCGGCGACGTTCATCTCAACATGTCCCCAGTTCGGCGACATCCAGCTCATCAGCTCCTCTGTTCGCCGACATCCAGCTCGACAGCTCAGTTGTTCGTCAGCTCAGCTGTTCGTCAGCTCGTCTCGTGTTCGTCAACTTTCAGCTCAACGTGTCCCCGGTTCGTCGACATTGATCTCGTCTACTCCCGGTTCGGCGACATTCAACTCGTCTGCTCCTAGTTCGGCGACATTCAGCTCGCCAGCTCAGCTGTTCGTCAGCTCAGCTGTTCGTCAACTCGTCTCGTGTTCGTCAACTTTCAGCTCAACGTGTCCCCGGTTCGTCGACATTGAGCTCGTCTATTCCCGGTTCGGCGACATTCAGCTCGTCTGCTCCCAGTTCGTCGACATTCAGCTCGTCAGCATCCCAGTTCGCCGACATTCAACTCATCAGCTCCCCAGTTCGTCAGCTCCGAACTCCCAGCTCTCCAGCTCGCCAACTTCCAGCTCGTCAGCTCCCCAGTTCGCCGACATCCAGCTCGTCAGCTCTGCTGTTCGTTAGCTCGTCTCCTGTTCGCCAACATCCAGCTTGTCAGCTCCCCAGTTCGCCGACATCCAGCTCGTCAGCTCAGCTGTTCGTCAGCTCGTCTCCTGTTCGCCAACATCCAGCTTGTCAGCTCCCTAGTTCGTCGACATTCATCTCGTGAGCTCAGTTGTTCCCAGCTCGTCTGCTCCCTATTCACCAACACAGAGCTCAGCTGCTCCGTGTTCACCGACACTAAGCTCGTATGCTCCCAGTAAGCCGACACTGAGCTCGTCTGCTTTCCAGCTCGCCAACATGCAACTTTCTAGCTCCCAGCTCAAACAAACAGTTGTCAAATAAACGGGATTCTCCGACCCACACTTCACATCGACTCCGAAAAACTAGCTAAGAAGAACTATAAAACAAACATATGTTGTTTTATTGTTAAATAAAAGATGGTTTGATATCACTATTCATAACGTTGGTCTTGTTTCCTTCCAAAGGAGTATATTTCTACATTCAATCGGTATCACCTTATCAAGATAATTTAAATCTATACTAATAAAAGAACAAGTTTGGGGCTTCTGAATGTCTCCACGTCACCATTCCTTGAAAGTTCCATGCACAAGCCACGTCAGCTCCAACGTTTTATGAAAACTTCACATGCGCTACTTACTTTAAAAATCGATATTTCATCAAAACAAATGGGACCAATAAAATTAGACCCATTTCCCCTAACTCTATCTCTTCATCGTACATTGCCGCTTCACGTTTCTCAGGTGGAGATGTAAATTCGTAAATTCGTTCGATGATGGAGATGAAACGATTCATTACCCCCAAATTTAATACAAAATCAACTCTCCACCTATAAATCAACCATCTTTGCACTTCAATCGAGCTCACCTCTCTCTCTCTCTTTCTCTCTCTCTCACAATAATCAATCTCCGCCATGAACTCATCCGCGTCTCCAAGATCCTTCTCCGACATCGATGATCACAAGAATTTGAGCTTCCTTCAAAACGAGAATCTTCCAGATTTTGAGAGTGATTCTCGGTGAAACAAGGAACCAGACGCTCAAGGTATGTCGACATAACAAGCTTTAGTTTTTTGTTATTATGTTCACAAAAAGGAGATCAAGGAGATTCACATATATGTTCAAATTTCATTGATTGTTAGGTTTCTCCAAATCTGAGAGGCATCTAGGGTTCTATCTTGCTTGGATCTCAAAATTCAATCAAATCGCTTTCAGAAGAAAATCTTATGGCTTCTATGGTGGTAAGGTAACAAGCAAGGTAAGGTAATCGCTACATTCCAACTTTGAGAAAACCAAGTCATGATCCTTCCAATGTCGATCAAGCATCCAAATTTGACGCGGCCAGAATTGTAGATTAATTCTTTTTTAATCATTTTTCATCTGTACGCGTTTAAGAGTTTTGGTACAATCAAAAATGAAGGTAATAATCTTTTTTCGGGTTTTTGTTTGTTTTTCTTCTTTGATTAAAGAAACAAAGCTAACAATCTCACGTAACTCACCATGCATGATGTATGTTATGCTTTGGTTGAGTTTGAGGGCGTGACTTCTTTTGAGAACGATATCAAGGTCTAGAATTTCTTACACATGCGACCCCATATAAGATAAATTGTCTTTTTATTTTTTCCGTTTTTGGTTTGTTCTTCTCGGAGTAAGCATCATGATGCTAACGTCTTCATACTTCATCGTAACGAAAACATGAAAAGCTTTGTATCTGTTTGGTCTAATCTACATGACATCAAGATGGGCAAGTGTGATCCTTTCGATATTTTTATGTATACAATGCTTTGGAATCCATTGTACCTCAGTGTCCATATCATACATGTTTTCATAATCTTTAAACAATTATGAAAATATCATACATGTTTTCATAATCTTTAAACAATTGTACCTCAGTGTCCATATCATACATGTTTTCATAATCATACATGAATCCATTGTACCTCAGTGTCCATATCATACATGTTTTCATAATCTTTAAACAATTCTTATGTCAAAAAAAGAACTTATGACCATTTTCAAACATGTAAGCTCTCTTAATTTGGATACATGGCTTCCAGGTCAAGTTGCTTTTATGCAATGTAAACTGCTTTGACTATAAGAGTTTATAATTGAATCAAAATGCTTACTCATATCATTCGAATTTTACCTTTTAGCTATCGGCCAAGCTAAGGCAAATCAATATTGGGAATTAGGGTGGCTTCCTAATTTCGAGGAAAAGTTCCGGCAACACGTTTATTAGTACAGTGTCTACACAAATCTGCTTCAAAGGTAACTTACAAGCAATTATGTGATTCTTTATTAAGTCTCAACTCAAGGAATATATCTAATACATGTGTCAATTTGTGCTCAAAACTGTTACCACTACCTATAGTTTTCAGGCAGGAAAAATGAAGAGTTTAGATGTAAGTTATAATTGAAATTTAAATATGGTTTATTTTTTTCAATGCATTTGCTCAAAAACTTGATATATAGCTCTGAAAATTTTTAAACCAAATTATCACCAGTTTTTATTTGATTCATGTCCACAAAATGGAAGCACACAAGTTACTCCTATTGCGTAAAAAGAAAGATGGGAGGCTTTTCGGTCAATGTTGGTATCTCTTAAATGTAATGAACGATTCATAACCATTATGTGTGTTTTGCATGACTGGTTTCCACTGTTTGGATAAGAACAATGATTCAATTAGATAAAACAAACGGCTAGAAAAAAATATAGAGAAAATAAAAGAGTTGAAAAGGTTTGTTAAACTTCATTACTACTCGAAACATTTTTGATTGTTTGTTTTATTTTCTTCAAAGCATTTGTCATGTCTTGGAACCATTTTTGCTACTTGCTTTAATAGAGTGTTTTGTTTTGAGGATCATTATAATGGCTTCTTCTTTTCCTCGAGATGGATGAGATGATGTGTAAGGAGGAGGAAATACTACTCAAGTGATAAATTCAAGTTTTGTCCATGGTTAAGTACTCCATATATTTTCCTACATATTGATTACTTCATGTAAGGTTGGTCAAGGAGACAACTAAAAACTTTCTTAAAGTAAATAAGCAGTTGAAGGATGATGATGAAAACAATCTACAATGAATTATTATTATCTTATATGACTTACCGTTGTGTTTCCGACATTAGTTGATGCTTTTGTAACCTCATATTTAAATAATAAATATTGCATTTGTAACCATAACCGATTTAATATCAAGTTTAGAAAAATTCATCAAATATAAAATCTCACAAAACAGCTAATTACAAAATGAATGAAAAATTTGTAGAGTAGTACACACAATTTTTTTTTGAGTTTCATAACTTCTTATATACTAAAAGATCATAAAATATTTAGCTTATTCAAAAAACATAACATAAAAACACAAACTATCTAAATGTATATATAAATCATGTTTGAAAATATCTTATTTATACTTCAAAACTTAAGCCTTACAAATATTTTTAAATCAAAACATGGACCATACATATATAAATCTAAGCCGCGCGTAGCGCGGCCCTAACCCTAGTATATATATATATAGTTTATGCCCTATTTTTTCTCAATCGCTAGAGATAACGATAAACTAGTGATAGCAATCAACAAAATGTTTTGGTATTTTTTTTCAGTCGCTAGCGACTAATTAACCACTGTGATGTTCGTTTGTATTGCGTTATAGTTTAGTTATATTTTAATATTTAAATTAAAAATAATTATATTACAAATTTTAGATTTACTTCTTTTAATTATTTTTCTATTTTTTTTATTTTGATTTTAGATTAAATATTAGTTTACTTTTTATTATATTTTTTTTTAGTTTTATTTATTTTATTTTATTTTATTTTATAAGCAATGTCGTTGTTCGTTTAATAGTCGTTGCACTGGTGACATCTATAGTATTAATTGGGAAGGACAAATTTTAAAAAGCCCTTACAATTTTATTTTAATTACATGCCATTCATTGTCGTGCCTAGAAGTTAAGAGGCCTAGGACGAGTTTACAATTGTGGCTTTTTAAATATTTTAATAATTTTCTCGCAACATTAAATCATGTATATAAAATATTATTCACAAAAAATAATACATAAATTTATAATATAACTTACCAAGTTGGAATGTTTAATCAATATTCTATATACATTTTTAGTTATTTTTGTTTTATATAATATATTTTGAGAAATTCACAAAACTACACCCTTTCAACTCTCCCTTCACAAAACTACACCTAATTCAATATTTTCACAAGTTTACACTCTTTCAAAATTTTAAAAGCTTGATTTACCCTTTTAAAAATTACCAAAATTAAAATATTTTCAATTGGGTTCGCTAATTAGTGTTTAGGGTATAGTATTAAAGGGGTAGGATTGTTTGGGTAAGGTTTATTTGGATTTAATTTTGAGTGTTTAGGTGTAGTTTTGTGAAGTATTTTGGAAATGGCTTAGTTTTGTGAAATGTAATTCAAATGGTGTAGTTTTATAATTCTCCCATATATTTTAAATTATTATTATGTGTTATTTATCTTTAATCAAACTTAATTATTATATATTACTAAACAATGTGTTTTCAAGACAAGAAAAACTCCATCAAAATAAATATATAAATAAGATTATAATTTTCATTAGTTTTTGTTTGGTTAAAACACAATATATCAAATAAATTAACTAAGTATATATACATTACACTAAAATTGTGGTCTTTAATCATTTTATTTGTTTGGTAGTCTGGGCGGTTGCCCCTTTGGTATAAAGGAAGGCACGACACTGATGTCATTGTATAAATTTTAGTATAAAGTAATTTTAAATAAAAAAATAAAAAAATTTCCAATATAATAGGATAAAAAGAAAAATGAAATTAAAAAATAAATAAATAAATATGTAACATAATGAAAAAATAAAATAATATAGATATTTCAATTTTATGATAATCTATCGTACAATATTAATAATATATTTAAAGTTTAAAAAAATTAAGGTATATAAAATTTTAATTATTTAAGAGTAGTTTTTAGAATGTTCGAATTGATGATGTAAATAAAAAACAAAAGTATCCGAAAATTAATTATTTAAATGTAATATTTTAAACGTTGTGCGTAATTTTGTGACATGTCAAAATATATCATACATAATTTATGTATATAAAAAACATTTTTCATATTAGAACATATATATATATGATTAAAATTATAGTATTCAAAATGCAAAAAAAAATAATTTAAAATTATATCAAATTAATATTTCGTAAATATTACTCGCGCACGGGTAAGAATCTAGTATAGCTTAAAAATATAATGGTTTTACTACATACTTCATCTATTCCCAATTAATTTTGAGCTAAAACTTGCTCATTCAATGATAATTACTAAGAAGAGTAAATAGCATGAGAGGATTTTAGATTTAACCTTATTGGGGCAGGAGAGATAACTCTCACCCCATCCACCTTCAGCATTTTGCGTATCGAGAAGGAACCGAACCGCTCTACGGATAGAATCACAGTTGCTGTAAGTCTTGCCTGCAGCAACAAGGCCTCGGACCGCAAAAAAGGTCCCATAGATGAAGCACACACCCCAGTTTCCATACCATGATCCGTTCGGCATTTGGAATTCTTCAATGTATTTAACGCCCTTTTTTATAAACCTCTCGACCTCTTTCTTTCTGTGTCCAGGAAACATTTTCATGAACCGAGCCAATGCTACTATTGCAGACCCTGTGCATTCAAGATACCTAAAGATGGAATGTTCAAGCAGTGTCAGGACCCCATTTTTTTCTCAATCGATATTAGTTAAAGTTTGAGTTTGTTGTAAGAGAGTATGTACTCATGCTCGACAATTGTGTCTTCCATAAACTCCACGGGACTAAGCCACTACATTAATACGATAAGCAAGTTTTTCATTTATATAAAAACAAAACATAATATGAGAATAATAAATAGACATAAGTGGTCTTAACCTAGTGACATTCATAAATCAGCTAAAGGCAGATAGCGCCACCACAGTTTCTCCTCATGGGAATGGATATTGGGTCGACACATTGTGATCGAAAACCAGTATTAAAAAAGAGAATAATAGATTTGTTTAAGTACATACCTCTAGCCAGGTATTCCCACTAGCAGGCTCCCACACCGCTATTCCTCCATTCTCGCTCTACATTTAATATTATTATGGGAAAATTTCGTATTAATACATCAACTAAATTATTATTAGCTTTTTAATACACCAACTTTTTGATTGCCCAAAATAATACACCAACTATTTTATTTGTTCATTTTAAATCACGAACTATTTTACTTACTTATTTTAAATCACAAACTCAAATCACGAAACTGTAAACTAAACTTAAAACGTAGTTACCTGCCAGTAGAGAAGCAAATTAACGGCATCATATAGCTTCTCTACATCCATTTTCTCACTAATCATCGGCATGCTCTCGAAGATTAGGCAGCCCTGATGATCTCAAATATTTATTTAATTTTATAACATTGGTTATAATTTAAATAATTTTAGAAACAATATGCAATCTCGCACCTCTAAACTCTCAGCAGTGCAATCAGAAATAGGCCATCCATGATCTTGGTCAGAGAAAGTCCAACCACCTTTGGTTATGTCTCGAAACATTTTAAAGTGGTCACCATAAGGGTTCTATTTGAGTTGAGATTTCTTCAAGAAGTCGTATCCTTTGATCAACGTTGAGCTAATCTCATCATCCATATCAGCCGCTAACAATACTTCTAACGAAAAGGACGTATCCCACGATTGGCTACCAAAAGACTGCATCATGTAAAAGTCGGATTGTTACAAAAAAATTAAATGAAAAGAGTGTATTGTTAAAGATAGTTTAACCATTTGAAATTTTTAAAAAGGTGTAAGGTTAAAAAGAATTTGAATTATGTGTAGTTTTGTGAAGTATGATTTGAAAGAATGTAATCTTGTTAATCTTTCTGACTTATAGCCAAAACTCAATAACATAATATAGAACATGAATTTTTAGACCATCTTCGCCAATCCAAATATAATCGGAGACTCGTGCAAGATGTTTCTTAAAATAATCACCGTCTGGGTCATCTACCCAACAAGCAAGCATATGGAAAGGCTACACATAAAGATCATCATCATATTTATCAAACAATACAATATTTTAGTATATAAAAAGAATTCTTATTTTATGAATACAATAAAAATAAAACCTTTGGTACACATCCACCAGTAATGTACCGCGTGGCTTCATCGTGATAGTGAATGAGTTTCATTGTTGTTCGAAGAGCTCTTTGTCTTATGAGTGTTTTGAAAGGCCATCGATTCAAGATGTTTTCTGATAACATATGAACACTTTTCCAAAACATATCTTGAACAAATGATTGTGGATAGTATAGATCTTCCTACATTATCATTCATTACAATCCATTAGTTAATCTTTCTAGATCTAAAAAAAATGTGATGGTAGTTTTGACCAATAAACCTAAAAATATTGTATTTTGACCTTAAAATAAGGGGGATTACAAAAATGAACATTTAAAATTGCAATTTACAAAACTACACCTACTCAACATCCATTTATATAAGTACACCTAAACACTAAATATTAAACTCAAATAAATCTAAAATACCAAACTCTACCTTCGTTAACACTACACCGTAAACAAATAGTGAACCCAAATGATTTTTTTTTATTTTAATTTGGGTCAATTTTAAGGGTTAATTGAAATTAGAGAAAGTGTATAATTAAAAATAATTTGAAATGGGTGTAGTTTTGTAAATCAGTGTTTAAAATGTTGTATTTTTGTAACTTTTTCTAAAGAGAATGTAATGAAAAATCACCTTGGCGCATAGACGGCGAGCACGACTCCATTTGATTTTGTCGTAAGGCTAAGGATAAAGCTCTTCTCGGAGCTGTGCAATTAGAGGTGTTGGGGTTGCAACAAATTTTTTGCCATATAAATATGACAAGGCCATGAAAATGTCTCGGAAATAAATCCATACGATACCTGTAGTATATATAATAGATTGGATGTAACTTTCAGCTCGGAAACATGCTTGGATCAATGGAACATATGTATAGCTAACTAAAATCGAAATCGTAATTAAATTGTGGAACCTCCGTTAAAGGGAAACGACGAAGGGAGCATCCAGAACTCAGGTGGTATTGGTTTGCAACCAGACCAATCATATACTCCAAGAACCTTTGTATGATAAAAAAAAAAAATTTAATATGGTTACATAAGAATACATAAAATTAAGGGGCTAATATATTAATTGAAGATGGTACCGAAAGCCAAATCTTTCCGATCAAGTGTGTATAGGTGGCACCACCGTGGTCGAGGATCCACTTACGAGCCCTTGCACAAACAATTTCTTGATCATCATTAGGATCAATCCCAAATATTCTTAGACATATGTAGTTGATGACTGTACAGAACATAACACTGTGACTCTCCACATGTATTCCCCATCCACCATCATAGTTCTACATATCCAAGTACACATTTATATGCATAGATCTTTAGGGTAAATACTTTCCTATGCAAATATATTGTAGGTTTAAAAGTACCTGGTGGTTATACATGTAACGCAAGAATTCTTTGCGATGCTCACGTGTGAAGATTGTTTCCAGATGGCCAGTGATGTACAAAGATATGAACTGTAATTTTTTTGTTAGTATATAAGTAGTAAATAAATAATATAGAAATTCCTTAAAATACCATCATAATAAGTTTTTGTTTTGAAAATAATATTACAAAGTTTTTTATAATAAAAATACCATTAAAATGTGTTTTATAACAAAAATATCATCAAAAATAATAGTTTACAAAAATACCACAAATACAAAAAACGAGTTTTAACACTTTTAAATTTTTTCATTTGGATTCGCTATATAGTGTTTAGGGTATAGTTTTGAAGGGGTAAGATATAGTTTTGGAAGGTTTTGGGTGTAATTTTGAAAATTTAAGAATTGTGGTATTTATGAGAAAAAACATTTTAATGGTATTTGTAAAACTTTGAAAATTTGTGCTAATTGTGTTAAAAAAACTTTATTTAGTGGTATTCATAAGAATTGCCTAGTAAGAGAAATTCCTTAAAATACCATCAAAATAAGTTTTTGTTTTGAAAATACCATAAAAAGTAGTAGTTTACAAAACTACCACAAATACAAAAAACGAGTTTTAACACTTAAAATTTTAATTTTTTCATTTGGGTTCGCTATATAGTGTTTAGGGTATAGTTTTGAAGGTGTAGGTATAATTTTTGAAGGTTTTGGGTGTAATTTTGAAAATTTAAGATTTGTGGTATTTATGAGAAAAAAAACTTTTTAATGGTATTTTTAAAACTTTCGAAAATCTGTGTTAATTGTGTAAAAAAAACTTTTTTTAGTGGTATTCATAAGAATTGCCCAATAAATAATATAGATAATTAAACAAGAGCTGAGAAGCTTACAAAAGGGGCATTGAAGAACATAGAACCAGAGTTTTCAGCTGGCCAATGTCCATCATCAGCTTGCAAGGCCGCAAAATAGAGCACACCTCTTCTTAGTGCCGTCCTTGCGTCTTTGTATGTTATTTTCTCTGCATTTTCGATTACTACTCGCGGAATCTTCTGCTCAAACTTCTTCTCTCTCAGAAACTAATCAAAAAAAGTTCAAGAATTATAAGAACCCCTAAAATTGGTAATGCATATAAAAGGTATATTGTCTTATATCCCACATCGGAAACTTAATGAGACATATACTAATAGACAAATGATATGGGGTCAATCCACTCATTGCCAATTAGTTTTGAGTTAGAATCCTATAATCCTAACAAATACCTGCATGCGCCATAGGAGATCAGCGCTAGGCTTGAATCGAGATCGGTTTCCGGAAAAATTCTGACGAACTCTTTCAACCTCATCGCACTCTTCTTTAGAGCCTAAGTCTTCATCAAATTCCCAAATCTGCCTGCCCACATAGTTGTTTGTGCTGAACAAGTGTGTGTCATCATCTACTGTTTCAGATGCAATTCTCAGCCTCCACATTTTTTTTTCTAATCTTGTGTATTGAGAAATATAAAAGAAGGAATATGATTCAACATTAAAGAACTTGGAATACAACTTGAAGAATAGAAGCTTGAAGAAGGAATAGAGTCTTTTGAGGAAGTCATGTGTGAGTCATATGTTATATGGAAAGAAGTCACGTGAGGTAACACGTGTGACATCTAATAAGAGAAGACATTCTCTTATATCCAGAGTACGGTGCTTTTCTTCTCCGAGACGGTGAGATGCTTCTTCTTCTTCTTCTTCTATCGATGAGTGAGAAAGAGACTTAGAGAGAGAGAGAGAGAGTAAGAGAGGTTTGTATTCTCTCTGGTTTCTTGGGATCTCTAATGGGTTTCTCTTGTCTTCTTTGTTCCTCTTTGTAGAGCGAATCGGGTTGTGATTCGCGGTGAGAGATGTCTTGTAAACACTACGCCGGAGATGTTTTGCCGACGGCGTTAGTGGAGGCCTTTGAGGTGGTACCATCTCCTCCCCGGAGATGTAGTCCAAGAACTCCGGGTGAACAATTTGGTGTGTTCTTTACTTGCGAAGTTTTCAGGTTCTTAGTCTCGGGTCTTGTATTGTGGTTCGTGTGCGCGAGTCTTGAGAGAGAGAGGAATCAGTATGTTCAGACAAGAGATCTTCCAAAGTTATAGTATCTTGCGTGTTGATCACCGGTTCTCGGATTGATCCTCGTATCTACCTACCGGAGTTGCAATCTATCTATCTACAAGACTACAACGAAGAAAAAGTCAATATACCACAACACAAAGCATGGTCTTAGTTGTGAAAAAGTTCCACGAGACAACAACAACAACAACTCAGACATAAGAACATTGGCAGAAAATTCGACATAGAAACATTGTCTCGTTACTAGGATATTGTTCTCATAGACTCTACTCCTTCTTGGTCTACTAATATCTAAAGTAGTCAAAATAGTCAACGAACCAGCGTAGAAAAAAAACTCCATTGTTAAAGATATATATACTAACAAAAGTCACTAGAAAAAGAGTTCCTTTAAATGCAAATAGTTCCAATATATAAACTAAACATCATTGTAACTAAAATAAGCTGTTATGCCTTTCGTTCTCCCTCCAACGCAATTCTCTTCTATCTGAAATCATCATCGCGTTGTTAAAATTGTTAAGAAAAAGAGTTCTTCAAAGAAAGTTAGCTCTCTTCGTGTTTTTCTTGACAATATATGTGTTACCTCAACAGATAGGGGAGGGGAGGAGAGCCAAGCTAGTTCTTCCACTTGTGCTAAATCAACATTCCGCGGTAGAAACATTACGATGTTAGGCGTGATAGACTGTGCAATCTGAAACAATGAGTAACTTACACACAAAACCAAAAAAAAAAAGAAACTTAAATCAAAACATCACAACTTTGCGTGTTTCTAGAATCAATAGATTCGATATAATGCTTACCCGTCTATCGGTAGGAGCATATCCAATGTATAACTCTCAACTTGGTTATACATTGGTCCTCCCCACGGTGGCGAAAGAAACAACACATCTCCCTACCACACATTTTATTAGAATCAATAATAACAACAACAACAAAAAAAGGGGTCACAAGAAGATAAATTACTTTGAGAGATGGAGCTAATTTGACGAAATCGCCAACGACAAACTCAACACGATCATCGACTCCGTAAACCATTGCATTGTTTTTAGCTAATTCCACTTTCGCCGGATCAATATCGATAGCAATCACAGATGAACATCTATTAAAACAAATAAAATCAAGAGAAATTCCTTATAATACCATCAAAATAAGTTTTTGTTTTGAAAATACCATTACAAAGTTTTTTATAACAAAAATACCATTAAAATGTTTTTTATAACAAAATACCATAAATAGTAGTTTACAAAAATACCACAAATACAAAAAACGAGTTTTAACACTTTTAGATTTTAATTTTTTTCATTTTGGTTTGCTATATAGTGTTAGGGTATAGTTTTTAAGGGGTAGAGTATAGTTTTTTGAAGATTTTGGGTGTAATTTTGAAAATTTAAGATTTGTGGTATTTACAAGAAAAAAACTTTTTAATAGTATTTGTAAAACTTTCAAAAATTTGTGCTAATTGTGTTAAAAAAAACTTTTTTTAGTGGTATTCATAAAAATTGCCCTAAAATCAATCACTCATCAACAAAAAAAATCAAAAACCATTATATTACTATTTTGTTTTTGAACATACACTTTAGCGAATTGAATAGTGTTGCCACCAACGCCAGAGAAACAATCAATGACTGATTTGCCAAGGAATCTATCGGCTTGTTTGATTGCGATTACTTCGGGTGTAACAGAGTACCATCCTTCTTCGTCCATTTCGATACCTTGGTCGAATCTCGAGAAGAGATCGTACCGTTGGTTCCAATACTTTTGAATCTTAGGGCTTTTACTTATTTTCTTAGCTACAATTAGAATTTTGACTTTTGATTAAAAGGAATTTAATGGGTTTTGAAGATCGAAAATAATTGATGAAGAGAGCTTACCGATAGAGAAGCTTTTCATCAAGCGAGATCGTTTTTTGACATTCATTTGATTCTCGTCTCGTGTGAGTCAATGAGTCAACGCCGGAGAAGAATGTGAAAAGCCCTTATTTAGTCCATTCCAAGAAAGAACTGAGGATGATTATTTCGGTTTGGGTTTTATTTTTGGAATTATCGGTTTAGAACATTTTAATTGACAGGTTAAAGTAAAACCGGATCGAGTTAAAAAAAAATAGATACGAGGTGGGTCAATTCACCATGTGAATTTGTTTAACACGATGTTCATAGTTTTAGCCAGGGGTGGCATTCGGGTATTCGGGTCGGTTCGGGTATTTTCCATTATTTTCGGGTATTTTTCGGATATATTCGGGTATTTTTCGGATATTTTCGGGTATTTTTCGGATATTTTCGGATATTTCTGATATTTTCGGATATATTCGGATATATGGGTACCTATAAACATATGAAATATAATAAAGTTTCGGGTATTCGGGTACTCGTTCGGGTATCGGGTTGGTTCGGGTATTACCCGATACCCACGGGTACCAACTTTGAAGTAACTTTCGGGTAAATGTCTAATACCCGTACCCGAACCGAACCGAAAATTTCGGGTCGGTTCCGGTTCGGGTATCGGGTAATTTGCCCACCCCTAGTTTTAGCATTTTTTTAAGGTGAAATTGCTAAATATATAAATGGTGGGTGAAAATTTGCTAAAATAACAAAAGTTTAAATTAATTTGTTGAAATAACAAAAGAAATATAAATATTTTTTTCCATTTTTGCCTTTTGATCTATCTATTTAAGCAATATTTATCTATTTGAATTAAATAGGTAAATTAAATGTACAATAATCTATTTCGATGAATAATAATTACTTATTTGCAATTAAATAAGTAATTTATTTACAGGTACAAAAATATCTTATATTATTAATACAGGAGACGGAGAGAGAAAATTGCTGAAAAAAGCTGATGTGTCATTACCAGAGCAATTGTGACCCCACTTAAGAAAAATTATTAAAGGCCCAAATTTTATAAGATATTGTCTCACGAAAAGTTTATGCCCAAATTTTATAAGATTTTGTTAAATCACGAAAAGAACAATATTTATAAGAAAAGTTATATTATCTTATATTATTAATACAGGAGACGGAGAGTGAAAATCATACGTGTCATCACGTGAGTAATTTTGGCCCCACATCATTAAAAGATTTATTAAAAATTCATAAAAACTCAAAACAAAAGCCCAAAACAAAAGCCCAAATTTATCACAAAAGTCTTTTAAACAAACATAATAAATGGATAATATATTTAGAAAATGTTGAAAACCCCCTAAAATATAAAAAAATATAATATTAAAAAATCCATAAGGAACAAAATTTATAATTAAAAATAGATTTCCCTAATATTTATATGTTATACTTTATCACATTATGTTTAAAATAATGATAAAACATAATGTTCATTTACAAATAAAATATTATTTTGTAAAATTATATTTAACACAAAAATTCATGTCAAATGACAAAACTTGAACACAAAATTTACGACGCATTGGTAGAACCACCGGTTCCCAAAATTTGAGCAAAGAATTTTCGGATAAATCTCTACATGAAGAGTGATTAAACATTCATACAAAATATGTTTAAAATATTTAAAAAGCCTACAAAATATGATTTTAAAAAGCCCATGAAAACACAGTTTTATAATTTTCCTAATGTTTGTATGTTATATTTTCGCACAAAACAATGATAAAAAATATTGTTTATTTATAAATATCAATATTATTTTGTAAAATTGTATTAAGCATCAAAGTTCATGTCAAATGACAAAACTTGAACACAAAATTGACTTGAATCATCGGTTGACCCAGCGGTTCCCGAAAGTTCAGTGGTTTTATCTGAGTTTTTAATAATCCGAATTTTATGACAATTAGAAACCGGATTGACATATTTTTTATTGTTAAACGAGTCATATCATCGTTTCAAAACACTATGTAGTTATTGTTTTCAATGATAAATATTAAATTATACGTAATGGTAAATATTCAAAATCGAAATAGCAATGATAATATTTTTCGATGATAAATATTAAAATAGTAATAATAATTTTTTGTTAATAAAACATTATAAAAATCAAAATACAATATATTGTATATATAAACTTCAAATTAAACTTCGCGTTTAACGCGAATTACATGACATCCAAATTCTTTTATCTCATTTTATACTACAAATTGTTTTTACCAATAAATATTTCTTCTTTTATTCCGTAAATTTTTAGTTGGTAATAAAATAAAATTGTCTCGCGATATTTTCTGATTTCTTTTTCTAACACTTATTCATTAATATCTCCCATAATTAATATCTCCCATAATTGATGACTTTTCTTGCTTCCTGCACGAGTAGAAAAAATTGATTAGTTTTTAAGAAATCATATATTATCATATAATATACTACTATCTAAATTTTGCTAATCATCAATGTTTACTACTAAATATGATACACAATCAAATAAAATCAATAACAATTACCATATTTTGTGAGTGTATATTCATTATCAATAACCCATAATTGGTAAGCAAATAATATTGTATCAGGACCTTTTTCTTATTTCTGTATCTAACCCTTATTAATTAATATCTCCCATAATTGATGATTTCTCTTGCTTCCTGCCCAAGTATAAAAATTTATTAAGATATTAGGAAATCATATATTATCATGTTAGATATTACTATCTAAATTTTGCTAATCATCAATGTTTACTACTAAACATGATACACAATCAAATAAAAATCAATAACAATTACCATATTTTGTGAATGTATATTCATTCGCTTTCTAAAACCCTAAAGTACCACCCACCGGATATTAATCATATAAATACAAACACAAACAAACACCAACCACACGCCTAACTCTCTTCCTTTTTACCATTGAAAAAGCACAACAATAACTTGAAATGGCTTCTTTCAATATGATATCCGAACTCAAACCGTTTAAAACGTCATGGAAGATTCAGACTAAAATATTGCGTGCTTTTAGACAAGTCACGACATACGGCGAAACATTGGAGCTCATTTTATGTGATGCAACTGTAAGTATATGTTATTAAATAATATTATATACTAAGAATTTAACATGTGACCAAAAATAAAATAATTATAATAAGATAACCAAACTGACAAATATGTATTAATGTTACAGGGACAAAAGATTGGGGCAACAATAAATAAACAATTCATACCTCAGTTTGAAGCCCTTCTCATTGAAGGGGAGACGAGGATAATAAGGACTTTTGCGGTTGGATAACCCATGGCTGCTTACAAAGCAACTGATCATTCGTACAAGATTTCTTTCTACCAAACTACGGTGGTTCAATCCTGTGAACAATTGCCAAGAAAGTTAACAACTTGGTCATTTGCTAGATTTGAAGACATTATGGAAGGGAAGTTAGGCATCGAGTACTTGGTTGGTGAGTATAATAAAAATTCTAAAGATCTAACATATTTCTAAAATACTGATGTAGCATTTTTTTGTAGACATAATTGGCCAAATTGTAACAATTTGTGAAATTATTCAATATGATAATAATCGTGGTGAGAAAAAAAAGAGAATCGTAGTAGAGCTTAGAAATTCCGAGTAAGCTTATGTCTATTTAATGATTCAATTACTAAGTGAGGTAGCTAAGTTATTGTCAAATTATTTTGTTATACCAGGGATACTAGGCTATCATGCACACTCTTTGATGAATATGCTGAGGAAATCAACCAATTTGTGAGGACTGAAAACAACAATGATGTGATTTTTGTTGCTCAATTCTGTCGGATGAGTCTCTACCATGGTAGTCATTTGGTTTTCAGAATAGCTTATTTTGCCTATTATATTTATGCGCACAATTCAAATTATTGTTTCAGATGTATGGAGTGTGACCAATGCATTTAACAACACTAAGATCTTTTTCAACCCTACCCATCCCAAAGTTACAGAATTCACTAACATGTTTGATTTTTAAATTCTGAAGTATATGTGATTTCTAATTTGAAAAGTTATGATATTAATCAAAATATATTGTCTATGTGGTCTGATGATAAGCTTACCACAAGATGGGCTTGCTCTCTCCACTGAGCGTCAACATCAATACCACTGCCCATTGGTTACCGAGGAATTCTTTAACATAATCAACATCAATACCACTGCCTATTTTATATTTTTTTTTCTAACATAATCATTGTGCATTCATTTTTATAATCTCAGTTTGTGAATGTTATTTTGCAGTGCATACATGGATCTTGCTAATGGTAGCAATCATCTAAACTGTGTTGATATAACAAACATACGTTGCGAAAAATTTATTTCATTACAAGTTCCCCGTTTTGGACAACTGTATGTCACAAGATCAGGTTCAGGAAATGAGGAGCTCTCAAATTGCGATCGTATGATTTTGATCCCTTCAATATTCCTCAACAATATATTTATTTATTCTAACATGTCTATTATTTATCCTCTATCTAAAAAAACATGTCTAATATTTATTTTCACATTGGTCGATATATCCCTTACACATGTAAAAAAATGTATACCCTCTTTGGTTATAGAACTTAAGAACACCTTTTATTTGTTTATTAGATTTTGAATGACAGTCTATTTTTATATCTAATTACTAATATCAGTCAACCTTTTTAAATATATGTATGTTTTTGCTTCTAATATTCTTTTTGTTTCAAAATATTAATATGCCCAGTAATGCAAACCCGTTCGTTTAAACTAGCATAAGAAATTCTTATGTTTGAAATATTATTCAATTTATGTTCAAGTAAAATGCTAATATCCCATTGTTTTCTTCGGAATGCAGTTCCTCCCTTGCTTGATCTTTTGCAAGATATGGAAATATGCTTTGACATCCGTGAATTTCATCTACCGCATGAAGTTGAATCTCAAACAACATATAGTTTATTGTTGGACACGCCGCCTCTTCCTGAACATCGTATGGGGCAGTTTATGTCTTGGATGAAAATTAATAAGGGTTGTTTAAGAACTAGATTTCTTACTTATATAAAATTTCGTGAGTTATTTTCATGGGATGAAAAGATGTGGACGTGGAGAACAAGAGTGAATGGTTCCATGCACCACCATCTTCCTTTTGTTCCTCCGTCTTCCGGTGAGTTGTACTATTTGAGAATACTACTTCATAAAGTGAAAGGACCAATGAGTTTCCTCGACCTAAGGACAATTCGAGGTGTTGTGTACTCTACATTTGAAGAGGCGTGTTGTGCATTGGGTCTTATTGAAGATTACAACGATGTTAAGGTTTTTGCTTACGCTAAAAAATAGAGTTTTGATGATAATCTTACTTTTAAACGCAGGAAGTTGGACAACTAGATCATCTTTTAAATTTTTCTTTCTATTTGTTTTTGTTATATGTTCGTCTCTCTTATTATTGGATTCATATGCGTTCGCTTTTTAGCCATTTGAGTTCTTAATAATAATTTTAATTTTTTAATTAAAATTTATTTTTATCTTATTTTTCTACAAATTGTTTTTACCAACACACATTTTTTTTTCCTTTCATCGATATTCATCCCGCGCTTGGCGCGGGTCCTATTCTAGTTACCTTTTAAATCTTAAAACATAAACCATAACTATAAAGATATAACACATTATTCATTACAGATAACTAATTTTAGAAAAATAAATAATTATTTTGTAACGGCCCGGTTCTGGAAGGCCCGTTTTCAAAAGCCCATCAAGGCTCAAACCCTTCTCCAAGAGCCCTAGGTGAGCACATCCCTATTTATACATCTTTTAGCCACCTTTCTTCTTCACTTAGACCATCTCTTTCAAACTTTGCAGAAGCCTCACCACCCGAGCAAATCGACGTCGAACCGCCGCGACCACCACCAGCAGGACTCGCCACATCCACGCCGTCATTTTCCATAACCGAAGGTAAGCCAGAAAACGTATATGTCAAGCTTTTCTTCTTAATCGAAATGTATATTGACCATTACTCTCTAACCGCTTGGTATTTCGTAATCTAAGATCACCATCGGAACCGGGACGACGAGACGAAGTCGGAGCTAGGAGATTAGCCGGAACCAGACACACACGCGCCGTCACGCGCCACCAGAAGCTCTGCGCGTAAGCTTCACGCGCCGTCGTCGACCACCGGAGTTCGCCGGAGCCGCCGCATTCAGCCGTCGTCCGCTCACCGCCGCCTCCATGTCGCCGGAGCCGCCGCTGACCGCCGGCAAGTTGACCGGGTCAACGGTTGATCGAGTCAACTCGGTTGATAGTTGACCATTGACCTTCCTCCGTTGATTTTTCGTTCACTTTTCCTAAATTTTTCCGGGAGACCGTCTGACCTGATTTTTCGTCCCGATTACAGATTTATAGCCAGTTTGAGCATCTGAGATCCTGAAACCCGTCAAATTGAGAAAATAATTATATTTCAAGACATAAATTTACTAATTGAATGATTTTCTTTTAATTTGCTATAAGGTGATCTTGACTTTTTAAATTACAATTTTACCATTAACTTTAAAATTGTCAAATCTTGTGAATGATTGTCTGTAAATGTTTCATATGTGAATGATTTCGAGTGAATAATCGTTGTGAATGATAATTGATATATGTGAATGATAATTAATATACGTGAATGAATGATTTATGTCAATGATGAGTTGTTAATGATCTCAATGAATGATCTATGTGAATGATTTTTCGTGAATGATTTTGTGTGAGTAAGGTTAAATTTGTTATTTTAAATACGAAAATCAAATTAAATTACCCAAAATTGAATGATTTTGTGTGAGTAAGGTTAAATTTGTTATTTTAAGTTCGAAAATCAAATTAAATTACCCAAAATTTAATTATTACATCAAAAACAACTAATTAGCAAATTATGTTTTAAAATGTATATAATACGCTAATTAACACAAAAATAAAAGGGATAATCATAAACAAAAATATTAAATTAATAAAAAATCAAACAGGTGAGGAGAAAGAATCGTGTTTTGCAGGACACAAAAATTCTGATATTTTTCGGTTTGTTCGGTTATACCATAAAAATAAAAATATAATATAATTTTATTTTAATTTTGCATATTTTTCTCCTATGTTATTCCAAAAAATTATAGTTACAAAAAATACTTTTTTAAAATGGTTAATAACTTTAAAACAAAGTAAATTTATTAACTTAATATTTTGATCATTCAACAAAAATTAATAATATAGAATAATAACTATATAGTAAAAAAATATAGGGAGAATTACAAAACTACACTATTTGAATTGCATTTCACAAAACTACACCATTTCAAAATTTCTTCACAAAACTACACCTAAACACTCAAAATTAAATCCAAATAAATCATACCCACACAATCATACCCCTTAATACTATACTCTAAACACTAATTAGTGAACCCAAATGAAAAAAAAATTAATATTGGTAATTTTTTAAAGGGTAAATCAAACTTTTAAAATTTTGAAATGGTGTAAATATGTGAAAAATTGAATTATGTAGAGTTTTTTTAAAGAAAAGGAAGAAATGGCGTAGTTTTGTTAAATCCTCAAAAATATATTTATCTTTAACGATTGTATATATAAAATATAAAAAAGAGCCAAAACTTTTTTAGAATAAAAATTGACTTAGTTAAATATTATTCAAAACTAAAATTTATTCAGATTTAGGATACATATGCATTATATGTGTATATATAATCATTTTACGTATATTATAACAATCTATTATATCATATTTTATAACTAGTCGGATTTTTTCGGTTTTTTGGTTTAATCGGTTTATAACCAAACCATATCCAAAATCCTACGGTTTTTGAAAAGTGATATTCATAGGTTTTATAAAGTGTATCCAAAACCAATTCATATTGTCCGAGTTCTTTTGTTAGGTTTGTTCGGTTCGGTTTGTCCACATTGAACACCGCTATGGATAATAGAAAAGTTATTCTATTAAAATGCTAATTATAATTTAGTTGGTTTATTAATACGGAAGTTTGTGTAAATAATATTGTGTAGAACTGTAGACTTGTATAAAAATAATTGTTTAATTGTAATACATATTGCGGTTCAAGAAATCATAAATGACTTGTCCGAATACCTTATTTGCTTACTATTTTCAAAAATACCTTAAACTTCAATGTTTAACGGCATTTTTTATAGTGTGTTATTGTCAAATAACATAATAGAACTGAATTATAGATAAAACCATATGATATCTGCATCCGCGATCTTCCCCTAGTATTAGTTAAAAAAGATGACACATATCCAGTTTTTAGAACTTGTTAAGCAAAAGTTATGTGTTTTTTTAATAAAATGATACATATCAAATTAGATATATATGATTTATTAAATAAATATTGGTTTAGGGTTATTAAAAAATGTGTAATATAAAGAATGATTCATTCATATTTAAATATATGCATATTAGTTTAATATAATAAAATAATTATTATTTGAAGAGATGACACATATTAAGCTTTTAGATCTTGTTAAAAAAAATTATTTTATTATATAAGAAGTTAGTTAAACAAAGTATTTAGGAATAGAACAATTGGCATAAAAGTTAAACACCATGTGTCACCAATTCTATAATATTATATAAGATATTTTCATAAGATTTAAAACCACTATCTTTTTATTGCTAATTTTCAGTAATTCACTATTTGACACGTAAAAATTCTCTACATCTCATGATTTTATCGTTTTAGAATAGTTAGTTATAACATTGATAAAGGCTACAACTTTTTTTCTCGTGATCTTAATTAACTACATGTTTGAATAATATTTTTCAAATCCATACTTTACAATATTGTGCATATATATATATATATATATATAATGTAGAAAAAATAATCATCAATGATATCTACTTAAAATTAGAATTATTGTTGGAGTTGGCTTGTAACGACCTAACTCGCCACCGTTTTTGAATCCCCATGCCCGCTCTCTCGGACCATAGGTCTCACTTTCGATCGACGGTCAGTCTGTTATTCCGAGAGACTTTAGAGATTTCATTACTTATCCTGCAATATATCACCACATGATATTTCCCCGTGTTTTATTCTTACTCGCACGATTCTGGGAACCAATTCCCGGAAGGTCATCCATCCTCAGATTGCTCTAACCCAAACACGCTTAACTGTGAAGTTCTCTCAGACAAGTGACCGAAAAAGTAAATGCACTTTGGTGACATAGGTAGTCAAATCAATCATCTTAAGTTTCTCCACATTCATATCACTTTTCACAAATCGGGATTTCACATGACCATTCGAGTAGATATGGTCCAATAAAATATACAAAGAAAATTAACAAAACGGGCGTAGCAATCTAAAAGTAAACTTGGACGAAGGATGCAAAATCAATAGAGTACACGATATGTCTATTATAATGAAAACTCTGATGTTTTTTTATATTCCAAAAGAGCATATATTTTATTACGAGGAATTCACAAAACTACACCCTTTCAATTTTTTATTCACAAAACTACACCTAATTTAATTTTTTCACATTTTTATACCCTTTCAAAATTTTAAAAGCTTGATATCCTTTTAAAAATTACCAAAATTAAAATATTTTCATTTGGGTTCGCTAATTAGTGTTTTGGGTATAGTATTAAGGGGTATGATTGTATGGGTAGTATTTATTTGGACTTAATTTTGAGTGTTTAGATATAGTTTTGTGAAATATTTTTGAAATGGTGTAGTTTTGTGAAATGTAATTCAAAAGGTGTAATTTTGTAATTCTCCCTTTTATTATTCATATGAACTAATGATGTTCTTACTTATTTATTATTTTTGATAATTATTTTATTATTTGTTATGTATAAGGCTTTTATATTCCCAATTCCTTTATATGTATTTTAAAGGGATTTTAAATAGCTTTAGTGAAATATTAATTATGAACATATAAATTTATGATTATTCTCCTAAAACAACATCTTTTATGGAACAAAATTATTTTCATAAAACAACATGATTTTTGGAACAGAGGAAGTAATATATTTTTCTAGTTTTTTCTTTCATGTATCCGATCAATTTTTGATAGTTATTTAAATTTGGTATGTATTAATCTATGTTGTTTGATCAATATTATATTTTACGTTTGATGGTTTTTTATTGGGAAAAATGTCAATTAAATTATGAACTTTTAAAATTCACCGAAAAAACATGAACTTCCACGTGAACCATTTAAATCATATATTTTTCGTTGAGTGACGTTTTAAATCATGAATTTTTTTTTACTGAGACAAAAAGAGCACAAAGTTGAGTTCGTTAACGAAAAATTATTGATAGTATACTCAATTCCAGCCAATTGAAGTGTTCGATTCTTCAAATAAATCTCAAACATTGTCAAACTATTGCGTTAATAGACTTAACCTTGAACTCTTTTTGTTTACGTTATGCTCTTTTAATTCCGGTAAAAGAGAATTCATGATTTAAAACGTCAGTCAACGAAAAATACATGATTTAAAAGGTTCACGTGAAAATTCATGTTTTTTCGGTGAATTTTGAAAATTCATTATTTAATTGACATTTTTCCCGTTTTTTATTAGAGTTTTATTTGTATTAAAAGAGCTTTATTAAAAAAATTAATTATGTTGTCTTTATTATTTTCATAACGAGGTGGTTGATTGCTGTGAGAGATATGAGCTATTGTATAATAGATTATTCTCTTCTATTTAAATCAGAACTACAACAATTTACGGATAAACCCGTTTTTAAAAATTAAAACAACTTTTGATTTAGAAAAATATATCTTATTTTTTGTGGATCTGTGAAAACAAATTAATTATTTAGAAAAGCTTAATATGATAAATAACATTAGAAGGGGTAACAATTTTGTTATTAATTTACTAAAATTTAATAATTATTTTTTTATAACAAATTTCACAATTTTTTTCTTTTTCATTTATTTACTTGTGAAGTAAAATGGTTACTTGCATTGTTCTAAAAATCTAAAAAATCTAAAAAATCTATGGCTATATTTTTAATTAGACAAATTGAGTCTTTTTTATTCACTTAGCCATTTAAGGTAATAGACTAATTAGTTTTAGGGAAATAAATAAATTGAACGAAATAAAATTCAATAAAATTAAATATGCTGACTAATTTGGTGTTTCTTTATGCATATATATATGATTGTTTGTGAAAAATAAATAAAGAAAAACAAAATAAAAAATGATGGGAAAACCTCAAATCTGTTTTCTTCTTTTCTTCTTTTTCTCAATTCAAAGAATAGACTCTATTCTTTTTTTAAGAACATTTAACGCTGATCTTGTAAACCGTCTTGAAGGTAACAAAACAGTTAAGGCCAATTGTAGATCCGGACAAAAAGAGACTAAACTTTATTATATTCCAAACAAAACTATATGGGAATTAAAAGTTATAGTTTTCCCAAAAACTTTGATATGGTGTGACCTATGGAAGGTAATTTCAATTTTTGCTTTTAATTCTTTCAATGATATTTCTATGATATTTTTTTCTATTAAGTTATTTATTTAAAAGAAAATATTTTTTTTTTGTTATAAAATATGTTTAGGGGCCTGATTATGTGCATCATGTGAAATTTAACGCATTTGTTGGAAAAGAAAGTTTCATACATAATATATGTGGAGGAAGGCACCCTAACGTATGTTTGTGGGAAGTGCAAGATAAAGGAATATTTATACGCAATAATACATCTAAAAGCTACAAATTTATGTATAAATGGGACACTATAAATGAGATACAAAAACTTTGACCAATAAATCATATTTACTGTTATGTTTTTTTAAAAATATATCATTATTGTATATTGATATATATATATATATATAAATGATATAATAAGAAAGCTAGAATAAAAATCTTCCTTTAAATGAGTCAAATTTATGTTACAAGACCAAGTGAGACATATTTTCCTTAAAAACGAGAGGAACTTTGATTTACAAGTTTTGTACACTAGACCTTGTAGATAAAGTTTTGTAGATAAAGTTTTGTACACTAGACCTTTAAGATAGGTGAATAAAATGTGAGACCAGCAAATGGAAATCATATTCGTTGAGTTAAAAAAGTGTGATACAAAACATAAGAGGAACTTTAGATATGCATCATGATAAGGATCCTATAGATATAATAACATGATATTTGTCTGATGATATATGTTCCCATTTAGTCTACCTTCACAATATGATTGGAGGTTTTGGAAAATTTACTAGCACAACTTCTAAAAAGTTTTTCCACCTTTAACAACTTTTTTATGATTGTTATGCTGACCTGCATTATAATATTACTTATAGAGATGCCTAGGAAGTTTTTCCTTACCAAAAATTGGAGTTTGATTAAAAATCATTGATTCAATAACACACCCGACCAACTCCATGTTGGTTCAGTCGAATAAGCGCAATCGTTGATCATGTTGTGCTCCTGAGTTTGAACCGCGTTGGAAGCGATGATTTACGCCATTAATTGGTATTATTAAAGTTGAAATTTATTTTGACATGTTGCGCATTTTATTATTAAAATCATTTCTTGATGTAAAATAGAATATTCATTAAAATAATTGAATATTTTTTCATGATATTTTAAAAAAATTCTTTAAATTAATTGTGCATTTTCAAAAATATATGTCTTTCGTTAATTTTGTTGGGTTATTTTTGATAATTTTTCCACAACTTATTACTATAATTATCTATAAGAATTATAAGAAGTACAACTTATTACTATAATTATCTACATGATTGATTTACTAATTGACCTTGTGTCTTTTATCTTCTCGAGCACGCTCATATTTTTGGTTGTGAAAGATAGTTAAAGAAAAGATAAGAGCTTCAATTAATTTTTCAATTACTCTGTATTTTCATTATTTTTGTATCGATGATTACAATTTTTTTATAACGACAAACTAAAACCATGTAGATAGCGACAGACGTCCTTAGCTAGCCTTGGGAAAGACTCATGAATTGATTAGAAAATTGCATGAGATCGACTTGGCCAACTTGTACCGTACTTGAAGTTGTTGATAACTGGTGAGACCCATGTCCAACTTCTAATTAATATGATATTGTCCGCTTTGGGCTCATGTCTCGAACCCTCACGATTTTATTTATTGGGATTCTTCCCAAAAGGTAATCTAGAGTTCTTCCCACATCGAACCACCCAACTTCTCTAGGTCCGTTTCTTTTAACCTAGGCTCTAATACCATGTTGATAACTGGTGAGGCCCATGTCCAACTCCTAATTAATATGATATTGTCCGCTTTGGGCTCATGTCTCGAATCCTCACGGTTTTATTTATTGGGCTTCTTCCCAAAAGGCCTCATATTAATTGGGGTTGAACTCTCTCTTTATATATTAGACATTACTCGTCTAATATTTCCAATGTGGGACTTAGTTTGTTATCCCAACAGAAGTCACTTCAGCTTGTCGACTGTTTGTTGTCTAATGTTTTCCTTAATCTCACGTGTTCGTATGGAAGGTGTGGACAGTTGGTTCTTTGTTTTCATATGGTTTTAAAGACTCCACCATTCTCTCCACCTTAATGAGCTTTTGTGTTGTTGTTTAAATATTGGAGCACCGCTAAAGCGGTGATCTCATATTCTGGTAAGCCTGCCTTCTTCAGCTCATCTTTTGCCTTTTCCACATCTAACACCATGTTCGTTTACCTAATGTTATCTTGATATAACGAAATTAGTCTAATGTGAACAATAAATGTAAACAATAAACCCTAATCATCTTTGTCTTTGGGGAGTTTTCGTTGGCTCTTAATGCTTCAAAGCAGTTCACAGAAGCAGAGAAACATGTGACATGTTACGATTACTATATGTAATATTCTCCAATGATTTTAGGAAAAATAGACATTGAAATCAAAATTAAACGAAACTGATTTTTGTTGCACCAATCAAAACTAAACCAAAATTACAATTTTTCTTTTGTTGAAAGCAGCTCCTTAGTTTATCAAACATAAACTTATTTAGTTTATCAAACATAAACTTATTTAGTTTATCAAAGTTGTTTTTAGATTGTTTATTGAAAGTATTAAATATGGAAAAATATGAATAACAAAATTTACAAAACTTAACAAACCAAATTAACCTCGCAAACCTATCATAATATCAATTAGGTTTCCAAACAACTTATATTATATCTTTACTATGTATTATATTGGTTAAGATACTAATTTAATAATATGGTATATTAAACTTAATTTTTATAATTTGAATATACGATAACTAGGTGATGACTTCACGCCATGCTCGGGGAAGTTATTCAAAAATAATCATTTACATTAAATTTTTTATTTATGGTTTTAATTAATCATAGAAACGAAATGAATATTGTATAACGAACATAATTTATTTTAGATATATATTTATCTTGCTAAAAGTATAACTACAAATTATCCTAAATTTAGTACATATCAATATATCCATACATATATATGTACCAGTGGCACAATGAAATGATTAAAAAGTATTAAAGATTATGATATTGGTTGAAATTTTCTGAAAATAATTAGAAAAATTTGAACGTTATAACATGTCTTATTTTATAATATTTTTTTATCGTCGTATAAAATAAAACGTAATATATTTCATAATTACATAGTAACAATATTATTAAATTCAAACAAACTATTGTTTTGTATATTCCGAATATTTTTGTAATTTCGATGCGAAAAAGTTATGTTATAAATTTTTTAAAAGTGGGTTAGTTTTCGAATAACATAAAATAATAATTAGTATTATTAAAGTATAAAAATGTATCTAAATAATAAAATTCGAATTATAAATTGAATAATTGTTATTATTATGTAAATATAATAATCGTCTAGAATAATAAAGAATGTCAAAAAGAATAAAAATTCTATAATATTAGTAATTGGGCTAAAGTTTTTTTATTTTGGTTATTCAAAACGTGAAATTGTAAAGTAAAATCGGCCATTAAAAAAGAAATAATCAAAAATATATTGAATATCAATATATAAAAATATCGGAAATCGGAGTACATAAAAAAAGTCGGAAATAAATTGAGACAAAATTTTTATTGAAACAAAATATAAGGGCATAAATGCAAAAAAGTAAAATAAATGCAAAATTTTGATTGAGACTAAAATATAAGGGCATAAATGCAAAAAATAGAAAATTTCCTTAAATTTCTCTGGTCGCGACACGTAAATGTTTTGTTTTCTCTTTTAATAATATAGATATGAACAACATATAAAGGTTCTGAAGGTTTTATGTTTTAGATTATGAGGAAAAATAAGTTATATTGGTTTGGTCATGTTATAAAAATAAAATATATATAGGTGTTGATATAATCTATAGCCAATCCTAAATGTTTCTATATAAGTGAATATGTGATATTTTTTAGAATTAAATTTTTATGATATTTATTTGAGAATTTATAAATAAATTATAACGAATTACGATAAGATAAATTGTTAAGAAAATTATTAGTTTTCAACTTTCTTATGTAAAGAAATGACGAATACAGATTAAAAACAATGTTGTTAATATTATTTATATATTTATAGGAAGATTAAATATAATATAGTTTATAATTTTCTAGGTTTTTTAATTAATAGTTATGTTAAATACCAAAATGTAAAACATACATGTGTAAAAGATGAATAAACTAAAAAAATGAAAAACTATTAATAGTTATGACAAATACTAATTTTTAATTTTTAGTTAATTACGAAAAAAATGTAAAACATAAATGTGTAAAACATAAATAAATTAAAAAATGAAAAACTACATACTTAATTTTAATAGATTGAAACTAAATTAATTACAAAAAATGTAACACATATATGTTTTGTAAAATCCATAAAAAAAGAATACCTACATACTTTAAAATAAAAAAGGAAGCAAAAAAAAATTCCATAAAATGTAAAACGTGAATCAACTCAAAAATAGGAAAAAATACATACACATAAGAAAAAGTTACATGTTTTAATTTCAAAAAATGGAAAAGCTATACATACTCTAAAAAACGTTACATATTTTTATTTTTAATTGGTTTAATTACACTTTTGGAAATAAAATTAAAAGTAGTAGTCTATTATATAATAGCACAATACTCTCTCAATCTAAGGCATCCACATCATCATCAAAAATAATTAAGACAATTCAATTAAAAATTCATTTAATAAAACTCATTCAATATTAATAAAATCAAATAAAAACATTCAAAATAATATTTAACACTAATAAAACATGTATATCAATTTTCTAAAAGAAAAATATATAAAATTTGTTTCTCTCTTATACTAATTTTTTAGGAATATATTGCATATGTCCCATATGTAAATTTTTTTTATCTAAAAGCACAAAATATTAAAAGTTATAAATGATGTACTATTTTAATATTTATTCAAAACAATTAAAAATTAAGACTATATAATATTATTGGTTAAAACATGTATATCAATTTTCTAAAAGGAAAATATATAAAATTTGTTTCTCTCTTATACTAATTATTTAGGCATATATTACATATGTCCCATATGTAAATTTTTATCTAAAAGCACAAAATATTAAAAGTTATAAATGATGTACTATTTTAACATTTATTCAAAACAATTAAAAATTAAGACTATATAATATTATTTGTCATACTATAGTTAATAAATAAAAACATATGGATTGAACCTTGTGAAAATCAAATAAAATGAAACAAATCAAAAGACCTAAAACATCTAACAAAATGATTTAGAGAGAGAATAGTTTAAAAAATAAATAAATATAAATTTATAAAATTTTAAATAACTATAATGTGGGATGAAAATACTCCATATATACATACTTTCTAAATCCAAATGTTAGTACCAAATATATATATGAAATAAACTTAAAATATCCATCGAGAAAAAAAAATCTCATACAAAATAATCAATTACATATACAAATAATTCAATAACGTTACAAATTAAGAAAATTAAACAAAATATGATCCAAATTAATTGACGGGCGAAGATCTCCACGTAAAACAAAAGTAAACAACATGCGTACAACGAAAATTAGAGAAGATGAATGGGTGCACAACAACAATATTGATATTCCATCGGTTTGATAATAAACTAAAACATCCAAACATAAGTGGTTTGTAAACAAAATCATTTTATTAGTTTGGTAAAATATAAAATAGATGAAAAAATCTAAAATTAAACCATATACCTATTACAAAAATAAAAAAACTTCATAAAACAAACCAAAATCTTCGTAAACTCAATATAAAATTATTTGAAATTACTATAAAAATTAATAAATATTCCGCGCAACGCGCGGGTTCTTTCCTAGTTATATAAAAAAGAAATCTAAACATCAACAAACAAAAAAATAACATAAAAGTAAAATGTACTTTAATGATTGAATGAAAAATTTCTTATTAATACACTAACTAAATTATTATTAGTTTTTTAATACACTAACTTTTCGATTGCCCAGAATAATACACCAACTATTTTATTTGTTCATTTTAAATCACGAAATATTTTACTTACTTATTTTAAATCACAAACTCAAATCACATATCCATTTAACCAAATCACCGTTAGTTGACCGTCAGTTGACCGTTAGTTTATTTTAAAAAAAATAAAATAAATTTTGTTATTTTAATAATGAAATACTTTAAAATTATGTAAAAAACTAGAAAATTTAAGAATATACTTTAACCTAATGAAACACATCTTCTCTCTCGGCGATTTCCAACGCCGCCTCCCTTTCTCCCTCCTCTTAGATCTATGATCAACAAATCAATTCTCCAGAGATGGGATTTTCGAATCAAGGAGATTCGGATCTCGTTCCTTCCTCCAGTGATGGTGTATTAAAAAACTAATAATAATTTAGTTGGTCTATTAATATGGAATTTTCCCATGATTGAAACCAAAATAGAATTTTACTTAATAGTTAAATAAGAAATATTAGTCTTTAAATGATTGTTTAGAGAGTTATTTACGTTTATAGATATTTTTGAGTTATGTAATATCATGTAAAGATACTTTGAACTCTTGGTGCACTTTTCTTGAGGCTAATATCTTTTTTGCCCCTCAACCAAACTAGATTTATCTATAACTAAAACTAAATAATTCAAACTAGATTTATATATCCTTTTAATTGTTTGTTATTTATTTCTTTTATGTATTCTTCTTTTTGGTCTTTTGTTATCTCCTAAAATTCTCCATTCTTTTCGCCTCGTGTTTCTCTACTGCAAATCACCGGTGAAAATTTTCATTTCATAGATTAAATTGGTACGGAAGAAGCTCGAACCTCACTGATTCTGTTTAATCCATGGCTGGTAAGTAATTGTGATTTTTTACCTTCCAATTTATATTCACAAATCGACAAACCCTAAATCAAACCCCAAAAAGATTTTTAATTCTGATTTCTTTCTTTCATAGATGGAAAATCTTAAATCAAATCCTAAATACATCAATTCGCATATTGAACCACTCCGAATTTGTTTTTACACCGCTCAAAATCTATCTAATCAACCCTATTTCTTTGTTAAAGCATATGACTAATAAGTATTTCTCTGCAAAACTATCAATTTTTAAAGAAAGATAATGAACCCTAACTCTAAAATGAATTTTAGATAGGTTTTGTGTATGGATGGACGAAGCATCTCGAACCACCGACAAGCTCCGACGACCACCGGCGTGGACAGAACACCTCAGATTCACATAAAGAGACACAAGTGGATGGATGGATACATGTGGATATTTTTGGTGTGAGATTTGAGTTGTGGACAGTGTTTGGTGGACAACACATAGTCCATTGAACCGGGTTTGGTACTTGATGCAGTGATGAAGAATTGTGGACAGTGTTTGGTGGATAACACATAGTCCATTGAACCGGGTTTGGTACTTGATGCAGTGATGGAGAATTGTTTAAGTATCCAGTTTCGATCGTAGATGACTTAATGGTGGTCAAGTATGTGATTATGTTGTCCACGTGGTGCAGTACACGTTCAAGTTGATGTTGACTTGCAAGGGTATTGTTGAGTCCATAGCCCTGACCATTATGTTGTGTGTAAATTTTTTTGGGAGTGAACAAAATTCAATACTTGTATTGTGTAGCGTCAATACTAAATTACTTGTTGGTCATGCTCAATGGTGTGTGACAGTTGTTGCACGGATGATGTCTGAAGTGATGTGTTGTGAATAGGGCCGAATGGATTATGTGTTGTGGATAGCCTTACGCCTTGCAATGAAACTGCATACTATTTCATATATTCTTAAATGCTTAAGTTTATACGTCCATGTGGAAATAAACAGGTGGACACAACTTGTTGGTCATGCTCAATGGTGTGTGACAATTCCTGCACGGATGATGTCGGAAGTGATGTGTTGTGAATAGGGCTGAATGGATTATGTGTTGTGGATAGCCTTACGCCTTGCAACGAAACTGCATATTGTTTCATATATTCTTAAATGCTTAAGTTTATACGTCCATATGGACATAAACAGGTGGACACAACCTAGAACAAAAACTGAAAGAGTTCAAACTATATATCATATGTTCCTTTAGAAAATACATAAATCAACAGAACTATACATGTTTAAACCCTTCTAACATCTACAAGAAACAACAATTTCTAATCCACAGCCACACATGCAACTATACATCTAAATTTATGTACACATTCCAATCATTAGATATCGTGACATGTGGACACATACACGTGGACACATAGTAGTGATGAAAAGCCTCCTTGCATTAAAAAAGTTAAACACAATATCATATTTCATACTAACTCACAATAATTAGTCGTCCATCGAACCTCGACCACACAAAAATAAACAACCAAGTCAATAACAACACTTAATGGAAACAAAAAATAATTACAAAAAACATTATTTACATGCGTCAACAATCTCTTCTTCTCACGAAAAGTATCTTTTTGCAAATAAGATTGTCTCCAAATATGAAACAAATATAAAAGAGATATATCCTCTCTGCAATCTAAAACTCCACTTGTAGTCATCCACATAGATATGCCCATGTGCAACTATCCACATACCTCTGTCCAGAAACCCTCGTCCACTTACTTTCGTCCATAATCAGTAATGAGGTCACATGTGCTCTGTCACAAGAAAACAAAAAACAGTTGGATCACACCTAAATAACTTTAAAATTTGTCCTTCACACGGTCAGAATTCTATATATGTGGACCGTTCGATTTTGAGGAATATTATTGAATCAATGATCATAATTGAAAATAGGTCAACTCATGGGTCCCATGTCTGCAAAAGCATTATGACACAAAAAAATTTTATTATAAATATTCTAAACAAACTCATTCATCTAGTTACACAAAAATAATGAAACAGGGACATTTTCGTCCGAAATTATATGCACAGTGTCCAAAAGTGCACTTCAAACTATAAGTACCTTTTTGTGCAACATAAAGTCTCCTAAGTGCCTATAAATGTAAATCACTCGAGATATGATTTAATATTTTAAAATAATTAGTGCTTCATAATTGTTTCCTTTCATCCAACCACTTTTGTGTTTTGGTTTTGGTTTTGATGAGTTTAAATAAGAAAGAAATTATCGTAATAATTCTACATTACCGAGAAGCAAGAAACCCCAAAAAGCGAAGTTTACTTATGGGTTTAGAAGTTTTGCTTATTAATCAAAATATATTTAGCATTTTACTTTTAAATAATCGAGAATAATGTTTACGAGATTTGAGTGACAAAAAAAAAAAAAATGTTTACGAGATTATATTTAACTAATGCATAAACTTTTGTAGTCAACAATAATTTAAGCATTCCTATCGGCTAATCAAATCGAACATTATGAAGCTTATTTATACGCATGTATAATTTACAAGATTAAAAATTTCTTTGTCATAAACAACAAAACCAGCTACAAGGTATCTTCGCACATGTTTCTTAAACAATTCAATCAACAAACAACGTTTATCCAAATAGAAAAGAAGGCTATACAATTGATAGTAATTTGTTCTTTCACAAATTTGAAGAATTATTCGACATGAACAATGAACTCGATGGTATAATATTTTCTTCAAACAATGTTCACATTTATATTATTTAATTAACGTCTTGTAACAATAACCACACTCCATTTAAATAATATTGGAAAGCTGGTTCTGATCGACGACGATGACTTCGACAATCAAGTCATGACCGATAAAGTTAAGATATAGTTAACGGTTTAATTAAAAGAAAAATTGATATCTATCTAAAATAGTAAACAAGTTTCTCTCAACTACATCTATCAAAACAACACATTCACAACTGTAAATATGAAACACATCTATAAACTTAAATCCGCGCGTAGCGCGGATCAAAAACCTAGGTTTAAAAAGGATAACAAATCTTTTGTGATTTTATTAATTTGATTCTCTTCAGTTTATATACGTTAATTTATTAGCTGTCGGTTTGGTCACGTTTAAGATCACTACCCAGTTTAAGATTAATAAAGTTTTGAACGTTAAATATCTTTGGATTCAGTGAAAGGTCTTTTGGTGTTTCTCTACAAATATTTTGTCTTTGGTGTTTAAATAGAGGAGAATCATCTCTTCTTTTTCACAAAACTCTCCACTAAAGATAATAATGTCAGAAACTAATGGAGTTATTCCTCCAACAATAATAGACATGGAAGAGGTTTCTGATAAGATCCTGAACCAGAAGATCCGTGAAGCCAGCGAGAAATGGGGTTGTTTCAGGGTAATTAACCACGGAGTTTCGCTGTCTTTGATGTCTGAGATGAAAAAAACAGTTATAGACCTCTTCGAACGTCCTTGCGAGGTGAAACTACGAAACACCGATGTGCTACTAGGGAGTGGTTACAGAGCTCCAAATGAAACCAGTCCTTACTACGAAGCATTGGGTCTCTACAACATGGCTTCTCCTCAAGCTGTTCATACCTTTTGTGACCAACTCGACGCTTCTACGTATCAAAGGTCTCTCGTTTTCTTTTTTTTTTGTTTTAACTTTTCTTGGTCTCAAAATGGTTCTTTTTGTTATCGAACATTGATGGGATTATGGGCTTTGGACCAGAACCTACTGGTTTAACAAAAAAAAAAAAAAAAAAAAAACATTGATGGGGTTTTGCAGGGAGATTATGGTGAAGTATGCGGAAGCTATCGATGGGCTTGCGAAGGATTTAGCAAGAAGGTTAGCAGAGAGTTATGGTTTAGCTGAGACCGACGACGTCTTCAAAGGATGGCCGAGCCAGTTTCGTATTAACAAGTATCATTTCGAACCCGAATCAGTAGGGAAACTCGGTGTGCGGTTACACACGGATTCAGGGTTCTTGACGGTTCTTCAGGACGACGAAACCGTTGGTGGGCTTGAAGCAATGGATCATTCCTCGGGGAAGTTCTTCCCCATCAACCCGTTGCCGAACACGCTTGCCGTCAACCTCGGTGACTTGGCTACGATATGGAGCAACGGGAGATTGTGCAATTTGAAGCATAGAGTGCAATGCAAAGAAGCAACAAAGAGGTTTTCTATCGCATCGTTTCTGTTAGGACCAATGGACACGGAGTTGGAACCTCCAAGTGAGTTTGTGGATGATGAACATCCTCGTCTATACAAACCCATTAGTTACAATGGGATACGAAACCTTAGGATAAATATGTCTTTATTTGATGGAGAAGCTCTCAAGCTTATACCCTATGAATGATGACTTTAAAAAAAAAACATATTATAATCGAAAAAAACGTAATGCTTTTCGTTTAAAGATGTACCTTAATTTGTCTTACCAAATGTGTTACCTATTAGGGTTTTCGCAATATATATATATATGAATAATCGTTGTGGATGGAACACTTCTCTTGATATGTTGTTTCTCTTCATGTCTAAGCATGTTCACCATTTGGAAGTGTATTAGGTCAGTATCGACTCGGAGACTCCTACATTCATAGTTATGTTGTGTGTTAGGCTGTCCTAATCACTTGACTCATGCCCATTGTGGAATCCAACAAAAAAACAGGCAAGTCTACATCGTAAATTACGGCCTTTCTTTCTTATGATATTCTTCTATATATAACCTTGGACAAGGGCTTGTCTTGAAAATACAGAGAAAGAAAAACAAAACAATCTTAAGTTATAATGGGGGATCTAAGTGAAGTCATACCAACAATAGACTTCAAAAGAGACTCCTAGTGTTAAGTTGTTGAACAAGAAAATCCGCAAAGCAAGTGAAAAATGGGGAAGTTACAAGGTGATAAACCATGGAGTCTCATCGTCTTTGTTTTTTGTTAAACCAGGAGGTTCTGGGCCGAAACCCATAATCCCCCTAAACCCGCGACCAGCCTTTGATAATACCAATTAATGGCGTAAATCATCGCTCCCAACGCGATTCGAACTCAGGAGCACAACATCACCAACGACTGCGCTTAACCGACTGAGTCAACCCGTCGTTGGTGTCTCATCGTCTTTGTTGTGTGAGAGATGAAGAAAACCGTTAGAGATCTCCATGAAAGTCCACATGAGGTGAAAAGTAGAAACAAGGATGTGTTACTAGGAAGTGGTCACAAGCCTATAAGTGACTTGAATCCTCAAAATATGAAGCATTTGGTATTTATGAAATGGCCTCTCCTCATGTTATCAATAACTTTTGTGACCAACTTGAAGCTTCTCATGATCAAAGGTTTTCTTCTTCTTCTCTTAATATACATTTTCCACATTATGAATCATTACGTCAGTCATTCTTGATAAAACTTAATTATTAACCATATCAAATAGTGTATGATTGGGAAAAATGGAAATGGTCAATTTTTAATAAAGTAGTGTTTAAAATATAGGTAGTTTTTCAAATTTAATTTATTTTCATAATTTTTGAATATTAATTCTTACTATTTTCTAAGGAATTGATTATAAACTTAATAAATGTAAAGATTAATATGTTTTCAAAAAAAATATTGTTTTCCATACGTTTTTAATTTTGTTTATTTATTTTCCTAGTTTTCTCAATTTTTAACAATTTTTGGTGGTTTTTATTTTTAAGAATAACTAAATATATGTTCGACATGCAAAAGCGACTCGGGCCCGTAGCAGTCATGCAAACATAATTAACAGAAATTTAACTTCACAAACGGAAAAACTAATTTTCGACGATTTTTATCAGTTAAGATATGTAATTGGAATTAAAGTTGATTATATGAATTTGCACAACGTAAAAGTTGAATAATGATTTCCATATATTGTTATTATTCAGATATGAAAAACCGTTTTTCCAATAATGCATGTATCACAATTCATTGATATTGACAATAATTTAGCATAAGATATAGAAATAACTAAGAATAAAAGAAATTGAAACGCCTATTGGACTATATTAATGTGTATATAGCATACTTAGTTAGTGAACTTACGGTTAATGTTATTCATACTTGTATATATAGTGAACATAGTAATTTTTGATTCATTAACGAGAAATCAAGTTTATTCATTAAACACTAATAGACTATTATATGTTTATGTTTAGTTAGAAGTACGCAAGTAGTATTGTTATGGTTTAGCACTTTAGCTTGAGGCCCAAGTAAAGCAAATATTCTCTCTAGTATTAATACTTTACCAGCTATTTCAATAAGAGCAGCCTTCCCAAATTACTTTATAATCATTAGAGTACTAGGTGGTTTGATCCTGGCCATTGCACCCCATGAATACCCTTCATGAATAATTAACTTGTAATTTTTGAATAAATTGAAGTGATAAAATAATAAAGAATAATATTTATTAAACTATATTCAATGAAATTGTAATATAAACATGATATCATCAAAAAAATATTATATTAGAAAGAATGAAAAATAATAATGTTTAAAGTCAAAATAATATAATATGTTATTAATAATAAAAAAATTTAAAAAGAACAAAGTTCACTTTAACAAAGAGTGATCATCAAAATATGTTTTGCGATACTTTTATTTCAACAACATTTATAATTTTCTTATGAGTTATTTTATCATTAAAATGTAAATTAACAACTATAACAATTTACGATTCCGAAAGTATAAAATTATATGGTTTAGTATAATATGTTCAAAATTACATATTAACAGACCATTACTATTTAATATTTTTTAAAAAGTCATGTATTTCATATTTACAAAAATATTAAAAAATTGTGGATCAATTTAAACGATTGTGAATGTAAACTAAATCGGATAATTACCACTTATCATAACAAGAAGAAGTAATTACTACATATTTATAATATAAAATCCGTAATTATATATGGCAAAAAATAAAGAAAGAACCCAAAAAATTTATAAATACTTTATATTAAAAAGTCATAAATTTTCTTTATATAAAATATCAGTTTTTTTGTTTTATTATACATGTCGAATAAAGAAAATTCGTTTGAGAAAATTAATCTTTTACAATTATTTTTCATTTATTATATATTATATGTATTAACTTATATTATTTATAAAATCTATCAAATTCAATATCATGCGTGGAACAGATATACTCGTTATAATTTTATTTTCTTATATATGAAAAAATAAAATAAATAACTTAAATTAAAAATATATATTATTAATATTGTACGATGGATTATCATATAATTAAAATATTTATAATATTTTATATTTTCATTATCTTACCTATTTATTTTTATTTTTCGTTTTTAATTGTAATCCTATTAATTAGGAATAATTTTTATATTTAAATGTACTTATTTGTTTAATTTCGTTTTTCTTTTAATCCTATTAAATAGGAATGTTTTTTTTAATTAAAAATTACCTTATATTAAAATATATACAATCATTACATGTAATTAAAAGAAAATTTTAAGGGTTTCTCAAAATGTGTCCTATCAAATTAATAGTACTAGGTGCGGACCCCGCGTTATACCCGAGATAAAATTTCATTATCCTTATAGTTAGATTCATATCAAATAAAAAAATTATTTCATGTTTTTAATTAATCTTATAAAATAAATAAATATTGTAAAACAAATACAATTTATTTTAGATATAAATATATATTTATTTAACTATAAATATAAATCTATTTTTACGACAAATTATCCAAATTTTATATATATCACCATATTCACACACATATATATATATATCAATACCACAATGAAAAGATAAAAAAATATTAAAGAATTTGATAGTCATTGGAATTTCCTGAAAATAACTAGAAGAACTTGAAACGTTAACATAACTTATTTCATAAAATATTTTTTTTCATCGTATAAAATAAAACATAATCTATTTTACAAAGTATGATTTTTTATATTAAGATAATTAAGTTAGACACACAAAAATCGCGAAAAGATAGACACAAGATAAAAATATTTCGTAGATTTAGAGACACAAAACAAAATAAAATTGTTAAATTAATTTCTTAAAAACAAACCAATATTAATATCTTTGACTACAATATTTGATGGATAAAAAAACAAAAAAACCAACAATATCTTTATAAACAAAAACTAAATAATATATCGGAAATTATCTATAAAAAATAAAATAAAATCGAATACAAAAACTTATTCAAAAATATAAGGTTAAAAACGCAAAATAAATAAAATATAAGGACCTAAACGCAAAAAATTATGTATGTTGATGATTGGGTGGCCTATGTAAAATATATATTCCAATAATGGGCCTAAAATATATTTAAAATTGTGTATTGTCGGTTTTTACAATACGTAGATGCTAAATAGACCTAAAATATATTTTATTTTTGATTCTTTTAATAGTATAGATAGATTAGTAAAATATATTAAAATTAGATGAGAAAATTAGTTCAAAGTATAAAACTAAAACACAAAAAAATAAAAAATATCCTAAAAGTTCTCTCGTCGTGACACGTAGGCGTTTTGTCTTCTCTTTTAATAGTATAGATTGGAATTTCCTGAAAATAACTAGAAGAACTTGAAACGTTAACATAACTTATTTCATAAAATATTTTTTTTCATCGTATAAAATAAAACATAATCTATTTTACAAAGTATGATTTTTTTATATTAAGATAATTAAGTTAGACACACAAAAATCGCGAAAAGATAGACACAAGATAAAAATATTTCGTAGATTTAGAGACACAAAACGAAATAAAATTGTTAAATTAATTTCTTAAAAACAAATCAATATTAATATCTTTGACTACAATATTTGATCGATAAAAAAACAAAAAACCCAACAATATCTTTATAAACAAAAACTAAATAATATATCTGAAATTATCTATAAAAAATAAAATAAAATCGAATACAAAAACTTATTCAAAAATATAAGGTTAAAAACGCAAAATAAATAAAATATAAGGACCTAAACGCAAAAAATTATGTATGTGGATGATTGGGTGGCCTATGTAAAATATATATTCCAATAATGGGCCTAAAATATATTTAAAATTGTGTATTGTCGGTTTTTACAATACGTAGATGCTAAATAGACCTAAAATATATTTTATTTTTGATTCTTTTAATAGTATAGATAGATTAGTAAAATATATTAAAATTAGATGAGAAAATTAGTTCAAAGTATAAAACTAAAACACAAAAAAATAAAAAATATCCTAAAAGTTCTCTCGTCGTCGTGACACGTAGGCGTTTTGTCTTCTCTTTTAATAGTATAGATAGATTCTCCACACAATACCTTACCATTTTGAATTCTTGTTCTGCTTAATATCGAAAGTGGCATATACTTAGGAATAAAATATAACAAGAACGCATAATTTTAGTGAACTAATTCATTTTAAATTAAAAACTCTTCACATTTAGCACCTTTATAGCTTTTTAAATAATATACAAAAGATTCCGAAATTTTTTATTTTAAAAAGAATTCAATTTATAAAAATATATAGCGAGCTTTTTAAGTGAAAAAAATATATAGTAAATTGATGATATCCGTTTGGCAATTTTTGTATCTCTATTTTTTATTTCTACAATTCCATATTAGGGTTTACGAAAATAACTTTTGAAATACAGTACAAAAATATACTTGTGAATATTCCCATAAAATCTTTTTTAGATTGTTGAGTCTCCCAAAATTTAAGGAGAATAATCTATTTCAAATCCTAAGAAAAATCAAAGAATTTCTCATTATTTTCAACGACCTAGCTTCACTTATATATATATATATAGTGATCGACCTTTTCTTCTCTGATTCCAAAAGTCTTAAACAAAACACACTTAGCAACAATGAATTCTCTTGTTTTTCTAGTACTATCATTCTCTTTATTATTTGTTGCACCAATAACCGCTCGCGTCAAACAATATCAGGCGAATTCTCCCTCGCCTTTCGCATCACCGGCACCAGGACCTTCAAACTCCGATTGCTCTAACGTAATATACGACATGATGGATTGTCTTTCGTACCTTTCACCGGGATCAAATGATACTAAGCCGGGACAAGCGTGTTGTGTCGGAATACGATCTGTTATGCAATATAACCCACATTGTATTTGCGTTGGCTTAGCGACTAGCAACGATATGGGGATTGCTTTGAATACTACTAGAGCTCTTGCTTCGCCTTCGACTTGCAATATTCCCATTGCTTCTCCTCATTGTGGTACGTAAATTGTATTTAATTAAATGTAAAACGTTTTCTTGCATAATAATTTTTGTTTGTATAATGATTTTATGGTTTTGATTTGTTTTTTTTGCAGATATTGCAATGCCAGGCGCATTGACACCAACTCCTGGTATGTGTTGAAACAATTTCATATTTTCCTCTTTTTTCTAAATTTTTTAAACCAATTTTAAAATAATGTGAGACGATCTTACATTTATTATTTTATTAGCAGATTTTTCTGGTTTTTATCAAAAATATATTAAAAAAAAACTAGCAGATTTTCTGGTGAATCAAATCTGTTTATTGTTTTACTAAATATCACTAAAACTGTAATTTCAATATTGTAAAGCGGTATATTCGTATTGCATTTTCAAGTAAAAACTTAACTTTTCATAGGTTTTAATATTTATTTTTTTCTAAATGAGTTAACGCATTATATGATCGTCCTAACTAAAAATGAATGTTACTCTTTTATTTAAGGTCTTCACTTTGTTTTATTATAATTTTTTCGGCAAAAGTCCTATCAAACAAATTTTTATTATCTAAGAATTTGAAATACATAGTTTTTTTTGTATTTTATTTGCAACGGCATTTTCTTTATTCTTAATTTTGTAGGACAATCAAATGTCTCATATTTTTCAGTTACTTAATCTTACATTGTTTTTTACATTTACAATATGGTTTCAGTTCCTCCCCAACCACCATCTTCTGCCAAGTCACCAATGTCGCCACCATCCGTGCCTAAGTCTCCAACAAAGATAACTCCGGCTCCCACAAATTCTGATTGCTCAAGCGTAATATACGACATGATGGATTGTCTCTCTTACCTTACCCCTGGATCAAATGATACTACGCCGGGGAAAGCTTGTTGCGTCGGAATACAATCCGTTTTAGAATATAACCCACATTGTATTTGCGTCGGCTTGACGAGTAGCAAAGATATGGGGATTGCATTGGATACCACTAGAGCTCTTGCCGCGCCTAAAGCTTGCAATATCCCCATCGCTGCTCCTCATTGCGGTTATATTTTTTGGGTTTCGATACTAAAGATTTTTTTGCTTAATATTTATGTGGTTCTAAAGTTATATATTTTTTTGTTGTTGTATGTGTAGACGTAGCGATGCCAGGCTCGTCGGCACCAGTTACATCAACTCCCGGTATGTCTCTTGTGTACTTATTGCATTACTTTCATATTTTGTTCCATTTTTCAAAAAAATTGTACATATATAATTAAGATTGTTGATTTTATATATATTTTTTTTCTTCATTGTGATTTTATGGTAAATAAAACATGTTTCATAACTAAAATTCTAAAAGTTTATTTATTTTCTACTTGTACGTTAGATATTATTGTTTTTTTTGTTAGTTTTCAATGTGTTACTCACACTCTAATGTAACGTATTGTGGATGCAGTTGCTCCATCGGCTAAAACATCGCCCGTGACTTCGCAAACTTCAGTTGGTGCACCGAGATCTTCACCATCCTTGACTGAGTCTCCATCACCGTCTCCGTCACATTCTGGCACCAACAACCTCTCAGTTTCAACATTGACCTTATTTGCGGTTTCTTCTTTAATTTACATTTCAGCTTTAGCTTTTTAATTTTAGCTTTTTCGCTTGCTTTTTCATAAATTCATTCTACGGAATTGAATATTCGATTGTTGTGATCTGAAGACCAATGCTGTTTTTATTTTGATATTGATTATTATTAAGATTAGTTTTTTTTTCTTAAAATGATGCCACATTCATATTTTATTTTGGTGTTGATTATGTTAATAAATCGTTCCATTAACGTCAACATATATGGAACGATTTATTCACAGTATCATCCAAGTTTCAAGCATTTTAGATCGGTAAAAAGTGGATAGTATATTTTGTGCAAAACACTTTGCACAACTTATATGTTTTGCTTTGTCGCCTACTAATCAAAACAACATCCTTTTGTATTTTTCGGCATCTAATTTGGGAAAAAGGAGTTTAAGTGAATTTTATGTATCAAAAGGGAGTCGTTTTGTTTAGTTTCATCAAGAAAAAACGACGCCCGCGTTAACAAAATTTTAAAGTTAAATTCATTGTATGTAATAGATAAATTAGCGGATGAGCAAGTGGCCCAATGGTAGTCACCTCTGCATCTAATCGCATAATCCGGGATTCGAACCTCACCGCTCTCAGTTGGGAAAGAACTAGTTAGACACTAGGCTATGATGAAAAAAAATAGATAAATTATATAATTAATGTATGCATAATTTTCTGAAATTGTTATTATGTGTATACAAATAAACGTTGGTCGTGTACATGCAAGTAGTTCTTTAAGATCAAATATGTAATCGCTTGAGTTGAGGAACAAAGGTGCAAAGCCAACACTACAAAAAGGATACATTGATAGCATATTGTAATGGCACGGTATTGGGCCCGGACCAATACCTAAGAAACATTGGTATTGGGTCTCATATTTTTTTATTCTTTTACTTGAAAAAAGAATTAAAATTGATTTGTATTGGAGATTCTTTGCATAATGGCCTCGGATTTTCATTTCGTATTAGGCCTACAAAAATACAAGACCGGACCTGTGCACGGTTTACTCATTTGCTACAAAAAGATGAATGTTTATTTTTTTATTATTATAAGATAGCATTGGATTCTTGGATGTAGTCAAACCGTCACACACTACGGACGTTTAAAGAATTAAAAAAAAAGAGTGTCTCGACTTCGCACAAACCACTTTTTCTTCATATGATTTAATAGAAGAGGGCGCAAGAGTCCGCCTTGATGTTGAAATAAAATAATCGTATTTGTGGAATTTTATTGGATGTATGATATATAGAATTGCAAAAAGAAAAACTTATTTTGATTATATCATTAATTATTTAGCTTATAAAACACAAAGTCTTCTTCTTAAGTATCTACATAATGGGAAGTGGTCTTGGTCTGCTGGCAGTCATAAGTCCACATGAGTCAGGTAGCACCACCCCACCCGGGATCGATTCTCAGCTCCTACGTTTGTATAAGATTGGCTAATGGGTCGGCCATTTGTATCCCAAAACGTTGACACAAAAAAGTATCTACATAATAAAACAAGAATTAGGATTCTCATCGCTAAACATAATGGTGTAAGAGTCATCTACGGTGGTCTCGTTGTTGACGAACGAGGCCGTGTCGTCGGAGACTTTCCTAACCATGTTAGGTGGTGCCTTCTTGTCATAAGCTTGAGATATGTACGGATTCACTACCATTGTGTACGGGACATACGGCCATAACTCGACTTTCTTCCTCGTCGATTTAGCTGCCCCCATAACCTTTTTGGGATCCATGTATCCTGTCACCGTTACCTTCTGTTGTTTCACGTCCACTTCCACCGACTTCACGCCTATACATGTAAATAATGTAATATACTTTTTTATTATTATTTTGTGCCCTCCAAAACATAACATTTTTTGGATATTCATATATAGATGTAAAAATGAATTAATGTGATGAGTAAACTGGAAATCAATATTAAAAATATAACTAACTAGGGAGACAAATAAATTAAACAATGGGCAATTCTTATGATACCATTAAAAAAGTTTTTTTAACACAATTAGCACAAATTTTCGAAAGTTTTACATATACCATTAAAAAGTTTTTTTCAAATAAATACCACAAATCTTAAATTTTCAAAATTACCTCCAAAACCTTCAAAAAACTATACCCTACCCTTCAAAACTATACCCTAAACACTATATAACGAACTCAAATGAAAAAAATTAAAATCTAAAACTGTTAAAACTCGCTTTTGTATTTTTGGTATTTTTGTAAAGTGCTACTTTTTGATGGTATTTTTCTTATAAAAACATTTTAATGGTATTTTTGTTATAAAAAACTTTTTAATGGTATTTTCAAAAAAAAACTTATTTTGATGGTATTATAAGGAATTTCTCTTAAACAAATAACAATCATAGATAATTCAAAGACAAAGAACTTTCAATTGTACCATGTTTAAAAGAGAAAAAATATATATGTATTTGTGTGAGAAAGTGTTTTGAGAATTAATAAAATAAATATCATAGCCAAAACATTTTCAGGTTACTTTGTACACTACAAATTTATAAGAGAAATTCCTTAGAAATTCCTTAGAATACCATCAAAATAAGTTTTTGTTTTGAAAATACCATTAAAAAGTTTTTTATAACAAAAATACCACTAAAATGTTTTTTATAACAAAAATACCATAAAAATAGTAGTTTACAAAAATACCACAAATTCAAAAAACGAGTTTTAACACTTTTAGATTTTAAATTTTTTCATTTGGGTTCGCTATATAGTGTTTAGGGTATAGTTTAGAAGGGGTAGGATATAGTTTTTTGAGGTTTTTGGTGTAATTTTGAAAATTTAAGATTTGTGGTATTTATGAGAAAAAAACTTTTTAATGGTATTTGTAAAACTTTTCAAAATATGTGCTAATTGTGTTAAAAAAAAACTTATTTTGGTGGTATTCATAAGAATTGCCCAATTTATATCAGGGTTTAGTTTCATTTTGCTTTATTTCTCTATATGTCAAAAATCAAAATACATACCTTTGACACTTGAGAGGATATGTTTGATTTTACGTTCACAGCCTTCGCAGTCTATACGAACAACTCGGAGAGCTACTGTCTGCATTTGTTTCCTTTTCTTGATCTTCCTCTTCTTCAACATTTCCGATAAATACTCCATTAATTGTTTCTTCTATTCTTATTTATTTTAGTTGAATAGATGGAATTATAATTTTGTAGAGTGGTAAAGTAAGAAATGCTCTAAATTTGTACTATATAAAGTCGTGGATGGGTAGTCACCTTTGTTTACCGAGGAATTCACAAAACTACACTCTTTCATCCCTTCCTCTGAAAAACTCTATCTAATTCAATTTTTTCTTATATTTACACATTTCAAAATTTTAAAAACTTGATTTACCCTTTAAAAATTACCAAAATTAAAATATTTTCATTTGAGTTCTCTAATTAGTGTTTAGGTTATAGTATTAAGAAGGTAGATTGTCTGGATACGGTTTATTTGAATTAAATTTTGAGTGTTTATGTGTAGTTTTGTGAAATAATTTTGAAATGGTGTAGTTTTGTGAAATGTAATTCAAATGGTGTAGTTTTGTAATTCTCTCTTGTTTATATTTTATCTGCGGTGAGTGCAATTTCATAATAATTAAATGGATGGATGACAATAAGATATTTTACTTAGATGGTTTACCCTAGAATTTTTTATACAAAAATACCAAAAACATATAAAAAGTTCTCAACACTTTAAAATATATTTATTTTCACATGGGTTCACTATTTACAATTTAGGTTTGAAGGAGCTAATGTTTAATTTGGTGGGTTTTAATGTTTAAATTTGAAGGTTTTAAGCTAATTTTGAAATTATGTTATTTAAGCCCAATTTTTTTTAAATGGTATTTAAGAAAAAACTTGTGATATTTTTCAGTGCTAAAAACATTATTTTATGGTATATTTGGGAATTGCCTTTTTACTTATTTATTTTTTATTTTTCTGATGTTGAGTAAATAGAATTTGTGTTACATTATTGGTTCTCAAAAGGGAAAAACAAAGACTAATAATTGCATTTGGGGTCTTTTAGAAAGAACAAGAAACTTCCACCATCTTTAAAATGAAACCTTTGGCATTTAATAACTTATAACCCAAAGCTTCTTTCTCTTTATTTATTTACTAGATTCTTACCCGTGCATTCCGGACGGGATTAATATTTACAAATATTAATTTAGTATAATTTTAAATTATTTTTGGATTGTGCATGTTAAATAATTAATTTTTAGTCATATATATATTTGTATATTCTAATATTAAAAATATTTGTTTATACATCGTAAATTATGTATGATATATTTTGACTCGTCGCAAAATTACGCATGACGTCTCGCAAAGGTTATATAAAAGTATTAAAAATTTAGATTTTCGGATACTTTTGGATTTTTATTTACATCATCGATTCAAATTTTCTAAAAAAATTCTTTTATATAATTAAAATTTTCTATATAATAGGAATGTTTTTTTAATTTTTTTAATTTAAAATTAGCTTATACTAAAATTTATACACTAATTAAAAACAACTTCGAAGGGTTTCTCTAAAAAGCTATTTCCCAATTAATAGATTAGATTCTTATTTAATATGAAATTAGAGACACAAGGGAGGTAACATAATGCTATATATTCCAAATCAAATTAAATTATTTGAGTAAATCAAATCAAAGAAAGAGCAGTAGTTATGAATACGAAATAGCTCTAGGCCAAGTGTGAAAGAAGTTTGACAAACTAAATGAAACCGTAATTTTATTTTAGTAAAAAAAAATTAAAGTATATGTAAATAATTGAGGTTTTTTGGTCGATGCCACATTATATCAAATATCAATTATTGATGCAATCAAAAGATCAAAGTTTATGGCTAAAGGGAGAAACACATGGCGGTGAGAGATTTGTGTGATGTTTTAGTGGCATGCATTGATTCAAGTTTGTGATTGGGGTCAATAGCATTATATTAATAACCGAAATTGACAAAACTCTAAATAAAAATGACTTTTGTTGTAACGACCCTCACCCGCGGTCCGTTACTTTTAAGAGTCTAACCTTTCATTAATGTGATATTGGCACGGTTTTGGTTTTGGTTTCTTTCCCAAAAAACTTCACATTAAATTGAAGTTAAACTCTCCCTCATATATTAAATTTTTATTCTCTAAAGTTTCAATGTGGGACGAATATACATTTGTTTTCATTTTTTTTTATTCATGTAAATTTGTTTATATTTCCTTTTGCTTCTTTTATCTAACACAAAGTTAGAAGTAGAATAGTGGATACGATAGCGATTTATTTTGTTTATAATAGTAAAAATTTAAAGATTCACCTGCTCCCACGTAAATCATTGGGATGACAAAACAATAAATTTAGACCAGATCAAGATTATATACGGTAGGCATTTATCAGTCTTTCGTAACTAATGAAATTATTTTACTGTAAGAAAAAAAATCGCTTTATCAAATTTTTTTTTTTTGGAAAATGAATCTTTTATGTTTTGAATTTTGAAAATTATACCTTCTTCTTTTTCTTATGAAAAGTAACTCTTTAAAATGTGAGTTGACTTTTTTTTTCCAAAATTTAATTAAACGTTATATTATTATTAATTAAATTTAAATTCGAAATAATTTTATTATTTTTAATTTTCTATAATTATTTTAGATAAATATGTGCTATATGTTTTATATTTATAATTTCCTTAGATATACGTATTTAGTATAATAATTTTAGAGTTATTTAGTAAAATAGGTACATTTTACTTTTATATTTGGCAATAAGATGATTTTTTCATTTTTACAAAGGTGATTTTGTATGTGGGAAAGACAAAAATAACCATGAATTTTCTTGTTCGTTCGTGTGAACATGTATGCACATGTATGCACATGAACATTCATGTTTTTCCGGATTTGAAAATTTGAACTTAGAACACATATTTTTCTAAATGCTATGACTATTCATGAACATGTGTGAATAGTCATGAACCTGTGTGTATATTCATAACAATAAGTGAACATTCATAGCTTGATTATGTAATTCAAGAAAAAATGGAAATATAAAAAGTTGTGAACATTCATAAAAATGTGTGAACGATGAAGGGGTATATCGGTCACAAAAAATATTGTATGAAGGAAAATCACCTTATTACCAATTTCAAAAACAAATCACCTAATTATCAAATTAAGATCCAAAAATGTATTTGATTTCCTCATTTTTTCTTAAGATATCTACCAATATTTGATCTTGATATATATTATTTTCTCTCTAACGATGGAATCAAATTATTGAATTGACAATTCAATTACTTAAAAGTAACATCATCCCTTTAACTTGTTTGGGTATAATTTTTCAAGTAAACATGTTATAACGTTAAAGTTTTGTTAATTATTTTCAGAGAATTTCAACCAATATCACAATCTTTAATAATTTTTAGTCATTTCATTGTGTTACTGATACATAAATATGTATGAATATATTGATATGTATAAATTTTGGATAATTTGTCGTAAACAAAGAGTTATGATTTTAGCAAGATACATATATATATCCATATCTAAAATAAATTATGTTCGTTATACAATATTCATTTTGTTTCTATGATTATTTAAAACCAAAAATAAAAAATTTAATGTAAATGATTATTTTTGAATAATCTCCCCGCGCATGGCGTAGGGTCATCACCTAGTATATATATAAATAAATAAAGTAGAAAAATGCATGATCGCGGATATGGTAAGAACTAAGTTTACTCATAAACTTATAATCATCTGCTAGATGTATTTCAAATCCCTCAAAACCAATAGTTTTTAAATCATCTAATGGATTCAATGTCTACACAAAGAAATGTTTTAGAGGGCATAGAACTTGAAAGAGTACCAGAAGAAACCAAAGAAGAAGTTGTTGTTCCATTTGTAAAGATAAGCGATGGAATCATTCAACATTTCAGTACTCACCAACATCATCATTTGAAGCTTGATGATAAAAATTGTCGAGATAACGACGATAATGATGAGTTGTGTCAAGCATGCGTTATGCCAATCTATTCCGAAAACTTATACTCGTGTATGCAATGTGAATTTATTCTACATGAAGCGTGCGGAAACCTTTCTCGGAGAATAAACCATCCAATACACCCGCATCGACTCACTCTGGCTTTAGTTGATGGAAATGGCGATCTTGCGCAAGAACAAACTGAATGTTCAGTTTGTCCTCGGTTCTTCGCAACTGGTTTTATTTACGTGTGCGCTAAAAAAGGATGTGGTTTTAAGTTGCATGTGCCGTGCGCTACAATTTCTGAGCAATTAGTCCTTGAAAGTCATGTTCATCCTTTATTCCTAACATCGAAACCAGGACGGTGGATACCATGTTCGGTTTGCTGCGGAGGATATAGTGACCAGAAGACATTCAATTGCATTGCGTGCGAGTTTTCTTTGTGTCGCGAATGTGCTACGCTACCTCAAAAGATCAGGTATAAGCATGATAAACATATGCTCGCTCTTTCTTATACTAACGAGACATGGAACATGCCATATTGGTGTGAAATTTGCGAGGGAAAAATAAACGGGAAAGAATGGTTTTATAAATGCGATGAGTTATGTTGTCTCACCTTACACATGCATTGCCTGCTTGGTACCGACTTGTACATGAAGCCTGGTTTATCTTGGTCTCGCAACGGTTATAAAGTAGATACTTTGCCTAACAATCAGCATATGTCTCGACCTTTTTGCTTTGCGTGTTCAAAGCGTTGTCCTTATAAAACAGTTCTCCGGTGTTCCGGAAACATATTTTGTTCCTTACATTGTACGACATTATTTTGCTTAAGGTTCACATAATGAAATTGTATTTGTATTGTGTTCATTTTCTCTAGTCATGCGTAAGATTGTTGAATTTGAAACTTTGTTGTACCACCTAATCAAACACTAACATATATGTCCGTTATTGTTATAAATTATTTTCGTGAAAAAATTTACTCGGTCATTAGTTTCATAAGTGGTATAATTGAACTTTGAGGAGTGGTTCACATGATCTTGAGGAAGAAAAGTAAACGCACACCTCTACTAATCATAAACAATCAAACAACCCAAAAACATCCGTAGTTGACTTTGCGCTTGGAGAACCTAAAACTCGAGATGATGTCATGATTTTTTATTTCTAGTTATGTAACGACCCGTTACTTTTGAGAGTCTAACCCTTCATTAATGTGATATTGTCTAATTTGGACCCTAAGTCCCACACAGTTTTGGTCTTGGTTTCCTCCCCAAAAATCTCACGTTAAATTGGGATTAAACTCTTCATTATATATTAGATTTTCATTCTCTAAATATCAGATGTGGAACGAATGTTACGAGCTAAGTTATTAAAATATGCATATGACCACAAGATAAGATCCATTTTATTAGATACTCATGATAATTAGCTTTCTTTCCTTATTTTTATTAGATGCATGCGCCATTACTTTTTCATTTGATAAATACATTTATAATTTATAGAGGAAATACTATGTGATTCAAAGCTGAAAACTTATTTCCAACTATATAGAAATACTAGATTAGAAACCGCAGCATAATAAACGGATGATATAAAGAAAATACTAAATAATTATTGAGTTTTGAATTTAGTAAATTTATGTGATCTTCATTCGTATAATCGGATTTCTACTACAAATTGTAACAGGTTTCTAGATAATTGGTCTGATTCCAATTCTCATTGAAACTATAATGAGTCAAGTTTCCAAAACAAGTTGGCTCACAACTTTGTTCATCCTAGTTTCCATCGGAATTCGTCAATAAACAACCACTGGTCTCCACCGGGGTCCATAGGAATTCTCAGCCGACTTCATGTGGAAAGCGTTTGAGCAGCTGACTCTACTTTGTCGCTAGTCTATGGTGAGTGTAGTTTCTAGAACAGTTGAATTAGTAACTTTAACCCAAAGCATTGTTTAGAAGGAGAGGGTTCAACAACGAAAAACAAAAGAGAGAGTAAAGTAGGGACTTGGAACAAGACAGAGGGTTTGGCAAAAGGCAAACAAAATTTGATCAGCAAGAAGCTGCCTTCTCCAACGCCACTATGTAGTAGTAGTAGTAGTACAAAAGGAAAGATCTACAAAACCGTTTCGATGTCTTCTTGTAGCCTATATAAGGCACTACGTAGCCTCCTTCGATATCATCAAAAGAATGATTCAGTAAACTTTTTTTCTCTCTTGATTGATATGTTTCTCTTAAGCTTAGTTCTTGCTTACAGTATATGCTCCCATAAAGACACATATGACTTTTGCGTCTTCGAGTTGGTTTTCCCGAGAGGAGATTGGTGCAATCTCTATGCTCATAGGGTGAAGTTACTTAATTTCCACATCAATTAACTTATTGAAGTTATAAAAAAATTAATTTTAAAAGGTTCCAGATTTAATTAATGGTGTTGGAAGGAGTAATTTGCACACGTTTAATCAACATCTAGCTCAGGACAGGATACTAAGTGATTAACATAAAAATTAGATTTATACAACCAACATTTTTGTTTTTTTTACTTTTGAAAAAAAGAACAAATCTGAAATTATATTACACAAATTAGACCATCAGAACACAAATAAATTAAAAAAAAAACTCAAAATAGATGTTTAAATATCGGCAGAAGAAACTCTCGGATTAGTCTTTGTTGTCTTCTTCGGTTTCTTTACTTCCTCGATTTTTTTAGTGTTTTCTACAATATTGTTTTTCTCTTTTTCTACTTGCGCCTCCGCGAGCTTCTTCTTCATATTCTCCTTATAAATCTTCCTCATCGCATAAGCTTCCGCAAATCCAACTGTCCCCGATCCACCGACACCGTACATCATCCAAAATCTGAAAAAAGTTTAAAGTAAGGTTTGGTCTGAAAATGAGTTTTATTTTTCTAAGAGTGTTCAAGAGGATGTATTTATAGGGTTGTAGGGTGGTGGGTTACATGGAAATTTCTTACGCGGCCAATTTTGATTTTTCTTTCTTTTTGTTTCTCATTAGGAAAAATATAGGAAACGTAGAAAATGGAAAATGTAAAAAAAAGTCTAGCTTGGAGACCAAGTGAAAAGATTCTATACACATAAACTATCTCAATCAATGATAAGCACTACAGCCACTACTCACACTTCTGTAATAGATTTTAGGTTCGATCTCATGTCAATCTATTCTAGATTGAAATTTTGAACTAATTTCGAAACTTGTAAAGATTTTGATTTTTTTTTTTTTGTCAAAAAAAGATTTTGATTTTCTTGGTACTTGAAAATCAGTGTTCAAGAAAGCGTTCTAGGCGTCCGTCTAGGCGGCGCTTAGGCACTAGGCTCTTATAGACCGTCCGACTTCCTTTTAATCCGCCTAAAATATTACGGTGGTATAAAAAAGAACATAATATAATTTTATTATTTATAAAGTATTATATTTAGTATTTTATATTATAGAATAAATATATCAATGCTATAAAATAAAATAAAAATGTTTTAAAAGATTTTATTATCTATAATCTATGATATTTTGTATATTCTATTATATATAATATATTGTATGGTTTTCTAAACGTTTAGACCGCCTACAAAATCATCTAGAATCCGACTAAGCGTTCTAGTCACTAGATTCTAGGTCACCGCCCGCTTAGCGCCTAACGCTTTCTTGACACTGCATGAAAATAATAAAATGTGTGGGCTTAAATATAATCAAGTCATATTAAGAAAATAAATGAAAATTATTTTATGTCAAATAAAAAAGAAAATAAATTAACTAGAGGATAAACAGCTCATTTCTCTTATCATCATAAGAATATTAAGAGGTCAAGTTTGACTTCACTCACGTAACCACGTTGACTATTGTTTCCTCTAGTAAGTCATGCATGACGACCAAATACACTTTGATCTTCTGAAAAATTATGTATCCACATTACATCCTTTTTAATTATTTACTAGATACAGACTCGCACGTACGTGCTGTTTATTTTTTGTAATTTTTAAATAATAAAATATATTGGGAAATTTATATATTTAAAGTTATTTGGTAAATCATATATTAAAAATGTCAGTTTTAATTAGAGAAAATGGTCAAATAATTCTCCAACTTTCAAATTTATGCCAAATCAATCCCAAACTTTCACTTAGACTATTTAAATCCTCAACTTATGTAGACCGAGACAAATTAGACCCAAAACAGTCAAACATAACGGAATATTTAACTTCATTAACGTTTCGTTTGATCAACAAACGATGTTGTTTCATTCAGTTAAAACGACACTGTTTTTATGAAAAATAAAAAGTTGAATAATTGAGAATTGAACACGGAACCTCTAGTTTATAAACTCATGCTTTAACCAATTGCGCTATTTTCTTTTATTTGTTAGATATTATTTAATTAATAATTTACTCTTACATATGATTTTTTAGATGATGCCGGAAAAAACGATTAATATATCGGAAACTATAAAATTTGTTGTCGTTAAACTCTTTCAATCCCATGTTCATCACATTCATCATTCAATTCTACATATTGTTGCTACTAGTGGCCATATCAAAGTTAGTTTTATGGTTTTCTTTTTTGAGATTAGTCAGTTAACGGAGTTAAGTATTCTGTCATGGTTGACTTTTTCAAGTCTAATTTGGCTCGATCAAAAGAAGTTGAGAATTTAAATAATTCAAGTGAAAGTTGTGGATTAATTGGGCTTATATTTGAAAGTTGAGGATTTATTTGACTATTTTCCCGTTTTAATTATATGTTTGTAGTATCTTGTGTTATAAAGTAAATGAATATATTGTAATCAGAGGTTACTAGAGCAAATAGATGTCGAGACAGAGTAAAATTTGTTAAAGGCTTAGCATCAGAGGTTACTAGAGAAAACATTTTATATGGGACTAAAAAAGCTAAACCACCTCGATCAGAAAGGATGATATGATGGAGTCCACCAAGCACGGGTTGGATGAAGTTGAACATAGATGGTGCGTCGCATGGTAACCCTGACCAGCAACAACCGTTGGAGTGATTAGAGACGAGTCGGGAAATTGGGACGGAGGCTTTGTGTTGAATATAGGTCGTGTTCGGTACCCTTGGCGGAATTATGGGGGGGGTATACTATGGGTTGTGGATTGCTTGGGAGAAAAGGATACCGAGACTAGAATTGGAAGTGGATTCGGAGATTGTAGTGGCGTTTCTGAAGATATGGATAGAGAGATCTCATCCATTGTCATTCCTGGTACGTTTGTGCCATGGCTTTTTATCAAAGGACTGGATAGTCCAAATTTCACATGTGTATAGAGAAGTTAATCGCCTAGCGGATGGGTTAGCAAACTATGCATTCTCTTTACCGTTAGGGTTTGTTTCACTTTCTTGTGTTCCGGATAGTCTTGTTTCGATTATGGAGGACGATGCCAATGGGGTGACGCAACCTTGGCCTGTCTTAACATGATCTTGTTTTTGTATTAGTTTTTTATTAATAATAAGTACGGGAGCTCATCTCCAATCTTCATACCAAAAAAATGAATATATTGTAATTTTTTATGTTCTTATGATGATGACCCAAATTATATGTTTGTGATCTTTTAGATTATATAATTATATCACATAAACTATGTTTGATATTTTCCAATCCGTCACAAAAACTACACATATATATTATACATAAATTAAAATAGATTTTAGTCTCATAACAAGTATTATTCGTGATTTCAATTTCGATTTGTGATTTTTAATTACTCGTTAAAAAAATGAAAATATGTGGAGATCATAATTGTTATTCATATTTGATGTTAAAATTTTAAAATCTACGTAAAAATTGTTTTACTTTATTAATACATTATTTTGTAATTAACTTTTTAGATATTATTATTCGATTTATTATTTTTAACCTTTTGAAATTGAAAATGTTTATTTTTTATTTTGATATTAATAATAGTTTCCTTTTCTTTTTTGAATACTTTTGTTTTTTCCCTCTTTAAATGTTGAAATTAATTTGTTTTACTTTTTTGTTTTCTTTGAATTTAAACATAGGTTATATTGAGTGACAACATTGTAAATATAATTTTTTGTCCTTTTTCCAATAATGTTTCTCTTTTAATAGTTATGATTTTTATTTTGATATTAATAATATTTTTCTTTTCTTTTTTGAATACTTTTGTTTTTTTTTTTTCCTTTTTTAATGTTGAAATTAATATGTTTTTTTTTTGTTTTCTTTGAATTTAAACATAACCATATGTTATATTAAGTGGCAACATTGTAAATATAATTTGTTTTCTCCACTTTACAAAAATATTTCTCTTTTAATAGTTAAGATATTAAAGTATTGTACTATATATGAAAATTAATGTGCAAGTCCCGAAAGGTGATTTTTAAATCAAATAGTTATATCATATAGTTCATGGCCATTTGTGGCCCAAATATTGACAAAAAAAACTTTTATCCGACGGATATCATGGTTATTATATAAATTTTGGTTTGAAAAGTTTGTTAACTCAATTGAATTGTTAAAGATTTTGAAACGTACAAAAAAATCAATCAAATCATGTTTAAGAAATTATATGAAAATACCAAGATAATATTAAAAAGATTTATTTAAATGAAAAAAATATAAAGAATTTATATGTATTATTTTTATTCTCTGATGAAAAAGTTAATATATATTGTTGTAACACATTTAAAATTATTGTGACATTTAGTAAATTGCATTATTATTGTGTTTACAACATGTAAGAACAATATTTAAAGAAATATTAGTTTTAGGTAAACTTTCATATCATTATGATAATAATGTTAAAAATTCAGGAAATGTACAAAATGGGAAAAGTAAAGAAGTCTAGGTTGGAGACAAAGGGAAAAGATTCTCTACACATATAACTGACCATAAGACCATCTCCAACAGAGAAACACATAAAATTTCTTAACTATTTAGTGGGTCCATGAACAGTTGGTTTAAAACAAAATAAAAAAATAAAAAATAAAAACGGACCAATCATGGGTCGCCACGTATACATGAATAGTTAAGATCTATATCTTAAATAAGAAATATAAGATTCAGATCTTAACTATTTAGGTGGGCTCCACATGCTAAGATCCCGTTAACAATCCCAATCAAATGACAAGCATGCACTACTCATAAATTCGCTTTCATGTCAATTTAATCAGAAAGATTGAACTGATTAGATATTTTCAAATTTTTAATAAAATATATATATACTTTTGTTATCGGTTTTTTCATTACAAAAAAAAAATTCAATGCAATTTAGATAGGGTTGATTGGTTTGTAATCAATTAAATTTGTATATGAAACGTATCGATTTTTATTTTCTCTTTGTCGGACACCAGGGCCGGTCATAGAGAATTTAATGCCTAAAGCATATCAACTATAATAATAAAATGATGCCTATAAGGCATGAGGGGGGAATTGAACATATCACATGCAAGCAACATAAACCATCACTTAACCAACTATGCTACATAAGAAATCTGTTTTTTGATGCCTTCAAAATTTATATAAATTTTGCGCCTGAAGCCCTTGCTTCTTCAGCTTCCCATCAGGGCCGATCCTGTCGGACACACTTGAACTAAACAAATATTTTTTGTATTTTTCATTTCTTAAATGTAATAGTATATTTACAACTACATCTATAAACTAAATTATAAACTATGAATAAGTCCTAAACATGAAACAATAAATTTTTTAACACTAAATTTTTCAACACTAAATTTTTCAGTGAAGCAGGAAAAACCTAGCTTCTTATTAGAGACCAAATGAGATTTTAAGTAACTATCAATAAGCTAGATCCATGTTTCGAGTTGTTTTATGCCATAAATAAACTCGAACAAATATTTTAATTTGGACGAATCTTTTTAAAATAACGATTTATATTTAAAAATAGTGTAAATTTGTATATAAGAAAAATATTAAATTAGGTGTAGTTTTATAAAGAAGTGTTTGAAAAATAAAGTTTATGAATATTTATTTCTTATATACCATATAATATTTTTTAATTACAAATATTACTCAAAATTAAGAAAGTTTCTTTTTTTTTTTTTTTTTTATTACATCAGTTAACGAATACTATAAGTTAAGCAGCTCCGTCGAAAACCCAACTCGGTGTAGCCTCGCTGACATACATGGAAGCAAGCGGATGAACTCTTCCCGAACGCGCCAACAAGAAAGTTTCTTTTGAAATGCAGAAAAGAGCATGTATTTAAGCATATGTCAAATAAAAAAAGAAAATAATATAAGTAGAAGACAATCAGCTCAAATATCCTGCCAGCTCATTCGTTTTATCCTCACAAGAATATTAAGATAGGGAAAAAATCTTCTTTAAATCCTCAACTTTTCAATTTGCTCAATTTAAAATCCGAACTATGATCCGATCCATTTAAATACAAAGTTTTGTTGACTTTTAAATTTAAACATGAAGTTTTCGTTGACTCATCATTTAGAACACGTTGATTGTTGACTTAACGGTCAAAGTAACAGAGTTAAATTGACTGACGTTAATAAAAGCAAAACCACGTCGTTTTGCTGTCGTTTTAATCTTAACAATTTCGTTTTGAGTATAAAGAGACTTTAATAAATAAACGTGAGAACTTGTCTTGGTGTTCAACAAAGACTTTAATTTCAACGAACAAACTGGTTTGACTTGGTTTGGTCGTAAAAAACTGGTTTGGTTTTTATCATAGAACAAGAGAACTTGTCTTCTTGACAAAGGTCATCTTCTCTCTCTTTTTAATCATTCAAAAGTCCATTGATTCTCTGTGCGAACCTCCTCTTCTTCCTCTATAGTGTGTCTTTCCTTTGATTATAATTTATATCAGCCACTATTTGACATGTCGGGCCAAACAAGTTCTTTATGTTCAAATAATTCGCCGCCTACAAAGAGATCCAACATCAAAAGTAAAACCAAAATAAGAATCGAAATCGAAATTGAAATCGAAATCAGAATCAGTATCAATTACTTAAGAATCCTAACAAATTTGAATTTTAGATGGAAACCCTATATTCCCAAATCGAAAGACCTAAAATCCTCAAATCGAAAATCACAGAGAACAACTCAATCGAGAGAGATCGAACCAGCATGAGTTCGAAGAGAGCCATCCTGATCTTACTCGTGACGTTAGAAAGAGGGACTACGTTGTCGACGCAGTCGTCTTCGACCATGTGTGCTATGGTCTGAGACTGGAGAGCCACCGCCTGATCTACCTCGAATGATTCACCATCAGAGCTTTCAACACAATCTTCTTCGTTATCGGAGAGAGGATTTAAAAGTTGAAGTTTATTTTTATTAAATCTCTTTATACTCAAAACCACGTCGTTTTGTCAAAGGTAAAATGACATTGTTTAGATGTTAAACGGAGCAATAAACGTGAGTTAAATGTAAATCTAACTCTGTTACTTTGACCGTTAAGGCAACAGTCAACGTGCTATAAACGATGAGTCAACGAAAACTTCATGTTTAAATATAAAAATCAACAAAACTTTGTATTTAAATGGATCGAATCATAGTTCGGGATTTAAATTGAGCAAATTGAAAAGTTGAGGATTTAAACCAGATTTTTTCCATTAAGATATAACTTCACTCAGGGCTGGTCCAACAATTTTGTGGTCTAAAGCAATTTTTTTCTTTTCTTTTAAATATTATCTCCTAAAATTTTTACATTAAATAAAATAGAATAAATATTTTTATTAGCTATGGAGATACATTAAAATAGATGATCAATTATTATTCAAAATATAGAAGACATAAATTCTTTGGGTGAAATTTTAAAGTTAATATTGTTTGATGTATTTATTCATTTGTAGATTTTTATCACACTTTTGGAGTGATTAACCGAAATTTGATGTTAAGAATAAACGATAACTTTTAATACAAAAAGAATAAAAATAGCAAAAAAAAGTTTATACGAGGGATCTATTATTGAAGTAGAGCATAGTATTATCTAAAGACTATAATTAGGATGAATATCTATTAAGGTTATGATGTGACCTCAAATTTGAAGTCATAATATGTGGCCTAAATGCTTTACTCATGTAACCACATTGACAATTGTTTCGTCTAGTAAATTATGTATGACGATAAAATACACTTTCATCGAGAAATTAGATGTCTACGATCAATGTTTAAGAAAACGCTAGATGTTAAACGAGCGGTAACCTAGAGCATAGTCCTTAAAACGATTAATCAGAGTTTAGACGATTTTGTACTTTGTTTAGACGATTTTGTACTTTGTTAAGTGTTTAGAAAATCATAGAATATATTTTTGTTTTTTACAACATCATACGATATATATTATATAGAGATATTTATATTCGAAGACATTTTTAAACAAAGAAAACACAATAAAAGATACTTTGAACTTTTAATGGACTTTGTCGTGACTAAATAACTCTTTCATCCTCATTGTTTCATAAAACCATTATTTTCTTTCACCATCACCTCCTTGTTTTGACAAAACCACTTATCTTCTTTACGTTCTTTCTAATTACCCATGGATTTAAATGTTTTGTGAAATTACAGAAAAAATAAGAAATTCAAGTTTTGCGTTTCACTACAAGCTAGCAAGAACTAGATTTGATTCTTCTCGTGTTCGATTTCTCCTTTCAACTAAGTGATTCTTCATTGATATCTTTCAAAGAACTAGATTTGATTCTTCTCGTGTTCGATTTCTCCTTTCAACTAAGTGATTCTTCATTGATATCTTTCAAATCAACTTGCTGATTTGGCATAGATTAGGACGAAGACGACCAATCTTACCATTGTCGATCGAATCCCAATTGTGTAATGACGAAGCCGACATATTTTTTCCTATATAGCTCTACCTGTTGGACCCGAACCCGATCGGGTCCTACCTGAAACTGACCCATTTGTCCACTCCTAAATTGTGAATGACACATAAGCAAGTTGTAAAATTAACTTCACAAACAAATCACACTTTGATCGACACAAATCACACTTTGATCGACCCAAATCACACTTTTTACAATTATGAGAACGACACAAGGTTTTGTAAATATAAATACTTGGTTAATTATTTTACAACCAAATCACACTTTTTACAATTACGAGAATGACACAAGGTTTTCAAAATATAAATACTTATTTTACAACCAAATCAATTGACTCATTTTTTTATTGTCGTGCCATCTCCTTCTCTTCTTCACTCTTCTCTCCTCAATATTTCCTTTTTAAAACTAAAACAACAAAAAATTGTGAAAACTAGGGCTGGGCAAAATACCCGAACCCGAAAACCCGAACCGAAACCGATCCGAAAAAACCGGTTCGGGTCGGGTACGGGTAATACAATATTACCCTATTGGATCCTAAAGTCATGGATCCGTGGGTATCGGGTAAACCCGAACCGAACCCGATATCCAAATGGGTACCCGTTATTACATCATTTTTTACATATACTATATATGATTATATCTAATATCAAACTATAAATACATTTATATCCAAAAAATTTAGATTTGATACCTAAACTTAAATGCATTTATTTGTAAAAACTTAAAATTAAATTTATTTATACTCAAACACTTGAATTATTAGATTATATATTTTTAAAAATTAATAATGTTGTAAAATTTTCGGGTATTTGAGTAATTTTTCGGGTAAAAGGGTAATTTTTTCGGGTTTTGGATAAAAATACTCGAAAAATTATCATTTGTTCGGTTATTTCGAGTACTTATTCGGTTCTTTTAGTACTTCGGTTACAAAATTAACCGAACCGTTGATAACCGAAGAGTAATTCGGTATTAATCGGATCTTTGATTGAAGTACAAAACCGACCCGAACCCGAATAGCTCCAAACCGAACCGAACCGAATTTTTTGAAATATACCGATTGGGATCATGTTGCCTTACACCGAAAAACCCGAAACCCGATTGGGTGGATCCGAAACCCGGTTGGGTACCCGATTGCCCATGCCTAGTGAAAACCTTTACAAAAACGGAATTATAGTTTTCCAGTTTATCTAAAATTGTATCTAACGTATCATAGTGTAAGACCATAAACATTGCAGGTTTTAGTGGGGCTCTTAACGCGTGAGCCCCACTAAATTCTTAAGAAACAACCTCTCTCAGCTCTCTACTCTGGTTCTTATATTGTTTATGGGCCCTACTGACAGTGAAAAGGAAATGTGGGTTCTACCAATATTTATACTCTTAGAGGCCACCATAACCGAAAGCGCCTATTTTAACATGTTATACAATTTAATTGTGTTAAGTATCACCCATGTTTACAAATTTGCTGAGCAATAATCGGACATTCAGGATAAGTGTAATATTGGAGTTTAATCGGTAATGAATTTTGTACTAATTTCTGAATTTTTAGTATAATTACCCATCATTAAGAAATAACACTTTTTCAAAAAATAAATATTCAAGTATAAAATTTCAGTTTTTATTAAATTAATAATAGATAGAAAAATCTAATCAAATCTCAATTTTAGAATCTAAGATTATATTTTTAATTTCAAAATTCACATTATTGAAAAATATAATAACTAAACACATTTTCATGTTATCTAACTGTAAAATTAATAGATTACCCGTTACCAATATTTTATTGTTCATGATATAATTATTAATTTTTATTATAATTTGTTAAGGCCATAAATCAGAGGTTTTAGTATATAGTTGAAAATAATGGCGATTAAGCGAAGAGTAATCCCAACAATGTTTTGTAGGAGAAATTAAACCAACTCCATCACACAAAAAAAGCAAAAGTCTTTAAATTTTAAAATATTCAAAATAATTGAAAAAGCAAAAGAGAGAATAAAATCAATGTCAATATGGAGACATTATGGCACGGGGTCTTTAGTTTTTTGGACAAATGTTATTTTTATTATTCGTTACAATTTTTGTTCACCAAATAAATTTTAAATAAATAATAAAATTAATTAAGTTATTATATTGTTTTTAACACAATCATCTTTATTTGTCAATGAGGATGCTCTTAGGGTTAACCTTTGACGGACAACCACTAGCTAAGCGGATATGTGTGGGAGTAATCGGCTCTGTGGACATTTTTCAGTTGTTTGGATAACTTTATAGAAATCATAGACAAGTAAATTTATCAAAATAGTATACCCTGTCAGTTTTAACTTAACTTACTATTTTCATCCGAATATATCCGAACATAGCAGAATCAAAGACCCAAATAAGTTTAAATCCCTAAGATATGACAAATACACTTTAAGGTTTTCCGCCAAATTGACGCTTATAAATACTAAATAGCATCTCCTTTTGTGAATTTATTTGGATAATTACTTCAAAGAAAATGTGAGGTTCTTTCATATCCTTTAAGTCTAAAGTTTACTAATAATATCGAGATAACAAAAAAAGCATCGCATATGTACTAACACGGTATTAGTTGAGGCTACTAAAGTAAGAGACCAACTTTAACCATCTATTATATAGAAAGACTCGACTTGTTTTTTTTTATTCTACCATATATTATATAGAAAGACTCCACTTGTTTTTTTATTCTACCATATATTATATAGAAAGACTCAAATTGATTGTATTGGTCTTGAATCTTGATGTACAAAATTGACTATTTCCTTTTCTAATTGCCCCTAATGTCTGGTCCTAATGGTTATTATATTCATCACTAGTTACACACATAATTAATCTACTATAAATATTTTGCAAGTTGGAAGGTTGCACTCATTTTCCTTTTAAGTTATCTCTCTACACTCTCCAATCTTTTTAACATTCTGAAAATGGAGGTTCATTTCTTCAATTTTTAGAATAGTTTTAAGCAATTTATATTTCAATGGTATATATGCTAATTAATATATACATATATATATAATTATAGAGTTATTGCTTACACAATGAACTGCTACTTTGCAGGAAGAGACGGTTGTATTCAAGTTGGATGTTTCTGATAAACAAAACAGACAAATGGCTATGAGAGCTATATGGGAGTTTTCAGGTACACCAATGTAAATCTATGAGTTTTTCTTTTGAAAAAATTATGCGTTATGCATTAAAAATTAAAACCCTTCGAAAAATGCAACTAAATTAAAATCTTTCGGAAAATGTCATATGTGGACGAACAATACTTGGGTTCACCCCTAGGTGAACTTTTTCATTCTCATCCTTTATTATTAGCCAATTGAATCATGTCATGTATATTTTTTTTTTAAATCCAAATAATTTAGTGAATTAAATAAATTTAAATTAAATAATTAAAAAGTAGATTATGGAAAAATTAAAATAAATCATAAACACTAAACACAAAACCTTAAACCCTAAACCCTAAATTATGTGCAAACTTCTCCCATGCTTCTTTTGTAATAAAAAAACCCAAAACCCGTCAAATCTAAACCCTAAACTAATCCAAGAGTCTTAAATTTGGACTTGCGAACCCAAACGCAAATATTTAACTACTAAACCCTAAAATTCAACACATAAATAATTTATGTCGTTTTTATATCATATTTTGATGATTTTATCGAAAATATTTTAAATTGTTTTTTCGAATTTTGGAATATTTCTATCAAATTCGTTAAATTAAATAAAAAATAATTTTTATGGCTTATAAAATTAAAAAGACTACAAAATTAGAAAGAGTTGATTTGATTGGTTAGTAATAAATGAGGTGAATAAGAAGGTTCACCTAGAGGTGAACCCAAGTATTTTTCTACGCGGACAAGAAATTGTCCACGTGGACTAAAGAAAACGACAAATGAAAAATTTAACTTTGTGTTTTGTCCACTTGGTGTTCGTGGACTGAAGTTTGTCGAAATATGTTTTTTTAATGGCATTTTGGAAAAGTTTTTTTTTTTTAATGACATTTCAAAAAATAATCCTTTTTTGTCAACACCTAAATCTATGATTATAGTTTTATAAAATAAAACCAAGAAAATAATTGGTGTGAATAAAATTACATGAATAATATTTGTTTTTGGCAGGAGTTACATGTGTTGAAGACATGAAAAAGGGTAAAATAAAGGTGACAGGAAAGTTTGAAGAATTTGAAATGGTGATGATACTAAAGAAGATAGATTCTTCTGCTGATATTAGTACCCTAAAGCCTCACAACTCCTTTACCTCTTCACTGTCAAATTTCTTAAAATCCCCTGAAAAACAGGTTTGTTTGTCTTTATTTTTTTATTCATTTTTAGAACTATTATATTTTGACTTGTTTAGTATAATCTACTTTATGAATTCTGCAGAGAGACAAATAATAAAACTACTGCTTAAACCATGAAATGCTAATTGAGAAAATAACTACACCATTTCAATTCTTCCTTCACAAAATTACACTTAATTCAATTTTTTCTACTTTTACACCCTTTTCAATTTTTAAATGGTTCAATTATGCTCTAAAAAATTACCAATATTAAAATATTTTCATTTGGGTTAGTTAATTAGTGTTTAGGGTATAATATCGAAGGTGTAGGGTTTTGTGGTAAGGTTAATTTCGATTTAATTTTTAATAATTATGTGTAGTTTTGTGAAATGATTTTAAAAATGTGTAGTTTTGTGAAATGCAATTTAAAAGGTGTAGTTTTGTAATTCTCCCATGCTAATTTGCAGGAGATAGTTGTATTCAAGTTTAGAATTCTTGATGAACGCGTTAAACAGACAGCTATGGCAATTATCTGGGAATTTTCAGGTAAAAACTAATAAGTAGTTCAAACAAAATAAATCAAGATTTATGGCAAATTATTCAGTCTATATATTTTTTTTAAATAATTAGCTTAATCTATTAGGCTAAATAAATTATCAATAATATTTGTTGTTTGGTAGGAGTGACTTGGGTAAAGGTTCAGAGAGAAGATAGTCAAGTAGAAGTGAAGGGAAACTTTGAGAAATATGAGATTGCAATGAGACTAAAAGAAGAGATTGATGATTCTATTAAGATAACAGAGGTTAGACCAGATGTAGAACCTGAAAAAGAAGTGAAACAAGGAGTACCCTATAACGTTAGTGGCTCGGATGCGAAAAGAAATTCTACCTTCAACTATGGTGGTACCTCAACAAAAGGCTCAGAATCAAAATATAAACAAAAAAAATATGAAGGATTCTTGGAAACAAATAAGCAAGCGATAGACAAAGGAAAAGTTTACGGACAAATATTTGGTGTGGATGGGCAATGGCATGATGAACCTTTTGGCAAACAACAAGGTATTAAGCAAGATCCTGCAGTTGCGCGTGAACGTCAAAATATTTTGAAAGAAAAGGCAGAGAATCAACGTATTAAAAAGGAAAACGAGGCGGAGAAACTACGTCTCGCGTTGGAAAAAGCGAAACTTGAGAAGCAAGCACAACCGAAGAGAGGATTTGGTGCTAACCAACCAGCCCAATTTAGTCAAAATGCAAAAAGATATCCATTGGCCAACCATGATGATGCTATAGATGGAAACTACAATCTGTATGCGCATATGTCAAGATGGAACACAGGTTTAGTACACAACTTTTTTCTAGTTTGTTAGATTTCTCGTATAGTGATCAATTTGATATCCATTTGAACTTATTTAGATTTTTTGACACCCTTACACCATAATTATCGCAGACTTTAAGTATGTTTTTAACATGTGGGTCCCACAAAAATTGCAAGAGACAAACTCTTTAATCTCTTAACTCGGAACCGACTCTTGCACAATCTGCGGGCCCACTGACACGTGGCGGCCCGCGATTGGTGTTTTTTTAAATTTTTTTTTTTAAATAAAAAAAAAATTAAAAATACAATAATGAAACATTGGAAATTGTTCTAAAAATTAAAAACAGAACCAATCGTGGGCCGCCACGTGTCAGTGGGCCCATGAAAAGTTCAAGAGTCGGATCTGAATTAAAAGACAAAAGGGCTGGTCTCTTGGGTTTTTAGTGGGCCCCATATCTTAAGAACCCACTAAAAATCTGCGATAATCTTGCTCTTAGGCTTACACATCCTCTTAGAGTAAGGTTCAAACCATTTAATATAACTTTTCTTTGGAGAGTAGATTTTTCCCAACGTGAATCGAACTTTGTATCTACGGGTTAACCATTAGCTCTTCTCATCGTTAGTCTCTATATCGTACTACGCATGTCTGTTTAATCATTTTTAAATGTTAAAAATTTTGTGTTTGAAAACCATGTGATGCAGGAGGAGAAAATACGCAAGGTTCTTCGAGCTTTTCAACACGGCTATCAAGCTCAAGCAGTATGAAGAATCTCTCTCAGTTATCACAATCAAGCAGTTCCGGATATCCCTCTAGTTTCTCAAGATCAAGCAGTATGGACAATCTCTCTCAATCAAGCAAGAGAAAAGGTTTACTTTTCAACTTTCTATAGTTTGTTATATTTATTTTAAAAGGGAATGACTTTGAGGTGATGAGTAGTACTATGTTTATGTTGTTCATGACTCAAAAAAAAACTACTAGTTTTATGTGTTTTTGAAAAAATTGAAATAGATGTGTTTTATAAAATAGTGTTTTGCAATGACGCAGAAGGAGAAAAGACAAAAAGTTCGAGTGGTTTCTCATCAATGTATTCGAGTTCGAGCTCTCAATTCGTACCATCAAGCGGCTCGGGGATCAATCCTTATGCCTCGCTATCAACCAGAGGAAGTGATCAAAATTCCACGCAAACAAGACAAAGGGAATCAGGATCATCAGTTTCACAGAAATGGAAAAATAGCAAATCTGACAACAAAAAGTGAGTCTTGATTTCTTTTAAAGGGAATTAATGTGAACTCCATGGACTAACGAGTGTTGTGGACTACAGTTTCATATTTTGTTTTAAAATAAAGGTTTTGTCCTTATATATATATATGTCGTCGTATGTGTTTTATTCCTTGTTCTAAAACGCGGCAGCCTAGCCGCCTAGGAGGCCGCTTAATAGCTGGTTAACAGTTGGCAGTTGAGCGTGAGGATTTTCGAAAATCGGACCCATTAATCGGCCATGAATTAATCGGCTGCATAATTAAAAAACTGTCCGACTAATAACTTAAATAAGTGGGTCTTAATTACTAAAATCTAACACGTAGTTATTACAACAAAAATGAACATACTATTTATAAGTTATGGAGTTATCTTCTCTCATGCCCCTTTCTTATAAACTCTAATCTAAAAAGGACAAGACATTTTTTAAAAATTAATAGAAATAAAAATAATTATGAAAAGACCAAAAATTATTATGAAGTTGCACGAAAAACTCCTAACACCCAATCAAGCAATACCCTTCTAAAACGCACATACATATAGACATTAACATATCCAGTGCGTAAAGACGTAAAGACATGAACTTTCTTTGTTGATAACGTTACACCCTCCAAGTAAACATCTCGGCCAAATAATAGATAAACATAAATTGGTATAGATATCAAAGCATGTCTGTTCATGGATAGGCTAAAAAGCCGATTTATACCTCAAGAGTTTTGGTCAGAAGGCTTTGGTGTAGGAGGAGGAGCCGGTCTACATAGGATTGGGTGTCTCTTACCATCAAGTGTAGACATACACTTGGCTTGATATTCAACAAGAAGTTCGCCAGGCTTCTCCCTCGCCATAAATGTAATGTAAGATCTTGAAGCGCAATCCGGTCTAAACTCATTGATTTTATTCCTTTGTAGAGGCAACGTACCTTATGGTCCGGGTCTATGTTAAATCCCTAATAAAATTAGAGGCAATTCTTATGAATACCACAAAAAAAGTTTTTATAACACAATTAGCACATATTTTGAAAAGTTTTACAAATACCATTAAAACGTTTTTTTCACATATATACCACAAATCTTAAATTTTCAAAATTACACCCAAAATCTCCAAAAAACTAAACCCTACCCCTTCTAAACTATACCCTAAACACTATATAGCGAACCCAAATGAAAAAATTTAAAATCTAAAAGTGTTAAAATCCGTTTTTTGAGTTTGTGGTATTTTTGTAAACTACTACTTTTTGATGGTATTTTTGTTATAAAAAACATTTTAATGGTATTTTTGTTATAAAATTTTTTTTAATGATATTTTTAAAACAAAATCTTATTTTGATGGTATTCTAAGGAATTTCTCTAAAATTAATAACAATTGTTACATTAGTAGGAAACAACCAAATATTCAAAAAAACAAGGACAATTCTTATGAATACCACTAAAAAGTTTTTTTTAACACAATTAGCACAAATTTTCTAAAGTTTTACAAATACCATTAAAAAGTTTTTTCTCATAAATACCACAAATAATAAATTTTTAAAATTATACTCAAAACCTTCAAAAAACTATACCATACTCCTTCAAAACTATACCCTAAACACTATATAACGAACCTAAATGAAAAAAAATTAAAATTTAAAAGTGTTAAAACTCATTTTTTGTATTTGTGGTATTTTTCTAAACTACTACTTTTTGATGGTATTTTTGTTATTTTAATGGTATTTTTGTTATAAAAAACTTTGTAAAAGTATTTTCAAAACAAAAACTTATTTTGATGGTATTGTAAGGAATTTCTCAAAAAACAAACAAACAAACAAAAGAGATAGTACCTTGGATTCGATAAGCTGGCGTTTAACGAAGCGATAGCTTGCCATGATCTCTTCCTGGTCGGAAATTCTCTCCTCGGAGGAGATCTCTACTTCTGGTGATGAAACATATTCTAAGTCATCGAAGTTGTCCACGTCCCACTCTGGCGCCTGTAATATCGGAACACGCTCTGTTTTGGGTTTCTCGTCGCTGATTTCCTCTTCTTCTTCCTCTTCGGGCTCTAATTCGGCCTTACGTTTTTGCAGGCATGAATTGACAACGGAGGAAGAAACTTCTTCCATGGGCTCTGAAGATTCATGCAATTTGATCGAATCTCCTTCCTTCTTAATCTCAGCTGCGTATGGATTGAGAATCATGATGATGATGATGGTCGATTGAACCCTAGATTCCCTTTTCTTTGCGAAATTTGGGAAAGTGAAAGCCTGATAACTCGCATATTTTACACATTTTACCTTATGTTATGCATTAGAATTAACTCATTTAGGCTGCATTTAGTGTCATATAGGTTGCATTTTGGTTTGTTTCATGTATTTCAGGTTTCGGAGCGTTAAAACGGCAAAATGTGATGAATTTAAGCCAAAAAGAAGTGGATACACTTGCATCGGTTTGTTGTATCGGTTTATCTTGGCCGATATAGAAGAAGCGTTTGTTGCCGAGGCTTGTATCGACCAGTCGTATCGGTCACACTCGGTCGATACAAGAAAAGGAGAACCTGAAGATGCATATCGACATGCTGTATCGGTTTGGAGTGGCCGATACAAAGAAAAAGGAAGAATAAGCACTTATACCGACATGTTGTATCGGCTTGGCCTGGCCGATACAGAAGAAACAAAGTCGAAGCAAGTGCTACCGATGAGCGCGTATCGGCCGGTCCGTACCGGTTTCACTTGACCAGTACAGTACGCGAAAATTAATGGAAATTCGGTTTTCATGTTTTAAAAAGGAAAACAATTCCTAAACCAAATTGGTTTTCCTTTATTTCTTTGGTTTAAACATATATTAGGGTTTTGCTTTTGTTTTTGACATTATTCTATCTTAGTTTTTCTATTCTATCTTTTTTTTTTTAGTTTTCATCGTTTTGTTTCTTTTGCTTTGGACTTGGGAGATTTTCTTGGTGTTTGCTACTTGCCACCTTTGAATCTTCATCATCATCAATAAGATTTTCTTGAACCCTTTACTCTCTTGTCTTTGTTTTATGTTTATGCTTTCTTTGAATTTAATTGCTTTGAAATTCAACATGTTTAGTGAGTAGATCCAGATAGACAATTGGGTTAGGGGAAAAAGGGGTTGATTGAACCTAGGATAGATGATTGTCTAAAACTTAATTGATTATAAAACTTTAGTCTTTGGTAACAAACTTAAAGCCTTAATCGAGTTGGCCATTCGATTATTGAACCTAGGAAACTTTATGAATCGAGAGATTATAAAGATTCCTTAACAATTACCTTAGAACCAAGTCTAGCTTAACCGAGAGATTTGTGTTAATAAGCTTGGTGGTTAAAGTTGATTTGTTCTTAAAGTTTCTCGACGATTAAACTATCCAAGATATTGTTTTAGTTTAATTGTTGAGAAAATGATCATTGCCACGAGAGTGGATTGATCTAAAATCGTTTTCAAAACCTTAAAGTTATTTTTGTAAAAGACAATTTGAAATCTGAAAGTTTAATCACCCTTAAAACACCTTAACCTGATTGTTTAGCTTTTAAATTAATCTTTCAAAACTCTTAATTCGCGTTTTCGTTTTGTTCACTATTCGGTTACGAAAGCTCTCAACAAACAACCTTTTTATTAAGCTTAAACTGAGTTTGTTTCTCATAAATTCAAGTACATTGTTTGCTCCTGATTTGGTTTGACATCTTAAGTACTACATTAAGATATTAGATTTAACGGGGTAAAATCTCGTTTATCAAATTGGCGCCGTTGCCGATTCAGGAACTCGAACAATTATTAGAATTTTGAAACTACTTGGGATTAAGTTTCAGTTCTTGTTACAAATTTATTTTCTTTTCTTGTGATTTTCGTTTTGTTAGGTGTATGCAAAGAAGAAGTCACCGACAAAGTGACAGCTTGCTCTTCTTCGCAGACATCAAAGCACACGAAAGAGCTATCTCAAGAGAAAGAAGATCCATCAATCACTCCGACTCATCTACATCGAAACTTCGGGTTCGGATTCGGAATTAGAGATGGGTGATGCAAACAACGCGCCTAACGTTGCACGCACAATTGGAACGACCGATGTGCCATCTAACATCACCAACCGTAGTGGCATCACGCCACCAGCCATCGCCAACAACAACTTCGAGATCAAGTCTAGTCTCATCAATATGGTGTCCAACAACAAGTTCTATGGGTCGCTCTAGTGAAGACCCCATTGACCATCTTCACCAATTTGACATGCTATGCGACACGGTGAAGATCAATGGTGTCAATGAGGACATGTTTAAGCTGCGTTTGTTCCCCTTCTCACTCGGGGACAAAGCACACATATGGCAGAAGAATCTTGTGAAAGACACCATACGGACTTGGGAGGCGTGTAAGACGGCTTTTCTCACAAAGTTCTTCTCGGTGGTGAGGACGACAAAGCTAAGAATCGAGATCTCGGCTTTCGCACAAAAAGACCAAGAAACGTTCGGCGAGTCTTGGGAAAGATTCAAGAGTTACACGGTGAGATGTCCACACCACGGTTTCACGGGAGAGAGCTTACTCGAGCACGTTCTACCGCGGTCTAAAACCGAAGTTTAGGATGCTTCTCGATTCGGCTAGCCAAGGAAATTTCCTTGGGAAGACGGAAGCCGATGGACGGCTTTTGGTGGAAAACTACGCCCTAAGCGATAGCAACTACGGGGAAGATTATGATCGCACCATCCGCAGCTCGGGGAATGATGAGCAATTTAAGATAGAGATAAAGGCGGTGAATGAGAAGGCTGGATAAGCTACTCATGTCTCAACAAGCGGGAATCAACTTCGTAGGAAGTAGAGAAGAAGAGGCGACCCCACTTCACAAGCACTCATGAGGAGATAAACTATGTGGGTAATCAAGGTGATTGGCGTTTCAACAACTACAAACACAACCCGAACCTTTCCTACCGAAGCACCAACGTAGCTAATCCTCAAGATCAAGTCTATCCCCAAGCACAACAAGGAGGATATGCACCGAGACCACCACTTAATCCACCACCGAGTTACAACCATCCTCCCGCTGCTCAAGGCCAAGTTTCTTCACCAGCTCCCCAAGGTGACCAAACTAACCAACTGTTGAAGCAAATTCTAGAAGGTCAAAGCCGAAGCTTCATGGAAATCGATGCCATCAAGACAAAGGTGGACTCTACTTACAATGATCTCAACGCCAAGATCGAATCCATGAACTCACACTTGAAGGCTTTAGACAACCAAGTGGCTCAAATTACCTCGGCTTCTAAGAGACCAATTGGTCAACTTCCGGTAAAGTTGAAGCCAATCCTAGAGAGTATGTCAACTCCATAGAACTTCTTAGTGGTACACAAGTGCACTCTAGCAATCTCATTGAGGACAATGTGAAACAAGGTGAGGGGGTGGACCACTCGACAGAGCCAAAAAACACGGTTATCATCGACGAAAACCGCGAGATAGAGTCAAAGGAGAAAATCGGTGAAAAAGAAGAAACAGATGGCCGATATCGACCAGTGGTATCGACCACCAATATCGACCAAACACTTGGTCGATATCGAGGACAAATCCGAGAAAAACAAGAAGCCGGTCTATGTGACGTCCGATTACGTGCCCAAACTTCCTTTTCCGTATCGAGCTAAGATGCAACGCTTGAGGGAGTACTTTAGAGCTAAGCTCGAGAAGCAAGTAAACGAGGTACAAGTTCCCATCCCACTTATTGACGCTTTCAAGCTAGTCCCTGACGACACTAAATCCTTGAAAGACACCATCAAAAACAAGTTCAAAAACTCGGAAGACACGGTGAATCTTTCACAAGAGTGCAGCGCGATCATTCAAAAGAACCATTCTCCTAAGAAACTTGGTGATCCAGGGAGTTTTATTTTGCCTTGCACTCTTGGTCCTTTGGTCTTTGAAAAGTGCCTATGCGATTTAGGGGCTAGTGTCAACGTTATGCCTTCGTCTGTGGCTAAACGACTTGGCCTTTCTTCTCTCCAACCTACTCAGATCTCTTTGGTGCTGGTCGATAGATCCGTGAAGGCACCCGTTGGAATCTTAGAAGATATTCCGGTAAAGTTGGGAGACGTTTTCATTCCAACAGATTTTGTCGTCTTGGAGATGGACAAAGAACCTGATAATCCACTCATCTTAGGATGACCTTTCTTGGCAACCGCTGGAGCCGTCATAGATGTGAAGGTTGGAAAGATAGACTTACACCTTGGGAAGGACCTTGTTCAACGGTACAAGATCAACGATGTGGTCAAAAAGCCTACGGAGACGGTTCCTTGTGAAGCTTTGGTGATTGGAGTAGAGAAAGATGCTAGCAATGGTAAGACTAGTGATGATGCAAGGAGCAAACCCAAAGCTCCAAAAGTGGAACACCAACCTCGTCCTAGAAAGTTTAGAATAGCGCATTCGAACTTGTCTAAAAACCGCGTCATTAGAAAGTTAGTCAACGAGGTTAAACTTTTGAAGAAAGCTTTCAAGGAAGGGGCAAGGAGTGCTCGCTGCGAGTCAAAACAAAGCAAGCACGACGATAGAGTCGAGTTTGTGGTGAACAGAGTAAAACTCAAGCCGCCCCTGATACACGAAGTTGTCACCGAAGGAGATTCGATATCTCTTTCACGCCCAAATGTCGCCTAAAAAGAAGGGGGTAAAGTCAAGCTAAGAGACTATAAACAAGCTCACTTTGGAGGAAATCCCATGTTTATCCTTGTATATACAATTTTAGTTTGCATTTAGATGATAATTTACTTAGAATTTATGTCGTGTTTGATGGTTTCAGGTGAAAACGAAGTAGGAAAACGAATTTTGAAAGGGGTATCGGCTCGTTATATCGGTTGCTCGGACCGATATCGGGCAAGAGTATCGGTTTGCTTGAGACCGATACGGACGACTTCGACTCGACGCGTTAGTACTACCGAGGTAACTCTTGAACCATGTGCATACGCATTAGTTTTCATATTAAAGTCATTCATACATGCACTTAGGAACCTCTTTCGATACTTGTTTCACACGGAGACCGTGTGATTTAAGTTTGGGGGAGTAGTCATATTAGCTTTCGCATATTAGTTTTCACATAAGAAAAAAAAAACACAAAAATTCTGCATTTAGGATTAGTTCATGGGCATTTAGATTATATGCATAGGGGATCTATGATGATGTTAACCTTGTAAAGCGACGCACTTAGTGTTTTGAACAATATCTTAGGTGTAGTATCTTCCGTAAACGAATTAGAACTCGCTGAAAATCTTGAAACCGCAACCCTAGACATTGATGTTTAAAAAACCAATTGTGTGGTTATGAAGCTTGGTAGTTCTAAGTCACCTTCGAAAAATTATCTGAACTTAAACTTGACTTTTAATTAGCATGATTGATAGTTTTCAAGAGAATTTCTATGGCTTTGTGATTTCTACGGATTGTGGCTTCCTAAACCGAAACACTTAAAGCGCAATCCGGTCATTCTCATTCTAAGGATGATTCCCCTCTCACCCCCTTAACCTTAACCCAAACACTTGTGAGAATTTTTTTCATTTAGTGATTGTTTGGTTTCGCGAAAACTTGAAAGTATAGGGAGCGACAAGAAAGAACATCCATTGGGCTAGTTTTTCTTAGAATAATGATTTAGAAAGAGATAATGGTTTGGTGAGACACGTCTTTGAGTTTTGAAAAATAAGAAAATAAACACGAGTAATTGTAAAACACCTATGGGTAAAAGATTGGCTAAGTAAAAAAAAAAAAAGAGAAAAATCGAAAAAAAAGAGAAAAATCGAAAAGAAAAAAAAAGAGAAAAAAGAAAAGAAAAGAAACTTAGCCAAAAGAAAATCCCCTAAGGTAGTTAAGAAAAGAAAAGAAACTCAATGTTTAAGTGTTTAAATGTCTAAAAGAAAGACGATTGGTTAGTGGATAGTTTTTAGTAGGAATGGATGTCCGGACTTGTATGCATCAGTTGCTTCTTGTCTTTCCTGGTTTTGCTTGACCCTTTCACTCCCCGATAGAAACCGCGCTACAACTAACCACATGTCTGAGTGTTAACCTCCTCATTTGATTCAAAATCCCGTTCTTACCTAGACAAATAGAAAAACTCTTGGAAATTCTTGATCATGTTTCATGTTGGATTGTGTTTAATTGAATGTGAAAGGTGCTTAGACTAGGCAAGTGGATCACATGCTTTTGGTAATAATAGCGGATTTAGACGGAGTTAAAGGTGGATAGAAATAAGTAGAACTAGTTCGGTTGCGAGAGGGTACTATGTTTAGGATACTTGTTCATTATATTTCCATGTTGCTTTTGGTTCTGAGGTCCCCGCCTCTGCACTTTCTCGAACTTTGATGCAAATTCTCTTACTTGAGGACAAGCAAATGATAAGTTTGGGGGAGTTGATAACTCGCATATTTTACACATTTTACCTTATGTTATGCATTATAATTAACTCATTTAGGCTGCATTTAGTGTCATATAGGTTGCATTTTGGTTTGTTTCATGTATTTCATGTTTCGGAGCGTTAAAACGGCAAAAGGTGATGAATTTAAGCCAAAAAGAAGTGGATACACTTGCATCGGTTTGTTGTATCGGTTTATCTTGGCCGATATAGAAGAAGCGTTTGTTGCCGAGGCTTGTATCGACCAGTCGTATCGGTCACACCTGGTCGATACAAGAAAAGGAGAACCTGAAGATGCATATCGACATGCTGTATCGGTTTGGAGTGGCCGATACAGAGAAAAAGGAAGAAGAAGCACTTATACCGACATGTTGTATCGGCTTGGCCTGGCCGATACAGAAGAAACAAAGCTGAAGCAAGGCTACCGATGAGCGCGTATCGGCCAGTCTGTACCGGTTTCACTTGACCGGTACAGGCCGCGAAAATTAATGGAAATTCGGTTTTCATGTTTTAAAAAGGAAAACAATTCCTAAACCAAATTGGTTTTCCTTTATTTCTTTGGTTTAAACATATATTAGGGTTTTGCTTTTGTTTTTGACATTATTCTATCTTAGTTTTTCTATTCTATCTTTTTTTTTTAGTTTTCATCGTTTTGTTTCTTTTGCTTTGGACTTGGGAGATTTTCTTGGTGTTTGCTACTTGGCCACCTTTGAATCTTCATCATCATCAATAAGATTTTCTTGAACCCTTTACTCTTTTGTCTTTGTTTTATGTTTATGCTTTCTTTGAATTTAATTGCTTTGAAATTCAACATGTTTAGTGAGTAGATCCAAATAGACAATTGGGTTAGGGGAAAAAGGGGTTGATTGAACCTAGGATAGATGATTGTCTAAAACTTAATTGATTATAAAACTTTAGTCTTTGGTAACAAACTTAAAGCCTTAATCGAGTTGGTCATTCGATTATTGAACCTAGGAAACTTTATGAATCGAGAGATTATAAAGATTCCTTAACAATTACCTTAGAACCAAGCCTAGCTTAACCGAGAGATCTGTGTTAATAAGCTTGGTGGTTAAAGTTGATTTGTTCTTAAAGTTTCTCGACGATTAAACTATCCAAGATATTGTTTTAGTTTAATTGTTGAGAAAAAGATCGTTGCCACGAGAGTGGATTGATCTAAAATCGTTTTCAAAACCTTAAAGTTATTTTTGTAAAAGACAATTTGAAATCTGCAAGTTTAATCACCCTTAAAACACCTTAACCTGATTGTTTAGCTTTTAAATTAATCTTTCAAAACTCTTAATTCGCGTTTTCGTTTTGTTCACTATTCGGTTACGAAAGCTCTCAACAAACAACCTTTTTATTAAGCTTAAACCGAGTTTGTTTCTCATAAATTCAAGTACATTGTTTGCTCCTGATTTGGTTTGACATCTTAAGTACTACATTAAGATATTAGATTTAACGGGGTAAAATCTCGTTTATCAAAGCTTCAAGGAAAATATCTGAGGAAGTATATATCTTTAGAGGAATTCACAAATCTACACACTTTCAACCTCTTCTTCACAAAACTACTCCTAATTTAATATTTTCACATATTTACACTCTTTCAAAATTTTAAAAGCTTGATTTAACCTTTAAAAAATTATCAAAATTAAAAAATTTCATTTGGGTTCGCTAAATAGTGTTTAGGTATAGTATTAAGGGGTATGATTATTTGGGTAGAGTTTATTTGGATTTAATTTTGAGTGTTTAGGTGTAGTTTTGTGAAGTATTTTTGAAATGATGTAGTTTTGTGAAATGTAATTCAAATGGTGTAGTTTTATGATTCTCCCGTATCTTTATATATTGGTCTTATAATTTCCTTTTTTTGGGAAAGTTTCCTATTAAATCTTCTACGGAAAAAAATGATCCAATTCCAACCCGTCAGGATGGCCTGCTTTTGCGTCAGAGCTTGAGAATTTCTTCAACCTCAAGAAGTCTTTTCCATTATTTAGTATTCGTTTTAATTCTCGTTGTACTAACACCCGGGCTGATTTCCTTGCGAAAAAAGCAAGAATCCATGGTATTTTATTTTCTCATGTAAGCTCATCGGCCCCGGACAGGCTTTCTCTACAAGAAAGTTTTTTCCGATAGCTTAATATTAATATGATGGTTTTTGGTGTCAAAAAAAAAAACTTACAATGAACTAATTTAATTATTATTTAGGATTTAATTTGTGGTACACCACTAATCTATATATTTTGAAATCGTTTTATATGTCTATATATTTAATTTAGAAATTAGTGATATATTTTTGGGAGAATTATAAAACTACACCATTTGAATTATATTTCACAAAACTACACCATTTCCAAAATACTTCACAAAACTACACCTAAACACTCAAAATTAAAATCAAATAAACCCTACCCAAACAATCCTACTCCTTTAATACTATACCCTAAACACTAATTAGCGAACCCAAATAAAAATATTTTAATTTTGGTAATTTTTTAAAAGGTAAATCAAGGTTTTAAAATTTTAAAAGGGTGTAAACTTGTGAAAATATTGAATTATGTGTAGTTTTGTGAAGGGAGGGTTGAAAGGGTGTAGTTTTGTGAATTTCTCTATATTTTTTTTGTTTTTTTAAGTATATATAAAAAATATTTATAAGTTTTTATTTTATTATAGTTTTTTATTTTACAAAAATAATAATTTAATAATTTAATATTAAAAATTGTTAAAAAAAATTTGTTACTATATATTATCCAAATTACCTAGATCTAAAATATTAAACCGAAACATGACTAAAATACTCGAATTGAAACCAATCCAAAAAATAAATATCTCGAACGGGAAGAAAAATTTACTAACCAAAAACCCGGAACCGAAATCTAAAACGAAACAATTTTTTGAAATATAACCGAATGACCCAAAATTATTTAAATATAAAAATTTATTGAGTAAAATGTTTTATAACAATATAATATTTTGTAGTACATATTTCATATGGTAAATTTTTAACATAATTTATAAATTAATTTATTCCAAACTATTTTATGCTATGAAAATTGTTATTTATTATATTATATTATATGGTTCCCAAAATACCTGGATCTAAATTAAAGAATCAACACCAAACCCAAATATTCAACGGAAACCGATTCATAGACTAATATTTTTGGAAAAGTTTAAAATAGAGGAATTCACAAATCAACCTCTCCTTCACAAAACTACATCTATTTGAATATTTTCACATATTTACACATTTTCAAAATTTTAAAAGCTTGATTTACCCTTTAGAAAATTACCAAAATTAAAATATTTTTATTTGGGTTCGCTAATTAGTGTTTAAGGTATAGTATTAAAGGAGTAGGATTGTGTTGGTATAATTTATTTGGATTTTTTTTTGTCAACATTTGGACCACAAATGGCCGGCCCATTAGCCAAACCTACACTATCGTAGGCGCGGGGAATTGATCCCGGGTGGGGTGGTGCTACTTGCCTCCTGTGGATTTATGACTGCCACTAGACCAAGGTCACTTCCCGATTTATTTGGATTTTATTTTGAATGTTTAGGTGTAGTTTTGTGAATTAATTTTGAAATGGTGTAGTTTTGTGAAATATAATTCAAATGGTGTAGTTTTCTGATTCTCCCTTTAAAATATCACTATAATAATCAGTATTCAAAAAATCGCTAGGCGCTAATCGGGCGGTTGAGGTAGGCCTAGCGCCTAGCGAAAAAATCGGAGATTAATCGGGGATTAATCGGGGACTAGTTTTTGTACTATTAATACAATTATTCATCATATATTTAAGATATTTTATTTAAATCTATTAAATTCATATATAAAAACTTTAAAATTTTATTAATGTAACTATAAACAATATAGTAAACAGATTAACATCATATTTTAAATATTATATCATATATTTTTTTCCTAATACAATAGTGAAAGAAATTATAACTAAAAATTATCTAAAAATAATATTAATAAGTTTTTATTGATTTTAGGTGGATATAATATAATTATTTTAATTTATTAAACCAATAAATGAGATATTTGTTCTTGTAAATAATCGAATTAAGACGAAAAATAATCGAATTAGGCGGAGATTAATCGGATTAGGCGGAGATTAATCGGAACAAAAATTTTTAGTAGGCCTAGGTGTTAATCGGGGCGGATGACCACGGCCTAGCGCCTAGGCGGAGAGTAATCGGACGTAGGGGGATTTTTAGAACATGGATAATAATATAGATGTCAAGACAAATCTATTTTGCGGGGTGACCCGGGTCGGGTTATCGTGGCCCATTAAAAAAGAGCCCAATAAATGAAAAGCCGAAACGCGTTTTGTTTTACATTTCTTCATCGCTGTGTTCGCCGTCAGGGTTGCCTAATCTTCTTCTTCGGTCGTCACTCCCGCGGGTTTCTCTGTAAATTCATCTCTCCAACTTCCATTGAACCAAAATCAATTTAGTAAGAAAACTTTTATTTTTCTCATCCTCCTCCTCATCATCATCATCGTAGCTTTGAAAACTTGTACGAACTTGCGTATGGATTTAGTTTGGTTATGGACAGAATCATAGCTCGTATGAAGAAATCATCAGGTCGTCGAGTAGGAGGAGGAGATAAGACACCGATTCGTAAGTTAGATCGTCGAGACGCGGCGAAGCACATCAATTACGACGCAGCTTCGTCGTCGTACAGCTCGTCTGCTGATGATCTCTCGTTATCGACTTCTTCTTCTTCTTCTCCTCTGATGACTCGTTCGCTTGACTTCGTGGATGGAACTAGTTTTCGAATCTTCGGAGGCGGCGATGGCGAAATGGATCGGATCTTTAAGTCTATTGGTGTCTCTGGACCTGACGATCTTGCGATTTCGTCTGACACGTGGGAAGCTTACAAGAAGCGTTCTTCGTCGGATGTTATCAATAGATTCAACTCTTTCGAATTGGATAGTCACAAGTTTCGGGTGGAGGATCGAAGCGAAGAAGGACCTAGTGAGTTGATGAGTTCTGAGGTGAGTGAGATTGGGAGTTTTGGTAGATTAGCTGATAAGGTTGTTGTGGTGGAGAATAAGCGCGGTCTTGAGAGAGCACCGACGATATTGGTAAAGTCTAGAGGGTATCTTGTCCCTAATCCTAGTGATGTTGTGCCTGTGGCGGTGCCTGTTGTTAATGTTGGTGGTGGTGGTGGTAATGGTATAAAGGGTTTAAGACCACCGGTACTTAAGCCACCTCCGTCGATGAAAAGACCTTCCGCTGATGTTGTTCAGGGATCATCTTGGGATTTTCTTGAACATTTTGCTCCCAAAAGTGAATCAATTAAGCGGCCAAGTTCGTCTTCTGATGATGATGAGAATGGGTGTGATGAAGAGGATGATGCAGTGGAAGAGAAAGTGGGAACAGAAGAGACGGTACCTAAGCTTATGGATACGGCTGACGAAGCGTGTTCATTCACTACTAATGACGGTGACTCCTCAAGCACAGTATCCAATACTTCGCCTATTTATTCTAGCGGTGGAGCCGTTATCACGTCTTGGCAGAAGGGTCAACTTCTCGGAAGAGGATCATTTGGATCCGTATTTGAAGGCATTTCAGGGTAAGTCTTTACTGGCTGCTAGTAATTAGGGATAGTATGTTAGTGATTTGAACAAATACAGTGCAAAGAGAGTTTTACTTAATGGTTTTTGGTGGATGTTAATGTTAAATATAGAGACGGGGACTTCTTTGCTGTCAAGGAAGTTTCACTACTTGAACAGGGAAGTCAAGCTAAAGAATGCATACAACAACTCGAGGGGGTGAGAATATACCATTGTCTATGTTCTGCAGCTTATTTTTCCTACAACATTGTAGTGTTGTCTTATTGATCTCCTCCGTTTTTAATATGTTCAGGAGATTGCGCTACTTAGTCAGCTTCAGCATCAGAATATTGTGCGTTATCGTGGCACAGCTAAGGTATGTTCCTGTTTCGGCTTTCCAGCTAACACTTGCAGCATTTCTTGGCTCAATCAATAGCTTATAATATATAATAATGCCTTGTGGTGTTTGCAGGATGAATCGAATTTGTACATCTTTCTCGAGCTTGTAACTCAAGGGTCCCTTCTAAAACTCTACCAAAGATACCAGCTTAAGGACTTTGTAGTCTCCGTGTACACCAGACAGATTCTCGATGGTTTGAAATATCTCCACGATAAGAAATTTATTCACAGGTGAGACTATGTAGATACTTTTCTCGACAAACTCTCTTGCCATAGCTGTCCCTGTATTTTAGTAGCCTCTGTTTTCTCGCATTTCCTGGGTTGCTTATTTTCTCTTGTGTTACGCGGCAAAGGGACATCAAATGTGCTAATATATTGGTGCACGCTAGTGGAGTTGTTAAGCTAGCAGATTTTGGATTGGCCAAGGTTCCTTTCCATTAATAGAAAATTATAGTTTTTGCTCTAAAGTAAGAACATTGTATATTCATAATGCTTGTGGCGATTTGTTATTTAGGTGTCAAAATTGAACGACATCAAATCATGCAAGGGAACTCCTTTCTGGATGGCTCCAGAGGTATTGTTCTGGGAAATTTATCTATCGAATCATAACAGATATGTGGATTCGATTTGCTTTCGTCGTAGGCTATTATGCTTATACGGTTGAATCTAAGTAGAAGTGCATAATAATATGATTCAGGTTATTAACCCGAAACGTACAGACGGGTATGGAAGTTCAGCTGATATATGGAGCCTTGGTTGCACAGTGCTGGAAATGCTGACCGGTCAGATCCCTTACTGCGATCTAGAAAACCCCGTAAGTCTTCTAAAATTTTCAATCTTTCTTTTATAGGAAATAGATAAACTCCCTTATATATCTTTATCTTTCTTGTGTTTACACCGTTTGTTTAAAGTCAGAGTATGTGAAATCGCGCAGGTTCAAGCCCTGTTTAGGATCGGGCGAGGTGTGCTTCCGGATATACCCGACACTCTACCACCTGACGCTCGGGATTTCATACTAAAGTGTCTGAAAGTAAACCCAACGCAGAGGCCAACTGCAGCAGAGCTGTTGAACCATAAATTTGTGAGAAGGTCCTTATCATCCTCGGGATCAGGCTCTGGGTCGGGATTGGGATCAGCATCTCCCCTACTACGTTAACGAGGCTAGCTTGTTAATATGCCTATATAATAGGTGAAAAGCTTTTGTTTTTTCTTAATCAATCAAGAGATGTAGGAGACTGGAGCTACGATTCATTAGCACACGTGCCGTTGGTGTGGGCAGTGGCGGCGGGATACATATTGTCAGGTTAAGACATACCATTCAGGTTGTGTCTGGTTCATTGGGTTGGTTATTTGTTGTAAGTTGTGTGTTTGGCTTAAATTTGAAAATTTGCAAAAGCCATATTCTTCTTTAGTTAAAAGGGAACTTCTTATAAAAGGGTAATTAGGGTATGTAGGTTTCGTTAAAAGTTATAGTGTATATGTATCATTATCTCTTATGTAATGTAATGTATGATTTGATTTGTAATATAGTTCATCTGTTGTAACTGTGTGTACACATCTTGCTGGATTTTGGTTTTGTTTCTCTTTAGTCCGTAAAAGCATATGATTACTGATTACTTTCTACTTGGAATATGCTGGTCCAACCAATTATTTAAGTTTTTTTATGTTAAAGTCCATTCCATTATTCAATTTTGGTCAAAACATTATATAGACTTTGGTCCTAGCCACTTTCATTGAATTCGTTGAAAAGATGTGGCAACCAGTAGGAGCTTTTTTAATTTTTTTAATTTGTCTTTACATTTAGAAAAATTCACTAAACTACACCCTTTCAACCTCTCCTTCACAAAACTATACCTAATTTAATTTTTTCACATATTTATATCCTTTCAAAATTTTAAAAGCTTGATTTACCTTTTTAAAAATTATCAAAATTAAAATCTTTTCATTTGGGTTCGCTAATTAGTGTTTATGATATAGTATTAAGGGGGTAAGATTGTGTGGGTAGGGTTTATTTGGATTTAATTTTGAATGTTTAGGTATAGTTTTGTGAAGTATTTTAGAAATGGCGTAGTTTTGTGAAATGTAATTCAAATGGTGTAGTTTTGTAATTCTCCGTTACATACATTTATCGGGGAATAAGAAGTGTAGATAGTTGCCGACAAAAATAATGTACATTGATAGCTTTCAATTTCATAACCTATTTAGTAAAATTGGAATTACAAAACTACACTTCTAAAATTATATTTACAAAAACTTGCACTTATTAAATCCATTTTTTATAAGTCCACCTAAATACTATTCCTAAATCTCTAGCATCTTTAATACTAAACATTAAATATTTAATTAAAAAAAAATAGTTTGGATTAATTTTTCAAAAAGTAATTTAACTTTTTAAAATTTGAAACTATGTAAAATTTTAAAATATTTGACATGTGGTGTGGGTGGTTTTGTGAAGTAGTGTTTGAAATGATGCACTTTTATATATTATCATATGTCTATAAAAAATCATATAATGCAGCTAATTAAATTCCAAATTTACCAAAAAATATAATATTATGTTATTAATCCTAAAACTAAAAAGAATTCACATTTCACTTATCCATAAAGATTTTAGTTTGTTCTTGAATTTATCACAATAACAAAAGGGGATTCTCATAATTAGCACTAAATTAAGTATTTCTTACAAAATTAGCATACATTCTCGAAAATTTTACAAATATCATTAAAAAAATTCCCAAAAATACTACAAATTTACACTAGTTTAAAATTTTCAAAACTACATCATAAACCTTCAAAATTATACCCTACCCCATTAAAATTAGAGGAATTCACAAAAATACACCCTTTCAACCCTTCATTCACAAAACTACACATAATTCAATATTTTTACATATTTACACACTTTCAAAATTTTAAATGGTTGATTTACCCTTTAAAAAATTGCAAAAATTAATATATTTTTATTTGGGTTCGCTAATTAGTGTTTAAGGTATAATATTAAATGGATATGATTGTGTAGGTATGGTTTATATGAATTTAATTTTGAGTATTTATATATAGTTTTGAAAAGTGACTTTAAAATGGTGTAGTTTTATGAAAACAATTCAAAAGGTGTAGTTTTTTAATTGTCCCTTAAAATTAGAGGAATTCACAAAAATATAAGCCTTCTTTCACAAAACTACACCTAATACAATATTTTTACATATTTACACCTTTTCAAAAAATTAAATGATTAATGTACCCTTTAAAAAGTTACCAAAATTAAAATGTTTTTATTTGAGTTTGTTAATTAGTGTTTAGGGTATAATATTAAAAGGGTAGTATTGTGTGGGTATGGCTTATTTGGAATTAATCTTGAGTGTTTGAGTGTGGTTTGAAAAATGACTTTCAAATGGTGTAGTTTTGTGAAATGCAATTCAAAATGTTTAATTTTCCCTCAAAATGTTTAATTTTCCCTTAAAATTATACCTAAACACTCTATAATAACAAACCCAAATGAAAAAAACTTAAATTATAAAAGTGTTAAAACTCATTTTTTATTTACTGTATTTTGTAAACTACTGCTTTTTAATAATATTTTTCAAAAAATATTTTAATAGTATTTTTTTAGAAAAACTTTGCAATGTTATTTTCAATGTAAAAACTTGTTTTAGTGGTATTTTAAAGAATTTCTCTAACAAACAAAACCACTTCATTATGTTTAACACGGATGAACAATACAACTTCTTGATTTCTCAAGGTGACAGACAATAAAGCTCTAATATATTTACTTTGTTCGCACAATTAATTTACTTCTTTTATCATTATTATTGATGATATAGTATGTTTGGTAGTTTTGAGTTTAGTTCTGTAAATTTATATATACTATTTTACATAGTATGTTCTTTACTTATTTTAGGAAGTAAGATATAGATTTAATATAATAAATATATTATAATGTTATATATATCTTTTAGTTCTTTTCCTTTGAGATGAAGAATGTAGAATAAGAATTTTGTATCATTTTTATAGTATTTATATAGTGTTTGATAACAATCTTGTGTATACACGAGATCTATTTTTTTTGTCAATATTTGGGCCACAAATGCCCGGCCCTTTACATTGTCGTAGGCGTTGGGATTCGATCCCGGATGGAATGGTGTTACTTGGCTCATGTGGATTTATGTCTGCCACTAGGGCGATGCCACTTCCCCACGAGATCTAATTAATGTAAGAACTAATTTATTATTTACTTACATTTATGACAAAACAAAATATTAATCTAATTCAAATAGATATATAGAAACCAATTAATCAAGATCTTAAAAATAAATATATGAGTTGCTATATAATAAAAATATATTCCGAATGAAAATAATAATAAAAAAATAATTTAAACAAGCATGTGAGAAAAATTGATTCGAAATAAAATTACAAAGGCAGGAGGATACAAATATATAAATAAATTGTAGAGATTTTTATTAGTGATTTTTCTACTTTTATTTTATTTACACTCAGGGATGATTTGATTTTGTTTTTTAGACTTTTTTAGTTTTTATATTTTCTTTCGAAAGGTCCAAATATAAATTTTAAATCCTCATTCGCCGATCCAAATCTAGTGTTTTATAAATATATGTTTTAAGTACAATAAAACATCTAAAAATTTATAATATAACTATATATTTTATTAAGAGAAATTCATTAAAATAGCACGAAACATGTTTTTATGTAGGCAAAAAGTGATACTTTTCCTCACCTAATACCAACTTCATTGATGGAATAATGGAGGGTCTTTAGCTTTAAACTATTAGAAAAATAGTTGAAAAGTAAGAAACAGACAACTATATATGTCTCTAGAAATATATATGTCTCTAGAAAGACTTTAAGACATTCATTTTCCTTTTATGTCTCCACATGCTTTGTTGTAATTGGTTAACTCTTTTTTAACCATTAAATGGTTTACTCCATTTTTTGTAATGGGATGTGGATGCCTTAATAAGACCAATCTTCAATGGTTTACTCCATTTTTTTACTTTAAAAATAGAATTTTTCAATAAATAGAGATAAGTTTTGCTCCAATGGTTATCTCTATTTTTGTATCTATAAAATAATATTTCAATTATAATTCATTTTTAAATTATTATTAATTGTTTAAACAACATTATACTTTTTGTAGTTGACAAAGTCAACCGATTTAAATTATTTTATCATTTATTATGTCATTGTACTTTCTAATTTAATATATCTTATCGTTGATATTTTAATTTTAGTCCTAACTATGTTAATATGGTTTTCTTTGGTGTAAAATTAGATTGTATAATTTTATTTTATCAAATATAAGATAGTATTATAGTTGAATGACAACTTTATAATTTTTTTTTTTTTTTGTTAAAGAATGACCACTTTATAATTAAAATATTTTTCTCTATAAATAGATAAATAAATAATGTTTCTTCAAATATAGAGAGTTTCTTCAAATATAAAGATATACTAGAAAAATGCCAAAAAAAATCCTCAACTTTCAAAGTTTCTTCATTTTAATCATGAACTTTCAATTTTCTATTTAAATCATCAACTTTGCGTTTGACTTTCCATAAAAATCATAAACTTATGTTGATTTATCCAATTTTGTCCCAACATTTATTCGACTAACGGAGTCGTTAGTCAACTCCGTTAGACAAGTCAACGTTGGGACCAATTCGGACAAGTCAACATAAGTTTGGGATTTTAACGGAAAATCAACGAAAAGTTGAAGATTTAAATAGAAAATTGTAAATACATGATTAAAATGAAGAAATTTTGAAAGTTGAGAATTTTTTGGTATTTTCCTTATAATTTAAGATATAGTTTTTCGTGTTTAGAATTTTAACTTTTAATGTTTTGATTCATTATTTTGCAATTTATGATATAATTTTGGTATTTAGGGTTTAGATTTTAACTTTTAATGTTTAGGTTCTCTATATTGCAAATGATTGTATACTTTTATGTGTTCAATGTTTAAAATTTCAACTTGTTTTTGTTCACTAGTATGAAGGGTAAATGGTGTAAACTGAAAAAATCAGACTAATAGTGTAAAATGATGGTACGACGTTCACTGGTGGGTTCCTATTTCACTTTTTAAACAACTATATGAACATTGACAGTGTAATAATTAGGGGGATAATAAACGTCACTTATCGTGTTACTTTAAATTTACTTATAATAAAATTGAATATTTATTTATCTCACACTTTACAATATAATGATATACATACATTTATATTTATTTTACAAAAATCATTCTTTAGAAAAAATCATTTAATCAATTAATAATTGAGTTAAAAAATATTTTTAAATTTATATACTCCTTCTTTCGAAAATTAACCGCAATTTTATTATTTACATCCAAAATGTATGAACAATTAATGAGGAAATGTTTTGAGAATTCAAATAAATATATACATTTTATAAGTGGCATGCAAGAATATTTCAGCCATTACCATAAAAGCGTATATCATAAAACAAAAAAAAACTCTCAAAAGTTCTTACAATATTAAATAACCAAAAATGAAAAAATAATCAAAATAGGAAAAAACTATATAACAAAAAAAAAATAATCAAAAAAAACTCTCAAAAGATATACTATTTATTTCTCTATTTTAGATAAAAATAGAGTACTATTGGAGCTCATTTTTCTCTAAAATAAAGAAAAAAAGACAAATATATAGTACCATTGGAAATGCTCTATTATTCTATGTCTATTTCTTATAATTCATCCATCATCGAAAAGTACTCCTTTAAGGAGAGAATCATAAGGTGAAAACCACCGGATAAAATCACTCATTTTAAAACGAAAACTGTCATAAAAAATGTTGTGGGGGTAAAACGGATAAGTATGTAGTTTGGGATTTGGATGGAGATTAGTTCGGTAATTAAACGCTAACTTTCGTTCGGAGTTTAATGTAAGAAAAGGGGGTCGGAAATCTCGTTTTGACAACTGTTGTTCGCTCAGTGAGTTCGCTAGATTTCTAGCGAACTGTTTTTATAGTCCTAAAGATAGCGAGGTGAAATGTGGTTAAAAAGATGTCGAACATAAATGTTAGCAGAGATGCCGAACATAAATGTTAGCAAAGATGCCGCACAGAAATGTTAGCAAAGATGCCTAACAGAAATTTCGAACTAAGATGACGAACTGTAAGATGGATAAAAATACGATAATTTTTTATCTCTGTAGATTATATCTCTAAAAATGCGGACCTCTTGCTCTGAACATGAAGTCCTCTATTTATAGTGAGAGCTCTTTCCCTTTGGCGGGTTTTCTTGTCGCACATTCGTCGTACTAAGCCCATACCGTCGAACATGTTCCTACAACGAAAAACATACTGGATTGTTTCCTGACATAGGTCGTACTATCGGCTCTGCGACCTATGAGTCCATACCGTTCGGCGCCGCGAACCCGTACTTTGGCCTTACTTCGGTGTCACCTTCTGTCAATGGGCCCGAATCTTATTGGGCCGCAATAACATCTTCTTGTTCGGTTCGGCGGGCCTGATCCAATGAGCTTCTTAAATGGGTCAGGCCATGTTGGGCCTAGGTCCACCCATAACAAAAAGTGAAGTGGATCAACATGATTGTGTTGTAGTTTTTGTTTTAGTTTTTAGATTTGGTTTATGGTTTTTTTATTTTTCAAATTAAGGTGTTGATTGTTTTATAGTTTTTAAATTGTTTTGGTTTTTGTTTCTCAAAAACTATTTTAATCACCAATAAAGTTTTCAAAATCTGTTTTTAAAAAACTGTTTTCAATCAAATACAAACAATCAAATTTTTAGATTTTAAAGCATCCTAATAAATAGGAAAACTAGTTTTTAACCCACTTACGTTATTTCTTTTTAAAAACCAAAAACTAGATTTTTAGGTTTTTGATTTTTATTTACAGAAAAATCTAAACCAAAAAAACAAAACAAAAAACTAAAATCCTAAAACCAAAAACTATCTAAAGAATCATCACCTTAGTTTATGTCATTAGAGTTTTTAATCAAGAATCTCAAATTTGGGTTTTTGTTTTTTGAAAATTATAAAATAAAAAAGTTATAAACTAGTTTCTAAATATTTAAAAACCAGTTTTGAAAAATCTTGATTGGTGATATATTTATTTTTTAAGAAACAAAAACCAAAAACTAGTTTAAAATCTATCAAACAATCAACGGTAGAAGAAATGTAGGAAATAAGTTTTAAAAGGTTTTATTTTAGATGCTTGAAACAAGATAGGAAGTTTTAAACTTATAAAAGAAAATATAAAAGATACAGTTTATGGTAAAGCTCAAACTTGATTACAACTATCATGACTGAACAAACTTGGCTAAAATGGCCAGGTCCAGAATCTTCACGTCGAGATTGTCTTCTATCTTCACGATACCATCTGACCCGTCGATTCCAATCAGTTTCCCTATAGAGCCACGATATTGTCCACCTACGATCTTCACACGATCATTCTTCCTCGGTGGAACTATCTCAAGTTCGCTTGGCATTGCTATTATAGTATCACCTTCACCACCCGACCCGAGAGACACTTTACATGTCCCATCCTGACCATCATATGATATGATATATTAGAAAGAAGAAGCACTTCTCGCTATCTAAGCATATCTATATGATAACTTTTGATCGTGCAAAGGCAAAAAAAAAAAAAGACAAACCGAAACATCTTGTATGACACCCAATTCGCTGTCCTCTCCTGCCTTGTGTATCTCAACCAATATATCAGGCATGAACCATGCCTCAGCGTCGCCACCTGTGTCATTTACAATAATAAGCTTTTAAAACCACCACTATAGAAGAGGAAACTTCTTAAATGAAGACACACGGGTACCTATAACAGGAGACATGGCATCGAGGCCGGTTCCAGGAGTCATTGGTTGACCTCCAGGAGTTCCAGGTAGGTACGAAGTCGAGCTTGGAGTCATTGGTTGTCCAGGTGTAGATGGCAGGTAAGGACTTGGGGCATTTACTGCATCACAGAGGTAGGTTAAAAAAAGAGTTGGGCAACGCAAGTACACTTAAAAATGTTTTTGAAAAAGATCAGATGCATATCTTCTTACCATAAGCTGAACCATGATCTCTAGGTGTGCCTGCATCTGAGTAACTACCACCGGGAGTACTAGCCCATCCTGAGCCAGGAGTTGGTGCTTCATATGCCCGTGAAGGAGGACTTCCCGGCTGTTATCACAAACAGATATGATTAGTAATCAGCAAAAGACTGCATACGAAAAAGATATTTGAAGAGCCGATAATAAGTTTGAAAGCAAAAATTATATATGGATGGATAGTTCTTACCTGATACTGGGGACTTGTTCCCCAAGATCCTGGATTTCCGTCTTCCCAGTTATCCCTGATGACATAATAATATCAATAATCTGAGAGATACACAAGGCTGGAGAGGACAGCGAATTAAAGATGTTTCATAAAAGATGAAGCATTCTCGGAAATGGGTTAAAGAAATAACACAGCAGACAAAAACCTAACCTAGGTGGACTCATAGGCGTGTAAGGATTCCAAGCTCTATCACGCATGGGTGTCCTCATCCCATCATGGAATGGCGTAGCTGAAATTTTTACAAAACAACCAAAGAGCCTTAGAATATGTCAAAATGAAATTATTACAGAGGAGCTTGTCATATCACATTCAAAATGAATATATATTGGATCGTAGTAAGCAGCGCAAGAGCTAGAAATGGAACCTCCAGAGTCTCGCATTGGAGTCATATAAGGATGAAGTGGAGTCCGGGAGGGATGCATAGGTGTTTCGCTTCCCATACTATACCGAGATGTATCTCTGTGTAAAATTCAGATAATATAATCAGTGTCCCTCATACAAATTTAGGTCAAAGAAACCAACGATATAATTCGTATATTACCGAGATGGTGTTGTCACAGACACGTTATCTGATATTGCATTCCGGTCAACTGCATATATACAACTACTATTAGGATCTATTCAACACGCATTAACAACGCACATGTGGAGAAAGTGAATAAAAGGGCTTGCCTGTCACAATCTTCATTTCAAGCTCTACACGAACTGAATTTCCTTTCACTTCAACAACAGGTCCTCTATATCCCTTGAAAGGTCCTAGACGGATTTTAACAGTAGTACCCAACAACGAATTGTCTCCCCTTCCTCTTCCACCCCCATGCCTCCCTCCACCTACATTTTTAAGATCAAAATTAGAGTATATACAACTTTACGCAGATCTATTAGTATTCACAAAATCGATTCAAAGCAATGAATAAGAGTACTACCAGAAAACTACACAAGTCATATAGTAGAAAAAACTGCCTTACCCTGGAAATATATTAAAAGCAGCGGACCAGTAAAGAATGCAAATATCACCTAAACAATACATTAGGTACTCTTACTTATAACCAAATAGAAAGAAGAAATCTGAATTATACCGTTATATCCCATTCCTCCACGCTGAAATCGTCCTGGAGATGAAGGTACTGGGGCAGGTGCTTTGAAATTGCTAAATCTTGACAAGGAATCACCACCCTGGAGTAGAAAAGTTGCTAGATAAGGTAAGGCTACGTTTTGATGAAACAAAAAGAAAATCCATGGAACCTTCAGGAAAGATGCTTACATTTCGATTAGGACCAGAACGTGATCCACCAACAACAATGCATGATGTGCATTTAGTGCAGATAAATCCGGCATGCTCAAGGTGATGCCGGTCATATATAAATAAGACTCCTTTGTAAATATGCTTCACAGGACCTTGTTTACCCTATTTATATACAAATTAGTAGCTATGAGATCAGTAAAGTGGAGAAAGGTAACAACAAACAACCAGACCGCAAGTGTACTTACTTTGCTAGGACCCTCGATGACCCTGACATCATCTTTCACCGAAATTACATTTTTGTAGCGATCTTGTACATTGATTTTCTTCTCAAGTTTGCATTTGATTTCTCTGAGTTTGACAAGAGCGATCTCTGGTCTGTCAGGGACCCCTTTAAGAACCTATGAACATTAAACAGATTCATTCCTAGATCCATTAAGTGATTACAAAAAAATACCCAAAAAATTATAGAATTTGAGGACTTATGCGTAGACTGTAATTCTAGTGGTATTCTCGGAAACTTGGCAAATTACCTGAAAAGCTTCATTCTCTAGACGTATTATTACTCCAAAGCTCAGGTTACTGCATCAAATAAATAATTTAAGTGTGAATGGGAAATATGTATTACTTCTAGATGACTAGACATTCCACTTACTCAAGAAGCACAAGATCATGAAGTTCATAGTCCCCAATTTTGGTAACACCAGTTGTCACTTCTGAGCTCTCGACAACATGATCAGCAAAGACCCGGACCTGCAAGTATGTTCTCTTAGGAGTTAGTTACCTTACTATTCAGACATGAACTTAACCCATATACAAAAGTCGACCCACATGTTCTTTGGTCGTGTCAGACAAAATGATAAGGACATGCTGATCAACTTTGACGACCATTCCTGTTGCTCCGTCATGGGTCCCAGTAACAACCTTCACATGATTTCCAGGTTCAAAGTACTTGCAGAGCTCTTTTTCATTTACAGCAAGAGGATCCTATAACACAAGAGTCATGCTCAGCTTTTTTTTGTCTTGGCTGGATAATTCCATAAACATGCAAGCTGTTACAAAAAGCCAAAAAGAGCGAGGACGCTTACAGGGAGACCTTTCATTCCTGTTCTTATAAGAACATTTTCTTCGTCTACTTTCTCAACCCAACCCTTCAAGTTTTTTAGATCCCCCTTGATAACAATAACTGCATCACCCTTCATGAAATGACCTTTCTTTCTATTAGCAAACAAAGTTGAAAGACCACCACCAAAGTCACTCTCTCCATTTTCGCTAGGTTTATTGAATTTCTCAAGTTCGTCAAAAGTTGGTGTAACATTTTGAGCAGTGATGGACTTCAACGATACTGTTTTGTACATGAATCCATCTTTGAAAAGCATACCACCAATATTTTCAAAGTAATCACCAGTCATGGGATCACGCCGACGCTCAACGCGTATGTGCAACTCCCTAACAGTATTAAACAAATTTTAAACATCCAGATCCTGTATAAAACCTTCTCCATAACAGGCTTTACAAAATTAAAGCACAGCAAACAACTAGGAGTACCTCGCTTCATCAATGTTCATGAAACGTGGAGGCGGAACGAAGGCTTTTTTCTTTGCAACTTCTCTCCCATCCTGCAATTGAAAAGTGCGCCAAAATTGAATGATTTAATTAACTAGAGCCCCCTTCGAAAAACATACAATGCAAAAGACAGTTGTAGTATTTTTTTGGTTTAATAGCAGTAATTTTCTTTAACAGGCTAAATTGAACAATTATTCTATTAGACATGTTAACCAAACAAAAATAGCCTAGACATCTTTTGTCAAGCATGGACAGAATCCATACCAGTTTAGAGGCTAGAGCCTGCAGATCAATTCTTGGGATTAACTTGACTGTGACCCTCTGACGCACATTATCAACATCTACCACCTGCGAAGTACTTACATTTCAGCAGTCTATGTGCAATTTTACCAATAAAAAAGTTGAGAACACATGAAAACTTATCATACCTTAGCAAGATCACCTTTATACGTCCCGATCTTCATTCTTACCCAAGTATCCCGAGAAAGATCAATTGCTTTGCTTTCAACAGAGAGGACGTCTGTCATTTCTCTTATAGGGACAAGTAAGATTTTCTGATTAGCATATATATTCCTCATCCCCTTAATTGCCTAACACAAGTAAAAGAAACAAAGCAAAATAATGTCAACACACCCAGTCACAACACTAATCGAAATATATAATGTAGCAGGGAAACCATTAAAATACCTCTTTCACGTGAGCTTCCTTGTCTGCTTCAACATAAATAAAATTCTTAAGGTGGTCAAGGGCAACAACGGATCTGATCTGCAAATCTGATCCACGATCTATGAATTTTTGCATAAGACAAACGGCAACCTCTCTTTCGCGGCCAATCTGACAATTGCAATGCGAAAATCACGGAGAATCAATGTCAAAGTATCACAAAACAAAACATTAAAAACTATTTTAACACCTAAGCAAAGTTATGTAAAACCCTTACCGCGCATTTAACCATCCACAATTTTGGATCACGGACTGATGGCAAAAGGGATTGTTGGTCCACATCTGTAGCTTCATCCTCATATTCTTCATGAGGCCTAGAGTAGTACTTCTCCTGAACTAATCTCTCGAGGTCTTCCACATCTTCTTCATTGTCCCGATGAAGAAATCCTCGTTCACGATACCTTCTATCACCACGCTCATCGGGAAGATCTGTTCCAGTATCCACTATGAAGTCTGCATTTACAAAACAATTCAATAACTTAATCCAAAATTTCACAGAGCAACAAAATGTCAATACTTAACTATTGGATTAAGCCACTTATGACCATTACAAGCTGCGAAAGAAAACATCGGTAACTTTAACAAATTTGTAACTTTTAATCACACAAAAAAACCCAACTTGTGAAGAACATACCACTGATTTTGCAAAACACAACAAATCTCAACTAAACAGTATAAAATCAACAAAAATCGAATTGCGAAAAATCTTACCATCTTCTCCGTCTTCTTCTTCCTCTTCATCATCTTCTTCAACTATAGCTATGTCATCTACGAAAATAGAAGAAGGCTTTTTCCTCTTAGATCCACCACTTCCTCCTCCTTTTCCTCCGCGTCCGCCACCACCATAGTCTTCATCGTCGTCGTCGTCGTCTTCTTCCTGAGAATCTTCCTCCGCGTAATCATCGAAAAAGTCCGATCTTCCTCTCTTACGCCCAGAGCTTCCACCGCGACTTCCTCTCTGTTCTTCTTCCTCCTCCTCTTCCTCTTCTTCTTCTAATTCGGATCCGTCGTAGTCTTCTTCAACATCGTCTTCTTCGTCTCTGTTGCGCGGCATGGCTCGTTTATCGCGAAATTAGGGTTTCTGATCTCGAATCCCCGAATTAAGCAACGCCTAATCGCTGTCTCGCTGGGTATGTATATAGGCGTGGCTGGTTGCGACGGCTTCTCCTTGGTGCTTGTTCGTTTGGTAGAGAGAACCCTAGAAATTGGATGCGTCTCTCGCGAAGTGAAAAGGGGGTAACAATCGAAGAAGAAGAAGCTGTTGTGTTTTGGGTATTGGAGTTAACCGGAATCCCGGTTTATAAATTGCGGTTTAATATTGTCCCATCTGGTTTAAACCAAATTTTTATATTCTTGACCTTTGGATCTCATGGATCTTTATGATTATATATGTATAGTATTAAAAGAGAAGAAAAAACTTTGAGTTTTTAGGATATTTTTTATTTTTTTTCGTTTTAGTTCTTATAAGTTAAACTAATTTTCTCGCACAATTTTAATATATTTTACTAATCTATTTATACTATTAAAAGAATTCATATCTTATATAATATGATATAATGTTTTTTGTAACTTTCATTGTGGTGCTTACAAGTATTTGTTTATTTTTGTGACATGTGTTCACTTTAGTTCTTCATAAGTTTTCCTTTTATTTTTAAAATAATTTTTTTTATCATAGTTTCATAATCATACATTTGTTTTTCTAAATAAATATTGGTTTAGAATTTAGAGTCATAAAACTTAGTTGTAATGCATCATTTTGGTTTTAAACAATTTTTAATGACTTTAAACCAATATTCATTAAATAATTCATTTTTTAATTTTATATGTACCACTTTTAAAAAAACTTGGACTAAAACTACATATATCATAATTTTATATATTTTTAGAGTAAATTATGTTGGAAAAAAATATTTTTCACTATGAAAGCTTTGTTATTTTTATCTATCTTTTTCTAATCAAATGAAATTTTTTTAATAAATGTTTAATATTTTTTCTATAAACATAAAATAAGCTTAAATTTGGTCCAAGAATATAATAGTTCTCATGATAGAAAAAAATTAAGTTTTAGTCAAACAAAACTTTTATTCTTAAATTGAATTAATAAGAGTTTTTATGACTCAATTGTGTAACCACCAAATTTAACATAAAATTATATGTTAAATGTGAGTAATGATGTTGATATGCACTATAAGGTGAAACCAAAGAGTCTTACATCCTCATCTCCTATATTAGAAAAATTAATGGTTGGAATCAAGAGCCTACCTATTTTTATTTACCACGATCAAGATTCTATTATTAGTGTTTTTACACATACGAGAAACGTGAAATATGAAAGACTTGCATAATGAAATTGATGATCATATTGAAAATATACATGAAAAAATTGAAATTTTGGGTTATGGAGCTATTGCAAAAGGTAAAATCCATGCATCTAGTCCTAAAAATCTAAAAGTATCTATCAAATTCTAGATAACCCATATAAGTATGGTTGTTCAAAAAATTAAAAGATGTTGTGGCGGACATGATATTTAATTATATCTTCATACTTAAAATTATATTGTTATTCTTATACCGAGTAAATCTTATATAATAAGATAGAATTTTTTTTGACAAACTCTATAATCTTGACATGTGTCTTCTTCTTTTATTAACATTTGTCATCTCTTCGAACAAAAATTATTTTATTATATTTATTTAATTGTGATATTTAATATGAAAGCATCATGTTTTACGTTATAATTTTTTTATAACTTTAAAACAATATTTTTTAACAAATCATATATTTCTGATTTGATAAGTTTCAATTTTTAATAAAACATAAATTTTGTTTATCAAATTCTAACAACTTGACATGCTCGATTTAACTAATATTATATTTAAATAATTGTAATACTTAAATATATATGCATCATTTTTGTGATACACATATTTTATAACTCTAACCCAATATTTATTTAACAATTCATATATGTATCTTTTTCATAAACACCATGAACTTAAACCCACATATATATCATAATTTTCTTATTTATTTGAAATTAATTATATTGAAAAACATAAATGCAACTAAATACACATATATGCCAAAAAATTGTAAAGAATTGATTATATTGAAGATAACAAGTCAACAAAATATCTCCTACATTTTTTCATTCAACAAAATTAAATTGTAATCAATTTTGTGACATATGGTGACAATTATGTTCAGAATAAATTCTCATTACTCCACTTCATAACTTCAATTTAAATGGGACTATATAAGAAAATTATATTCTTCTCATTTTGATATATATTGAAACATAGAAACAAAACTAAAAAAAATTATTTCTTCTCATGTTTTCTTTTAATTTTCTTTTATTTGTTTTATTTTTTAATTTGTGTTCTCGAGAGCAAAATGCATCAAATATTTATGATTTTAGGTGCGTCAAAAAAGCGTTATACTATGGGACGTTTCAAAAACTAAAAAGGTTTAGTCTTCTTAATTACGTGTTTCTTTCTAATTCTTGTATTAGTACCATGTAAAAAAATAATTTAAATATTTTATTTTACGAATATTAATTAGTTCATGTGTTGTAAAAATTGCGTTAGTATAGTATTTTCACTTTAAGTTTTTTAAAAAGTGTTTAGAGGTTAATAATCTTCTATTTTGAAGGCATTTTATTGTTTCTTGAGATGTTAACTCATTCAATTTTGTCCGTAAATATTTTGTTGTTTAAAGGTCAAAAAATTTATGATGGTTCAAAAGTCGAAAATCTTATAATTTTATAAAATGTTTAATATATTAAATTTTCCTACATTGTTAAATATAATAACCAATACTAATAACTTATACTTTTGCAAAATATAATAATAATAAATATTTACATAATTTTAATTTGCTAAGAATGTCTTTTATACACATGTTAGCTAAAAAGAGTTTTCCAAAACAAAAAAAAAAATAAAAAAATAAAAAAAAGTGTAATGAAATTTTGAAAACATTTGAGTAATCAATTTAAAATAAATTACGTTTATCCATTATAAGTCAGTTATTGTATGTACAACATTACACTTTTATTCACTACCCGGCGCAACGCGCGGGTCTTTTCTTAGTAAAATATATTTTAGATCTATCCACCATCTACGTATTCTAAAAATCGACAATACACAATATATATACTATTAAAAAAGAAGACAAATCGCCTACGTGTCGCGACGAGAGAGCTTTTAGGTTTTTTTTTTATTTATTTGCGTTTTAGTCCTTATAGTTTGAACTAATTTTCTCACCCATCTTATATAGTAAATGAGTAATAAAAGAGATAATTACAAACAATTTTGGAGATAATTACAAACAATTTTCGAAAAATATTAAATTAATTAAATATAAAATAATTTCCTTAATTTTCTCTTTGGACGACACGTGGAATTAATTAGATATATTATTTAGTTTTTGTTTATAGAAATATTGTTGGGTTTTTTGTTTTCTTATTGATCCAATATTGTAGTCAAAGATATTAATATTGATTTGTTTTTTAAAAAATTACCTTTAACAACTTTATTTCGTTTTGTGTCGATCTAAATCTACGAAATATTTTTATCCCGTATCTAAATTTTCATGTTTTTTGCGTGTCTAACTTAATTACCTTAATATAAAAAATATCATAATTTATACAATAGATTATGTTTTATTTTATACGATGATAAAAGTATTTTATGAAATAAGGTATGTTATAACATTTCAAGTTTTTTTAATTATTTTCAGAAAATTCCAACGACTATCAGATTCTTTAATAGTTTTGTATCCTTTCATTATTGTATTGGTATATATATATGTAGGATTATGGTGATATATATAAAGTTTGGACAACTTGTCGTAAACATAGATTTATATGTATAGTTAAATAAATATATATTTATGTATAAAATAAATTGTATACTACTAAAAGAGAAGACAAAACGCATACGTGTCGCGACTAGAGAGCTTTTAGGATATTTTTTTATTTTATTTTGGTTTTAGTCCTCATAAGTTGAACTAATTTTCTCACACAATTTTAATATATTTTACTAATCTATTTATACAATTAAAAGAATTCATATAAAATATATTTTAGATCTATCTAGTATCTACGTATTGTAAAAATCGACAATACAGAATATATATACTACTAAAATAGAAGACAAAACTCTTACGTGTCGCGACTAGAGAGCTTTTAGGATATTTTTTATTTTTTTCGTTTTAGTCCTTATAAGTTGAACTAATTTTCTCACACAATTTTAATATATTTTACTAATCTATCTATACTATTAAAAGAATTCATATAAAATATATTTTAGGTCTATCTAGCATCTACGTATTGTAAAGATCGACAATACACAATAGATACTACTAAAAGAGAAGACAAAACGCATACGTGTCGCGACGAGAGAGCTTTTAAGATATTTTTTATTTTTTTTCGTTTTAGTCCTTATAAGTTGAACTAATTTTCTCACACAATTTTAAAATATTTTACTAATCTATCTATACTATTAAAAGAATTCATATAAAATATATTGTAGGTATATCAAGCATCTTCGTATGGGTGTCAATCGGGTTAACCCGACCTGAATCCGCAAAACCTGTATATATTTGAGTGCGACCCAACCCAGCCCGAATACTTTTCGGGCTTATATTTCAAAGTCCGGCCCGACCCGCTTCGGACTTTAGGGTTTTTCGAGTTTTTTCGGGATTTTCCATATATTTTAAAATTTTCGTGTTAACAATATTATCATAATATAATTATATTTTAAACAATAAAATTAAATTTTTACGCATTAACATTGTGAAAAATATGAATAAAAAATAATACCAAACTAGTTTAAAAATAAAAACTGAAAATAAAAACGATCATATGTTTTTGTTATCATAGGATTAATAAAAAAACAAACAAAAAAGTGAAACAATTGAAATCTAGATAGTAGCAAGCTAAATTAAAAATCAAAACACTTTAAATCTAGGTAGTAGTAGTAGTAGAGCGCAACTCGGATCTTCTTCGACGTCATCTAGATCTACCTCACCATCAAGAGCTACAAACAAAAATAAATATCAAATTTTATCCTAAATAAATCATATAAAATTAAAAATTCGATTGATAATAATAGAAAACATATTAAGTATATATGAATGATATTGTAACATGGATCACTAAATGTAAAATCATCCAAATTATATAAAATATATAAAAAATAGTATCTTATTTATTTTCGGACTTTTTGGGTTAGCCCGAAACCCGATCGGGTTAAGCCCGAAAAACCCTTTACATGAACGGACTAAGCCCGAAAAGCCCGATTTTTTGGGCTTAAATATGAAAGCCTGAAGCCCATATTTTACATGATCGGATCGGGTCGGCCCGCGGGCTTTAGCCCTAATTGACATGGTTGTAAAAATCGGCAATACACAATATATATATATATATATATATACTATTAAAAGAGGAGACAAAACGCCTACGTGTCGCGACGAGAGAGCTTTTAGGATATTTTTTATTTTTTTCGTTTTAATCCTTATAAGTTGAACTAATTTTCTCACACAATTTTAATATATTTAACTAATCTATATATACTATTAAAAGAATCCATATAAAATATAATTTAGGTCTATCTAGCATCTACGTATTGTAAAAATTCAAAATACACAATTTTAAATATATTTTAGGTTCATTATTGGAATATATATTTTACATAGGCCACCCAATCATCAACATACACAATTTTTTGCGTTTATGTCTTTATATTTTAATTAACGAACCCAAATGAAAAAAAATTAATTTTGGTAATTTTTGTAAAGGGTAATTCAAGCTTTTAAAATTTTGAAAGGGTGTAAATATGTGAAAAAATTGAATTAGGTAGAGTTTTGTAAAGAGGAATTCACAAAACTACACCCTTTCAACCCCTCTTTCACAAAACTACACCTAATTTAATGTTTTTACATATTTAAACCCTTTCAAAATTTTAAAAGCTTGATTTACCCTTTTAAAAATTATCAAAATTAAATTTTTTTCATTTGTGTTCGCTAATTAGTGTTTAGGGTATAGTATTAAGGGGGTAAGATTGTGTGGGTAGGGTTTATTTGGATTTAATTTTGAGTGTTTAGGGGTAGTTTTGTGAAGTATTTTTGAAATGGTGTAGTTTTATGAAATGTAATTCAAAAGGTGTAGTTTTGTAATTCTCCCTTTTGTAAAAGAAGGGAAGAAAGAGTGTAGTTTTGTGAATTCCTCAATATTAAAGGGAGAATTACAAGACTACACCATTTGAATTACATTTCACAAAACTATACAATTTCAAAATTACTTCACAAAACTACACCTAAACACTCAAAATTAAATCCAAATAAACCCGACCGACTCAATCTTGTCCCCTTAATATTATACTCTAAACACTAATTAGCGAACCCAAATGAAATTTTTTAATTTTGGTAATTTTTTAAAGGGTAAATCAAGTTTTTAAAATTTTGAAAAGGTGTAAATATGAGAAAATTGAATTAGGTAGAGTTTTGTAAAAGAATGGTTGAAAGAGTGTAGTTTTATGAATTCCACAATATTAAATTAGTTGTGTTGTCTTTATTATTTGTGTTTCTTAATTAAGTTTATCAATTTTAATGATTTTACTATATTTTTATTTTAATTATTTTGTGTTAAATATTTTAGATGATGAGGTGTCACTTATATGGAGAGAGTTCTTTTTTATAGTATAGATAGATTAACATTTTTCCTAAACATTATCAACATTTATTTCCTAAAATTATTAACATTATTAACAATTATTTCTAAACATTATTAACATTTATTCCTAAACATTATTAACATTATTAACATTTTTCCTAAACATTATTAACATTTTTCCTAAAAATTATTAACATTTTTCTTCTTTTCTCCTAAACAATATTAAAATTTTCTTTTTTTTTCTTCTTTTAAAATTATTTTTTTCTTAAACATTATTCTAACAATATTGAGTGTTTTAATTTATATGATTTCCATTTTTAAGGTGTTTTAATTCTTTTTTTCTTCTATTTTTTAAAAAAGATTTCTTATTTTAATAATAACAAATATCGCGATCTAAATTAATTGTGACACGTGTCACCATTTGGTGAGTTATATTGTGACATGTGTCACGAACTGGTGAGTTATAATTAAACGCTCTCATTTTTATATAATAAGATTTTATTTTTGATATTTTTATCGTACATATGTAAAAATGGATTTAAATTTTACTCCTAATTTAACTTTTGGTTACCTTTCTAATGGCATTTCATGCATAATTTATTAACTAAATGTTATTTTGTTAATTAACTTCTTAAATAATAATGCAGAGATTGGTAAAATTATCGAAAAGTCTTCCAAAATATTTTGTTTGCCTTTTGCTAGTTATTTGCTTATTTGAGTCGGTTCAAATCGGGTATTTCGGATTTGGGTAATTGGAATTTCAAATTTTAGGACATGTCTAGCCGTGGGGATATTTTAAAATTCTAGGTTGTTTGTTAGACCAAAAGCTGAGAAGTTTTGGTCAAAATCTTTCATACATTTTTGTAGTATACATACCATTTGACCACTATTTGACCAAAAGAAAAAAAATTCAAAACAATAAATATTTTCAAATCAAAACCATAAACTAATTTTAAATCTCTTGGATTTGGATTTGCGAACCCAAATGGAAATATTTAACTTCTAAACCTTGAAGTTTAACAAAAATATATTTTAAAATCGTTTTTATATTATATTTTGATGATTTTATTTTTTATTTTTTATTTTTAAAATATTTTTTTATCAAATTCGTTAAATTAAATAAAAAATAATCACATTTTTCGGTTTATAAAATTAATTAATTTTACTTAAAACTAGTCTTTGAGTTTCGGTCAAAAAGTATTCCAGCAATTTGATCCTTGTTTGTTTAGGTGTTTCCGGGTTTGGACGCGTTTGCATCTACTCAAATTACATGTAATATCCAAATACCAAAAAACCGAGTACATAGATTCTACCTAAAAGTAACTGAAATATCCGTAAATACCTAATCTACTCGAAAAACTTGAATATTTTGGACACTTATGTTATTAAAAATATCATATATAATAAATAGGAAAGAGTTTTGCCTACGTGTCGTCCAAAGAGAAAAATAAGAAAATTATTTTATATTTAATAAATTTAATATTTTCGAAATATGTTTGTAATTATCTCTTTTATTTCTCATAATTTATATTTTTATATTTAATTAATTTAATATTTTCAAAAATTGTTTGTAATTATCCCTTTTATTTCTCATAATTTATTTTATCATATATTATTTATTAATATAATATTTTCGAAATTTCAATAAATTTACCAAAAAGTGTACAATATCTTTTTGGTATTTTAATTTATATTATAATTTAAAATATTTAATTATTACTAATATATTGAAATTTACTAAAAAGTGTACGATGTCTTTTTGATATTTTAATTTATATTATAATTTAAAATATTTACTTATTACTAGAGAAAATTAAGGAAATTGTTTTATATTTAATTAATTTAATATTTTCATATATAATACAGATGAATTCACAAAACTACACCATTTCTCCGTTCCTTTACAAAACTCTACCTAATTCAATTTTTCACATATTTACACCGTTTCAAAATTTTAAAAGTTTGATATATCCTTTAAAAAATTATCAAAATTAAAATGTTTTCATTTGGGTTCGCTAATTAGTGTTTAGGGTATAGTATTAAAGGGGTAGGATTGTATGGGTATGGTTTATTTGGATTTAATTTTTAGTGTTTAGGTGTAGTTTTGTGAAGTTATTTTGAAATGGTGTAGTTTTGTGAAATGTAATTCAAAAGGTGTATAAAATAAATGACAAGTAATTATATTATATAGATGGTTTGACCCGCGCTCTTAAATAAATTTCAAACAAAAATACCATATATACCAAAATTTTAATTTTTTTTATAAATTTTATTAGAAATATCATATATAATAAATAACAAGTAATTTGGCTTATGTGTCGCTCAAAGAGAAAATTAAGGATATATTTTAATATTTGTTTATGATTATCCCTTTTATTTTTCAAAGGTTTATATTCTCATATATTATTTATTAATTTAATATTTTATAAATTTCATTAATATTTTTAAAAATATTATCAGGTATTTTTTTAATAATTTAATATTTTCGAAATTTCAATAATATCTTCTAAAAATTATATGATGTCAACTTTTTGGATTTTAATTTATATTATAATTAAATATATTTACTTATCATTAATACTATTATTATAAATCATGCATAAAAAATATGAGTAATTTAGTTTATGTGTCGCGTCAAAAGAAAGTTAAGATAAAAAAAATTATTTAAGATAAAAAAGACAAGACACCTAACACCAGATCTAAAAGGAAAAAACCAAATTTTGTTTTATAATGTGACTAAACCTTATTAATGTCAATTCATGGTAAAAGATTGAAAAAATAAAATTAAAAAAATAAGCAAATTATTTCGAAAACTAATGAGACAAACTGAAAAAACTTTTTCACAACAATAAAATTGATGAAATTTAAGTATCCATAATTACAAAAACAGTAACCAAACACAAGAATGTGTTTAATTATAAATAAACGACTACATAGGGAATCTTAAAAGGAAAACTAAATCTAAATTATGCAAAATCTATAAAAAAAACATTAAAGTTCTCAAAATAACAATATATAACCAAGAATATAAAATAAAATAATAATTTAATATTTATTAATAATATTATTATTATTATAAATTATCTAATCCATTTTGCTTACATACACGATGATTCAAGTTTTGATCAACAATTTTCTAATATTTATGCAAATATTATAAATGTAACTTCTTTTAAATATTTGATAACTATTAATTTATTCTTATAAATATGTAAACTTATAATTTTTGACCTACATCATACAATTTTATATTTTTTGAAATCTAAAGCTATTATAATTTTTAACATCTTCATTAATGAGTTTTTATCTAATTCTCATAAAATTATTTTTGTTGAATATGCTTTGTTTTATATTATCCAAATTAATTTGTGGACATATATCTTTAAAAAGTCTTTTTAAGTGTCAAACATATTATTTCATAGAATAAAAACATAAGTAACAAACATATGTTTTAATAGCACACATACATACGTTTTTAACAAATTTTCATTTTAATTGATGATTTTTATGTAAAATCTCTAACCAAGGCTATATTTCTTTAACAAAAACACAAAACTATAAAAATATAACAAATTTTGTATTTAAATAATATAAGTCCACCATAAAACACAAAACCACAATTTTTATATGTTTGTTCTTTTTCAAGTTTTCATTTTTTTATTGTTAATATATTACATTTGGTTTTATTTATCTCATTGTGATGTTAGCATAATTTAAGATAAATAAATTTTTCATTAATATAACATTTGAATTTGTTTTATTTATTTTTTCTAAAAATTATTTATACATGCGCCATGCGCGCGGGTCAAACCACCTAGTTACTAATATATTATGAGGAATTCACAAAACTACACTCTTTCAACTTTTCTTTCACAAAACTACACCTAATTTAATATTTTCACATATTTACACCCTTTCAAAATTTTAAAAGTTTGATTTACCTTTCAAAAATTATCAAAATTAAAATATTTTCATTTGGGTTCGCTAATTAGTGTTTAGGGTATAGTGTTAAGGGGGTAGGATTGTGTGGGTATGGATTATTTGAATTTAATTTTTAGTGTTTAGGTTTAGTTTTGTGAAGTTATTTTGAAATGGTGTAGTTTTGTAATTCTCGAGTATGTTCAGGTATCCGTTTGGGTTCGGGTTTGGTTCTTCGTGTTTTGAGATTTCGAATATGTTCGGGTATTATATAGTTTTGGGTTTGGATCGGATCATTTGTTCACATGTTATGCCCACGCCTAGTTTTTCCAAAGCCAATCCTGGTTGTATCTGAAAAGAAAAACACATTTTAAATCTTAAAAGATTGGTTTACTTGCATTGTAAGTAAAAAATTGATTAGCTTCACCTTTCAATTATTTCTCATGCTTTTAATTGACAACATAAGCCTTCTATTTCAATCCAAGCAAACCTTAATTTCTTTGGTTTAAGACAAAGCAATTGTAGTTTTCTCTTCTTCAAAATCACAATTTTTTAAATATTACTTTTTAATGTTGCATCCTTTTCTTGTCTTGGAGTTCACTAGAAATTGTCTAGGTTCTGTCTTTCACATAAACACATATATATAAACAATGCTTATTCCCCAACAGAACCAACTACCTAACCTATCCCTACAGTTCCTAAACCTCTAAAACATTTTCAAAGGTAAAAGGCATGGAGACGAATACAAAGCTTAACCATGCAAGTGATAATGATGATAAGGTTCTTTTTAAACAGTTTGTATATACATTTAGCTTCTTTTCTTTCATATTTTGCTAATGTTTTTTGAGGAATTCATAAAACAACACCCCTTCTTCCCTTCCTTTACAAAACTCTACATAATTCAATTTTTTCACATATTTACATCCTTTCAAAATTTTAAAAGCTTGATTTACCATTTAAAAAATTATCAAAATTAATTTTTTTTTTCATTTGGGTTCGCTGATTAGTGTTTAGGGTATAATATTAAGGGGGTAGGATTGTGTGGGTAAGGTTTATTTGGATTTAATTTTTGGGAGAATTACAAAACTACACCATTTGAATTACATTTCACAAAACTACACCATTTCCAAAATACTTCACAAAACTACACCTAAACACTCAAAATTAAATCCAAATAAATTTTACCCACACAATTTTACCCCTTAATATTATACCCTAAACACTAATTAGCGAACCCAAATGAAAAGATTTTAATTTTGGTAATTTTTAAAAAGGTAAATCAAGCTTTTAAAATTTTGAAAGGGTGTAAATATGTGAAAATATTAAATTAGGTGTAGTTTTGTGAATGAGAGGTTGAAAGGGTGTAGTTTTGTGAATTTCTCTTAATTTTTAGTGTTTAGGTGTAGTTTTGTGAAGTTATTTTGAAATGGTGTAGCTTTGTGAAATGTAATTCAAACGGTGTAGTTTTGTAATTCTACCGTGTTTTTTTTTGTCATATATAGTAACTAAAATCATTTCTTAATTAATTACTTCTTGCAGCATCACAATAACAAAGAGGAGGAGAACATAATCCTAAACCCTAACTTTGAAGATAAGCTAAAAAATTGGAGTGGAAGAAGCTGCAAGATCGTCTTACACGACTCCATGGACCGAGGGAGAATCACGCCTCTCTCAGGACACGTTTTCGCAGCAGCAACTGAGCGTAAAGCCACATGGAATGGGATCCAACAGGAGATTTCCGGTAGATTTCAGAGGAAACGTGTATACGAAGTAACAGCCGTTGTTCGAATATTTGGCAGCAATGTCACAAGTGCAACAATCCAAGCAACTCTTTGGGTCTTAAACGCTAATAACCGCGAACAATACATAAGCATTGCCAAGTCAGTTTCACCTCTCTAATTCTTACTATTGCTAAGTATCAATTTACTAATTAAACTGATATAGTTCTTCTTAATTGTATGTTATTTGAATCATATTATATATATAGTGTGCAAGCAACAGATAAGAACTGGTTAGAGTTAAAAGGTAAATTCGTAATAAATGGTTCGCCATCAAGGGCTATACTATACCTAGAAGGTCCACCTCCAGGAGTGGACATTCTTGTCAACACTTTTGATGTCAAACATGCTCGAAGGAATCATCCCTCGCCTCCACCTTTTTACGAGGTTACATTTCTATTGCGAAAGAAAACGGTTCTTTTAGTGTATGCTAATGCGTTTTCTATTTGTGGTATTTTTCGGCAGAATCCTGGTTACGGAGTCAATATAGTCGAAAATAGCGAAGTGAGAGATGGGACAACTCAACCATGGTTCAGCTTAGGGAACTGTAAGTTGAGTTTTGGACAAGGATCACCTCGCACTATGCCGCCAATGGCGAGAGACACGCTTGGTCATCACAAGCCACTAGTCGGAAACTACATCCTTGTGACCAATAGGACACAAACTTGGATGGGTCCGGCTCAAATGATAACCGATAAACTTAAAATCTTCTTGACATATCAAATCTCGGCATGGGTCAAGGTTGGTGTTGGAGCCGGTAGTAGTGGAGTGATGAATCCTCAAAATGTGAATATTGCACTTAGCGTCGATAACCAATGGGTCAATGGAGGACAAGTAGAAGTCACAGCTGGTGAAGCATGGCATGAAATTGGCGGTTCTTTTAGGCTCGAGAAGCAGCCGAAAAACGTAATGGTTTACGTTCAAGGTCCTGCAGCCGGAATTGATTTGATGATCTCAGCACTTCAGATTTTCCCGGTGGACCGTCGAGAACGTCTCAGGTGTCTGAGAAAACAAGTCGATGAGGTTCATATATATATATATATATAAAAATTGTGTAAAATCTTTAAGGTGGTATGACTAGCAATTATTTATTTAGGTCAAAAAAATCTAACACAAGAATGTTATCTACTTGTTAGGTACGTAAGCGCGACATCGTCTTGAAATTCAAAGGACTAGAGGACTCATGCGATTTGTTTCCTTACATAGTAAAAGTAAAGCAAACGCACAACAGCTTCCCAATAGGAACGTGCATTAACAGAACCGACATCGACAACGAAGACTTTGTCGATTTCTTCACAAAGAACTTCAACTGGGCAGTTTTCGGAAACGAGCTCAAATGGTATTGGACAGAGTCCGAACGCGGAAAAATCAATTACCAAGACGCGGACGACATGTTGGATCTATGCATAAGCAATAACATAAACGTTAGAGGACATTGCATCTTCTGGGAAGTCGAGTCCACGGTTCAGCCGTGGGTTCGCCAGCTCGGCAAAACCGAGCTGATGAACGCTGTCCAGAAACGTCTCACGGACGTCCTTACGCGGTACAAAGGTAAGTTCAAGCACTACGACGTAAACAACGAGATGCTTCATGGCTCTTTCTACCAAGAAAGGCTTGGGAAAGGTGTAAGAGCATTGATGTTCAACATGGCACACAAGCTTGATCCTTCTGCTACGCTCTTTGTGAATGATTATCATGTCGAGGACGGAGACGACACAAGATCATCGCCGGAGAAGTATATGAAACTTGTTCTTGATTTAGAAGCGCAAGGAGCAACAATAGGAGGGATAGGGATACAAGGACACATAGATAGTCCAGTGGGAGCAATTGTATGCTCAGCAATTGATAAGCTATCTGTGGTTGGTCATCCAATATGGTTCACAGAGCTTGATGTCTCTTCAAGCAATGAGTATGTTAGAGGAGAAGATCTTGAAGTTATGTTGTGGGAAGCATTTGCCCACCCTGCTGTTGAAGGTAAAACTACATCATTTGAATTACATTTCACAAAACTACATCATTTCAAAATAACTTCACAAAACTACACCTAAACACTAAAAGTTAAATCCAAATAAACCCTACCCACACAATCCTCCCCCTTAATATTATACCCTAAACACTAATTAGCGAACTCAAAGGAAAATATTTTAATTTTGATAATTTTTAAAGGGTAAATCAAGCTTTTAAAATTTTAAAAGGGTGTAAATATGTGAAAAAATTGAATTAGGTACAGTTTTGTAAATGAAAGGAAGAAAATGTGTAGTTTTGTGAATTCCTCATATTTCATTCTCTTCAACTTTTACCATTTTTTGTATAAATTTAAGATAATGTTTTAATTTGGGACAATTGCAAACATACACCCGTTTGAAAGACTATTTTCATAAATGAACCTAAAAACATTCAGTTTTTTCTATTTGTTACAAAATTTTCATATCATCTTCACCATATATTTAACTTTTTTAGAAATCTTTGACAACAACATAACACGTAATATATCTTGAGTAATTCACTAAACTACACTATTTCTTCCCTTCCTTTACAAAACTCTACATAATTCATTTTTTTACATATTTACACCATTTCAAAATTTTACAAGCTTGATTTATCTTTTAAAAAATTACAAAAATTAAAATCTTTTCATTTGGGTTCGCTAATTAGTGTTTAGGATATAGTATTAAAGGGCAGGATTGTGTGAATATGATTTATTTGGATTTAATTTTGAGTGTTTAGGTGTAGTTTTGTTAAGTAATTTTAAAATGGTGTAGTTTTGTGAAATGTAATTCAAATGGTGTAGTTTTGTAATTCTCTCATATATCTTCCAGAATTTAAGATTAGTTTTACAAAATGTACTTTATATACCAAATATGTAATAATAGAAAAATTCTTTAAAATACCACCAAAATAAATTATTTTTTGAAAATACCATTACCAATTTATTTATGACAAAATACCATTAATATGTTTTTATATCAAAATATCATTAAAAATAATAGTTTACAAAATACTACAAATACAAAAACAAGTTTAACACTTTTACAATTTATTATTTTTCATTTGAGTTTGCTATATAGTGTGTATAGTATAATTTTGAAAGCGGTACGATATAGTTTTAAAGGTTTAGCGTGTAGTTTGAAAGTTTTTAAACCAGTTTAAGAATTGTTTTATTTTTTAGAAAAAAAACTTTCGAGAATGTACATGTGTGCTATTTTGTAAGAAACAAATTATTTAGTGATATTCATGAGAATTGTCCTATGTATAAAACGACAGGGATAATGTTATGGGGATTCTGGGAACTATCAATGAGTAGGGAGAACTCAAATTTGGTAGAGGGAGAAGGAGAAATAAACGAAGCCGGAAAAAGATTTTTGGAAGTGAAACAAGAATGGTTATCTCATGCATATGGTATCATCAATGATGACTCTGAGTTTACATTCAGAGGCTATCATGGTACTTATGCCATTGAAGTTTGTACTCCTTCTGGGATTCTTCTCAAGACGTTCATCGTCGAGAAAGCGGAATCTCCACTTGTTATCTCCATTGATCTCTCTTCTTAATTTGTGATGTTTACTTTTTCTTATTTTCATTGTTTCTTGGTTCTTCCTACATGGAGCGTGAAACATTTGTTATGTTACTACACAAAATTTGAAAATTATGTATGTTACTTTGTTTTTGATTGTTTGCTATAAAAGCTTGATCTATATATATTCTTTGGGTGTATGATTCAACTTATCATTCTTTGCCTTTATGATATATTTATAACCTTTGATAAAGAAAAACCGACGATAGATGCATCATAAACACAAAGAACTATAAGTTCAATCCATGTTCATAAAACACTGATCCAAATCTCAATGTATTAAAGCTTAGAAGAAGAAACGGCTCTAAGGAACTCAAAGGAATTCACAGAGAAAATAGAGAAAAATAAACTAAACAAATCAATATTTTTCATAATGAATATCAATTTCTCAAAGCATGTATTATAATCTTCATGAATAATATTTTCTTTTAATACCAGCCTTACTTATCCTTTACTTCCATTTCATGTATCAAAGAAGAACAAATGAATAAGCTTAAATAAAGGCAAAAGTTAACCTGACTCCTATTTAGCTAAGTATATAGGAAATGTTTTTAAACCCGATCCGGACACCGAACCGGACTACCTTGCGGGTCACCGGTTATTGGGTCGACCTCGGGTGAACCGCGGGTCAATAATATTATATTTTTTAATATATAATTATATATATATAAAAACCATAGTTATAAATAATTCACATATATGTCAATATTATGTTTGGTTTTTACGAATAACATTATCAATATTCAATAATATAATTTTTATTATAAGTAACCTATTTTGTAAATATCTTATTAAATTTTTTATAAAAACGAATATTTTATCCCTAATTTTGAACAAAAAACGGTACAACCAGTAATATCGAATTGCGGGTTTTATCGAATTTAACGGGTTTTACAGGGGTTTTCCGGGTTTTTGTGGGTTTGAAAATAACGGATTTTATAGACCCGAACCGCAAAAATCTCGAGTCATTGGGTTCACTGGTTTGATCGCGAATCTGGGTCGGATATGAAAACATTGTATATAGAAAAGCGAGAGATGAGATTTTTGTAATGGATCTAGTTATTTTAAAATACAATTTAGGGTATACCAACAAGATCTATATATACTATGAGGGAACCTGCAATACTCGCGAGTTTTTTCATGATTATAAATATATATGTTTGTAGATATTAATAATTTTAATTTATAAATTATTGGGTTTGGTTTTTTTGTGATTCCATTAATTTCTTGCATTTTCAATATTTATGTTCTTGTTTACCTAAATAATTTTAATTTTAATACCCTTAAGTAATGGAACAATACCCACATCTTTAATTAATTTTAATTTTAAGTTTTTGATTTTTATTCTTTTTTTGTTTAACTAAATGAAGATTGCAATATTTTTTGGTTTATGTTTACTCAATATCTTAAATAGTTTGTATAATTTTTGTTTTGTATTTTTCTATATTTTACTTGTCATGGTTTTCACTATTTTTATAAATTTTTGTAAACCTTTTATTTAATGTTTTATTTTTGTAATGTGATATTATATATATATATATATATATATATATATATATATATATATATTTATTTATTTATTGTAATTAAAAAAATATTGAGAATACATATTTAAAACTTAAAATGAATTGATATTCATGTTTAGATATTTTTAATGCAATTATTGTAATATTATAACATTAACATATTAAGTTGAAATTTAATACTTTTACGCATTAATATTTTGATAGCTCCCCTCACTCATTATAGACATGATAAAGAAGAATATGCTCTCTTCTTATGAAGACACATCATCAACATATTTTTTTGATTAGTTTTAAAACATTTTGTAGATTACTTTTATAATTTATTTTTTGACATCGATTACTTTTATAATTTAATTATTAAAATAAGTAACATTTAATTAGTGGTTTTACCTAGAATTGTAAAAGACATTTTTAATGTGTAGAATATAGATTTATCAATTATAATTCTTTTAATAATTTTGTTTTAACGTATTTAAGTTAATTAAGAAAATATATATTAAGTAAAGCATAAAAAGATTGCTTCATTTAACTAATTTATAAATTTAGTTTCATAATATAATATGCATAGTTTTTATCTATGTAGTTATAAAGACTTATGATAAGTTGATATATAGTTTTTAGATATTTAATTAAGATAACTAGATTTTCGAAAATATCGGAAAATTTTAGGTTCGTTTCTTTTTGAAGAAATCATTATAAATTTACCGTTTGAAGGCAAAATTAACGAAAAATATTTGGGTTCACCCCTAGGTGAACCCTTTCATTCACCTCTTTTTATTTAACCAATCAAATTATATTGTTTACTATTATATTTATAAACTAATTAAAAATTAAATAAAATGAATATGTAAAATTAAACGAGGTAAATGAAAGGGTTTAGGGTATATTGTTTAGTGTTTAGGGTTTAGTGTTTAGGATATAGTTTATGTTACAGGGTTTAGGGTTTAGAGTTTATGGTTTAGGATTTAGCATTTAGGGTTTAGGGTATAAAATATATGGTTTAGGGTTTAGTATTTAGAGTTTATTTTAATTTTTTCCATAATCTAGTTTGTTTTTAATATTTAATTTAAACTTATTTAATTCATTAAATTACTTGGATTTAGACACAAAAAATACATGGCATGATTCGATTGACTAATAATAAAGTATTGTTCAAAATTAACGACATATATTGATTTTTATGTTCAGTTATAATCAAAATCTTATATGAGAGCGTTAAAAAATGGAAGTTATGTTGGATTAGAATGAGAGATGTCATCGAAGAGAAAAAACATAAAGCCTACATCGCCTATATTTCCTAAAAGATCGATTAAAATCCAAGATGATTTTTTAAAAAATTTATGAATATAATTTACTTGTAACAGAGTTAGTTTTACGGTGAAAAAATATATATTTTTCCTTAATTTGTAAAAGCTTCAAAAATAAATTCAATGATTTATAAATAGTTAGTATATAATTATTAAAAGGTATTATACATGTTTAATCTTTGTAAACGAAAAGATTTACTATTTAATTTACCTTCTACACATTTGCCTATTGTCCACTACCTATCTATGAGTTTATTACTTACATTGAAAAAATATTAGGGACTTTGAGTTTATTACTTATATATGTCAGCAAAATTCACTTTTATATTTGCTTAATCACATTCAAAGAACTTAATTGACAATTAATCGTTAAGTCACTACAAAAAAACATGGTATTTTCCTACCGCATTTCCGACCGCAAAAAAGTGGTCGGAAATTTCCGACCACATTCCGACCGATTACCAACGACAGACGTTTTGGTCGGAAATCGGTCGGAAATTCCCGACCAAATTCCGACAAAAAAATTGTCGAGATATTGGACGGAAATTGGTCGGAATTCCGTCGAAAAAATATTTGGTCGGAAATTGGTAGGAAATTTCCTACCAATTTTCAACTGTTTACGAAACGTTTAAATTTTGGTCGGAAAAGAGATCCGTCGGAAATTCGTAGGAAATTTCCGACCAATTTCTATACGTTTTTTAAACCGTTTGATTTTGGTCGGAAATTGGTCGGAAATTTCCTACGAATTTCCGACGGATCTATTTTCCGACCGATTTCCGACCAAAATTTAAACGTTTCATGACCGTTGTGTAATGGATCAATTGTGGTAGGAAATCGGTAGAAAATTTTGCTTATATATATCACACCCTCACTTCTTTCTTTCTCACAAATTCTCTTATCAATCTCCATTTACCACAAATTCAATACAAATAATACATAATGAGTTATTTTAGATCGTGGATGGATGTAAATCATAAAGATCCGGCGACGGGATTACTTACGGAAAAATTTGCGGAGGGGCTTAAACAATTTATGGAGTTTGCCGCAATTCAAGAAAGAACCGTAGCAACAGGTAAAATGTGTTTTCCTTGTAGAAATTGCGATAATCGTAGAAATGTTTTGGTAAAAGTAGTATGGAAGCATTTATATAATGTTGGTTTTACGCCGGGGTATAAAATATGGTATTCTCATGGGGAAAATGATTTGATGGTAAATTATCCTAGTAGTAGTAATGTACAATATTATAATAATAATTTAGTTGTCCCTCCGGTAGAAGAACCTATATTTGTAGATAGCACCGTGCAAATGGTAAATGATATTTTTCGTGAAACTATGTCGTCGTTTGTTGGAGATCATCATGAGCCTACATTGGAGGAGTCAAATGTGGAAGCGCATAAATTCTTTGACATGTTGAATGCCGCTAAGAACCCGTTATATGGTGGATGTAGAGAAGGTCATTCACCTCTTTCAGCTGCGACGAGAATGATGTCTATCAAAACGGATTACAATCTTTCAGAAGATTGTGTGGATGCGTGGGCTGGTTTGATCAAAGACATTTTGCCCGAAGATAATATGGCACCGGGGACGTATTATGAAATCGAGAAGTTGGTATCTGGTCTAGGGTTACCTTATCATATAATCAATTTGTGCGTCGATAATTGTATGTTATATTGGAGAAGAGATGAAAACCGCTCGGCATGCCGGTTCTGTAAGAAACCACGATATAAAGAAACTGGTGGAAGAGTGTCCATACCTTATAAGAGAATGTGGTATTTGCCATTAACAGATAGGCTGAAGAGGTTATATCAGTCGGAGCGCACAGCAAGTTCGTTGAGCGGAACATGATATGTTAAATGGAGAGATAACACATCCTTCAGATGGTCAAACATGGAAACATTTTCAAAATGTGTATCCTAGTTTCGCAAGTGAGAGTCGCAATGTGTATTTGGGATTATGTACTGATGGTTTCAACCCTTTTGGGAAACATGGGAGACAATATTCTTTATGGTCGGTGATCGTCACGCCTTACAACCTGCCTCCGTCATTGTGCATGGCTAGGGAGTTTTTGTTCCTATATATTCTTGTTCCTGGGCCAGAGCATCCGAAGAGAGCACTTGACATATTTCTGCATCCGTTGATACATGAGTTGAAGATGTTATGGTAGAGTGGAGTTGAAACATACGACATATCAGTGCAACAAAACTTCATGATGCGAGCAGTACTAATGTGGACTATTAGCGATTTTCCGGCATATGGTATGTTATTTGGATGGACCACACATGGACGGTTATCTTGTCCTTATTGTCAAGATAACACCGATGCTTTCCAATTAAAGAACGTACGTAAATCATGTTGGTTTGATTGTCATCGACGATTTTTACCAAACGACCATCCATACCGTCGGAGCACTACTTTGTTTACGAAGAAGAAGAAAATCTATGAAGGACCTCCCGAAGAAGTAAGCGGTGAGCATATACTAACTCAACTTAGAGATTTTGGAGCTGAGAAGACAGTACGTTGTGGTGGTAACGGACATCAAGTTGTGGATGGATATGGTGAACATCATAACTCGCACAAAAAGAGCATATTTTGGGATTTGCCTTATTGGAAGGATAATTTACTTCGACACAACCTAGATGTTATGCACATCGAGAAAAACTTCTTTGACAACATCATGTTCACCATTATGAACGTGAAAGGGAGGACAAAAGACAACTTGAAGTCCATATTAGACTTGCCGACTATTTGTTCTCGGAAGGAACTTCATGTCACCAGTCCAGGAAGATATCCCCAACCTGCTTTTCGGTTAAACGCTTCAGCAAAGCAAGAATTCTTCAGCTGGATAATGGACGGTGTTAAGCGGTGTTAAAGATAACCACCGATCCATCGCTTCTTCTCGAGATCTCTCAGCTCAAAGAAGCGGTTCGAGAAGCGAATAAAGAAAAAGATTACGCAATTAATAAGATCCGCCAAGAAACAAGCGTTGAAATCCATAAGATGAATGCGTATTTGATGAGCCGTTTCCCAGATTATCCAGGACCTGGTTCGGGATCAAGAATTTAGTTTTTATTTTCATTATTTGTTTTTTTTCTCTTTTTTGTATTTTTGTTTTTTTTTTTAATTTTTCGTTATTTATATAAATTTAATGTTTTTTTAATAAATTTTTTTTTATTTAAAAATTTAATTCCGTCGGAATTCCATCGAAAATATAATTTAATTTTTTAAAAAAATTTATTCATTTCCTTCGGAATTCCGTCGGAAATATAATTAAATTTTTCTTTAATTATTTAATTATGTCGTCAGAAAATCGTCGGAAAATGTGGTCGAAATGTCGTCGGAAATAAAATTTGTTTTTTCATAAATTATTTATTTAGTTGGTCGGAAAATCGTCGGAAAATGTGGTCGGAATTCCGTCGGAAAAGTGTTGTCGGAATGTGGTCGGAAATTTCCGACGACAATTGTGGTCGGAAATTTCCGACCAATGCCGACCATCTCAAACCAACGATGCAGTTTTGGTCGGAAATCGGTCGGAAATAGGTATTTCCGACCGATTTCCGACCGATTTACAACCAAAATTGCGGTAGGATTAAGCCTGCTTTCTTGTAGTGAGTATGAGTAGTTTTAAGATGGATGACCTATCGTTAAATGATTTTAGAAATCATGCGACTGCGAGCAAAATTTAAAAATAATATATGATCATTTGCAAAGATTTTAACAACTCTTTTTAATCTGGAAAGTGTACCAAACATCAGACAAAAATAAAGTTTTTGGGTGAAAATGATGTTAAAATTCGGTAAAATGGTAGATGGGGCGTTAAAATAATATCAGAAAAAACATCTAATGATTGTGTAGTCAATTATATATATAGTCAGACAAGATCACATTGTCGTAACAATTTAGGGTATACCAACAAGAGTATATATAACTAAAATAAATAATACTTCAATATCTATATTGTTAATTGGGAAGGACAAATTTTGAGAAACCCTTCAAAATTTATTTTAACTAGGAGAAGATCTGCGCATCGCGCGGATGCGGATATCATATGGTTTTATTTATAATTCGGTTTTGTCATGTTCTCTGCATCCGGGTTACGTTAGTCTACAATATTGTCAAATAACACATTATAAAGGAAGCTGTTAAACATTGAAGTTTAAGGTATTTTTGGAAATAGTAAGCAAATAAAGTTGATGCAATCTTTAAAAAAACTCAAATAGTTTGTTTTTTCCCTTTAATATTATTAGAACATTTATATATTTTTTGTTTATTTTGTATGAAAGTTATGTTTTCGGTGGATAGTTTTATACTTTAGTGAATATTAACATTTGGTTAATAATATCATTGAGAACAATTTATGTATTATAATGTTTAAATTTTATTTATCTATACATATTTAAGTTTATTTTTTTATATATTTTTTATTTATATAATGTAATTTTTTTATTTTATTATTAAATGAATTTATGTCTTTAATGGTTTCTTATTTCATTTTTATTAATATTAAATGAATTTTATCAAATTTTTTATTTTATTTATGTATTTAATATTTTTGATAATGAGGTGTCACTTCATGGAAAGAAATCTCATTTTATTTTACCAAATTAATGAAAATTAAATTGTTCATGCGTAACTTTTAAATGGATATTTTAGTTTAGGAAGAATTACAAAACTACACCTTTTAAATTATGTTTGACAAAGAAAACTTTTAATTTTTTTCACAAAACTGCACTTAACACATAAAATTATATCTAAATTAAGTTTACCCATATAACCCTACCCCTTAGTCACTATACCCTAAACACTAATTAGCGAATCCAAATGATTTTTTAAATTTTTTTTGATGTAGTTTCAAAGGATAAATCAACCTTTTAAAATTTTGAAAATGTGTTATTATAAGAAAAAAATGAATTAGGTAGTTTTTGTAAAGGAAGAGATGAGAAGGTGTAATTTTGTGAATTCCTCTTTAGTTTATTATAAAACTATTAGGATATCAATATGTGATGAGATCTAATTTTTTAAAATTTAACGAGAAGTAAAGATTATTGTGTATCCTTTTATTTTATTTTACTATTAGTCATTTATTTTTGTCCCCAATACATTTACTTATGTTTTACGTGAAGATTTTAATCTGTTTTTTAAATTACATCATAGTTTTTTTTCTTTAATTTTATTAGAACATTTATATGTTTTTTTGTTTATTTTATATGATGGTTATGTTTTCGGTGTATATTTTTAGTGATTACTAACATTTTGTTTAAGAAAATTATTGAGACCAATTTATGTATTATTTATATGTGTAGTCATGGAGTATTTGAATCTTAAATTTATATTGTTTAAACTTTATTTATCTCTATATATATATATATTTAAGTTTGAATTTTTTATATATTTTTTATTGTATATAATGTTTTATTTTATTATTATTAAATGATTTTATGTCTTTAATGGTTTTTGTTTGATTTTATTAATATTAAATGAAATTTATTAAATTTTTAAATTTTTATTTACATATTTAATATTTTTGATGAAGATGTGTCACTCCATGGAGAGAAGTTCTTCTTCTTTAATAGTATAATATTAGGGAGAATTACAAAACTACACCCTTTGAATTACATTTCACAAAACTACACCATTTCAAAATTACTTCACAAAACTACACCTAAACACTCAAAATTAAATCTAAATAAACCCTACCCACACAATCCTACCCTCTTAATACTATACCCTAAACACAAATTAGTGAACCCAAATGAAAAGATTTTAATTTTGGTAGTTTTTTAAAGGGTAAATCAAGCTTTTAAAATTTTGTGAAGGTGTAAATATGTGAAAAATTGAATTAGTTAGAGTTTTATAAAGGAAAGGAAGAAAGGGTGTAGTTTTGTGAATTCCTCTTTTAATTACATGTAATGACACTACATAAATTTTAGTATAAAGTAATTTAGATTAAAAAATAAAAAATAAAAATATACCAATTTAATAGGATTAAATAAGAAAACGAAAATAAAAAATAAAAATAAATATAAATATAAAAATTATTCCTATTTATTAGGATTAAAAATAAAAACAAAATTAAAGAAAATAAAAAATGAATATCAAACTATTTAATAAGTAACATAATGAAAAATTAAAGTATTATGAATATTTCAATTTTATGAAAATCATAAAATATTAAAAAAATATTAAAAAATTTAAACTATAGAAAATTTTAATTATTTAAAAGTATTTTTTTTTAATTTTAGATTTAAACGTGGGTATAATTATAGATTTTAACATATAATTTGAATAAAGATTATGACATCTACATATTTTAATTTACGTAACGGTCACTAAATATCACAAATGGAATTTCAAATAACAAAAGATAATTGTTATGAAATTAAAATAAATTCATTTTCTATAATATATATACGTAGTTTGCGACGGGTCAGAAAATATCATACATAATTTATTACGAATATAACTGAATAAAGATTATGACATCCACATATTTTAATTTACGTAACGGTTCACTAAATATCACAAATGAAATTTCAAATAACAAAAGATAATTGTTATAAAATTAAAATAAATTCATTTTCTATAATATATATATATACGTAGTTTTGCGACGGGTTGGAAAATATCATACATAATTTATTACGTATATAAAAGTTATATTCGTAATATCAAAACATATATAAATGTGATTCCAAAATTTATCATGAATATGGATCAATAAAAAATCATTAAATTGTATCAACTTAATATGTTTATAATCATTACACTCGTGCGTCCTGCAAAACATCATACATAATTTGTAATTTCTAAGTATAACCAAATTTTATTCGCGTGTAATATCAAAATATACATAAATATAATTCTAAAATTTATATTCAATATATATTAATAAAAATTACGTTCGTCCCGCACGGGTTCAAACCTAGTATATATATATATGAAACTTATTGTTATATAGTATGGATAGAGTATATATACTTGGTAGATTCGCATAAACTAATGAGGAATTCACAAAATTACACATTTTCTTCCTTTCTTTTACAAAACACTACTTAATTCAATTTTTCATATATTTACACCCTTTCAATATTTTAAAAGTTTGATTTACCCTTTAAAAATTATCAAAATTAAATTTTTTCATTTGAGTTCGCTAATTAGTGTTTAGGGTATAATATTAAGGGGTAGGATTGTGTGGGTATGGTTTATTTGGATTTAATTTTTAGTGTTTAGGTGTAGTTTTGTGAAGTTATTTTCAAATGGTGTAGTTTTGTAATTCTCCATAAACTAATTACCAACCAATGTATCCATCTTTATCTATAACTATTAACTAATGACTAATTAGTATAACTAGTCTATACTATTATTTGGGAAGGACAAATTTTGAGAAACCCTTAAAATTTTCTTTTAATTATATGTAATGTCATTGTATAAATTTTAGTATAAGGTAATTTTTGATTAAAAAAAATTCCTATTTAAAAGGATTAAAAGAAAAAACGAATTTTAAAAAATATATATATAAATAGAAATAAATATTTCTAATTAATAGGATTACAATTAAAAATGAAAATAAAAATAAGTATAGGTAACATAATGAAAATATAAAATATTATAAATATTTCAATTTTATGTTAATCCAACGTATAATATTATTAATATATTTTTATTATTTTCAAGTATTTTAATTATTTAAAATTTTCATTATTTAAAAATATATTTTTATAATATTCATATCGATGATGTAAATAAAAAACAAAAGCATCCAAAAATTTAAATTTTTAATACTTTTAGATACATTTGCGTGACGCCTTCGTCTTGCGCAATTTTACGACGGGTCAAAATATATCATACATAATTTATGATATATATATAAATTATTTTTAATATTAGAACATACATATATATCACTAAAAAAATTTATTCAACATGCACCAACAAAAAAATAATTTAAAATTATATCAAATTAATATTTTGTAAATATTACTCTCGTGCGAGACGCACAGTAAGAACCTAATATATAAAATCAATATAAATTTGTATTATATTACTATAACGAACTAACTTTTTATAAATTTAATTTAATTTAACAATGAAAAAATATTAGCACTACATACGGTGCATATCAAGTCCTAGTATCTTTTCGAAATAACATCATATTATACTAACGGGTCATCTCACCCAATAAGACACATATAAAAGCCCATGCATTTTGTAGAACAACGATGTTTCACAACGTGCGAATAAAAGCTTTAAGTAGAAATATTTATGAAGATAATGGTTAAATAAATCCGTAACTTTCAAAAATAAGTCGGATTATTCCCCAATTTCCCAATTTCCATTTGGTTCATATAAATTTGCTAAAAGCCAAAACAATGTCGTTTTGGAAAATTAAATCGATATCGGTGGGAATAGAACCTTTGAATTTGTTAAAAACGGCGTAGTTTGGCTTTTAATGGAATCGTTAACGGTTCTATTATTTTGACCTTTCATGTGTAAGATAAATCGGTTAACGTAAGTTTTTTTTGTCAACATCTAGGCCACAAATTGCCGACCCATTAGTCAATCTTACATAAACGTAGACGCGGAAAATCGATCTCGGGTGGGGTGGTGCTATCTGTCTCATGTGGATTTATAACTGCCACTAGATCAAAATCACTTTCTCAATCGGTTAACATAAGTTGGAAATTTAAATGGACAAAATGAACAAAATGAAAGTGGGAAGTAATTCGACCTATTTTTGAAAGTTGGAAGTTTGTTTGACCATTTTTTCGAATATAAAAGCGTAAAAGAAGGGGAATTACAAAACTACAACTTTTAAATTTCATTTTACAAAAATACATTCCCTACGAAGTCACTTCACAAAAATACACCTAAAACAAAAAATTAAATTCAAACCCTACCCCTTTTAATACTAAATTGTAAATATTAATTAGTAATCTCAAATGAAAGATTTTAATTTTGGTAATTTTAAAAAGTAAACTAACAATTTAAAATTTAGAAATGGTGTTAATATATATAAAGAATTTGAATTATGTATATATAGTTTTGTGAAGAAATGTGTGAAAGGATGTAATTTTGTGAATTCTTCTTAAAAGAACCATGGTCATATATTTATTGGTGTAGGGTTAATAGTTATCTCACCTAATTTTTGTTAAAAAAAAGATGCACAATAAATGTTGTTTAGTTATTTGAGTTTAATTAAAATTAAAATTAATATAATTAAAAAAAAGAAAATTGGGGAAACAATTACATTTTGAAACAAAATGACCATACTTTTATAGTAATTTTGTTAAAGCAATGGACGAAGTTCATGTTTGTGTGAAAGTGGACCCTGAATTACAAGGAATTTATTGAAATCGGCATGACATAACATCATTGAACATCATGACTATATGTGATTTAAATATGTTTTTCACATATATTTGGAACAGGGCTCCAGGATCTTGTCATGATACAACTGTTCTCACCACGGCGTAAGATTCCAATCATTAATTTGTTTTCTCTCCCTCCAAGACCAAACAAGGTTTTCTTGCTCCCTATAGATCATCACGAAGTAAGGTGGTTAGATATCATATGACATTTGGAATTTGAAAGAAGAAATGGAGAATTATGAGTGAATTTGCGAGGTATAAAGTTAAAGTACAAAAAAAATAATTGTAGTAACAACAATGGGATTACATAATTTCATCAGGATTTCAAAATTTTCAAAAGATGATATTACATAAATAATGGAACAAATAAATAATTGCAACATAGATTCATAAGTAAAAGTACCAAATATAGAAGCAGCATAGATAGCTGATAGAAATCATATGGCAATATTAGAGATAATAATGCAATATTAGAGATAGTATTGCAGATATGTTGTGGGCATATCGAAATACTCGATAGTAACTTTTATTATGTTTTATACATGTGTTATCCATGTATTCGTTATTTCTTTATTTCAATAATAATTTATACTTTTTTTAATTTAAATTTTTCTTGAACCGTTTTTTATCTGCTTTTACCATTCAAAACATATTTTTAGGTTCCGAATGGAGAGAACGATTAAAGTAGAGCGGATCATGCGGATCAAATGCAGATAAAGCGGTTCTCGCGGACCAAATGCGGATCAAACGGTTTTGGCGGTCTAAAATATATGACGAATGGTAAAAACGGATTAAATAATGCGTATCAAATAATTATATTTTTTAAAATAAAAAATTTTAAATAATCTTCCTTTAAATAATAATTATAATTAATATTTATACTTTTTTGGTCAAATGTTATATTTTTGTTGTTGTGATTTTTATCATGATATTTTTGGAATTGCCAAAAATATTTCGTTTTATGATATACTAGGTTTTGACTTTTGAGTGATTTTAATAGACTTTTTAGTTATTACTTTTTTAAGAAAGGAAATAACCACTGTATTTAAAAATATATAGAAGTATTGATAAAAATATATAATTCATGTGTTTCTCAAGTATTTGTTAGTTTCTTAATTTTTTCTAGATTGTGAATTAATTAAAACATGAGTTGCTAACTTTTTTTCATCAAAAATTATTTGCTAAGTTGTAAGACTTATTTTAAACAAAGTAATGTATCATCATGTTATTTTATCATGAAAAATGTTGCATTATATTTATATATTATTTTATAAGAGAAAAAGATACTCCAACAAAACTCTAAAACTAACGATATTATAATAAATTGTTTTAATGGTTTTTAGGGTAGTCTATTATATAATGAGACACTTTTTGCTTCTCCCACAATAAGCCACATCATCATCTTTAAGAAAATAAAATTTTAAAAAATTATTTAATATAAATATTGTTTTATGAAAACATTAATACAACCATTTAATATTAATAAAATTCAAATAAAATCCCAAAAAATATAAACAACATCACTAAAATATTTTTGATAAAACCCATTAACATTAATAAAATCCGAAAAAAATATTTTATAAAATATCTATATATATATACGTATATCAATTTTAAATATCTATTAAAACTAATAATAAATAAATCTTACAAACGATATAAACAAAAAACAAGAAAACTAGAAACATCTTACAATTCATATGATTACAATCAATATTTAAAAAAACAAATTATATTAAATATAAGTGAATTGTGTATATCTATACTATTAATTGGAAATAATTTTTATAGAGAAACCCTTCAAATCATCTTTAATTTCAGGGTCTTTGACCAAAACTCTGTCAAAGTATTCTCTACTCTCTTTTTTATTAGTTTTTCTAATAAAGATGGATTTTTCTTACACAACTATTTTTTTGACAACATTAATACAACCATTTAATACTAATAAAATTCAAATAAAACCTCCAAAAAATATAAACAACATCACTGAAATATTTTTCATAAAACTCATTAACATTAATAAAATCCGAAAAAGAAATATTTAATTTAATTTTTAACATTTATAAAATATCTATATATATAGATACATATATCAATTTTAAATAGCTATTAAAATTAATCATAAATAAATCTTACAAACGGTATAAACAAAAAAACAAGAAAACTAGAAACATATAACAATTCATATGGTAACAATCAATATTTTAAAAAGCAAATTAAAATAAATTTAAGTGAATTGTGTATATTTATACTATTAATTGGGAATAATTTTTATAGAAAAACCCTTAAAGTCATCTTCAGGGCCCTTCACCAAAACTCTGTCAAAATATTTTCTACTCTCTTTTTTATTAGCGTTTCTAATAATGATGGATTTTTCTTACACAACTATTTTTTGACAACATTAATACAATCATTTAATACTAATAAAATTCAAATAAAACCCCAAAAAAATATAAACAAAATCACTGAAATATATTTGATAAAACTCATTAATATTAATAAAATGCGAAAAAGAAATATTTAATGTAATTTTTAACATTTATAAAATATATATATATATATATAGATACATGTATCAATTTTAAATAACTATTAACACTAATCATAAATAAATCTTACAAACGATATAAATAAAAAAACAAGAAAACTAGAAACATATTACAATTCATATGGTCACAATCAATATTTTTAAAACCAAATTAAAATAAATTTAAGTGAATTGTGTATATTTATACTATTAATTGAGAACAACTTTAATAGAGAAACCCTTCAAATCATCTACAACTTCAGGCCCTAGACCAAAACTTTGTCAAAGTATTCTCTATTCTCTTTTTTATTAGCTTTTATTATAATGATGGATTTTTCTTACACAACTATTTTTGTGACAATATTAATACAACCATTTAATACTAATAAAATTCAAATAAAACGTCAAAAAATATAAACAACATCACTAAAATATTTTTGATAAAACTCATTAACATTAATAAAATCCGAAAAAGAAATATTTAATGTAATTTTTAACATTTATAAATATCTATATATATAAATACATATATCAATTTTAAATAGTTATTAAAACTAATCATAAATACATCTTACATACGGTATAAACAAAAAAACAAGAAAACTAGAAACATCTTACAATTCATATGGTCACAACCAATATTTAAAAAAACAAAGTAAAATAAATATAAGTGAATTGTATATATATTTATACTATTAATTAGGAAGAACTTTTATAGAAAAACCCTTCAAGTCATCTTCAACGTCAGGGCCCTTGACCAAAACTCTGTAAAGTATTTTCTACTCTTTTTTATTAGCTTTTCTAATAATGATAGATTTTTCTTACAAAAGATATAAATAAAAAAACAAGAAAACTAGAAACATCTTACAATTCATATAATCACAATCAATATTTATAAAACAGATTAAAATAAATATAAGTGAATTGTGTATATCTATACTATTAATTGGGAATAACTTTTATAGAGAAACCCTTCAAATCATCTTCAACTTAAGGGTCTTTAACCAAAATTCTGTCCAAGTATTCTCTATTCTCTTTTTTATTAGTTTTTCTAATAATGATGGATTTTTCTAACTTTATACATTTAACTGAAATAAAATTCAAAAAAGTATTTTATAAGTAATTTTCCAACTTATCATGGTTTATAATTCTTATTAGCAATTATGTAAATATACAATTTCTCATACTAAAGTTACAAATATTTAGTTTTAGTTTTAGTTAGTAATAACTAAATTCAAAATAATTATTTAAAGGAAAACTAAGTGCATCACACATTATTACGTCTTACTGAAATTGACGACAATCATTGGCATAACGATCGGATGGTTGTTTACTTGTCTTTGTGGGATGATGTTGCGTCTGTTTTTAGGGGCATCCTCAAGTCGGGTGATAGGACACAATCTGTCATGTTTGTCACCACTGTTAATCTCGAACTTTTTGGAGGTAAAGTCTTGAAATTTGTAAATTTTAATTGGTTTTATGAGCACCATTGGTTTCTCTAATAAGTTGTTGTTCAGTGGTAACTCAAACATTCTTTATATTTGAAATAAGTAAGAAAAGATGAGCAAGTGTGTGTTGCCTTATCACTAACATTATCATCATTCTTCATCTAAGTATCAAACTTAACCGAATATATCTCCCTTTGATATTTTTTGTCCTCCTTGCCATGGAATGTGTTATGATCTTAATAGTGGTCGTTTGGCTTTGTTTTGTTTACTTTTATCTTCCTTTCATTAAACCTGATATCTCAGGTGACTAAAACTTTGAACCCACCATGAAGTTCAGTTTGTGTTCTTGCGTCTCTTTTTGTTTTTTTAATGACAACGCTTTTTTCTTTAAAGTATTCAGTTTGTTCTCTGTTTTCTGTTTTCTCTTCGCATATACAAATAAAAACGTATTCACTCTTTAGGGTGCATATGTTTCTCAGTCTATATGTATGAACAAGTTTCACTTTAAAATTTTCTAACAATTATTCAAACTTTAAAAATAAAAAAATTGTCACCCTATATGTTCACCAATTTAAATTTTCATCAATAGTATTAGAAACTATCACAATTTAAAATCTGCTTCTTACAAATGAAGAACAAATATAAAATATATCCATTGTTATCATTTGATATCAGCCCTTTTTGTCGTCACAACACTGCACACTCCTACTTCAACTCATAATTTTTCTCAACATTAGTTAAATATTTGTTACCATATTTAAAATACACATACGTCCCCGCGCTTGCGCGGGGCTTCGCCCCTAGTTTTTATTAAGTACAAAGTAGATATAATAAATTATATATATACAATCACATTATTTTTTGTCAGAGCATTTTTGTTATTTAATAGTAACAACTCATGAATTTGTCGTTTTTAAAAATAATAATATAATCTGTATTATCAATTTCCAAAATAACTCAATAAAATATAAGAGCATTTAGCATTTTGTTTTTTCTCTCCGTGAGCAGTTTCCTTCAAGTGAAAAATTTTACTAAATTAATTTAATAGGAGAAGATGGGTAGTGGGCCAATGAATCTTTGAAGATAACATTAATTCTACATATACATATATAATAATATTTTTTTTTTTAAAGAATAGTATAAGGAATAGTAATAAATAAATAAAAAAGAGAGAGAGAGTAACAGTAAAGGACAGTCCTTGGGACTAGACTTAAGTGGGAGTGATGAGAGAAGAGAAGAGGAGGCAGTCTCTAAAAAGCTCTTTTCTTTGCTTTGTCTGGTAACTTTCAAATCTCAGTTTGTTAGTATCTCTGTCTTTTTCTGTCACTTAATAATAATAATAATAATTGACCATTTATTTTATTTTCGTCTCCTTAAATCTAACCCAATTCTATTCTTTACCTTCATTTCTTTTCTTCTGTCTTTGCTCTTGATTACTACTTATAGAACCTCTAATTAATCAAGATTTTTTTTTATATTTATTTATTCATTTTTTTATTATCTAAAGCTAGATTTTTAATTAAACATAACTCCAATTACGACGTCCTTGTCAACATATGTCGGCCAAAAGATATTTCCATATGCTTTAGCTTTACAAAATATTAATAGCTATTAAATTTTAATTTAGCAAAATTAAAGGATCCTGATTAGCAATTATTAATAAGTATGTCTTGTTCATCGTTTCTAATTTTAAAATCATTATTTAACCATGCTTTTTGCTGTTGTTTTCATACCCTAACTGTTACTATCAAAAATGTTTTTCTTACATGAGTTTTCAAATATAACATTTTTATGATTGTATTTTTTTTCAAATTATTCTTTACTAAAACATGGAAGTTGTATTTCTTAAATAAGTTAGATGTGATCTTGACTTTTGGGTATGAAGTATCAACAACATATATATCAAGAATTTTTTTATTTGTATAGTATATCATTTTTTATTAACTAATAAAGAACTATGTGAAATTAACTTATATTATTTGAAAAAATAAAAAATATCTAAAATAGAACTAATAAGAACGAAAAGACACTTGCCTTAAAATTCTCCTGTTAACCCTAATGAAGATTTCACTTTTTGTGTCAACAAATATGTGGTTCTAACTTTTATTAATTAATGCGAAAGTATTTAAATATATATATATATTTTTGTATTTTACACTTATATTTGCTTTAAGCCTTTAAGTTAAAACATCGTTTTTAGGCATGGTCTACTGTCCAAAATATTATATAAATGCTAATCAGCTTTTTGGATTGAAATCATGAACTAATAAAAGATAACTAGAATATGTGAATGATATGTTTCCACGAGATTCTATATTAGTATATGTTTTATCACAAGACAAACAGCATCATGCCTTTGTCTTCATGTCGGTTTTATAGTTACTCCATCTTTTCTGTTTTATAAATTACTAACCTCTTTTCATTTACAAATGTCATAAGTGGTAACGATCCATCGCTAGTTTATCTTTTTTATTTCATTTTATTACATTGTTAAGTGGTAGTGGTAAACATAACCCATCGCTAGTAATTTCTGTTGTTTATGCTGCCCTTGTTTTTTATGTTAATATAAAATACTGTTGTGACACAAAATGTACTCATTTTTTTAATCGGTGGCCTATATTTTAGTAAAAATAAAAGTTGTTGCCTTTGTTGTTTTAATGAAATCATTCTTATATATTATATGGTTTCTTAACAATCTATATATTTACTTTAACAAAAAAAAATCTATATATTTAGATGATTCATATTTTTGAGTAGATAATAAGAATAATGTATGATACAATAATTTAGATCACACGATACTGCTGAACCATATTTTTTTAAAAAAATTAGTTATCTTTTTTTTTGTGAGTGCAAAGGTTTAGTTATTTATTTGTGTTACAAAACACTTTTACATTTTTGGAATTTTTTACTTAATCATTTTTAAAAATTTAAATCTGGTAAACACAAACGATTGTAATTATGTAGTGGGTAAATATTCCATCTTACAAAATTACATATATATTGTACTTAAAACTTGGGTTCGGTATTTATGATTTAACATATGGATTCAGAGAATATAATATTTTCTAAGTGAAAAAGCCTAAACCATTATTTTATAGCATATATATACATACATTATAGCATATATATACACACAAAATGAATTTAAAACCAAAACAAGAACATAAGCATCCATAGAAATGTAGCTCAAGCTCAAGACACAACAACTTCATATAGTGGGGAAAAAAAAAAGTCTTGGATACCCATTTGTTTAATTTAATTAAAATATCGTGTATAATTTAATATTTTTTTTTAAAAAAGAGTGAAAATGTAATAAATGATGATGATGAATTGATGATGATGTGAATAGAGTTCTGACAAAAGAAAATGGGGTCCTGTCTAAAAAAAAATGTCACATCTCTTCTGCTTTTGTAGCGCGCATCTCTCGGGGGACTTGTATTCTCTCTCTCTCACATGCAAATCAGCAATGACAACAGTCTAAAGTTTTTTGCTTTTTTATTTTTATTTTTTTCTCTTTTGTCAACCAGTGAACACACCCTATCTATATTCATCTTTTTTATTTATTTTTTCTGTTTCCTAAAATGATTTTTTATGGTTTTCACTATTCATCTTTCTTTTATTAATAATGATTAGCGATATTTTGACGGTAAAATGTCTAATCGTTTTTAATTTATAAATCTCGTAGAAATGATATCAAAGAGAAAAATAGACACTTCAAAAGAAAAAATGTAATAGCAGAAAAAAATGTTAAGTGCATCTCCAACAATTTATTAAAACATAAGTTATTAGTGTAAATCTTAGGGATAATCACAAAACTACGCAATTTGAATTACATTCCACAAAACTACACCATTTTAAAAATATTTCACAAAACTACACCTAAACACTCAAAATTAAATCTAAATAAACCCTACCCACACAATCCTACCCCTTTAATACTATATCCTAAACACTAATTCGCGAACTCAAATGAAAAATTTTTAATTTTGATAATTTTTTAAAAGGTAAATCAAGCTTTTAAAATTTTGAAAATGTGTAAATATGTGAAAAAATTGAATTAGGTGTAGTTTTGTGAAGGAGGTGTTGAAAGAGAAAGTGTAGTTTTGTGAATTCCTCTAAATCTTATTCTAACAAAACACCAAAACTTGCACTAAATAAAACTGTTTGGTGTTTTGTTGATAATATCACACAAGAAAATTAGGTGTGACATTGTTCACAAAATACTAAATATACATAATATAATATTAATATAACTAATTAAACATTTTATAAACAACAAAAATAAATGAAAATAATTTAGTTTTATTAATAAAATAATCTTGGAAATGCCCTAAGAAACCATCGAATAAAATAGAAAAGATGATTTCACAAAACTACACCCTTTTTCCATTTTTTTACAAAACTATACATAATTCAATTTTTTCACATATATACATCCTTTCAAATTTTTAAAAGCTCGATTTACCTTTTTACAAATTACCAAAATTAAAATCTTTTCATTTGGGTTCACTAATTAGTGTTTAGGGTATAGTATTAAGTGGTAGAATTGTATGTATAGGGTTTATTTGAATTTAATTTTGAATGTTTAGGTGTAATTTTGTGAATTAATTTTGAAATAGTGTAGTTTTGTGAATTGTAATTCAAATGGTGTAGTTTTGTAATTCTCCCTATAGAAAGGAAGGTTTGAACTTTAGTTTTCCTAAAAATTTAGAAAACTTTTAAAATATAATATTTAGTAATATTTGAGAGTACTTTCCTGCATAAAAAATTATGCCATAAAATGACACAAAATATACTTTTTATCTATATCCGAAAAATATATTTCGTTTAATTATTAATTCTTAATATGATTTACAGTTTGTACCCAACAGTGTTACCAATAGGAATGCTATTTACTCCGCTAAATTTATATGCATCACTTACCCTCTCTTTTACATTTTTACACTATTAAACTATTTTTGTAGCATTTTTGGTCTCCTCGTAGCAATAAAAAGTATGTATTAGCCAAATATGATCTTATAACACTATTGTCGTTAAAAACGTTCAGAATCGACCACTAAAATTACTATTTAACCCTTTAATTTGTACTATAGAATATAGGAAATATATTATTTTCATATCTCGTTTTCCTTGATTAAATTAACAAAATAAGTATATGTGTATAAAGTAACAAAAATAATTATATGTGCGTAATGGTATACAAAAGCTAAAATATATTAGGATGATTAAAATTAATAGTATTTTGTAATTTGTATGTTATTGCATCTTTTGGTCTTTAACATATGTGGTTGCACGGTTTCAATATTAGCATAAACCATTAGTTTTTACGATTTTTTTTCTTTAAAATATAATATCGCGAAAAATATTTCTTCTATAAAAGTATTAAATAAAAAACACAACCTAGAAGTACCTTGTCCTTGTTGTCGTTTTAATTGGACTAGTTTTACTCCGAAACTAGGATTTAACCCATGATACACCATGGGTCTATTGGTTTTTTTTAAAATAGTTTTAGATGTGTATATAAGTTTAAATTATACAAAAAATAGTAATTTAATCATTTAACACTAAAAATTGTTGAAAACAATTTTTTGTTACTATTTATTATCCAAATTACGCGGATCTAAAATACCTTACTGGAACCTAACAAATATCCAAATTGAAACCATTCCAAAAAATAAATATCTCAAATGGGAAAGAAAAATTTACTAATCGAAAACCCGAAATCGAAATATTAAAGGAGACAATTTTTCGAAATAAAACTGAACGACCCAAAAATTATTTAAAATAATAACAATTTTAATATTAAAAGTTGTTAAAGTAAATTTCTTTTGTTAAAATAAAAATATTTGGTGTTAATGAATGAACACATTGTAGAATCTTCTCTAAATATATTATAGTTGCTTTTGAATTTAGGATTTATGAGTAGGTAGGATATCCTATATATAATTGTGATATTCCAAAGGTAAAGTTTAGGATTTAACAAAACTTGGTGAGCAATTCTTTTTCAATTTTGGAAACGTAGATTCATATGAATACACTCGGCGAAAATTATGAATAATCTACTTCCCATTTTTTATTTTCGTAACATGATGTTGCCAAAAATCTTCTAACGTATCTTCATAAGATACAAAATATGGTAATCGATTGATTTTATAAATTACTTAATGAAATTTGCATTTATTTAATTTCATTTTATGATATTCAATATAAATCAATACCATATTTTGTTATTCTATTTATTTCTCTAAAAAACTTATTTCTACAAATAAATAACAAAACAAATTTATATTTTTTTATATCCGTAAATAACTATTTTTGTTATTATATTTTTAATTATGTAAGGAAAACAAATTTAAAATATTGTGAACAAAACAAATTTAAATTCTTTTTATTTCTAAAAATAACTCTTTTTGTATTTTATTTTTAATTATGTAAGGAAAATAAATTTATAACATTTGGAACAAAACGTATTTAAATTGATTTTTATTTATCTAAATAGTTTATTCCTATTTTATTTTTAATAATAAATGAAAAACTAATTAAAAACATTTTGAAAACTAATTAATAACTTATTCGTAATTTTTTCAGATTTTGTTTTTTCCTAATATAAGAAAATTAATTAAAAATATTTCGAACAAAAGAGAAACTTATTAGTAACTTATTCGTATTTTATTTTTTCGTATTTTTTCACAATTTTAAATTCGATTTTTAACTCTTGAAATGAAATTTTTATAATTCTTTTTAACAATATAATAAAAATGAATTTACCCACATGTTTGGTTATAAATTTAGAATTATTATGGTTTATGATTGTTATCCAAGGTAAGGATAGAAATAATGAAAAATATTTGGGTTCACCCTTAGGTGAACCCTTCCATTCACTTTTTTCATTGGGAGAATCACAAAACTACACCATTTGAATTACATTTCACAAAACTACACATTTTCCAAAATACTTCACAAAACTACACCTAAACACTCAAAATTAAATCCAAATAAACACTACCCACACAATCCTACCCCTTAATACTATACCCTAAACACTAATTAGCGAACCCAAATGAAAAGATTTTAATTTTGGTGATTTTTAAAAGGGTAAATCAAGTTTTTAAAAAATTTGAAAGGGTGTAAATATGTGAAAATATTAAATTAGGTGTAGTTTTGTGAAGGAGTGGTTGAAAGGGTGTAGTTTTGTGAATTCCTCTTTTTCATTTAACCAATCAAATTATATTGTTTACTATTATATTTATAAACTAATTAAAAATTAAATAAAATGAATATGTAAAATTAAACGAGGTAAATGAAAGGGTTTAGGGTATATTGTTTAGTGTTTAGGGTTTAGAGTTTAGGGTTTAGGGTTTAGGGTTTAGGGTTTAGGATTTAGGATTTAGGGTTTAGGGTTTAGGGTTTAGGGTTTAGAGTTTAGGGTTTAGGGTTTAGGGTTTAGGGTTTAGGGTTTAGGATTTAGGATTTAGTGTTTAGGGTTTAGAGTTTAGGGTTTAGGGTTTAGGGTTTAGGGTTTAGGGTTTAGGGTTTAGGATTTAGGATTTATGTTACACGGTTTAGGGTTTAGTGTTTAACATTTAGGGTTTAGGGTTTAATGTTTGGAACGTTCTTTGTTTTGTCTTGTTAAGTGATTGATTGTTCTCTTATAATTATTTTCTTAATTTATTTAATTATAAATAAGTGTTTAAATGTAATATTAAAAAGTATTACTTGATTGGCTTAAAAAAATAAGGTGAAAGAAAGGGTTCACCTAGGGTGAACCCAAGTTTTGTTCAGAAATAATCTTGAATATGTTTGTTTGTATTTTTGGAAGTTATTGTTTTGCCCTTCTTTAAAATCAAAATTATTTGAAAAACCAATCGCATAGGATGTAAATAAGTGAGTTTTTTTGGACAAATTCAAATTAGTACTCCAAAAATAATAATATAGATTCATAAAATTCGAACATCAAGTATTCATTAATTTTATTATATTAATTACTAAAGAAAATTTATATAAAAAATAAAAAATAAATATATTAATATTGAGGAGCTTTATATATGGTTGGTCAAGAAAAAAACAAGAAGTCTTTAACTTGATTAATATAGACATTTAGAATGTTTATTCGGATCCAATTAACCAACAAAGATTTACATCTAACTGTTAAGACTGTAGTGAGTAAACCCATTTGTTGAAAAGCATAAAGCTTCTCACTAGTTGTCAACACTATCGTTTTTGCAAATAATATTGTTCTTATCCAACATATATATTTTTGACAAAAAAAAAATCCAACATATATATTTATATATTTATTTTCTACATATATTTACTTCTAGATATATTTTGGTCAATATTAAGTTCTTAAAAGAAAATTACTCTCTCAAAAAGCTTTTTACTAGAGATTGACTTTAAATGCTACTTTTTGTATTAAGTTCTATTTCCTTTTTAAATATTGTTTTACATTTTTCTCAATTGAAAATTGTAAATTTCAAGACATATTAATTAGTTTAAAAAAATTGGAAGTTTATAAAATACTACTAGTTTAGAACTATTGAGAATTTTTGAATTAAAAATAATGTATTTATGAATAATAATTTATAAAATAATACATATATTAAAAATATATGTAAAAAGAGTAGAACATCAATCAATCATGAAAATAGTAAAATAACAATGTTCCTCCCCATGAATCACTTTAATTAAAGGGACAATTACACAACTATACATTTTGAATTGCATTTCATAAAATTACACTATTTTTAAAGTTAATTTTCAAAACTACATTTAAACATTCAAAATTAAATCCAAATAAACCCTACCCAAACAACTCATTTTTTAATATTATATCTTAAACACCGAACTCAAATATTTGTTTTTTTAATTTTGATAACTTTTGAAAGGGTAAATCAGTCATTTAAAATTTTTTACATGCGTAAATATGTAAAAATATTATTAAATTAGGTGTAGTTTTTGTGACAAAAGGTTAAAAGGGTATAGTTTTGTGAATTCTTTTAATTTAATGAATAACAAGGAATAAAATTTGAGAGAATTACAAAACTACACCATTTGTATTCCATTTCGCAAAACTACACCATTTCAAAATAATTTCATAAAACTACACATAAACACTAAAAATTAAATCAAAATAAACCCTAGCCACACAATCCTACCTCTTTAATACTATACCTTAAACACTAATTAGCGAACCCAAATGATTTTTTTTTTAATTTTGATAATTTTTGAAAGGATAAATCAAGTTTTAAAATTTTGAAAATGCATAAATATGTAAAAAAATTGAATTAAGTAGAGTTTTGTAAATGAAGAGAAGAAATGGTGTAGTTTTGTGAATTCATAGTAAAAAATTCATTAGATTATTTTCTGTAAACCCTTCTCTATGGTGAAGTAGAGTCGAATAAAGTCACAAATGTAATTTTATAAAAAATTGAAATAAAACTCGTCAACTTCTAAGCAACATAAATTTGTAATATGTGTGATTTATAAAAAACACACACACACACAAGAACCCACGTGGGCTGGAGCTGAAGTAACAGTAATAGGTGGCATCAGTCATTTTTTTCAGTTCATTACACTGCCAAAAAGTGTAAATCAGTAAGTGTTAATCGTTGAAAAAAACCCTTTGAACACATAAGTCACTACCACTGACTCTCTTTTTGTTTCCACTCATTAACCATTACTTACTTTACTGACTACCTCTTAGATTCTTTATTTCCCATTTATTACCGTCACTTCTTATAAATATAGTATATAAACATGACCCATTCATTTCATAGTGTGTCCTTTGTTTCAATATTTTACTTATCATTTCCTTTTATTTACATCACATTTTACCACATTACCCAAATGAATAAGTTTCTATTGCTTAATAGTTTAAAGCATACACATTCTTTTTCAGCACTGAGAAAACTAATTTCACAAATATAATAATAAAGAGATTTTATCACTAGATATATTTACCAAGTTTCAAAACTTGTCTTTATTTTGTAGCATTTTTCTTGTGGTATACATCAACATTGTATTTTTTTTTTCATCATAGCCTAGTGTCTAAGTAGTTTTCTCCCAAATGAGAGCGGCGAGGTTCGAACCCCGGGTTATGCGATTAGATGCAGAGGTGACTACCATTTAGTCACTTGTTTATCCGCTACATGAGCATGTATTTAGTTTACTATTTTTGAAGTATAAATTCTTTAGTATATAGTATTTAATATATAACTTTTATATAAACAAATTCATTTGTGGGACCTTCTAAATTTGGGAACCGATTTTGCATGTGGCTATGGATATAATTTTTGTGTTTATTTGCATGATTAGGGCTTTGAAGTAAGTGATCCATGATTTGAGCATCTCATAAACCTAAATAAAAGACGAGGAATTCACAAAACTACACATTTTCAACCCCTCCTTCACAAAACTACACCTAATTTAATTTTTTCACATATTTACTTCCTTTCAAAAATTTAAAAACTTGATTTACCCTTTTAAAAATCACCAAAATTAAAATCTTTTCATTTAGGTTCGCTAATTAGTGTTTAGGGTATAATATTAAAGGGGTATGATTGTGTAGGTAGAGTTTATTTGGATTTAATTTTGAGTGTTTAGATGTAGTTTTGTGAAATATTTTTGAAATGATATAGTTTTGTGAAATATATAAACGATTTAGAAAAACAAAACATTTCGAACGTACGTAATTATAAATAAATACAAACGCATGTAATAAAAGATAGTTTTTAAAGAGCAAATGTTAAAAGAAAGGAGTATGGCTTTTTCTTTCTTTCTTTCTTTCTTTTTGTGTAAAATATAGTTCATAGGCACTCTATAAGTTTCATGAATAATAAAAATAGAGTTCTATTGAAGTGAGATGAATAATTAGAAAACTGAATGTTGACCGTGGAACAGAACAAATGTTGAAATAAGTGTGTGTGTCTGTGTGTATAGATGGTCTTATCATAGAGCCAATAGCTATAACTGATAGAATTTTGTTATATTATTTAGTAAAGCAATACCTTTTTGATAATTCCCATTTTTTCTTCTTTTTATTTCATCGGTTTCTTATGCGATTTGCTACCGGATAACGAATACATAATATTTTTAGTCTCCCTCTACCTCCAATATGTAATATTAAAAATTAAATATTTGTCGTTTTATATAGTTGATAAATTCTTAAAACGTCTCATCTCAATTTAGTAATATCCACACACATCAACTAACATATTACTCCCTCCGTTATGAAAATATTGATTTTTTAGAATTTTTTTTTTGTTTTTAAAAATTAATTTTCTGGTTTTTAAAATTATTTTAGTTTATTGAGAATAGTGAATTGTATATTCCAAAATATATTAATTAATGTTATTAAATTATTATTGATCAAAAATTTTAGAAAATTTCGAAATACAAAAAATCATGTATTTAATATTGAATATTAATTCACTTTTTTAATATGTATGAAAAATCTAGAAAATCAAACAATAAAAAACAGAAGAAATACATAAAATTCATAATTAAGGTAATATTGAAAGTAGGAATGGTTCATAATTTCTTATTTGTCTATTGTATGTCAATATTGTAATAAATTTGAATATTCTTTAAACGAAAAGAGACAATTAATAAGAAGCCATGAATACAAAAGATATAATTTAACCTAGCACGTAGAAGTAGCCGAGAAGACCTAGTTTCTTAAACATCTACGGCTACATCTTAATTCTAAATTATAATTTAATAAAATATGATTAGTCTAATAAAACACAATTAGTCATATAATAAAACAAACGGTACGAGAGGAAAACAGAAAAGAGAAAGGAAAGAAGGGGAAAACCTTTGCCTTATCTCTTGTCGCTTCTCTCTTACTTTTTTATTTATTTAATTATTATTTTAATTTTCAAATATTTTCTTTTTGCTCCCAAAGCAAACGACGTCTTGTCAATCCACTCAAGCCACTCAACTTCTTCATTATTGTTGTTAATCTCTTTTCTCTCTCTATCCTCTTACTTTCTCTCTCCCCTCTTATAATAATATAACCTTTTTTTCTAATTTCTTCTCTTCCATGTCACTTCTTTGACGAATTTTATATTACCTAATTCGTTTTTTCTTCCTAAATATATATATACGGTTATCAATTTATTTGGTTTTTTTTTTGTTGGGTGCAACTTCACCTCACAATATTATTATTATTATTATTTTTTATTTAATTAAGTAAGAAGTAGACCTTTTGATTCGTAGATATGAGTCGTCTAGTCATATGGATTTGATGTGGTTTTCTAAGTCTTAACAGAGACAATCCCTTTGATTGAAATAAGAACAAAAGCAACAATACTTACATCCATCTCCTTCTTCTTGTGCCCATCTCCCTTTTTTATTATTTTCTATTTTCTAGGGTTTTTTTTTTTTAAATCATTCTATATTTGATTTTCCTTTTTTTAAAAATAATATTCTCTCTCTCTTTCTATTCCATTTCTCTAAAGAATTTTACTCATCTGGGTATGGAAGAATATCAACATGAAAGCAGCTCAACTCCTCAAAGAGTAAGTTTCTTGTATTCTACAATCTCTTCTTCCAACAAAAACAACAATTATTGTCCACAACAACAACAACAACAACAACAACAACAACACATGTTGTTCCCATCACATATGAGTTCTCTTATCCCTCAGACCAATAACAACAACAACAACAACAACCTATCTCATGTTAAATCTGAAGCAAGCTCTTCAAGAATCAATCACTACTCTATGTTGATGAAAGCCATACATAATACTCAAGAAAATGGTAACAACAACAACGATGATGATGATGCCCAATCTATGAAGGCTAAGATCATTTCTCATCCTCACTACTCTACTCTCTTACAAGCTTATTTGGACTGCCAAAAGGTAGATATTGATGTTTTACAAGTTTCTATGTAAAAATTAAATGTATGTAATTCTCTTAACCAATAGTATTTTGAAGGTTTTTTTCTATTGGTATATTTTGTTATAGTTAATAATGTTTTTATAGAAAAAAGAGGGAGTATTAATTATTGTTACCTATATTATACAATATATACTTATCTCTAGCTAGTTAGTTTTAATCATGCAAAGAGATGATGCTATATATATGTTAATCATATGGGTGATATGGCTTACTTTATATAGATAGGAGCACCACCTGAGGTTGTTGATAGAATCACGACGGCGCGACAAGAGTTCGAAGCGAGGCAGAAGCGGTCTACACCGTCTGTGACCGCACCGTCGTCAAGAGACCCGGAATTGGATCAATTCATGGTTCATTTAATTAATTAATTATCAAATTTTATATCTAAATGGTTAGTTCTTTAACTATATATGTTGAGTATTGTTCTTTTTTTTAACTATATGGAATTAAAATAAACAGGAAGCATACTGTGACATGTTGGTAAAGTATAGAGATGAGCTAACAAGGCCTATACAAGAAGCAATGGAGTTTATACGTCGTATTGAATCTCAGGTTAACATGTTGTGTCAGGGACCCATTCACATCCTCAACAATCATGGTACATCTCATTATTAAAATCTCAACACATTATAATTATATATATATTCTTACAAAATACCACATACAAGCACATGTGACAATTGATTGTAGGATATAAAGTGTAGTGGCGCAATGTAGGGCTTATGATTTATTGCAATGCAAATTGGCCTGTCTCAATATTGTAACAATTATTTAATCATAATAATATGCATAAACCTTCAAATAATTAATAAATATAAGAACTTATAATAAACTAGTATCATTGGGATGCATTATTGTTGGAAAAATGGTAAGATGCAAAGAGAAGTGTATATTTGTTATTGTTTACCCCATTGTGGAATGCATCCAAAGAGATGTGGGGGCTTGTTTTTTTTTGTTACTTTCTTTTAACCATGCATGCCCCAAGTACTATCACAAGCACTTTCTTTGTTGCAAGACAATTAATTTGCATCTAGGTTATCAAATCACCATTATGAAAAGAAACATTACACACACTAGTAAAAAAACCTTTTCTCTTCATGATACTTATATATTACTTATTTGCTTGTGATTTATGAATTCATTCTAATTCACTCGTTTAATAATTTTTTCTGCAAATATATATATAAGAATTATGAGATTTACGTATGTAGTTACCTATATAATAAACATATTTATATGTTACGGAGCGGAGCGGATATCCACCTTTTAAAATTTTAGTATTTGTTATTTGCTCCGTTTTTAACGAATATTGAATTTTAATATTTCCTTTGCTTTGTGAGATAACGGATATCCGGATTTTTCGGATCAAATCGGGACGGATAACGAATCGGAGCGAATCTAACGGATATTTTGCCCAGCCCTACTAGTAATGAGTTTATCCATTAATTAAGGACTAAAAACACCTTTTAACATTGCATGAAAAACAGATGGGAAAAGAAGTGATGAGGGAATGGGAGGATCATCAGAGGAAGAGCAAGAAGAGAACAATAATAATAACAATAATACAAACAGTGGAGAAGAAACAGAGATAGATCCGAGGGCGGAAGATAGAGAACTAAAGAATCATTTGCTGAAAAAGTACAGTGGATACTTGAGCAGTCTTAAGCAAGAACTCTCTAAGAAAAAGAAGAAAGGTAAGCTTCCTAAAGAAGCAAGGCAGAAGCTTCTCACTTGGTGGGAGTTACATTACAAGTGGCCTTACCCTTCTGTACGTATTCATATCTTACTCTAATATCTCTAATTTTAATGAGAAATTCCTTAGAATAATTTTTTTCGTTTTGAAAATACCAATACAAAGTTTTTTATAACAAAAAATACCATTAAAATGTTTTTATATCAATAATACCATCGAAAATAGTATTTTATAAAAATACCACAATACAAAAAACGAGTTTTAACACTTTTAAATTGGGAGAATTACAAAACTTACACATTTTGAATAACGTTTCACAAAACTACACTTTTTAAAAATTTCTTCACAAAACTACACTTAAACACCAAAAATTAAATTCAAATTAAGCCTACCTATACAACCCTACCCCCTTAATCACTCTACCCTAAACACTAATTAGCGAACCCAAATGAAAAACTTTTAATTTTGGTGAAGTTTCAAAGGGTAAATTAACCTTTTCAAATTTTAAAAGGGTGTAATTATGTGAAAAATTAAATTATGTAGAGTTTTGTAAGGAATGGATGAAATAGTGTAGTTTTGTGAATTCCTCTTTTAAATTTTAATTTTTTTTCCATTTGGGTCCCCATATAGTGTTTAGGGTATAGTTTTGAAGGGGTTAGGATTTAGTTTTGAAAGTTTTGGGTGTAATCTTGAAAATTTAAGATTTGTGGTATTTATGAGAAAATAACTTTTTAATGGTATTTGTAATACTTTCGAAAATGTATGTTAATTGTGTTAAAAAACTTTATTTAGTGCTATGATGAGAATTGCCCAATTTTATTTTATAACATATACTCTTTTTATATGTTACACTCTTTAAGCTACCTAGGATTTTACTGTGCATTAGGTAAACGCTTTTTACACGGGCGGGACTAGTTAGTATTATGACTTCTTATGCATGTTATTTTCTAACATACATATACAAACACCTTTTACACTATACACAACTTTATCAATAACATATTCTGATATTAAGACTTGATCGTGAAATACATTTAACAGTTTGTAAATATTTTTTTTTGACAACTAACAGTTTGTATATTTATTACTTGACATAGTATGTTTTGAAATAACTTGACGTTATAATTTAATAACTCCGTGAACACATATTTGATAGTGAGAAATAGAAATGACAATGTTATAAAAAATATATAGTAATAGTCTTTGGCTAACAGAGTTGCTCCATGTTTTTTGAATAAATGCAATTGGGTACGACCACAACGAAATGAGAAACTAGAAGGCCACTTTTTGTTTTGAAAAATGGGGTTATGTAAGTAATTTAGTAATATGTGGTTGTGTTCTTTTTTTAAAAATATGTGCATGATACCAAAAACTAAATTTATTGTCACAACAGACATTAAATGGTTTGGACATTATACTTACAACGATAGGTTATAAAACTTGGTTAAGTAAGTTTATTTTTTTTTTCTTTCTATTATCGGTTTATATGTATATATCACTTATAATAGATGGTGTAAGAGAGTGTGTAGATTTTTTTATTTTGTTTTTCCTATATAACAAGCAACATTTAACGTCTATATGACTAATGATTATAGAGAAATTCACAAAACTACTCCATTTCAATCTTTTTTTCACAAAATTACACATAATTCAATTTTTTCCTACTTTTACACCATTTTCAAATTTTAAATGGTTCAATTATGCTCTAAAAAATTACCAAAATTAAAATATTTTCATTTGGGTTCGATAATTAGTGTTTAAGGTATAATATTGAAGGTGTAGGGTTTTGTGGGTAAAACTAATTTCGATTTAATTTTTAGTAATTATGTGTAGTTTTGTGAAGTGATTTAAAAAAGGTGTAGTTTTGTGAAATGCAATTTAAAAGGTGTAGTTTTTTTAATTCTCCCATGATTATATATCTTCAAAATTCATTTAAAAAGCTAGACTTAAAGATCATAAACAATAATATCAACTGGACATTGTTTGCTACCAAAAAAAATGATTGATGTCTTGTTTGAGTTGTGTTGTAGGAGTCAGAGAAGGTGGCATTAGCAGAATCAACAGGATTAGATCAGAAACAAATAAACAATTGGTTCATAAACCAAAGAAAACGTCACTGGAAACCATCAGAAGACATGCAGTTCATGGTTATGGATGGTTTGCAGCATCCACACCACGCAGCTCTATACATGGATGGTCATTACATGGGTGATGGACCTTATCGTCTCGGTCCATAAAGCGACATGATCTTATCATGCATAGACCCAAAAAAAGTGTTAGCAATTCTTTGCTTTCTTGTTGCACTTTGCTATCTATATAGCTTTTATGTGTTTTATAATGTCTTATGTCGTGTGTGTTGGGATCCTTTCATTTTAGTTTCACTTTTCTTGTTTGTATTTCTTAGTTAATGTTTTTATTTATGATAAATAAATGTTTTCGTACCGTGTGAAAAGATATTGTTATTTTGGATACGTTTTTTTTTGTTCAATCATTGGTTCTTTCGCTAATCAAGTGGTTACATCAAACGGAACTATCTCTTACATATCCAAATATATTCAACTTATTGATTAACCTTAAACATTATAATTCAATAACACAAATATTGACAATGAAAAGTATAAGATGAAAATAATCGATTATGATGATAAGAATAAGAGAAAATCAAGTATGGCAAGATTATATGAGAGAATTCAGAGAGATTTAAAATTTCAGAAAATGTAGCAAGTTTATTAGAAAGAAGAGAGCCTAAGCCCCTTAACAATTATAATGACAAACTTACAATATATATCGAAAAAACATTAAAGTTTTAGCTAATACAAAGATAATTAGGTTTTAGGGTTTCTTCCGAACCAGACACATTTAGGGTCTTTATATTTTGATGGGCTTCAAGTCTTTTTGTTTTCTTTATTTTCAACACTCTCCCTCAAGCTTAGCTAGAGAATAGATGATATGACTAAGCTTGAAATTATAAGTTTACCTTATTAAAAACCTCAGCAGAAAAACCGTGTGGGATAAAACTTTTACTAAGAAAAAAGATTATAGACCTACCATGCGTCGCAATAGTAATGTCAAAGTGAAGAAATTCAGCATCTCTTTTCCACCAAGTACATAAGAGTACTCGCTTAGGATCTCCTAGTCTTATATGAGGTTGATGACCCTATCTTGGAGTAAATGAACTTTCCTTCTAAACTTCAACCTTTGAGTTCTTCACTCACTTCCTTATCAATACTCCCCCGTGGGTATGAATCAAATCGCTTAAGATATGCAATCTGCATACTTTTGCATTCGACACTTCATCCTTAGGGGATCCTTGCTCTTCACACTTTCATGGTTGATTAAGATTATTCAACTAAACTTTCTTTAAGTTTGAAGAACACTAAGACCTTTTTTGCGCTTTACTATCTTTTTTCGGAACCCTTCATTACGCAATGTCTTTATCTTTCCCATAATAATTCATCTTGCTTCTTCTTGAACCGATTTGAATATTGAGCCTCCCAAAGGTTTCTTTAGACTTGTAGAATCATTCTCCCTAGTCGCATAGCTTCATGGACTCATGATTTCTCCGGAAATAGTCTGGCGCGTGGAGCGTGTCGTCCGAGCGCCGCTGGAGCGTGATGCGCGAGCGCCTTGGCGCCTGGTGGCCACTCTCCTAATGGCTACTTTTCCAACAATAACCTTTTTTCTCTTCTCTTCTTCTTTGTCCTCTTGTTAATTCAAACAGTCACATGATTAGTGAAGAGTCCTTGTGCTTCCTTGAACCACAAGAAATGTCTTTACCTTGGTGGACAAGTTAATCCGGGTAAAGCCTTAGTTTCTTCAATACTCCCTCGCAAGCTTAGCCTAATACAATGACTAAGCTTAGAACCCGAATGAATTTGCCTCGTTAAAACCTTGGTGAGAAAACCACTTGGGATAAAACTCACTTAAGGGAAAAGAGTACAAAATCATACGGTTAGGGACTTAGGCTTGGATTGCCCGTGTGAGTCCAAGTCTTGGTAGTATGGACTCACAAACCTTCAAACTTGCGGACTTGGTGAAGATGTCCGCGAGTTGGTCTTGAATTTTGGTGTAGCAAGGTAAAATGGTTCCTTTGATTATTTGTTCCCGAACCTTGTGACAATCAATCTCAATATGCTTGGTTCTCTCATGGAAGACCGAATTAGAAGCAATGTGTATCGCCGCTTCATTTTTGCAATGCATAGTCATAGGAGCATCACACTCAATTTCCAAGTCCTTGAGAAAATTATTTAGCCACATAAGTTCTTGTGTGAGCTTCCTCATAGTTCTATATCCGACCTCGACGGTTGAGCAAGATACTATCTTTTGCTTCTTTGTCTTCCATGTGACAAGGTTGCTACCAATGAAAGTGCAATAACCGGTTGTCGATCGCCTATCTTCTAGGTTCCCGGCATAGCCCGCATCACAATACCCAAATACATTGGTGTTCTTGTTGCATCTCATCCAAATTCCTAGGCTTGATGTTCCTTTGAGGTATTTCAAGATCCTTTCTAGCATGTGCCAATGGTGTTGATTCGGCTTTTGCGTATGTTATGACACATGGTTCACGGCAAAACACAAGTCCGACCTAGTGATGGTTAAGTAGATGAGCTTCCCTACTAGTTTTCTATAGAGCATTGAATCTTTGAAAGGTTGATCACCCTCAGTTTTCTTCTTGAATAATTTTGTAGCCATCTTCAAGAGGAGTCTTAGCCGGTTTATAGCATATATGATATATACAACATTTAAAAGGTTGATACTCATAGTTTTAACCCCAAATAAACTACTACAAGTGCACAACAATTCGTGTAGTATTTAGGGATCAAATCCACATAGACTAATGTTTATACTACTTTCCTTGGATTCAAATAAAGTTAAGCGGCACAAGAAAGTTTGTTTGGTATTAGTGACAACGAAATATAAAAACAAATCTAACGAACAAAGGTTGTATGCAATTAAATTAAAAGCGTCAGAAACCAGGATTAATCTCAAGAAATAGTTATCACTAAATTGATACTCCCTCCGTTTTTTAATGTAGGATTTTCTAGAAGAAAAATTGTTTTGAAATGTATGATTTTCTAGCATAATTGACACATATTTTCCTATTATGTCCTTACTTATACATTTATGATTTATCATGTTTATATTTTATCAATCATAATGACAACAATAAATGAGGTTATAAAAGTCATTTTAAACAACTTCTTAATTTATGATTTTTTTCTAGAAAATCTTACATTAAAAAACGGAGGGAGTATATGATAGAGAAAGTAATTAAACACCGTTATTAAATTCTCAGATCACAAGTTATAGATTGCCCCCCTCCCGGACGTATCAAATCCCTATGCTAACATGTATGAAAACTAAACTCTCGTTTAAGTTCAATAAATCTTAGCATGCAGTTCTTCTAAGTATGATATGTTCACAAAACGCAATAACATCTACTCTCACATGCTAATAACGTTTCGCTCATTTAGAGTTTCTAAACCAACTCTCGTTGCGCCTAAATAACCTAAAATCATGAACTATAATTCTTCAATCAAGTTCAAGCAATGCGAACAACCTAGATGAAGAACCCTAAGATAAATTCTCTATCTATCAATCTAATTTAGCAATTCATAATTTCCTTTGAAACCCTGAAACCTAACAATGAAACTATTCAGACATATTCATATTAAAGCAGCAAATAGCTGATATAAATTGCATAAAACCAATAGAATAAGATAAAGAGGTTTAGAAATCTTCTCCGTAAGGTTAGAGATTCGTCTCCTAGAAAAACAACTAAAAGTATGAAAGTAAATTAAAGCGTTGTGAAAGCGTAGCCTAAACAATGGTTAAAATTATGTATAAATAAGGTTTTGAGCGTTTTGGGCCGAATCTGGTGAATTTGGGCCGAAATTGTAACTTGAGAAGTCCATATTATCGTCCATAATGTCGATCGATCGATCAAAAAGTCGATCGGTCGATTGACCTTGCAGTGTGACTTCAGATCTGCGTGTACTTCGTTTACTCGGCAGACTGACATGTCTTCACTAAAACTGACATAACTTTTGATCGAACCGTTGGAATCATTTAAAACTATCGCCAAATCAAAGCTAACATCTGTGGCCTTCTTGTGGTATAATATCGTAAAGATCCTTCGGTTGAAACTTTAAGCGTATGTTAAACTATTTCGCATTTGAATGGTTTCGATCTTCATATATTCATATATGCTCCAAAATACACCATTATTCTTTGAATCAACTTTTGACCTGTAAAAACTCTAAAAGAGATAAAAAGACTCTAAAAATATATTTTGACTTGATAAAAGACTTAATTGTGTGGCGAAACACTAAAGTTAAAACACTTAAATCGCCTCACATCAAAGTTCAAGAGTGTACTTTCTTTGGTCACCCTCATTTTAATGCTTGGTCATTAAAATGAGGGTGACCAAGTCTAAAATGTCAAATAATATTGTTTGCTTCAACTATAACCGAACTATAAGCTTGACAAAGATAAGAATTAGACATAGATTTCTCAAGGACATAGAGATCTCCTCTTGTGATCCCTTTTCAAATGACCTCTTTGCTTTTAATATCATGAAAAACAACATCATTAGGACCAAATATAACATTGCAATTCAAATAACACGCTATGCATTTCACGGATATAAGATTAGAAGTAAAGCTAGGCATATAAAGTGCTTGAGATTCTTTATCAAATATCTTAAGGTTTCCTAATCCTTCTATAGTTATGTTACTCCCATTTGCAATGATAACATTCCCTAAAGCCGGTTTTATATCACTAATCAAGTTCAAGTTACTAATCATATGATAGAAGCACCCGAGTCTACAATGATAGGCGTAATAGGTTGTTTATCTAAAATTTGAGCACTAAGGGAGTAATGGGAAGAAATATCGGATCCCTTTAGGACTTTGATGAGATCCGCAAGGTCGGACTTCTTCAGATACTCATCCGTGTATGGCACCATGGCCGTGGATTCATCCTCCTCGTCCTTGCTTGCTTGAATGAATATCCACTTGTTCTCGGGTTGCTTGCGGCATCATCATGAGTGTAGTGAGCTTTGGCGTCTTTGAACTTGGCCGGCTTGAGATGTGGATGCAAGTTCCAACACTTTTACTTGGTGTGGACCTTCTTCTTTCAATGGTCGCATGTCAAGAATCTCCTATCTTCATATGAATTAGATGTGGATGGCTTGAAGGCAAATTTGTTTGCGGTTACTTAGTCCTTCTTGCTATCAAAAACTTCTATGGATCCTTTCTCTTTTTGTAGTTGTGCACATACCTCTTCAAGATTTGGTAATGTGTCGGACCGGAGCAAGTGCTTGATAACATCCTTGTAGCTACCACTGAGAGTTAGAAGCAATCCAAAGACTTTGTCTTTCTATCTTCGCTCGTTCAAGGTCTTAGGATCAATGGTGCTTGGTCGGAGCATCTCAATCTTAGCCCAAAGAGATCTAAACCTCCCAAAGTGTTTGGTGAACTCAGTGACTTCTTGGTCGAGCTCATTGATAACCTTCTTGACTTCATACATTCGGCTTAGGTTGGAGATATTGCCATATACTATTTGTAGAGTGTCCCACAACTCCTTAGCGCTTTCACAATAGGAGTAGGCCTCTAGAATAAATGGCTCGAGAGATCCTTGAATGATTCCAATAACCTTTTGGTCCGATTGGAACCATTTTTCTTCATCGATTGTAAGTTCACCAAGTCCTAGATTAAACTCGGTGATGGCTTGTTGTTGCGTAAGGATATGGTTCCAAAGACCACGACCACAAAGGGCTATCTTCAAAGTTCTTTCCCAAAGGAGATAGTTGATTCTCTTCAAGAAGATTGGACAAAGGATCTTCTTGTTGGTGTATTCTTTGTCTTCCATGGTTTAGTAGTGAAGTAGAGAGATTTGTCTTGAGAAGGTGAAAGTTTTAGCCTTCTTAGTTAGAATAAAGATAAGATGAACGAAAGCTTGAACCTTTAAGTTGCTTGAAGCTTGGAAGAGGAGAAAGCTTGAACGAAATCTTCGGTTCTTGGGAATAGGCCAAAAGTTTTCAAGAGGAGGACTTGATTTGTGCCAGATTCAAGTTCAAGGCTTTTGTCTTTAGTGCACAAACTGACCCAAATGAAGTAAAGCTTGAAGCTTTGTTGAAGATTTAAGAAATAAAGACAAATCCGAGAAGAATCTTAGGTGAACAAAAGAGAATACAAGAGCGAGATTGAAAGAGCGATATTGAAAGAGATTTAAAGAGATTAAAGAGTAGGAGCGAAAGCTTAGATTCGGTTCAAGAGCTTTGCTCTGATACCATGTTAGAATTTGTAAGAGATTTGAATCGGTATGGAAGTATTTAGGAGATTAGTGTTCTTGTGTTCTTTTCATTTCATTAAGCATATTCCGTTGTTAAAGATACATGTGAATTACAAGGAATATAAGTAGAAAAACCAAAGGAAGAAGGAAACAAGGAAGCACCTTGTTTTGTATCCGGAAATAGCCTGACGCGTGGAACGTGGTGCGCGATTGCCTTGGTGCGTTGTGTGCAGGCGCCTGGTGGCCACTTTCCTAACGACTACTTTCCCAACGGTAACCGTCTTCTCTTCTTCTTTGTCCTCTTGTTGATTCAAACGGTCATATGATTTGTGAAGAGTCTTTGTGCTTTCTTGAACCACAAGAAAGGTCTTTACCTTGGTGGACAAGTTAATCCGAATAAAGCCTTAGTATCTTCAATATTAATAAGCTTAGTGGTTGAGTTGAATCAAGTTAAGACGATGCGGCTCGTACAATCGGAAAAACGATGTTCCTAATAATTTCACTAATCGAAGTGGAATCCTACCACCACGTTTGGCCAACAAAAACTTCGAGATCAAGTCAAGTCAAGCCTCATCACAATGGTCGCGACTCAGAAATTTCATGGCTTGCCTAATGAAGATCCTTTAGATCATCTCGATCTTTTTGATATGTTGTGTGGCATGGTGAAGATGAATGGTGTCACTCAGGACATGTTCAAGCAAAGGTTGTTCCCTTTCTATTTTGGGGACAAAGCCCACCAATGGAAAAAGAATCTACCAAAAGATACAATCAAGACTTGGGAAGGTTGCAAGGAAGCTTTCTTGACAAAGTTTTTCTCCGTAGTTCGTACCTCGGAATTGCGGAACGAGATATTAGGGTTTTCTCAAAACGACAAGGAGACGTTTAGTGAAACTTGGGAAAGGTTCAAATACTACACGATTAAATGTCCACACCATGGGTTCACGGGAGAGAGCTTGCTTAGTACCTTCTATAGAGGGATTAAACCAAAATTCAAGATACTACTTGATTCAACAAGCCAGGGTAATTTTCTCGGTAACACAGAAGTCGACGGTATGTTTTAGAAAACTACGATATCAACTACAACGAGGATTACAACTGAACAATCCGTAACTCGGGGAGTGATGAGAACTATAAGTGGGAGATGAAGGCGATGAACGATAAACTAGACAAGATATTCATGTCTCAACAAGTAGCGGTTAACTTCGTAGGAGATGGATAGGACGTTTTCATCCGTAATGGCATTCATGAGGCTGTGAAATATGTAGGCAATCAAGGTTATCGCTACAACAACTATCAACAAAACCTCAACCTTTCCTATAACAATATGAATGTTGCAAACCCTCAAGATCAAGTGTACCCTCAGCAACAAGGAGGTTTTCCAAGGTAAACCTCAATACAACCAATGAGGCTATACACCAAAACCGCCTTTCAACAAACCCTCTGGCTACAATTACCCTCATGCTCCTCACAAAACTTCCAAGAAAATTCCTCTTGTTTAGCTCCTCAAAGTGACCAAATCACTCAAATCTTGAAGCAAATCTTGGATGATCAAAACGCAACGCCATGGAGTTCACCGCGTTCAAGAAAGAGATACATGCAAAGGTGGAAAAATCCTACATTGATCTCAACGCCAAGTTCGAGTTTGTGACTTCTCACTTCAAAGCTTTGGATAACAAAATGGCTCAAATTACCTCGACTTCTAGAGCGACCAATGGTTCAACTACCATGTAAAATTGAAGTCAATCCCAAAGAGTATGTCAACTCAATACAACTCCGTAGTGGTAGAAAATCGCGTTCAGGCGATCAGATCGAGGAAAATGTGAATCTAGGTGAGGAGGTAGACAATCCGGTCGAAGAAGAGGATGTGGTTGTTGAGGATGTGGATGAGAAAGAGGAAGTTCACCAAGAAGTTGTTGCAAACAAGGAGAAAGGAAAGAGCTAAGTAGAAAAGAAAGATGACACGCCAAAAAAGCCAGCTTATGTAACATTTCCTTGGAGGGATAAAATACCTTTTCCGGGTACATACAAGAGGCAACTTTTGAATAAGTTTAAAGCATAATTCGACAAGCAAATGAATGAGGTACAAATTTCCATGCCTCTTGTTGTTGCTTTCATGCTAGTCCCTCAGTACATCAAGTTTCTGAAAGACGCCATCAAAAACAAGTTCAAAAACTTTGAGGATACGGTGAATCTTTCACAAGAATACAACGCGGTCATTCGAAAGGACTATTATACCAAGAAACTTAGCGATCCAGAGAGTTTTACTTTGCCTAGTTCACTTGGTTCTTTAATTTTTGATAAGTGCTTATGTGATTTACGGACTAGTGTTAGCGTTATGCTTTTCTCTGTTGCTAAACAACTTGACTTTTTTTTCTTTCAAACCGACTAGGATCTCTAAGGTGTTGGGCGATAGATCTGTGAGGATACCCGTCGGAGTCTTAGAAGATATTCCGATGAGGTTGGGAGACGCTTTCATCCGAACAAATTTCGTTGTCTTGGAGATTGCCGATAAACCTAAAAATCCACTCATCTTTGGAAGACCTTTCTTGGCAACCGCTAGAGCCATCATAGATGTGAAAGATGGGAAGATAGACTTGCACCTTGGAAGGGACCTTGTCCAATGGTACAACATCAACGATGAGTCAAGAAGCCTACCACTACGGTTCGTTGTGAAGCTATGACGATTGGAAAAGAGAAAGATACTAGCAATGGTAAGACTAGTGATGAGGATTGGAGCAAGCCCAAACCTCGAAAAGTGGAACACTAACCTCTTCCTAAGAAGCTCATAATGACGCGTTGGAACATGTCTCAAAACCGCGTCATTAGAAATTTAATCAACGAGTTTAATTTTTTAAATAAAGCATTCAAGAAAGGAGTGCTAGCTGCGACTCAAAGCAAAACCAACACAAAGATGGAATAGAATTTGTGGTGAACGAGCTAAAACTCAAACCGCCCATGGTCCACGAAGTTGTCACCGAAGGAAATTCAGTGTCTCTTTCGATTCACAACGTCGCCTAAACAAGAGAGTAGAGTCAAACTAAGAGACTTAAAACAAGCTCACTTGAGAGGAAATCCCATGTCTATCATTTTACATATAGTTTTATTTTCATTCTTTGCTTTAATTTACTTACTTTTTATTTCTTTTGGTTTTGATTAATGTTTTTGAGGTGCAAAAGAGGCGAGAAAACGCAACTATGAGTTGTATTGGGAAGTTGTATCGGTCACTACAAACCGATACAAGTTCAATATCTGACAATGAAGACGTATCGGGTAGTGGTATCGGTCTGCTGTGGTCGATACAGGCGCGAACACATTCTCCGAAGGATTCATATCGAGTAGTTGTATATGTCATTGTCGACCGATACAAGAGGATCACACTGGGGGCATCAAACCGATACGAACAAACCGATATCGGGTTGTCGTATCCATTAGGTTTCACTGATACGAGGGTTTGAATATCAAGAAATTGTATCAATCACTACCGACCAACAGGGTTTGAATATCAAGAAATTGTATCTGTCACTACCGACCAATACAAGCACCAACGCACCAGAGTCTGACAACGAGTTCCCGACGTTTTCTTCGGACGATGAGGACGTCGACCCGTCTCGGTACTACTATTGAGGTAACTCTTGAACCATGTATATATGCATTAGTCTTTCATGTTAGGATCATGCATTTTAGGAACCTTCTTGGATACTTGTTTCACACGGAGACCATGTGATTTAAGTTTGGAGGAATAGTGTCATAATCGCATTGCATTTGCATTAAAAATTGTTTTATTGCATTTATGTCATATGCATAGGGATTTATGATGAGTTTGCCATGTAAAACAACGTCTCTAGCGTTTTGAACTAGTATCTTAAGTGTAGTGTTTTTCGCAAATATCTTAGAACTCGCCAAAAACTTTGAAACCTTCACACTAGAATTTGATGTTTAAAAAAGCCGAGAGTATGATTATGAAGATTGATAGTTCTAAGTTTCCTTCAAACTTATTTGGACTTAATTGAATTTTTAATTAGCATGATCTATTGTTTTCAAGAGTATTTTATGACTTTTTATGTTTTCAACAAATTGTGGCTACCTAAACCGAAACACTTTAGCCAAGTTCGGTCATCCTCATCTTTAGGATGATTCCCCTCTCGCCTCTAAACCTAAACCCAAACACTTGTGAGTTTTTTCTAAAATTTGATAAGTGATTGATTGGTTTCGCAAAAATATGAAAGTACAAAGAGCAACATGAAAGAACATACATTTGACTAGTTTATGTTATTTACTAGTATTCTAGGATGGGATAAAGATTGAAAATACATCTTTGAGGTTTAAAGGTTAAATCACTCTTAAACCGAGTTATGTACAACACATTAAGGGTGGAACGGAATGACTAAGAAAAGAAAAAGAAAAAAAGATAAACGACAAAAAAAGAAAAAAAAAAGAAGTTTAGCCAAAATAAGAACCCCGTAAGGTAGTTGATTGAAAAATGAAATGAAAAAGTTCAAGAAACTCGATGTTTAATAGGTTCAAGAAAGATAACGGGTTAGTGGTTAAATTCGGGTAGAGATGAATGTTTGGACTTGTATGCATAAATTGATCCTCGTCTCTCTTGTTTTTGCTTGACGCTTTCCCTTCCTTTTGAGTGAACCTGCATTACATTGACCTCATTGCCTCAGTGTTAACCTCCTCTTTCGATTCGAAATCCCGTTTATACCTAGACAAATAGAAAAAACTCTTGGAAACTCTTGATCATGTTTCACGCTTATACTTAATTGAATGTGAAAGGTACTTAGACTAGACATGTGGATCATATGTTTTTGGTAATGATAACGAATTTAGACGGTGGTTAGGGTAAATAGTTAGTAGGTAGAACTAGGTTGGTTGCGTTTGGACAATATGCTTAAGATGCTAGTTTACTACACTTTTAACGTTGTTTTTGGTTTTGAGGTCCCCGTCTCTATACTCTCTAGAATTTGATTCTTTGTTCTCTTGCTTGAGGACAAACAAATGATAAGTTTGGGGGAGTTGATATCTTGCATATTTTACATGTTTTAACCCATTTTATTTATTATAATTAACTCATATAGCTTGCATTTAGTGACATATAGATTGCATTTGCATTTATTTCATGTATTTAGCGACATATAGATTGCATTTGCATTTATGAGTGAAAAATCGGAAAGGATGAAAAATTCAGAAGAAAAACGTCAAAAAGACACTCGTTGAATAAGTTCCCACCTATGGATATTCATGAAATCATACCACAATATAGCCACAAGTGTTAGCTTTCATTTGGTGGTGGTTTGTGATGATTCCAACAGTTAGATTTAATGTTATTCCAGTTTTGGTGACGACCGGTCAATCTGCTACGGAATACCGGGTTGTTATATCGGTATGATGGGACCAATATAGGCATACCGGGTTGTCATATCGGTCATGACTGACCAATACAAACTTAAAACGCGAAAAAAATCTATTTCGATTCAGAATCGATCCGGACCGAAGCATGACCTATTAGGGAAGAGAGATGACGTTTTTATATAAAAAGAAGTCAATTGACACTAGAGGAGACATCTTCTATCTTTCATCTTTGATCTTTTTATCTTTTATCTTGTCTTTTATTTTTCTAGGGTTTTCTTGTTAGCTTTTTCTTTGCTTTGGAGATTGGATCTTGGACCTTTAAGGTTTTGTTCTATATATCAACAAACTTTCTTCTATCTCTATCTCACTTTATCTTTATTTATGCTTTCATCACTAATCATAGTTTTAGATTTAATTATGTTTAGCGAGTAGATTCCCTTAGACAATTGGGTTGGGGGAAAAGATGATCAACCATAGATCGATGATATATGAGCTTTAAAACGTTATGAAATTTCATCTTGTGTAATAACCTTAAAGCCATAATCGAGTTGGCCATTTGATTATAGATTTTATAAAACTTCACAACCGAGAGGATTGTGTTCAATGAATCCTAGCATGCAGTTCGTCTAAGTCTAATATGTTCACACGCAATAACATATACTTCGCATGCTAAGAACGTTTTGCTCATCTAGGTTATATCAGGTTTCTAAACCAACTCTCGTTACGCCTAAATAATTTAAGATCATGAACTATAACTCCTCAATCAAGTTCAAGCAATGGGAACAACCTAGATGAAGAACCCTAAGATGAATTCCCTTTCTATCAATCTAATTTAGCAATTCCTAATTATCTTTGAAATCCCGAAACCTAACAATGAAACTACATTGACATTCTCATATCACAACAACAAAGAGATGTAATAGTTTGCATAAAACCAAAAGAATAAAATAGAAGAAATTTAGAAATATTCTCCGTAAGCTTATAGATCCGTCTCCTCGAGAAACAAAGCAAAGTATAAAAGTATAGTGAAGTGTCGTGAAAGTGTAGGCTAAACAATGACTAAAATTAGGTATAAATAAGGTCGTGGGCGTTTTGGACTGAATATGGTGAATTTGGACCAAAACTTGAAGTATAAAAGTCCAACTTTTCGTCCAGAGGGGAGATCGGTCGATCCCCAAAGTGGAATGGTCGATCCCCAAAGTGTTAACGTTGATGTTGGCGTTACTTGCGGTGTCTGGAGATAATCGATACGTCTCATCGATACCACGATAGAAAGTGTTGATCAAATGGGTCTTAGTGAAACTGTCATGGGGAAAATCTCTAATACAATCCTTGAAGCGTTCCCATGCTTCGTAGAAGAATTCGATTTGGCCTTGACGGAACGATGAAATCTTGTTCCTAAGAGCGTTGCCTTTCTATTTCGTGAAGAAGTGTGCGAAAAATGTCCCTTTTACTCATCCCAAGTGTGGATAGAATCAGGAGGGAGAGATTTCAACCATCGATAAACTTTGTCAGCTAAGGAGAATGTAAAAAGCTTGCAGATGAACCAATATCTCGAGACTCCATTGATTCTAGTTATGCTACATATGTCTTCAAAGATTTCGATGTGGTCCATCGGTGTTCTTGAGGTAACCCGTGGAATTGCTTATGTTTCACCAAGTGGATAATCTGAGACTTAATCTCGTAATCTTGTCTCTGATTTCCAGCGGGTTGAACAAAATTACGGTCTTGAAAGTCTACCTCTAGCATGGTTGTCCCTCTTGGAGCTTGGTTGTTCCGTTGAGCTTGGGCTGCCATAAAATCAACCATTTGTTGTTGCATTAGTGTGATCTCAGCGTTTTGGTAAGCTTGTTGGTTTTTTCCATCGGTTTGTCCACTGCCGACATCAATTGAATGACCATTAGCGTCGAGTAGAGGATTGTTATCCATGTCGATATATTTTCCTCTTTTCCGGCGATTGGTACGTTCGATTCTTGATAATTTGGCGTTGTCAAAAGCGAGTAGGTTGTTAGCTCCTTCGTTTCATCTTTGCATTGACCTAAAGTAAACAAGAAATATCGTACGTAACAAGAACTATGGTGATCAAACAAGTTCAGACAGTAAATTCGACCTAGATGAAGAACCCTAAAATAAATTCTCTATCAATCAATATAATCTAGCTAATCATAAATTCCTTTGAAACCCTAAAACCTTAAAAGTGGATTACTCAAACATGTTCATGATGAAAACAATTAAAGATGATTGAAATAAGAGTTATTTAGTAAACTATGTACATTTTATAGTTTAATTTGTCAATAGGGTGATTTTTTTTGTATTTGCATTTAGATGATTTTTTACGTTGAAAAGTCAAACATAACCATGAACTTTCTGGTCAGGTCGTGTGAACATTCATGTATGCGCATGAACATTCATGTTTTTCCTTCTAAAATAATCGTGACACTGTTAATCTGAGCATGTGTGAATATTCATGAACATATGTGAATATTCATGAACATAAATTAATATGCATAACAACATTGTGAACATTCATAGTGTGATTAAGTAATTCATGAAAAAAGATGAAACAAAAAACTTATGAACATTCATGAACATGTGTTAACGCGCGAAGGGGTATATCTGTCACAAAAAACAGAAGGAAGGAATGTTACCTAATTACTAATTTTGAAACACAAATCATCTTATTACAAAATTAAGGTCCAAAAATGTACCTGATTTCCTAATTTTTTCTTGAAATAATTGTAATAAGCAAATACTTAGATTAAAATAAGAGGTTTCAGAAACACTTCGCAAAAGTTATTGAATATTCTCCTCTGGAGTTTACAATCTCTAAAAGTCTATTAAAATAAAGCACACCTCTTAAAGAGGATAAAAACATGTTGAAATCGGGTTGAGGCGTTTCCTTTACAAAATAGGAAAGTATCTTGACAAATCTAAAATAAAAAGAAATTAAAACTCCTTAATCGGAAAAGAGATCGATCGATCGATAAGTAGGATCGATCAATCGACTTCAAGGATCGATTGGACTTCGTCTTTGCATCGATCTGCTCTTTGTCTGGAAGTGTCGTTGCATTAGGATCGATCGATCGACCACGGGATCGGTGGTCGATCCAAATAAATTTCGCATGTTCTCCCAATTTGCGATTGATCGATCGCTGTAGAGGATCGATCGACTTCCTTTTTCCGCATTCTTCGTTCTTTTGCCTCGAAAATTAGATAAGTTACTCCTTAGTGCCTCATGTCGCCACTATGTCTTTTATTAATTGTAAAACAACTAAAAACACATAAAAAAACTTTATTGGGTTGCTTAATCCTATGTTTAAAACGTTAAAAACGTCACACATCACAAGCTATTTAATAGGTAACATAATTAAAAATTAAAATCTTATGAATATTTTAGTTTTATGAAAATCCCAGAATATTAAAAATATATTTAAAGTTTGTAAAAAATTAAGTTATATCAAATTTTAATTATTTAAAAGTAGGGGGAATTACAAACTACACCATTTGAATTACATTTCACAAAACTACACCATTTCAAAATTACTTCACAAACCTACACTTAAACACTCAAAATTAAATCCAAATAAACCATACCCACACAATCCTACCCCCTTAATACTATACCCTAAACATTAATTAGCGAACCCAAATGAAAATATTTTAATTTTGGTAATTTTTTTAGGGAGAATTACAAAACTACACCATTTGAATTACATTTCATAAAACTACACCATTTCAAAAATACTTCACAAAACTACGCATAAACACTCAAAATTAAATCCAAATAAACCCTACCCACACAATCCTACCCCCTTAATACTATACCCTAAACACTAATTCGCGAACCCAAATGAAAAGATTTTAATTTTGGTAATTTTTAAAAGGGTAAATCAAGCTTTTAAAATTTTGAAAGGGTGTAAATATGTGAAAAAATTAAATTAGTTGTAGTTTTATGAATGAGGGGTTGAAAGGGTGTAGTTTTGTGAATTCCTCATTTTTTAAAAGGTAAATCAAGCTATAATTTTTTTGAAAAGGTGTAAATATGTGAAAAAATTGAATTAGGTAGAGTTTTGTAAAGGAAGTGATGAAATTGTGTAGTTTTGTGAATTCCTCCGAAAAGTATATATATTTATTTTTAAGTAAAACAAATTTTATTATCGAGTTTAATTTTAGATTTAAATGTTGATATAATTACAGTTTTAACATTTAATTTGAATAAAAATTATGATCTCCACGTATTTTAATTTACGTAACGGGTCACTAAATATCACAAAGGGAATTCAAAATAACAAATGATGATTGTGATAATTGTTAGGGACAATTACAAAACTACACCTTGTGAATTGCATTTCACAAAACTACATTATTTTAAAATTACTTTTCAAAATTACATCAAAACACTCAAAATTAAATTAAAATAAACCCTATCCACACAATCCTACCTCTTTAATATTGTACTCTGAACGCTAATTAGCAAACCCAAATAAAATATTTTAATTTTGGTAACTTTTTAAAAAGTAAATTAACCATTTAAAATTTTGAAAGGATGTAATTATGTAAAAATATTGAATTAAATGTAGTTTTGTGAAGGAAAGATTGAAATGGTGTAGTTTTGTGAATTCCTCTAATTGTTATGATATTAAACAAATTCATCTATATTACTATTTTTGAAGTACTCTTGTGAACTTTTCCAAAAAAACTCACTTAATTACACAATATGTCATTATGTTTAAACCTGGAAACAAAATATATAAAGATAATTTTATTCCTAATTTTGATAACAATTTCAAAACAAGTTTTATATTAAACATATATCATTAATATTATTATATTCTTAAAATTTAGTTAAAATTTAAATTAATAACAAAAAAATCAATAAAAACAATTATTTTCAACACAAAAACCAACCACTAATATTATATATTATGAATATATTTAAATAAATTATTTGTATCTATAATTAAAATTATTTTTATTATAAATAATTTTTTTGTAAATCGGGTAGTTAGGTTATATTCGGATTCGGTTCCAGATTTTCGAGTAGTAAAATTATCTATATGTTCGAGTTACCTTTTTTTTATCGATTTCGGTTCGAATATTTCAGATTTGTTTTGATATATTAATTTGGATTCAAATATTTTGTCCACCCTTATAATATAATAAATAAAAATTTCCATAGTGTAAAATTCGGGTAATCCCGGTAGTTCGGTTCAATTTTTCAAATTTAGGTTCGATTCAGATTTTGTTCCGAGTTTTCGGGTGGTAAATTTCTCTACCCGTTCGAGTTACTTATTTTCTTGATCGGTTTCTAATGTTTCAATTTTGTTTTGATATATTAATTTGGATACACCCTTATAATATAAGAAATAAAAATGTTCATAGTGTAAAATTCGGGTAATCCCGGTAGTTTGGTTCAGTTTTACAAATTTATGTTCGATTCAGATTTGGTTACGGGTTTTCGGGTAGTAATTTTCTTTACCCGTTCAAGTTATTTATTTGATGGATTGGTTTCGGTTCGAATATTTTGGTTTGGTTTCGATGCGTTAATGTAGATATGAGTACTTTTCCACCTTATAATATAATAAATAACAATTTACATAGTGTAAAATAATTTGGAATAAATCAACTTCTAAATTATGTTAAAAATTTATTATGTGGAATATATACTACAAAATACTATACAATACCAAAAAATTTTACTTCAATAACTTTTAATATTTAAATAGTTTTAGGTCATTTGGTTCTATTTCAAAAAATTGTTTCGTTTCAGATTTCCATTATGGGTTTTCGGTTAGTAAATTTTTCTTCCCGTTCGAGATATTTTTTTTATTGTTTTCAATTTGGATATTTTAGTCATGTTTCGGTTTAGTATTTAAGATCCGGGTGATTTGGATAATATATAGTAACAAAAAAAATTTATAACAATTTTTAGTATTAAATAATTAAATTATTATTTTTGTAAAATAATTAAAAACTATAATAAAATAAAACCTTATAAATATTTTTATATATTCTTTAAAAACAAAAGATGTATCACTAACTTCTAAATTAAATTTATAGACATATAAAACGATTTCAAAATATATAAAAATCCTAGTTTCTATATAATATATATGTAGTTTTGCGACGGGTAAAAAAATATCATACATAATTTGTAACATATATCCAAATTATATTCGTAATATCAAAATATATATAATTAAATTTGATTCCAAAATTTATCTTCAATATAGATCAATCGAAAATTAAATTAAATTATTTCAAATTTATATGTTTATAATTATAACACTTGTGCGGGACGCACAACTTCAAACCTACAATATATTAATTGATGAGACAATTTAAAAAACTGAATGAAAACTAAAAAATCCCATAATATTAAATCCAAAAAGGTCCATAACATTGAATCTCCAATTATCTGAAAATTTTAATTTCAAGTTTAAAGCATAATGTTAATTGAAAGTTTAAAGTCCATTATATCTTTTTCACCAAATTGTTATGGAAAACTTATACAAAATAAATAGAGTTAATTATATAAATATAATGAATAGTAATGGTGATAAAATAACAAACTTTTCTTATTAACCAAAAATAAAGTTCTAAGAAAACTTTTAGTGATATTTTAAGAATTTCCCTAATAAATAATAAAACATGTTTGAAAATATTTCAAATTTAGTTTAAATAAATTCACATTCCGAAAATTAAAAATAGTTTTTGTATTCACACTAAATAGACCCTACTCACACAATCCTACCTCTTTAATATTATACCCTAAACATTAATTAGCAAACTCAAATAAAAATATTTTACAATCCTACCTCTTTAATATTATACCCTAAACATTAATTAGCAAACTCAAATAAAAATATTTTAATTTTGGTAACTTTTTAAAAGGTAAATCAACCATTTAAAATTTTGAATGAATGTAGTTATCTAAAAATATTGAATTAAATGTAGTTTTGTGAAAGAATGATTGAAAGGGTGTAGTTTTGTGAATTCCTCTAATTGTTATGATATTAAAACAAATTAATTTCTATATAATATATATGTAGTTTTGCGATGGGTCAAAAAATATCATACATAATTTGTAACATATATCCAAATTATATTGAGAAAACGGTCATTTAATTCCCCAACTCTTCAGAAAAAGCCATTAAATTCCCTAACTCTTAAACTCACCATTTTATTCCCCGATTCTTATTTTTCAAGCCATTTTGTGCCTCCGAAAATCAGACGTTAACCTTTATTTAACTCCGTTAAACGGAGTTTAATTTTCCGTTTAAATCAAAACGACGTTTTGAAACCTCTCTAAACTCACTAAAATCCCCAAATCAAACATAAAATCCCTAAATCGAAATTTTTTTCTACGAACCCTAAATCAAAATCCCTTACTCTTTCACAAATGCGTTTTCAATTTGGGAATCCTGGTAAGAAAAAGAAAATAACATCTCAATCTCAAGAAAAAGAGATAGAAGAACCATCCATTATTTTTCCAGAAGCAGACGTGATAGAAGGAGAAGCCATGGATGAAGACGTGAGGGAAGAAGATGCAAATGGAGACGTGAGGGAAGAAGACGCAGATGGTGACGCGATAGAAGAAGATATCGAGCCAATGGTTGTACCTGAAATTGATTGTGAAGTTTTTGAAGATGATGATAATGAATTGGTGGAGGAGAACGAAGCAAATCTCGATTATGTCGAAGAACAAATGTGTCCTGAATTAACTGGTCATTTAGGAGATGAATCGAATGACAATTATGCAGAAGATGGAAGTGACGCGAACAGTGGCGATGATATTTGGAATGATGAATCCATCCCTGACCCTTTGTCATCGGACGACGATGAAGAGACATATGAGAATCGGATAGAGCGTGCTAATGCTATGGGTTCCGATGAGTTACTGAGATTGGGAAAGACGTATGGATGCGCCGAAGATTTTAAGCTTGTTGTTCTACGATATTCACTCGAAACAGGACTGAATATCAAAATGTATAAGTCGTCGGCAAAGAGACTTGGTGCGATGTGTGCTTATGAACCTGAAGATCCAGAGGCAGAGAAGTGTCCGTGGAGAGTATATTGCTCCTATGAGAGAAGAAAGCGCAAGTTGCAAACCAAGATTTACATAAATGAGCATAATTGCATTCGTTCTGGCTACACGAAAATGTTAAAGGTCTCAACTATTGCTTTGTTGTTCTCCGAGAAATTAAGGATTAATCCTCAATTTACAAGTACAGAGATGGTGGATGAGATTAAGAAGGAATACAATATGGTTGTCACAGATAATCAGTGCTCAAAAGCAAAGACCAAATTATTTCGCGAAAGGAAGAAAAGTCATGAAGCCCATTTCTCTCGGTTGTGGGATTATCAGGCTGAAATTTTTCAATCAAATCTTGGGACTACAATGGAAATTGAAACCATTCCAGGAGCAACTCCTAGAAGCAAACAGAGATTTTATAAATTGTATGTTTGCTTCAAAGCTCAGCGTGAATCATGGCTGAAAAATTGTAGACCAATCATAGGAATTGATGGAGCTTTCCTCAAATGGGACATTAAAGGACAATTGTTAGCGGCCATAGGAAGAGATGGGGATAATAGGATTGTTCCTATAGCATGGGCTGTTGTTGAAATAGAGAATACTATTAACTGGGAATTGTTTCTTCAACGTCTAAAGGATGATTTGAAGTTTGGTGATGGAAGAAACATAACCATCATAAGTGATAAACAAAAGGCTAGTAAACAAGTTTCTGTTTTTTTTTGTGATGATGTTTTATGTTGTTGTTCTCAAAAATAACATGTTGGTTTTTTTATATTGCAGGGATTAGTAGCTGCTGTACAAAAGGAGATCCCAGGGGCTGAGCACAGAATGTGTGCTAGGCACATATTGGGAAATTGGAAGACTGATGGTGACATGGAATTAGAACGATTCTTTTGGAAAATTGCAAGAAGCTACACTATGGGAGATTTTGAAGCGAATATGGAAGAGTTAAGGCAATACAACTTAGGAGCATATGAAACTCTCCAACGCACCAATCCTACAACTTGGGCTAGAGCATTCTTTAGGCTTGGTTCGTATTGCAATGACAATCTCGACAATCTTAGTGAAGTATTCAACAAGACTATTCGTGAAGCTAGAAAGAAGCCTTTACTTGAAATGTTGGAAGATATTAGAAGACAAACTATGGTGAGAAATGCAAAGAGGTTTCTCATTGCGGATAAGAGGAAGACAAAGTTCACTAGGAGAGTTCATGAAGAGATTGACTTAACCATAGATAAGTCCAAAGAATGTGTTAGGTACATGGCCACATGAGATCTTCATGAGATAGATTATCGTGGTAATTCTTATCGTGTTGATATGGGAATGAGAACTTGTGGATGTAGACAATGGCAAATGACAGGGATACCATGCATTCATGCGACGTGTGTGATCATAGCTAAGAAGATGAAAATTGAATCTTTTGTTGTTGATTACTACACAGCCCAAAAATGGAGAGAAACTTATGTCAATGGAATCGAGCCTGTTCAAGGTCAAAAGTTATGGCCTCGCAAGCGTAGATTACCAGTTCTTCCACCTCCTTATAGGAAAGGTAATCCAGGGAGGCCAAGCAACTATGATAGGCGTAAGGGAAAAGGTGAAACTGCCAAAGCTGCAAGTGAGGAAGATGCCAACAATGCAACTAAGCTAAGTCGTGCAAAACGAGTGATGACATGTTCTAATTGTAGAGAGGAAGGTCACAATATTCTCACTTGCAAGAATCAAAAAGCAGACCCTCAAGCAAAACGTCCAAGAGGTCGTCCTAAAAAGGTTTGTTTGTTAGTAGATTAATACTTGTTTCTATAGTTTTAATTAGTATGATGACTTATTTTTAATTAGAATGATGGTCAACAAGAGTGGCTTTCACAAAAAGGTGGATCACAAGTGGATGGATCACAAGTGGATGGATCATAAGGAGAATGCTTTTGTTTAAGTGGTTTTTATGGTGTTTTTGTTTAAGAATGATATTGTTGTTTATGTGGTTGATGTTTTTTATGACTTTAAGAATGATGCTTTTGCTTAACGATGATATTTATGTTTGTTTACTATGGTTTCTTTTGTTTATGTTTTGTTATCATAAGATTGTTGACTTACCAAACACACAAAGATTGTTTCTTACAGACCAAACATAAACATAAGATTGTTTTTTAACAAAGCAAACACACAAAGACACTAACTAAAACCACAGACACCAATGTCATTACATTGCCATTACCATGTCATTCTTGATATTTTGGCCGAAGAACAATGACACTAAAAGTATTACAAGTATAATGACAATGACACCAAAAAGAACGAAAACAACTTTAATGATCATTTTGGACTTCTTAAGCTCCATCTTGTTCCACATTACCTCTTCTTTTAACTCATTCACAACACAGTTTAACTCCTCAATACCATTAGCAATGGTTCCGAATTTTGGTAATGCATCTTTGACCTCTTCAAAAACAGCTTCTTCGACCCATTTAAACAAATGATCCTAACCAAATGAAAAAAAAAATAGAATGCTTAAAATCAAATGAACAAAGAAGACAAAGCACTCACATCTCTCATAGTTTTGCAGCGGTAGAAAGGACGTCCTGGATTCTCTACAGTCTTCGAGGTAAACAATACCACATCACGACCACAATCACACTTCACCGGAAAACCCCTATTCCTCTCACTCACAATCGAATTTGAAGCTTCAGTTTTAGAACTCATAGTCAAAGAGACAAACAATAAAACACTGAATTTAAGAGAAAGACAGAAATTGAGAAAGAGAATGAATTTGAGAGAGAAAACGAGTTCAAATTTGACAAAGAAATAATGAATTTGATTTTAGGGTTCTTAGAGAGAGTTTTCGATTTAGGGATTTTGTGTTTGATTTGGGGATTTTAGTGAGTTTAGAGAGGTTTCAAAACGATGTCGTTTTGATTTAAACGGAAAATTAAACTCCGTTTAACAGAGTTAAATAAAGGTTAACGTCTGATTTTCGGAGGCACAAAATGGCTTGAAAAATAAGAATCGGGGAATAAAATGGTGAGTTTAAGAATTGAGGAATTTAATGGCTTTTTCTGAAGAGTTGGGGAATTAAATGACCGTTTTCTCAAATTATATTCGTAATATCAAAATATATATAATTATAATTCCAAAATTTATCTTCAATATATAGATCAATCAAAAATTCACTTAAATTGTTTCAAATTAATATATCTATAATTATAACACCCGTGCGGGTCCCGCACGGCTTCAAACCTACTATATATTAATTGATGAGACAATTTAAAAAATTGAATTGAAATTAAAAAATCCCATAATATGAAATCCAAAAAGCCCATAACATTGAATTTCCAATTATCTGAAAATTTTAATTTCAGGTTTAAAGCATAATTTTAATTGAAAGTTTAAAGTCCATTATATTTTTTGCACCAAATTGTAATGGAAAACTTATACAAAACAAAGAGAGTTCATTATATAAATATAATAACAAAAATTTTTTTATTAACCAAAAATAAAGTTCAAATTTAGTTTAAATACATTCACATGCCGAAAATTAAAAATTATTTTTGTGTTTTGCATAATATTTATACTTATTAATTTAAACACCGCGTTTGACGCGGATAAAAAAATCTAATAAAAAATTGAATTTTGAAATTATTGTATTTCTTGTGGGCTATTTTATTTGATCCACCCTTTATCGATGTGTCTTGTCTCTTTGTCTAATGTGCAACCTGAATTGAGATATGGTTCACTTGAAGAACCGTCAACGAATTGTTGGTGTGGGTTTGAATCGAATAAGGTGAATGGATCTCTGTGTTATTGGCTTATTGCTACTAAAATATTCATTTAAGCTCTTCATTATTTTTTTGAGCATTATTTGTTTATTTGTCCTTGTTACCTTCCAGTCAATATTTTTGGCATAAATTAACACAGGTTCTTTTAAAAAATAATATTTTTGTTCGATGTATAGACTATTATATAAAGATATGAAAGAATAAAATAATATAATATAATTTGGTTACACAAATGAACATAATACAAAACATTACAACAACCCTCCAATTATTTAAAAAAACAAAACAAAAAACAACACTTTTGTCTTTATTTTGTAGAACTAAACTTCAAATTGGCTTGCGCCAAATCTGGAGTGAAAAACCATATTCAAACACACATAAAAACATGGAAAGCAAATCAAAGAGATATATATTTAAAAAATAATCAACGTTCTGAAACACAATGAACAGAGGAAAGCTTAGAGACCCATTTGTTGATGAGAGATCTTCTCCTTGAATCCCACATGGTTCTCTTTCCTTTACCATCATTATTAGTGTTCATCACAAAACTGTATACACGTTCCATAGCAACCTCCATCGTTTTGTCTGACATATTCGCAAAACATACCCTAAACCAACCAGGCTCATCGCAATGACACGATGAGCCTGGTGATATGTTTAGACCCACTTCCAACACTATCTTTGTCCATAAAGAGTGTTCGGATTCGAACGTTGACGACTTCAATAGGTGTCTTAGGTCAACCCAACAGAACAAACCTCCATTGCTCTTCAAACAACCGATTCCTGCTTTCTTCAAACCTGAGACCAACATGTCTCTTCTCTCTCTCAGCCTCTTCTTGTTCTCTTCCAAGTACTTGCTTGTGAATCTTTCGTCAGACAAAAGATTCGCTAGCAGATGTTGAGTCTGCGAAGATATGAGTCCAAAACTCGACATTTTAGTCGCGGCAGACACAACTTTCTCATTGTTTGAGTAAATCAAGCCTACGCGGAATCCAGGAAGGCCAAGGTCTTTGGACAAACTGTAAACAACATGGATCTTCTCGTCAAGATCCATGTTCTTGTCCTTGGCCACTTCAAGAACGCTTGTGAACTCAGGGGAGTCAAAAACCGTGCCCGAGTAGATCTCATCGCTCACCATATGGATTTTCTTGGTGGATGTGAAGGTGAGAAGAAGATCAAGCTCTTCGCGTGTTGTGGAAGTTCCGAGAGGGTTTGAAGGATTTGTAATGAGGACTCCTTTAACGTTTAGGTTAAGTATGTTAGCTCGTTCGTATGCGTTTTCTAGTGCATCCTTTGTTATCTTGTATCCATTTGAGCTTACACAATGGATAGGAACAATCTCTACCCCAGTTCTCCACTTGAGATCTCTATCAAACCTTCAAGTGATTAAGTAAACAAACAAGTTTAGTCATAAATAAGTATTCTAAATAGTAGTTAGGGTACATATATTCGCGTACCCTGGATAATAAGGTGCTGGGATAAGGAAGGCATCTCCTGGATTAGCAAGGCAGAACATTAGAGTCTCGTTTGCAGAGGTTGAACCAGCAGTGAGAACCATATTGTTTGTGTCAAATTTCACCTTTTCCCCTCTTATTTTGCCCATGAATTTCGCCATGGCCTACATATCGGGTACAAGCATATATACTTTAGTATCATAGTAGTTAATTGACTTACAAGTTATAATACTTTATATGTAGAAGTAGTTGATATGTAACTTACATCTTTGAAAGCTGGCAAGCCATGGTAATCTTGGAATAGAGCTAATTGTCTAAAAACCGTCTCTTCGTTTTTCTTTAAACCCAAGACTTCTGGATGCTCTTCAAGCCATGACTCTATTAGGTCAAAAGAGAGCTGCCAAATAATAAGGGTTTATAATGAGTTATACATCAAACAAAACCAAAGAGTTTAATTTGTTACATAATAGTTTAGTATTGAGTTTTTTAAAAAATATTGTAATATATATAAACCTGGTTTTCAGCAAGACCCATTTGAACAATACCGCTAGGGTTAAGAGTTTCGTGGAAAGGATTCTTCTCATATTCTTGCCACCCAAGAAAATAGGATGAGTCTTGTCCATGAGATTCGTTCATAACTTTGCTTGACAACATTCTTAAATGGTAAAATATCTTGCTGGTCACTAGCTATATGTAATGTATAGTAAGTACTACAAGTACTTGCAAAAACTTGTAGCTCGATAATAAATAAATAAATAAATAAATATAGCGAGAGAGAGAGAAGTAAAATGAAAGTTTAGTGAATAGAGAATGGTGAGCCCTGATGAGGAACAAGCAAGAAGGATAGTGACTATATATATATAACGCAAAGTCGCAAAGGCAAAGAGATTTGATATTACAAGGAGACATTGTTCCGACATTATTAGCTTATAGTGAGTGGCGGTGTTGATGTTTTTGACTAAACACACACACACACGTACACATATTTATTAATTTTTTTGACCCACACGCACGTACACATTTATTCTTAATTTAATGCTGATAAATGTTTTATCGTTTGGAAGTACTATTTATTTGTTATGTACTTCTTCTCATTACCTATTAGTTTCCGATGTATTTGTCTTCCTATCTGTATTTTCCTTTTTAAGTTTATTTTGGACAGCAAGGATATAAACAAAAGAGTGTAGCCAAGGATCTTTAATCATGCATTATAATAATATACGCATTTTGTATATTAAAATAAAGAGGAATTCACAAAACTACACATAATTCAATATGTTTACATATTTAGATCCTTTCAAAATTTTAAATGGTTGATTTATCATTAGAAAAGTTAAAAAAATTAAAATCTTTTTATTTGGGTTCATTAATTAGTGTTTAAAATATATTATTAAAAAGGTAGGATTGTGTGAATATGATTTATTTGGATTTAATTTTGAGTGTTTAGGTGTACTTTTGAAAAGTGACTTCGAAATGACATAGTTTTGTGAAATGCAATTTAAAATGTGTAGTTGTGTAATTATCCCTAAATAAAATACAAGGTACACTCAAATAGCTATTAATAATTCGTATCCCTTTCGTTTGACAAAGAAAACAATCTTATCAGTTTCAAAATGGGATTGTATGGTAAAATTAACAAATTTTGATAGCATTAACAAAAAATTAGCACCTTAGGGTACTTCTACAATTTCGTTTGTTCAACTAATAAAAATTGGGGCGTGAAATTCTTACTTTCTCCGTGAATGTTATCGTCGAATACACTACTAATATTATACTATTAAGTAGTATGAGTCTTGGCAAAAGTTTTCAAATGAATCACAATAATCTTTTTAATTTCTTTATGAACATCAAATATAGTATTTATCACAAAAAAACAAACATAGTGACAAATTTTTTTTCTAAATTATAAACTTAATTATGATATAGTATTAATTAATCTTGGATAATCAGTGTATTTTGCAATTAACATATATCTCATTCCGATAATTGCTTGGTGAAATAAATTCATTAACAGAGCTCAGGTCTACTGATGCCACGTGTTAGAGTGTGAAGGAGCGATCAGGTGGGACCATGTTCGCATATCTCAAAAGCTTCTCAAACTTTGGTCTCTGGCAAAACTCAAAGAAAATCGAGTTCTATATTAAAACACGAACTACATTTATTATCAAATTTAAATATTAAAGTATCGTTTAAAGAAAAAAACTCATACGCCGTAACGGATGTAAATATTAGACGGAATCCAAAACTCGTCGTTTCACTATATGAGCTTTTTTGCTTAAAACTATTTTTTATTTCAAAAAGATCGCTCAAGGATACATTTGACCATGTTAAAGAAAATGAAGAAAGCATTGATGGATTTTTATATAGTTTATTCCAATAATAATGAAAATTCATATATTTTGATATTGAAATTACTTGTAGTTTTTGGTTAACTACAATTATTGTTTTTAATCTAAAATTAGTTTAAAGCCATATTTCTAATTTCGCTAAAATTATTTAAAAAGTAAAAAGCTACATAAGAAACTAAATGAATTCGCAAATGTTAAAATAAAATAAAATTAATAATTAGTTTTAACAAATTAAAATTACATTGTATCTTATTAGCATTATTATTTTTAAATAATGAAACATCAAATCATCTATATCGTGCTCATGGATTCGATATTTAACATATCATCATCGTTGGTTTAGGGAAAAATTGCAAAATAAAACCTAAAGTTTTAACATTTCGACAAAAAAACACAAATAAAATCGAGTTCCATATTAAAACACGAACTAAATTTATGATCAAATTTAAACATTAAATATCGTTTTAAGCAAAAAAGCTCTTATAGTGAAACAACGAGTTTTGTATTCTGTCTAATATTTAGCTCCGTTACATCGTATGGTTTTTTGCTTAGAACAATACTTTAATGTTTAAATTTGATTATAAATTTAGTTCATGTTTTAATATGTAACTCAATTTTCTTTTGTTTTTTTGTCGAAATATTCAAATTTTAGGTTTTAATTTGCAATTTTTCCCTCACAAAACGAACTAGCAAGATAGTGACCTAACATAAAATAATATAAATCTTATATAAATTTTTGGGGAATTACATAACTGCATTTTTAAATTGCATTTAACGAAACTACAAAATTTCAAAATCATTTCACAAAATTACACAAAAAAACAAAAAAATCCAAATAACCCCTACCAACAAAATTCGTGAACCCAAATGAAATATATTAATTTTGGCAGTTTTTTTAATAAAAATTAACCATTTAATATTTAGAAATGATGTATATATAGAAAATTTTGAATTATGCATTGTTTTGTGAACGATAGTTTCAAAGAGAGTTGTTTTGTGAATTCCTCAAATTTTTTGGTCTACTTCAATTATATCTAATTTTTGAAATAATTATATTTTAATCAACATGTTAAGCTAATAGATAGAATACAATCATTATATGTTATAACTACAATTAATTTTTTCATAATGACTATCAATTACAATTGTCAGAGTTTAATAGTTTTAAAACCAATTTATTTAATAATTTTGTCTTATATATTAAAGTTTTTTTATATTTTCTAGATAAAAAAATATTGTATATTTTCTTACTTTTAAAATCTTTTCTTTCATTACTTTTATTTTTTGGACAACATTTTCTTTCATTACATGCTAATATACGTAATATAAATCAATGCAAAAAAAAAAAAAAAAATATCAACTTTTATTCTACTTTACATATCTTTATATCATGTTTTAGTAGTCTATATATCATACTAGATAAGGACCCACGTATACGCGGGATTGTACTACAATATTTCTAAATCCGTAAAAATCAAAATAGAAAATTAGAAAAAGTTTTGAAAGAATATTTTAAACAATAATGAAAATATTGTTTTAAAAAAATTTGTATGCACTTTATCCCAATGATTAGAATAACCTTTCTAAGAGTGGATATATTTTCAGTATACAAACATCAAACTTATCCATATTTATGACATATTTAATTGCATATGTATGATACCAAATATTTATTGATAAATGTATGATATATAAATTTTAAATTTAAGAATTCGTGAATGTTATACATCTTTTGCCCTGTTTGCTAATTTAACAAAATCATTGTGGTTTTGGAAATAAAAATTTTCAAGCGATAATTGACCAAAATTTGTCCCATACCTCTTTTAAGTAATTATTAATATCTCTTTTAATTTTATATGAAACTTATGATTGAAAATTTTATACTTGTAAGTGCAACTTTGTTTGTTGTTGTGATACTTGTAAGCAATCTTGATTGTTTATATGTTAATAATTATGTAACATTCTTTTCCTTTTGGATTGAAATTAAATTAAACTTTTGATCATGTTAAATTTGATATAGTATTTTAATTTTGATGATAAATATTGAAGTGTATAACTAAAGTAATTTTCAACTATTTTCATAAAATTAAATTTTTGATAACATTAGACTTGAAATTAAATTATATGATGTAATTTTCTTTTGCGTTTAGTATCATAATTGTATTATAATCTTATTATAACTTTAAAATTATTATTCTTGTTTTTAAATAAATATTGAATAATATAACTAATTTTATGTTAGATTTTTATTATTTTTCTTATTTTCGTTTTTTATTTTAAATTGTACTTTCTCGTATTTATCTTATTATATTTGTTTAAGATGAATTCACAAAAATACACTATTTCAACCCTTTCTTCACAAAACTATACCTAATTCAATATTTTTACATATTTACATCCTTTCAAAATTTTAAATGGTTGATTTACCCTTTAAGAAATTACCATAATTAAAATCTTTTTTTATTTGGGATTGTTAATTAGTGTTTAGTGTATAATATTAAAGTGGTAGGATTGTGTGAGTATTGTTTATTTGGATTTAATTTTGGATGTTTAGATATAGTTTTGAAAAGTCACTTTAAAATGGTTGTAATATTGTGAAATGCAATTCAAGAGGTATAGTTTTGTCATTATCCATTTGTTTAAAGACGTACTCAAATTTACATGTTTATTTTATTATATTTGTTTTATCATGATTGATTGAAATTTTTTGTTACACATATCAAAATCTCAACATTAAATTTGACACATGTCACAATATGTGAGTTAGTAAGTTTTGAAACCAAATCTTTATATAATAGGATATCGTCAAAATTTGAAATGAGAAAGATTCTTTGATATTGTCATAAAAAGGATTCTCTTATTTAATAAAATAAGGGTTTCCCTTAAACAAAGTCTAAAAAGTTGACATATGACATATTTTTTTTACATGTATCCTTTCTTTTCATTCAAAATAACTAATTACTATCTTTTGCAATATAGAAATTCATCATGGTACTAAAAAATCATAAATATTTTTTCATATAACATTTCTTTTCTTTTGATATTTGTCCTTTCTTTTAATTCAAAATAAGCTAATTACTAATTTTATTAGTTTTAAATATATCATTGTTTTTTGCAAAAAGAATATTTTTTCGAGCTATGAGAGACTAATTATGTAGACTATAACCTATGATTTTATTCTTTTCCTATGAAATGAAAAAGATATTTGAAAAATAGATAATGTTAAATATATTTTCCCCAACAATGTCAATTATATAATAACGAATACTAAGAGGCTTTACTTTTGAGGAGTAACCAATACCGTAAATATTATTATTTTGATGAAGGAGATCTTGATACATGGATAGTACAATTGAGTAATCAATTTTAAAAGATAAATTCCTTAGAATACCATCAAAATAAGTTTTTGTTTTGAAAATACCATTAAATTTTTTTTTTATAACAAAAATACCATAAAAAGTAGTAGTTTACAAAATACCACAAATACAGAAATGATTTTTAACACTTTTAGATTTTAATTTTCTTCATTTGGGTTCGCTATATAGTTCGCTATATAGTGTTTAGGGTATAGTTTTGAAGGGGTAGGGTATAGTTTTTTGAAAGTTTTGGGTGTAATTTTGAAAATTTAAGATTTGTGGTATTTATGAGAAAAAACTTTTTAATGGTATTTGTAAAACTTTCGAAAATCTGTGCTAATTGTGTTAAAAAACCTTTTTAGTGGTATTTATAAGAATTGCCCATTTTAAAATCAATTACTTTTGGCCATTAATCTACATATTTATAATTTGTTAAATATATATGTCTACACACAAGTTATCTATATGAGTTTTCTTAAGAAATTAACTAAAAACTAAAAATTATTTAATAAATTTTGAAAAACATTTGTTGCTTTATACAACACATTCATGAATAAGACACATAAAAATGAAAGTAGATTAGGTAATGAAAATAAGTAGTCTATAAAGGAAGTATAAATAAGTATAACTAAAATCATACCATCAAACTTCTTATACATTTTCAAAATATACATCAGTATCAACATACAAGACAATTAAAATAATTAATGGCAATATGACATTAAGATAAAATAGTTATGTTCAATTTTTAATTGCCTTTTACATTAACTAATAAACTACTTTTAACTAATTTAAATAGCACATTAGATGTAAATATATGTTTTACTAACTTAACTTAGGCATGTCAATCGGACTAACCCGGTCCGATCCGAACCCGTAAACCCCGTATATATTTGAGCCCGACCCGAATATTTTTCGGGCTTATATTTCAAAGTCCGACCTGACCTGTACAGAGTTATAAGGTTTTTCGGGTTTTTTTCGGGTTTTTTCATAAATTTACAAAAAAATTGATAACATAATTTTCATATTTCAATTATAAGTTAAATAATATTGTTAAATTGTTTTACGCATTAACGTTTTGAATAATATGAAAACATGACAAATATAATTAATGGAATAAAAATATTTTTTACCTATGAATTGAATACAATTTAATAAACTATGTTTTCTCAAATATATTTGACTGAAAAATGTTCATTAGACTTAATCACCATATACATAATTAAGTATTACAATACATTATTCAATTATATTTTTGTAATAACAAAATGTGATTAATATTAATAATTTAAAGATATATAAACTATTTGCTATCAATTTTTTGATGTATTTATAGGAAAAATAGATAGAAGGTTAGGGTTTACAATAATACAAACTATATACTTCCATCGTTTCATAAAAATTCTCACTTTTATACTTTTGGCACACAAATTAATAATTCTACGTTTTCCACAAAAATAATTTTAAATATGATCAAACCAACCAATAGAGTAAAAAATTATATTATTCTATTAGTTAGAAAGTCAAACTCACTAAAAACCTACATCGAAAACTGAAAAACGACACTTCTTTTATAATTTTTTTTGGTTAAAGTGACACTTACTATATTTATATTATTTTCGGGTTTTTGGGTTAGTCCGAACCCGATCGGGCTAAACCCTAAAAGCCCTTTACCCGAATGGGCTAAACCCGAAAATCCCAATTTTCTCGAATTTAAATATGAAACCCGAACCCGTTATTTTACAGGGTCGGGGCATGCCGGCCTGCGGGCTTCGGCCCTAATTGACATGTCTAACTTAACTTTTTAAAGTATACAACTATTTTTTGGGTATGAATAAAGTATACCACTATTATGTAATATTATGTAATATAAACTAAATATAACTAGTTAAAATTACAATCAATGATCAATAAATATATCTCTATATGTCATTCCATATAACTTTCCCCATAGAATTAGTTAAAATTTACCCAAACAAAAACTGAGATTAGTAATCACGGATTGAGAAACCAAAGCTCCGTAGATTATTTTATTAATAAGGGTTTTGGTCTCTAAAGCCAAAGTTTTTTTATTAATCAATCAAAATCTCTGTTACGATATAAATATAATAAAAAATAATCTCATAGGTAAATAAACAATAAAGTAAATAATAAATATATTTGTAAATCCTCCAATTATATGTATGCATCACAAGAAATAGTACATGATATGACTATGTTATTAGTTACCTTTAAATTTTTAATATCAGAGACTCAGAGTAGTAACAACTTTACTAAATTAACGTTTCTTGCTATTGATTTTATTAACTCGAAATATATTCGGTAATTTAATTAGCAAACTGCAAACGATATGTTATTTAACAACACATTTGGTTTTGAAAGTCAAACACATCACCACGTGAAAACTTAAATACTAATGTTATTTATAAAACAAAAAGGACTATTATTGTTGGTGGTCTACAGCAAATAGCTAAAACGACAAAGTACCCGCAAAAGATAATCTACAAAGCATCATACGTCGCCATTTAAGTTTAACAGCTAATATCAATTGGAATATATTCAAAAATAAAACTTCGGACTTTTTATCAATATGCCTAATACAGATTGTTGTCTTATCTTCTTTACGTTGACTTTTTTAAATAAAACTTTAATGACTTCATTATTCCATGTATATATATATATATATATATATATATATATTCCCTCTGTTTTTTATGGTAGAATTACAAAACTACGCCATTTCAATTACATACAAAACTACATCATTTCTAAATTACTTCACAAAACTACACTTAAACACTCAAAATTAAATATAAATAAACTCTACCCACACAATCATACCCTTTTAATACTATACCCTAAACACTAATTAGCGAACCCAAATGAAAAGATTTTAATATTGGTAATTTTTTAAAGGGTAAATCAAGTTTTTAAAATTTTGAAAAGGTGTAAATATGTGAAAATATTGAATTAGATGTAGTTTTGTGAAGGGAGGGTTGAAAGGGTGTAGTTTTGTGAATTTTTCTTTTTATATTGTTGTATATTTTAGACATTTCACACATATTAAGAAAGTGAAGTAATGTTCAATATTAAATACATGGTTTTTTGTATTTCACAATTTGCTAAAATTTTCAACCAATAGTAATTCAATAAACTCAATTAATATATCGTGTAATGCACAATTAACTATTTTTAATGAATTAAAAATATTTAAAAAACTAGAAAATCAATCTTTAAAAAATAAAAAAAAATTCTAAAAGATCATTTTTTTAAGAACGGAGGAAGTAACTTTTAGTATAAAGATATAATAGTGTATTTTGGCGAATAGTTATGCTATTTTCACCCACAATAATCAATCCAAACGTTTATTATATATATTTTGGAAATGGAAACTATTTTTTTGTATCTCGAAAAGAAAAAGAGCCTATAATTGTGTCAAATAAGAAAAGTAGCAAAATAAAATTTCCCCAATTTTTTTTGAAAGTATTTCTCCAAATTTTACAATCTTAAAATTTTGCATAAGTTGACGAAGCTTATTTAAAACGTCATGTTAATAAGCTAATTAACATACAATTTATTGTAATAAAGGTAACATAAATTTCATTAACTAACAATATTTAAACCTAAACTAAAAACATATATTATAAACTATTATAAACTATTAAAAGATCAAAAAACATTTTTTTCGAGACTTTAAACCGAAGCAGATATATATTCTTAGACTAGATATCAAAGTATGTAAATTATTCTCTTTTCAAGTCGATTTCGGGGTTAGACGCTTCTTCCAATTTTCTATAAGGGTCTATATAACTCTCTAACATCACTAGGCCAATGGCCATTTGGTGATTCCAAATTCTTAATCGCAAACTGCATCACTATTCAATTTTTTTAACCTATAATGAGTTGGAAGCAGAGACTTTTAATCTTTCCACATATATGATACACCATATTTGACTGATTAAATGATATAAATCTAGCAATTTAAGGTTTAGAAAATTAGGTCTATGGCACAACAATAAAAATGCGCAAGACAAGAATGAGGAACATAATAACCGAGGATCTCGAACGATATCATATCATGTACTATTTCTTGTTTTATAATTTATGAAATGATTTAAAGTTTTGCGTTAATGCAATCTTATTAATATTTCCTTGTTCTCTCTTTATGTGTTTTCTTTTAGCTTAGCTTTGTCTTGTTTCTTCACCAATGTCTGGAACCATTCGTTGATAATATATCACTTTTAAAGAATAAATCACTCATCTCAAGTTATTTGAACTATTGACCTTGAGCACTATTACACTAACTTAAGACCACTAAGTCAAAGCTCATAGATAAATACGAGTGATCTTGCTTAATGAATAATGACAAAACATATGTCGTTTATAATACCACTATTTTCCATCTTGTATGCCTACTAGAATTTAAGAAAGAGGTGATTGCATTCATTTATTCAACGATACACCTGATTTTTTTATTTTGTTTTGCTTACCACATAAACGCGTGTATTTCGCTTTCATGCATTTAATCAAAATCATATTGTTGATTTTTTTTCATAAACAAATGTCTCCCTAAGGGATTTAATATTCGATGAATAAAATATTTTCTGCGAATAACTAATATTCAAAACATGTGTGGATGTATTTTAATAATAATCTCACTTTATGTAACAAATAAACATGTATTATAATTAAGCAAATACGACATTTAAGGAAAAGTCGTACGTGTGTAGAATCTCATAGGAATAAAATAAAAAACCAGCTTGTTTATAATTTGTGTTTTTATTCATATTCGGGAAAATGCGGAAAAAGTTATAAGTAGAAGTTCTATTCGTGAGTCTTCATAGCCCCTCTCTTGGCCATGTGCCCATCCTACACAGGCCCGGCCCAAGGGGGTGGGGCAGAGGTGCCATTGCCCCTGGGCCCAAACAAAAAATCTCAAATCTTCTTAATAAAAAGGGCCCAATATTTTTATAAAAATATTATTATAGGGGACTAATTTTATTTATTTATATATTATGGGGTCCAAACACAATTATATTGTGACCAAATTTTTTGTGGCCCTAGGGACCCAAAATCTTTTGGGCCGGGCCTACAAAGCAGATACCATATAGTGGAGAATCGGGGAGTTTTGTTATTGACCATGATGCTTTGTTCTCAATCACACATTGCCACAAATCATTTATCGAAAAGTCACCCATTCTGAAATTACTCTAGCACAAATACGTTTAACTGTGAAATTATCTGACTATAAGTGACCGAAAATATAATTTTGCTTTGGTGACATAACTATTTAAATCGATTCTCTTGAGCTTCTATAGATAAAAATCATATTTCACAAATCAGAGTTTTACATTTCGTGATACGGAAGAATGACACATATACAATTCACTCGAAAATCGCAAAGCTCAAATGCTTAATTATGTATTAGAAATCTCTTTAAGTTACTTTTACATAAGATCCAATTCAAACCGGCTATTACACAAGTGTCTCCAATTGATAACATATGATTTCTAACAATCTAAGCAAATCAATCACCACTTTGAACCTTGTATGATCGATTGAATACTCACCTTTAACTCACTAAAAGAAAAACGGTATGTATAACTATTACAACGTATTTAGAAACGTTATACTATCGACCGCAACAATAGGTCAATGACCTATCATACCGCTTTTCGTTTATGCTACCGTAGATGTTTTTAATATAGCGTCTTACAATATGACATTGTATCTTTTACCATAGCATTTTACATGTGTTATTGTTTGTTAATTTCACGTTATGATTGCTTCTTATATTCTATCATTTTTATCCTTGCTATAAATTGATTTGTTGTCTTTTCTTCGCAATAAGGAGTTGTATCTTATTAATAAGATTGGATGTTTTTCCTAACTTTCGCTTTGAGAGTAACAAGTGTCACATTCATTACTTGACATATGTTTTTATTAGTTTGTTTTCAATTAAAAAACAGTTTTTATCTTTTTGAAAAGTCAAAAATAAATGCATCAAAATTCTTAAATTTCGTTTCATTTAATACATATGATTCACATGAGTTTCATAATTTGTTTTTGTTGGAGTAAGCTTGAAGAAACAAGTTTAAAAGAAAAATGGAAAATAGACAAATCCTAATTAAGAGTTTAGGAATAGTTATATTTACTTTTGTGAGTTTTCTAAATATGTTAAAAGAGAGAAATAAATGGAAGTTATCCTATTGAGAGAATAGGAAGTTTGTGTAGACTTCTCTATATAAGGAGATGCAAGGGTGTTGCATAACTTACGAGTTTAGAGATTTGAGAGATTTGAGAGTTTTGAGAGCTTCGAGAGTTCTGAGAGAGAACTTGAGAACTTTAGGTTTTGAGTGATTTTCCTAAAGATTAATAAAGAGAGTTATTCTTTATTAAATTGTGTTTTTAATCATTCTCTAAATTCTAGAATTGGTATCAGAGCTTCGGAGAGATCCTGAGAAAAGCGTTGTTTTCTTTTGAGAGTAATACAAAAGAAGAAAATAGACTATGTAAAAAGATGAAGAGAAAAACGAGAAGACATCACCGTCGGTGTCAAAGATGACGGAAGGACAAGGGTCCGCCTCCATAAAGTGTCTGATGTTAAACTCGAGTAATTACACGGTGTGGTCCATGAAGATGAAGATTTTACTCAAAGTCAACAAGGTATGGGAAGTGATTGAGAAGGAAAATTTTGACGAGACAAAGAATGATATAGCCATAGCATTATTATTCCAATCGATCCCTGAAACACTCATTCTTCAAGTCGGAAATCTAGACACATCCAAAGAAGTATGGGAAGCTGTGAAAGTGAGGCATATAGGAGCCGATCGAGTTAAGGAAGCAAGACTCCAAACGTTGATGGCCGAGTTTGATCGTCTTAAGATGAAAGATACACAGAGAATTGACGACTTTGTTGGAAAGTTGTTAGAGATATCGTCAAAATCCGCTGAACTCGGGGAAGAAATCAATGACCCGAAGATGGTTAAGAAGTATCTGTCGAGTCTTCCCCGAAAAAAGTATATACACATAGTGGCATCCCTTGAACAAGTCTTAGATCTTAACAAGACAAGCTTTGAAGATATCATAGGACGCATAAAGGCGTATGAAGAACGCGTTGCTGATGAAGAAACACAACAAGAGCAAGATGAACTAATGTATGCTAATATGGAGACTCGATTTGATCATTCCAATCGCGGTTACTACGGTGAAAACAGAGGAAGAGGTAGAGGTGGACGTTTTTCATATGGAGGAAGAGGTCGCGGAAGATCTTATGGAAACATAGATTTGTCAAAGATAGAGTGTTACCGATGTGACAAGTTTGGACACTATGCTTCGTCTTGTCCAGATAGGCTACTCAAGTTACAAGAAGTTAAAGTCGATGACCAATCCGACACTTATGAAGCTGATGAGCTCATGATGCATGAGGTAGTATGTATGCACAATGGGAAGACAAATTTGAGTGATGTTCAAGATTTGGAAAAGATGGACTTCAAGCTTAAGGGGGAGAATGTTGGAGTAAGCTTGAAGAAACAAGTTTAAAAGAAAAATGGAAAATAGACAAATCCTAATTAAGAGTTTAGGAATAGTTATATTTACTTTTGTGAGTTTTCTAAATATGTTAAAAGAGAGACATAAATGGAAGTTATCCTATTGAGAGAATAGGAAGTTTGTGTAGACTTCTCTATATAAGGAGATGCAAGGGTGTTGCATAACTTATGAGTTTAGAGATTTGAGAGATTTGAGAGTTTTGAGAGCTTCGAGAGTTCTGAGAGAGAACTTGAGAACTTTAGGTTTTGAGTGATTTTCCTAAAGATTAATAAAGAGAGTTATTCTTTATTAAATTGTGTTTTTAATCATTCTCTAAATTCTAGAGTTTTTGATTATATATATAATTTTTAATTCACTTTCAATAAATATTTTCATTTTACCTCTCTCAAAAATCAAATATAAATGTCAACTTATTTTTTATGTTTCTTTTAGTTTACTATAAATGATTTCTATGACTTTCATATATTTTTTTAGATTTTATATATAACTTTTGCAATCAATATATCCTACCATCCTCATGTTTTGTAATTTTTTATCATTATCATAATTATATTTATGTGTTAATAATAAATTAAATAATATGATACAAGAAATCATAAGTTTTAAACTTTGGTAATTAGTTTATGTTGACACAAATAAAAAATAATCTATTTCTAAACAAACTCAAAAATGATATAAATATCATGTAATTGAGAAATAAATTTTGTCCAATAAAATAATAATTCTAATAATAAAAGAGTTCAAATTTTGTCAAATAAACCTTTTTCTTAAATTGATTTTATTACTAAATTGTGTAACCACCAATTTTACATAAATATACTCCTTCTGTTCCAATTTACATGTAGTTTAAGGTTTGTGCACAATGTTTAAGAAATTATTAAATTTTGTGTGTTTCAATACAAAACATCATTTAGTATCTACCTAATATATTTTAAAGCCAATAGAAAAATTCTCTATATAACACTATTGGTAAAAAAAAATAAAACAACAATAAATTTTGCATTGAAAATTGATAACTACAACTATTTTGAAACAAAAATTTTCCTCTAAAACTACATGTTTTTTGGAACGGAGGGAGTATATATTATGTCCTATCTGACGAAACCAAAAACTTTTCATCCTCTTCTTCTATATAAAGATAAAATATTCAACATAATATTATGAATAAATACACCACCATCATTACCTATATTTTTTTCAAAGAGATATAATTTTCATGTGATGAAGAATTAATTTTCGTCCAAAATAATAAATCTATCAATAAAAAAGTTAAAATTTGGTAAAAATACTAAAGACTATTGCATTTTCCTCTCCTATATAAAGAGAAAATATCCAACATCTTTTTTATACAAATTTTCATATATTTTCTATTTATCCTTTTATTTTTTTCCTTCCTTGTGTGAAAGTACAAAAAAATATAAGGTTCAAGCATTTATGCTTTCGAGTGATGCGAATCATAAGAATTATGCAGTTTTATCTTGGATTTCAGAACGTCATGTAACTGTCACACTACGTGGAGTTTTCACAATTAAGGAAAAGTGTTATTAGCCTCCACAAACTCACTTCATTTTCTCATATTTTTATTCGGTTTGCCCATATTATTGAAATAACATTCCTAGAAAACTTTGTATGTAAAAGTTATACTACATGGTAAAAAAATTTTAACTATAAATTCAACTAAATGCGATCAACTAAAACTTAATATACATTCCAATATAAATTAAGAGCACGAGTCACAATACTAGTATCGTATACTACACAAAATTTTGAGTCAACAAATATTCATACACGCTAAGATGTTTTATATAAACCAAAATATATCTTTCAAACACAAAACACAGAATACAAACACAATTATCGTTTAAAGTATAACACTCATGCAAAACAAAAATACATGACCATGTAAACGAGTTTGTCATTAGGCCAACCTATTATACTGCCCAAAGCACCAAAAATGATTTTGATTTCTGTATTTGCTCTCAAAATTGGTGCATCTTCAAATGTAGGAACATCGCCAACCCATACCTTGCTTGCATTGGGAACCAAGGGGACAAAATGAATGGGATCTTTAATTTTTTGACCCGATCCTTTGTAATCTAACAAGATGCATTTATTCTGCTAATTCCTTGTGGTGTTACATCAGTTACTTGCATTCTACAAATAAAATTTTAAAGAAACTATCGCATATCCGGTCCAAAAACAAATGAATCAATCATATAAGAGAGATGTTACTTGCACCAGGTGATACACTTTTTGACAGTGTTTCATCGTTGCTTGCTTGTACATTAGCCACTTGAATCTTATGGACATACCATGGAATGTTTTCGCCAAGTGCATCAGCAATAACCATTATTTCATCATTTGGTTTCCCTAAAAATCCATCTTTATTAAGTACCCTATTAACCTTGACAATAGTAGCGTTGATACCCAAATGAATGTTGTTTATCAATTCTTTCGAATCAATTGACCCCAAAGTGACCCTCTCCAATAATTACATTCTCCTCATTCCAAGCATATATTTGAATTTTATTAATATGTAACCTATTAAGGGATGTTAAGAAGTAATATATTAGTTCTGATCATGACATGACTCAACATTAACAAATTAGGTTAAAAAATATCGAGGAAGAAACAATCTTATTATTAGTCGAGATTCCATTTCATCCACAATGAGATATGCATCATGACCAAGTGATAATGTTTCCAATGTTGTTCTCCAATCACAAATATCATTATGTATACACCTAGCCCAATATACACCAATCTAAAATCTGACACCTTGGTCCTCTTTTGCCCTCATCAATGATCTTGAATTTTGGCATATCGCCACGCTTCTAAGAGAAAAAGAAAAGAAAAAGTTAAAGAGCAATAAAAGTGATATATCCTAACATACTTAATATTCATTTACACTTTTAGATACGCTTCACCCTACAAACCGCACATTACATCTTGCAATTCAAATTGTTTGGTTTCAATCTTTTTGCATGTGAGTTTCTAGCATGCATGAATGTTATCTTGGTAGCAGTAATCCTTTGCACATTCCTCTTATTCTTTATGGTTTATCTTTTCCATTCTTAAACATTCTTATTAGCAATGAATTCTTTTAGAACATCATTATAGCTGGAACCACAAAAAAATTCTTTGAAACTTTTTTTTTTTATTCTTTTTTTCGAAATTTTTTTTTTAAAAAATTGACCAATCGCGGGCTGCCACGTGGCGGTGGGCCCGCGAAAAAGTCGAGAGCAAACCCCTGTTGAAGAGTTTTGGGCCACGACTTTTATTTAATTTGTGGGACCCACAGGTTAAAAACCCTCCTGGAGCCCCTATAAAGATGGTCTTACTATCTATTGATTGATTTGGTTTTTTCATGGTTTCAAATTTTTAACATTAGGAATTAGGAGAAGGTAAGAGACTATAACACTTAAATCATTTTGAATGCGTACAATCGTCACTTCGAATTTTGGTCTCACAGATCTTCTATCTGAATGTGTGTGAACCTTAATGTGGGGTTTGAACTCTTTTTTTTTACAATTACATATTACAAGTCTTATGAAAAGATTTAGGATTAATAACTATACTAGTCTTGAAAAGTATATTATTTACTTAACTAGTCTCTTACCAAGCAAAGTTTACTATAATAGTCGTGGAAAGTTTAGAAATGTAAAATTAACCTTAGTTTTGTTTTTAATAACGAAAATGCTATTTATTTTATTTTTTTTTGTTAAAAAAAATCTCTTTTATATTTTTTTTCTCTCTCTTTCTCTCCAATTCTTTCTTTCTCTCAACATATCATCAGATCTACGAAAGAAAAATTATTTCTTCTCTCTTTCTCTCAAATATTCTTTCTTCTCTCTTTCTCTCCAATTTCTTCTCGTTCTCTCTCTGTAACAAGCGGGGACGGCGGTTGGTTTGTAGATCTGTTGTTGAAGATGGTTGCAAACGACAGGAACGACGGGGACGACGACGACGGGAACGGCGGCGACAACCTTCCTCGACGGCGAGATGAAGGTTTTTCATGTTTTTTTTTCGAAAATCTTCTATTTAATTGATGATTCGCATTATTTCTATGTTGTATGAACAAAACAATGGTCTATTTGTGTTGTTTTACTCGTTTTAAGAGTTGTGTTTTTAGGGTTTTGAAAAATTAGTTTCAGATTTATTCATTTTTGTTCTTCATTGGTTATATTCTTTGTTCTTCATTGTTTTCTCGCGCTTTAGGGTATTTATTGTGGTATAAGATTTGTTGATATTTGATTAGGTTATTTTGTTAGGTTATTATGTTATACGACAGGTTTGTTTTAGTGGATACATGTTGTGGTAGACTTAATATATTAATTTTGTTTTATGCGTCACTATTTGTGGTAGATTTTTATAAGTTTCCTTTGTGCTTTGTGCTTTATTGATGTGGTAGACTTGTTTTAATAATTTTATTGATGTGGTAGACTTGTTTTAACAATTTTAATAATGTGGTAGACTTGTTTTAATAATTTTAATAATGTGGTAGACTTGTTTTAATTATTGAAATTTATTTTGTTAGGTTATGTTTTTAAAAGTTTCCTTTGTTTTTTGGTAGATATATTTTGTTAACTTTGTTTTGTGCGTTACTATGTTGTGGTAGACTTACTTTAATAAATTGATCCGTTAATAGTTTTGATAGATAATCTGTTATGGTAGACTTGTTTTAATAATTTTAATAACGTGGTAGACTTGTTTTAATAATTTATTGAAATGACATGTTTGTTTTAGTGGAGTCATGTTGTGGTAATTGTGTTTTGTGCATTACCAGTTGTGGCAGACTTGTTTTGTTAATTTTGTTTTGTGCATTACTTGTTGTGGTACATTTATATAGTTAACTTTATTTGGTAGATTTGTTATATTAAGGTGTTGTAGTAGACTTGTTTTTCTTATTTGATTAATGTGGTAGTCTTGTTTTAATAATATATTAGTGCGTATTGGTAGATTTTTCTTTCTACTGTATTTTCCTCATAACTATATGTGGTAGACTTGTTTGATTACATTCTGGTAGACTTTTAATTCACAAAATTTATAACATTACTAGTGGTAGACTTGTTTGATAAATTGTTATTCTGTTTGATTGTTGTAGATATGGACCGTGATGGTGCGGTGAGACCTTATCCACCGAGATTGTATCCTCTTGGGAAATCTCCAATGCAAAAAAGGAGTTTAAAAAATAACAGCAAGTTGAGTGATTTTACCAAGTTGACTGATGGAGTGGGTGAAGACGTGTATAATGATATCATGAACACATCTCAAGTTGGAGTTTTTTTGAAGCTTGCCGATTCTAGTTTCGTTTGGGCTGCGAAGACGGTTCACACGATCCTCACAAAACAATTAGCTATTGAAAGATGCAATGAGTTGTGGTCGCTTATTGATAATCGTCCGATTCACTTTTCGCTTTACGAGTTTGCGGAGATCACCCGATTGAATTGTGATCCTTTCGATGGAGAAGATAATTTTGAAGTTAGTCAAGACGTGTACAAGTCTTTTTGGGAGGAGATGGGCGTGAAGTCAAAAGTAGAAGGACCATCATGGAATGAGTTGGTAAGTGTGTTGGAACGATGTAGGAATTGGGATTATGCAAAAAGGAAGATGGTTGCCTTGTTGTATATTTTGTCGGTTGGTATTTTTGGTGTTCACCGAAACACTCGTCTACCATTAGCGTGTGCTAAGAGGGTTTTCGATCTTCATGCTTTCGAGAGGTATCCTTGGGGTAGAATCGCGTTTAAGAGCTTAATAGGAACCGCGAGAGCAGCCGTTTTGGAAAAGGACAACTATTTGTTGAATGGTTTTGTACCCGCGTTGCTTGTGTGGGTATATGAGGTTGTGCCATTTGTAGGAGAAGCCGGTGGTAGAAGACGGGACAATGACATTCCTCTACTTCGTTGGGGGTCATCTAGAAAACGACTTCAATTCTCCGAACTTATTGAAGCGGAGAAGGCAAAGACCGACGATAAGAAGGTATATATCTATCATCCATTGTCAATACTTGTGATGGTAGATTTTATTTTTGCTAATATAAGGGTGATTTGAATTTACGACTGCGTGATTGTAGATTTAATAATTTTTTCGTTGTGGTATTATTATGGTTATGTTATGGAAGATTTATTAAAATGGTAGTTGGTTATTTATAATTGATTGGTTTATGATTACATGTTGGTAGATATATTATTACTTGATGGTAGATATATTATTACTTGATGATAGATATATTATTACTTGATGGTAGATATATTAATACTGGATGGTAGATTATTAAAACTGGATGGTAGATTTATTAATTCTGGATGGTAGATTTATTATTACTTGATGGTAGATTTATTATTACTTGATGGTAGATTTAGTATTACTTGATGGTAGATTCATTATTATTTGATGGTAGATTCATTAATACTGGACGATAGATTTATTAATACTGGACGATAAATTTATTATTATTTGATGGTAGATTTATTATTACTTGATGGTAGATTTATTAATACTTGTTTGTAAATTTTTTATTATTCGATGGTAGATTTATTACTTGATGGTAGATTTATTATTACTTGATAGTATTAATACTTGTTTGTAGATTTACTTGTTTGTAGATTTATTAATACTTGTCGTATGATTTATCTAACGATGTTTGTTTAATTTTTTTTAGGTCCGTGTTGTTCATTTTGTGCCAAAACAAATTGCCGAAATTTACCCGGCTTGGGAAGATGAGTCAACGGACCCAAGTGTTGATAGGAAGCTTCATAACATGATCGAGAATTTGGTTGGAGGTCGTTTGGATGAGGATAGATGGAATGTTGATGAAGGTGTTGAAGATAATGGAAAAAAGAAAAAGGAACGTGGAATAAAAAGTTCTATTAGCAAAGAGTCAAAGAAGAAGAATTCCGTTGAAAAGTCTCAAAAAAGAGTGAAGAAATCAAGAAGATAAAAAAGAAGGTGATTGAGGAAGAGGATAGTGAACCCGTTTTGAAGAATGAAAAGAAGAGGAAAAGGAAGGCGGATGAAAAAGAAGTAGACAATGATACTTCACTAGAGGAGTTTATAAAGAAAAAGAAGATGGAAAAAAGAAGAGAAAAAAACAATGAAACATTGAAAAAAAAGAAGAAGAAGAAGAGGAAAGAAAAAGGAGTCGCGAGAGAAGTTGGAAGAGAAGTAGAAAATGAGGCTTTCGAAATAGCGGAAGAGAGTAAAGAGAAAAAGAAAGAGCCGTTGAATGAGGAACATGGCCACAATAAGTCAGAAGATAGAGTTGAGCCTAATGAAAATCAACTCATTGATTTGCTTACATCGTTGAACACCAAAATTTTGGACATGGATACGAAAATTGATTTGCGTTTAAACGCTATGGAGAGTCGTGTGGGCAACCTCGAAGGTTCGGCTAAAAAAGGCAAAAAGGCGGCAGAGGTGAACGTAGAGGATGCTCAATCACAAGCCAAGGGAGGTGAAGATGGTTCGAAGGATAAAGATTCAGTACGTAAGTGTTTATTTTAGTAACTAGGAAGAGTTACTTATTGCCCAAAATCATAAACAACTCAATGGCAGACTTGTTTGAATTGTTTTTCTAATATTCAAATGACTGTACACTACAAGAAAAACGGCAAATAGCAACGCCGTTTTTCGTCGCTAAATCGTCGCTATTGGCAAATAGCGACGATTTAGCGACGAGAATATTTTCGTCGCTATACGCTCGTCGCTATTCAATATTCGTCGCTAAATCGTCGCCAATGTTTCGTCGCTAATTCGTCGCTAATTTAGCGACGAATTAGCGACGTTTGTCGTAAAATATTAGCGACGAATTAGCGACGTTGGTCGTAAAATATTAGCGACGAATTAGCGACGTTGGTCGTATAATATTAGCGACGAATAAGCGACGGTATAAAAAATAAATTTCCAAATTAAATATTTTGCGAAAACAAATCCTTGCTAATTCGTTGCTAAATTAGCGACGAATTAGCAACGATTATAAAACACATCGTTGCTAATTCGTCGCTAATTTAGCAACGAATTAGCAAGGATGGCTTGACACGTCCTTGCTAATTCGTCGCTATATTAGCGACGAATTAGCGACGATTTAAAAAAAAAAATTAAAAAAAAACAAATTTAAAAAAAACAAATTTTAAAAAAAACAATTATAAAAATATTAAAAAAATACAAAATATTTTAAAAATACAATAAATTAAAACTAAACAGCGGGATCAGCGGGATCATCGGGATCGACGACGTAATCATCAATCCCGATATCACGTCCGAGGTCTTGAGCTGCCGCTGCCGCTACATCCGGAGGGATCACTTGGTGGCTGAGTTGGTTGGACTCCCCGTCGCTGCATCAACCTCGCGAGGTTTGGACTTTCCATCGCGATGATGGAGAAGAAGTCCGTGATGTTCCGATAGCGGACTTCTTGTGCCGCGAGCTGCTCCCTCAACCGAACATTCTCTTCGGCGTGATCTTGGGCGGTGGGACGAGGCTGCGAAGAAGAAGCAGCGGGAACCGTCTCAATCGAACCGACTCCAAAAGTGCGGTTCTTCTTCGTCTTCGGGGCCACCTATATAGACAATTTAAAATCGTTAGATATTAATAAAATAAATATTATTTTGAATTAAATTATATTATTTAAAATTATTACCTCATAGTAGATCTTGTCGCACTCGGTGACCGACAGCTGTCCCGAGGAGTTGACCGAACTACCTTCGGTCGACGTCGAACCCTGACTAAGCCGCTCGGCAACTCTAGCCTCATATGCGTTCACGATCTTTTCAGATCGTGAACTCACATAGGTCCCGTCCTTCCTCTTCTGGACCTTCTTCAAAATTTCTACAATGGGCGGAAGTTCGCCCATCTCCTCGCGCTATTGAAAATTATATTAATTAAATTATATATTTTTAAATTTTATATTATTTGAAAAAATAATGAAATTTTAAATATATATTAATTAATACCATCTTTATACGCCGTTCGGCGTAAGAAGTCGGTCCCGATGTGTGGACATACGGACCGGTCTCGTCGATCGGTGTGAGTCGGGACTTGGAGCGAGCTACCCGCAACTTGAACCGAATGCGGGTTCGTCCAATAGTCGCAAAGGCCCTTCCACACCGCCCCATCCATTGCTATGGGTTTCGCCTCGTCTCCCTTCTTCAGCCACTTCGTCTTCCATTTGTTGATAATCCCGGTAAGACGATGCATGGCTTTCTCCTCGAAACCCTTGCGGACTTCAAACATGTCTTCCTCCCGCCAATGCCATTTTTGCTATTTGAGTTTTTTAAAATATTAAAATAAATTTTAAATAATAAAAAAATAAATTTTGTAATAATTATTACATTTTATATAATATATAAGTTATTTTATTAAAATAAATATTTATATATTAACTTTTTATAATGTTTAATTTTTTAAATTTAAATAATTAAAAATTTTACTTACCGCAAAAGATTCGAACCAGATGTCCCTTATATAAGGAGGGGTCTGCGACCAGTTGACGTGCGGCTCCACGAAATACGTCTTCATCACATCCGAGACACTCCTACTAACCTTGTTATCGCAAAACCTACGAAAAATAAATTTATCGTTAGCAATTATTATATTTGAAAATCAATTAATTAAATAATATAAAAATCAATTAATTAAAATAAATCAATTAATTAAATAATATAAAAATCAATTAATTATTAAAATCAATTAAATAATTACCAAAATGTCCCTTGTGGCCGCTTGGAATGGAGCAACGGTAGGTACTGGTGGCTCTCCTGCCGAAGAAAGTCGAGGATCCGCTGCATGTGCGGTCCAAGATGCTGAGGTGGTGGTAAATCGACGGGGGGATCAGCTGGAGCATCGGGAATAGGATCTTGACTCGGGTTTTGTTGGGGTGGGTCTTGTTGGGGTGGGTTTTGTTGGGAAGGGTTTTGTTGGGATGGGTTTGAAGTAGAGGTGGAACCGGATCGGTTCCTTATGAAATTATAGTAATGAGGGGGTTGATTATTTTGAGACATGTTTTTGAAGTTGGGTTTTGGAATTGGGTTTATTTAGAGATAATGAAATGTTTAGAGAGAGAGAGAGAATGAGATTGTGTGAAATGAGGGAAAACTCGTCGGGTATATATAGTATTTTGTGTCGTCGCTAATTCGTCGCTATATTAGCGACGAATTAGCGACGATTCGTCGCCATTTCGTCGCTTCTTTTGGTTCAAACCTTTTGGTTTCCCACCCGCGGCAAACGAAAAAAAGGCGACGATTTAGCGACGATACAATATAGCGACGATTTAGCAACGATTCGTTGCTATTTCGTCGCTATATGGTAACGTGACACGAAGCGATTTACATCGTATTTAATAAGTACATGCATGTCAGAATTCGTTGCTATTTCGTCGCTATGTATATTTAGCGACGATTTAACAACGAATCGTTGCCAATTCGTTGTTAATTCGTAGCTATATGTTAACATGACACGAAACGACATTCATCGTATTTCCAAGTACGAGGATGTAAGGAGGTTTAACATTAGCGACGAAATAGCAACGAATTCGTCGCTAAATCGTCGCTAAAGGTCAATAGCGACGAAATAGCAACGATTCGTTGCTAAATCGTCGCTAATGCTAAACCTTTATTTTAGGGTTTGAAACCCTAAATTCGGTTTGTATCGTTTTTTTACCACTTTTTCGTTAAAACGAGTTTATAACATTGATCATATGAAGTCACAAACTCAATATATGACAAAAAAACTTGTAAACTAGTTTATTATGAACTTTATAATATACTCTTATAAGTTATGGTTTACTTAGCTTAAATGTGTTAAGTATAATTTTGTAATCTATAATTTTTATTGGTTTATACAAATATATTACTAGTTTTGTACACTTTTTTAGTTAAGTAAAACTCGTATAAATCGATATTAAGTGGTGTTTTAGGGGTTTAAAGTTCGAAGGATTGCAACGACTTAGCAACGAATTGGCAAGGAATCATGGTTAGCAACGAAATGGCGACGATTTAGCAACGTGATATGCAACTCACTTCTAAAACATATTTCGGGCAAATCTAGTCTTGTCTTCAAATTGTCTTTAGTTCTCCCCTGTACATTCAACAATGTGTTTATAATATTATCAAAAAAGTTTTTTTCAATGTGCATAACGTCGAGGTTATGTCTCAACAAGTGATTTTTCCAAGTACGGGAGTTCCCAAAAAATGCTTTTCTTGTGCCGGTTATGGCTTTCTCCGTATCCATCGGGTAAATTAGAAACATGCCAATTACCACCCCGTCTACATGTTTTTTGCGCCCCATAATTATCCAACTCCTCCAATAACTCTGCCCCCGTCGGATAAAGTAGGGGTGGATGTTTAACGACTCGATTCTTCTTAAATAACCTTCTGTTCTTTCGATATGGATGATTGATTGGAAGGAAACGTCGGTGACAATCAAACCAACTTGTTTTCCTTCCATGTGGGAGTTGAAACGCATCGGTCCGATGACGACAATATGGACAAGACAATCGTCCATGCGTTGTCCAACTCTGCTAACATGCCATAAGCGGGAAAGTCACTAATAGTCCACATGAGCACTCGCACGCATCGTAAAATTTCTCTTGCGTGAGATATCATACGTACGAACCCCAGTGGACCATAGCTCTTTTAACTCATGTATCAAAGGTTGCAGAAAAACATCAAGAGCTCTCTTTGGGTGCTTCGGACTCGGTACTAAAATGCTTAAGAAAAGAAATTCTCTTTGCATGCACATATTGGGAGGTAGATTATACGGAGTTAGTATAACCGGCCACAAAGAGTACTGTCTACCGGACATACCGAATGGACTAAATCCGTCGGTGCATAAACCAAGGTATACATTACGAACCTCTCTCGCGAAATCGAGTATACCGTGTTGAAGTGCTTCCAAGCCTTTGCATCCGACGGATGAGTGACTTCCCCATCTTCAACCGAGTGTTCCGCATGCCATCTCATCGAATCGGATGTCCTCTCCGATTGATACAATCTTTTGAGTCCGTCCGTGATGGGTAAGTACCACATCCGTTGATACGGGACTTTACTCCCCTTCCCTTGGACCTTATATCTCGGTTGACGACAAAAACGACATTCAAGCAATTCATCATCATCTTTCCAATAAATCATACAATTGTTAACACAAATATCAATCATTTCGGAAGGCAATCCAAGACTAAAAACCAACTTTTGTATTTCGTAATACGACTCAGCAGCTACATTACCCTCGAGCGGATATTCTTTCGGTAACTCCGCCCATGAGTCCATGCAAAACTCACTCAAATTATTATCGGATTTTATATTCATCATCCTAGATGCTAATGATAGTTTTGACAATCCAACTTTACATCCCTCGTAAATTGGTTTATTCGCAGCGTCTAACATATCATAAAATCGTTTAGCATCTAGGTTAGGTTCCTCAACTACATTTTCGGATAAATACTCCCTCGTATCATGAAATGCATCAGCAACCATTTCATGATATCTATTATCATCTACATGCACAGAACCACCGCCCTGATCATGATCATAGTTACTATCAAAATGAGGCGGTAAATTAGCGAGTTCGTTACTAACATGATCACTAACAGGAAACGTATAACTACTATCTCCAACTTCAGTATTATAATTAGAGTTATACCCTTCCCCATGTTGAAACCAAACAAAATACTGCGGCATAAAACCTCTATTAAAAAGATGTTTCCATACGGTTTCAACAAACACGTATTTAGTGTTAACGCACTTCTTACATGGACAATACATTTTACCGGTATCTTGCGTATTCCGCATGTTTCCGGCCTGCTCGCATGAATGCTTGAAGTCCCTCCGTAAATTCGTCCGTAACTACCCCCGATCGATCTTTATGCCGATACATCCAAGACCGTAACTCGTATATATTGTTATTACCGTGAGACATATTGAAATTTTTAGAGTGTTTATATTTTTATAGAGTTATTGATTTTGTATTGTGTTGTGGTGTGATTTTTTGAAGAGTGTAGATGGGTTTATATAGATGGAAAATTAGCAACGAATTAGCAAGGAAATCAAATTAGCAACGATTTAGCAACGTTTTTGAAAACGTGCTTACCTACTTAGCGACCCTCCTCGCTAATTCGTCGCTAATTAGCAAGGATATATATTCGTCGCTAAAAATCGTCGCTAAATCGTAGCCAATTAGCAAGGATATATATTCGTCGCTAAATCGTCGCTAAGTAGCGACGATTTAGCGACGCGGCTCTAATTCGTCGCCAAAATCGTCGCTAAATCGTAGCCAATTTAGCGAGGAAAATATACCTCGCTAAATAGCGACGATTTAGCGACGACATTATTCTCCGTTGCTATTTCGTCGCCAATTCGTTGCTATTTCGTTGCTATATTTATTCGTCGCTATTTCCTTGCTAAATTTTGTCGCTAAAAGCCCAGTTTCTTGTAGTGGTACTATTGTGGTAGATTTAATTTTGAGTCTTTTTCGTTTTTGTATTATCAACTTCCAAATTTTCATTTAGTTTTATTTGCAATGAAACTTCTGATATTATCATAATTTGTATTTCTCCAGTCGTGGATGTTAGAGGCGCATGCAACCTCGGTGCAACAACTCAGACAATCTCGTGATTCCAAGAAAGGTAAAGCAAAAAAACTCGATACCCCGGTTTCGAAAGTAAAAATGGAGCCACAAGATCCGATCACACCTTCGTTTCCACAAAAACCTTCAAAAGGTGTTGATTTTGATGAGTGCATAGATCTCGAGGAGTATGTTACACCTTTACGAACAAGAAACCCCGATTCGCACGATAGTCTAGAAGAGGCACAAAAAGCAAGACTTAGTAGTGCTATCGACCAACTCCAAAGGTTTAAGAAGATAGAGGAGGATGTTGTTCTTGGTCGTAGGATTAGAATTCTCGCTCATACTCAACTTGATCCATATGTTGGAAGTTCTTTGGTGAAACGAATAGGAGATGGTAGTTATGATCCATTTGAGATGGTTGAGGACACGAAAAGGAAGAAGTTGCTAGCTTTTGCGGAGACCGAATTGTAAGTCTCACGTACAAGTTATTTATTTCTACTTACGTATATATTTAAATTTTGTATGTGTAATTTGAAATATAGGGACAATCCGACGGAGACAACCATCGCTAGGGTGGAATTCTTCCTAATCTTGATGATGGCAAAAGACATGTGGCCGATTGAAAAATATGGGTGGTTATCAGATATGGTATTATATTTTATTATGATGGTAGATTTATTATTACATGATGGTAGATTTATTAATATGGTAGTTGATGGTAGTTTTTTGTTTATATAAGGGTAGATTTATTATTACATTATGGTAGATTATGGAATTATTTTGTTTACATGATGGTAGATTTATTATTACATGATGGTAGATTTATTAATATGGTAGTTGATGGTAGTTTTTTGTTTATATAATGATAGATTTATTATTACATTATGGTAGATTATGGAATTATTTTGTTTACATGATGGTAGATTTATTATTACATGATGGTAGATTTATTAATATGGTAGATGATGGTAGTTTTTTGTTTTCATAACGGTAGATTTATTAAGCCGTGACGTTGGTAGATTTATTAATATGGTAGATGATGGTAGTTTTTTGTTTTCATAACGGTAGATTTATTAAGTCGTGACGATGATAGATTTGTTAGTCTTAAATAATTGTTGATTTAAATCGTCCTTGTTGCCATCACTTATTTTGCAGCATATGGTAGGAGGGATGCATCTATTTCGGAAACGCTCATTGCGCAAGCCTACTCCGTACCGAAGCGAGAGGATTGCATTCTTAGACTCCGATTTCACTAATATGTGGTGTCACGAGTATTTTAACACATTTATAAAAGACGAGAAAGCTTGGGTGTTTCCCAGTGGGTATGAGGCTGTGTTTAAAGGTATGTCACCTGATTTTGCGAAGACAAAGAAGAAATGGGTGGAAGATGTTGACATGCTCTACATTTGTCATAATGTTCGTGGGGATCACTGGGTAGCTGTCGAGGTAGACATTCCCAAAAAAAGGTTAAAGTGTATGATTGCATACATAGGGAAAACAGTGACAACTACGTCTCCGACAGTATCAAGTCGTATGCGAAGATGATTCCATGCCTTATCAAACACTTAGCTCCTCCAAACAAGAAGAAGAAGATGAGCGAGGCTGCGTACACTTTCTACCGAGTGAAAACTGTTCCGCAAAATCACCAAGTCGGCGACTGTGGTGTATACTTGAGTGTTTGGCGTTGGGTCATCCTATGGTAGAGCTTTGCGACAAGAACATGGCCGAGATTCGCATGAAATTAGCGGCAGAGATCTTGGACGAGGTGCCTGAGAGGGAAACCATTGTTTCTCTGATCCTAACCCTCGCGGTGTGTGGGATGGCGACAAGGTGCCACTTCAGACTTATTCAGGTGATGTTGGTAGATTTTTCTAGGGACGTTATGGCAGGTTTTTTGTGGAGACCTAATGGCAGGTTTTTTGTGGAGACGTAGTGGCAGACTTTTGCAAGAACGTATTGGTAGACTTTTGTAACCACGCGATTTTGTGGTAGGTTTGTTTTTGTGTTTAAACCATGACAGTAGACTTGCACATCAAGAGGTTTTTTTATTTTTTGTGACCTCTTGCGTTGTATATGTGCGTTGATTGTAACATGTTTACGTGGCATGTTTGGACGAATTGTGACATGTAATCTTTATGACAAATATAAAATTGCAAACTATTAATCCACAAGAAGTTTTAACTAACATTGTCCAAGTACAAATGAAATTCTAACACAAGTCTCCAAAATTGAAAGTGTAAGTCATCGCAAAGCAATGAACACAAACGTCTGGGGCAAAGAAGTGATTTAAATTGCAATTTGGTAAAACATCTATTGGAAAGTGAGTCATCCCGCTGAAAGCATTGCTTTGTGATGTTCCCATTGCGAATATTTGGGTTTTCACCGCGTTTGCAATCCGGACAGATTCCGTAAAGTTACCAACTAGACATAAAAAGGAGGTGTTAACAAGGAGACCATGTTCGAGCGAGCCGCATAGATAAAGAAAAATACCAAATGCAAAACGAGCTTCCTCGAGGTGTCGACTCGCTCTACCTAGCAAGTTTAGGCCTTCTTCAGAAGGTCCGTTTTGAACCAAAAGTCGTAGACCTTCTAGATATTGGGCGGTAGGGTTGTTGCATCGCACACACTCAAGTAAGAAAGGCCGATAAATTGAACCTACGTTGACATTTTGAGGGGTTTGAGTATATTCTTCAAGATTCACGTCACAAAACACTACTTCACTACATACAATGTCGTGTAGAGTTCTTCCAGCAGCGATGAACGGACCAAGAAATCGAAAACCAAACAAACCGACGTACCGAAATATGTCTGCCATCAAAGCTTTCGGTAAGTAAGTCATGAAAAACTCCTTTAGGAAGAAAATACCTAAGATTGAGAGGCTTTTAAGTGTTTAAGTGAAAGAAGGAGATGAGATTTTCGAAAGATAACATGGTTGGGAGGTATTTATGCAGAAAAGTAACTTGAACCTAAATAAGAAATGCAATTAATGCGTTAATTAAGGTAGATTTTTGGTATCTATGTGGTAGATTTATTTGGTTGGTGAGCGAGTTAATGCAAAATTGTTGTTGAGATAAGGTAGGTAAACATATTTAATTTTCATGTTATTATGAGTTATTGTTCGGTTTAATTGTTTTCTGAATGTAGGTGCGGTGATTAAGAGTTATAATATATTATTAAAAAAACTCATATACACGTTATGTAATGGTAGACATATACAAACATTTCAGTATGTTGTGGCAGACATATACATAACTTTCTGTATGTAACAGTATTAAACAACATTATTAAACAACAATTTATAAGTCTACTATAAAGTCTTACAAAAACACAAATTGAGTCTACCAAAACATATAACAAGTTTCATGGCTACAACGATTGGAAACATGATATGTCTTACATGTACCACGATTATGTCCGGGTATGTGACATTTCGAACACACATGCTCTTTTCTTGGACGTTTTTTCTCCAAAGATACCTCTAGTGCGTTTTTGTATCTCGAGTTCTTTGGCCTACCAGGCGGTTGACGAACGAACGGAGGTTTGCATATCTTTTTAATGACATTATCTGGTACAAGAGTGGAAAGGTCTTTTGGCATTATCGACTGCGAGTAACCTTGACGTAAATAGTTAGTTCAAAAATAAGGATGGCAAAGTGCAATGCCCGAAACTTGTCGAGATTCCGCAGCGGCAATCGCGTGGGCACAAACTATTTTATCCAAGTCAAACCTACGACACGTACACGAAAGTAACTGCATATTGACAACATGAATAGATGTCCCGTTGCTTACTTGTGTGTGATTCTCATCTATTGCTTGCACTTCCAGACTCTTTGCCTCGTTTACTCGTTCCTGCGTTTGTGCATAAAATTATAATAACGGTAAGTATTAAGCAATAGTATGAAGCAACAGTCTATAAGTCTACCGTCAATTCTAAAAACACAGTAATTAAGTCTACCGCCAGGCTACCTTCAATATTTAGAAAAGTCTACCGTCAAAAATATCTTAAGTCTACCGTCATAATTAGAAAAGTCTACCTTCAATAATTTTTCGACTCCTGAAGTGAGAAGCGTTTTCATATCATTCGCTTTCTGCCTTCGTATTTCGAACCATCTCGTTAACATAGACCTAACAACATCTAATAGGTGGACTATCGGATAACTTCTCTTTGAAGACAACACATTGTTTATTGACTCCGCAATATTTGTCGTGGTGAAATTGTATCTGTTACCCGGAAAGTGAACACGGGTCCATAGAAGTACATCAGCCCTGATCAAATAATTGTGCAGTCGCGGGTTTGAAGTTTCAAGCTGACCAAATATTGCGTTAAACTCTAACTGTCGATATGCAGTAGCTGCTTTTTTAACTAGCCCAAAACTCTCACCTCCTGAAAATCTTAACAAAATATTTTTCTTCAGATGGTAAGTGCATATACCACGACAAGCGAGCGGATAAACCACCTCTATTGCTTTAGCAATTGATCTATGCCTATCTGAAATAATGGCAAGATCTTCATCACCGGGGATAACACATTGTAACTGTCTGAAAAACCACTCCCACGACTCATTGTTCTCCGTATCAACCACATCAAAAGCTATAGGAAATATATTGAAATTTCCATCTCGTGTTGAAGCTGTAAGAAGTGTACCTTTGTATTTCCCTTGCAAATGTGTTCCGTCGACAACGACGACTTTTCTCATAAATTGAAAACCATGAATACTTGCACCAAAAGCGATGAAACAAAACTTGAATCTATCTTCAATGTCAACAAGAAGTTTAATAATTATACCTCGATTGGATCTCCTAATCATATACAAGTACGAAGGCAGATCTTCGTACCCACTTTCTGAGCTTCCGGTTGTTAGCATACGCGCAATCTTTAGCGTCCGATGGGCTTTCCAGTACTCAATCTGCACAAAAATTCAACATGGAATTAAAAATCTACCATCATGCTAGATTATAAAACGTGCTAGATTATAAAACTACCATTATACGAATGAAATTTTACGAATTTCTCTACAAATATACCAACATGCTAGATTAAATCTACCATAAATGAAATTTTACGAATTTCTCTACAAATATACCAACATGCTAGATTATAAAACTACCAATATACGTGATTATAAATCTACCAAAACATATTTTCACATTACTAAAATGACTTAAACATACCTTGACTCCATAGCGTTTATTCAAAGCTTCGGCAACATGGGCGGGCAACACTGAAGGACCCACGCCACCTACAAACTCTTTGTATAATTGTCCAAGTATTTCCGGTGTAGCTTGTCGACAACGGCTTGAATGTACAGTCACATAATACGAGTGCGCACCATCATACGTCTTTATATGAAAACTCGTACCAAACCCAATTGTTGTTGCACGGACATTCCAAGTACATTCGGGCACCCAACATCTAACCGTCAACAGTTTTTTTGTTGAGGTCACAACATCGAAGTCAAATTTGTTAACAACGGATATCATTTTAAGTCTTGTCTCAAGAATCTCTTTTGATGCATAGATTTGCCCCACCGCCAATTGGAATGAATTCCCTTCTAATTTCGAGAGTTCAAAATAAGGTGGTTCCTTTTTACTTGATGGTAGATTTTCACTATCATCTTCTTCCCCTAAATCTTTATGTGTTCCATATTCGCCATCATCCGAGCTTGCACCATCCGTATCATCACAATAATCGAATCGCAACTCATCGTCATCATCTTCTTCTTCTTCTTCATTGTGTTGAACATTTTCATCTTCACATAGACCTTTCCTTTTGCGAGAAGCTTCACCATCGAGGTTTGTTGGTGATTGAAAAACCTCTTCTTCGCCAATCTTTGTGCTTCCTAATTTACTTGTCACCTCAACACATAATCGAATGGTATTGCTTTTCAATTGTTGTAAAAAACCACTTAATTGCCTTGTATTACCAATGAAAACCGGTGGTGTATCTTGAGGTAATATGATTAGATACTCCTTAGCCAACATATAACTCAATTTTACCTCAACTTCCCGTGGATCTAATCCAAAATCTTCATAAACCATCCGTAGAAGAAACCCATAATTGATATCTTTGGCTACACTTAAAATACGACATCCTCTAGCTTTTCCGACGAAAAATATCCATCGATTCTTCTCAAAAATCCAATTTCCACTAACCAATATGACTTGGATCATGTTTGGTTGAAGAAACAAGCTTTCAAAATTATTTTCAAAATTTTTTGTGAAGGATCGCAAAAAAAGTGTTCTTGACGGCCAAACCTAGATGAGGTAGAAGAAAGAGGTGTTTTGCATAGTCAAGGGCATAAAGGTAACTACCTAAAAATGTTAAGTCTGCAAATAAGAAAAAGTCTGTCGTCACATAACTGTTTCCTATTTTATATTTTCAAATAAATCTACCGAAAACTGATAAGTCTGCCATGAGAAGACTATTATAGTAACCTCTGCAAAGATAAACAAAACTCTACCATCAACAAAAATAAATCTACCAACATATAACAAATCTACCACCAAAGAAATAAATCTACTACCAAGACGGGAAATGAAAACTGGTACAATAAGTCTACCGCAACAATGGTTACGTCTATCTAATTTTACAAAATCTACCACTACATGAACAAGTCTACCACCACACACAAAGACAAATAACAATATTAAACCTACCAAGTCAGTAAATAAACCTACCAAAAACATAAAAAAATCTACCATCATATAAAACAAATCTACTGATTTAGTCAACGAAAAATCCTAAAAAGTCAAATGTGAGCTTCCAAGGTTTAAAAATCTACCAAACGTATTTAACTCTACCGTGTCTGTTGAATAAATCTACCAATGTTGATAAAAGTCTACCACACCCAAACAAATCTACTATGTCAGAAATATAAGTCTACCAGATTTAACGAAATAACTCTACCAACCATTTTTATAAGTCTACCATTGTTTTTTAAATCTACCGTTCCAAAATATAAATCTACCGTTCTAATAAGTCTGCCGTAACATCAGCGCGCTGGCTTTTTCGTAATAAACGCAAAAGCGCAGAAAAATAGTAATGTCATTTTACATAATTACGTTTTTTGTTGTCAAATGATAAAAGGGTAAAAAAGTAAGCAAAAATATTCTAGTAATAAAAAAAGTTTTAGACTATTGTAGTAATAATCATACTTTTCAAGTCTAGTATTGTCATTCACCCAAAGATTTATTGAATCTTCTATTAATAGATATTAGTAAAATTATCAGAATCATGCTTTTTCATGAGCCAAGCGACCCATTCCTTTGTGGCTAGTGACCCATTCCTTTGTGGCTAGTGGTGTGAGAAATTTGACTTCTCCGCAAATCTTAGACAGTAAGATGTCAAATAATTCAAACATTTGTTTCAAATACATTTGAAGCTAAACAAACTCAAAATCTTTGTCTTTCTTCTTTTTCACTTAATTTATCTAAACCGACACATATTGAATATTGCTGGGTTTTAAGTTAATAAGTTGTTCCTTATTCTTTATAATCGCACAAATTTAACAACCTTTGATTTTTATATATTCGGATATTGAAAGTAAACATAACTCATAAATTAAATAACATTTAGTAATTAACAATAAGAACTTACTCTACATATGAATTTATTGATGTTGTATTCATTAACACACAGTGAGCAATATCACGCTCTTTATCATATAATTTAATATATTTTGTCTAATGAATTTGGGAGATCTTGAAATATATGTTCATCTAAATCAACATTTTCTAGAGCTGGTACATATGCCTTTAGAAGTTCAAAGCAAAAATTAATGCATTAAGATGCCGTGTATCTTTCTGCCATACAAGCTTCTTGCCTTCAATAATTATGTAACATACTACTTTAGTGTTTTCATGTACCTAAGAGCATTAATATCAATAGATTTTAAAAAACAACCTCTTAAGAAATTTTTTTATATATTTTTTGAAAAAAAAAGAATAAAGGAAACGGACCAATCGCGGGCCGCCACGTGGCAGTAGGGCCCGCGAATAGTTATGGATGCACCTCTTATATTGGATTTTTCATAGGTGATTTTTTAAAAAATGGTGGGTCCCACAACTTAGATGTAGTTTAAAATGTGTTGATGTTAATGGTTTAAGTCTCAATCAGATAACAACTTAGTCACATACTTGTTTACCAAAGATATAATATAAAAACAGAAAGACAATAAAAAATATTAAAGTTTAACTTAAAAATGGATACATCCATCTTACATGTACTAGTCCATTCAAACGATTTTATCTTGCTAGTTGTATTGGGAGATGGCACATTATAGCACTCTATAAAAAACGTCTCCATTTGGCACATCGCCTCAACAAGATCATGCTCAAGTGTAATAAACTTCTCGGGGTCAGTTACACGCTAATATAGTCTATGTCCTAGGTCCTTCTGGACGCAAACCTCTCAATGCAAAAGAACATGCTGATCGTGGGACTTCAAAGCACCAATTTGAGGAGGATTAAGTTAGACATAATTGACGATATTCATAGAGTATTCGTCATAGAATATACTACCAGGAAAATCAGATATAGCCACGACATAGCCATATAAGAGTCATGGATAATCTTTAAAAAGCCACATATTTACTACAGGAGAGCCACGAAATGAGAAATAAATATTTTGCGGCTATTCCGCGGATAACCGTGGCTAAATAAGCCATGACTTAGCCATGAATATTGTCGTGACAACATTTTGCCACAAAATAGCGACGAATATATTTGTTATAAGTTGCAATGAATATATTATTGGCAATTTGTGGCTCAAATAAACTATGACTAATTCGTGGATAATCAGTGGCTAATCTAACACAATCAGGCAAGTGGATATATTGGATACGTCTAATCATTTTAAAGTTGTCGGAAATATTAATTTTGAAAAAACCACATATAATTGTCGTGACAAATTAGTGGCTAATTGTGTGGTCTACGCGTAAAGTTGGTTAGCCACTAATAAATCCGTTGATTTATCTAAAAAATTCTCACCATTTCTTCTTCTCCGTTGGTAAAACACAAACCTAAATTTTCTTTCCTATTCATATCTTCTCTTCCGTTTTTTATTTTTTGACGATTTGAGAAGTACAAAATGTCAGATATCTTTCATTCTAGAGAGGTGATGAATCGACATATTGATCTGATGAGAAATTGTGTTTCTGAAGAATTCAGAGAGAGTATTAACACCTTTATTACTTGTACTTCCAACCAAAAATCGTATCAAAGGCGTGGAACTATACCATGCCCGTGTTCTCGGTGCCGAAATTTGAAACAACGTGATGCATATACATTTTAAAAACACCTTTATAGGGTTGGTTTTAAAGGAAACTACTACGTTTGGACGAGTCATTGTGAAAATTGTTGCAATGTTGGGGAATCTACGATGTCGAGCCACTATATACCTGAAGAAGAAGCGTGGAATGTTCATAGCATTCCATATCCATATGGTGATGTTAATATGGGAGAAGAAAAATTTCAAGCCAAAGATGTTATGTCAACAAATCTTGAAGAGGTGCCAAACGACGATAACATTTATGGAGCCTACAAAGTAGCTAGTGAACCCCTATACAATGATTGTCTTGAAGGAATTTCACAATTTTCCTTAGCATCAGAAGTGATGGGCATAAAGACGAACCACAATTTGGCCGAGAGTTGTGTAGATGACATAACACGATCATTTAAGCAGATTCTTCCACAACCCAATAAAGTTTCGGGATCATACTATGAGACCTAGAAGTTGAGGCGTTCGTTAGGAATGCCGGTTCATAAGATTGATGTGTGCGAGGATAACTGCATAATTTTTTGGATTGGCGAAAACCGCAACCTTTTGCAATGTCGTTTTTGTAACAAGGATCAATATCACACCAACAGAGGAAAAGGAAAGAAGATACCAAAGAAGAAAATGTTCTACCTACCTATTGCGGATCGATTGGCACGATTATACCAAGTGGATGGAGCAACTTCGCATATGCGTTGGCACGCAGAACAGGAGTCTCATGAATGAGAAATGCATCACCCATTAGACGGAGAGGGGTGAAAGCATTTTAATAGGGTATATCATGATTTTTTTTAGAAAGTCGAAATATCGATCTAGGATTAACAACATATGGATTTAATCCAATTGGAAAGAATGGTAAGACACACTTGGTTTGGGATGTTATAGTAACTCGCTATAATTTACCTTATGGTATGTGCATGAAGAGGAAGTTTTTCTTTTTGACGGTTTTTGTGTCTGGACCTAAACATCCAAAGAAAAGTTTGTATATTTATTTCCAACAATCACTACAAGAATCTGCGCAAATTACCACGAAAAATTTACAACGATTATAATCGTCGTAAACTTACGACGACATTACGACGATTTTACGACGATTTTGGTATTCGTCGTAAAATCGTCGTAAACTTTACAACGAAAAAAATCGTCGTAAATTTACGACGATTTTACAACGATTTTCCGATTAAGCACCAAATCGTTGTAAATTCGTGGTAAATTTACAACGATTTACCGACGTTTTGATTTATAAGAATATTTCGTCGCTATATCGTTGCTAATTTACCACGAATTTACAACTTCTGATTTTGGGACTTTTTAACAACGATTTAAAGACATTTAATCTGGTAGTTGAAAACGTGTATTTACTGTTGCACCTAATTATTTACAACTTTCATTTTAGTCGTTAAACGTTGTAAAATCGTTGTTAATTCCTTGTAGAATTATGAATCGTTGTAAATTAGTAGTTAATTTCCTTGGTAAAAAGTTGGTTTTTTTTTTAAAATCCTATAAATACCTCCTCATCTTTCACCATAAATCACACCATGAATTTTATATCTCTCTATCTCTCTCACTTACAAAAAAAAAACTCTTTTTATAAAAAAAAATGTCCGGAGGCGATATTTACGAAATCCGAAAATGGATGTACATACATCGAGGCGATGACGGATCGGTGACACGGGAGTTCCTCGACGGGGTTGAAGTATTCATGCAGCAAGCCACAAATCTACCTGTCACTATCGAAAGCTGTAAGATGTTTTGTCCTTGTATCAAATGCGACAATAGACGATTCATTTTGGTTGAAAATGTTTGGAAGCATTTGTTAAATAGAGGATTTACACCACAATATTATATATGGTTTCAGCATGGGGAAGGTTATTCTGGTAATGTTGCTAGTAGTAGTAATTATCATCAAGAATCTGTAGACTATGACCAACATGTAGAAAATGAGTATGATTTTTATAATTTTCATCATGATCATGGAAATGAACCGGATAGGATAAATGACATGGTTAGCGATGCATTTCGTCCTGAAGTTGCATCTGATGGAAATTTAGTTGAAGAACCTAATTTAGATGCTAAAAAATTCTACGACATGTTAAATGCTGCAAATCAACCAATATATGATAATTGTAGAGAAGGACACTCTAAATTGTCATTAGCTGCTAGAATGATGAATGTTAAAACAAACCATAACTTATCTGAGGTTTGCATGGATGATTGGGCCTCATTGTTAAAAGAATATCTACCCTCTGATAATTTAGCTGTTGAAACGTTTTATGAGGTTCAAAAATTGGTTATCAGTCTTGGTCTTCCGTATCAGTCAATTGATGTCTGTGTAGACAACGTCTTTTTGTATAAACCCCTAAACCCCAAACATTTTCAAAAGTATGTCTTATATTACGTACAAACACTCGTTAAGACCTCTAAAGTTAATGAATAACTATAAAAACAATGTTACCACTATTTTACGACGATTTATAAAGTAATCGTCGTAAAATCGTGGTAAATTTACCACGATTTAACAACGATTTTATTTTCAACATTCCCAAAACGCGGCAAACCAAACGAACCAAAACGTTTCAATTTTTTTTTAGTCCATCAAAATTTTTCATTTTCACTCATTCTCTCTAAATCTCTCTCTCTCTAAAGTTTTATCTCTCTAAAACTCTACAACTTTCACTCTTCTTCAACATCCCCAAAGGAAAATATTTTTAATATATGTGTTTTAAAACCGGATTTTAGAATTAGTTTTAGGAATTGAAATTTAGTTTTAGGATTTGGAATTAGTTTTAGGATTTGGAATTAGTTTTAGGTTCGGATTTTAGTTTTAGGATTCAGATTTTAGAATTATATGTTTAGAACATATAATTAATTATTAAAATACTTAATGTTTAGTTTTTAAAATATTTAAAACTTATTACTTAACATAATTACTTTTTAATCTTGGTTTTTAAAATACATAATTAATATTAAAATACTTAATATTTAGTTTTTAAAATACTAATGTCATTAAAATACTTATATAATGTTTAGTTTTTAAAATATTTAATAATTTTTAAATACTTAATGTTTATTATTTAAATATTTAATGTTTTTTTTTGCAGGTATATATGGCTCCTAGGAGAGGGAAAACCTTACCGCCGGACTACATGCAGATGTTGGCGGAGAAGAGGGCTTCCCGGGAAGCCTCGGGTTTCGATTCAGCTTCAGCTTCCAGGACATCTCCTGTCCACACCGGGACGTCCGTCCATGGCGAGCAGCAGCCTCCTCCTCCTTATGTGCCTGCCGCCGACGCCGCCGACGCCGCTGACGCCGCAAACGACGATGTACCGGGACACGCGCCGTACGCCAACCTCCGGGTTGAGGATATCCTCGCTCAACCCGGACATGACAGTCTCCGCCGGTTGGATCCGTACAAGTCTCCGGACACTTACTGATAGTTATTTTAATTTTAATTTTTTTTTAATTTTTTAATATATTAATAAATCAATTAATGTTTTTTTCAGGTTCAAGTACAACAACCAGGTCTTGCGTTCTATCGCGGACATAATCAAGGGATACTTCACCGAGTCGCATTCCAATTGGAGCAAGACACCCGAGCACATCAAGAGAACGTTGTTCAAATGTTTCGCGGTAATGTTTTAATTTAATTTCAATTAATTATATTTATTTAACTTTAAATTTTTTCTTATATATTATTCGCGTAAAGTAACTTATAATTTCTCATATTTTGCACCAAAAGTGGCATTGGGATGTCTCGATCAACGAGACCGTGAGGACGGAGTTCAACAAGACGGCGAAATTCCGTCTCGTCAACACGGTCTCCAACTGGAAGGACAAGTGGAGAGTCGTCGACGACGCGTGGAACCCGGTATACCTCTCGGTCGCGGTCTGGGACGACTTGAAGAAATATTGGACGGATGGCCACAACGCGACCGTAGCTGAGAAGTGTTCCACCTCCAGGAACGCGAAGCTACCTGACGGGACGCCGAAGCAGATGGCTCACACGTCCGGACAAATCCCGTTCGCGGGTCGGGCGCACGAAATGGTAAGTCTTTCTTACTAACTCTTCCAAATTATTTTTATTTTCAAATTACTAATATTATACTAATGCACATATTTTTATTATTTGTTTGTAGGCCAAGGAGCCGGGTCACAAACCGGTCGTCGATGCCGTCTTTGAGAAGACGCACGGGAAAAAGACCGTCGAGTTCGTTGACTCCCATTCGGAGCGGATATTCAACGATCTTGAAGCTCGGAAGACGGAGATCGAGACTCAACGATCTCGAGAGATCCCCGGGAGGCACTCAATATCCCGGCGAGCCGCTTACTACCGCCGAGCTCGATCAAATATATCATGAGGTAAAATTTTACTCTAAAATTTTCTCTAAAATTATTTGTTTAAACGTTCATTTACTAATTGTTTAATTTTATAGGTTGCTCATAAGAAGAAAGGACGGGTTCTAGGCATGGGATCCATGCAGGACGTCCCACTTGCTCCTACCAATTACCGATCTCCGGCTGAGTTGCGGTCGAGATTCGGAACATGCATGCGACTCGGGTGAAGAACATGCAGTTCCACAACAGCTTGTTTACGGTGCTTTCTACATCTAACCCGGAACTACTTCGGACGATGCAGACACATCCCGACCGTCCGTCGACTGAGAAGGCCGGAACAAGCAACGTAGATCCCTAGAACGCAACCCAGGACTATTTCGGGCCTAATTTCAATTTAGACGACTAGTTTTTTTTTATTTTGTATTTTGAAATTGTAATAAAAATATTAAAAAAAATATATATTTTATTTTATAAAATATTATTTTATTTTATATAATATTTATATTTCTTCACATCGTCGGACGATTTGTAATATTTATATTTCTTCAAATCGTCGTAAAATCGTCCCTAATTAGGGACAATTTTACGACGATTTGTAAAATTTATATTTCTTACAATCGTCGTAAATTCGTCCTTAATTAGGGACGATTTTACGACGATTTTAAGAATTTTCGATTTATTAAAATTACAAATTTACAACCAAATATTCGTTGTGAAATCGTTGTGACAATTACAACGATTTTACAACGAATATTTTACCACGAATTTACAACGAATTTTGGTCGTCGTAAAATTTACCACGATTTTACGACGATTTTGTTTTTACTTCGATCGATTAACGACGAAATGAAAATCGTCGTTAAATCGTAGTAAATTGCATTTTACCACGATTTTACAACGATTATGGTCGTGGTAAAAGTCGTGATTTCTTGTAGTGAATTGATCAAAGAGTGCGCAACTCTTATGGACCGAAGGTGTGCGTGTTTATGATGTTTCTGAGAATCAGAATTTTAAAATGAGAGTTTCGTTGATGTGGACGATAAATGATTTTCCAGCTTATGGAATGGTTTCTGGGTGGACAACACATGGTCAACTATCATGTCCATATTGTCAAGAAGAAACAAAATCGTTGGGTTTCCACATGAAATAAAATATAGTTGGTACGATTGTCATCATAGATTTTTAGTTCATGATCATCCTTATTGGCGTAATAGCAAAGCTTCCGGGAAAGGGAAAAAATTTCTATGTAATCCCCCACAAGGATTGACGGATTCTGATGTTTTGAGTGGAAGAATATACACCATTGATGGATTCGAAAAAACAACCGATTGTGGAGAAAAAAGACATCACAAACCAAGTCGAACAATCGATGGATACGGTGAGAACCATAATTGACACAAGAAGAGTACATTCCTTGACTTGCCATGTTTGAAAAATCTTCTTCTTAGACACAATCTCGATTTCATAAACATCGAGAAAACTTTTTTCAAAATCTCTTCCACACCGTTCTGAATACAAAGGGGGAAAAAGGTCAATATAAAATCAATGTTGCATATTCCGACAATATGCACAAGACTAGATTTACATATCGAAGCCGATGGAAAAATTCGTTTTCCAAGGTTCAAATTAACAAACAAAGTAAAGCGAAAGTTTTTCTCATGGTTGAGAAACGTCATTAGATTTTCGAATGGATGCGCTTCTAATTTCGCTCGATGTGTTGGCGAGAGTTTTGGAAACTATCGGGGTTGAAAAACAATGATTCACATGTGATCATGCAACACCCACTTCCATTTTTGATGTTAGAGCTTTTGGATAGCAACGTGCACAAGAGTATTTCAGATATGTAAACTTTGTTTTCTTAGTACATGGTTCATGATATCATTATAATTTTTATAATTATAAATTTGTTAAACAATTGTAGAGATTGCAATGTTTTTTTCTGCGAAAATGTTGTGAGTTGAGGATTCGGGCGTATTAAAGGATAACATTGCAATAAAACCGTGCAATTTGGAGAAGATTTTTCCACCTTCGTTCTTTGATGTCATGGAAATTTATCCGTGCACCTCCCAGATGAAGCTGCCTTAGGTGGCTCGGGCAATACATATGGATGTATCCATTTAAGCAATACACGTATCACATGAGAAAGAAGGTAAAGAACAAGGCACATAGAGGTTCCATTGTTGCCCAATGTGTCCAAGAAGAGATTTCTTATGCAACAAGCAATTATTATGGGAACACTAAAGATGCAATCAATGATGGTCCTGAAGAAATTCGATTTACATATGATTACCCAGATTTCCCGAGCATATTTCGTCATATCGGACGTGTGAGCGAAAAATGGATAAATGGTGGATAGAAGATCTGGTTTACAACATCATCCAAACATTTATGTTGTTTAATTGTGAAAAATTTGCGCCATATGAGAAGTAAACAAGTAGATGATAAATTTTGTTTATTTTAACGCCTTAAATTCTAAAACGCTGAGTATTGCGAATTCGTTACATAATGTTTGAGGAAGAAATGAGGTAAAATATGATAAAATCAAAATACGGTTATCAAATTTTTTTAGAGTCATGGTATATCTTTTTTCCTTGTGAAATATTTATTTTCAAAAAATATACAAGGACTGCCTCATACAAGAAATTAACGCGAAGAGAATATCATATATGAAAAATTTATAAGATAATACATTTATGTTAAAGCTCGTATAAACGTTATTTTATCCTTATCAAACACAAAATACATAAGAAATTTGGTGGAAAAAGTTCTTTTTCGTGTTGAATATGCTATTAAAATATTTAAGTCTTTGTAGGAAGCTTATGAGCACATGAGGAAAGTAGACTATATAAACTTTGCGTAGGAAGAAACCGAAAAGGGGTTTTATTTGAAATTGTGCAAAGATTTCTTTTTAATTAATTTAAAGCCTCTAAATAGTATGCATATTTGTTTAGAGTTATGTTATTCTCCTAAAAATATAAAGCTAATCTATGTTGAAATTATAAGTATCGTTGTGTTATTCTATATCCCCTTTCAAAGGAAAGGAAGGACTGCAAGAGTCGGTCGAGATGGGGTGGAACATGGGGAAAGGCTCAACAACGCGTATAGTTGATTATATATCGCATTGTAGACATAATGTTGCAAGATGGAGGAAGAATAATGTACCCTCTAGCCTTGTCACAATAGAGAATTTAAGACGGGCTTTGGAGGAGGCGCAAAGTGATGATCAGATTCCCCAAGAGGAGGTGGATTCATTAATACTTAAGTTGAAAGAAGCTTATATTGAGGAAGAGTTATACTGGAAACAAAAGAGCAGAAATCTGTGGTTAAAAGAAGGAGACAGAAATACAAATTTTTTTCATTCAACAACAAAGAAAAGGCGTGCGAGGAATAAGTTGACATGTCTTATAGACCAATATGGGCAGCTAGAGGACTCGGAATCGGGGATAAAGTGTATCGCAACGATGTATTTTCAACAACTATTTAAACACACGGACACGGGAAACATGGATGAGGCTTTGAGCGACTTGAGAGTAGTGGTACCGGACTACATTAATGTTTTTTTAACAAAGGATATATCAGAAGGAGAAGTAAGGAAGGCTCTATATTCGATGCACCCAGAAAAAGCCCCAAGACCTGATACGATGACGACTTTATTCTATCAAAGATTCTGGCACGTAATCAAGCATGATCTAGTTCTGTTGGTCAAAGAATTTATGATATCTGGAACTTTCGACAGAAGACTTAATGAGACGAATATTTGTCTAGTCCCGAAAGTGGATAAACCTAAAAGGATGATGGATCTCCGACCAATAAGTCTATGTAATGTGGCATACAAGGTAATCTCCAAGGTACTTGCTTGAGACTAAGAAGATTTTTTCCGAAAATGATATCAAAAACCCAATCGGCGTTTGTATCGGGGAGACTGATAACGGATAATATACTAGTAGCGCAGGAGATGGTCCACGGGTTACGAACAAATAAAAAATGTAGGTTTAATCATATGGCAATAAAAACGGACATGAGTAAGGCATATGATAGAGTAGAATGGCCTTTTCTGGAAGCAGTTTTACTGAAGCTAGGGTTTAGTAGCACATGGGTAAAATGGATTATGTGGTGTGTCAGTTATGTCTCATATCAAGTGTTGATTAATGGTCAGCCCATAGGTTTGATCATACCGGAACGTGGATTGAGACAGGGGGATCCAATGTCCCCATATTTATTTATCCTATGCACGGAGGTGTTAATTTCTTTAATCAAGAAAGCAGAAACGGACTCTCACATTACGGGCATTAAAGTGGCAAGGAATAGTCCTGCGGTGTCCCACTTATTATTTGCAGATGATAGTCTTTTTTTCTGTAAGGCGGAAGAAAGAGAGTGTAGGGAAATTTTAAATATCCTAGAGATATATGGTAGAGCGTCGGGGCAGGAAATTAACTTTTCAAAATCCTCGGTAATGTTTGGACACAATGTGGATATAGGGACTAAGATGGATATGAAAAATATTCTAGGTATACAAAAAGATGGAGGTATGGGTGCATATTTGGGAATTCCCGAAAGTCTAGGGGGAGCAAAGAGTAAAATATTCAGTTATGTTCAGGAAAGGTTAAATGAAAGGATCAATGGCTGGACAACCAAATTGTTATCTAGAGGAGGGAAGGAAACACTAATAAAATCAGTGGCCCTAGCCCTACCCCTGTATGTGATGTCATGCTTCGAATTGCCCCAGACGTTAACAAAAAAGTTAACCAGTGCCATTTCCAAATTCTGGTGGACCTCCAATGGAAGGAACTGCGGTATCCATTGGGTAGCATGGGAAAAAATGTGTGAGTCCAAACACGAAGGTGACATGGGCTTTCGATCGTTACAAGACTTTAATCAGGCTTTACTGGCAAAAAAATTTTGGCGACTCTCTCAATTTCCAGAATCTCTGGTAGCAAGAGTGTTAAAGGGGAGATACTTCTCGAGGGTACACCCTTTTATGGCCAAGAAACCACGTGCTCCATCATTTGGATGGAGGAGCATCTATTACTCAAGGAATCTTTTGAAGAGAGGTTTGAGGATAATGCCTTGGAAAGCAAGCAAAATATCGGTCTGGGAGGACACGTGGATACCGGATACGGACCCAAGACCAGCGCAAGGTAGAGGAAGTGTGTTATTTCCTGAGTTGAAAGTTAAGGATTTAATTAATCCTCATACACTAGAGTGGGATAATGATGCCTTAACGACTTTAGTCACCAGCAAAGATAAGGTTTTAATTCAGGGGTTACCGATCAGCAAGAGGTCAGCTTCGGATAGATGGATATGGCACTACACACAATCTGGAATGTATACGGTAAAGTCAGGGTTCAACTTGTTGCAAAAAATCAAGAAAGAGAATATCTCACCTAATCAATGGGGACCTAATATAAAGACGTTAATAACAAAAGGGTGGGATACCCAATGTCCACAGAAATTGAGGCATTTTTTATGGCAAATACTATCAGGAAGTATAGCAGTCAGAGAAAGATTAAGCTCTCGAGGTATACAATGTGATCCGGTGTGTCCACGATGCGAGGAAGAGATTGAAACAATAAATCATGTGTTCTTTGAATGTACTCATTCACTTTACACATGGGGTGTCTCACCAGTTTCAATCAATAATGACTTCCCACAAGGAGGCGTGTATTCAAATATGGATTATTTGTTATCCAAAGTAAATGTAATAGAGAGTCAACATCAGGCAATCAATTGCTATCCTTGGATATTATGGTATATCTGGAAATCGAGGAATCGAAAGGTTTTTGAGGACGTGGAAATTGATCCACCATTTATAATTGAGATGGCAATTAAAGAATCAAAAGCTTGGGCAGAAGCTCAAAATGCGGAGGAAGAGATAGATAACAGGATAAGTTTTTATGCACTGGAAGAATCGCAGAACGGGGTATCAGGATTAGTCTGTCAAGTTGATGGATCATGGAAAAATACAGATGCGTTTGAAGGATTAGGATGAATTTGTATAAATGAGGACGAATCGAATCATCTAATGGGGACAACCCGTAGAAGACGAGGTTTATCTCCTTTGCACTCTGAGTTTGGAGCCCTTATATGGGCTATGGAAGTTATCAAAGAACGGAACATCTCATGTCAGACATTCGAATCAAACAGTACGACATTGGTGGCAATCTTGCAGAGTCCCACAGAGTGGCCTGCGTTTAAGACAATGATCGAGGAGTTTGAGACGTTGCTCGAGTACTTCACAGACTTCAGAATACATTATATCCCAAGGGACAAAAACTCAAAAGCAGACAAGCTGGCGCGGTCAGGAAGAGGTCATCCGCTTGCTTTCAGCGAGGTCACATCGAATTGGGTTTTGGACGAAACTCTTTAATTTTTGATTTTCGTTAAATGATGTAATAAAAAAAAAATAAAGATATACGATATGATTAAAACCATTCGTATACTATGAGAGCAATACTAACATATTTTTTAAAAGTCCGTCATGCAATTTTTAAGGCTTTTTAATTTAACTAGGAGAAGATCCGCGCGATGCGCGAGTGCGGATATCATATGGTTTTATCTATAATTCGGTTTTGTCATGTTCTCTGTATCCGGGTTACGTTAGTGTACGATATTGTCAAATAACACACTATAAATGAAACTGTTAAACATTGAAGTTTAGAGAATTTTTGGAAATAGTAAGCAAATAAAGTTGATATAATCTTTAAAAAAACTCAAATAGTTTATTTTTTCTCTTTAATGTTATTAGAACCTTTATATATTTTTTTGTTTATTTTATATGAAAGTTATGTTTTCGGTTAAGAAGATCATTGAGAACAATTTATGTATTATAATGTTTAAATTTTATTTATCTATACATATTTAAGTTTAATTTTTTATATATTTTTTATTTTATATAATGTAATCTTTTATTTTACTATTAAATGACTTTATGTCTTTAATGGGTTCTTTTATTTTACTATTAAATGACTTTATGTCTTTAATTTTATTTGAACATTTATATGTTTTTTGTTTAATTTATATGACGGTTATGTTTTCGGCGTATATTTTTAGTGATTACTAACATTCGGTTTAAGAAAATTATTGAGACAAATTTATGTATTATTTATATGGGTAGTCATGGAGTATTTGAATCTTAAATTTATATTGTTTAAACTTTATTTATATATATATATTTAAGTTTAATTTTTTATATATTTATTATTGTATATAATGTAATGTTTTATTTTATTATTATTAAATGACTCTATCTTTAATGTTTTCTTATTTGGTTGTATTAATATTAAATGAATTTTATCAAATTTTCAAAATTTTATTTATATATTAATTATAAAGAAAACAACTACCTATTTGAAACTTTATTAATTAACAAAAAATGATGAGAAAACAAATAATAAATTAAATGAATGTAACTTAAATGGATTTGACTAAATAAAAATATTTTCAAAGAAAAAACTTACTTAACAATAGTAACATTTCATTATAGTTTGGAGTATCCTTTGTATATATAAATAGATTTAGAATGTTTGCATCAAATAAAACATAAACTCGTTAAAGTTATTTCTTATCTATCAATTGAGATTAAAGTTTAAATTTTCTATTTGTATTTAAAGATGGCTAAAATTAACATTCCCATGGTGTTTTTTGTTGTCCTTGTGGTGATGAGTGCGAATGTTCCTACATATGTCGTAGAAGAAAGTGAACCAAACAAATTATGGGACGAAAGTGTTGTTAAAATAAGTTCAAAGTGTGCATTGGATATAATTTTTCAAGTTTTTGGAGAGGGAGTTGTCTCTGTTCCATGATGCCAAGAACTACTTAAAGAAGGAAAAGAGTGTCCTGATACGCTAATCAAAAATATTGCAGATAGACCTGGTTTAATTGCAAGTGAACCCAAGTACTTGAAAAAGAGAGATGAATTGTGGGCTCAATGTGTTTCCGTCTCTAAAACCATGTAAATGATGTAATAAACTCTAACATTAATTAAAATATGTGGTGCAAGTTAATATTTTTTTTCTTTAATTTATATAATAACTAAAAAAGTATATTATATTATATTAGTTTTTCACATAAGAGATATAATTAAATTAAAATATTTTATGAACTAGTTATGTAGAAGGAACACTGAAAGCAAATAAATATATGAGCATTCTCAATCTTCATATTTTAAAGAAGAGATTACATTGCATGAATAATATTTTGTTTGACATGTAACTAAATAGATTTTGCGTAAGTCAATTCCAAAGTTTTTTCAAAAGAGTATCCACTATTATTGTCAAATAAATGATCTACGAATACTTAAAATTTTAATTCTAAATGATATAACTCTTTTTCAAATAAGTATCATCTCTCTCCATTTTCTAAATTTTAACTAGTAATTTTAATCGCAAGTGAACCCAAGTATTTGAAAAAGAGAGATGAATTGTGGGCTCAATGTGTTTCCGTCTCTAAAACCATGTAAATGTTGTAATAAAGCTCTAACATTAATTACAATATGTGGTTCAAGTTAATACTTTTTTTCTTTAATTTAAATATTAACTAAAATTATATTATATTATATTAGTTTTTCACATAAGAGATATAATTAAATTAAAATATTTTTATGAACTAGTTATGTAGAAGGAACACTGAAAGCAAATAAATATAGAGTTATTTAGAAAACTAGGTACTTTTTACTTCTTAATTTGTCAATAGGGTGACTTTTTTTGTATTTGCATTTAGGTGACTTTTCATGTTGAAAAGTCAAAAATAACCATGAACTTTCTGGTCAGGTCGGGAGAACATTTATATATATGCGTGAACATTAATTTATGTATTCGTATGAACATTCATGTTCTTTCTTCTAAAATAATCGTGAAATTGTGTGAATATTCATGAACATGTGTGAATATTCATGAAGATGTGTGAATATTCATGAAAATGTGTGAATATTCATGAATATGTGTGAATATTCATGAACACGTATGAATATTCATGATAACAAGTGAACATTCATAGTTTGATTAAATAATTCATGAAAAAATATGAAACAAAAAACTTGTGAACATTCATGAACCTGTGTGAATGCGCGGAGGGGTATATCAGTCATAAAAAAAATCGAAGGAAGGAAAATCACCTAATTACCAATTTTGAAACTCAAATCACCTTATTGCAAATTAAGTTCTAAAATTGTACCCGATTTCCTAATTTTTTCATAAATATATGGGCACTCTCAATCTTCTTACCTTAGAGAAGAGATTACATTGCATGAATAATATTTTGTTTGACATGTTATACAATAACTAAATAGATTTTGCATAAGTCAATTCGAAAGTTTTTTCAAAAAAGTATTTAATATTATTGTCAAATAAATGATCTACGAATACTTAAAATTTTAATTCTGAATGATATAACTCATTTTAAATTAAGTATCGTCTCTCTTAATTTTCTCAATTTTAACTAATAATTTTTGATTATTGGTTTTCAAATGTTAACGATTTTTCTTACATCGTATGATACAACATTAGCGAACATGTAATCTATGCAAACTTCCACAAAGTTTTAAAGGTTGATATTCGAACAATAGAAAAATGGTTAATGTTGCAAGTCTTTTTTCTTTTATAGTTTTCATACTCTGGCGTTCTTGATCGGCTAGTTTGTCACCATTTGATAGGCTAACAAAAAAGATTCATTAATGTGAATCCATTTTCGTAGCTCTCAAAAAAATTAATTGTCTTCTTGCACTCTGATGTAGCGGAAGGAACCTGATAATTGACTCAACCTAAAGATTCAAAGAATCTTTGAGACCGACAACCTGACAAAGATGAATTTAATCGAATCTTAAGTAAAGGCTTCTTGTAAGGATGAATTTAATCAAATCCTTAAACAAGACATCTTGTGAAGATGAATTTAATCAAATCTAGACAAGGCTTCTCGTGAGATGAATTGAATCAAATCAACACAAGGTTTAAGAGAAATCTCTTGTTTATTAATTATCAAAGTCTGAATTACAACATAAGTTTAGATGACCTATTTATAATTAATATTGAAAGTCCTAGAATATTCCAAATAAGAAAAGGGAAACATCTTAATAATAAAATAACTAATAATGTAAATATAAAGATATTTGTAAATCTTCAAAATATCTCTCCGCATCATTCTCTCGACGAAGTAAAGATTCGTCCCGAATCTTAACTGTGGTCTTCGATATGAACTCATAGTCTTCTTCTTCTGCGGAAAAGAGATGCCTATGATAGGATAGATGTTTCCGAACAACATGACATCCAGAATCGTTCTTCGATTGAGAAACCAAAGAATCACGGCTCTGATACCAACTGATGTAGCGGAAGAAACCTGATAATTGACTCAACCTAAAGATTCAAAGAATCTTTGAGACCGACAACCTGACAAAGATGAATTTAATCGAATCTTTAGTAAAGGCTTCTTGTAAGGATGAATTTAATCACATCCTTAAACAAGGCATCTTGTGAAGATGAATTTAATCAAATCTAGTCAAGGTTTCTCGTGAGATGAATTGAATCAAATCAACACAAGGTTTAAGAGAAATCTCTTGTTTATTAATTATCAAAGTCTCAATTACAACATAAGTCTAGATGACCTATTTATAATAAATATTGAAAACCCTAAAATATTCCAAATAAGAAAAGGAAAACATCTTAATAATAAAATAACTAATAATGTAAATATAAAAATATTTGTAAATCTTCTAAATATCTCTCTGCATCACACTCATACAAAAAATTTCAAGCAATTATAAATACGGTAAAATAAATGTTATATGGGCTAAGAAATGTCTCATGAATTAGGTAAGAATCTTAATTAAATACAAAACTATCAAATATGATAAAATCAAAATATGGTTATCAAATATGTCTAGAGCCATGGTATATCATTTCTCCTTGTGAAATATTTATTTTGAAAAAAAGTTATGAGAACTGACCTCAAACAAGAAATAAACGTGAAGAGAATATCATATATGAAAAAATTATAAAATAGTACATTTATTTGAAAGCTCGTATAACCTTTATTTTATCTCTATCAAACAAAAAAATACAGAAGAAATTTGGTGTCAAAAGTTATTTTTCATGTTTAATATGTTGTTACAATACATGAGGCTTTTCATGAAGCTTATGAACACATGAAGAAAGTAGACTACATAAACTTTACTTATGTAGAAACCGAAAAATGGGTTTTATTTGGACTTCTGCAAATATATTTTTTTACTTAATTTATAGCGTCTAAATACTATGCATATTTGTTTAGAGTTATGTTATTCTCCTAGAAAGATAAACCTAATCTATGTTACAAATATAAGTATCGTTTTGTAATCCTAGGTTCTGATATTTCTAGTTAATAAGATATACAATAATAATTAAAACCATTCATATTACGTGGGAGCTATAGTAACATATTTTTAAAAAGTTCGTTATGTAATTTTTAACTCTTTTTAATTTAATTATTTATAAAGAAAACAACTAACTATTTGAAACTTTATTAGTTAACAAAAAATGTTGAGAAAGCAAATAATAAATTAAATGAATGTAACTTAAATGGATTCTACTAAATAAAAATATTTTCAAAGAAAAAACTTACTTAACAATAGTAACGTTTCGCTATAGTTGGAGTACCATTGTATACATAAATAGATTTAACATGTTTGCATCAAATAAAACGTAAACTCGTCAAAGTTATTTCTTATCTATCAATTGAGATTAAATATTAAATTTTCTATTTGAATCTAAAGATGGCTAAACTTAACATTTCCATGGTGTTTTTTGTTGTCGTCGTAGCAATAAGTGCAAATGTTCCTACATATGCCGTAGAAGAAAGTGAACCAAAAAAGTTATGGGACGAATGTGTTGTTAAAATAAGTCCAAAGTGTGCATTGGATATAATTTTTCAAGTTTTTGGAGATGGAGTTGTTTCTGTTCCATGCTGCCAAGAACTAGTTAGAGAAGGAAAAGAGTGTCATGATACGCTTATCAAATATATTGCAGATAGACCTGGTTTAATCGAAAGTGAACCCAAGTACTTGAAAAAGAGAGATGAATTGTGGACTCAATGTGTTTCCGTGTCTAAAACCATGTAAATGATGTAAAAAAAACTCTAACATTAATTACAATATGTGGTTCAAATTAATACTTTTTCTTTAATTTATATAATAACTAATAAAGTATATTATATTATATTAGTTTTTCACATAAGAGATATAATTAAATTAAAATATTTTTATGAACTAGTTATGTAGAAGGAACACTGAAAGCAAATAAATATATGGGCATTCTCAATCTTCTTACCTTAGAGAAGAGATTACATTGCATGAATAATATTTTATTTGACATGTTATACAATAACTAAATAGATTTTGCGTAAGTGAATTCCAAAGTTTTTTCAAAAAAGTATCTAATATTATTGTCAAATAAATGATCTACGAATACTTAAAATTTTAATTCTGAACGATATAACTCATTTTAAATTAAGTATCGTCTCTCTCCATTTTCTCAATTTTAACTAGTAATTTTTGATTATTGGTTTTCAAATGTTAACGATTGTTCTTACATCGTATGATACAACATTAGCGAACATGTAATCTATGCAAACTTCCACAAAGTTTTAAAGGTTGATATTCGACCAATAGAAAAATGGTTAATGTTGCAAGTCATTTTTTATTTTATAGTTTTCATACTCTTGCGTTCTTGATTGGCTAATTTGTCACCATTTGATAGGCTTACAAAAAAGATTCATTAATGTGAATCCATTTTTGTGGCTCTCAAAAAAATTAACTGTCTTCTTGCACTCACACAAACAATTTCAAGCAATTACAAATACGGTGAAACATAGGATATATGATTCAAGAAATGTCTCATGAATTAGGTAAGAATCTTAATTAAATACAAAACTGTCAAATATTATAAAATCAAAATATGGTTATCAAATATTTCTAGAGCCATGGTATATCATTTCTCCTTGTGAAATATTTATTTTGAAAAAAGTTATGAGGACTAACCTCAAACAAGAAATTAACGTGAAGAGAATATCATATATGAAAAAATTATAAAATAGTACATTTATTTGAAAGCTCGTATCAACTCTCTATCAAACAAAAAAATACAGAAGAAATTTGGTGTCAAAAGTTATTTTTCATGTTTAATATGTTGTTACAATACATGAGGCTTTTCATGAAGTTTATGAACACATGAAGAAAGTAGACTACATAAACTTTACTTATGTAGAAACCGAAAAATGGGTTTTATTTGGACTTCTGCAAATATATTTTTTTACTTAATATATAGCGTCTAAATACTATGCATATTTGTTTAGAGTTATGTTATTCTCCTAGAAAGATAAACCTAATCTATGTTAAAAATATAAGTATCGTTTTGTAATCCTAGGTTCTGATATTTCTAGTTAATAAGATATACAATAATAATTAAAACCATTAATATTACGTGGGAGCTATAGTAACATATTTTTAAAAAGTCCGTTATGTAATTTTTTAACTCTTTTTAATTTAATTATTTATAAAGAAAACAACTAACTATTTGAAACTTTATTAGTTAACAAAAAATGTTGAGAAAGCAAATAATAAATTAAATGAATGTAACTTAAATGGATTCTACTAAATAAAAATATTTTCAAAGAAAAAACTTACTTAACAATAGTAACGTTTCGCTATAATTAGAGTACCATTGTATACATAAATAGATTTAACATGTTTGCATCAAATGAAACATAAACTCGTCAAAGTTATTTCTTATCTATCAATTGAGATTAAATATTAAATTTTCTATTTGAATCTAAAGATGGCTAAACTTAACATTTCCATGGTGTTTTTTGTTGTCGTCGTACCGATGAGTGCAAATGTTCCTACATATGCCGTAGAAGAAAGTGAACCAAAAAAGTTATGGGACGAATGTGTTGTTAAAATAAGTCCAAAGTGTGCATTGGATATAATTTTTCAAGTTTTTGGAGATGGAGTTGTTTCTGTTCCATGCTGCCAAGAACTAGTTAGAGAAGGAAAAGAGTGTCATGATACGCTTATCAAATATATTGCAGATAGACCTGGTTTAATCGAAAGTGAACCCAAGTACTTGAAAAAGAGAGATGAATTGTGGGCTCAATGTGTTTCCGTCTCTAAAACCATGTAAATGATGTAAAAAAACACTAACATTAATTACAATATGTGGTTCAAGTTAATACATTTTTCTTTAATTTATATAATAACTAATAAAGTATATTATATTATATTAGTTTTTCACATAAGAGATATAATTAAATTAAAATATTTTTATGAACTAGTTATGTAGAAGGAACACTGAAAGCAAATAAATATATGGGCATTCTCAATTTTCTTACCTTAGAGAAGAGATTACATTGCATGAATAATATTTTGTTTGACATGTTATACAATAACTAAATAGATTTTGCGTAAGTGAATTCCAAAGTTTTTTCAAAAAAGTATCTAATATTATTGTCAAATAAATGATCTACGAATACTTAAAATTTTAATTCTGAACGATATAACTCATTTTAAATTAAGTATCGTGTCTCTCCATTTTCTCAATTTTAACTAGTAATTTTTGATTATTGGTTTTCAAATGTTAACGATTGTTCTTACATCGTATGATACAACATTAGCGAACATGTAATCTATGCAAACTTCCACAAAGTTTTAAAGGTTGATATTCGACCAATAGAAAAATGGTTAATGTTGCAAGTCATTTTTTATTTTATAGTTTTCATACTCTTGCGTTCTTGATTGGCTAATTTGTCACCATTTGATAGGCTTACAAAAAAGATTCATTAATGTGAATCCATTTTTGTGGCTCTCAAAAAAATTATCTGTCTTCTTGCACTCACACAAACAATTTCAAGCAATTACAAATACGGTGAAACATAGGATATATTATCTAAGAAATGTCTCATGAATTAGGTAAGAATCTTAATTAAATACAAAACTGTCAAATATTATAAAATCAAAATATGGTTATCAAATATTTCTAGAGCCATGGTATATCATTTCTCCTTGTGAAATATTTATTTTGAAAAAAGTTATGAGGACTAACCTCAAACAAGAAATTAACGTGAAGAGAATATCATATATGAAAAAATTATAAAATAGTACATTTATTTGAAAGCTCGTATCAACTCTCTATCAAACAAAAAAATACAGAAGAAATTTGGTGTCAAAAGTTATTTTTCATGTTTAATATGTTGTTACAATACATGAGGCTTTTCATGAAGCTTATGAACACATGAAGAAAGTAGACTACATAAACTTTACTTATGTAGAAACCGAAAAATGGGTTTTATTTGGACTTCTGCAAATATATTTTTTTACTTAATTTATAGCGTCTAAATACTATGCATATTTGTTTAGAGTTATGTTATTCTCCTAGAAAGATAAACCTAATCTATGTTAAAAATATAAGTATCGTTTTGTAATCCTAGGTTCTGATATTTCTAGTTAATAAGATATACAATAATAATTAAAACCATTCATATTACGTGGGAGCTATAGTAACATATTTTTAAAAAGTTCGTTATGTAATTTTTAACTCTTTTTAATTTAATTATTTATAAAGAAAACAACTAACTATTTGAAACTTTATTAGTTAACAAAAAATGTTGAGAAAGCAAATAATAAATTAAATGAATGTAACTTAAATGGATTCTACTAAATAAAAATATTTTCAAAGAAAAAACTTACTTAACAATAGTAACGTTTCGCTATAATTAGAGTACCATTGTATACATAAATAGATTTAACATGTTTGCATCAAATGAAACATAAACTCGTCAAAGTTATTTCTTATCTATCAATTGAGATTAAATATTAAATTTTCTATTTGAATCTAAAGATGGCTAAACTTAACATTTTCATGGTGTTTTTTGTTGTCGTCGTAGCGATGAGTGCAAATGTTCCTACATATGCCGTAGAAGAAAGTGAACCAAAAAAGTTATGGGACGAATGTGTTGTTAAAATAAGTCCAAAGTGTGCATTGGATATAATTTTTCAAGTTTTTGGAGATGGAGTTGTTTCTGTTCCATGCTGCCAAGAACTAGTTAGAGAAGGAAAAGAGTGTCATGATACGCTTATCAAATATATTGCAGATAGACCTGGTTTAATCGAAAGTGAACCCAAGTACTTGAAAAAGAGAGATGAATTGTGGGCTCAATGTGTTTCCGTCTCTAAAACCATGTAAATGATGTAAAAAAAACTCTAACATTAATTACAATATGTGGTTCAAGTTAATACATTTTTCTTTAATTTATATAATAACTAATAAAGTATATTATATTATATTAGTTTTTCACATAAGAGATATAATTAAATTAAAATATTTTTATGAACTAGTTATGTAGAAGGAACACTGAAAGCAAATAAATATATGGGCATTCTCAATCTTCTTACCTTAGAGAAGAGATTACATTGCATGAATAATATTTTGTTTGACATGTTATACAATAACTAAATAGATTTTGCGTAAGTGAATTCCAAAGTTTTTTCAAAAAAGTATCTAATATTATTGTCAAATAAATGATCTACGAATACTTAAAATTTTAATTCTGAACGATATAACTCATTTTAAATTAAGTATCGTCTCTCTCCATTTTCTCAATTTTAACTAGTAATTTTTGATTATTGGTTTTCAAATGTTAACGATTGTTCTTACATCGTATGATACAACATTAGCGAACATGTAATCTATGCAAACTTCCACAAAGTTTTAAAGGTTGATATTCGACCAATAGAAAAATGGTTAATGTTGCAAGTATTTTTTTATTTTATAGTTTTCATACTCTTGCGTTCTTGATTGGCTAATTTGTCACCATTTGATAGGCTTACAAAAAAGATTCATTAATGTGAATCCATTTTTGTGGCTCTCAAAAAAATTAACTGTCTTCTTGCACTCACACAAACAATTTCAAGCAATTACAAATACGGTGAAACAAAGGATATATGATCTAAGAAATGTCTCATGAATTAGGTAAGAATCTTAATTAAATACAAAACTGTCAAATATTATAAAATCAAAATATGGTTATCAAATATTTCTAGAGCCATGGTATATCATTTCTCCTTGTGAAATATTTATTTTGAAAAAGTTATGAGGACTAACCTCAAACAAGAAATTAACGTGAAGAGAATATCATATATGAAAAAATTATAAAATAGTACATTTATTTGAAAGCTCGTATCAACTCTCTATCAAACAAAAAAATACAGAAAAAATTTGGTGTCAAAAGTTATTTTTCATGTTTAATATGTTGTTACAATACATGAGGCTTTTCATGAAGCTTATGAACACATGAAGAAAGTAGACTACATAAACTTTACTTATGTAGAAACCGAAAAATGGGTTTTATTTGGACTTCTGCAAATATATTTTTTTACTTAATTTATAGCGTCTAAATACTATGCATATTTGTTTAGAGTTATGTTATTCTCCTAGAAAGATAAACCTAATCTATGTTACAAATATAAGTATCGTTTTGTAATCCTAGGTTCTGATATTTCTAGTTAATAAGATATACAATAATAATTAAAACCATTCATATTACGTGGGAGCTATAGTAACATATTTTTAAAAAGTTCGTTATGTAATTTTTTAACTCTTTTTAATTTAATTATTTATAAAGAAAACAACTAACTATTTGAAACTTTATTAGTAAACAAAAAATGTTGAGAAAGCAAATAATAAATTAAATGAATGTAACTTAAATGGATTCTACTAAATAAAAATATTTTCAAAGAAAAAACTTACTTAACAATAGTAACGTTTCGCTATAGTTGGAGTACCATTGTATACATAAATAGATTTAACATGTTTGCATCAAATAAAACGTAAACTCGTCAAAGTTATTTCTTATCTATCAATTGAGATTAAATATTAAATTTTCTATTTGAATCTAAAGATGGCTAAACTTAACATTTCCATGGTGTTTTTTGTTGTCGTCGTAGCAATGAGTGCAAATGTTCCTACATATGCCGTAGAAGAAAGTGAACCAAAAAAGTTATGGGACGAATGTGTTGTTAAAATAAGTCCAAAGTGTGCATTGGATATAATTTTTCAAGTTTTTGGAGATGGAGTTGTTTCTGTTCCATGCTGCCAAGAATTAGTTAGAGAAGGAAAAGAGTGTCATGATACGCTTATCAAATATATTGCAGATAGACCTGGTTTAATCGAAAGTGAACCCAAGTACTTGAAAAAGAGAGATGAATTGTGGACTCAATGTGTTTCCGTCTCTAAAACCATGTAAATGATGTAAAAAAAACTCTAACATTAATTACAATATGGGGTTCAAATTAATACTTTTTTCTTTAATTTATATAATAACTAATAAAGTATATTGTATTATATTAGTTTTTCACATAAGAGATATAATTAAATTAAAATATTTTTATGAACTAGTTATGTAGAAGGAACACTGAAAGCAAATAAATATATGGGCATTCTCAATCTTCTTACCTTAGAGAAGAGATTACATTGCATGAATAATATTTTGTTTGACATGTTATACAATAACTAAATAGATTTTGCGTAAGTGAATTCCAAAGTTTTTTCAAAAAAGTATCTAATATTATTGTCAAAAAAATGATCTACGAATACTTAAAATTTTAATTCTGAATGATATAACTCATTTTAAATTAAGTATCGTCTCTCTCCATTTTCTCAATTTTAACTAGTAATTTTTGATTATTGGTTTTCAAATGTTAATGATTGTTCTTACATCGTATGATACAACATTAGCGAACATGTAATCCATGCAAACTTCCACAAAGTTTTAAAGGTTGATATTCGACCAATAGAAAAATGGTTAATGTTGCAAGTCTTTTTTTATTTTATAGTTTTCATACTCTTGCGTTCTTGATTGGCTAATTTGTCAACATTTGATAGGCTTACAAAAAAGATTCATTAACGTGAATCCATTTTTGTGGCTCTCAAAAAAATTAACCGTCTTCTTGCACTCACACAAACAATTTCAAGCAATTACAAATACGGTGAAACAAAGGATATATGATTTAAGAAATGTCTCATGAATTAGGTAAGAATCTTAATTAAATACAAAACTGTCAAATATTATAAAATCAAAATATGGTTATCAAATATTTCTAGAGCCATGGTATATCATTTCTCCTTGTGAAATATTTATTTTGAAAAAAGTTATGAGGACTAACCTCAAACAAGAAATTAACGTGAAGAGAATATCATATATGAAAAAATTATAAAATAGTACATTTATTTGAAAGCTCGTATCAACTCTCTATCAAAAAAAAAATACAGAAGAAATTTGGTGTCAAAAGTTATTTTTCATGTTTAATATGTTGTTACAATACATGAGGCTTTTCATGAAGCTTATGACCACATGAAGAAAGTAGACTACATAAACTTTACTTATGTAGAAACCAAAAATGGGTTTTATTTGGACTTCTGCAAATATATTTTTTTACTTAATTTTTAGCGTCTAAATACTATCCATATTTGTTTAGAGTTAAGTTATTCTCCTAGAAAGATAAACCTAATCTATGTTAAAAATATTAGTATCGTTTTGTAATCCTAGGTTCTGATATTTCTAGTTAATAAGATATATAATAATAATTGAAACCATTCATATTACGTGGGAGCTATAGTAACATATTTTTAAAAAGTCCGTTATGTAATTTTTTAACTCTTTTTAATTTAATTATTTATAAAGAAAACAACTAACTATTTGAAACTTTATTAGTTAACAAAAAATGTTGAGAAAGCAAATAATAAATTAAATGAATGTAACTTAAATGGATTCTACTAAATAAAAATATTTTTAAAGAAAAAACTTACTTAACAATAGTAACGTTTCGCTATAGTTGGAGTACCATTGTATACATAAATAGATTTAACATGTTTGCATCAAATGAAACATAAACTCGCCAAAAATCTTATCTATCAATTGAGATTAAATATTAAATTTTCTATTTGAATCTAAAGATGGCTAAACTTAACATTTCCATGGTGTTTTTTGTTGTCGTCGTAGCGATGAGTGCAAATGTTCCTACATATGCCGTAGAAGAAAGTGAACCAAAAAAGTTATGGGACGAATGTGTTGTTAAAATAAGTCCAAAGTGTGCATTGGATATAATTTTTCAAGTTTTTGGAGATGGAGTTGTTTCTGTTCCATGCTGCCAAGAACTAGTTAAAGAAGGAAAAAAGTGTCATGATACGCTTATCAAATATATTGCAGATAGACCTGGTTTAATAGAAAGTGAACCCAAGTACTTGAAAAAGAGAAATGAATTGTGGGCTCAATGTGTTTCCGTCTCTAAAACCATGTAAACCTTATGTTGTATTATATAAGATTTCAATGTTCTTCTAAAACTTAGTATGTTTCGGCAGTTTCTTCTTTTAACAATCTCTATCATTCTACATTTAAACTTCTATAATTAATGTTTGGGTGAATCACAAAACTACACCTTTTGAATTACATTTCACAAAACTACACCATTTCAAAAATATTTCACAAAACTACACCTAAACACTCAAAATTAAATCTAAATAAACTTTACCCAAACAATCCTACCCCCTTAATACTATACCCTAAACACTAATTAGCGAACCCAAATGAAATTTTTTTAATTTTGGTAATTTTTTAAAGGTTAAATCAAGCCTTAAAATTTTTGAAAGGGTGTAAATATGTGAAAATATTAAATTAGGAGTAGTTTTGTGAAGAAGGGGTTGAAAGGGTGTAAATTTGTGAATTCCTCTTAATGTTTTAACGCTTTATGTTGTTAAATTTAATGAAATATTTTATTTTATCTTTCTAAAGTTTATCCATCTCAGGCCATCTATTAGTTAATATTTTAAATAACTTCATATTATATATACAAAATTGAATAAACGAAAACCACATAGTTAATCCTGAAATCAAATAATTAGTTTACGACAAAATGTCAACACATGAAACTATAAAATTTTTGGAATTTCATTATTTGAAAGTATTTCTAGCTAACAATTTTTTTTTAAGATTATCATTATTACTTAATATTTAGTGGCAATAGGCACACAACCACTTGTTAGTTCCTGTAAGAAGTAAAATGTGGTTGGTAATCTTAGTTATGTCCAACCACTCTACGTGTATTAAGTTGAGGTGATGCACTTGTTTTATGTATTAATTTTTTCTCTATAATCACTTAACTCAATTTTCGGTAATTACATTAGTAAATAGTCCAATTTATCATTATATATTTTGGTTTTATTGTTTTTCACTATAACACCAATATGTCTTACTCGGTCTTATTTTCTCCGCCGCCTGCTCCCCACTTTCCTGATGTAATTATTGAAATAATTTTCAAAAAGCTTGGTGATGAAAACTTTATCTTCCTTGGTCTTTTAATTTTGTCTTCTAAGCGTTTCAAAAACATTATAGTTTCTAATGATATTCTATGTTCTACTAACATCATGTATCTTTGCACAACACCCTCTAGCATCATCGAAAGTATGTGAACAATTGTTGTTTCTTTCATCCAAACCTCTATTGTTTGATTTAGTCATGTATTTTTATGTATTTAGGGTCACCATGGAGAAGATTCTTTTCGAAATGTGTACTTGCTAGAAACATCAACGCCATCTACTACGAAGCTATCATACTTATAAATCTATCACATGATTTTCTCGGCTCTTTGCAATTACTTCAACAAGTTGCACATTTTTCGATGACATGTGTGCAATTGTCTATGCCATGTTTCTTATGTGTGCGGGTCGCGGTGACCTTTCTAGATCTTTTTTCAAACATATTTTCACAAACATTGCTCATCCTTGGTCATCATACATGTACGAGCTCGGTGAAGAACTTGTTAATAACGTATTGTTGTTCAACCCTCCGGATAAAGACATTTTTGGTCCAATTTGGGAATATCCTGATTGTCCAACGATCACCCGCCCTAATTGTCTTATCTTACACAATGCAATGTCCTACTGCGAACGCTGTTAGATATACAATTGCGCTTTAAATTTTTTTGAAATGATCTAAACTTAACCATCCTCCGTCCAGCTTTGATGTTTTATATATTTATGGTCTTTTGATTTAGTATGTAATTTTATGAATTATGTATTTTTTTAGTGACAAGTTTCACACTTATTTACTAAAAAACAAGGACTCAACTATTAACCTATGCAATTACACACACTTCTAACATAATTATCTATCGACTACTTATATTAATAAACAAAGGGTTAAACAAATTATATTTAAAAAGAAAATTTGTTTATTAATAAGTGACAAGTCTGACACTATATTTAAAAATGATAATTTGTTTATTATTAAGTGACAAGTTTTACACTAGTCCACTAACCCATGTCAATAATTATGGACTTGTTTTAGTCTACATATACATAGCTTTTTCGCATCATTACTTGTTTTAAATGATTCTTACAAATAACCACTAATATAAGTTACTCCCACCACATATTTCACTCACTACGTCTACTTTATTACTCTTACTGTCAATCAAATCAAATTTTTTCCATCCACGTGGGCTAGGAAAATTTTTTTTTACAGTTATGCCATTTACGAAAATGCCATTATGAATAATAATAATAAAATAAATAATTATGATTTATGACTTTTGGAATTTCTGATTTATAACTTTTATTATTTCGATTTTTAAAAAAAAAATTCCCTCTCTCCTGTGCGATTTTGCGATTAGCGGTTTCTTCGTCCTCGCCGTCTCCGTCGTCTTCGTCCTCGCCATTGTCTTCTTCTTTGTTCTTCAGTGTTTTCGTTTCTCGCCGTGTTTTTTTTTGTCGCCTTGTTTTCGTTTCTCGTCGTGTGTTTGTCGCGTTATGGAAGAAGGTTATATCTCGTAATTTAGGGTTTCATTGTTTGTTAGTTTTTTCAATCACCTTTAGCGTTTCGTTGTTTACGGTTTCATTTCGTTGTACATGTCGTGCGTAGACTTGTTGCAAATAATTTGTAGATTTGTTTCATCTTTGTAGATTTATTCTTCTGATTTGTAGATTTTTTTGATAGGTTTTGTAAATTTGTTTCTCCTGGTTTTCTTTTGTAGACTAGTTCTCTCCTGGTTCTCTTTTGCAGATTATTAGGACTTTTACGTTCTTAGATACAAAGTGGTGAACTATCACGTGCTTTGTAGAATTGTTTTGTAGATTTGTAGATTTGTTTCATAGATCTGTTTTGCGATGTGTTGTTGTTCATATGTTTTGTAGACTTGTTTCATAGTATTTGTAGACTTGTTTCATCTATTGTTAACTATTGTTTTCGTTTGTGTTTTGTAATTGGGTATGAATTTTTATCCACCTAAACGCTATAAAGAAGGGTTATCTCCAATCCAAAAAAAAGTATGGGACACTGTTGTTTCCTTAACAGAATAGAAGCTGCTAAGACGTCGGTAGGAGATGATGTATGGGAAAATATGAAGGAATCTTGTCTTGGAGTATTTCTAAGGCTTACTGACATGGACAAGTACACATGGTGTGCAAAGACGGTCCATTATTTCTTGGCAAATCAATTACAAGTGAAGAACAAGCATGAGTTCTGGTATGTTATTGATGGCCTTCCACTGAGGTTTTCACTGAATGAATTTGAAGAAATTACTGGGTTAAACTGTGATCCAGTGAATCAAGGGGATAACCCGCCTGTCCCAACTCTTAAAACAGAGTCGTGGAATGATTTTGGTATCAGTGAAAATCAAACTCCTTCGTATAATGAGTTATTGAGAACTTTGACAAGTGGTAGAGTTAAGGAGAGCGCAGAAAAGAAGAAGTTGATACTAAAGTTCATATTCCTGCACGTTGGAATTTATGGACCACATGTAGGGTCAAGAATTCCTTATTCTGCTGTTGTCTGAGTATTTGACGAAGAGCAGTTTGAGAAATATCCTTGGGGTAGAGAAGGTTTTTATGCACTACTACATTCCATTAGAGAAGGTTCGTTTGTTCAAGACACTTACACGATACACATATGTGTTCACACACTCCTAATATGGGTTTATGAGTCGGTTGCTGGTATTGGAGAGATACAAGGGCAGAAGAGGGAAGGTGTAGACGGGCCAGGACTCTTGTCGTGGGCAGGAGGTCGAAACCGATACACCATTGAAGAGTTTCTGGTAAAGGAGAAAAATGTTTATAACGAGGTATGGTAGATTAGTTTATGCTTTGTGCAGTGTTGTTTACATATATGTTTATGGTTTTTGCAGATATGTTTATTTTTGTAGATTTGTTTATGGTGTTTGCCGATTTGTTTATGCGTTTTGCAGATTTGTTAGTGTGTTTTGCAGATTTGTTAGTGTGTTTTGCAGATTTGTTAGTGTGTTTTGCAGATTTGTTAGTATGTTTTGCAGATTTGTTAGTGTGTTTTGCAGATTTGTTAGTGTGTTTTGCAGATTTGTTAATGTATTTTTATGTGCTAACTTACATTTGTAAATGTACAAATTGACTAGAATAACCCACATTGATATCGATACAACTAGAATAACCCCCAAAAGAGAGTCTTGTTATGATGACCCAATAAAGTTGTCAATTGTCGAAAAATCTGTTATTTTTCCACATATTATCTGAAATGCCATTATCTCCCTTATCTATAACTTGATTTTTATGAAATTGAATTTTTTGGTGGAAATTTAAATTTATTGGAAATATTAAAAACTTTGCAAAAAAGGGGAAAACAAATAAAATTAAGAAATCACCCTAATAACCCTAATTCCCAAAAACACCTAATTACTTTTTCCACCTCTTCTTCCTTTATCCTTCGTCGCCGCGATTGGTGGGAATCGTCACCTCCGTCGTTGCTTCTTCATCGTTGTCGTTGCTTCTTCATCGTGGCCTCCATTGTCGTTGCTTCTTCATCGTTGCTTCTTCGTCGTTGCTTCTTCATCGTGGCCTCCATTGTCGTTGCTTCTTCATCGTGTCTGTTTCAGTCTTCTCCATTGTGGCTTTCGTCGTTGTCTGTTCTATTTTGCCATTTTCGATTAGGTATGATATGTTCTCTGTTTATTTAAGCGAACAATGCTTATTGATTTTCATCAATTGAAAAGATGAGTTATGTTGTGGTCGCAGATTTGTTGAGGGATTTATTGATTTATTTGATTGTTTTGTTTAGCTGATTTGTTTTGTTCAACCGATTTGTTTTGTGCTAACATATTTCATCTGCATATGCATAGGAATGGCTTACCCTCCTAAACGATTTCCAGATATTGATGACACGCCATATGGAAGTCTTGGGCATAGTTCAATGCGTTCTAAAGTTGGCGACATCAAACGGAATCTAGGTAGTAGAGCTTGGGAAGCTTTGAAGTCATCATCATTGGGGGTTTTTATCAAATTTACAGAGTTGTCATACACATTTCAATCCAGCACACTCTATTACTTCCTCTGCCATCAACTAGCTATCAAGGATCCTTATGAAATTTGGGCTATCATTGATAATCAACCAATTAGATTCTCTTTGAATGAGTTTGCTGACATAACTGGTCTCAACTGTGAAGAATGTGTACCACCTGAGGAAGTTGGTGTTGATCACAAGGCATTTTGGGATAAACTTGGTGTTGGACACAATGATAGACCTAGCCTTGATGAGTTAGAGGCGGTTGTACCGGGATGCGCAGCATGGAGTTTTAACGAGAAAGTGATGTTGGGCGGTTGTTTATCATTCATGTCTACATTTTAGGCAATCATCACGGATCAATGATTCCCTTAAGTCTTGCAAAGAGAGTACTAGAACCTGACACCTTTGATACTTATCCGTGGGGGTAGAGAGGGGTTTACAAGCCTTGTAGATTCCAGAAAAGGACTTAGACTTGATGAGGGATATTGACGGTTCATGGTTTTATTCATGCTATGTTTGTATGGGTGCTTGAATCCATCCCTGGTTTAGGAGAAAGGTGTGGTAAGAAAAGGAAAGTGATTGATGGTCCACCAATTCTCCATTGGCAAGGTGGAAGACCACGATTTGGTTTTCCTGAATTTATCAAAAAAGAGAAATATGAACATGGCAAGTTACATGTATTAATCTCAAGATGTTTATCGAGTATAGTTGTAACTGATTTGTTTCATGTTAATAAGAATATTGTTTTTGTGTTACCAGGTGAGAGTTAGACATATGATCCCTGTCACAAATGAGCAGAAGTACCCTTTCTGGCCAAACTATGATGAAAAAACATATCCATGTCTGGATAGGATGATACACTACAAGAATCTGCGCAAATTACCACGAAAAATTTACAACGATTTTAATCGTCGTAAATTTACGACGATTTTACGACGATTTTTGTAATCGTCGTAAAATCATCGTAAACTTTACGACGATTAAAATCGTCGTAAATTTACGACGATTTTACAACGATTTTCCGAATAAAGACGAAATCGTTGTAAATTCGTCGTAAATTTACCACGAATTTACGACTTTTGTTATATTATACACAAATCGTGGTAAAATCGTTGTAAATTTACCAGGAATTTACGACTTTTGTTATATTTTACACAAATCGTGGTAAAATCGTTGTACATTTACTACGAATTTACGACTTTTTTGAATTATACACAAATCGTGGTAAAATCGTTGTAAATTTACGACGATTTCCCGACGATTAGTCTTATAATTCGTTGTCAGGTCATACGATTTTGTACTTTGCCGTACAAATACACAATCGTCGTAAATAATACATAAACTAGTCGTTTATTTACATTTGTTTTACAACGTTTTTTTTTATAAACCCCAAACATTTTCAAAAGTATATCTTATATTACGTACAAACACTCATAAAGACCTCTAAAGTTAATGAATAACTATAAAACAATGCTAAAATTGCTTATCAATAAGTTTTGTTACATATTCTTAGAATTTATAAAGTTTAAGATAAAGTGTACTATGTATATTGTGCTTAATATGTCTATATGTTCTAATTTTACCAAAACTTGTTTTTCTGCAATCATATGACTTAGTATGATTTCATATGCATACAATATCATAATTATATTCAACATGAAGTCAAATGGCAGATGAATTTCAAATAAATCCATTTAGTGTAATGAATCGTCGTAAATTCGTGGTAAATTTACCACGAATTTACAACGATTCCCACAAAATCAATGGAAATTCGTGGTAATTTAACAACGAATTTACGACCAAACATGAAACTCTAAACGTCAAATCCTCAGGAGTTTTGTTTGTACGAGGTTGTCAACGTCAACGATTACCACAATTTTACAACGATTTAAAAGGTAATCGTCGTAAAATCGTGGTAAATTTACCACGAATTTACAACGGTTTTTTATATAAACCCCTAAACCCCAAAATTTTTCAAAAGTATGTCTTATATTACGTACAAACACTCATTAAGACCTCTAAAGTTAATGAATAACTATGAAAACAATATTAAAATTGCTTATCAATAAGTTTTGTTACATATTCTTATAATTTATAAACTTTAAGATAAAATGTACTATATATATTGTGCTTAATATGTATATATGTTCTAATTTTATCAAAACTTGTTTTTCTGTAATCATATGACTTAGTATGATTTCATAAGCATACAATATCATAATTATATTCAACATGAAGTCAAATGGCATATGAATTTCAACGAAATCCATTTAGTGTAATGAATCGTCGTAAATTTGTGAAAATTTTACCACGAATTTACGACGATTGCCACAAAATCGATGGAAATTCGTGGTAATTTAACAACGAATTTACGACCAAACATGAAACTCTAAACGTCAAATCCTCAGGAGTTTTGTTTGTACGAGGTTGTCAACGTCAACGATTACCACGATTTTACAACGATTTAAAAGGTAATCGTCGTAAAATCGTGGTAAATTTACCACGAATTTACGACGATTTTATTTTCATCATTCCCAAAACGCGGCAAACCAAAACGTTTGAACTTTTTTTACGACGATTTTACGAGGAATCGTCGTAAAATCGTCGTAAATTTACGACGATTTTACGACGATTGCTTATACTATATATAGTCGACCACATTTTTTCATTTTCTCTCATTCTCTCTAAAACTCTCTCTCTCTAAATTTTTCTCTCTCTAAAATTTTCTCTCTCTAAAACTCTTAAACACTCTACAACTTTCACTCTCTTTCAACATCCCCAAAGGTAAATATATTTAATATATGTGTTTTAAAATCGGATTTTAGAATTAGTTTTAGGATTTGAAATTTAGTTTTAGGATTTGGAATTAGTTTTAGGCTCGGATTTTAGTTTTAGGATTCAGATTTTAGATTTATGTTCAGAACATATAATTAATTATTAAAATACTTAATGTTTAGTTTTTAAAATACTTAAAACTTATTATTTAACATAATTAATTATTAATCTTAGTTTTTAAAATACATAATTAATATTAAAATATTTTTTTATAAAATATTAATTTTTTATACATAATTTTACAAATCGTCGTAAAATCGTCCCTAATTAGAGACGATTTTACGACGATTAGAAAAAATTTATAATTTTACAAATCGTCGTTAAATCGTCCCTAATTAGGGACGATTTTACAACGATTTGTAAAATTATATATATAAAAAAATAATATTTTATAAAAAATTTACGTCGATTATAAAAAAAATTTCAATTTATTATAATTATAAATTTACAACCAAATATTCGTTTTAAAATCGTTGTAATGTTTACGACGATTTTACAACGAACATTTTACCACGAATTTACGACGAATTTGGTTCGTCGTAAAATTTACCACGATTTTACGACGATTTGGTTTTTACTTCGATCGATTAACGACGAAATTGAAATCGTCGTTAAATCGTGGTAAATTGCGTTTTACCACGATTTTACAACGATTATGGTCGTTGTTAAAGTCATGATTTCTTGTAGTGATAGTAGATATCAGTGGTGATGCTTTGATTCCTGAATATTGGGATGGGGTACTTTTAACAAATCCAAAGAAGCGGCCAAAGGATGTTGTTGAGGATGTGGGATCATCAAAGAAAACTAAAAGAAAGATAGTGAATATGGGACATGATGTTTCTAATAAGGAGAGTTCTAATAAGATTAACATCTAATTTAGTTCATATATGTTTGTGATCCCCATATGTTTTGTCTAATATTAATAAATTTTCATTGCAAGGGACACGATGTGAAGCAATTATGCATTAATGGTCTAGTTGAGACAGTGCATAAACTAAACAGCTTAGTTAGAGATATGGAATTTTCTTTCAACAAAAGATTGACAACTATTGAGGAAAAGCTTGTAGTAATTGAGGGTGACATCAAAATAAAAAAGAATGATAAAATAGATGTTGGGTCAAACAAAGCTAATCAAGCTGAAGAAGCAAACAACGAGGTATGTTTTTCAATGCATCCTTTACATTTAGGTTTGTTTTGAATGAGGTTAGATTTACTAATTGATTTCTCAATTAACATGTAGTCATGGTTTGTGGAGAAGCCACCTGAAAGACAATCTAGGCAGAAACAAACTCCTATGCAGCCTGTGAAAAAGTTCCAAATTAAAACCAACGACAAAAATGGACCTTCTACGACAAAAGTTAAGGGTAAAAGTGTTGCTTTTGAACCACCCAAAAAGGTAGTTGTCAAGCTAGAGAAGATGGAGCCACGGGGTGAAAACAAGAAACCCATTGTGGCTAGTGAGCACCACCACTTTATGGAAACGTCCACTCGGCAAGAAAACGACTTTGAAGATGTGACAGAGCAGGTACAGAGAGAGGCAAATAAGATGGCATCAAGCTCAGATGAAGACGAGAGAGATAAGATGGTGGAAAAAGCTGTAGACAATTGCCTTGATTTGATGAAGGTTGCCATTGACAATATGGACCTTACGCCTTTACCAAAAAGAGTCCCCACATTGTCATGCACTCAAAAACCTCCTTACTTAGGAAACTCAACCATGAGGCGTGTCATAACCGGTGTGGTAACTTCAGCTCATGACTTTGATCCGATGGAGATTGTTGATGAAAACAAGCTTAGGAAGTTGATGGAATTTGTTTTGAAGGATGAGTAAATATATTTCTCTTCTTATGCTTATTATACCAAAAGGGGGTTATTACACCAAATTAACATGTTTTACATCTTTTTGGGCAGTGAACAACCGCTTGGAAGTTCAAACTCAGAAGTTTTGTTCTTCAAACAAATTATTGAACCAAGAGATAATTGGGAAACTGACATGTATGGATAGCTAGGTGAAGCGGTAAGTGATTATGTGATTTTTGTGTTGAACCCATATAAATAGATTTATTTATTTTCTTGATTATATTCTCTTCCATTATTCACATGCGCAGCACATCGAAGCGGCAATGACAATGTTCCGGAACAGATCAATGCTCCCAAATTCACCATTTAAGCCAAAAGTTGGTTTTTGGGACCCATGGCATATCAAAACATGGATTAATCACTACAAGACCTTCAAACAAAGTCTTGCCAATTTTTTGTTTACACGCGAGTATCTAGCACAATTCATAGGTCAATCTCCTATGGACTCCATTACTAATAAAAAGTGGTATGTTGACATAGACAACCTTTATGGTTGTCTCAATGTGAACAATAACCATTGGGTGGCTATTGATGTCAACTTTCGGAGTAAGAAGATCTATGTTTATGAATCCATCCCCTCCCACTCTACGGATGTTGAGATTCTGATAAACGAGATTTTACCCTCGTTAAGTCGAATGCCTTATTGTAGTATATAAGATGTCAATCCGAATCAGGAGCAATTAAATTACTAAAGTTTGCAAGGAATCAATCTTAGTCTAAGCAATTTAAAAGATGGTTTTGTTTACGTGTTTTTGTAAAGACTAACAAAGAAATAAAACGAAATTGCAAGTTGTAAAGATTTAAATTAAAAAGCTAAACAACCAGGTCAGGGTACTTTAACGGGTTCATCAACTTTCAGGTTTTTCGATGTCTTTTATAAAAGTACTTTAAGGTTTTGAAAACGATTTTAGATCAATCCACTCTCGTGACAGAGATCCTTTTCCTAACAAGTAAACTAAAACAATATTTTGGATAGTTTAAATTTTAGAAAACATTAAAGTTCAAATCAATTCAACCACTAAACTTATTAACACAGATCTCTCGGTTAAGCTAGGTTTAGTTCTAGGGTAATTGTTCAGGAATCCTCACAGACCTCTCGGTTGTGAAGTTTCCTGGGTTCTATCAATTGATTGATCAGGTCAATTAAAGCATTAAGATTGTTACACTAGATTAAAGTTTTATTAGGTTTTAAGTTCTAGACATCGATCAACCCTAGAGTTGATTCACCCTTTTTCCCCCAACCTAATTGTCTATGGGAAACTACTCACTAAGCATATTGAAATTCAAAGCAATTAAATTCAAAGAAAGCATAAACATAAACAAAGACAAGAGAGTAAAGGGTTCAAGAAAATCTTATTGATGAAGATCATAAAGGTGGCCAAGAAGCAATCGCCAAGAGTCTCCAATGTCAAAGCCAAAACAAAACCAACGATGAAAACTAAAACTAAAGATAGAATAGGGTGGCTGTCAAATCCAACCCTAATATAATATCAAACCAAAAGAAAAATAAAGGAAAACCCAATTGGTTTAGGAATTGGTTTTCCTTTTTACAACATAAAAACCGAATTTCCTTATAAAATTTCGCAGCCTGTATCGGTCATAGCAAACCGATACAGGCTGGCCGATATGCGTTTCGGTAGCCTTCCTTCAGCTCAGTTTCCTTCGTATCGGTCAGGCTAAGCCGATACAACAAGTCGATACGCGTCTTCGGGTCTTTTTCTCTTGTATCGGCCACTCCAAACCGATATGTTTGGTCAATACAAGCTTCGGCGAACCTTCTGTCTTCTATATCGGCCAATAGAAACCGATACAACATGCCGATGCAAGTGTATCCGCTTCTTTTTGGCTTAAATTCATCACTTTCGCCGTCTTTATGCTCCGAAACCTGAAATACACGAAACAAACCAAAATGCAACCTATATGACACTAAATGCAACCTAAATGAATGAATTCTAATGCGTAAACTAAGGTAAAATGTGTAAAATATGCAAGTTATCAACTCCCCCAAACTTATCCTTTGCTTGTCCTCAAGTAAGAGAATTTTGCATCAAAGTTTAGGAAGGTGTGGAGGCGGGGACCTCAGAACCAAAAGCAACACGGAAGTGTAATGAACAAGTATCCTAAACATAGTACCCTCTCGCAACCGAACTAGTTCTACTTATTTCTATCTACCTTAACTCCGTCTAAATCCGCTATTATTACCAAAAGTATGTGATTCACTTGTCTAGTCTAAGCACCTTTCACATTCAATTAAACACAATCAAGCATGAAACATGATTAAAAATTTCCAAGAGTTTTTCTATTTGTCTAGGTAAGAACGGGATTTCGAATCAAACGAGGAGGCTAACACTCGGGCATGTGGTTAGTTGTAGCGCGGTTTCTCTCGGGGAGTGAAAGGGTTAAACAAAACCAGGAAAGACAAGAAGCAACTGATGCATACAAGTCCGGACATCCATCCCTACTCAAGACTATCCACTAACCCATCGTCTTTCTTTTAAAGATTTAAACACTTAAACATCGAGTTTCTTTTCTTTTCTTAACTACCTTAGGGGATTTTATTTTGACTAAGTTTCTTTTCTTCTTTTTTTTTTTTTTTCTTAATCGATTTTTTTTTTTTTTTTTTTTTTTACTTAGCCATTCTTTTACCCCCTAGGTGTTTTACAATTACTCGTGTTTATTTTCTTATTTTTCAAAACTCAAAGATTTGTCTCACCAAACCGTTATCCCTTTCTAATTCACTAGTCTACGAAAAACTAGCCCAATGGATGTCCTTTCTTGTCGCTCCCTATACTTTCAAGTTTTTGCGAAACCAAACAATCATTAAATGAAAGGAATTCCCACAAGTGTTTGGGTTAAGGTTTAGGGGGTGAGAGGGAATCATCCTTAGAATGAGAATGACCGGATTGCGCTTTAAGTGTTTCGGTTTAGGAAGCCACAATCCCTAGAAATCACAAAGCCATAGAAATTCTCTTGAAAACTATCAATCATGCTAATTAAAAGTCAAGTTTAAGTTCAGATAATTTTTCGAAGGTGACTCAGAACTACCAAGCTTCATAACCACACAATTGGCTTTTTAAACATCAATGTCTAGAGTTGCGGTTTTAAGATTTTCAGCGAGTTCTAATTCGTTTACGGAAGATACTACACCTAAGATACTGTTCAAAACACAAAGTGCGTCGCTTTACAAGGTTAACATCATCATAGATCCCCTATGCATATGCTCTAAATGCCATGAACTAATCCTATATGCAGATTTTTTTTTTTTTTTTTATGAAGGCTAATATGCGAAAACTAATATGACTACTCCCCCAAACTTAAATCACACGGTCTCCGTGTGAAACAAGCATTGGAGAAGGTTCCTAAATGTATGTATGAATGACTCTAATATGAAAAACTAATGCGTATGCACATGGTTCAGGTGTTACCTAGGTAGTACTAACACGACGAGTCGACGTCGTCTGTATCGGTCTCAGCAGACCGATACTCTTGCCTGATATCGGTCCAGCAACCGATATAACAGGCCGATACCCCTTTCAGAATTCGTTTTCCTACTTCGTTTCACCTGAAACCATCAAACACGACATAAACTCTAAGTAAATTATCATCTAAATGCAAACTAAAATTGTATATACAAGGATAGACATGGGACTTCCTCCCAAGTGAGCTTGTTTATAGTCTCTTAGCTTGACTTTACCCCCTTCTTTTTAGGCGACGTTGGGGTTTGAAAGAGATGTCGAATCTCCTTCGGTGTCAACTTTGTTGTCCAGGGGCGGCTTGAGTTTTACTCCTTTCACACCAAACTCGACTCCATCTTTGTGTTTGCCTTTATCCGAGTCGCAACGAGAAGCCTCGGGTTCCGGTTCAGCTTCAGCTTCCAGGACATCTCCTGTCCACACCGGGACGACCGTCCATGGCGAGCAGCAGCCTCCTCCTCCTTATGTGCCTGCCGCCGACGCCGCTGACGCCGCAAACGACGATGTACCGGGACACGCGCCGTACGCCAACCTCCGGGTTGAGGATATCCTCGCTCAACCCGGACATGACAGTCTCCGCCGGTTGGATCCGTACAAGTCTCCGGACACTTACTGGTAATTATTTTAATTTTAATTTTTTTTTAATTTTTTAATATATTAATAAATCAATTAATGTTTTTTTCAGGTTCAAGTACAACAACCAGGTCTCGCGTTCTATCGCGGACATAATCAAGGGATACTTCACCGAGTCGCATTCCAATTGGAGCAAGACACCCGAGCACATCAAGAGAACGTTGTTCAAATGTTTCGCGGTAATGTTTTAATTTAATTTCAATTAATTATATTTATTTAACTTTAAATTTTTTCTTATATATTATTCGCGTAAAGTAACTTATAATTTCTCATATTTTGCAGCAAAAGTGGCATTGGGATGTCTCGATCAACGAGACCGTGAGGACGGAGTTCAACAAGACGGCGAAATTCCGTCTCGTCAACACGGTCTCCAACTGGAAGGACAAGTGGAGAGTCGTCGGCGACGCGTGGAACCCGGTATACCTCTCGGTCGCGGTCTGGGACGACTTGAGGAAATATTGGACGGATGGCCACAACGCGACCGTAGCTGAGAAGTGTTCCACCTCCAGGAACGCGAAGCTACCTGACGGGACGCCGAAGCAGATGGCTCACACGTCCGTACAAATCCCGTTCGCGGGTCGGGCGCACGAAATGGTAAGTCTTTCTTACTAACTCTTCCAAATTATTTTTATTTTCAAATTACTAATATTATACTAATGCACATATTTTTATTATTTGTTTGTAGGCCAAGGAGCTGGGTCACAAACCGGCCGTCAGTGCCGTCTTTGAGAAGACGCACAGGAAAAAGACCGTCGAGTTCGTTGACTCCCATTCCGAGCGGATATTCAACGATCTTGAAGCTCGGAAGACGGAGATCGAGACTCAACGATCTCAGAGATCCCCGGGAGGCACTCAATATCCTGGCGAGCCGCTTACTACCGCCGAGCTCGATCAAATATATCATGAGGTAAAATTTTACTCTAAAATTTTCTCTAAAATTATTTGTTTAAACGTTCATTTACTAATTGTTTAATTTTATAGGTTGCTCCTAAGAAGAAAGGACGGGTTCTAGGCATGGGATCCATGCAGGACGTCCCACTTGCTCCTACCAATTACCGATCTCCGGCTGAGTTGCAGGCTGAGATTCAGAACATGCATGCTACTCAGGTGAAGAACATGCAGTTCCACAACAGCTTGTTTACGGTGCTTTCTACATCTAACCCGGAACTACTTCGGACGATGCAGACACATCCCGACCGTCCGTCGACTGAGCAGGCCGGAACAAGCAACGTAGATCCCTAGAACGCAACCTAGGACTATTTCGGGCCTAATTTCAATTTAGACGACTAGTTTTTTTTTATTTTGTATTTTGAAATTGTAATAAAAATATTAAAAAAAATATATATTTTATTTTATAAAATATTATTTTATTTTATATAATATTTATATTTCTTCACATCGTCGGACGATTTGTAATATTTATATTTCTTCAAATCGTCGTAAAATCGTCCCTAATTAGGGACAATTTTACGACGATTTGAAAAATTTATATTTCTTACAATCGTCGTAAATTCGTCCTTAATTAGGGACGATTTTACGACGATTTTAAGAATTTTCGATTTATTAAAATTACAAATTTACAACCAAATATTCGTTGTGAAATCGTTGTGACAATTACAACGATTTTACAACGAATATTTTACCACGAATTTACAACGAATTTTGGTCGTCGTAAAATTTACCACGATTTTACGACGATTTTGTTTTTACTTCGATCGATTAACGACGAAATGGAAATCGTCGTTAAATCGTAGTAAATTGCATTTTACCACGATTTTACAACGATTATGGTCGTGGTAAAAGTCGTGATTTCTTGTAGTGAATTGATCAAAGAGTGCGCAACTCTTATGGACCGAAGGTGTGCGTGTTTATGATGTTTCTGAGAATCAGAATTTTAAAATGAGAGTTTCGTTGATGTGGACGATAAATGATTTTCCAGCTTATGGAATGGTTTCTGGGTGGACAACACATGGTCAACTATCATGTCCATATTGTCAAGAAGAAACAAAATCGTTGGGTTTCCACATGAAATAAAATATAGTTGGTACGATTGTCATCATAGATTTTTAGTTCATGATCATCCTTATTGGCGTAATAGCAAAGCTTCCGGGAAAGGGAAAAAATTTCTATGTAATCCCCCACAAGGATTGACGAATTTTGATGTTTTGAGTGGAAGAATATACACCATTGATGGATTAGAAAAAACAACCGATTGTGGAGAAAAAAGACATCACAAACCAAGTCGAACAATCGATGGATACGGTGAGAACCATAATTGACACAAGAAGAGTACATTCCTTGACTTGCCATGTTTGAAAAATCTTCTTCTTAGACACAATCTCGATTTCATAAACATCGAGAAAACTTTTTTCAAAATCTCTTCCACACCGTTCTGAATACAAAGGGGGAAAAAGGTCAATATAAAATCAATGTTGCATATTCCGACAATATGCACAAGACTAGATTTACATATCGAAGCCGATGGAAAAATTCGTTTTCCAAGGTTCATATTAACAAACAAAGTAAAGCGAAAGTTTTTCTCATGGTTGAGAAACGTCATTAGATTTTCGAATGGATGCGCTTCTAATTTCGCTCGATGTGTTGGCGAGAGTTTTGGAAACTATCGGGGTTGAAAAACAATGATTCACATGTGATCATGCAACACCTACTTCCATTTTTGATGTTAGAGCTTTTGGATAGCAACGTGCACAAGAGTATTTCAGATATGTAAACTTTGTTTTCTTAGTACATGGTTCATGATATCATTATAATTTTTATAATTATAAATTTGTTAAACAATTGTAGAGATTGCAATGTTTTTTTCTGCGAAAATGTTGTGAGTTGAGGATTCGGGCGTATTAAAGGATAACATTGCAATAAAACTGTGCAATTTGGAGAAGATTTTTCCACCTTCGTTCTTTGATGTCATGGAAATTTATCCGTGCACCTCCCAGATGAAGCTGCCTTAGGTGGCTCGGGCAATACATATGGATGTATCCATTTAAGCAATACACGTATCACATGAGAAAGAAGGTAAAGAACAAGGCACATAGAGGTTCCATTGTTGCCCAATGTGTCCAAGAAGAGATTTCTTATGCAACAAGCAATTATTATGGGAACACTAAAGATGCAATCAATGATGGTCCTGAAGAAATTCGATTTACATATGATTACCCAGATTTCCCGAGCATATTTCGTCATATCGGACGTGTGAGCGAAAAATGGATAAATGGTGGATAGAAGATATGGTTTACAACATCATCCAAATATATATGTTGTTTAATTGTGAAAATTTTGCGCCATATGAGAAGTAAACAAGTAGATGATAAATTTTGTTTATTTTAACGCCTTAAATTCTAAAACGCTGAGTATTGCGAATTCGTTACATAATGTTTGAGGAAGAAATGAGGTAAAATATGATAAAATCAAAATACGGTTATCAAATTTTTTTAGAGTCATGGTATATCTTTTTTCCTTGTGAAATATTTATTTTCAAAAAATATACAAGGACTGCCTCATACAAGAAATTAACGCGAAGAGAATATCATATATGAAAAATTTATAAGATAATACATTTATGTTAAATCTCGTATAAACGTTATTTTATCCTTATCAAACACAAAATACATAAGAAATTTGGTGGAAAAAGTTCTTTTTCGTGTTGAATATGCTATTAAAATATTTAAGTCTTTGTAGGAAGCTTATGAGCACATGAGGAAAGTAGACTATATAAACTTTGCGTAGGAAGAAACCGAAAAGGGGTTTTATTTGAAATTGTGCAAAGATTTCTTTTTAATTAATTTAAAGCCTCTAAATAGTATGCATATTTGTTTAGAGTTATGTTATTCTCCTAAAAATATAAAGCTAATCTATGTTGAAATTATAAGTATCGTTGTGTTATTCTATATCCCCTTTCAAAGGAAAGGAAGGACTGCAAGAGTCGGTCGAGATGGGGTGGAACATGGGGAAAGGCTCAACAACGGGTATAGTTGATTATATATCGCATTGTAGACATAATGTTGCAAGATGGAGGAAGAATAATGTACCCTCTAGCCTTGTCACAATAGAGAATTTAAGACGGGCTTTGGAAGAGGCGCAAAGTGATGATCAGATTCCCCAAGAGGAGGTGGATTCATTAATACTTAAGTTGAAAGAAGCTTATATTGAGGAAGAGTTATACTGGAAACAAAAGAGCAGAAATCTGTGGTTAAAAGAAGGAGACAGAAATACAAAATTTTTTCATTCAACAACAAAGAAAAGGCGTGCGAGGAATAAGTTGACATGTCTTATAGACCAATATGGGCAGCTAGAGGACTCGGAATCGGGGATAAAGTGTATCGCAACGATGTATTTTCAACAACTATTTAAACACACGGACACGGGAAACATGGATGAGGCTTTGAGCGACTTGAGAGTAGTGGTACCGGACTACATTAATGTTTTTTTAACAAAGGATATATCAGAAGGAGAAGTAAGGAAGGCTCTATATTCGATGCACCCAGAAAAAGCCCCAAGACCTGATGGGATGACGGCTTTATTCTATCAAAGATTCTGGCACGTAATCAAGCATGATCTAGTTCTGTTGGTCAAAGAATTTATGATATCTGGAACTTTCGACAAAAGACTTAATGAGACGAATATTTGTCTAGTCCCGAAAGTGGATAAACCTAAAAGGATGATGGATCTCCGACCAATAAGTCTATGTAATGTGGCATACAAGGTAATCTCCAAGGTACTTGCTTGAGACTAAGAAGATTTTTTTCCGAAAATGATATCAAAAACCCAATCGGCGTTTGTATCGGGGAGACTGATAACGGATAATATACTAGTAGCGCAGGAGATGGTCCACGGGTTACGAACAAATAAAAAATGTAGGTTTAATCATATGGCAATAAAAACGGACATGAGTAAGGCATATGATAGAGTAGAATGGCCTTTTCTGGAAGCAGTTTTACTGAAGCTAGGGTTTAGTAGCACATGGGTAAAATGGATTATGTGGTGTGTCAGTTATGTCTCATATCAAGTGTTGATTAATGGTCAGCCCAGAGGTTTGATCATACCGGAACGTGGATTGAGACAGGGGGATCCAATGTCCCCATATTTATTTATCCTATGCACGGAGGTGTTAATTTCTTTAATCAAGAAAGCAGAAACGGACTCTCACATTACGGGCATTAAAGTGGCAAGGAATAGTCATGCGGTGTCCCACTTATTATTTGCAGATGATAGTCTTTTTTTCTGTAAGGCGGAAGAAAGAGAGTGTAGGGAAATTTTAAATATCCTAGAGATATATGGTAGAGCGTCGGGGCAGGAAATTAACTTTTCAAAATCCTCGGTAATGTTTGGACACAATGTGGATATAGGGACTAAGATGGATATGAAAAATATTCTAGGTATACAAAAAGATGGAGGTATGGGTGCATATTTGGGAATTCCCGAAAGTCTAGGGGGAGCAAAGAGTAAAATATTCGGTTATGTTCGGGAAAGGTTAAATGAAAGGATCAATGGCTGGACGACCAAATTGTTATCTAGAGGAGGGAAGGAAACACTAATAAAATCAGTGGCCCTAGCCCTACCCCTGTATGTGATGTCATGCTTCGAATTGCCCCAGACGTTAACAAAAAAGTTAACCAGTGCCATTTCCAAATTCTGGTGGACCTCCAATGGAAGGAACTGCGGTATCCATTGGGTAGCATGGGAAAAAATGTGTGAGTCCAAACACGAAGGTGACATGGGCTTTCGACCGTTACAAGACTTTAATCAGGCTTTACTGGCAAAACAATTTTGGCGACTCTCTCAATTTCCAGAATCCCTGGTAGCAAGAGTGTTAAAGGGGAGATACTTCTCGAGGGTACACCCTTTTATGGCCAAGAAACCACGTGCTCCATCATTTGGATGGAGGAGCATCTATTACTCAAGGAATCTGTTGAAGAGAGGTTTGAGGATAATGCCTGGGAAAGCAAGCAAAATATCGGTCTGGGAGGACACGTGGATACCGGATACGGACCCAAGACCAGCGCAAGGTAGAGGAAGTGTGTTATTTCCTGAGTTGAAAGTTAAGGATTTAATTAATCCTCATACACTAGAGTGGGATAATGATGCCTTAACGACTTTAGTCACCAGCAAAGATAAGGTTTTAATTCAGGGGTTACCGATCAGCAAGAGGTCAGCTTCGGATAGATGGATATGGCACTACACACAATCTGGAAAGTATACGGTAAAGTCAGGGTTCAACTTGTTGCAAAAAATCAAGAAAGAGAATATCTCACCTAATCAATGGGGACCTAATATAAATGCGTTAATAACAAAAGGGTGGGATACCCAATGTCCACAGAAATTGAGGCATTTTTTATGGCAAATACTATCAGGAAGTATAGCAGTCAGAGAAAGATTAAGCTCTCGAGGTATACAATGTGATCCGGTGTGTCCACGATGCGAGGAAGAGATTGAAACAATAAATCATGTGTTCTTTGAATGTACTCATTCACTTTACACATGGGGTGTCTCACCAGTTTCAATCAATAATGACTTCCCACAAGGAGGCGTGTATTCAAATATGGATTATTTGTTATCCAAAGTAAATGTAATAGAGAGTCAACATCAGGCAATCAATTGCTATCCTTGGATATTATGGTATATCTGGAAATCGAGGAATCGAAAGGTTTTTGAGGACGTGGAAATTGATCCACCATATATAATTGAGATGGCAATTAAAGAATCAAAAGCTTGGGCAGAAGCTCAAAATGCGGAGGAAGAGATAGATAACAGGATAAGTTTTTATGCACTGGAAGAATCGCAGAACGGGGTATCAGGATTAGTCTGTCAAGTTGATGGATCATGGAAAAATACAGATGCGTTTGAAGGATTATGATGAATTTGTATAAATGAGGACGAATCGAATCATCTAATGGGGACAACCCGTAGAAGACGAGGTTTATCTCCTTTGCACTCTGAGTTTGGAGCCCTTATATGGGCTATGGAAGTTATCAAAGAACGGAACATCTCATGTCAGACATTCGAATCAGACAGTACGACATTGGTGGCAATCTTGCAGAGTCCCACAGAGTGGCCTGCGTTTAAGACAATGATCGAGGAGTTTGAGACGTTGCTCGAGTACTTCACAGACTTCAGAATACATTATATCCCAAGGGACAAAAACTCAAAAGCAGACAAGCTGGCGCGGTCAGGAAGAGGTCATCCGCTTGCTTTCAGCGAGGTCACATCGAATTGGGTTTTGGACGAAACTCTTTAATTTTTGATTTTCGTTAAATGATGTAAAAAAAAAAAATAAAGATATACGATATGATTAAAACCATTCGTATACTATGAGAGCAATACTATAATATTTTTTAAAAGTCCGTCATGCAATTTTTAAGGCTTTTTAATTTAACTAGGAGAAGATCCGCGCGATGCGCGAGTGCGGATATCATATGGTTTTATCTATAATTCGGTTTTGTCATGTTCTCTGTATCCGGGTTACGTTAGTGTACAATATTGTCAAATAACACACTATAAATGAAACTGTTAAACATTGAAGTTTAGAGAATTTTTGGAAATAGTAAGCAAATAAAGTTGATATAATCTTTAAAAAAACTCAAATAGTTTATTTTTTCTCTTTAATGTTATTAGAACCTTTATATATTTTTTTGTTTATTTTATATGAAAGTTATGTTTTTGGTTAAGAAGATCATTGAGAACAATTTATGTATTATAATGTTTAAATTTTATTTATCTATACATATTTAAGTTTAATTTTTTATATATTTTTTATTTTATATAATGTAATCTTTTATTTTACTATTAAATGACTTTATGTCTTTAATGGGTTCTTTTATTTTACTATTAAATGACTTTATGTCTTTAATTTTATTTGAACATTTATATGTTTTTTGTTTAATTTATATGACGGTTATGTTTTCGGCGTATATTTTTAGTGATTACTAACATTCGGTTTAAGAAAATTATTGAGACAAATTTATGTATTATTTATATGGGTAGTCATGGAGTATTTGAATCTTAAATTTATATTGTTTAAACTTTATTTATATATATATATATTTAAGTTTAATTTTTTATATATTTATTATTGTATATAATGTAATGTTTTATTTTATTATTATTAAATGACTCTATCTTTAATGTTTTCTTATTTGGTTGTATTAATATTAAATGAATTTTATCAAATTTTCAAAATTTTATTTATATATTTAATATTTTTGATGATGAGGTGTCAGTCCTTGGAGAAAAATTCTTATAGATTAATTATAAAGAAAACAACTACCTATTTGAAACTTTATTAATTAACAAAAAATGTTGAGAAAACAAATAATAAATTAAATGAATGTAACTTAAATGGATTTGACTAAATAAAAATATTTTCAAAGAAAAAACTTACTTAACAATAGTAACATTTCATTATAGTTTGGAGTATCCTTTGTATATATAAATAGATTTATAATGTTTGCATCAAATAAAACATAAACTCGTTAAAGTTATTTCTTATCTATCAATTGAGATTAAAGTTTAAATTTTCTATTTGTATTTAAAGATGGCTAAAATTAACATTTCCATGGTGTTTTTTGTTGTCCTTGTGGTGATGAGTGCGAATGTTCCTACATATGCCGTAGAAGAAAGTGAACCAAACAAATTATGGGACGAAAGTGTTGTTAAAATAAGTTCAAAGTGTGCATTGGATATAATTTTTCAAGTTTTTGGAGAGGGAGTTGTCTCTGTTCCATGATGCCAAGAACTACTTAAAGAAGGAAAAGAGTGTCCTGATACGCTAATCAAAAATATTGCAGATAGACCTGGTTTAATTGCAAGTGAACCCAAGTACTTGAAAAAGAGAGATGAATTGTGGGCTCAATGTGTTTCCGTCTCTAAAACCATGTAAATGATGTAATAAACTCTAACATTAATTAAAATATGTGGTGCAAGTTAATATTTTTTTCTTTAATTTATATAATAACTAAAAAAGTATATTATATTATATTAGTTTTTCACATAAGAGATATAATTAAATTAAAATATTTTATGAACTAGTTATGTAGAAGGAACACTGAAAGCAAATAAATATATGGGCATTCTCAATCTTCATATTTTAAAGAAGAGATTACATTGCATGAATAATATTTTGTTTGACATGTAACTAAATAGATTTTGCGTAAGTCAATTCCAAAGTTTTTTCAAAAAAGTATCCACTATTATTGTCAAATAAATGATCTACGAATACTTAAAATTTTAATTCTAAATGATATAACTCTTTTTCAAATAAGTATCATCTCTCTCCATTTTCTAAATTTTAACTAGTAATTTTAATCGCAAGTGAACCCCAGTATTTGAAAAAGAGAGATGAATTGTGGGCTCAATGTGTTTCCGTCTCTAAAACCATGTAAATGTTGTAATAAAGCTCTAACATTAATTACAATATGTGGTTCAAGTTAATACTTTTTTCTTTAATTTAAATATTAACTAAAATTATATTATATTATATTAGTTTTTCACATAAGAGATATAATTAAATTAAAACATTTTTATGAACTAGTTATGTAGAAGGAACACTGAAAGCAAATAAATATAGAGTTATTTAGAAAACTAGGTACTTTTTACTTCTTAATTTGTCAATAGGGTGATTTTTTTGTATTTGCATTTAGGTGACTTTTCATGTTGAAAAGTCAAAAATAACCATGAACTTTCTGGTCAGGTCGGGAGAACATTTATATATATGCGTGAACATTAATTTATGTATTCGTATGAACATTCATGTTCTTTCTTCTAAAATAATCGTGAAATTGTGTGAATATTCATGAACATGTGTGAATATTCATGAAGATGTGTGAATATTCATGAAAATGTGTGAATATTCATGAATATGTGTGAATATTCATGAACACGTATGAATATTCATGATAACAAGTGAACATTCATAGTTTGATTAAATAATTCATGAAAAAATATGAAACAAAAAACTTGTGAACATTCATGAACCTGTGTGAATGCGCGGAGGGGTATATCAGTCATAAAAAAAATCGAAGGAAGGAAAATCACCTAATTACCAATTTTGAAACTCAAATCACCTTATTGCAAATTAAGGTCTAAAAATGTACCCGATTTCCTAATTTTTTCATAAATATATGGGCACTCTCAATCTTCTTACCTTAGAGAAGAGATTACATTGCATGAATAATATTTTGTTTGACATGTTATACAATAACTAAATAGATTTTGCGTAAGTCAATTCGAAAGTTTTTTCAAAAAAGTATTTAATATTATTGTCAAATAAATGATCTACGAATACTTAAAATTTTAATTCTGAATGATATAACTCATTTTCAATTAAGTATCGTCTCTCTTAATTTTCTCAATTTTAACTAGTAATTTTTGATTATTGGTTTTCAAATGTTAACGATTTTTCTTACATCGTATGATACAACATTAGCGAACATGTAATCTATGCAAACTTCCACAAAGTTTTAAAGGTTGATATTCGACCAATAGAAAAATGGTTAATGTTGCAAGTCTTTTTTCTTTTATAGTTTTCATACTCTGGCGTTCTTGATCGGCTAGTTTGTCACCATTTGATAGGCTAACAAAAAAGATTCATTAATGTGAATCCATTTTCGTAGCTCTCAAAAAAATTAATTGTCTTCTTGCACTCTGATGTAGCGGAAGGAACCTGATAATTGACTCAACCTAAATATTCAAAGAATCTTTGAGACCGACAACCTGACAAAGATGAATTTAATCGAATCTTAAGTAAAGGCTTCTTGTAAGGATGAATTTAATCAAATCCTTAAACAAGACATCTTGTGAAGATGAATTTAATCAAATCTAGACAAGGCTTCTCGTGAGATGAATTGAATCAAATCAACACAAGGTTTAAGAGAAATCTCTTGTTTATTAATTATCAAATTCTGAATTACAACATAAGTTTAGATGACCTATTTATAATTAATATTGAAAGTCCTAGAATATTCCAAATAAGAAAAGGGAAACATCTTAATAATAAAATAACTAATAATGTAAATATAAAGATATTTGTAAATCTTCAAAATATCTCTCTGCATCATTCTCTCTGACGAAGTAAAGATTCGTCCCGAATCTTAACTGTGGTCTTCGATATGAACTCATAGTCTTCTTCTTCTGCGGAAAAGAGATGCCTATGATAGGATAGATGTTTCCGAACAACATGACATCCAGAATCGTTCTTCGATTGAGAAACCAAAGAATCACGGCTCTGATACCAACTGATGTAGCGGAAGAAACCTGATAATTGACTCAACCTAAAGATTCAAAGAATCTTTGAGACCGACAACCTAACAAAGATGAATTTAATCGAATCTTTAGTCAAGGCTTCTTGTAAGGATGAATTTAATCACATCCTTAAACAAGGCATCTTGTGAAGATGAATTTAATCAAATCTAGTCAAGGTTTCTCGTGAGATGAATTGAATCAAATCAACACAAGGTTTAAGAGAAATCTCTTGTTTATTAATTATCAAAGTCTCAATTACAACATAAGTCTAGATGACCTATTTATAATAAATATTGAAAACCCTAAAATATTCCAAATAAGAAAAGGAAAACATCTTAATAATAAAATAACTAATAATGTAAATATAAAAATATTTGTAAATCTTCCAAATATCTCTCTGCATCACACTCATACAAAAAATTTCAAGCAATTATAAATACGGTAAAATAAATGTTATATGGGCTAAGAAATGTCTCATGAATTAGGTAAGAATCTTAATTAAATACAAAACTATCAAATATGATAAAATCAAAATATGGTTATCAAATATTTCTAGAGCCATGGTATATCATTTCTCCTTGTGAAATATTTATTTTGAAAAAAAGTTATGAGAACTGACCTCAAACAAGAAATAAACGTGAAGAGAATATCATATATGAAAAAATTATAAAATAGTACATTTATTTGAAAGCTCGTATAACCTTTATTTTATCTCTATCAAACAAAAAAATACAAAAGAAATTTGGTGTCAAAAGTTATTTTTCATGTTTAATATGTTGTTACAATACATGAGGCTTTTCATGAAGCTTATGAACACATGAAGAAAGTAGACTACATAAACTTTACTTATGTAGAAACCGAAAAATGGGTTTTATTTGGACTTCTGCAAATATATTTTTTTACTTAATTTATAGCGTCTAAATACTATGCATATTTATTTAGAGTTATGTTATTCTCCTAGAAAGATAAACCTAATCTATGTTAAAAATATAAGTATCGTTTTGTAATCCTAGGTTCTGATATTTCTAGTTAATAAGATATACAATAATAATTAAAACCATTAATATTACGTGGGAGCTATAGTAACATATTTTTAAAAAGTCCGTTATGTAATTTTTTAACTCTTTTTAATTTAATTATTTATAAAGAAAACAACTAACTATTTGAAACTTTATTAGTTAACAAAAAATGTTGAGAAAGCAAATAATAAATTAAATGAATGTAACTTAAATGGATTCTACTAAATAAAAATATTTTCAAAGAAAAAATTTACTTAACAATAGTAAGACCATCTCCAACAGAGAAACCACAAAATTTATTAACTATTCATTGGGACCCATGAACAGTTGGTTTAAAAAAAAGAAAAATAAAATAATTAAAAACGCATCAATCAATGGTCGCCACGTATCCAAAGGACCCACTAAATAGTTAAGATCCAGATCTTAAATAGGAAATATAAGATCCAGATCTTAACTATTTAATGGGCCCCACCTGCTAAGATCTCTTTAAGAAACACTAATGGACATGCTCTAACGTTTCGCTATAGTTGGAGTACCATTGTATACATAAATAGATTTAACATGTTTGCATCAAAATGAAACATAAACTCGCCAAAGTTATTTCTTATCTATCAATTGAGATTAAATATTAAATTTTCTAATTGAATCTAAAGATGGCTAAACTTAACATTTCCATGGTGTTTTTTGTTGTCGTCGTAGCGATGAGTGCAAATGTTCCTACATATGCCGTAGAAGAAAGTGAACCAAAAAAGTTATGGGACGAATGTGTTGTTAAAATAAGTCCAAAGTGTGCATTGGATATAATTTTTCAAGTTTTTGGAGATGGAATTGTTTCTGTTCCATGCTGCCAAGAACTAGTTAAAGAAGGAAAAGAGTGTCATGATACGCTTATCAAATATATTGCAGATAGACCTGGTTTAATCGAAAGTGAACCCAAGTACTTGAAAAAGAGAGATGAATTGTGGGCTCAATGTGTTTCCGTCTCTAAAACCATGTAAATGATGTAAAAAAACCCTAACATTAATTACAATATGTGGTTCAAGTTAATACTTTTTTCTTTAATTTATATAATAACTAATAAAGTATATTATATTATATTAGTTTTTCACATAAGAGATATAATTAAATTAAAATATTTTTATGAAGAAGGAACACTGAAAGCAAATAAATATATGGGCATTCTCAATCTTCTTACCTTAGAGAAGAGATTACATTGCATGAATAATATTTTGTTTGACATGTTATACAATAACTATATAGATTTTGCGTAAGTGAATTCCAAAGTTTTTTCAAAAAAGTATCTAATATTATTGTCAAATAAATGATCTACGAATACTTAAAATTTTAATTCTGAATGATATAACTCATTTTAAATTAAGTATCGTCTCTCTCCATTTTCTCAATTTTAACTAGTAATTTTTGATTATTGGTTTTCAAATGTTAATGATTGTTCTTACATCGTATGATACAACATTAGCGAACATGTAATCTATGCAAACTTCCACAAAGTTTTAAAGGTTGATATTCGACCAATAGAAAAATGGTTAATGTTGCAAGTCTTTTTTTATTTTATAGTTTTCATACTCTTGCGTTCTTGATTGGCTAATTTGTCACCATTTGATAGGCTTACAAAAAAGATTCATTAATGTGAATCCATTTTTGTGGCTCTCAAAAAAATTAACTGTCTTCTTGCACTCACACAAACAATTTCAAGCAATTACAAATACGGTAAAATAAAGGATATATGATCTAAGAAATGTCTCATGAATTAGGTAAGAATCTTAATTAAATACAAAACTGTCAAATATTATAAAATCAAAATATGGTTATCAAATATTTCTAGAGCCATGGTATATCATTTCTCCTTGTGAAATATTTATTTTGAAAAAGTTATGAGGACTAACCTCAAACAAGAAATTAACGTGAAGAGAATATCATATATGAAAAAATTATAAAATAGTACATTTATTTGAAAGCTCGTATCAACTCTCTATCAAACAAAAAAATACAGAAGAAATTTGGTGTCAAAAGTTATTTTTCATGTTTAATATGTTGTTACAATACATGAGGCTTTTCATGAAGCTTATGAACACATGAAGAAAGTAGACTACATAAACTTTACTTATGTAGAAACCGAAAAATGGGTTTTATTTGGACTTCTGCAAATATATTTTTTTACTTAATTTATAGCGTCTAAATACTATGCATATTTGTTTAGAGTTATGTTATTCTCCTAGAAAGATAAACCTAATCTATGTTACAAATATAAGTATCGTTTTGTAATCCTAGATTCTGATATTTCTAGTTAATAAGATATACAATAATAATTAAAACCATTCATATTACGTGGGAGCTATAGTAACATATTTTTAAAAAGTTCGTTATGTAATTTTTTAACTCTTTTTAATTTAATTATTTATAAAGAAAACAACTAACTATTTGAAACTTTATTAGTTAACAAAAAATGTTGAGAAAGCAAATAATAAATTAAATGAATGTAACTTAAATGGATTCTACTAAATAAAAATATTTTCAAAGAAAAAACTTACTTAACAATAGTAACGTTTCGCTATAGTTGGAGTACCATTGTATACATAAATAGATTTAACATGTTTGCATCAAATGAAACATAAACTCGTCAAAGTTATTTCTTATCTATCAATTGAGATTAAATATTAAATTTTCTATTTGAATCTAAAGATGGCTAAACTTAACATTTCCAAGGTGTTTTTTGTTGTCGTCGTAGCGATGAGTGCAAATGTTCCTACATATGCCGTAGAAGAAAGTGAACCAAAAAAGTTATGGGACGAATGTGTTGTTAAAATAAGTCCAAAGTGTGCATTGGATATAATTTTTCAAGTTTTTGGAGATGGAGTTGTTTCTGTTCCATGCTGCCAAGAACTAGTTAGAGAAGGAAAAGAGTGTCATGATACGCTTATCAAATATATTGCAGATAGACCTGGTTTAATCGAAAGTGAACCCAAGTACTTGAAAAAGAGAGATGAATTGTGGACTCAATGTGTTTCCGTCTCTAAAACCATGTAAATGATGTAAAAAAAACTCTAACATTAATTACAATATGTGGTTCAAATTAATACTTTTTTCTTTAATTTATATAATAACTAATAAAGTATATTATATTAGTTTTTCACATAAGAGATATAATTAAATTAAAATATTTTTATGAACTAGTTATGTAGAAGGAACACTGAAAGCAAATAAATATATGGGCATTCTCAATCTTCTTACCTTAGAGAAGAGATTACATTGCATGAATAATATTTTGTTTGACATGTTATACAATAACTAAATAGATTTTGCGTAAGTGAATTCCAAAGTTTTTTCAAAAAAGTATCTAATATTATTGTCAAATAAATGATCTACGAATACTTAAAATTTTAATTCTGATGATATAACTCATTTTAAATTAAGTATCGTCTCTCTCCATTTTCTCAATTTTAACTAGTAATTTTTGATTATTGGTTTTCAAATGTTAACGATTGTTCTTACATCGTATGATACAACATTAGCGAACATGTAATCCATGCAAACTTCCACAAAGTTTTAAAGGTTGATATTCGACCAATAGAAAAATGGTTAATGTTGCAAGTCTTTTTTTATTTTATAGTTTTCATACTCTTGCGTTCTTGATTGGCTAATTTGTCACCATTTGATAGGCTTACAAAAAAGATTCATTAATGTGAATCCATTTTTGTGGCTCTCAAAAAAATTAACTGTCTTCTTGCACTCACACAAACAATTTCAAGCAATTACAAATACGGTAAAATAAAGGATATATGATCTAAGAAATGTCTCATGAATTAGGTAAGAATCTTAATTAAATACAAAACTGTCAAATATTATAAAATCAAAATATGGTTATCAAATATTTCTAGAGCCATGGTATATCATTTCTCCTTGTGAAATATTTATTTTGAAAAAGTTATGAGGACTAACCTCAAACAAGAAATTAACGTGAAGAGAATATCATATATGAAAAAATTATAAAATAGTACATTTATTTGAAAGCTCGTATCAACTCTCTATCAAACAAAAAAATACAGAAGAAATTTGGTGTCAAAAGTTATTTTTCATGTTTAATATGTTGTTACAATACATGAGGCTTTTCATGAAGCTTATGAACACATGAAGAAAGTAGACTACATAAACTTTACTTATGTAGAAACCGAAAAATGGGTTTTATTTGGACTTCTGCAAATATATTTTTTTACTTAATTTATAGCGTCTAAATACTATGCATATTTGTTTAGAGTTATGTTATTCTCCTAGAAAGATAAACCTAATCTATGTTACAAATATAAGTATCGTTTTGTAATCCTAGATTCTGATATTTCTAGTTAATAAGATATACAATAATAATTAAAACCATTCATATTACGTGGGAGCTATAGTAACATATTTTTAAAAAGTTCGTTATGTAATTTTTTAACTCTTTTTAATTTAATTATTTATAAAGAAAACAACTAACTATTTGAAACTTTATTAGTTAACAAAAAATGTTGAGAAAGCAAATAATAAATTAAATGAATGTAACTTAAATGGATTCTACTAAATAAAAATATTTTCAAAGAAAAAACTTACTTAACAATAGTAACGTTTCGCTATAGTTGGAGTACCATTGTATACATAAATAGATTTAACATGTTTGCATCAAATGAAACATAAACTCGTCAAAGTTATTTCTTATCTATCAATTGAGATTAAATATTAAATTTTCTATTTGAATCTAAAGATGGCTAAACTTAACATTTCCAAGGTGTTTTTTGTTGTCGTCGTAGCGATGAGTGCAAATGTTCCTACATATGCCGTAGAAGAAAGTGAACCAAAAAAGTTATGGGACGAATGTGTTGTTAAAATAAGTCCAAAGTGTGCATTGGATATAATTTTTCAAGTTTTTGGAGATGGAGTTGTTTCTGTTCCATGCTGCCAAGAACTAGTTAGAGAAGGAAAAGAGTGTCATGATACGCTTATCAAATATATTGCGGATAGACCTGGTTTAATCGAAAGTGAACCCAAGTACTTGAAAAAGAGAGATGAATTGTGGACTCAATGTGTTTCCGTCTCTAAAACCATGTAAATGATGTAAAAAAAACTCTAACATTAATTACAATATGTGGTTCAAATTAATACTTTTTCTTTAATTTATATAATAACTAATAAAGTATATTATATTATATTAGTTTTTCACATAAGAGATATAATTAAATTAAAATATTTTTATGAACTAGTTATGTAGAAGGAACACTGAAAGCAAATAAATATATGGGCATTCTCAATCTTCTTGCATGAATAATATTTTGTTTGACATGTTATACAATAACTAAATAGATTTTGCGTAAGTGAATTCCAAAGTTTTTTCAAAAAAGTATCTAATATTATTGTCAAATAAATGATCTACGAATACTTAAAATTTTAATTCTGATGATATAACTCATTTTAAATTAAGTATCGTCTCTCTCCATTTTCTCAAATTTAACTAGTAATTTTTGATTATTGGTTTTCAAATGTTAACGATTGTTCTTACATCGTATGATACAACATTAGCGAACATGTAATCCATGCAAACTTCCACAAAGTTTTAAAGGTTGATATTCGACCAATAGAAAAATGGTTAATGTTGCAAGTCTTTTTTTATTTTATAGTTTTCATACTCTTGCGTTCTTGATTGGCTAATTTGTCACCATTTGATAGGCTTACAAAAAAGATTCATTAACGTGAATCCATTTTTGTGGCTCTCAAAAAAATTAACTGTCTTCTTGCACTCACACAAACAATTTCAAGCAATTACAAATACGGTGAAACAAAGGATATATGATCTAAGAAATGTCTCATGAATTAGGTAAGAATCTTAATTAAATACAAAACTGTCAAATATTATAAAATCAAAATATGGTTATCAAATATTTCTAGAGCCATGGTATATCATTTCTCTTTGTGAAATATTTATTTTGAAAAAAGTTATGAGGACTAACCTCAAACAAGAAATTAACGTGAAGAGAATATCATATATGAAAAAATTATAAAATAGTACATTTATTTGAAAGCTCGTATCAACTCTCTATCAAAAAAAAAAAATACAGAAGAAATTTGGTGTCAAAAGTTATTTTTCATGTTTAATATGTTGTTACAATACATGAGGCTTTTCATGAAGCTTATGACCACATGAAGAAAGTAGACTACATAAACTTTACTTATGTAGAAACCAAAAATGGGTTTTATTTGGACTTCTGCAAATATATTTTTTTACTTAATTTTTAGCGTCTAAATACTATCCATATTTGTTTAGAGTTAAGTTATTCTCCTAGAAAGATAAACCTAATCTATGTTAAAAATATTAGTATCGTTTTGTTATCCTAGGTTCTGATATTTCTAGTTAATAAGATATATAATAATAATTGAAACCATTCATATTACGTGGGAGATATAGTAACATATTTTTAAAAAGTCCGTTATGTAATTTTTTAACTCTTTTTAATTTAATTATTTATAAAGAAAACAACTAACTATTTGAAACTTTATTAGTTAACAAAAAATGTTGAGAAAGCAAATAATAAATTAAATGAATGTAACTTAAATGGATTCTACTAAATAAAAATATTTTCAAAGAAAAAACTTACTTAACAATAGTAACGTTTCGCTATAGTTGGAGTACCATTATATACATAAATAGATTTAACATGTTTGCATCAAATGAAACATAAACTCGCCAAAAATCTTATCTATCAATTGAGATTAAATATTAAATTTTCTATTTGAATCTAAAGATGGCTAAACTTAACATTTCCATGGTGTTTTTTGTTGTCGTCGTAGCGATGAGTGCAAATGTTCCTACATATGTCGTAGAAGAAAGTGAACCAAAAAAGTTATGGGACGAATGTGTTGTTAAAATAAGTCCAAAGTGTGCATTGGATATAATTTTTCAAGTTTTTGGAGATGGAGTTGTTTCTGTTCCATGCTGCCAAGAACTAGTTAAAGAAGGAAAAAAGTGTCATGATACGCTTATCAAATATATTGCAGATAGACCTGGTTTAATAGAAAGTGAACCCAAGTACTTGAAAAAGAGAAATGAATTGTGGGCTCAATGTGTTTCCGTCTCTAAAACCATGTAAACCTTATGTTGTATTATATAAGATTTCAATGTTCTTCTAAAACTTAGTATGTTTCGGCAGTTTCTTCTTTTAACAATCTCTATCATTCTACATTTAAACTTCTATAATTAATGTTTGGGAGAATCACAAAACTACACCTTTTGAATTACATTTCACAAAACTACACCATTTCAAAAATACTTCACAAAACTACACCTAAACACTCAAAATTAAATCTAAATAAACTTTACCCAAACAATCCTACCCCCTTAATACTATACCCTAAACACTAATTAGCGAACCCAAATGAAAAATTTTTAATTTTGGTAATTTTTTAAAGGTTAAATCAAGCCTTAAAATTTTTGAAAGGGTGTAAATATGTGAAAATATTAAATTAGGAGTAGTTTTGTGAAGAAGGGGTTGAAAGGGTGTAGATTTGTGAATTCCTCTTAATGTTTTAACGCTATATGTTGTTAAATTTAATGAAATATTTTATTTTATCTTTCTAAAGTTTATCCATCTCAGGCCATCTATTAGTTAATATTTTAAATAACTTCATATTATATATACAAAATTGAATAAACGAAAACCACATAGTTAATCCTGAAATCAAATAATTAGTTTACGACAAAATGTCAACACATGAAACTATAAAATTTTTGGAATTTCATTATTTGAAAGTATTTCTAGCTAACAATTTTTTTTTAAGATTATCATTATTACTTAATATTTAGTGGCAATAGGCACACAACCACTTGTTAGTTCCTGTAAGAAGTAAAATGTGGTTGGTAATCTTAGTTATGTCCAACCACTCTACGTGTATTAAGTTGAGGTGATGCACTTGTTTTATGTATTAATTTTTTCTCTATAATCACTTAACTCAATTTTCGGTAATTACATTAGTAAATAGTCCAATTTATCATTATATATTTTGGTTTTATTGTTTTTCACTATAACACCAATATGTATATATTAGAACAAGTACTCTCAATACAATATCTATTGTTTATGTAATTTAACAATAATCATTATTTTTTAAAGGAAAAAAATATAAATAGAAACACTTGTTAATTAATAATGTTAATAATGTAGAATAGATATAATAATGTTAATAATTGGGTTAATAATTGGGAATAAATATAAATAGAAACATGTGTTAAGATATAATGTTAATAATGTAAAATAGATATAATAATGTTAATAATTGGGAATGAATAAGTTGTATAAAACACGTGTTAAGTTCAATTTTTAATATAAATATAATGTTAATAATGTTTATGAAAAAATGTTAATAATGTTAATAATTTTTATAAAAAATGTTAATAATTTTAAAAGAAGAAAAAAAGTAACGTTTAGGAAAAAAAAGGCAAAACAAAAATAAGAAAAAAGGAAGGAAAAACCAAAAAAAAGAAAAAAATAACCAAACGAAAAGTGTTCACTACATCTATATATACGTATCTAAAATCACTAAATTTCATTGTGCTCTCCTCTTTGTTCTATTTACTATTATTAATTTTTTTTTTTAACTCAAACATAGAAAAAGATGATTTATTTAGTTTCTAAAAGCCAAAAAACTTCACACCGTCCAAAAATCTTATTAAATTAGATCGAAACCGTCCTTACCGTCGTACGATAGTTCGTGTTATTCGAAAGTGGGAAGCTAGAAATCCAAAAGCAAAAAATGTTCTTATGGGAGTTGAAATACTATTAATTGATGAAAATGTATATATTAGAAAAAGTACTCTCAATACAATATCTATTGTTTATGTAATTTAACAATAATCATTATTTTTTAAAGGAAAATACAATTCAAGGATTCGTGCATCACTCAATGATTCAAAAGTGTGGAGATCAACTAACGGAAGGAAACATCATTGAAATATGTGATTTCAACATATAATCTGCTAATACAAAGAAATACAAAATCTCAGACCATCAATCTTTTATCACGTTTACAACAAAAATTACAAGTGTTGGTCAAGAAATCTACAAAATTCCATTACAGAAATTTAGAATTTTAACATATTAAAACCTGATCAAAAGGTTGGACATGACCGATGACTTATATGGTAAGATAAATAAAGTACATATATAAATAATTTATATCTTATTATATAAGATATTCACTTAATATGTTAAAATTTTACGCAGATGCAATTGGTTATATTGTGGACGTAAGGAAGAACGAAATACGCGTAATGGTTAGTTATCATATCGTAACATTTGTAATGGTTAGTTGAGATCGTGACATGTGTATTAAATTTGATAATTATACATTTTATAAAATTGAAACTTAACAATATTGAGAAAAAACATAACTAAGGAAAATAATCAAAAATAAAAAAGACTTAACATTAGATATCAAATAATCTTATTATATTATACATTAATTATCAAATAATCTTATTAATTAGTTCATATCGTGACACGTGTATTAAAATTGATACGTAAACATCTTTTAAAATGGAAACTTAACAATATTGAGAAAAAAACAGAAATAAGGAAAATAATCAAAAATAGAAAATTAACATTAATTATCAAATAATTAGAAATAAAATAAATTAATCCGAAATATAGAAAAATAAAAAAAATCAGAAATAAGGAAAATAACATAGAAAAAGAAAAATTTAAGAATATTTTAAGAAATAATTAATAAAAAAATAGAAATAAGAAAAAATAAAAACGTAAAATTACTTAAAAAAATGACCCTAAAAATTCATTTATATCTGACCGATATTGTGACTTAAAGTGCTCGTATCGGTTACCTGACCGATACAGTTAAACCGATACGATACAGTATCGGGTTTTCTGTATCGGCGTGTAGTCGAGGTTGGCCTATTTCGCGTTGTATCGGTCACAGCAGACCGATACAACATGCCGATACCAGTGTTTCCTCTTTCTGTTCTCCTTGTATCGGTCACAGAAGACCGATACAACATCCCGATGCGAATGTCTCCACTTCTCTTTGCCTTGTATCGGTCCCAGCAGACCGATACAACATCCCGATATGAAACTCCGTGAGCCTTTTTCCCTTTGAATCGGTCCCAGCAGACCGATACGTCTCGTCGATACCGGCCAAAGCTTGTCGATATGGCTGGCCGATACGTAACTCCTGGTTATTTCTCCTCGTTTTCACCTGGAAAAACACTACTAAGTAACCAAAGAAGATGGTTAGAACTATGAATATGAGAATGCTAAATTAAAAACAAAGATTATATACAAGGATAGACATGGGACTTCCTCCCAAGTGAGCTTGTTTATAGTCACGTAGCTTGACTTTACCCCTTTGTTTTAAGCAACGTTTGGATCCGAAAGAGACAATGAGTCTCCTCCGGTGGCAGCTTCGTTTGCGAAGTATGGTTTGAGTCTTTGATCTGTTTATCGCAAACTCCCCTCCGTGCTTGTCCCAAAGAACCACAACTCCGAGTGGTTTCACCTCCTTGATCTTAAAAGGGCCGGACCAACGGGATTTCAGCTTTCCCGGGAATAGTTTAAGCCGCGAGTTGAATAGCAGCACCAAGTCGTTCACCTTGAAATCCTTCTTGATGATCTTCTTGTCGTGGAAGGCTTTGGTCCGCTCTTTGTAGATCTTCGAGCTCTCATAGGCGTGTTGGCGTATTTCGTCCAATTCCTCGAGCTGAAACTCCCTCTTCTCTTTCGCCGTTTTCAGGTCGAAGTTGAGTAAATTAATTGCCCAGCTGGCCTTGTACTCGATCTCTACCGGGAGGTGGCAGGCTTTACCATACAGCAAGTTGAAGGGCGTTGTCCCCAATGGCGTTTTAAACGCTGTCCTGTACGCCCAAAGAGCGTCGTCGAGTTTAACGGCCCAATCTTTCCTCGTTACACCGACCGTTTTCTCGAGAATCGCCTTGATTTGTCGGTTAGATACCTCTACTTGCCCGCTGGTCTGTGGGTGGTAGGGTGTTGCAACCTTGTGCTTGACACCGTGTTTCTTGAGAAGGCTCTCGAAGATCTTGTTGATGAAGTGGGAACCTCCGTCACTAATGACAACCCTGGGAACTCCGAATCGAGGGAAGATTATCGTCTTAAAAAGACTAACAACGGCTTTTGAGTCGCTCGTTGTGCACGCAACAGCTTCTACCCACTTGGAGACATAGTCCACCGCCACGAGAATGTACTTCTTGCCGTACGATGATGGGAAGGGTCCCATGAAGTCTATACCACACACATCAAAAATCTCAACCTCCATGATAGGGTTTTGTGGCATCTCGTTCCGCTTGCTTATATTGCCCTTCCTTTGGCAAGGATCGCAGCGTTGAACGAACTCGTGAGCGTCCTTAAACATCGTGGGCCACCAAAAACCAGCTTGTAGGACCTTGGAGACCGTCTTAAAGCTCGCGAAATGTCCCCCATAGGCTGAACCGTGGCAATGAGTAAGAATGTCGTTTACCTCTTCATCCGCTGCACACCTCCGATATAATCCATCTTTGCACAAGGTGTAGAGGTAAGGTTCGTCCCAATAGAACCGTTTCAAGTCGTGGAAGAATTTCTTCTTTTGATGACGCTCCAATTCATGCGGTTCTTTTCCCGCGACTAAGTAGTTCACAATGTTCGCGTACCAAGGTTCTTTTTCTGCGGCAAAGAGCTCTTCAACCTCATACTCTTGCTCTCCCCGGAATTTCTTTAACATGATCGTCATTAGATGTTCCTCGGGGAACGAATCATCAATGGGCAGTAGGTCGTCTACGCGCAGCCGCGACAAGTGACGTCTAAGTTTTGATCAATCTAAAGCTCACAAGGAGCTTTACGCAGTTGCTTTAATGGTATAATATTAAGAATGTAAGATGCAGTCTATATATAGTGCCTTTCTCTAGAGTGATTCATGTAAAGTGTAATGACTAATCACACTTTTTAACATGTCTTTAAGAATGTGATTGCGCCTTTCCGGCATACCACTCATGTTGGGAAGCCCATGCATGGTTTAATGTGGTACAATGCCTCATTCCTCTAGATATTTGGCAAATAACCCTAGACGTTATATTCCTAATCTATCATAATGACCGTAGTAATTTGATAGCCTTAATTCTTTGGTCGAGTGGATTTTCAACCTTAGTCTTAAACTTTATGAACACGTCTAGAGATTTAAGTTTCTCATGAATAAGAAATAAGTATGCATATCAAGAATTATAGTCAATTAATGATACAAAGTACTTTTGACCGTTTCAGACATAAAGTATAAAACGACCCACAATTGTCTGTATGTATCAACTTAATGACTTCCACAACTCTTAATGCATCAAATTTGTTATTCTTGGTTTGTTTCTTTATAATGCAATCATCACAAACATCAAAATTTGTGAAGTTACCGAACTCAATATATACCATTAGACACAAGACGCTCAACTCTATTTCTAGAGATGTTACTTAGGCGTTTGTACCACAAAGTTATTGAATTTGCATTTTTCCAAACTTTTGATTAGTACCCCTTAATTCAACAATTAAACTTTATTCTTGATAAGTTATAGTGTCGAACTTACCAAGACTATGTTCATCCAAAGTTTATTTTTCGGTCCCAAACAATTTTGAATTTAAAGACAAAAGTAACAACTTTGTTCTTCATTAGACAAGAATAACCAGATTTGTCTAAGTAAGAATCAAATAAACTAAATTACGTCTAAAAGACGTTACCACCAAAGTTGTCTTTCAAATTCAGAAAATGACCAAATTAAAACAATAGTTTGTATTGCATGATTGCCTCCAAGTGCATACGAAAACCACTATCTATATTAAATGTATCTTTCAACATTAGTTGGTTTTCAGTAGCTTAGGCAATCCTACATTGAAACACTTATGTTAGGATTTTGTACCAGAGTCTAACCATTAAGTGTTTCTGGGTACTTCATCAAACTTAATTTATTAACAAACCATAACAAGAAACTAACCCTTATTTTCACACAACTGTGATATTTTTGTCAATCCTTCGGTGTCCAACTTTATCACAAAAGAAACAAGTATTGACAACTTAAATTTGTTTCTTTTGTGTAGGACCCTTAGCATCATCATTCTTAAAACCTCAAAATTTCGTTCTTAAACCTTAGAGGTGTCAACCGTATAAGTACTTTAGTCTTTTCTTGTTTCGATTGAAACAATACCGTACATTTTCAATACGTACTTCTTACAATTTCCTTTGCTATGAAACCTTATCGAACTAAAGCGATGCAAAAGCATGCTTATTTCCGCCGTATCGCTTCTTACGAAACTCAAATTAATCGTAGCAAAGAACTTGATTGAGATCTTTGATCTCCTCACCACCTCAAAAGTTTTCCAAATTGGTGTTTTATGCTTAAAATCGAGTCATTACAATTAAAGTTTTCTCACTTCTCATAAACCGTATTATACTTAGCAACGCCGGTATCCTTAAGGAGAAGTAAGTTATTTCAACTTTAATGCAATGTCAAGATATATATACTCAAGAATAAATTTAACTTTATTTCTACTATTTAAAGTAGAAAACTGAAAACGTTGGAATTTCCTAAATTTATCTATAAATGTAATAATATTTACTTAAAAGAGAACCTTAATTAATCATTAGCTCACTAACCGAATAAAATCAATAATAAATTATGAATGATTATACGTCCCACCCAAGATACCAAATGTAACATTAATATCAAGTCTTTGGACAGTAATATTAACTACTAGCGGTACTCTTGTTGCAATGAATTGACACTGACAATAATTCATGATAAACAATAGTCTTCCTTTGGGCCGATCTATTATTCACATGTTTTAATCCAAATAATTGTCACATATCTCTCATTACCGCAACGATCAAACACTAACAATAATCCATAATAAATAATAAGTCTTCCTTTGGGCCGAATTATCATTCATATGTTTTAATCCAAACAATTGTCACGTATTTATCATCACAGATGTGTATGAAATCCGGCCAAATATTAATCTTCCTTTGGGCCGATTAAATATCCGCATGAAAACATACACACAACATCTAAACAAGTATAATCTAATTTAGTTATTGATTTAACAAATAGTTTTATTATTTCTGTTCAGACATTTATTAATAAGTTTGTGAAACTACATAACAGAAAATCTTAAGTGGCTAAGTGGTTTAGGAAAGAGGAGGCTGAGTCTACACTAAACCCATTCTGGGTTCGAATCCCATCTCCAACAGAATTAAATATTTTATGTCAATTCTTTAAGTGGGTCTGAGCCCAATCCGAATCCCCATTCTCTTTATTTAAGTTTTATTAATTAAAAGATTGGGCCGAAACCAAAGCCCAATCCGATATATTTTTTTTTTTTTTTAATTTCTGAAGTTATTGGGCCGAAACCTAAAAGCCCAATCCAAAAATTAATTAAAAAAAAACTTTAGTGTTTCTTCTTCTTTCTAGTTTTAGGGAAACCCTAAAATTCTTTGCAGTCGCAAAGAATAACACAAATCCGAAAAGTTTTCAAAATATAATTTTGAATTGTCAAATTTTTTTACAAACTTTATATTAGATCTTAATTCATGTTTTACACTAGAATAAACTATGAATCTAGATTTTAACATGCACAATTTTTAGATCTAAAACTCTAATATTAAAACCACAAATCCCAGAATTCTTTAGATGAAAAACAGATTTAAAATCTCAATTTTTCACAAATAACCTGATTCGAATTTATTTTAAATAAATATAATAAATTCCGAAAATTCTTTTGATAAAACCTGATTATCAAACAGAAACTGAATATGGTGGCTCTGATACCAATTGTTGGATATTAATCCTAAAGTTTATATCATAATAAACTATAAAGCCATATCAGTTTCTGATGATCAAACATAAGCGGAAGCGTACCTGATTTAGTCATGATGAATTTGTGGTTGGAGATCTGAAGTTGGCTATGGATCTTCCAAAACATACCCTTAATTGACTTTAGGTCTCTGGTGATGAGATGCAGAGAGATTTCTGTATTTCAGGTTAGGGTTGCTTTGGGGACCATAACCCTCTATTTATATAGAGTACTAATTTATAATTCGGCCCTTCATCAAATTATAAATTACTTAAGGCATCCACAATTACTTTTCCATAACACTTATGCCTCCAGTCTTTTACTTTATTACAAAAGTGACCACATAAGTTTGACTTATTAAATAATGACTCTATCACATATTGATATATGTGTGACCCCATAAAATAAATCTTACAAGATGTTCTCCCAAATGTAAAAAAATTGAAAATTTTAAAAATTAATAATATTTGAAACACATAATATTTATATACCAAAAATATCGGGGTTTATTCAATCGATAATTTTAAGTGATTTGAGTTAAAATCTCAAATCATGTGTTATTCAAACAAGAATTTTAAAATGTCTTATAAAATCCAGTGTTATTGGAAGAGTGATTTGAAAAAGTATCTTAAAATCCACTGTTATTGGGAAAAAAAATTAAGTAATGAGTTTTAAGTGATTTCAATGTGTTTTAATGTATTTTTGTAGTTAAAAATGTAAAAGCTCAAATCACATGGTATTAGGTGGGATTTCAATGTGTTTCAAAAAAAAATCATAACAAACTCTATCATTCATCAAAATCATTTAAAAACTTATAAAAACTCACAAAACTTAAATCATTTCAAAACAGTGATTTTAAGTGATTTCAATGTGTTTCATTTCTTTATTAGTATATATAAAATGTAGAATTGCATAAATATGTTACTTTTGGTATAAAATAAACTATAAAGAAAAGTATTTTGTTAAAAGATATAACTAAAAGCTTTATTATTATTATTGTTTTTTGTGTCGATCATCGTTGTTAACAAAACAACACAACATGCTCTTATATATAGTGTTATAAAGTCGGTTGTGATAATGGCGGTTGTGTTAGTGGGCCGTTGATGGGCTATTATTTTGTAACAACTTTCATATACTAAGAAGTTACCCGCGCCAAGCGCGGGATAAAAATTTACGTAATAGAAAAAGAAATGTTTACTGGTAAAAACAATGTGTAGTATAAAATGAGATAAAAAAAAATTTGGATCTCATGTGATCCGCGTTAAACGCGGAGTTTAAATTTGAAATATATATACAAAATATATTGTATTTTGGTTTTTATAAATGTTTTATTTACAAAGAATTATTACTATTACTATTTTAATATTTATCATCGAAAAAGATTATCATTGTCATTTCGATGTTGAATATTTACCATTAAGTATAATTTACTATTTATCATTAAAAGCCAATAACTACATAGTGTTTTGAAACCATAATATGACTCGTTTAACAATGAAAAATATGTCAATTCGGTCTCTATTTATCATAAACTCAGACTATTAAAACCTCGGATAAAACCACTGAATTTTCGGGGGCTCGAGTCAATTTAGTGTTCATGTTTTGTTATTTGACATGAACTTTGATGTTTAATACAATTTTACAAAATATTATTGTTATTTATAAATGAACAATATGTTCTATCATTTTTTGTGCGATAATATAACATACAAACATTAGAAAAAATATAAAATTGTGTTTTTCATTAGCTTTTTAAATATTTTAAACATATTGTCTAGGAAAGTTTAATAACTCTTTCATGTCTAAACTTATCCGAAAATTATTTGCTCAAATTTTGGGAATCGTTGGTTCAACCGATGAGTCGGGTAAATTATGTATTCAAGTTTCGTCATTTGACATGAATTTTGGTGTTGAATACAATTTTACAAAATAATATTGTTATTTGTAAATGAACAATATGTTATATCATTATTTTGAACTCAATGTGATAGAATATAACATATAAATATCAAGGAGATCTATTAGAAATTATAAAATTGAATTTCTTATGAATTTTTTAATATTATATTTTCTATATTTTATAAGTTTTCAACATTTTTAAATATATTATTCATTTAATATGTCAAGTTAAGACATTTTTGTAATAAATTTGGGCTTTTTATTTTGGGCTTTTATGAATTTTCAATGAATCATTAATGATGTTGGACCAAAATTAATCTGGTGATGACACGTAGGATTTTTTCATGAATTTTCTCTCTCCGTCTCCTGTATTAATAATATAAGATTGTACGTTAGTGGTCATTGGAAAATAATTCACAGCAAGTATAAAGTCAAAATTTATAAGCTTTAGAAAAAATGATTTGTACATCCCAAAATAATTGAAAAAGGAAAGTAGGGACTCTGAGATTTTTAAGAGATAGAAAGCTTGATTGCTTTAGAAATAAGGTTGTAGAAATAAATATGACTTTCTACAACCACTACAGCTCAAATCAATCACCCCCAGTATTACGATATTTCATTAGTTTAATTTCATGTTAAACTCAAATGTAAAAAAATGGAAATTTTAAAAATTAATAATAATTGAAATACATAATATTATATACCAAAAATATCTATTGATGAATGTCGTCTATGAACACCAAATTCTAGCTTCCATAAACGCATTCAAAATTTCATGATCAATATCTAAAAGACCCAAAGAATAACATTGCATCTTTAAATGTATGACATACAACACCGTTTATCGTTTGAAGACTACAAAAACTAAGAAATTATATTTAGCAATAAAAATACCTACTGATTAATCCATAAGAGATATTTAAAGTTTAAACCTATTTATATGAAAAATAATTTGCAACCAAATAATATAGTTATGCTCTTCACCACAATAAAATATATATATAAAGTTTTAACATAATAAAATTCACCTCTAATATGTCCAAAAAAAAATCACCTCCAATAGCTATTTTTATGACTACACCGTGACAGCAAATGTTCGTTATCACATAAAACTTATGTGGTATATATATAGAGAATTTTGAATAAACTTCAAGGTAGTTCGTGTAGAAGTATACTATAAAGAAATTAAACATTTAAAAAATATATAGGTGGTGATTGGGGTTGTTGTAGCTTTATGTTTTTTGCTGCAGAAAGTTGGTTGTAAGATGGGAAAAATCTTATATTATTATTACAGAAGACAGAGAGAGAGAAAATGAGAGTGAAAATCCTACGTGTAATCACGTGAGTAATTCTTACCCCACATCATTAAAAGATTTATTGAAAATTCATAAAAGCCCAAAACAAAAGCCCAAATTTATCACAAAAGTCTCTTAAACAAACATAATAAATGGATAATATATTTAGAAAATGTTGAAAACCGCTAAAATATAAAAAATACAATATTAAAAATCCATAAAAAACAATTTATAATTAAAAATAGATTTCCCTAATATTTATATGTAATATTTTATCACATTATGTTTAAAATAATGATAAAACATATTGTTCATTTACAAATAACAATATTATTTTGTAAAATTGTATTTAACACCAAAATTCATGTCAAATGACAAAACTTGAACACATAATTTACGACTCATCGGTTGAACCACCGGTTCCCAAAATTTGAGCAAAGAATTTTCGGATAAGTTTACACATGAAAGAGTGATTAAACATTCATAGAAAATATGTTTAAAATATTTAAAAAGCCTACAAAATATGATTTTAAAAAGCCCATGAAAAACACAATTTTATAATTTTCCTAATTTTTGTATGTTATATTCTCGCACAAAACAATGATAAAACATATTGTTCATTTATAAATATCAATATTATTTTGTAAGATTGTATTAAGCATCAGAGTCCATGTCAAATGGCAAAACTTGAACACAAAATTGATTTGAACCATCAGTTGACCCACCGGTTCCCGAAAGTTCAGTGATTTTATCTGGGTTTTTAATAATCCGAGTTTTATAACAAATAGAGAACGAATTGACAAATTTTTCATTGTTAAACGGGTCATATCATGGTTTCAAAACACTATGTACGTAGTTATTGTTTTTCAATGATAAATAGTAAATTATACGTAATGGTAAATATTCAACATCAAAATAGCAATGATAATCTTTTTCGATGATAAATATTAAAATAGTAATAATATTTTTTTTGTTAATAAAACATTATAAAAACAAAAATACAATATATTTTATATATAAACTTTAAATTAAAATTTGCGTTTAACGCGAATCATATGACATCCAAATTTTTTTATCTCATTTTATATTACACATTATTTTTACCAATAAATATTTCTTCTTTTATTCCGTAAATTTTTATTCCGCGCTTGGCGCGGGTAACTTTCTAGTGTCAATTAAATCATGAACTTTCCAAATTCACCAAAAAAAGCATGAACTTTCACGTGAACCATTTAAATCATCTATTTTCGTTGACTGGCGTTTTAAATCACGAATTTTTTTTACTGAGACAAAAAGAGCACAAAATTGAATCTGTTAACGAAAAATTTGACACTATGCTCAATTCCATCCAATTGAAGTGCTCGGTTCTTCAAATAAACCTCAAACAATGTCAAACTATTGCGTTAATATACTTAACTTTGGACTCTTTTTGTTTAGGTTGTGCTCTTTTTGTTCCAGTAAAAAAGAATTCATGATTTAAAATGTCAGTCAATGAAAAATACATGATTTAAATGGTTCACGTGAAAGTTCATTCTTTTCTTTTCGGTGAATTTTGAAAGTTGATAATTTAATTGATATTTTTTCCTAATTAAATTATATAAAAAATTACAATATATTTGAAAAGTTTAGGGGTGGCAAATGCCCTCCCATTATGAACGTACGTCCGCCCCTGAGTAGTATAAGGCTTTCAAGACGTGCCTTAGATTCGTCGTGGTCTTCTATGTAATATGCTTTGATGTGTTCCTCTATTTTCTTCTTCGTTTCCATGTAAACCATTTGTAACCTAACTTTCTTTTAGACTATGTACATATCTTTATGGCACAAACTGCATCACTTACCTTTACCGAATCTATCCTAAGTGAAAAGTACATGCTCATTTTCAGAGGTCATAACTCAACTAAAGAAAACAGACTTAGGTAGAGGAGATGTGTCTTGTTCTTAGAGAGCAAGCTACTCATTGTGCTTTACTTGGTATTATCAATGTCTTAGATCGTAGAAACTGTAAATCAAATGTCATGTGAAAGACTTGCTGCCTATTGTTGTAGCTTTGTTGTACAATTTTTGCCGTAGAAATTTTGGTTGTAACTTTTTAAAATAAAATCTTGATTGGCAAATATTATTGCTCTGAATTTATTAAACAATACAATAAAAAATAATTAATATAATATAAAATAAGAAATAAATAAATAAACTAACACAAATATAAGCAATAAAACGTTTTTGTTCTAGAAAATATGTGTCAATTATTCTAGAAAATTCTTAAATTTCAATATAAGAAAATGATTCCGTTTCATTGTATATACATTACCAATATATACATTAATATAGTTTTTATACTATTATTTTATAAAAACTAATAATTGCATTATCTCGTAAACTAATGTTTTACATTATAGTGGTAAAAAATGAGGTTGTGAAAATAAAATATATATAATATGTTTAAATATAGTTGAAAAAACATTTATTTAAACGGGAGAATTAAAAACTATCCCATTTGAATTACATTTCACAAAACTACACCATTTCAAAATTACTTCACAAAACTACACCTAAACACTCAAAATTAAATACAAATAAACCCTACCCACACAATCCTACCCCCTTAATAATATACCCTAAACACTAATTAGCGAACCCAAATAAAAATATTTTAATTTTGGTAATTTTTAAAAGAGTAAATCAAGCTTTTAAAATTTTGAAAGGGTGTAAATATGTAAAAATATTTAATTAGATGTAGTTTTGTGAAAGAAAGATTAAAAGGGTGTAGTTTTGTGAATTTCTCTATTTAAAATATGGTATATAATAAGGCTACAAAATATATAAAAACGTTGTTTTGTAAAAATAAGAGAGAAAATTTGGAAAACATAAAAATATGTGCTTTAGAAAAATTGCTTTGTACATCCAAAAAATAAAGAAAACAAAAATTTTGCTTCCCTTAAAAAAAAGAAAAGCTAAATCATGATTGATTTATAATTTAGACTCTATATTTTTATTTGGTTGTGGGAAAAGTCTACGACTCCTTCCAATAAACCCCATATACTTGTATCCTTATGTATTATATTACTTTAAATCACGTCACATACAATTTATTACTACTACACATTTTTTAAACATAATCAATGAATATTAGTGGTGGGCTAAATCCCAACATGGCCCAACCCGTTCGAGAAGTCGCAAGACAAAAGGCCTTTGAATTGGTCTCCAGTTCGGCTTTAAGGCCCATCAAAATCAAGGCCCGCTAATAGAAAGAAGTCGTAGCCGACACGATGACGTCAGCCTAAACCTGCAATTCGCAGAGCCAACACGGTGACGTCGGTACGGAGCCGTAGTTCGCAGAGCCGACATAGTGACGACGGTACGGAGCCGTAGTTCGTAGAGCCGACAGGGCGGCGTTGGTACATGCTTGCAGTTTGCAGGAGACGATCGTACAAAGGACACGCTGGCGTAGCGCCCGATGGAGAAGCCTACTCGAGAATGCAGCTTTCCGTATGTCGAGCATGCGTTGAGAAGTCCCGCCAAAGAGCAAAAGCCCGCCAAGGATCGAGAAGCTCCACTATATAAAGAGGATTTATGTTCAGGAAGAGGGGATCGATTTCCAGAGAGAGAATGAACAGAGAATTTACAAATAGAAGCAGTTCGGCTTATATCATTCACTTCGCTATCTTTATAAAAAAACATTCAAATCATAAATAATCATTAAGAACTCCGAGTTCAAATCGACTTTCGGTTTGGCTTATATTTCCAGTTCGACAAATAGACTTAAGTTCGACTACATACTTCGGTTCAATATGTTCGCTACAGTTATCACATAACGAGTTTTCCGACCTGCCTCTACTTTACCTTCAGTTCGACATCTAATCCGTTCTCCGTACGAACATTTGGCGCCCACCGTGGGGCAGATCAGGAAAATCTCTCACGCTTACGACAGCTCGCAAACAACCTGAAGTCGATAGTCCGATTCAACCACTCTGGTGGCAAACCAACAACAAAACTCATCGAACATGCCAATCGTCCTACAAACAGCTCTCGCCGAATTTCAAACACCAGCAACGCCAACTGGTCCAGCTGTGGCAAACCCAGAGCTAGGTCATCAGACGCCGAACGCAGTTCGCACACCCACTCCGAACCAACACTCGAACCTAGAGTCACCATCGCCATACCGAGCAGTCCACCAGGAACAAATGCCGATACCAGTCACCCCGACCAAACCGCTCGATCCAGTATCGTCGAATACTCTGGTCCCACTGAACGAGTCCACGCAGTTCGACAGGACGAACGCCCTTCTCGTTATCTCATGGAATGGAAGTCATGTCCCACGCCGAAGTCAACGTTCCCAGAATACGCCGCCTGATGTTAATGCAATACGCACTGACAAACGAACAGATGATAATCGACCAGTTGGACCATGACGAAGAGCAATGACATCACGCTTTGCTCCGAATTCAAAACTATCAACACCAGACAGCGAGATAATACAACAAGAAAGTGAAGGGAAGACACTTCGAAGAAGGCGGTCTGGTTCTCCATAAAGTATTCGAAAACACAGCCAAAAAGCCGATCACCAAACTCGAAGCGAAGTGGGAAGACCCATACTGAGTCTCAAAAGTAGTTCGACCCGGCGTCTTCGAACTCATGGAGATATACGGTAAAGCAATACCAAGATCCTGGAACGCGATGCACCACTAAGGTGAAGAAGCCGAAGACAATCAGAACCGAAGCCAACAGGCAAAAAAAAAATATAATAATATATATAATATATATAATATTTATTGTAAACCGAACTACGAATGGTTTGATCCTTTTTTGGGTACGTAGGCAGCCTTTCTAAAGGCACATCTATTATATAAATAAAAATCATTTTCTTAAAAAACGAGTCCCGAACTCAACACGATCTCCATGCTCGGACAAAAACGAACTCTGTCTTCGGTCACACAAGTTCACCGCTTAATAATTAACGGGCTTCGCGCTCTATCGAACTCAAAGCCGGTTTATTCCGCAAAACAAATTAGCCACTTACTGAAAGTGCAGTGGACTGATCACCCACTCTGTTGCAAGGAAGAATCATCACGAACTCAATGTTCAATCAGTGACCCAATCCGAAACCAAGAAAGTCGAGTACTTCGCATCAAATCTGAACTAAGAATGCGACTTCGTACTAAGAAGAAAGAACAAGACGTAAAACCGATAGTCGAACTAAAGAAAAAGAGTGAGTCGTGAACCAGAGGGAAAGAGTAGGAGAAAGGAGTTCATTGATAGTAAGGTTGAATACAACAAGGTCGACCCCAACAGTCGACCCAAATCAGGTTACAAAAAAAAAAAAAAAACAAGGACTACTCCTGTTCGTCCTACTTCTCTTCGCCCTCCTCAAGCAGCTTGGTCGCCTCGCCTCCTTCGGCCTGCTCGACGTTCACTTCATCCTCCTCGGCATGTTCAACATCTTCGTTATCTTCCTCTTCAGGCTCGGAAACCTCGAAGGCGGAGTCAATCCCAAGATCGAGTGAAGCTCGAAATCCGAATCCGCATAAGACAACTTTGGCATTTCTTCGATCCAGCGTGCAAGCTTCTCCTCCTTGGCACGGCAATGCTTTTCGAAGATGGGCGGCGACTTAATCGCGTACTTGGTGTTCAGCCGCTCCAGGGTGCCGAAGATACCTTTCCTCTAGTTAAAGCAGAGAAAGGTCTCTCTCACAGCGTCCTCCTCGTCAAGGTAAGCTTTCAGCTTACCAAGCCGAGCCTCAGAAGCTTCACGTAGCTTGACGAATTGCTCCTTCGCCGCTTTGACAGCCTGCTGGATGTTGGCTCTAGCTTCGTTGTGATTAAGATACGACACCGAGTCGTCGTAACTCGAAGCCGTTCTCATTTTCTTCGCTCAGGCGATAGCCGAACCCGTTCCCTCCGACGAACGATTGTCCGGAAGAAGGAAGGTCTTCAACCTGCACCGCGGGATCGGCATTCCTTGCAGCAGAAGACGAACCAGTCTCCTCGAGTCCGGGCCCAGCAGCCCTTTCTTCCTCGATCCTCATTTCTTCGAGGATAACCTGTCCATCAGGTGCTACATCCAACCGAAGCTGGTCATCTCTTCAAGGATAACCTGACCATCAGGTGCTACATCCAACCGAAGCTGGTCATCTCTTCGAGGATAACCTGACCATCAGGTGCTACATCCATCAGGTAGGCACCACCTCAGTGCCAATTCTCTTCGCCCTAGGAAGGCTCTCAGAACCTCCTTCGGTTGTCTCGCGAGCCCTCCTAGCTCGAGGAGGAGTTGGACTCTATTGTCCAGAAATACCTGCCTGAGGAGGCAGAACGCCCGCCGGTAGAGGTTGAGTGCCCGCCGGCAGAGGCGGAGTGCCCGCCGGAAGAGGCGGAGAGTTCATCGGTGATGAGGGCGAACCGGCCTCGAGATCGGCTATTTTCTCCTTGGCTTCCGCTTCGGCATCTCCTTCAGCGTTAAGTTCGTCATCAAATACGCAAGGGAGAACCTGATACGAAATCATCCAACTTAGCAAAAAAGGGGGAAACGATACGAAAAAAACGAACCAAAGATACCGAACTAACCTCTCAACGATTTGAAGTAACGATGTTATTTCCGAAGTATTTCAGTCCACGACACTTCCTCCCTACGCAAAAATGCCTCTTTGTACGCGGTGTATTCCGGCGAAAGAGGATAGATTGGCAGAAATTTGACTGAAAAAGAGAGAAAAATTAGTTAGAAAATCAAAATAAAAGGAACAAGGGTTCGCAAATACCTACCAATAAAAGGCGACCATTTAGTTTGGTACACCCTGTCAACATCTAGGACAGACGCCGAATTGACCCTGACGAAGAAAAACTTCTCCCACCCGGAGGCAAATTTGATCGAAGTGTCCGAGGTAAGCCTGAACCTTTGCTTCCAACAGATCGACCACGTCCCCAGAAGCGAATGGTTCTTGTTGACACGCGTGATCTCGTTGAAGAGACGAAGAGTCATCTCGATTCCTAGATCCTTGGTCGCCACCATTGTAGCAACCAAGTTCCGGATACACGGGGCCGTCAGCCTAGAGAGAGATATTATCAGCTCCTCGACGGAGGCTATGAGTAGCCGAGGTAAAGGAAACCACAAACCTCCCTTGATGAACATCTGTTCGTACAAACAAATGTACCTGGGAGGGCAGTCCAGGGGATTTGGTTCAACTCCGGCTCCAGTAGCTCCAACGGCTCGCTGGCTCCAGAAAGGGTATGAACCAGTTTAACCACTTTCGCTTTCCTCTTGGCTTTGACATGCGTTGAAGCACCTTTGGCCGATATCTTCATTCTCTTCGGCAGAGGAGTTATTGATTTGTCCAAAAGCGAAGGAATCTCGAACCGCGAAAGATCAGAGGGCCGAGCAGGCGATCCTGACGCCAAATTAGGGTCGATCCGCATCGTCCCAGGTGTTGGATCGCTTGAGCGATTAAAAGTCTAACCAGCTTGCGGAGACAATCTAGGATCGCCCCTGTTTCGACATAGTGACGACGGTACGGAGTCGTAGTTCGCAGAGCCGACAGGGCGGCGTTGGTACATACCTGCAGTTCGCAGGAGACGATCGTACAAAGGGCACGCTGGTGTAGCGCCCGATGCAGAAGCCTGCTCGACAAAGCAGATTTCCGTATGTCGAGCATGCGTTGAGAAGTCCCGGCAATGAGCAAAAGCCCGCCAAAGGTCGAGAAGCTCCACTATAAATAGAGGATTCTGTTCAAGAGGGATCGATTTCCAGAGAGAAACGAACATAGAATTTACAGAGAGAAACAATTCAGCTTATATCATTCACTTCGCTATCTTTGTAAAAAATATTCAAATCATAAATAATCAATAAGAACTCCGAGTTCAATCGACTTTCTGTTCGGCTTATATTTCCAGTTCGACAAATAGACTTAACTTCGACTACATACTTTGGTTCAATCTGTTCGGTATAATTGTTACTTAACGAGTTTTTCGATCTGCCTCTACTTTACTTTCAGTTCGACATCTAACCCGTTCTCCGTACGAACAATGAATAATTTATTTGATTACTAAAAAATACCATTAAATGTTGTGTTTTCTTTTATTTTTTTGGTAAGTTATAAACACAAAATATGTCACATTTTTGAATGACAAGTCACATATTCTTTTGTATCATGTCACATATATCCGGCGGCATTAACCTAGTTTAAATGAAAAGGCAGACCGATCACCAAAATTAATCAGAAAATCCGGTATCCGGTTCGATACAGATCGTACCGAAATAAACCGAAGCTATATAGTCTTATTAACACGGTTTAGAGCAAGTGAGAAACCATAATCCTTTTTTAATGTAGGATTTTCTAGAAAAAATCACAAATTAAGAAGTTGTTTAAAATGACTTTTATAACCTTATTTATTGTTGCTATTATGATTGATAAAATATAAACATGATAAACCATAAATGTATAAGTAAGGACATAATAAGAAAATATGTGTCAATTATGCTAGAAAATCCTACATTTCAAATCAATTTTTTTCTAGAAAATTCTACATTAAAAAATGGAGGAAGTATATGCTAATTTTTATGTAATATATGTATATACTTATAAATTTATAATCGTCTTGGTAAAGAAATATAGTCTAGTTTAAACCAAGAAGCGGACGGATCACCAAAATTAATCAGAAAATCCGGTATCCGGTTTGATACAGAACGGACCGAAATAAACTGAAGCTATATAAACTTATTAAGACGGTTTAGAGCAACTGAGAAGCCCTAATCCTTTTTTTTTTTTTTTTGGTTAAAATTTTTCAAATTTAAAAAACAGAAGACCTAAAATGTTTTACGTGCCCTTTAAACAAAAAGGCCCTATTTGAAGAAATAGCCCAATAAGCATAATAAAAACAAAAGCCCAATAAGACTATATAACCGAAGCTATATAAACTTATTAAGACGGTTTAGAGCAACTGAGAAGCCCTAATCTTTTTTTCTTTTTTTTTTTGGTTAAAATTTTTCAAATTTAAAAAACAGAACGAACCGAAATAAACCGAAATTATATAAACTTATTAAGACGGTTTAGAGCAACTAAGAAGCCCTAATCCTTTTTTTTTTTAGTTAAAATTTTTCAAATTTAAAAAACAGAATACCTAAAATGTTTTACGTGCCCTTTAAACAAAAAAGGCCCTATTTGAAGAAGTAGCCCAATAAGCATAATAAAAACAAAAGCCCAATAGGACTATATAACCGAAGCTATATAAACTTATTAAGACGGTTTAGAGCAACTGAGAAGCCCTAATCATTTTTTTTTTTTTTTTGGTTAAAATTTTTCAAATTTAAAAAACAGAACGGACCGAAATAAACCGAAGCTATATAAACTTATTAAGACGGGTTAGAGCAACTGAGAAGCCCTAATCCTTTTTTTTTTTTTGGTTAAAATTTTTCAAATTTAAAAAAGAAAAGACCTAAAATGTTTTACATGCCCTTTAAACAAAAAAGGTCCTATTTGGAGCAATAGCCCAATAAGCATAATAAAAACAAAAGCCTTATCTCCTTTTGAATCAACAAAGCCGAGATAACAAAACCCTAATCCTTTTTCACTCTGGACCTTTCTCTCCAAAACCTAAAACGGCGATTACGATTACGAGTGTGAATCTTCCAAACGCATCCTAGCGAAATCTTTGTATTCACTTCGAATCCTCTTCTCCTTCTTCTTCAACTAAACTGCGTCTCTCGTTGTTCTAAGCCACGACTAAGAAAGGTTCAAAATCCAAATCATGCTTCAAAATTTAAATCCGATTTAAAACTCTGTTTCCTCTTCGTGATTGTTGTTCTAAGTCACGATATCGTATATCATAAATATGTGTGCTCTTGTGTGTTTGTTTGTTCATGTATGGTCTAATTTTTCATATATATTTTGTAGATGTCTGAACAAAACAACATGGATGAAGAATCTATTTTACCAGAGGACATTGGGAAGAAGCGTACATCATTTGTTGCAAAACCACCAAGAAAAAAGGTATGCTAAAAGGGCTGAGGTATGGCAACACTTTTTGCAAAGGGAAGAGGATAGTAATAAGAGTGTTTGCAAATTGTACGACAGAAATATTATGTGACTCTCAAACTGTAGCTACTAGTCCTATGATAGCGCACATAAGTAGATGCAAAATGTATAAGGATTTTAGTGAAAATGAAAAACAAAAGATTCTAACTTTTTTTTGATATAGGTATGTTATAAACCATCGGAGTGGTCTTCGAGTAGCTCAGAATCCGAGTATGACTGCATTTCTGAGCCAAAAATGCTCTTTGTGCGGTATCCCCATATAGATATAACCGAACATGAATTGTGAGTGGCACATTAAAGTTTTCTTTACTTTATAACTTAGCTTAAAGTTGTCCTCAAATCTGTCTTATGTTTGCAGGGCTGACGTTTTTGGAGGAACACCTACCGAGGTTAGAATTCAACCCCAGATGGACGAAAATGGAGAAGTAATTGGTGTCCTTGGAAATATCATTTTTTCTTCTGAATCAGCAAGAAGAGAGGTAACATTTCTAACTAGCAAACAAAATTTTGATTTGAGTGCTAGTTTGTGTGTGTATATTGGAGCTTGTTTGTCTTTGTAATGTGTTAAAAATTAAAGAGTCTTGTATGTTAATGTGTTTCTAGTTGTGCTTGTTTTTGTTTGTAGAGTGTTATAATCTTGTCTGTATTGTGTGTGTGTATTTTCTGTTTGCTTTTGAATTTTAACTAATGTTTTTTGTATGTTCTTAGGCACAGAAATTAAACGGGGTCTTGTTGAGGGGACATCCAATTTATGTTGCCCGGTTAAGCAACAGGTTTGTATTTACATATTTTCAAAAAATTTAACATTTATAACTTTAATTACTAATGTATTAAAAAATTTATGTTTACAGTAGCGAGATTCTGTTTGTTGGTGGGTTGAACACTGAACTGGATGTAGATGTTGTTAAAGACCAAGTTCTTTTGGCATTTCAGTCACATGGAGAAGTGTTAAATACATTTCTTCCAAAAAACTCTGAAATCGGTTGTTCGCTAGGGTATGACTTCACTGATTGATTATTTAGTTGTTACTAATGGATTTATCTTTTGATAACACTTTATTGTTGGTTTCAGGTTTGGTTATATTCATATTAACAACCCTCGTGACTTATATGAAACCTCATTCACAATCGATGGTGCTAAAGTTGAGGTCAGAGCCTCTACGCTAAAAAACTCTATACAAAGATGAATTGGTTAGTTCATTTCTCCATTATTTATTTTTTTATCACTCTGTGAAATTTACTTCACTAAGAGAAACAATGTTCTTTGCAGGAAGGTGTAAAGACTGCCTTGGAAATCGTAAGATCTTACTAGTATTTGGTCACTTTTTTTTATAACTTATTATGTTTTTTTTTTTGCAGAAAAATGCAGAAGACGATTCGTCTTCTTTGTTAAAGGTATAAAATCTCTCCTACTAAATAACAAAATGTATTTACTATTATAGAACTAATAATTGAATAAATATATAATTATAAACGTGAAATTGCAGGTTTTGCTATCAACAAAGATTTCAGAGTTCACACCCTTTGGAGAAGAAAGAATGACCATATCGTGGAGAGTCCATTAGAGTAAATGCCTATTCATGTGGCACAACGGTTTTGTAAGTTAAAATTTTTCTTAAGTTTTTATTACAAATGAATAATACATTAATAAAAGCAACCAACAACATAAAACAAATATTTAAATCAAAAGGTTAAACCAAATTTGTTCATGTAGTTGATTGTTAGTCACATTCGCTTACCAATGCGTTTTCAGTTTTATACAAGCTGAAAAATATTAATAAACCTCCGGTGACGTCCGAGTATATTGAAAAAAGCGTTGGTATCAAATATTAAATATCGGAAAAAGGATCGTTCGACTTAGAAACGTCATCCCTTTCATGGAGCAGTATGTTAAAAAGATAGAGATTCATCAGCGCCCTCGGGGTGAGAATGAGGTTGATTATGAGTATTTTGAAAGCTTCACGATAAAATTGCTGAAATGTGCACCAAGAACAGTTTTAGTTGAGTTTTTCTCTGCCTTCGATGGAAAAGTTAGTCTTTCATCTTCTTTCTATTGTCTAGTATTATAGTATAACTAAAAGCCATCACAGAAATTAGATTTAAGATTAATTTTTCATAATTTTTTTTTATTATAATGTGTGTCTAATATAAGTGGTTGTATATGTGTGTATATTAGAGCTAGTTTGTTTTTGTAATGTGTTAAGAATTAAAGAGTCTTGTATGTAGGGTGTTTACTCCCCATCAGAGAGAGAGTGCTAGGTTAGGGACTTTGAAAAGTTCCTGATGCACTGCCTCCTCTTCATTGGATATGGGGTAAAAAACGGGTTGAATGTTGGGAGTTTCAAAACTCGTTGGGAATGGCTGGGGCAATGACGGTTATATCTACATTGCGAGACACAAGTTTTTATCAAGTCAGTTGTGGAGTTAAATCTAATAAATGTTTACCTAAAGCTTCAACTCCACAACTGACTTGATAAGACACTTGTGTCTCGCTATGTAGATATAATCGTCATCGCCCCACCCATTCCCAAACAAGTCTTGTTACTCCCAACAATAACCCCGTTTTTTTACCCCATATCCAGTGAGGAAGAGTGCATTGGGAGCTTTTCAAAGTTTCTAACGTAGCACTCTTCCTCTGATGGGTATAGACACCCTACATATAAGACTTTTTAAATCTTTATACATTACATAGACAAACAAGCTCCAATATACACACAAACAACCCACTCATATCAGACACACATAATAAAAAAACTTATGAAAATTTACTCTTAAATATAATTTTTGTGATGACTTTTAGTTATGCTATGATACTAGACAATAGAAAGAAGATGAAAGACTTACTTTTCCATCGAAGGCAGAAAATCTCAACTGAGACTGCTCTTAGTGCACATTTCAGCAATTCTATCGTGAAGCTTACAAAAGATTCATAATCAGCTTCATTCCCTCGGGGAGTTGATGAATCTCCATATTTTTAACATACTGCACCATGAAAGGGATAGCGTTTCTAAGTTGATCGATCCTTTTTCCGATATTTGATACCAATGCCTTTTTTAATATCCCGGACGTTACCGGAGGTTTATTAATATTTTTCAGTTTGTACAATACTGAAAGCGCTTTGGCAAGTGAATGTGTCCAACAATCAACTACAAAAACAAATTTGGTTTAATCTTCTGATTTAAATATTTGTTTTATGTTGTTGGTTGCTTTTATTCATTTGTAAAAAACTTACAAAATCGTTGGGCCATAAGAATAAACATTGACTATGATGCTCTCTACGATAGACATTGTCTATAATGTGCAGTCTTTATTGGTAGCAAAACCTGCAATTTCAGGTTTATAATTATATATTTATTCAATTTTTAGTTCTATTATAGTAAATACATTTTGTTATTTAGTACTTCTTCCGTTCCTAAAAACATGTAGTTTTAGAAGAAAAATTTTGTTTCAAAATAGTTGTAGTTTTCAATGCAAAATTTATTGTTGTTTTGTTTTTTTGACCAATAGTATTAAGTAGAAAATTTTTCTATTGGTTGTAAAATATATTAGGTAGATACTAAATGATATTTTTGTATTGAAACACAAAATTTAATAATTTTTTAAACATTGTGCACAAACCTTAAACTTCATGTAAATTTTAACAGAGGGAGTAGGAGATATTGTATACCTTTTTCATAGCAGTATTTCCGTCTTCTGCAAAAAAAGGGAATTTTGAAAAGTAATTCTTTTGAGTTTACAAATTTGAAAAACATACATTTTTTTATTTTTTGGAAACTAACTCTTTTTATATGTAATTTTACTTTTTTGTCCAATTTTTAGTTAAGAACTATATCTTTGAAACAAAAAATATTTATTAAATATTTAAAATTTATTTTTAAATTATAAATATTTTATAATTATTTATTTTAAAATATAGATATTTTATTTCATGAATATAAAAAATCCTAAAAATATCGGAACAATTCAAAATATACATTTAAATCAAACCAAATTATTAATGGTTAAATATGAATTATCATCATATCATAAAATGAAAAAAAGAAGATAATTTTTGAGAGATTTAATGTGAATTTGGATTTCTAGGTTTTAATTTGAACCATCATTTCAATTAATTTTTCTTCATCGATTGTTTTCGCTTTTTCTTCATTTTATCCAGTTTAACCAATTTGTCGCTTTCATCTCCTGTGACGTATTGCTTAACGAAACCAACGACACATCGACGTATTATTCCATTTACGTAACCCGACGTATTAAACAATATATAATACCGAACATTGGTTTGAAACATAAAATAATAATAGATTTATTAATAATCAAATTTTAAATATAAAACAAATATTACAGATTTATCCAAGATAAAATAATAAAGATATTATTAAATATATCATTTTGAATTTAGATTTTAAAGATATAAAATTTAATTATATTTTTCTCTTTTAAATTTTATTCAATAATAATTAATTATTATTAATTATTAATTTAAATGTGGGCAAAAAATCACATGTATCTAAAAAGAGTTAGTTTTCAAAAAAATAAATAAAATGTCTACTTTTCAAAATACAAAACATATATGAGTCATTTTTCTAAATTTTCTCAAAAAAAACATAATAAGTTATGTATCTTAACTCACCTAAATAAAAAATTGACCAAATACTAGTAGGATTTATAAAAAATTGGGGATTATTTGATTTTAAGTAATTGAATATTCGTTTGTTATTTTATTTTGCAAACAAGAAATTGAATATGGTTTATGATTTCATATTAAAGCTTATTTGTTACTTCTTTTGCTTAATTTTAAATCTTAATTTTAAATCTTAAAAATGATGGTCCGTGAGACTAGCATGTCAACCAACTTCAAGACGGGGCTTGAAATTCACAAAACTGCACCATTTAAACTTTTCTTTCACATAATTAGTTTTTTCCATTTTTAAAATTTTAAATAGTAATTATCCTCTAAATAATTACCAAACTTTTTTAAAAAAAAAATATTTGTGTTTGCTAATTAGTGTCTAGAATATATTGTTATTGGGTATGATTTTCTTGATTACTAATTTTGATTTAACTTTTAATAATTAGGTTTAGTTTTGTGAACTAACTCTAAAATAATGTAGTTGTGTGAAATGCAATTTAAAAGGTGTAGTTTTGTAATTCAAAATTAGTCATATCCATAAAACCCTACCCCTTTATACTATGTCATAAACAATAATTAGCGAACCTAAATAAAAAAAAATAATATCTTTTATGGCTAAAAATTTTTGGTCCTATTTAATTACTAAGATATTTGATAAAACTACTTAAATCTTCCCCATTTAATTACTAAGATATTTGACAAAACTACTTAAATCTTTCTCACAGACAACAAAGGTACGTATAGAGAGTTTTTGCATAGAGAGATGAGGAATATAGAGCTTAGGCATGGGCAATCGGGTATCTAATCGGGTTTCGGATCCACCTAATCGGGTTTCAGATTTTTCGGTGTAAGGCAACATGATCTTAATCGGTGTATTTCAAAAAATTTGGTTCGGTCCGGTTCGGAGCTATTCGAGTTTGGGTCGGTTTTGTATTTCAATCAAATATTTGATTAATACCGAATTATTCTTCGGTTATCAACGGTTCGGTTAATTTTGTAACCAAAGTACTAAAAGAACCAAATAAGTACTCGAAATAACCAAACAAATGGTAATCTAACTATCAAAATTCAAATTGAACAGAGAAATCCGATAACATAAATGCATATATAAAAAGCATAACAAACGTTTTTAACAAATTGAAAATCACAATAGATCCAATACAAAGCTTAACAACCGAAAGAAAACATAACAAAGTTCAAAATCAAATGGCCTTAATAGTTAAAGGATCGGAAAACAAATGAAGAGGTATAATGAGAGCCCAAATGGATCTCGGTTTTTATCCGATCCGAACCGAAACCCATATTACCTTCAGAGCTAAACCCAATCGGATATTTAGCATGATCTGATACTGTACCGATACCGCTTTTATCGGTTCGGAACCGGTTCGTTTCTTCGGTACCGGATTTTATGCTTGATAGAGCTTTGTCCAGAAGAAGGACAATAAATATGTTTTTAAAATAAAGAAATTGATTTGATAGCTTCCTTTTTTATGCGTGTGTTAAATAAGTCTTTCTTCCAACGGTAAACCTTTTATCTTCTTGGTTTCTTTGTTGGGCTCGTCGTCTTTGGCCTCCCAGAATCGATGGTGGCTCTCCGTCACAAATAACAGCGTCGCGGATCTAGTTCTTGGAGGAGACGAGCTTTGTTTTTCTCATACTTTCTCCGGTGAAGCTTATCGATGTGGCAATCGATGATAACGAATGGTGAAAAGATCTTCAACGGCTGTAACAACGACGACCGTCTCAAACAGAAAAAAACGGTGACTCACAGTCGCATCTCCGGCGAGTTCTTGTCTGCAAATCCAGATCCGATATGAAAAAACGGCGCTGCTTTTTACCCATGGAGTAGGGCAACTTCCGAATTTGGGCTCTTATTGGGCTTTGTAGGTGTTTTTATTGTTTTCTAATTATGTGTGGATTTAAGTGTTTGGGTTTAAACTCATTATTTGGGTTTTTAAAGCCTAAAGTTGTAAGTTTATATTGTTAAATGAAATTCTCCAGATGAAAAAAAAAAAAAAAAGTCTTTCTTCATTTGCTTGCAATTTTGTTCATCGGATAACACATTAACCAATATAGGACTATAATAGAAATTTCCATTATCCTGAAAAAGTGCTTTATTTCTTGCAAATTAACACCTCACATAATAATATACACCTTAAATTCCCATAAGTTAATAACTAATAAATCGGAAATGTGACAAAAAATAATAATATGAAAAAACTCCTTACCGATACTAGGGGCCGTTCATTTGTCCATTTGTAATTTACATTCAAATGATTCATTCAAGTGATCATCTCAATCATCCATTTGAATGATGTTCAATTTTTTTTCTCTTTTACGTTCACAAAATTCATTTGAATGAATATTTTTTTATTTGGTTTAAATCATATGCATTTACATCTCCATCTATATGATTACAATAACAAAATGATTAAAATATCCTTGATTTAAATTAATCACTCTTAATCTTAATTATATAAATTTAATTTTTGATCGAAATTAGGTTGTCATGCGAAAATCGTGAAATTGGGATTTTGTGCGAAAACTCCGGGAACCGCGAAATCGGATTTTCATGCGAGAATCGCGAAATCGGGTTTTCGTGCGAGAACCGTGAAATAGGGGTTTCGTGCGAGAACCGTGAAATAGGGTTTTCGGGCGAGAACCGTAAAATCGAGTTTTAGAGCGAGAATCACTAAATCGGGTTTTCGTGCGAGAACCAGGAAACAGAGTTTTCGTGCGAAATCGGATTTTTAGGCGAGAACCGTAAAGTTGGGTTTTCGTGCGAAAATCGTGAAATCGGGTTTTCTTGCTAAATAGGGTTTTCGTGCGAAATTCGGGTTTTAGATAATTAATGGATAATTAGTAAAGTAAGAGGAGTGAAGAAGTGGTTGTCTTACATAGCAGTGAGTCTTAATGTGGTCCATCCAGAAACTAATGACGTTTTCGGTTTTATCAAGAAGCTCTTGAACAGCTTTCAGTGTGAACGACCTTGAGAAATGATCGACCCTGAGGGACTCTGTAGGCTCCTTTGCAGATGGAGGAACTGCCAATAACAAATTAATACATAAATTATATGTTTAAACAAGAATCTAAATGGAACCATGCATGTCCATAAATTATATTGGTTTACATATCCACACGTTCCTTGGACTCATCCTCACTAACCGAAGAGGTAGATATGGGACTTCAACACTCTCAGAGTTAGGTAAGATATGTATGAAATATAAACAAGACCGATTCATTTGACTAAAAAAATAAAATTAAATAAGACCGATTCATAAAAGTTAAAAAAATGCTATCTAAAATCAAATTGCTTTCTAAACGCCATAAAATCAGAGGAAATAAATCATAAAGAAACACTATTGCATGCATAAATTTTCTACATCAAGAATACTAACAATTATTAAGGGAAAATTGCCGATTTAATCATCAACCGTCAAAATTACACCAATTAAATTTCCAATTTATATTGATCAATCCAAATTGAATATGAAAAAGTCAAAATCTCACAATATTAAACTTCGTTTATTGTTCCGTTAAATTAGAAAATGACGTCGTTTAAATCTGCTAAAACGACGTCATTTTGAGTAATTAACAATATAATGCAGCATGTGAGATCCGAACCTTAAGTGTTAACCATTGTGCCACATGACAATATTGTTAATTGTTTACTAAATAATTAATAAGTTTTAAAAATATCTCTTTAAATACACGAACGTAATATATATTTAAAATTATGTAATTAAATATTTACTAGGAGGGAACTCTAATCATCCTACTTATTAATCCATAAAAAATATTGAATTTAATTTGTTAGATATTATTATATTATCTATACTATAAACAACATTTAATAAGGAACATATAGAGTATAACAATATTTTTAAATTACAGTACAATTTAATTTTTTAGAGTGTCTCTTATAATGTGTTATCTTACAATATATTACGCGAACGTAAATTTTTTCTCAAAAACTGCATTGAAAAATGAAATGATAACTACATCCGCGCTACGCGCGGATCCTCCCCTAGTAAGAATAAATGCATTAAAAATATCAACACATGAATATCAATTAATTCTAAGTTTTAAACGTGTATTCTCAAGAACATAAATATTGAAAATGCAAAAAATCAACTAAAATAATTTTTAAAATAAAACTAAAATAATGTACAAATATTTACTTTCAATCTAGAAAACAAATCTTCAAAACTTGCAATCATTTAGTAAACAATTAACAATGTAAAATTATAAATATAAAATATAACATTACTTAATTTTGAATATATTGCGTTCGGGTATATGAAGAAATATTTTAAGAGTTATTAATTATTTAGTATACAATTAACAACATTGTCATGTGGCACAGTGGTTAACACTTATGTGTGTACTCAAAAGGTCTCATATTCGAATCCCACATGGTGCATAATATTGTTTTCAATCAAAACGATGTCGTTTTAGCAGATTTAAACAATGTCATTTTCTAATTTAACGGAACAATTAACGAAGTTTAATATTGTGAGATTTTGACTTTTTCATATTCAATTTGGATTGGTCAATATAAATTGGGGATTTAATTGGATCTAGTAAAGAATGAGGATTTAATTGGTGTAATTTTGACGGTTAATGATTAAATCGGTAATTTTCTCCAATTATTAACCTTCAATAATTCAAATTTTAAGTAACTCTATTTAAGCTAACCACTATCAGCCAAAACGCTTATTTAGGAGGAAGAGATGATAAAAAAACGCTATTTGAGTTAAAATTAACAAAAAGACATATTTTAACAGATTTTAATAGAACATAACAATGTTCATAATGTATATTTATAACACAATCCACAAAACATAAAGAAATAAATTTACCTTGTTTGTTACAACATAAGCACACCGATAATACCTACGATATGGATTTGAATCCAATTTTGATATGAGTTCCACCACTCGATGCCCGATGTTGATACGACGATCCGAATGAAGTAAATACTGGGAATTGGAGGCTTGATAAGTCACAAGAGCAAAAAATGAAAGATGAAAAATGAAAGATAAAAAGTGTTTATTAGCTTATAATGTAAGTTTCTATGGGCAAGAACACCTATCCTTCTCATTCGTTGAGCTTCTATATTTATACTACGACTAATGACTATTGAGCATTCAATTCATAGCTCATTTACTGCTAATAAATACGCATTAAAAACCATTAAGTCAGCCGTTATGTCGTCATCGAACTCCTTAACCGTCAAAAACGGCTCGCCTCCTGGGATCCTCTCGAACTGACCCCGAGCAAGGTGGGCTTCTCGTGGCCCATCGACTCCTGGGTTTTCCGCGGAATAGGCCCAACTCCTTCCTGGGCCTTGCTCTTTTTCTTAATGGGCCCGGGTGAGAAGTCTGACACCAACAGAAGGCCCCCTAAGTTCGATGTTTTCTCGTCGAACTCATCGGACATAGAAGAGCGAACTCCTATGCCGCCGAGGAGAAGTCCCGCCAATTAGGGCTTCCCGGATCTCGAAGATCTCGCCACGTAATCTCCCAGTTTAATTTCGTTAAAGATAATGATTTGTTTTTCAAAAAGGTGGGGCGGCACGGTTTCCGTAGCGTCAGGTGGCGTCATCTTGGTATTTGTTTTAAATAAGAAAGAAACGGTGAAGGGTTCTTCTTCATTTTTCACAGAGGCAAACTTTTTCAGAGACATAAAGAGATAAAAACTCCTTCTTCTTCCTCCTTTTTTCTTTTAAAAGAGATAAAAATCCCCTTTCTGATAAACCGGAACCAATGGCACCAAGAGAGCCCCGTCGTGATGTTACGCAGCCGCGGGACTAATTCGGCCCCTATCAGAGCACGCTATCGACGGAGAAATCGCTGGAAAACCTCCGTCGTACGTGTACGATTCCGGAGGCCGTCGAACTCGCCCTCCCTTATGACGGCGAATCGCCAGAAAGTGTCCGTCCGGGCTTCTGCTGTGCCTACGAGGCCTATTTCACCGGAGCTGGGCTGTCTTTTCCTATACATGAGGCGTTGATCCTCTATTTATACCAGCTTGACATCGCCTTTGCCCCAGGTGTTGTCGAACTTCATTAGGTCGGTCCTTTGCGCATTGACGGTGGCGGAGGAGATTGGGTTCGCATTCGGAGTCCCGGAGCTGATGGAGCTCTTCTGTGTGAGGATTTCGAAGACATCGGGTACCTTTGCCATATACCAGAATCTGAACCGGAACCTCGTCTACGGCTTTCCTGAGAAAGGCTCGGGATGGATGGACAAATACTTTTTCTTCCGCATCACGAGGTCTTCCGTCGGGGACATGCACGAGTTCATCGGCCACAATTAGGCCGCGACCTGTGGTTAGTCTTTACGTTTCTAGTAGAGGATTCTTTGTTACAGAAAGGGGGGATTTCTCCTTGGTATTTTAGGGTTCTTATTTTTTGGTTTGATTTCAGAGACCCTGACGCGCATCGACGACCTCATGCGCGTCGAGGACTTCTACCGGGTCGCGGTCGAGGCTCTCTCTAAATGGAACTCCTTCCCGATGGGGAGGATCCATGGAGGGTCCGCCTCTCCACAAAAAGTCGCGGATTCGTCTCCCCCGACTTACCGGGCGAAGAGGGAAAGAGAAGCTCGGCTCGCGGCCTTGGAAAAGGTCAAGAAGGAGGAGGTTTCGGCCTTCAAGGCGAGTGGGGAAAAACCTAAGGTCAGCTTGGTGGCTGACTGGGTCCTCCAGAGAGCTCCGGACGAGTTGAACGCCATAGTCGCCCTGCCCTGCCCCGAGGAAGACGCGGGTATGTATCCTCGCGCCGAAGTGAGGGTGAGGTCCAGGAGTGCGGACCCGGCAAGGGCTAAAGAGTCAGCCATGCGCCCTCCGCCCGTCCGCTCGGATCGCCCCGCCCAATCCAGTGCAGCGGACCAGATAACTCCGCAGCGAGCGACCCCTCGTCGTGACGGGGCCGGCAGAGGATCGGCGCAACATGCGGCGGAGTCCAACCGTGCTCGGGGGTCGGAGGAGCGACTCCTAATCGTCAACGCGGAGAACCGGAGAGGTAATTTTCCTGCTCTGTGCTAGGCTCGTTATTTGTGTTTAGATAGAAATCTAAAACCTTTGCTTGTTACGTTTCTTTTTAGACCGCGAGCGCGTCTCGAACCTGTTCCGGACATTCTCCTACCAAGGCCTAGACATTCCCGCGTTGGAGTACATGCGCGAGCCTGTGAGGGACCTGTATGTCCACCATTCGATCGCCCTAGCTGAGGTGCGAAAATTCTATCTGTTACACTGTCTCATTTTATATATTATTTTTTTACTTATATTTTTTTGCTTATCTTCATTGCTTGTTGTCTTTCAGTCGGCGACGACCTTTAACCGTTTGCTCTGCGGCTACGAGCGGATGCTTACCGACCCCGGGTCTCTTCAGTCCGACCTCACGCAGACCAAGGAGAAGCTAAGCTCGACGGAACGAGCCCTCGAGACGATGCGCGTTGCATCGGAGAGGAATGTTGATCGGCTGAGGAAGACCGACGAGTACCGGCGCCAACGCGACGAGGCGAGGACGGCAAACGCCGAGCTGGAGAAGAAGGTGGCCCTGATGTTGAAGAGGGTCGAGATCGCAGAGGAGAAGAGCTCGCGATTCGAGGGCGAGCTCATCGCGGCAGAGGACAGCTCGAGGGAGGTGAAGTTGAAGTATGAAGCTCTCCTCAGACTTCGCGACCATGATCTCCGACTTTCCTCCCATGCGGCGAGGAAGGATGTCAAGGGCATCGGGGCATCGGTCGTGAACCAGGTGGAGGAACATCTCCTGCTCCTGAAGAGGCGCTCTTTGGAGCTTGAGATCGTTGAGATCAAAGCCAACCAGGATTTCCTGGCCGGGATCCAGCGGGGCCACTACCCCGACCTCGAGGTGGAAGCTGCGAGCATGGCCGAAGACCTGTCGGTGGTTAAGGGCAAGCTAGCCGCCATGCCGCTTCCCTCGCTGGATTTGGATGAGCTTGCGAGGAGGTTCGACGATTCCCCGCCTCCTTCGGGCGAGGTTGATAGCGAGATGGCTTTAGTCGTCGTCGAAGAGCAAGCGACTGATGGCTCGACACCATTGGCGGTGGTACCATTGGCGTCGGCGCCTTTTGACCAGTTTGGGTCGATGACTACCAGCCTCAGTGTCGAGGACGCCCAGAACCTCAGGGAGAGCGATCCTCCCGAAGAGTCCGGGCCGCAAGTTGAAGAATCCGCCAGGGAAGTCGAGAAGTCGCGCCGCTCGAGGGGGAAACAGAGCAACCGGGAGCCGACCTGAATGACGGGGCGGGGGTGGAAGGCCAGACATGAATGTCGTCATGTCTTTAAATTGGGGAATGTCCCAAAGAATTTAAAAAATTTGTTGTTTTATTTTGGTTGCCCAAGGTGGGCCTTTAACTTTGTGATGAGACACCGTGGGGTTGGTTCCACGGTTCCTTATATACATATTTTTTCCTTTCGTTCCGACTTTCGAACTTCTGCTTAGTACGATGACCATGTTGACTCGATTTGGAGTTTTTCTTTTTGAACTTGAATTTAGTTTTGAATCTGCGTTGGTTGCTGCGAATCTAGAGGGTCAATTTACTCCGCTTTAGCCGAGCTTACTGCCTTCATTTTGATCGTTTAAGTTTTTTTTGTCGAACTGTTTGATATTTCGGATTTAGAATTTGTTTTGACCGTTTCTAAGTTCTTTGGTCGAACTATGTTGGTCGTTGCGAGCCCAGGGGATCGATTTGTTTCGTTTAAGTTCTTTAAGCCGAACTGTTTGATGCTTCGAATTTTAGAATTCGTTTTGATCGTTTAAGTTCTTTGGTCGAACTGTATTGATCGTCATGGATGCGGAAAATGTTCCACGGTAATGGTGTAAAGGATTTTTCCCTTGTTTGTTTCCGAATATATTCGTAGATAAAAATATTTTATTTATTTATATAGCTGGACCCGATCAGATGATACGGGTTGCCTACATACCCGAGTTGGGATCAAGCCTGAAACGTAGTTCGATTTTACAATAAAGTGACTTTTAAGCGTAAAATTTCTTGAGGTTCGGACGGTTGGTGGATGAAAGGGGCGTGACGTTGGCACTTCTCGCAACGTTGCACGTATTTAATGCAGTATTTGGTCAAAGTGGGCCAATAATATCCTTGCCGACGGATTTTGATAGCGAGCAGACGTCCGCCGGAGTGGTCCCCGCAGAGTCCTTCGTGGATTTCCCTCATGACTTGTCAGAAACTTCTCCGTGAACGCACATAAGGTAAGGCCCCTGGAAGTTTCGCTTGTAGAGTTATCCCTGGATCATGCAGAATTTGGCGTTGATCACCTTGAGTTTCCGAGCTTCCTATTTTTCGGTGGGGACTTCGCCTTTTAAAATATAATTTCGGATCGACACCCTCCATTCATCGATAACGGTTTATGCCGTTGCGGCGACCTGCTCCTGGTCTTTTTCTTTCGAAATTGCAAGGATAGAGCCGGTCAAATCAATGCTAGGTTAGTCGATACATTCGACGGGAATGATTCTCGTGACGTCAGGGTCGGTCGTCGATGTCAGGGTCGCCAAGGCGTCCGCCGAAATGTTCTCGCCTCTGGGACTTTAACGAGTTCGAACTTGTCGAATTCTTTGGAAAGTTGCTGGGCGACGACGAGGTAGACCTCCATTCTTTCGTCTTTAGCGGCATATTCTCCGGAGAACTGATTCACGACGAGCTAAGAGTCGCAAAAAACTGAGATACTTCTGGCCCCAACACTGATGGCGAGCCGGAGGCCGCGAGCAATGCTTCGTATTCCGCTTTGTTGTTCGAGGCGGGAAACTTGAGCCGAAATGACTGCTCGATGACTTCTTGACCGGGTGATCGCAGCTTGACGTCGATCCCCGATCCTTGCTTGGATGAGGTCCCATCCACGTGTAAGATCAAGGGCGATGCGCCCGATAGCTCGGGGTCTTGCACGGGGAGTTCTATTATGAAATCGGCGAGCACTTGGGCTTTCGCGCTGACACGCGGTTTGTATTCTATGTCGTATTCACTGAGTTCGACTGCCCACTTAGAAATTCTTCCAGACTGGTTCCGGCTGTGTAGGATCGTCCTAAGAGGTTGCGACGTGAGCACCACGATCGAGTGGGACTGGAAGTAGGGTCGGAGCTTCCTTGCTGCTACCACGACTGCGAGGGTGAGCTTTTCCATCATCAGGTACCTTGTTTCGGGATCGGTTAACGTCTTGCTTGTGTAAAAGATCGGTTTTTGTTCGCCTCGATCTTCTCATATGAGGACTGAGCTGACCGCCAAAGGTTATACCGCGATATAAAGAAAGAGTGTTTATCCTTCTTCCGGTTTGGCGAGGATTGACGGTTTTGAGAGGTATGACTTTAGCTGATTGAAAGCTTCTTCGCATCGCTCGTCCCAGGCCCAAGTCTTGTTCCTTCTTAGCAGGTTGTAGAAAGGTAGACATCGATCCGTCGATCGTGATTTCCTGATTCCCTTGGATCTCCTCGACCCCTGAAAGGGTAGGGAACTTAAGGCACTGGTGGTAAGACGAGGGTACGACCTTCATCTGATACAGCCAAGGAGTTCTGAGGATCGCGTTGTACGCAGCAGGGCGGTCGAAGACCGTGAAATCCACGAGCTTCGACATTCCGAGTGACATCGTGGTCTCGCTAGTTAAGGCGATGAGCGGGGCGGGGGCCCCCTCTATTTCCTCCCTACTGATTCCCATCCTGAATAGGGTGCTGAGGAAGATGAGGTCTACGGAGCTCCCGGTGTCGATCAGAATTTTGGGCACCTCGAAGTTGGCTATGTCGAGTGATATCACCAGGGCGTCGTCGTGTGGTCTAGCGAGGCAGAGCGTTTCTTTTTCCTCAAAGGTGATAACCGGACTTTCGAGCTCTTCGCTTTCAGGGCTCGGTTTCCCACCCTTTCTCTGGTGTTTTTTGATCGAGTTCACAGAGGATCTGAAAAGCTTGGAGCCTCCCATAATCATGTCGATCCTTTTCTTGGGGGTCCTTTCGCCTCCGTCGTCTACCTCGATTCCTTTGGTCGGTGCATCGCTAGCTTCGACGGCAGAGTGCTTACTTCTTTCGGCCTGGGCGACAACTTCGAGGTCGAAGTTGGCGAGATCGCCAGCTGACCACTTCTCTATGAGGATAGTTTTCAAGCGATAACAGTCCTTGGTGTCATGGCCTTGTCTCTTACCCACTTATTACTCGGAAGCGAGCTGCCTCGTTTTCCACCGGAGTCTTTGCCCACAACAAATGTCTGCGAACTCCTTGTCGGTCGGCGGTTGTCAGGCTTCTTCGATGGACTCTGGGGTGTGGTTTTAAGCGGAGGTCGGTACTTCTTCCTTATCGCGAGCTTGTCTTCTTCGAGCTCCATCCACGCTGTGGATCGGTGAAGTGCGTCGTGGATGCTGTTTGGTTTGTTGACCACGATTTCCTCGCGGAAGCGCGACTCGTGCCAGAGGCCGTGTTTGAGACAGGAGATCGCCGTGGAATCAGTGACTCCGGGTAACCTGGACATGATCTCCTTGAACTTGATTATGTACTTTCTTAGGGGCTCGGTCTGCTCATGGACGTGGTTCCATAAATCGCCATCGGAGAGTCCCTGGTCTATGAAGATGGAGTACTGTATGATAAAAGCGGTAGTGAAGTTGTCAATTGATCCCGGTTCGAGGTGGGTGAACCAAACCAAGGATGGTCCGGAGAGGTTTTCGGCGAACAGCCTACAAAGCCGGTCGTCTTGCTCGTATATCAATGTTCTTGTGAGGAAATAGACATTTTTTCCCTAATTGGTTACCAAACAATGTGTTTGTCGTTTTCATACTTCTCCTTCAATCCCATAGACCGTGAATAATTTTTTTTTTCCTTCTAGTAATTTCAAAAAGTTTTTTTTATTATATATTCATAAAAATCCTTTTTTGTCGTATGAAGTTTTATCACCGAAAAAGTTGACTTTAGTTTTAAAAAATAAATAAATAATGGAGTGTTAGGTCTCGTGGGAATATAATTCACAAAACTACAACCTTTCAACCCCCCTTCACAAAACTACACCTAATTCAATATTTTCACATATTTACATTCTTTCAAAATTTTAAAAGCTTGATTTACTCTTTAAAAAATTACCAAAATTAAAATATTTTTATTTAGGTTCGATAATTAGTGTTCACAGTATAGTATTAAGGGGGTAGGATTGTGTGGGTAGGGTTTATTTGAATTTAATTTTTAGTGTTTAAGTGTAGTTTTATGGAGTATTTTGGAAATAGTATAGTTTTATGAAATGTAATTCAAATGACGTAGTTTTGTGATTCTCCCATATAATAACACTATTTATCAAAACATGAAAATCACAAAAATTAATGGTTGGGCCTAATATTATTGGGCTAATAAGCTTTATTCCAATTCAGGGTACATCCGTAATTTCATCCAATTCAAATTAATCTAATTCTATTATATTTTTTTTGGGTGGAGAAGATCTACAATACTTACAACAATGTCGAGACGAAGAGCAAACAAGGGTACATACCATTGCCTTTGATTTCTTCATTGTGATTTGTGAACCTTCCTGGCTTTGCTAGTGAAGACAATGGAGAGCTTAAGCTTAAGCTCAATGACACTGTTGATTCATATGGTGCGGTGTGCGGTGTTGACTTGAACGAATCTCTACTTAAGCGCTTGTCTTTGTTCGCTAAGCCTTCTTCTTCTTCGTCTCTTGCTGGTTACGATTTGCCTGATAAAATGTATATATTTTATAACTTTTGTTTTAGTTTCTTCTTCTTTTTCTTTTGTGCTTGATAATAATGGATTTGATAATTGATCCTTTGTTTTGTCTTTGGTGGAAAGTGAGAGCAAGCTTGCTAGGAACTGATAACACACTCTTCCACAATCTTACAAGTTTTTTTTGATAAGGGATCATTGTATCACTGACTTGTCTTAGTAATGATAGGCTACAACACTAAACCGTGTAATCTGGAAAAAAGATAGTTGAATAGGTGATATAGTAATTATGCAAAACTAATTTAGGATAGAGTTGAATCGGTGATATATAGTGTTTGCTTGATATTTCCTCTTTATAGGTCTTTCAAGGCACATCTGAGAAACAAATGTTTGCAAGCCATGATTCTTTTCGGACTCCTGATGTAATGTTATACAATTAATCTTGTACCTGTGAAGTTAGTCTACTCTTATGTAACTTGTAAAATTTGCAGGTAAATAGGCAAATACTCTCTTTTGGAATGACACCAAAGACTCGGAGGCTTCCAAAACCTGGAGAGATGATGCTATCTATGCATCGCTCTCCTTTGGGTGTCTTTAAAGAAGATCACAACATGGGAGCTATTTGTTACTCATTCATTCTCAATTCTTAGCTAACTCCTATGAGATAACCCAGAATATTTGTTCTTATATGAAATAAAATTGATTTTGCAGAGGAAAACAGTTGAAAAGCTTCAAAAGGTTTAAAGACTTTCAAGTTGTTATTACAATTTAAAGCTCATGTTTTGCAATCCTACCCACACAATCTTACCCCTTAATACTATAGCCTAAACACTAATTAGCGAACCCAAATGAAAAATTTCTAAAGGATAAATCAAGCTTTTTAAAATTTTGAAAATGTGTAAATATGAGAAAAAATTTAATTAGACAGAGTTTTGTAAAGGAATGATTGAAAGAGTGTAGTTTTGTAAATTCCTCAGTATTAAATTAGTTGTGTTGTCTTTATTATTTGTGTTTCTTAATTAAGTTTATTAGTATTAAATATTTTATTATATTTTTATTTTAATTATGTTGTGTTAAATATGTAAAATAATGAGGTGTCACTCATACAAAGAGAGAGTTCTTCTTCTTTTATTGTATAGATTATTTTTAGACATAAAATGATGAGGTGTCACGCGCGGATGTTGATTTCATATGTTTTTCTATCAAGTAATTTCAATATTGTCAAATAAGAAACACATAATTCACGATACGAAACATTAAGTTTCTAGTATTTGTGAAAGAGTAAGCAATAGAATGTGCTTCAATGTGTGAAGAAACTCAAATTGCATGCTGTTGCGGCACATATGAAATTAGGTTTAAAGTAAACTTTTGTATTTTCACTTCCTTTCCTAATAGAGGTTGTAAGCCCTAGGACAACTTTATGTATATCACACAAACGGACCTTAGTCATGGGCATGGTTATTTCACAACTATATTTTCGTATATGGGCCTTGAGGTCCACTTGGTTATTCTCGGTCTTACTTAATTAAGCGTATAACTAAAGTGAAACATGGAGCACTACTTCTTTGTAATTGTCACCAATAATGTTACTTATAAAGTTATAACGCAACATTTATTTGTTTGATAAGAGTTATATTATGATTTTTTTTTATAGCAACAAGAGTTATATTATGATTAGATCATGAACATTGCATGTTTTACCGGGGCTCTTAACGCGTGGTCCCACTAAAATCTTAAGAGACAACCCTTCTCATCTCTCTACTCGGATTTGGTTCATGTTCATGGGCCCCACTGACACGTGGCGACCCATAATTGGAGGTTTTTTTTTAAATAAAATAAAATAAATAAAATGCTCTAACAGGGAAATACTGTTGTTAATCTGCATGTAACCGGGAAGTTAGATGCTCTTAGGTGCTATAGCTTTTGACAACATCTATACTATTATTTTTGTTGCCCTAATTTGACAATGTCCAAAATATTACTGTAATTTACACATTATGTCATTGTCTACTTTTTTTTTTTATTACATCATGTCATTGTCTACTTGAATAAAATAATTATGTTTTTAATAATTAATTGTGAAAACTAAATAAGAAAAGGTGTAATTCTTACCAAAAATTGTATCTCTAAGATTAATAATTTGTGAGAAATAATGGGTAAAACCAAATAAGGAAAATATGTATTTTATGACAAACATATCATTAAATTTTACTTAATATAAAAAGAAAAAAATTAGGAAATCGGGTACATTTTTGAACCTTAATTTGCAATAAGGTGATTTGTGTTTCAAAATTGGTAATTAGGTGATTTTCCTTCCTTCTAATTTTTTTATGACTGATATACCCCTCCGCGCATTCATACAGGTTTATGAATGTTCATAAGTTTTCTGTTTCAGATTTTTTCATGAATTATTTAATCAAACTATGAATGTTCACATGTTATCATGAATATTCACACATGTTCATGAATATTCACACATGTTCATGAATATTCACACATGTTCATGAATATTCACACATGTTCATGAATATTCACACATGTTCATGAATATTCACACATGTTCATGAATATTCACACAATGTCACGACTATTTTAGAAGAAAGAACATGAATGTTCAGGGTTATTTTTAATTTTTCAACATAAAAAATCACCTAAATGCAAATACAAAAAAAAATCACCTATTGGCAAATTAAGAAGTAAAAAGTACCTAGTTTACTAAATAACTCATATAAAAATAGTATTTTTGAAATTACCATTAGAAAGAATTTTTAACAAAAAATCATTAAATTGTTTTTAACAAAAATAACTCAAAATTTAGAAACAAGTTTAACTAATATTAAATTTAATTTCTATTTTCAACTTTTTAACTTGATTTCGCTATTTAGTGTTTAAGGTTTATTTTTGAAAGTTTAAACTTGGTTTCACTATTATAATTAAGTTTGAATTAATTATATTTAAAACCTTAAAAAAAACATAAACCCGTAGTTTACCACGGGTTAAATCCTAGTCTATATTAAAAAAATTCTCATATCATATACCAACATCCCATGAAAAAAAATGCATATATGAGGATGTCTCTGCAGCTTATCCCACATGTAAATCAACTTTTGTGGCGACTGATAATGAGCCGTGAAGTAGTCTTATATGCATCCGAACTCCGAACTGGCAGAACCTATAATGTTATGAACCAGCGCCACATGGCTTGTAGCCTCGTTAAACTTCTCCACCCACATTCCATGGTCACTTCTTCCATCTTATATAGCTAAAACAACCATATAGTATATCAGAACTAAATCAAATCTTTATGGCATCAAATTAAACAATTATAAGTCAATGATCAAGTCAATACAAGATTCGTCGTTGACGGTAGATTCGCGACAGTCGCAACATAAAGCAGAGACCCATTGCATCCGATAACAAGTGTTCTGCTCAATCAATGGCTTCCCACTCCAGTTACCTTTGATTCTCGGGTTATAATGGAGGAGGCGGATCCTCTCCGTCCGCCGCCGTCAATCCCTGTAACTCCATCATGAACTGAGTCACCATTGCCGTTGCCGTCGTAGTCTTATCTCTTTTTTCGGCGGCGTGTGACCAGTGCGGCGTAGCAACGACGGTGATTTGAGATCCTAGCGTTAACCCACAGGGAATAACCAAGATGAGATGAGATGGTGATGAAGGGAAGGAAGTTGATTGAGAGTGGGGACCTAAACTCTTCATCGCCGGATAGAAGTAAAATTTAGGAACATGACGTCATAAAAAGCCCACGTGTCAGAAGCTGGAGAAAAGTAGTTCTACTTTTACTTTTATAGTATAGATAGATAGATTACAAGAATATATTGAATACTTTCGTCCTCTCATTGATCTTCTCATTTTATTATCTTGATCCGAAGAAAGTAATGTCTTCACCTATTATCAACTAAGCTTTCTTGATTCCGCTTTAGAAACTCATCATGTTCACTCAATTTCTACAAACATGTCTGAAAAACCATCTTTCATGGGAATGATTGTTGTTCAAAGTATTAGGGACAAATGTCCCACATCGGAAATTCAAAGGGTTATAAACTAATATATAAGGGATATGGGTCTCTCCACTTATCGCCAATTGGTTTTAAGTTGGAAGCACATAATCCTAACACAAAGAACTTGTTAAGCTTTACATCTTTTTTGACTTTAGCCGGTTGCTATTCACTCTATGTCCTTTGCAATGTCATTGTTACGTCGTGCTCGGATCAGTTGATTTCCTGTTTACAGAATCAGAACTAGGTAGCCTTGACCCAAAAACTTCAAGTGCTTCGAAGAAGAATATCTTGTTAGGTACAATCCCATCTTTCTCCATTTTCTTCATCAGCATTTGCACATTCTCCTTCATGTCTACGTTAGTATATGCCTTATATAGAAACTTATAAGTCGATGCATCTGGTTGAACCCGAAAAGCACTTACGTTATAGACAGTAAACGTCAAGCATGGCATTGAATGTTGATGTCTTCAAAATCCTATCTGATTTAACAACCTCCTCAAATATTTCCCTTCCTCTTGAAACAGAGCCACAGTAACCGTACATCATGATCATGCACTCATATGTGATGAAACTTGGCATGTAGTTCATATCATTCATCTTCTCGAAAACCCATTCCGCCTTATCTTTCAGACGAGCTTTCCCATAATTTATAATCATTGAGTTGAAATGAATGTAGGCAGAGTCGGCTTCTCTTTGGAACGCATCAAACTCTTGAAAGTCTGCTCCATCTTCTCAAACTCTTGCTTCTAACCGTACGAGTCAATAAGCAAATTAAAGGTGATGATATATGACTTACACTCATTACTCCTCATACGAGTAAGCACTGTTTCCATCTCTTTGATCATCCCGTTTTTCCCATAAGCATCCATAACACCGTTAAAAGTGTATACATCCGGAGAAGCAACACTCATATCCAAGTCTTTAAACAGAGCATTGACTTGGTCTGCTTAACCAGATTAAGCAAAAGCCCTCAACATGATATTATACGTCACAACATTGGGTTGACACCGTTCCATCCCTTTCATTTTGTCGAAATACCCACGGACTTTCTCTAAAGCTTTTGCCTTGTCCCGGGTATGAAGATGAGCCGTTATGAGTGCATTGTAAACAGAAACATCAAGACGACAATCGCTGTTTTTCATCTCGGAAAACAACCACATTGCCATCCTGGTTTAACCTTTTTTACCCATAACCGATATCAATTTCGAGTACACTCCATTATCCGCAATGTACCATCTCTGTTTCTACATCCACCTGAATACCTAGAAATGAATCAAACTAAGTCAAGAAATAAAAGGTTGATATGCTCTGATGAAGGCACTAACACACTTCATAGTACATTAAGCTAAAAAGATAAAAAAATCCAATATTTTATCGACCCAGAAGCTGAAAGTAAAGAATTTAAAATCCAAAAACTATGGTATGTAACTATGTACATGAATTCAGATTCTACCATAGAGCTAAAAAGTTAAAAAAAAACGAAACTTTATAAAGACACAGAAGCTGAGAAGAAGCAAAAACCTCAAGGCATTGCAACCATTTGTCGGCTTTACCAAGCTCTTCAAAGAGGATAAAACAGTGCTCACACCTTACAACCTTAACGTACTTGTCAAGCATTTTCACCAATGGCTCTCTGTCACTGATCATCGACATCAGATTCCGTATGAGCACTCTGTTCTCTCTATCGGCGCTCTCTCTCTCTCTCTCTTAGCAAGCTTTCTCCTTGACGAAATCGCACCGCAAGTTATCCTCGTCATCGTCGTCCTCCTCGCGACAGTGAAAATGGTTGAGAAGCGAAGGCATTTGTGGTCGGTCTCTTGAAAAAACGAAGAGATGAAACTCGTTGAGATTCTCAGGGAAGAAGGCGATGTCAACAAGTAGTCTATCGTCATTTTTCTTATAGTGAGAGAGGGCGATGAGCTTTTTCTCTCATAATCCTTTAATTTAGATAAGGCTTTTGCAGTAGCAAAAACAAAAGTTGAGGGGTGTGTCCACAAAAATCAAAAAGTAAAGGGGTGATTTTGAAAAGAGTTATTTTCTTGATGGGGCACTTTTGTGTTTTATGTTAAAGTTAAGGTACTTTTGTGCATAGAGGCACTTTTGTGCATAGAGGCACTTTTGGTAGTTTGTTGTGTTATTTGGACAATTATGTCATTTCTTTTAATGGAGGTTGGTGTGAATTATTAAGCTAAATTATATGAACTTAGTTTTAATTTAATTAAATTGATTAAATTACTGAATTATTGTAGTCGTACATATTTATAGCATGTGCGGTTGAGATTAAAAGTTAAAATAGATCATTCTCTATTGTTATTAGGTTTTTAGCGTTCTATGGTTTATTTTATGTATTGTCGATATTTATTTTGATCTATGGATTGGTATTTGTGGATACGTTTTTGTGTACGGAGAACATTGAAAGAAGCTTCTGAATAGTTTGATGTACCATTTACAACAATTGTTTGTTTTGTGGATTTTGTTTTGTGAAATTGTTCTTGTGGATCCCGTATAAATGTACGTAATTATGATCCCGTATAAATGTACGTAATTATGTGTACCTATTAATTATATTTAGATGTATCAGTAGACTATTCATATACATATTTTAACACTTTTTCATTTGTTTTATGGATTTATATTTTGTGGATTATGTACAACAAAAATAATTCACGATTCCAGTAATCCATCAAATAATGTTTTTTGTCGAAATTAAAAGTTAGAAAAGTCAGACGATTATGGTGAATGAAGACGAGTAGGGTGAAAAAAATAATTATTAAGCAAAAAAAAAATTAATAAAAAATCTAAATCAATATAAAATTAAAATTAATTAAAATATGCTATTAAAAAAATTGTGGGGTAAATTAGTCTAATCACCTATTAAAAGTGTCTTATTTGCCAAAGGTGCCTCAAAATGTTGAAACTCAAAAAATGTCTATTTAAAAGTAAAATTCTCTTTCGAAAATAGAGTAAAAAAAAAGAAACGATCAAAATTCGGGGAATTTGAACCCGGCTTGAATTGAACACTGAACCTATTGATATCGAATAAGATGCACTACCATTGCGCCATGGATCCTTGTTGACCTATTATAAATTTATAAATAGTTATTTTAATTAAACAACCACTAATACTAAAATGCAAACGATATCGTTCAAATAAATTGTTAGAAAAAAAGTCAGCCGCCGCCATGAACGGCAGAGATCCACGGCGTAAGAGAATGAAGAAGAAGAAAACCCTATCTCCGGCGACGATCGAATCACGACCTTCGTTAACCTCACTTCCTCGCGACTTGCTCCTCAATTGCTTAGCGCGCGTGTCGCGATTGCACTATCCCACTCTCTCCCTCGTCTCCAAGCATTTCAGATCCATCGTTGCTTCAACGGAAATTTACGAGACACGATCTCTCTTACGCCGCACGGAGAGTTGTCTCTATCTCTGCTTACGCATCCCTCTCGATCCCAACACATATTGGTTCACTCTCTGCCAGAGACCTAATCGTTCCTTAACAAAGGAATCAACCGGTAACTTTCTGATCCCAATCTCATCTCCACCTTCTCCTCCTTTGGATTCGTCGAGTCTCGTTTCCTTTGGCTCTGATATCTACAGAATCGGAGGCAAATGGCCATCTTCGTCCTCTTCTAGAGTCTCTGTCCTGGACTGCAGGTTCAACACGTGGCGCAAGGCTCCAAGGATGCGTGTGAAACGGAGAAACACCACCACGGCAAGCTTAGTTGATGGTAAGATCTATGTTGCGGGAGGATGCAACGATATCAATTCGTCGAATTGGGTCGAAGTTTTCGATCCAAAGACTCAAACTTGGGAGAATGTGACCAACCCTCGCTCAGAGACTCGGCATGAGAGTGAACTCATAAGCGTAGGAATAGGAGGGAAGTTCTATCTGATTGGTGACGAGTATGTGGTTTACGATCCTAAAGAAAGTAGATGGAACCCAATAGGAGATGGTATGGATATGCTTTATCCAGTGTTCTTCACATATGGTGTGATAGGTGATACCATCTTCTTGTGGTATGATGGTGTTTTTAGTTGGTACGATTGTAATGCAAGAACGTGGAAGAAGTTGAATGGTGTTGAAGGATTGTTCGATTTTCACCATTGTAAAATGGTCGATCTTGGTGGGAGTATGGCTGTCTTGTGGGATGGATATGTTAGTAACAACAATGGCTATAGGGAGGAGAAGGTGATATGGTGTGCGGAGATTGTGCTTGAAATGCGAGATGGTGATGAGATGTGGGGGAAGATTAAGTGGTTTGATGCTGTGCTTACAATCCACCACCCGTGTCGCCTGTTTGATGCTGATGCTATTTCTGCTACTGTTTGATGATGAAACTACTCTCTCTAGTCTCTCTACTCATGAGAACTTGCTTGAACGGTTAATCCTGCTGGTAATATTTCCCTTTTGTTTTTGAATATTTGTGTGTGTTCTTGTGATGTTTCCTTTCCACTAAGCATTGTGTATTTTGCTACTTTTTCAACAAAGTGGGTCAGGAAAATGCTTTTCTTGCATTGACCAGTCAAAATGTATCACATGAGAACATGTAATTCAACAAAAACAACCTTACATAGTTGAATGGTCTTCTCTGTGTCTTTGTTTATCCACTAGTTAGAAACGCCCGTTAAGCCGCCATGAACGGCGAGGAGAAGCCACCGCATGAGCTGAAGAATACGTTACAGCTTTCAGCCTTGCTGATCTCAAACCCATCTCTTCTTGATGACATACTGATTAGCTTATTGAGCCGAGTTTCAAGACTATACTACCCAACTTTCTCCCTCGTCTCCAAGAGCTTACGCTCTCTCGTGGCTTCACCGGATCTTTGTCAGGTCTGGTCTATCCTCGGTCGTCTCTACGTGTCCTTATGCTTACTTACCGACTCTAATCTCCGTTGGTTCACTCTCTGCCGTGTCCCTGACGGTAAGCTAACAAACTTCTCAGGTGGTCATCTGTTGGTACCAATCTTGTCTCCACAAGCACCTCCTCCTGCTCACTGGTCGAGTATGATCGTTGTTGATTCTAATATCTACGCTATTGGAGGGCCCATCAACGATGAGCCTTCCTCTAGCGTTTTCTTCTTGGATTGTCATTGTGACACGTGGCGGATAGCTTCGTCTATGCAGGTAGCTCGGAGTTATCCCACCACGAGTGTTCTTGATGGGAAGATATACGTAGCAGGAGGTTGTGAATATTGCAATTCATTGAATTGTATTGAAGTTTTCGACCCAAAGACTCAACTTTGGGAAGCTATAGCAAGTCCTGGTACTGAGAGATGTGACAAACTTGAGTACAAAAGTGTAGGCATTGAAGGAAAGTTTCATTTGTTTGGCGGTGCGGGTCATATGGCTTACGACCCTAAAGAAGGTAGATGGGACTCTATAGGTATGGACATCGATGTAGGTCGAGCATGGGTTTCTTACACTGTGGTTGAAAACATATTGTTCTATTACAATGATAGAGAAAGAGAGTTCAAATGGTATGACTATAAAGGAAGGTTCTTGAGAAAATTGATGTGTTTGGAACGGCTAGTTAAGTTTTTATGTTATAGCCGCGTTAACTTGTCTGATTATGGTGGGAAGATGGTGGTTATGTGGGACACTTTTGTGTCTAGTAGTGGCTCTAAGAACAAGATGATTTGGTGTGCAGAGATCACGCTTGAAAAGGACTGAGATATACAATATTTTTCTGATTTGGTGTGCAGAGATCACGCTTAATTCTATTTTTCTGATTTTTTTTTTTGTAAAAATTTACCAGACTAGGTAGTTTACCCACGAAATCTCGCGTTTTAAATCGTGAGAAATTACCCACGAAAACCTATGTTGTAAAACGCGAGAAATTATCTACGAAAACCCACGATTTTGACCGCGGGTATGTTTCCACGAAAACCCACAAATTTTTCCGTGGGTACGCTCGATATAATTTTTTTTTATAAAATAAAATCTGATTTTGATTTTTAAATTTATAAATTTATATAAGAAAATTAAAACTAAATTAAATTGAAATAAAATTATGTTTTTTAAACGCAAAATAAATTGTTCAACAAACATAAAAATATTAAAATTAAAAAACATCCTCGCAAATCAAAATAAAACTACGGGATATAGTGGAAACCGCCAAGATTGTGCAGCTGACTTGGATCAAAGTCGTCGAGTTGGTTTCGGGTCATGCGGCACTTGACTCGAAATATGAATATTCAACATTTAATACTTTCCCACATGAGTACATTACCACTTTTGGTCAACTTTTGGGACACAAATGGTCGGCCCATTAGCCATCTACACTGTCGTAAACGTTGGGATTCGATCCCGGGTGGGGTGGTGTTACCTGTCTCATGTGAATTTATGTATGTCACTAGGCCAAAACCACTTCCCAAAAATGTATTTGTAGATTATATGTTCTTGGTAGATTTTTTATTTTTATTTTATTTTTAATTTTGACAAAAAAAATTCTACCAAGAACATATAATCTACAAATATATTTTGGGGAATTTTGAAAAGTAACTCTTTTGAGTTTACAAATTTGAAAAATATACTTTCTTTTTATTTTTTGGAAACAAATTCTTTTTATATGTAATTTTACTTTTTTGTCCAATTTTTAGTTAAGAACTATATCTTTGAAAAAAAAATATTTATTAAATATTTAAAAGTTCGTTTTTAAATTATAAATATTTTATAATTATTTAATTTAAAATATAGATATTCTATTTTCTGAATATAAAAAATCCTAAAAACATCGGATCAATTCAAAATATATATTTAAATCAACCAAATTAATAATGGTTAAGTATGAACCATCATCATATCATAAAATGAAAAAGATATGATGATGCCTATCCGGGTCATTTAGTCCTCGGACATTCCAAAAAGAGAGTTTAAAACTCGTTATTAAAAAGAGGGGTCCTCCTCAGAATGAGGAAGAGAAGATAGAGCCAAAAAAGAGTTTTGAATTTTTAGGGTAGTAGGGGAGGATAATGAGGTTTTTATTTTTTTATTTTTTGGTGGTTCAGGTTGAGGGTTTATGTTTATCGATTTGGGGATTTTTTTGTGTTTATACTCGATATATCTCATTAATAAAACTTCATTGTTTCAGCTTAAACGGAACAGTTAACGTCTGTTTAAGCAAATTATCGATTGATTAATTCGGGTTCGATTTGGATCACTTAATCAAAATTGACATTTTAAGTAGTTCATATCGGTATCTGGATTTAAATTAGATCAATTTTGTCGGTTGACGATTTAATTAGCCATTTTCCCTATTAACTGCTAACCGATCTCAATATTTTCGACCAAAAAAAAAACGATCATAATATTTTTAAGAAACAGTAGAAACGAGAAAGCCCAATAAGGGCCATGTAATTTTCTTACCAATAATAAAAAAAAATCTATTACTCGCAAGTCTTAACTCTGTGTACGACGGAGAAGATCGAAACCGTCTTTTAAAAGAAGACAAAGAGACGGTGGAAAACTGCGACGAATTATTATACCTCTGCGAAAAATCACCAAACAAAACAAAAAAAAACCCCAAATTGATTCTCTTATAAGGTAAAAAAAAAAAGAGGAGAGGAATCGAATTCCCTGAGTATGTTTTTAGGGTTAATCCAAATTGATCCCTTATCGTAATTGGAAACATCAAAAAAAAAAGAAAATGAGAGGTAAAGATTCAGAGGTCGGAGATAAAGATGAAACATGGAAACCTCCTCCTCCTCCTTCTTCACCTCCGAATTCTGATTTAAAGCTATGGGGTATCCTCGCCTTTACTGTTATCGGCGCAACGGCCACCACTTTCGCCGTCAGTATATTATTCTTAGATTCTCTTACAATTTTCTATGTCATGCTCTCAAAATCTTAGTTTCTATTGTTTCATAGGTTCATCAGCTTCGAAGAACTTTTGATTGGGTCTATACACAGGTTAGCTCCAATTAAATAGCCTAATCTTTAAGATTATCTTAAGGGTAAATTGTTCAAATCTTTATATTTTATTAGGAGCATTTTTAAATTAATTCATGTTATTGATTTACATCCTCTCGAAAATCTATTGTCAATCAAAAAGGTAGGTAGATCACAGTCAGGACGGAAAGGAAACGGTGGCGGTTCTTTCCGAACAGCTTTTCAAGAGGATGCATGGAGACGATACAACAAACGGATGCAAGAAGAGTATGAGGAAGAGCTCGAGAGAGTCGTAAGTCTTATACTAATCGAGCTCGAGAGATGCACGTGTTGCAGATCTGTTGATGCTCTCTCTCTCTCTCTCTTTTACAGGAACGTATTAGGCGTATGCAAAGTGTATTCAACAGAGAGAGGAACAAGTTTAGGAGAGGGTTTGAGAATTGGAAAGAGAATGATCCGAGCGCTCACCAATACCATCAGCAGTTTCAGCGGAACGATTGGTACTGGAAAACTGAGTCGACGTTTAGAAACCAAAGGACCAATAATTCGCAAGAGCCTAGTCCAAAGCAGAGTAGAGTCTATCCATTATCACACCATTACTCAGTTTTAGGACTCAGCAGGTAATGTTAATAGTTTCTTTTATGTCTCTTGCTTCACACTCTACGTTGCAATAGGGATGAACTTGTTAGGCACTCTTAATAGTATAAGTAACAGAAAGGGGTAAATAATTAGGTGTCTTTGGATCATTTAATTAGTTAAGAGCCTTTGGTGCTTTTTTCGATTCGTTTTCCAGTTTTTGTCGAGGTACATAAACACAGTGGTTTTAATCACTGAGTTTAGGTCAAAATAAAGAAACAATTTTACAATGTTTTTCATTGAGGATCTTGTTTTTGTAAAATATAGGTGAATCGACATAATTGACGGCTAAATCTAGAGGAATTTGTTCCCATATAAGAAGTTGAATTGAACATTGTTTTTTTTTGGGGTATGGTTCCAGTATTATGCTATGGTTTATCAGTATGTTAACGTAAATAGAATCAGCCTATCAGAGTCTGGATTTTTAGTGTATTTCGATTCAGTTTCTGCAAGTAACAAGTGACCGGTCAAGGGAAATTAATGTCCGGGATTGTTGTGTAATTGTGTTGCAGGTCGAGGGCGGCTCCATACACTGAAGCTGAAATTAAGGTAAGCATGACCAAGGAAATCTTCGATTATATATTTTTGTTGAGAAAGGTTTGATTTTGGGTTTGTTTGTACATTTTAGAAAGCATTCAGGGAGAAGGCGTTGGAATTCCATCCCGACCAAAATCAGAATAACAAAGGTGCCTTACTCTTTAGCCTTTATGTGGATTGGATTTAGCCTAACCATTTTACAATTCTTTTATCTTACCGGGTGGTTTCGATTTTTGATGGTGTGCAGATGTGGCCGAAGCTAAATTCAAAGAGGTGTTATTGTCATATGAAGCTATTAAAGAGGAAAGAAAAGATATGAAGGTCTGATTTTCGTTTTTCTTTCTCTCATGCGGTCTTCGAATGTCGATATATGAAGCATGGGCTCCTCTGGTGTCTTGGCATTATAGGTTAACTTATCAATCTTTTGGTTTTAATCTCAACTCCATTGTTGCTCTTTGTTGTAATATCTGTAACCAATTATAGCTTTAATAAGTTGAACACCTGGTAAATCATACAAAAGAGAGTTTTTTGAGGTATTTCTACTATTTTTTTTACACCAAAATTAAAAGAGTGGTATTTTAGGCACTTCTTATTTTAGAAAGTAACATATTATTTAATGTCTTAATCATTTTACGCTTCTAAAAATATGACTTGTGTAGTGGAAAATGTTCAATAAGAGGGTGATATTATTCAACCATAGAATTGTAAAGAATTCTATTGAATTCACACTTTCTTTTAAATTCTAGTGCTATTCAAAAATAACATTTCTATGATTCTCACAAATTCTAGTGTTATTCAATTTATGGATTTGTTAATTTTTTTAAATTCCAGTGTTATTCAACATTATATAATAGTTATATTTAGGGGGGTGTATTGAAACATGAATTTTGGGAGATTTTAATATTTTTTTAAATTCCTTGTTATTCAACTAAGGATTTCTAAATTTCTTCCCAAATCTTATGTTATTGAACATAACATTTGTTCAAAATCACTCAAAACACTTTACAATCTCATGTTATTCAATCAATGCTTTATAAAAACTATATCAAATCTCCTGTTATTCAAAAATTAGAAATCCCAACAAAAAATGGATTTAGAGAGACTTTAGATATCTTTTTAGTTGAAAACAAATATCAAAAGGCTATCACCTTACACGATAGAATTTGAAGTGATTTCAATCACAAGCTAATTTTTTTATCAATATCATCTCTTTTTATTTTTCTCGTCGACGTCTCTTATTTGGATATCGTTCTTGACCAAAATCAAAGAGCTTTCAGTCACCCCTCTCTCTCTTTCTATGTTCATTGTTTCCTAATGTTGTCGGTTGTAGAATGTTCGGTCGCTTACGTGGACATCGATCCTTCTTGTTCTTCATTGTTTGATGAATATAAACAGTGAAGATGAAGTTTTTCATGGTACTCAAGAACAACAAAGAGTGAATGCTAATAACTGGAGAAAGAGTATAGCTGAAACCATGTGGCCGGATGCTTTGGATACGAGACCTCGATTCAACAACAAGTTTTCTTTATTTGATTTGATTTGTAGTTTTTCTTATTTTTACTTATGTTTTTTTATTATACATGAACCTGCATGGAGATTATATTAATAAATAGTTTTTATTTTTATTTTAGACGTTCTTTTGAACTTACACATTCTCAAATCACCTAAAATACAAAAGTGATTTAAGAAGAGAATCTTATCAAATCACCAACATAATTTCTTTTTTTATAAATTCTACCACGATCACCTTGTTTTTCCTTTAGAATCTTCCTAAATCTCACCTAAAATCAAATCCACCAAACTAATTAAAATTCTTGTTCCAATACACCCCCCTTAATGTCATTTTGCAAGAATTCAGTAGAAAATTTTAGAAATTTTGTGAAGAATGAATTCCTAACATTTTAGGTGTCATTTGGATAAAATTCTTTAAAATTTATACAAATCAATTCTTTCTAAATCTATATTCCTCCAATACCAGTTTTACACATTCATCCTTATTTATATGTTACGTAACTATCCGCTATAGACAGACTTTTCTCAACAGGTTTGTTAGATTAGAAGAATAATTGTAAAAAATTGTTTGAAAAAATTACATTTACAACGAGAAAAAATAAAAAAACATTATTGGCTTGGAAGCTTCTATATATTTAGGTTTGACCAAACATGACGACACTAAGACCAACTCCAGTGGAGTGTCTATTTTTCCTTTTTGATGGGTCTTGTTGTTAAAATAATTAGATTTAATTGAAGTGTGTATAAAAATAAGAGTCATTTACATGAATAAGCACTTATGGTAAGATATCTTGCAAAAATAGGGACTTACGTAAGAAGGTGGACTTTTGCACTTATTTGTGTTATTTGTGGACGCTTATGCCCCTGAGATTTGTGGAGCCAAAACCTGATTAAGTTCTCTCCAATTCAATCTCAACTAAACATATTAGACTTGCATTTAATACATGAGTTACATTGTCAGTTCGTTAACCTCTGGACAATAGATGTTAATCAGAATCGATGTGTTGGCAAAGCATCAAACCATCCATAGATTTGAATTTTTTTAAATCCAATGGCTGAGATTTTACTACTTTCAATTAATTAATTTAAGAAATGTTAAAAACATTAGGAAACTAGTTTTTGTTAAACTTTGATGTTGAGTTCGATTTCTATGCAAATCACACTTCCATAAACTTTTGATAAACTTTTTCTTCCCGGAGATCCTTTGATTTTCGTCAAAAAGGTAACAGATTTGTTAGTTGTCAGAACAATTTTATATTCTTGAGTCTCTATATTCTTTTATATTTAATGTATCATAAGTTTCTGTTTTAGGAAATATTAATATTTGATCTGCTAATTAGTTTTTTTTGTTATGGAATGGGCAGATCTCAATGGACCAGCAGGCGATGGTGATGTGTGGGGAATGGCGATGTGGTAGAGAAGACATATGGGAATTCATCGTGGACAAGCAACACTTTGGAAGAGTTGTCAGCATAAGAGACAATATGTCTTTGGTGGACCTGAAGAGATGTTGTTTGCTTGAGTTTTTTGGTTACGTTGAGGGGGAATACTCTGTCTTTGGATTAAGCTATTGGCCGCCCAATAGCTTGGAACTAGCCACATGACTTAAGACACCACCTGTTTTACTAACAAGCGACGGTGGAATTGAGTTTTTCCTGAAGCATCTTCGTGTAAATGGTTGTATAAATGTTTGTGTGAGATTTGTAAAGACAACAAATCACAGCCATTCCAAGTCTATTGATGGTTCTAGTGGATTCCGGACCCCTGGTCAGCAAAAAAGTAGCGAAGTTAAGTTTAATGCAACCTACAGTTTGATTAGTGATGTGGAGGGGGTTGCATCATGTTCTGGATCGAGAACTAAACCTGTTTTACTTGATGAGGACGAGATGGTTAAAGCAGTCGAATTAGTTGAAGCCCGATTAAGTAGAGAGAGTGTTTACCTGGAAGACAGCGATGATAATGAATGGGAAGAAGAGATATGTGCTATAAACGAAGAAGATGTGTCTGGAATTGTTGGTATAGAGCCGCGAGGGTACGATACCGAATTTTGGGGACCTCTGTTAGATAGTGTTTATGGTGGGTCTAATGCAGTAGACATTTTGTGTCATGATGTTGATGGTTTTCATGAAGTTCGACCTTTTAAAAGTACTCGTTTATTTGACAGCTCTTGTGGATAAGGTATATCTGGTGGAAGTTCTCAGTTGGAGATGGTTGATGTCGAGCCGAACACCATGCCTGGTTTTAACCTGAATCTCCCTGGTCAAGGAAATGGGGACCTTAACGTTTCGCCTGACACCAACATGCGTCCCCGAAGACTGGAGGATGTGGACGATGATGAGTTCGATCTCCCACCTATGTTTGATGATACACAATATGAGTGTGATGAGATCCCTGATTTAGATGGTGATGGAGCAGACGAGCACATGCACGTTGGCAAGCAATTTGGAAGTAAGTCTGACTGCCAAATATCGTTGGCCATTTATGCAATCAGACAACAATTTTATTTCAAGCAAACTACAACAAAAAGAGATTATTTTGTTGTTACTTGTGCGGATACAAAATGCGATTGGCGTGTGATGGCAAAAGAGGTTAGCGGATGCGGATATTATGAGATTCGTAAAGCAAACCTAACTCATTCTTGTCCTTTAGAGACAAGGGATGGATACAAAAGGAAAGCGACTTCCCGGGTTATTGGACATGTATTTAAATCAAAATATGGAGTTGGATTGGGTGGTCCAAAGCCTATGGACCTGCAACAACTAGTTCTCGAGGAGTTAAGGTTGACATCTTCTTATATGAAATGCTACAGAGCAAGAGAGAAGGCTATATTCGAGGTCCGCGGGACCGAAGAAGAATCGTACACAAAGTTGCCTATTTATCTACACATGCTAAAATTGGCCAACCCTGGTACTGTGACGCATCTGGAAACTCGGATGGATGAGGATGGGGTGTGTAGATTCTTGTACACATTCCTCGCTTTTGGTGCCTCTATTGTCGGTTTCAGAAGGGTTAGACGTGTATTGGTTGTTGATGGGACTCATCTAACAGGAAAGTACAAAGGTGTACTACTGACGGCGAGTGGACAAGATGCAAACTGTCAAGTTTACCCTCTAGCATTTGCAGTTGTGGATAGTGAGAATGTATTGGCATGGACATGGTTCTTTGAAAAGCTTGAAGTTATTATTGCAGACAGCTCACAACTCACTATAATATCGGACCGACATAGTGCAATTTATGCGGCGAAGAAGAAGGTGTTTCCAAAGGCGCATCACGGAGCTTGTCTTGTCCACGTGGCACGGAATGTAAGCTCAACGTTCCAGCACAAAGGTTTGGGTCGGTTGGTTATAACAGCTGGATTTGCCTATAAAGTTGGTACATTTAGAGCCGAATATGCTAAGATTCGGGCAATTAGTGTTCAATGTGCAGATTATTTAGCGAAAATGGGTATTGCTCATTGGACACGTGCACATTTTGCGGGGGATCGCTACAACATTATGACTAGCAATATAGCTGAGCAGTTGAATAAGGCGCTTAAAACAGCTAGAAGAGAGCCGATTGTTGAACTGCTAAGATTCATCCAGGCAATGATGAGCCGATGGTTCTGTGCTCGACGGAAGAAAGCCAGCATGCAGAGAGGTATATTAACACCAGAGGTTGATAAACAATTAACTAAAATAATGGCAACTATGAAAGGGAGCAAAGTTAACAGTGTATCTAGTTGGAGTTGTGAAATACTAGGGATATATGGGGCAAGACACCACGTTCAGCTAAAGGAGAGACAATGTAGTTGCAAAGCGTATGACAAGTTAAAGTTACCTTGTGGACATGCTTTGATCGCTGCCGATAGTTTGGGTGTTCCTATCGGGACTCTTGCTGATGATTGTTTCAAAAACAGGGCTTGGGAAACGCAATACGCGCTTTTGATTAACCCTGACGGCGACGCCAATGATGTAATAATACCAGAGGATGTGATGTCGTTGATGCCCGCCCCACCGAAGACGAGAAGGCCATCAGGACGTCCTAAAGAAGTTCGGATCCCTTCAAAGGGAGAATTTGTAAGTCATGTGATTTTGATTACCCTTTCTTCCCTTAAGACGTTGTTGTGTAGAATTTTTATCCTCACTTTTGGATATTTTGTAGGGTTCTAAGACAAAGAACACGGTGGCTAACAGGTGCACAAGATGTCATTTGGAAGGGCACAACAGGAGCACGTGCAAGAACCCAATATAAGTTTGTGGTATGGGTATCCACTGCCCTTCGCAGCAATTTTTTTTGGATGGTTTATGGCTGGTTACGCAACCATTTTTAGGGCAACATTATTTTGATATTGTTGGCTTTTTTGTGGAAACATTTAGATGTGGAACAGAGACATTATCTGGTGATTAGTGAGGAGATGTGTTTTAAACTTAAAGCTGATCCCACTTTAATATTAGGATCAATGGCTTATATGCCACTTTTGGAGGAAATACGAGCTCTCCTGCCACCTTCTGTATTCTCTATTTTTTGTATTTAATTTAAAATGCATTTTTTCTATTAAAAGACCAAAAACTCTATCTGTTAACTCTTATTTACATTTTAACCAATATATCCGATCCAATCCATAAAATCGATCCAAACTCATTTATTTTTTCAGAAAATAATTACATATTCAATTTAATATTTCTCGTTCATCAATCTCTTCTTCCTCTTTTTTTCGTTTCTTCTCCATCGTAAACCCTAATTTAGCATATCTTTTCCCTCTCAAATTCATTGAAATTGATTATTTGTTTGACAGAGACGCGTTCTTAGTAGTCGAGTTTTCGTCATATTTTCTTCGTCTGTCGCTGTCCGTAGAGTTTGGATCTGTTCTCAGTCCATAGAGATCGAATCTCTATTGGGTCCGTCGCGATCCTTAAACCAAGCAACGATTTCTTTTCCAATTCCTAGACAGAGATGCGTTCTCGTCTTCTCCTTAAAGCTTAAAGCTTAAAGTTTTGGTCATACTCTTAAAGTTTTGGTCATGTTATCGTCTGTCGCGATCTGTAGAGGGTGGATCTCATTCTCGTTCTATCGTCCTTCGCGTCTCCAGTTCTCATAATCGCATCATCACTTGCTTTCGAAGAATGTTATGCTCGGCGTTTTTTAGGTAAGCTTCATCTATTCCTCTTTAATTTCAATAAACTTAAAAACAAATGTAAGTGTAGGATGATTGATCTTTTAATTTCAGTTTTGGATTTGTTAACAATAGGAATAGAAAACATGCAGTCAATCCCAAGGATTTAACATTACATGATGTTGAGAAGAAAAATGCAGAAGAACACACGAAGAGAAGATGGAAGAAGAGAAAAGAGGCAGAAGAAGAGGAAAGGGAAGAAAAAGAAGAAAAGGGAAGAAGAAGAAAAAGAATGAAAAGAAACACAAATTTGTATTTCTGTCTACAAATCCTTGACATGGAACATATTCAAACTTCAAATTCTCGTCGTCGTCTCTCCAAAGATGGCTCCCCTCATGTAAAAAAGGGAAATAACAAAAATAGGAGATATGAAGTTTACTTTAGTTTGTATTTAGGCTTGTTTGTTAGTACTTTGAGACTTATGTATTTTGGAACAATTGTTATTAGTTAGGTACAATTGTTATCAATTAGGTACAATTGCTATTACGATATCCTATTAAATGATGTTTAATTATTCGAAAAACTGGGACAATTGACAACACGTTATTTAGACAACTGATAACAAGTTATCGAACAACTAATAACAAAATTTAAATATTTAACACGTGTTCCACAAATATTAATTAAATAATTAATTTTACATGTGCGCCGTCAAAATTTTGTACATAGTTATACCTAGTTTTTCAATTGTCCAAACACCTTAATAGTTGTATTTTGACACTTTTTACATTTTTTTAGTTGACCTTTAGTTTATAATTAAAATTTCTAGTTGGACTTATAAAATTAAGTAATGACACTACATTTAACATCTTTCTATATAATAATATGTAAGAAATATGTTAACCGTGTGAATTTTAGTATTTCATATACTAGTGTTTGTAAAATTACAAGTGAAATATAAGGTAGATAAGATAAGATGTATACGTTCATATAAATAATTTACAATAATTTAAGTTTTGTATATTTTCGTTAAAAAATCACTATAATATCATTATAATCATTGATTTAAAACGAAATAAATTTTAAAATTTAAATTTTGGATTATAAACATTGATTTGATTTTGTAATTGTTCTAATTGTACCAATTGCCCTAATTCGTAAAATAAATATCTGAAAAAGTTAGTGGGATCCACTACTGACACCTATTAGCTATTTTCTTATATTAATTTTTGTTTTTACTGATTTTATTTTATTTTTATTTTTGTTTTATTTCTTTTAACTTTATTTTATTTTAGTTACTAATTATTAAGGGTCTTTTGGAAATTTCAATAATTGGGTGGCAGGGAGATTAATGAGTGGCTGTGCAGATTATTTTTTCTGCAAAAATGGCATAAGAGACTAGCGCTCTTAATATTAGAGTTCTCTTTATATTATTCTAGCTGTTATGTTTTTAATAAAGTAGACCAATGGTGCGTGGACGCGGTAGGGTGGCGAAGCGCAACTTTTTAAGATATCACAATCTATAAATTTTTAAGATTATACAACATTAAAACATTAATAGATTGGGAGTTTCGAAATCAGCATTTTACATCAACCATTGTTTATTAAAAAAATCTATATGAGAATAGGGTGGCGAAGCAAATTTTTTTATGTAGTAGTAGACATTTTGGTTCTGGGTATTTTTAGAGAAGAAAGCATCTATATGAGAATAGGTGAGTTGCATAATCATTGAATATAGGAGGCAATTTAAAATAGATAGTGATATCTTACATTAATAGAGAGTTAGGTGGTGATATCATACATAAAATACAACATTAAACATTAATAGCTTGGGAGTTTGGAAATCAGCATTTTACATCAACCATTGTTTATTAAAAAGATCTATAACGATCCGTACTTGGTGTAAGCAACCAAAAGACAGACAACTAAACCGATGCTGCATAACAGACCTTTCTTAAATGTTTTCTTCATTGCAGCAATGTCTGAATTGGTCTTCATAACCCAGTCATCTAACTTCCCAATTGCTTGCAACTTCTATTCTATCTTGTTGGCCTTAAGATTAGCCAAATGAAACTCTTCTGTGACAGCTACATCCCACCACTTCCACACATGACAATTACCGTCCTAATGAAAAGAGTAAAATCAATTAGATGAATAAATTTTGACTTAAATGTTAATTTAAACAATACATTGTTTGTCGGGCATGTCAGAAATTGTCTTCCTGGATTTGTTGTCGTGTTCGATGTCATCCCCATAACATCCCTTCCACAGTAGCATAGTTTAGTAAAACCCATTTCCCCCACCTCGGCGTACGGATTGAAAGAGCTTCTCCCAGTTCCGTCCATGGAACTTGTTACCTCTTCCTCGCCGCACTCGAATCCCGGTGCTTCGGACGAATTACTCAAGCTGAAGCTAAAGGTTCTACCCATATTTGATTTCCTGTGAGTTGTTATTTTCCTAATAGTGACAACGAAGTTAGATTTCCAGTTTTTATGTGGTGATTTGATGAGTAGGGTTTAGAAGGAACGAAACGGTGCGTTTATGTTTTAATTTTTTTTTTTTTGTTCCCTTCATTGTTACCACACACATCGTCGTGTCCACTAAACCAATTTTTGATGTGATTTGTGGATGCAGTGTTGTGGACTGTGTATTTTGTGGGTTAGACGGACGTGTTTGGTTGTCGTGGACATGTTTTGGTATGGTTGCCCCACTATGAAGGGGTTTGTGTGGATAAGGTTTAGTGGACGCGACGGAAAGTATGTGCGTGTAAGGGACAATGGAATCAAATGTGTGGACTTAGTGGTGGATAAATAATGGTGGATAGATAATGGTGGATATTAAGTGTCCACTAAACGGTGCGTTTATGTTTTAATTTTTTTTTATTTTTTGTTCCCTTCATTGTTACCACACACATCTTCGTGTCCACTAAACCAATTTTTGATGTGATTTGTGGATGCAGTGTTGTGGACTGTGTATTTTGTGGGTTAGACGGACGTGTTTGGTTGTCGTGGACATGCTTTGGTATGGTTGCCCCACTATGCAGGGGTTTGTGTGGATAAGGTTTAGTGGACGCGACGGAAAGTATGTGCGTGTAAGGGACAATGGTACGTGGAATCAAATGTGTGGACTTAGTGGTGGATAGTTAATGGTGGATAGATAATGGTGGATATAAAGTGGTGGACTGCAGCGCATACTAACGGTGTGTTTTGCCAGAATGTGTAGTATGATACATTATGTGGTTATGTCCAGCGAGCCGGGGTTTTGTGGACATGTTTTAGTGGATAGAAGAATAATTGTTTTAGCGTTTTTGCCATAAAACGCTATGTGGGATGTAATGTGTGGACAGGTTTTTGGTTGATTTTCGGCTGGTGTATGGATCGTTTGTAGTGGATTATAGTGTTCAATTAAATGGTGTTTTTTGTTTTCTTTGCGTGATCTTGGCCTTTTCTTACATCAGTAAGTTGTGTACCGTAAATTGTGGGCTGAACAGATAGTGAACATCAAAACAACAAAAAAAGGATTGTACTACGTAGATAGGTTCCGAGAAAGTAGTTAAGTTAAAAAAAAACAAACGAAGAACACATCTTTTTTTTGTTACAATGACCCTCATATGCTCGCCTGATTTGATGTGTTGTAGATTGGCAGCACCCTCTGTTTGTAGAGGTCTATTGCGTATTGTTTTCTGAAAATTTGGATCATGTCATCAGTAATGCCTGCCATGGTAGGTGCTGGATCACCGTAACCATGGAGCTCCAAGAACTTCAGGGACAAGGGTCCACAATTACCAGACTTTGTGATTTTTTTGTTTAAGCATTCTCTTTTCCATGTCCACTTTTTAGATGCGTGCGTTTGTGTGTGATCGTTGTTGGCTGCTTTGTTTATGATGTGCGGAAGCATTCCGATTAAGGGTTCCATGAACTTGCCCACCTTGTCGAGGTTGTAAAGGGAAGTGTCTGGGTCTAGTACCTCAATGTAAGCCAGTTTGAGGTTGATTGCTAGACCAACCCAGTGTTGATTGTCCCATATCATCGTTGTGTAGACTGTGTCAACGTCTTCTAACCATACCAGACCTGGCTGTGTCACCAATTCCGTGATGCGGGCATCTATACGCATGTTGTCTTTGTTGAAAGCTGCTTTAAATGACCGGTACTTCCCAGTAATGTGTGTCGCTAGCCATGGTGAGGCAAAGTATGACCTTTCAATTTTGAGTACCTGGGTATGTTTTTCTCCAAGGTGGTGCAATAAAACCTCCATGTGCTGCAAAAAATATTTGGAAGACATGCTGATGAAGAGATTTGATTTGATTTACGCTAGAAAAGTTAGTTGATATACTAATTATAAAAATTATATTACCAGGTTGGATATCCATGCTTCGGGTGTAGCAAGGACAAGAATGAAAGCATTGTCGAATGCGAAGTTGTCCGTTGTAATGTGTCTCCTATACCGATAAACATTTAGTGAATATATTAGTGGTCGTGTTTAATAAAGGAATATTTATTTGAGGCTTACACAAACGGGTGTTTTTCCAGTGTTTTCTCAAAAACTGCGAACAGAGCGTTGTCTAGGTTAGGTGTTAAATCCCCTTTTGGTGGGTCTTCCGTTTCAAGCAAAAGCGATGCGAGGTCAATTTCCGCTTGTGTTGGTTCATAATTTGTAAATAGTGGCGGTGGAGAAGAATCACTTAGATATGTCACCAGCCCCGTAGTTGAGGTGTCAATGTCAACATTCTGTTCGTGTACAACCTCTTCTACAACCTCATGAACGAGTGCCTAAAAGACAGAATGTATTAAAAGAGACTTAAATAATCATATAGAATGATTCACTGCATTTTGGTTTATAACAGTGTACATGTATTCTTGATGGGGTTTTAGCGGTCGGTAGTTTGGTGTTTATTGGTGGGGATTTTGGTTTTCCCTCACCCTCTTTACCATTCGCGCCCTGTTTCATCCCCGTCGAATTAGTTTATCGAGATTTCATGTTAAATATGACAGAAAGTATAATAAAGCGTAGATTATTTGGTTATTTATGGTTACCTGGTTGAAAAGTTGTGTGGTACAGGCATCAAGCTCATCTTGTAGCAAGGGTTTTTTAATTGGTAGATGTTGGTTAAAAGCAAATTAAGCGTAATGACGTATTCGTTTTATTCTAAATAATGTGAAAGTGTACCGTGTTTTCGTTGTGATCCACACGCCTTTTCTGTGGACACACATCAAGTGTTGGCTGGACAATGTCTGTGGATGAAAGCAATATCTCTGTAACCTCACCTAGCTGCCTGTTAGACCCATCTTTGTGCTTGATAACATGCAACGTTTGTAAAGTATTATATTAGTTCCACTTTTGTATTAGAATTTGTTAGCATATGCCGAATTCATCGATACTAACCACAACTGGTGTTGGTGTAATAGTGGGTGTGTTGGCTTCTGCAATGTTGATTGGTGGGGATTGATAGGAGGTTTGCGTGTTGTTGCCGCTTTGCTTTAGAAGGCACTTGTTTTTTTTGTTAAATTTGTCTGCAACTATTATCATGTGTGAGATAGTATATGGGTTTAATTTAGGAAGTTACCTTATCCGTGTTTGGAGATGTAGCTTTGAAAGGAAATGTTGGTGTGTTCAGAATCCTTTCATTTGTTGAGGTTGTTTCCTGCAACGTGGTTGTGGTATAATGGGTTTAAAGTTGAAATTTTGAAAACAACTTTTTAACGGAAATATAAACATCGTCAGACATACCTTGACTAGTGGATCTGAACAACTTGAGTCACGCCTGCGTGCACTGCTAGTTGTGGTAGATGACTGAGTACATGAAATTGTTAAATGGTTGTTGAGAGAGGTGTCGGTGAGAGCAGGATAAAGTATATAATATAGTTAAGTATTTGTTTTGGGTGCAAAGCATACCATGCGTCCAGATGGTTGTCCATCATGTTGAGTTTGTTCTGAGAGAATTTTGTTGGAGTGCGTTTTTTTTTATGAAGCTGATTTTGAATTCGCTTCGGACTGATTGTCTTCACGGGACTGCAAGTGTACAAGTGCCAAAACAAAAAAGGTGCGTTTTAGTGGACATCAGGTAGTAAACCCCGGGGTGGTGGACATCGAAGACTAAAAACAGACCCCGCCATGGGAAAAATAGAATAAAAAATGTGTTTCCGGTGAAATAACTTACTGGCGAATTTTGAGACCATTGTGGGGGTAATCCTACGTTTGCTGAAAGATTAATAACTGGTTCAGTGGGAGGGTCTGTTGCGGCAGCCATTCCCGTCTTTTTGGGTGTTTTTGTTTGCTTGTTTGTGTAGGAAACTCGACGTGTGATAAGTCTGGTTTTCCACCGCCTCTGGGTATTTCGGTGCACCTTCTCTAGAAGTTTGATTCTTTTTGTGGCGTCTTCAAGTTGGGTAGTAAGATCATTCACCTTGTCTATAAGCTCAGACATAGCAGGCTGTGATGGGGCTGCGCGACTCCGAGTGAAATATTCTGTGACAACGCTTTGCTTCCGGTTTGAAGACTTTTTGTTTGATTTACTTTTTCGAAATGACAGCTTCGAGGGTGTTTTCTTGCTCTGCCCTGCGTTAAGGTGTTGCTTCTGTTTAAGAGGTGTTGGTGGTTGTTTTGGAGCTTTAAAGGGTAATGACATGTCACCACCGTGCAAGTGATCAATTTTGAAAATGTAATTTTCACCAATCAAGCTTTGTAGGTAATCAACTTTCTTGTCGTTGTATTCAGTGTCCATGAGAGCCCATCCATCACGAACACCAGGTTGATTGTCCCAAGTTGCTTTAACAGAAAGCTGAGTAGAACAAGGTAAGGGCGACTATGTTAGTTATATAGAAAAATATAGTTTGTTAGACATATAGAAAAATAAAACAAAACCACTCACCGATGTGTTGTTTTCTATCTCCTCGATGTCAGCTAATTTGAGTGGCGCTATTTTAGGAATTGTTTGTACCTTAAAAAGCTCGTTGATGAGTTGCTTCCTGAAGGAAGCCGGGATCTTAGCCAACAATAACGGAATGGAGTAGAAGGCAGTCAACTGCAGGATGAGAGGGAACCCTTTCAGACAGAATGTCTTCTGCGTTTTGAGTTGTACGGTAAATTGATTGATCGGATCTTTTGGTACGCCGTTAATCTTTTCTGCTGGTTTGAGGTATGGTATAGTCTTTAGAAACGATTCTCTGCCCCATGGATGAGCCAAGAATGTGTCTATATCTTCAACCATGTCAACATACTTGGGCGTTGGTTTGTGGTACTGGTGCGAGGCAATAAGTACTCCGTCGACAAGTAATATGAGAGCAATACCAATGATTCTCCAGCTAGGCATGTCCGTTATATCATTTAATTGTAAGCCAAGTTCGGTGAGGGAAACATTAAGGTCAGGCCCTATGAGTTTGACCCAAAATTCAGACGGAGTTTTTGTCTCCTTCGGCATAAAATCTGGATCATGCTCGTCTGGGAAATCTAAGCAAGACAAACCAGAAAAATGACCAAACTCAATCATTGAAAACCGCAAAGGTTGTCCACCAAACACCGTCCACATCTCGTATCTTTTCTTCGTAATCAACTGTCTGGTTATAAGTCCATGCACAAGCTTGCCAGAGAGAGAAGCAAGGTAGATCGGAATCTCGAACAACTTGCCAAACTGAGAATCTTTGATAATCTGTAACTCGGGCCTGCCTCTTAACTTATCTTGGACGAAAGCTATGATGTCCGGTTTGGAGTATGCATTTAGTCGGCCTGTGGGGTACCGATTTGTTGCGAACAACCTTGGGGGAAGGTTGTCATCTGTTAGGGTTTGGTCGACTTCGCCTGCTTACATATGATATAGATACACGCTTGTAAGAGATCGATTTATAAAAGAGAAAATCAAAAAATTAGGGTTCTTCAGCAAAAAAACGAATTGGGGAAAAAGTAGAAAAGCTCCTTACCAACCATTAGAGCTTTTCGGGGATTCTCTGTGATTGATTTTGAAATCGACGACTTCTACTACCGGAAAAAATGGAACTTGCCGGCGAGAAAGGAGGGGAGGAGATGTAAATCGCCGGCGAAAAAATAAGAAAAGTTAAAAAGTTTATTTTTGTTTTGGTAGTTTTTTTATTGTGAATATTTCTCAGTAAATAAAATATTGGTCGCTGTAAATTTGAAATTTTGAAATTCAAATTTGTAGGTAATTTGAAATCAAAATTTTAGAGATGTAGTTAGGATTTTCTTTTCTCTTTCAATTAGTTAAAAGGGTATAAGTGTCTTTTCGTTTACAAAAAGTGCACCTAAAGACTAAAGTATCTTATTGTGAAAATGCCCACAAATAAAGTGCCTACATCTGTAATATTCTCTAAAAATAATAAGACCAGTGTCTTTTATTGGGTTTATAGGAACACCCTTAAGAACACCACGTGTCGCAAATCTAGATTTTTGCAATTTAATTTTTTTTTTCTTCAGTTTTGCGTCTCTCTCTCTCCTCTCTTTCTCTTTTTCAATTTTTTTTTCAGTTTTGCGTAATCTCCACAAAGTAACCGCGCTGTCGCCGTCTGATGCGGAGAGATCCGTCGCGCCGTCACGTCTTTCAGATTCAGATCCGCCGACGCCAAAACCGTCGTTGCCGCCGCATACGGCGGAGAGATGAAATCGGGTAAATCGGGACTTATAAAAAAAAGTTTCAATGTGTCCAAAAAACTAATACATATTGTTACGAACATGTCAATGTTTGAATAATTAAGTATCCATGGTTTTAGGAGCACGTTAGTTCAATAACAGTCATAGCCGAGTCATATGCTTGAGCTGATTTGTAGCAAGTTACTTTGTTTTCTCCTTCATGTTATCAAGACTCCTTGGCTATAAAAGGAGCAATCTGTATTTCATTTTTCATTATCAAAATAAGAGCTTTGATCATAATTCTCTGTTATTAAGACATATAGGTATCATGAACCATCAAGCATCTGTATGTTCTCTATGTATTGCACGGTTTCTAGATGGAGTTGTTGATCTCTTCTGTCTTGTGATTCAGATATAGTTGCTTGAACAGAACCAAACCAAAGCTTGGACAAGCTTAGCAATACACGTATGTTAATACATTATTCATTGTGTTCATATCACTAATTACTTTTGTTTTTAAATACTTTGTGTTCATTATCAATCAGGTGAGAAGCTAGAAGAGTGAAAAACCCATTTAATAAACATGGTGATTGTGCCTGAATGCATAAAGATAATTTTTTTTTTTTAAATACGGTAGTGTCTACCAATGGACACAACGTAAACATCACATTGTCTTATACATAAAAAAACATTAGAAATATTCATAATATTACAAATAAGACATTGGAATGTCTTTATGGTTGGAGATGCTCTAATTAAATTTGAGAAAAAGTCCCCATATGCTGTTTCTACAACAGGTTTCTTTCACTTTGTTATAATGGATGTCCTTTTACTGTGCTTATTTCTCTAAATGCTCGGTTCAACTACTCTTTTTTTTGGTAAAAGGTTTTCTATTTAAAACAAAAAAACCAAAAATTGTAGAGAGCATTAGGCCTAGAGTGAAATACAAAGCCCTTAAGGACCCAAAAACCTAACATAACTAGTCTAACGACAAAGATAGTGGTTATCATCTAACCAGAAGATTAAAGAGTCCAACTAAAAAATCATTTATGTTGCGGATTCAACCTATTCTATCTTCACTAATCTCTATGTTTCTCTCTATACACACACGATTATAGAGTTCACCAAACCGGGTACATATCTTTTCAGGATCGGAACATGGTAATATACTAATACTCTTCTTCTTGTACATATTACACCAAGAGCTTTTACCAACACCAACAATGGCGATAAAGAACCAGAAAAGTAACAACCAAGATGATAAGACCATTAACATCCATGCATCTTACACCACCTCTAAGGTGTAGGCCCCACCATTTTTTAAAAAAAACTACCTCTAAAAAGTCTAATATAAGATGTGCATTTTTATTTATTCGCGGGCCCCACTGCCAAGTGGCGGCCCGCGATTGGTGCATTTCCTTTTTTTTTTTTTGAAAAATAAAAAATTAAAAAAGAATTTTAAGAGGTTTTTTTAAAAATCTATTGATATTAATGCTCTAAGGTTTCTTACCTTATATAACAACCTCAACAACACATCTTCTTAGTAGGCTTTTATTAGTTAAGCCCAATACCTTTAATGATGATGGACTTTTGTTCTTTGCGCATGCCCAAGTATAGGATTAGACCATAACATCACAGGTTACATGATACAATCAATTTTTCTTTCGACATAATTATCCTCAATTATTGAAGATAATTATGTCGAAAGGGGAAAAATATGATAAGAGTAGGCCAGTTAGAGATGGAGGTGACGGCGAACCATCGGTGCAGAAGCTATGATGCTAGAGGTCAGTTCGAAGGACGAAGTGAAGATGCTCTGTTCCGAATAAGAAGATCAAGCTGACTCTCGACAGAGTTGACTGTGCGGGATCCACAGCCATGGAGTCGGCTATTAGTTCATCTAGTCATAATTATACTTAGGCCTAGGCAAACGGTTTTAATTATTTCGGTATGTTTATTCGATTTTTAAAAATTTCGGTTATTGAAAAATGGTTACGAATTTAATCAAATTATATTTTAGTTCATTCGGATGTCGGTTTCTTCGATTCAGTTATTTGATTTTTTTAGTTCCAAAATAAAACCACTTTTTCTATTTTCGTGAATTTGAACCGAATTTGACCCAAAAGAAAATAAATGGACTCAAAACAAAATAAACGGGCGTAATTTATTTCGGTTTGGACTGTTTTCATCCAATTCCCCACACCTATAATGGTGTTTAAATAATGTAAAACTAGATGAGGATCCGCACGTTACCTGCGGAGTTTAACATATTTTTAAATATATATATTTATAATTATTTAGAAAATTATATATTAAAAATTATTAATTTAGATTATATGTATATAGTCTCTTATTTCATAGAGTACCTTAAATAAAATCTATATATTATGCGGGGTAACAAATAAATTATAGATTAACCAGGGATTGATCCGCGTATAAGAAATATTTTAAAATTGTTTACTGAACTATATATAATATAAAGTTCAAAACTATACTGATGTATATTTATTTTTATGAATATAATTTAGTTATATCTTATCAATTATTTATTTTAATTTTTGACCCGTCGCAATTAGAATTTTGAAGACCTAAATTATTTAATAATTTAGTTATATTTTATTTATCTTACGTAGGTTTTGTTAAAAAAATGTAGTGGCATTACATTGTAATTAGAATTTTTTGTAAGGGTTTTTTGCAAAAATACTTTCCAATTAATAGATAATTTTTTTTTTATTTCATGTTTAAAGACCTAATACCATCAAGTCACCTAATACTATCGGGCATGTTCTATGGGCTTTTTTATTAACCCAATTCGATAGTTTTCTCTACCTTAACTTTGTCGTTTAAAAACTTAGGTTATAATGTTTTATACAATGGCATTTGATGGTAAATATAATAATTTTTTTGTCCTTTTAACTAAAATGTTTCTCTTTTAATAGATAAGACTAGATGAGGACCCGCACATACGTGCAGTTTTATATTTGTTGTAATTTTAATGTAATAAGATATGATTTTAAAATCATATATATAATTATTAGGTAAAAATATATAAAAATGTATACATCAATTTAATTAGATTTTATGTTTGTGGTCTATTGTTTCGTAGAATACATAAAATTTATACATCGACATAGATTATATGTTTATAGTCTCTTGGATTATATGATTATATCTCGTAAACTATGTTTGATATTTTCTGACCCGTCGCAAACATTACACTTATATACTATACATAAACTAATCTTGATTTAGTCTAATAACAATTATTATTCGTAATTTCAAATTCTATTTTTAATTTTTAATGACCCGTTATAGAAAAATATATATGTGGAGATCATAATTTTGTATTCAAATTGGAGGTTACAAACTTAAAACAATGTTTTCTTTCCTTTTTGAATATTCTTATTCAAATATTTTTGTTTGTTTTTTGTTTCCTATTTTGGTGTTGAAACTTAAATTTTTCTCTTTTTTATTTTTAAATATAATTTGACACAATGATTTTTCACCTCTAACAGAACATCAATGACACATTGTAAATACAATTTTTTTTGTCTTCTTTGAAAAAATGTTTTCCTTTTAATAATATAGATATAAACAACTGAGATGTGTCCTCTTTTTCATATGACATGTGTCTTTTCTTTTAATCATCTATCATATATAACAAATAGTAAATAATTTGGAATATCCTATAATGTCATCTATACTATTAATTGAGAATGACAAATTTTGAGAAACCCTTAAATTTTTTATAAGATAATTTTAGGTAAAAAAACATTCCTATTTATGTCATTTTTTATTTCTAAATTTTTATATTATCATATAATATTTAAAAAGTTAACAATTTGAGTTTTGATTAACATTAGCTCTCTAATTTCTCATTGGTTTATATGATAATACATTAATTATAATATATAAATAATTTCCCCTAAAAACAAAACAATGTTAATTTATTTCTGATTTTTAATTATATTATTATTCAATATAATAACTTACATTCAATTCACGATGATTAAGATTAGTGAGGATATATAAATATTTTTGCAAATATGATGAGCTTACTTTCTAAAAGTTGTTAAAAAATATTGATTTTTTGTTATATATATGTAAACCAAAAAAATTTATATCACACCAAACAATTTCATACCAATGAAAATCCAAAGTTAATATAGTTATCAACATCATTGAAGTGATTTTCTCAATTTCTCATATTTTCCAATATAATACACTTGACATTCAAAAAATGTAAATTAAATAATTATGGCATTTATGCTATAAATATGTAAACCTTGACCTTTTTATACCACATCTTATAATGTTATCATATATATATATATATATATATATATATATATATTAATTGAGCAGACACTTTCGAAATTTGAAAAAATATTTTATAAAGCTCATAAAATATGAACTAAAAAGCCCATAACATTGACAAAAAAGTTTTTTTTGAAAAAAGTCTCACATTAATAGGGAAAATACATGTTAGTCCAAACATTACCTATAAATATTTTTTTGTGTTTTGAATAGTTAAATGGATTTAGTATAATCAATGATTTGCTCTATCATCATAATTGACTTAAATTCATAACAATTTAAATTTCAATTGACGTTGTATCGATTTGAGATATTAATCGGTTGAAAACGGTTTAATATGGATTAATCGGTAGAAAACATGTTAAAATAAATTTCAAATTTATTTAGATGTCGCAAATTAATAATATTTATGTGTATTTTTATATAATATATATATACTTATAAATTTATACTCCGCGTTTGGCGCGGGTAAAAAAATATAGTATATATTCATTGAGGAGGCACTTTTGGAGTTTGAATAAAATTTTTAAAAAGTCCGAAAACTTTGAACCAAAAGCCCATAACATTGGCAAAAGAATTGTTTTTGAAAAAAGTCTCAAATTGATAGTGAAAACTACATGTTAGTTCAAACACTACTTATAGCTAAGCGCTTTGTGTTTTGAAGAGTTAATTGAGTTTCGTAAAATCAATGGTTTTATCTATCATCATAATTGGTCATAATCCATAACAGGTTAAATTTCAATTCGCATTGTACCGATTTAAAGTATTAATCGGTTGAAACAAATTAAAATGGATTAATCCGTTGAAAACAGGTTACAATGGATTAATCAGTTAAAAACGATTTTAAAACAATTTTAAAATATTTTCAAATTTATTTTAGATAATTATATGCCAAAACTTAAAAATATTTATGGATATTTTTATATAATATATATATACTTAAAAATTTATACTTTGCGATTGGCGCGGGTAGAAAAATCTACACTACAAGAATTTGGCTGTATAGCAACGAATTGGTGAGGAAGTGTTTGTGGCTAAATCCAGAAAAGCCACGAAAAGCAACGAAAATTAACCCAGTAACGAAATAACAACTCTGATGCATTTCAATACCAAAAAAGCAAGGAAGTAGCAACGAAAAGTGGTAACGAAACCTTTTCGTGGCTATTTCGTTGCTAAATTGTAACGACGTCGGTGCGTGACTATTTCGTTGCTAATATAGCCACGATTAGTAACGAAATAGTCGTTGCTAAATTTAGAATTGTCACATCACGCGAAAGTTGTCAGGATAATTATTCGAAATTAGCCACTAATTTGTTTCGTTGCTATTTGTGGTTATATGAGTGGTTCTGATTCAAACTTAACTTAGCAACGAAATTATTCAGTTACTAACAGTTGCTAAATTAAAAACATAACGCACACAATTTTCCAGAGCACCATACCTTGTATAACTCAAATTTATGAAATCTCCTTCTTTCTTTCTTCATCAATTTCATCTACATAGAAGATAAATGACAAATCTCTTTCATTCAAGAGAATGGATGGATCAACATATAGATCCAAACACAAATGACGTTCTGAAGAATTTAGAGAGGGTGTTAACACTTTCATAAATTTCTCTTGCAATCAAGCTTCTTTCGAAGTTCGTGGATCTATGCCTTGTCCTTGTGTTCGGTGTAGAAATTTGAAGCAGCGAGATGCTTTTACAGTTTCTAAGCACTTATTAAGGAGAGGGTTTAAAGGAAACTACTACATTTGGACAAGCCATGGAGAAAATTATTATGATGTTGGAGAATCTTCGATGCCGACGCACTTTGGACATGAAGAAGAAGAAACGTTTGATGGTCATGTTAACATTGAAGTTCCATATGATGAGGTTAACATGGGTCAAGAAGGTATCAGAATCACTACAAGAATCTGCGCAAATTACCACGAAAAATTTACAACGATTATAATCGTCGTAAACTTACGACGCCATTACGCCGATTTTACGATGATTTTGGTATTCGTCGTAAAATCGTCGTAAACTTTACAACGATTAAAATCGTCGTAAATTTACGACGATTTTACAACGATTTTCCGATTAAGCACCAAATCGTTGTAAATTCATGGTAAATTTACAACGATTTACTGACGTTTTGATTTATAAGAATATTTCGTCTCTATATCGTTGCTAATTTACCACGAATTTACAACTTCTGATTTTGGGACTTTTTAACAACGATTTAAAGACATTTAATCTGGTAGTTGAAAACGTGTATTTACCGTTGCACCTAATTATTTACAACTTTCATTTTAGTCGTTAAATCGTTGTAAAATCGTTGTTAATTCCTTGTAGAATTATGAATCGTTGTAAATTAGTAGTTAATTTCCTTGGTAAAAAGTTGGAAAATTTTATAAAATCCTATAAATACCTCCTCATCTTTCACCATAAATCACACCATCAATTTTATATCTCTGTATCTCTTTCACTTACAAAAAAAAAACTCTTTTTATAAAAAAAATGTCCGGAGGCGATATTTACGAAATCCGAAAATGGATGTACATACATCGAGGCGATGACGGATCGGTGACAAGGGAGTTCCTCGACGGGGTTGAAGTATTCATGCAGCAAGCCACAAATCTACCTGTCACTATCGAAAGCGGTAAGATGTTTTGTCCTTGTATCAAATGCGACAATAGACGGTTCATTTTGGTTGAAAATGTTTGGAAGCATTTGTTAAATAGAGGATTTACACCACAATATTATATATGGTTTCAGCATGGGGAAGGTTATTCTGGTAATGTTGCTAGTAGTAGTAATTATCATCAGTAATCTGTAGACTATGACCAGCATGTAGAAAATGAGTATGATTTTTATAATTTTCATCATGATCATGGAAATGAACCGGATAGGATAAATGACATGGTTAGCGATGCATTTCGTCCTGAAGTTGCATCTGATGGAAATTTAGTTGAAAAACCTAATTTAGATGCTAAAAAATTCTACGACATGTTAAATGCTGCAAATCAACCAATATATGATAATTGTAGAGAAGGGCACTCTAAATTGTCATTAGCTGCTAGAATGATGAATATTAAAACAGACCATAACTTATCTGAGGTTTGCATGGATGATTGGGCCTCATTGTTAAAAGAATATCTACCCTCCGATAATTTAGCTCGCTGAAACGTTTTATGAGGTTCAAAAATTGGTTATCGAGTCTTGGTCTTCCGTATCGGTCAATTGATGTCCGTGTAGACAATTGTATGATATTTTGGAAAGACGACGACATTCTTGAGGAATGTCGTTTTTGCAAAAAACCAAGATATAGGCCAGAAGGAGTAGGTCGGAAGAGGGTACCGTACCAGAAGATGTGGTATCTGCCTATAACAGACAGGCTACAAAGGATGTATCACTCGGAGAGGACAGGTTCTTCGATGAGGTGGCATGCAGAACGTACACAGAAGCCTGGAGAGGTGACCCACCCATCCGATGCGAAAGCGTGGAAACACTTTAACTCGGTTTACCCCGATTTTGCTAGACGAAAAGGTAACGTCTATCTTGGTCTATGTACGGATGGATTTAGTCCATTTGGTATGTCAGGTAGGCAGTATTCTTTATGGCCCGTCATCGTCACCCCTTATAACCTCCCACCAGAGATGTGTATGCAAAGGGAATTTTTATTTCTGAGCATTTTAGTCCCCGGACCTAAACATCCAAAAAGATCCCTTGATGTTTTTCTACAGCCTTTGGTGGAAGAGTTGAAGGAGTTATGGCACACTTGGAGTAAAGACTTATGATTGTTCGAGGAAACGGAATTTTACAATGCGTGCGATGCTTCTATGGACGATTAGCGACTTTCCCGCTTATGGAATGTTGTCGGGCTGGACTACACACGGACGACTATCTTGTCCTTACTGCATGCATCGTACTGACGCCTTCCAATTGAAGCATGGAAGGAAAACTAGTTGGTTCGATTGTCACCGTAAGTTTCTTAGTCTGCGCCACCCTTATCGGAAAAACAAACGAATGTTTAAAAAGAACAAAGTGGTTCGTGATCCTCCACCAGTGTATTACACGGGCGAACAAGTTGAGGCGCATATGGATCATTACTGTGCGAATTACACAGTTCCCCAAGGAGGAAACTGGCATGTCCCGCCTAATCTGCCTGATGGTTATCTTACGTAACACAATTGGCATAAGAAAAGCATTTTTTGGGAGCTTCCGTACTGGAAAGATCATATACTCCGACACAATCTTGACGTGATGCACATAGAGAAGAACTTTTTCGATAACATTATGAACACTCTTTTGAATGTGCAGGGAAAGACAAAAGACAATTTTAAATCACGTCTTGACTTGGCTGAGATATGTGCGAGATCCGAATTGCACATTGATAATGACGGAAAAGCCCCAGTACCTATATTCAGATTATCGAGTGCAGCGAAGACGTCGTTGTTCCAGTGGGTGATCTCTGAAGTTAAGTTTCCTGATGGTTTTGTTTCTAATCTTTCTCGGCGACGCGGGGAAGCCGGTATATCTCTCTGTCGCGGTCTGGGACGGCTTGAAGAAATATTGGACAGATGGCCACAACGCGACCGTAGCTGAGAAGTGTTCCACCTCCAGGAACGCGAAGCTACCTGACGGGACGCCGAAGCAGATGGCTCACACGTCCAGACAAATCCCGTTCGCGGGTCGGGCGCACGAAATGGTAAGTCTTTCAAATTATTTTTATTTTCAAATTACTAATATATATTATATTAATGCACATGTTTTTATTATTTGTTTGTAGGCCAAGCAGTTGGGTCACAAACCGGCCGTCAGTGCCGTCTTCGAGAAGACGCACAGGAAAAAGACCGGCGAGTTCGTTGACTCCCATTCCGAGCGGATATTCAACGATCTTGAAGCTCGGAAGACGGAGATCGAGACTCAACGATCTCAGAGATCCCCGGGAGGCACTCAATATCCTGGCGAGCCGCTTACTACCGCCGAGCTCGATCAAATATATCATGAGGTAAAATTTTACTCTAAAATTTTCTCTAAAATTATTTTTTTAAACGTTCATTTACTAATTGTTTAATTTTATAGGTTGCTCCTAAGAAGAAAAGACGGGTTCTAGGCATGGGATCCATGCAGGACGTCCCACTTGCTCCTTCCTCTTACCGATCTCCGGCTGAGTTGGAAGTTGAGATGCAGAACATGCAGAACGCGCATGCGAATCAGATGAAGACCATGCAGTTCTACAACAGCATGTTTACGGTGCTTTTTGCATCTAACCCGGAACTACTTCGGACGATGCAGACACATCCTGACCGTCCGTCGAAAGAGCAGGGCGGAACAAGCAACGTAGATCCCGAGAACGCGACGCAGGACTATTTCGGGCCTAATTTCAATTTAGACGACTAGTTTTTTTTATTTTGTATTTTGAAATTGTAAAAAATATTTTATTAATATAAAATATTTTTTTTATAAAATATTGTTTTTTTTTATTTATAATAATACAAATCGTCGTAAAATCGTCCCTAATTAGGGACCATTTTACGACGATTTGTATTATATATATTTCTTCAAATCGTCGTAAAATCGTCCCTAATTAGGGACGATTTTACGACGATTTTAAGAATTTTCGATTTATTATAATTACAAATTTACAATCAAATATTCGTTGTAAACTCGTTGTAACAATTACAACGATTTTACAACGAATATTTTACCACGAATTTACAACGAATTTTTGTCGTCGTAAAATTTACCACGATTTTACGACGATTTGGTTTTTACTTCGATCGATTAACGACGAAATGGAAATCGTCGTTAAATCGTGGTAAACTGCGTTTTACCACGATTTTACAACGATTATGGTCGTGGTAAATGTCGTGATTTCTTGTAGTGAATAGAAGACGAATTTCAGCAAAATGTTGAAGAAAAGCCAATTAACGATATCCTTTATCAAGCTTTTGAAGCCGCTAGTCAACCGCTCTACGAAGGGTGTGCTGAAGGAATATCACAATTGTATCTGACATCGCGTGTTATGAAGATAAAGACTAGCAACGAATGGTAACGACAAATCCGTGGCTAGGTTAGCAACGAAATTGTAACGATTAATCCGTGGCTAGGTTAGCAACGAAATAGTAACGATAAATCCGTGGCTAGATTAGCATCGAAACATTTCGTTACTATACTGTTCGCTGTTATTCGTTGCTGGTCGTTACAAAGTTGGTAACGATCAGCAACGAATTCGAAAATGTAACGAAGCTATAGCAACGAATTTAGTTCTTAATTGTTCGTGACTTTTAGAGGAAATAGCAGCGAATTAAACGTCATAGTAACAGACTTGTCCGTTGCTATAGCGAATAATTCTTGTAGTGCTAGTTTCATAAATTAGGGAATCATAAGCTATTATAGTTTCCCATTCATTACTTGTAGTTTTGTAACTCTTACATCTTCCTTAAACACTTCCATCAAAGCTTTTAACTCACTAATATCATCGACCATATTGTTGATTCTTGGTAAAGCATCTTCTACTTCTTCAAAGGCACCTTCTTCGACCCAAATATACAGACGAAGAACTCATCTTTGCAATTGGGGAAAATCGATTTCTAGGGTTTATATTTGGGGAAAATTGATTTTGAAATTAAATTGGGTAAATAGATTTTTTTTAAAGTGTCTTTCCTTTAAGTCTTTAACAAAACGAGGTCGTTTTGTATTTTAACGTCCATTAATTCTGTTTAAACGCCACAGTAACAGAGTTTATTAAGTCCGTCAGTTGACTTGTCAACGGGCCCAAAACGACGAATCAACGAAAGTATTGTGATTAATCTTGAAAGTCAACAAAAATGTGGGTTTATTCAGCCCAACTAAAAGTTCAGGATTTAAAATGTCCAAATTAAAAAGTTCAGCATTTAAATCAGATTTTTCCCGATAAAAAAATTATAAATATTATTTACAAAAAGAGTATTCCAAGACATATATTGATGAACTTTTCGTTAAACTGAAGTTTGTTGGTTTTTAAGTTTTACTTTTTTTTATAAGAATATATTACGTTTCAGATTTTTTGCTTTAAATAAATTTTTTCATTTTTTAAAAACTAATAAATTTTTATTGTTTTTTAATATTCTTTATATTGATATATATATTTATTACAATTTCATTGGAAATTCGCTCGTGATTTAAATTATAAATATAATGAAAAATAGTTTGCGAATGTTAAAATTAATTATTTTATCACATAAATTCATTTAAAAATATTAAAGTTAATTATTTTTTGCCCGAAATTTATTCATACCCGCGCCATGTGCAGATATCAAGCCACCTAGTTCAAAATAAACTAATAACTAATTTTGTTAGAGTTAAATAGATCATTGTCTTAAAAACTCAAATCATGAATACTCTCTATTTTTTGAAGATTTTCTAAATACTTTTACAACATAGTAATACTAAGGTATAAATGATTCATTTTTCTGTTATACTTTATTATAATACTAGATGAAATCCTGCGTAATATGCGAACAAATTATATAAAAATATTTTATAATATTATATTAATATTGTTAGTAAATTTGTTATAAAATAACACATTTTTTGTTTTATTACATTGTTTTGTTATTTACATGAAAAAACATTTGTTTTAAATTAATAATTAGATAGTGGATCCATGAAGATAACAAATAAGTTATCATAAAGATTTTGTTTTTCAAGTAATTTTACTTTTTATTTTTTCTTATTTCTAATTTTTTTATTGATTATTCCTTAAAATATTCTTAACTTTTTCTTTTTCTATGTTATTTTCCTTATTTCTGATTATTTTATTTTTCTATATTTCGGATTAAATTATTTTATTTCTAATTATTTGATAATTAATGTTAATTTTTTATTTTTGATTATTATCCTTATTTCTGTTTTTCTCAATATTGTTAAGTTTATATTTTATAAGATGTTTACGTATCAATTTTAATACACATGTCACGATCTGAACTAACCATTTTTTGTTTTATAATTAATGTTAATTTTTTTATTTTTGATTATTTTCCTTATTTCTGTTTTTTCTCAATATTGTTACGTTTCCATTTTATAAGATGTTTACGTATCAATTTTAATACACATGTCACGATCTGAACTAACCATTTTTTGTTTTTTCTTTCTCTTTTTATTTATTTTTTGTTTTGCCTTTTTCCTAAACGTTATCTTTTTCTTCTTTTAAAATTATTAACATTTTTCCTAAACATTATTAACATTTTTCCAAAAATTATTAACATTATTAACTTTTTTCTTTTTTTTTAATTGTGACACGTGTCACGATCTGGTGAGTTATAATTAAACGCGCTCACTTTTATATAATAAGATATGCTAGAAACAAAAAGTTAGTTTAATAAAATTTTGAAAACATATACATACTTATGCAATATACCCATAAAGTAAAAATGAGAATGAAAATAGATTAACAAAAAAAGAAATGTAAATAAGTATAACTATGATATGACAAATATCTATCTATAATATAAAAGAAGAATGATTTCTCTCCATGGAGTGACTCATCATCATCAAAAATATTAAATACATAAATAAAATCAAAATTTGATGAAATTCATTTAATATTAATAAAAATAAAATAAGAAACTATTAAAGACATAAAGTTATTTAATAATAAAATAAAATATTACATTATATACAATAACAAATATATAAAAATTCAAACTTAAATATATATGTATAGATAAATAAAGTTTAAACATTATAAATTTAAGATTCAAATACTCCATAACTACATATATAAATAATACATAAATTGTTCTCAATAATCTTCTTAAACCAAATGTTAATAATCACTAAAAATATTCACCGAAAACATAACCGCATATAAAATAAATAAAAAAAACTTATAAAAGTTTTAATAACATTAAAGAAAATAAAACAAACTATGATGCAATTTTAAAAAAATGGATTAAAATATTCACGTAAAACAGAAATAAATGTATTGTGAACAAAAATAAATGATTAATAGTAAAGAAACTAAAAGGGATACACAACAATCTTTATTTCTCTTTAAATTAAAAATATTTGTAAAATTAGATTTCATCAAATATTGATATCCTAATAGTTTTATAATAAATTAAAATATCCATTAAAAATTACGCATGAACAATTTTATTTTCATTAATTTGGTAAAATAAAATGGGTTGTTTATATTTGATGTCAAACTATATACCTATTACAATATTAAAATGTTTTACAATATCAACCTCAAACCGCTGTAAACAAGATATAAATATTTTTTGAAATTACTATAAAATATTGACGGAGTTGCGCGGGTTCTATCCTAGTTCAATATAATTAAAATAAATAACACAATTCCGAAATAAGATAACCAAGTGTTATATTTAATTTTTAATTGGCTTTTCCACTAATGGATAAACTATTTTAAATATCACTTTATATAGGTCTTATTTTTTATAACTTAATTTTTAACGTATAGAATAGTAAATCAATTAAAATGATATAAATATATTATATAGATATATACATATATGTATATTTTATATCAGTAACCCAAGGTATCTTCAAGAGAAACACAAATTTGGTGTTAAAGTTACACAAGATTTGATGTTTTAGTGTTAGAATGATTTTTCACCTCTAACAGAACATCAAATTATATACCAAAACACTATTTTTATTATATTATTTATTTTGATAAACTATATTGTTTTATGTTATTAAGTATTTATTGTTTTGTGAATAATATCCCACCAAATTCTAGTGCAAGTTTGGTTGTCTTGATGGAGTAAGTTTTTTGTATTTTTTGTTAAACCATGATAGGGTTTCGGGCCTTCGATCCATCATCCCTCCCTCTCGGCCCAGGGTCAACCTTTGATAATATCGTTTAAAAATGTAAATCATCCCTTCCAACGAATTTTGAATTCATGACTTTGACACCCACATAGGTAAACATTAACCAACTCATGGAAGCTCATGGAAGGTCAAGTTGGCTGTTGGAGCAAGTTTTGCACCAAATATAATATTTTGGTGTCATGTTAGAGATGTTTTTATAATACATAAAAACTGTTGCGCTGGCCTTCACCTAATTTTTTAATATAATAAGAATGTTTTATTTACCAAATTAGTATAATTAGAATCAGTTGAAAAAAAATGCTGAAGTCAATTATAAATTACAATAAATAAATTAAGAGATCAACATCGTCGGAAGAATAATACATCTAGTAGTGTTTGCACGTTTTTAAGTCAAAATTGCAAATCGAGCCACCGTCATCTTCGAGTATTCTTTGAGTAAACAATTCGTTTAAAGAAATTATTATTTGTGGACCATTCATTTGTTTATTTTTTCGTTAAACCACGTAGTTTTTTTTTATTACAGCATTAAACCACGTAGTTATTATGTTTGAAATTGTGCATGAACTAATGTTGCTTCACATTGGAATAATTACTGTTTTTGATTGGCACGAAGGCAACAACGTGCATTAACGGTTTTATAGGCAGTCTAATATCTCGGACATCTATTTATTGTTTTGCTTAGGCTATATTTTAAGGAGGAATTCTCAAAACTACACTTTTTCTTCCATTCATTTACAAAACTCTACCTAATTCAATTTTTTCACATATTTACACTCTTTCAAAATTTTAAAATCTTGATTTACCCTTTAAAAAATTATCAAAAGTAAAATATTTTCATTTGAGTTCACTAATTAATGTTTAGGGTATAATATTAAGGGGGTAGGATTGTGTAGGTAGGGTTTATTTAGATTTAATTTTTATTGTTTAGGTGTAGTTTTGTGAAGTTATATTGAAATGGTGTAATTTTGTGAAATGTAATATTTCTATTGAAATGTAATTCAAATAGTTTTGTGAAATAAAACTAAACTGTTTTTATTCTTTTTTATTCTTGATAAAATATTTAGCCATTTGAACAATATTTCTATTTCTATAATTTGTTGTTTTGTGAATAGTGTCACGTGACAATTTCCAAAACACCAAATATTTTTTTGATGAAAGTTTTGATATCTTATTGGAGCAGTGACATTATTCGCAAAACAACGAATATTTAGTTGATGAGAGTTTTGATATCTTATTGGAGCAAGTTTTAAACCATATTTATTATTTTGTTGTCATATTACAGTTGCTCTGAATGCAAGACACTATATATATTAAAAGTAGAGAAATTCACAAAACTACGCTATTTCAATCCTTCATTCACAAAATTACACATAATTCAATTTTTTCCTACTTTTACACCATTTTTAAATTTTAAATGGTTTAATTATGCTCTAAAAAATTATCAAAATTAAAATATTTTTATTTGGGTTCGCTAATTAGTGTTTAGGATATAATATTGAAGGTGTAGGATTTTGTGGATAAAGCTAATTTCGATTTAATTTTTAGTAATTAGGTGTAGTTTTGTGAAGTGATTTTTAAAAAGTGTAGTTTTGTGAAATGCAATTTAAAAGGCATAGTTTTGTAAGTCTCCTTATTAAGTATCATATCACATATTGGAGACAATTTAATTTTGGGGACGGTCGAGAAATATCTCTGAAATGTTTCGAACGAGTCAAGAACATTTTGTTAACCGCCGTATCAATTTGATTCTTGACCGTAAAGGGGGAGTTACATTTTATATCGTTGGACGTTTTTCAAAATCTTTCTTTAGCAATTTGATTTTTGTAAATAAAATTAAAGAAATAAAAAAAGGAAACAAAAGAGATTAATTATTTATGTTATTAGAGTTCACTACAAGAAAAAGATGGTATAGCCACAACGACAACCGTGACTATTATGTTATTTCCGTGGCTTTTATGGTTAACAACCACATATAGCCAAGAAGGAAAATCATGGCTATAGCGTCGGATATTTCGCTTATCCGTGGTTGTATGTGGCTAACTAACCACGGATAGCCACAATTAGCCACGGAAGCAACATCCACGGTTTTACCATGAAGTGTGTTGTGGCTGAGTTATGGCTGAGTTAGCCACGCATATATACGTGGCTAGTCGCGGCTATTTAGCCACAAATTTCTTCGTGACTAGTTGTGACAATTTAGCCACGCATATATATGTTGCTAGTCGTGGCTAATTAGCCACGGATATTCTCCTGGCTAGACGTGACTAACTAGCCATACATATATATGTCGCTAGTCGTGGTTGTCCACTTGCGTAGTTTATTTTAGGGTTAAAACTCTGAGTATCAACCATCACTTCCGTAAATGAGGCCAACATCAGAAGTACCTCTAAGGTACCGAAATATTATCTTGAAAATTTCCCAATGTTCACGACTTAGATGATACATGAATCTGCTTACAACACTCACTGTATGAGCCACATATGGTCTTGTGCATACCATAACATACATTAAACTATACACTGCACTTGCATAAGGAACCCGAGACATATACTCATCTTCTTTTAATTGAACAATGAGCATTGATGGATGAACATTTGTGGTGCTTTGTGTGTAAATAGATTTAGCAGTAGAGATCCCAAAACTTGACAACACTTTCATAATGTATACTCTCTGAGATAGGAACAACTTTTTATGTTTTATATCTCTAAATATATCCATCAAAAGAATCTTTTTAGATGCGCCCGAATCCTTCATCTCAAACTCTGTAGTTGCGTGTCTTTATTGATACTCAAATACTAGTTTGAGATTTTGGGTTAGCTTTAAATTTCAAAGTGGGTCACTTTGCAATTAGGATCGTTACACTTTTAGATAATAACTAAATTATTGATTTACTTTCAGGATTGTACCAGATTGATAAAAAGTTATTAATTTATACTGAATATTAATTTATCTGGACACAAAAAATCAAATTTAGAACCGTAAAATATTATTATACGAATTGAGCATTAATTTATTATAGTTAAGTTGATGATTTATCAAAGTTTCATCTATTATAAAAACTAATAATAGAATTCAAAAACCACAAGTGTTAAAAAAAAAGATTTGAATGGTGTAGAAAAGAAGAAGAAAATTGTCATACCGTATATTGTTAGAATAATAGGTCAGGAGTCAAAAGTTTCTCCCGGTTGATCATTTAATCTTATAAACTCATTGACTTTATGTAATTTAAAAATCTTTCATATATAAATACTTCGATTTATTTAATAATACTATTTAGCATATCCTTACTTCTTCCTCCTTAAACAAATGTGAAAGGCGACCTTTGTGAGGGTTTTCCACGTAAACAAATTAAAACAGTTTTTTACGCAATCTGTGCTGAGTAATTTGGGTTCATAAAAACGGCCGCACAATGAAAAACGTGGCCTACCACAATCACACCGACAATTTTATTCATAAGAGTAAACCAACCATATTTTTGTTGGTTTTCATGATACCGGATCTAAAATACTCAACAATTAATATTTACAAAAATTAATTTGATATAATTTTTGTATCGATTCTTGTTGAATAATAAATTTTTAATATATTAAAAATTATTTTTTTATATACCATAAATTATGTATGAATTATGATACATTTTGATCCGTCACAAAATTAGCAGAACGTCTCACAAAGGTATATAAAAGTATTAATTATTTAGATTTCTTAAATATTTTCGGATACTTTTGGTTTTTTATTTACATCATCGATTCAAATATTCTAAGAAAATACTTTTAAATAATTAAATTTTTCTATAACTTATTTTTTTTTAAATAAATAAATATTTTTAATATTGTATGATGGAGTATCATAAAATTTAAATATTTATATTATTTTATTTTTTTCATTATGATACCTATTTATTTTATTTTCGTTTTTTCATTTAAATCCTATTAATTAGGAATATTTTTTATATTTAATTTCGTTTTTCTTTTAATCATATTAAATAAGAATGTTTTTTTAATTTTTATTTAAAATTACCTTATATTAAAATTTATACAATGGCATTACGTGTAATTAAAAAAAATTAAGAGTTTCTCAAAAATTGTACTTCCCAATTAATAGTATAGATAATAATTTTGACAACGATATGCTATTCATGGTTAATATTGAGATTTATGTTATCATAAAGTTTACGGTTATAAGATTAATATTCACTGGGGTTTAACCCGACGCACGGGTGAGAAAATATAATTTATTATTCAAATAAAATTTAGAACAATTGTTGTGATTAATATTCAAATTGTGTTCGTTTTATCAAGGATACTTTAAGCGAATTAATCTCAAACTTTCCGTTTTAAATCCATATAGAGAAGTAAGAACCAATTATAACGACATATTGTATATCGTTTAAAATTTGTTGATATGTATCGATTTTAAAATAATTCAAACAAATATTCATATTATGAGCGAGACAAATGTAAATATATATAGAAAATGGAAAACTTATATAGTATTTTTTTTTGAAGTATCACATATCAATTTTAAATTATAGTTAATTTGAAAGATTTTGTTAATATCAACTATTTTTCCTAAATAAGTAGTATCCCATTTTTATATCATTGTATATGATTTTCTTTAACTTATAATTTTTTATTTTGAAATTTAAATGATTAACATTGTTGGGGTTGTTCTAAATCATGGTGAAGAGTATTATGATTATGCGGCTTCTACATCTATTAGTATTGTTCATTTGATTATTTTATGGTATCTTCTATTGTGCTGACAGAATTATAACTAGATAAATATTTAAATTGTTACCCTTTTTCATCATCCAAATTAAATTATCACCATACATTTATATACCAAATAATTATTTAAAAACAGTTAATTATAAGATTTAATTTATTTGATGAAATAGATGTCTAAGATCGAAAGATTATTCTGCTAGTATATAATAATATTTTTAATGATTATTGGATCAAATGATTTAAACGTATTAGCGACCAAAAAATCAATGGCGACGCCAATGTTTACTATTCTTATACATTGGATATAGCATCATCCATGTTTATTTTCCTCGGTCTAAAAGTTGTGTAAGACGTTGTTCTGTGCGTGGAAGATCTCTGTGATCCAATCAACTTTCATATACCTACTTTCTCTGTTTCATAAAAAGTGTCATTTTATAAAAAAATATATTTTTTTCATTTAAGTTTTTGTGCAATATTTATTCATAATTAAATTGTAGATTTTAAAAATAGTACTTTAAGAATCTGACTTTTTTAATTAATGTTATTTTTTGTCAAATGACCGATTCATTAATCAATCATACACAAACGTAAGCGTTGTAAATCGATCCCGGGTGGGGTGGTGCTAGCTGCCTCATGTGGACTTAAAGTTATAAGAAATTAATGTCACTTCCCTAATTAATGTTGATTTAAAGTTATAAGAAATTTAAGTATAAAAGTAAAGCATTTATAGCCAATAATTAATGAGTTTCGTTAATATATATAAAGACATTGAAAACATTAGTGGTAGTTATTAATGGTAATTATTTTGACTTTGCAATGTCTCTTTTCAACGATAATTATGAGATTATTATAGTTAAAACCCGTTGCCTAAATATATCTCTAATGCAAGTAGGAAACTTTGTTTAAATTATAACCAAAACCTTATCTTACTTACCCATATATAAACCTTTAATTGACCCATAAGAAATCAGTGGATAAATCTGAGAGAGTTTATTGATATTAATGTAGGATAAAGACCAAGTTAAGAAAGTAGTAACATGTGTAGAAAATATAAAGGATTGAGATTTAGTTAATTAAGGAAAAAAAAACAAGTAAAAAAACAAGAAAACGCCAAAATAGGAGGCAAATGTCTAAATGAACGGTGTGACAAGAGACTTGGTCTTCTTCTTAATCTCACGCCCACTCATTACAAATATAATCATAGTAAAAAAAACAGAAAAAATCCATATCTCAATAATCCATTTTTTCTATTTTTGTTTTGCCTTCATCCTCACGGTGTCTTTGTGGATATTGTCCAAAATTACAACATCAATTCTTATTTTCTAGTTTTTATTATCCTTGTGTTTGTTTTCGCGTGTGATCATTAACTCATAGTGAATCTTAAATCTCAGTTAATATCACACGCGGAATATCAATCATCAATTCTTACATTGTATTCCCGACAACATTTGGAGAATTTGAGGATTGAAGAAACTCAAGAATTTGGAGTAGCCAAGAAAAATTTGGTAAAGACAACATTGCTTTATCTTTTGTTGTTCATGTCCAAACAAGCCTTTTTAATCTCTACCTATCTTTTGATCCCTTTCCTTATTTACTAATAACTCTTTTTTTTATTGATATTGACAATCTTAAAATTCCTTTTTTCTTCTTCTTTTTTTTAAAAAAACAAATATAAAATCAATCGTGGGAGGACATCAAACAATTTGACCATTCGGGTGTAGTTTCTCTCAATATATTCTTTTGGGCCTTTTTGTATATTCTTTTAAAATTTGCTTCTCTTTTTTTTTTGCTTTTTTTTAAAAAAAGGACGTGTTGAGCTGTTAACATATCGGATTTGTTGTCTTTCTCTCTCTCATAAATTTTCTTTCGTCTATTAAAGCTCTCTCGTTTTCCCTTTCCAACTTGTAAAATCACAAGTCTCTCTCTCTTTTTCTTGGGAACAGAGTATTTCTCTTCTTTAATCCCTCTCGCTGTCAAATGAGATCCGATTTGTTGTTGGTGTAGCATTTCCACATTATCTTCATCATCCTCAGTCAGTCTTGTGTAAGAATGGCACCAAAGTTTGAATGGAAAGGAAACAACAACCGTAAAGGAACTCCAGTTGTTGTAAAAATGGAGAACCCTAACAACTGGTCAATGGTAGAAATCGAATCTCCTTGTCAAGATTTTCTCATTGACAATAGCCGCCTTGAGAAATCTCGTAACAAGAACGCTAGACAGCTCACTTGGGTTCTACTCCTCAAAGCCCACCGTGCTGCTGGCTGTCTCACTTCCCTCGGCTCCGCTTTTATCGCACTCGGCAACGCCGTACGTCGCCGTATCGCCATTGGCCGTACTGACACGTCACAGATCTCTTCTTCGTCTTCGTCGTCTTCGTCGAGGTTGTTTCAGTCTTGCTTGAAAGTGTTTCTATGGCTTTCTCTGATGCTTCTTGCTTTCGAAATCGCTGCTTATTTCAAAGGATGGCATTTCGATACGCAGCGCAAGATTCTTCAGCTTCGGTACATGTTCGCTTTCGTCGGAAGCGAACGAGGGTTTTTCGATTTCGTTTATAGTAATTGGGTTTTGGTTCGTGTTGAGTATCTTGCTCCTCCTCTTCAGTTTCTTGCTAATGCTTGCATTGTCCTCTTCCTTGTTCAAAGCTTAGACAGGCTCCTACTTTGTCTCGGCTGTTTCTGGATCCGTTTCAAGAAAATCAAACCCGTTCCTAAAATTGCAATCTCGGATCTTGAATTAGGCCACAATGGCTCCTCCTTCCTCCCTATGGTTCTTGTTCAGATTCCTATGTGTAACGAAAAAGAGGTATAAAATAAAATAAACAAACAAACAATTTGGATACAAGATTAGTACAAAACCCAAATCTTGAAATGTTTTTTGTTTTTTGTTTTGACAGGTTTATCAGCAATCAATAGCGGCAGTGTGTAACTTGGATTGGCCGAAAACGAACATTATGATACAGATATTGGATGATTCAGATGATCCAATCACACAGAGTTTGATAAAAGAAGAGGTTCATAAATGGCAGAAAGAAGGTGCTCGCATTGTGTACCGTCACCGTGTGAATAGAGAAGGCTACAAAGCTGGGAATCTCAAGTCTGCAATGAACTGTAGTTATGTCAAAGACTACGAATTCGTTGCCATCTTCGACGCAGATTTTCAGCCTCTTCCTGATTTCCTTAGAAAGACTATTCCTCATTTTAAGGTAATTTATTCTCTCTCTTATTCTCCTCTATAATTGAGTTTCAGATTTTAGGACCTTAATAAATTAAGTGTGATTTTTTATTACAAAACCAGGACAATGAGGAACTTGGACTCGTGCAAGCGAGATGGTCGTTTGTGAATCAGGAAGAGAACTTGTTGACTAGATTACAGAACATTAACTTGGCTTTTCACTTTGAGGTTGAACAACAAGTAAACAGTGTCTTTTTGAATTTCTTTGGATTCAACGGGACGGCTGGTGTGTGGAGAATCAAGGCTTTGGAAGAATCTGGTGGTTGGCTCGAGCGAACTACTGTCGAAGATATGGACATTGCTGTTCGTGCTCATCTTCATGGATGGAAATTCATATTCCTAAACGACGTCGAGGTACAAATTTTACCAGATTAATTTTACCAGATTCATATTCTTCTTCTTAGCTAATGGCTATTATTATACCCTCTCTCTCTCTCTCTCAGTGCATTTGCGAACTACCGGAATCTTATGAAGCGTACCGTAAACAGCAACACAGATGGCATTCAGGACCTATGCAACTATTTCGCCTTTGTTTACCCGCTGTTGTAAAATCAAAGGTCCACATTTTAGTATTATGTACTTGGTGCCAGTTTTGTGTTTTTTTTTCCGACATCATTTATTGTGTGTGTGTTTTTGCAGATTAGCATATTCAAGAAGTTCAATTTGATATTCCTCTTCTTCCTCTTAAGGAAACTCATCTTGCCTTTCTACTCGTTCACCCTCTTTTGTATCATACTGCCGATGACGATGTTTGTGCCCGAAGCCCAGCTTCCAGCTTGGGTTGTCTGCTACATACCTGCCACAATGTCATTCCTCAACATCCTTCCTGCTCCAAAATCATTCCCGTTCATCGTCCCGTACCTTCTCTTTGAGAATACAATGTCCGTGACCAAGTTTAACGCAATGGTCTCGGGTCTTTTTCAACTCGGAAGTGCATATGAATGGGTTGTTACAAAAAAATCAGGGAGATCATCAGAAGGAGATCTTGTTTCTCTAGATGGAAATGAAGAACATAAAACGAAACATCAGAGAGGCGTGTCTGCACCAGAAACAAAGGCAGAGAAAAATGCTCAGAAGATTAAGACGCATAAGAAGAAGAAGAAGAAGCATAATAGGATATATGTGAAGGAGCTGTCACTGGCGTTTCTGTTACTAACCGCAGCAACTCGAAGTCTCTTATCGGCGCAAGGAATCCATTTTTACTTCCTCTTATTTCAAGGGATATCTTTCTTGCTGGTGGGTCTTGATCTAATTGGAGAGCAAGTTGAATGAAAAGAAAGAAGATTGATTATTAACTGTGCTTTGTAGAGAGAAAAAAAACATTGTAGAAGACAGAAAGAGGGTATGGACCCAATAATACATATCATTTGTGTCACATCATTGAACATAGATCATCTTCACAAAAGGAAGGATATATGACTATATAACTGTTCGTAATATGAGAGCTTTATTTATATCTCTTTGGGTTTGGCAACACTTGTTTTATTCATACTTTTAAAGGGGACAATTCTTTTGTTCAATCAAGAGAGCAAATCATTTTAGTAAAAAAGAAGACTTTTAGGTGAATTTATTAGTTAGTAAAGATAATTATTAACGATGAAAAGTGAAAACATAACCTAAAGCAGGAATCCGCGAATTAATTAATCCATATAGAGCATCATCGGGTCTTTTAGGGGGCTCTTAACTCGTGGGATCCGCATAATTACTAAAAACTATTCCTAAATAATCCTTACATAAGCACCATCTCTTACACTTTTCGCGTGTCCCAGGCGGCCTGCGATTTGTCCGATTTTTTTTTTAATTAAACAAAATATAAAAAGTAAAAAAATATTTAAGCACCCTTACCCACCCCTATCCGATAATCATGGTCTAACGTAAGAGCATCTCCATCGGTTGATGTGATCTTCACAATAAAAATATATATAAGTTTAACTAAAAAGAAAGTGACATGTGGGCGAGAGAGGTTCTTAATTTGTCTAAATCGATTCTAAAGTGAGAACTTCGTTTTATTTTCTATATCGCTAGCTAAATAAGTTATGGTAGTTGTGGAGTTGATTCGTTGTTGAATAGAGAGGAAAACATGTCTCAGTGTCGACTCGTAAAAAGATGCTACCTAAAGCAAAAATATGGATGTTGCGGGAATCAAAAAAATTTGATGCCCTATATATATATATATAATTTTGGGCCTAAAGTTGATGCCTAAAGCCTTTGCTTTATGGGCTTTAGCCCAGAGCCGACCTTGCATGTCATTTTGAATTTTTTTTCTTTATCACTGTTGAAAGTGCAGTCATTGAAATAGATAAACTAACTGTGCTAAAGCCTAAAACATGAAAGAATAAAAACAAAGAAATATTCATTAAGGATATTTTAGACATTTTTAATCGTTTGGATTAAAAGAAGGGAAAAAAATTTAGATGACCTTGGTTGGCATGATAATATCTTAAGTAACCCACAAAGAAAATAAATAACTAGATTGGAATGGGTGTTTTTTAATACCCAAAGAGCCCTTCACCGCGTGTTGGTAAAATAAAAAATTTACGAATTTGCCATTACTTAAACATTTCAGCGGGAAATTTAAAAATCAGCAATCAAAGAGCGTTAAATTTTAATTGCGAGTTTTCCATCAGCGTTTTGTTAACGAAAACATTTCAGCGAGTGGTCATGTGGTCGATGACTTGATTTTTCGCGTAGTTGTTTTCATTTTGTTGATTTGATTCGGCGGAGTTATATTTTCTCGCTGAGATGATTAACTTTGTTTGCGAATTTTTTAATTTGGGCTGAGATGTTGTAAATATGATGGAACATTTCTAAAAATTTAGCTGATTTGTTGTATTTGTTTGATGAGTGTTATATTTTAGCTGACTTGTTCACCTTTTTTGCGGAGTTGTTTTTAATGATTGCTGAGTTTTAAGAATTACGCTGATTTGTTAAACATATTCTGCTGACTTATTTTTGTAGACCTTGCTGATATGTTTTTCAGCGTAGTTGTTTCACTCGACCGCTGATTTATTTGTAAATTTGAAATTGCTAGTTTGACCTCTTTGACAGCTGATATTTATGATGTTACCGCGGAGTTGCTGACTAATTTTACGTGGCCACTAATATGTTTTGTCTTTGACGGCTGAGTTAATCTTTGTTAATCTGACCCTCACGTTACAACCGATTTATTGTTTTGTAGATTTGTTTTCCTGTATGGTCGTTGATTTGTTAAGTTTTGTTGACGTTTGACATATTTTCACCGCGGATTTGTTTTCTTTAATTTATACAACTCGTGCGAATCCCTAAACATGTTAATATTGTTGTTTACAAACTGTGTATGTTAGGTTGTGGTGTTGATCAATGTAATGTGAAGTGTAGTTATAATCTCTAACCCCTAAACTTTGTATAAGGTAGGTTACAAGTCTTTAATTTTGTAACCTCTAAACAAAGAGAACAACTTGTTGACAGGGATGGAAATGGTAGGGAAAACATAAGTGGCTTTACTTAGGGATAACAAAGAGTAGAACACTGGTCAAACCTATGGTGACATGGATGTAAATGGTAGGGAAAACATCAGTATCTGGCATTGTTGTTGTCGACGCCATTTAAAGATTGGTATGACAGGACTAGAGGTACTAAAATTTCCACAAGTTTCTTTAATTTCTTGTGAGATAAGAAAGGTTTGTAATGAGAATTGCTTGCGAGAAAAGGAATACTTGTTTAAGTAAGTAGAGAGACAAGTGAGGAGAAACAAGTGGCTATGAAAAAGAGACATAAGTGGCTTTACTTAGCTTTTCTTGAACGAGTCTTGTGTGACATTTACAAAAAGAAGTTTTCAAATGTCTGAATAAAATGTTTGTCTGATTAAAAAGTAAAATAAGCCAACAAGGCAACAACAACAACAACAACAAAAAAAAGATGTTACAACAAAAAGATGACCCTTTTTTCTTTGTTGAGTCAGAATCTACAACAACAAAAAGAGAGGAAAGCTAAACATGTCAATAGTTACAACTCTAGAAAAGCAATACCTTTGTCATCAATCTCTAACAAAAGGCAGTGACTCTATTTGATATCGTCGATCCAGTCACCGTACACCCGACTGATTTTATCCGATCCTTTCCATTTCCGCAGAGCTCTGACTCCATTCGGTTTCAGACTAATGACAGTAGATGGCCGTTGGGAAAAGACTCCAGGAGAAACAAGGCTAGACACCATGTCTACTTGTCCTCTTTGCTTTGTGTCCTGAGTGGCAGATGTTTCTATCTTACCTTCTCCTTCTACAAGTCCCCCACCAAATCTATGCAATTCTACAAAACAACATCGTAGAGGCAATGTCACACTCATAACATTTCAATAGACTCAAAGCTAATGAAGCTAAGATAGTGTTTCACACATTCTCTCTCAGTCTAGAGATTCTACATCCATTAATATAACAATTCATCAAGCAACACTTACTAATAACTATCCTTAAGCACACATCACAGTCATAGATACTAAAATAGGCGAAAAAGGTCGAAACTTTACCTGAAGCTCTATGAGTAAAATGGCAATTAGAACCAAAAGGACAGTACCCGGTAATCTCCCACTTATTACAAATCCTTGTCTTCCAATACGGTGGCTTCACAATCTGAGCAACATCACCAGAACCATCACCGCGAGGACCTAAGCTAATAGCAAAGCTCTCTCTGTTTCTCGAAGCCTCGTCGTGTACAAAAGTGCAGCTTTCTCCGCAAGGACACACTTCTCCACTTTGAAACTTCTTACATTGTATTCCTTTGTACAATCTTCCACTCTCCGCCGGGACCTTAAACGTCTCCTCTCTTGTCTCAGCCGCCGTATCCTTTGGAGGACGACGGAGCTCCTCCACCGTATGAGCGAAATGGCAGCTGCTCGCGGGGTAAGGACAAGCTCCGCCGCGGAATTTACAGCATAGCTTCGTCTTGAAGAACAACGAGGAGGAGGAGGAGGAAGAAGAAGGAGAGCCGCGTGTCTTTTTGCTCGGCGACTCCGTATCTTCCGTGTTCGCCGCCGCCGCTCAGACACGGCGGTAATCATCCTCGTAGGCCCAGACGTGATTTTCGCCGGGATTGAGAAACCGATGATTCTCCGGCGGAAGATCGTTGGTGGGTATCACGTGAACTACGTCGCTGCCAGAATCTTGAAAGAGAAAGCTTTCGATGAAGAAAAGAGCTTGCGATGAACACGACGAGGAGAAGAGGAGGAGGAGGTAAGACCGGCGAACTCAACGGCGGCAAGCAGAGAAGACGACAAGAAGAGAGGACGACGAAGAGACTAAAAGGAGGTGACGAGGAGAAGAGGAGGAGGAGGAAATGAAGAGAAGAGAACACGAGAGGAGAAGAGGACACGACGAGGAGAGGGGAGGAGGATTTTCGGCGGCGGCTCTATGGAGAGGAGAATTAGGTTATCTAGGTAATTTTTTTTTGTATAGTTCCCAAATTATCTAGGTTATTTTGATTTTGGTTATAAATTAAAAATTCAAATTATTTGGTTTTTTCAATCAATTTTTGTCAAAATTAACAAAAATGGACAATGACAGTTTCGTTAATATTTGAGAAATAATGGGTTTTTTCGACTTCTTGCAAACTTGTTTGGTCAATCTAGCAAACACTCATTTTCAGGGTTATGTTAGTTGAATTCACTCATCATGTCATTCTAGTCAATTTTCACTTAAAATAATACATAAATTTGGGCTATGTAAATAGAAAAAGGGTTTCTTGTAAGATTGACAGAAATAATCAAAATGATGAATTCTTTTTGTTTTGGTTGTATAAAAGTAAGTTGTATTGCTTATTAGAATACAGGATGAAATTGGAAATTTTAAGTGAGTTCATATTTTACTATTCTCATTAGACTTCTAATGTAACATGTAATGTTTTTTTATCGTGAACATTACAATATAATATGTAAATTTTTATGTAATAAACATACTAACAAGAAATTAAACAATTCGGAATGTTTTAAATAACTATATTGAAAAAATCGAAATGTGAAAGGAAAGAAAATAAGAACTATATAGTACTAAGAGGACCTCCATCAATGTGTCTTGAGGATGTCTTAAAAATAAAAATAAAGAAAAAAATTTAGAAAAATAGAATAAATGACGAACCCGATCTTGTTCAAGGCAATTAAGACATAGTGTTTAAACCCCACGTGTCACGTTTTTACATATTTTTGTATTTTTAATTTTTTTTTCTTCTTTTTCCTCCTTCTTTCCGAAAGCAAAGCAATACAAGATCTTCTACTTTCTCTTTTTTTCAGTCTCAACAATCACATCATTTTTGGCTTTTTGGCCATGATCATATATGTTTCTTCCTCTTTAAACCAATATCTCTAAACAAATGTAAACATAAACTCCGCAAAACACACACATAAGGTGTTTGTAAAAGTGTTTCAAAGAACAAAAGCATATATATATATATGTATAGATGTGCATTAGTTTTCACATACCCATTTGATTTCTAGCTTCGATCGGAAAAGTAATGCAATTGCATTGGAGAGAGACCAGTTTCACGGCGATGTAAGTAGATGACAAAGGATTGATGTAGATCCGACCAAAGTGGAGATGCAAAAAATATTTCATGAGATTAAGAAATAACTGAACGGTGAGAAATAAATCTTGCTTGTTAAAGACATGGTGGTGTCTATCAATGGAGGTAACCTAAAACTAGTGGGATCTTAAACTAAAAAAAGTTAAAAAAAATAAATAATAATTAGTTAGACACTTAAAATGTATCCAACCGATGAAGATGGTCTAAGTAGTATTAACATAAAAAATGAAACAAAGGGGGTCTACTACATGTGGGTGAGTAACTAGTTAGTCAACATTTAGTAGTTAAGGATTGCAATAAATTTGCCAACATGAATTAGATGGGAAGATGACTTAATTATGGTGATAATTATTAACCCTAAACAACTATTACTACTCTTTACTTTGTATTGTATATTTTTACATGTGATCTAGCGACATGCAATGGTCTATATAAACACCTATTTTGGTAGATAATGTTTCTCATCATCACAATACAAACAAAACAACAAAAATGGCTTCCAAGTCAATGCTTCTTGTTGCCTTACTTGTCGGCTCTCTAGCTTTGACTTCATTTGCTAGTGTCACTAATAGGAAGCTTAAGAGTGGTCTCGAGGATCAAAAGACTTTTTACCACCAACCAGGCGGTGGTCTTGGTGGTGGAGGTGGCCTTGGAGGAGGAGGTGGTCTTGGAGGAGGCGGTGGTCTTGGTGGTGGAGGTGGCCTTGGAGGAGGAGGTGGTCTTGGAGGAGGCGGTGGTTTAGGTGGAGGAGCCGGAGGAGGATATGGTGGAGGAGCTGGAAGCGGTGGTGGACTTGGTGGAGGGGGTGGTGCCGGTGGAGGATTTGGCGGTGGTGCTGGTGGAGGTGCTGGAGGTGGATTTGGAGGAGGAGCAGGAGGAGGTGCTGGTGGTGGATACGGTGGTGGAGCCGGTGGTGGTGGTGGTGGTTTTGGAGGTGGACTTCATTGATGAGCGATATAAGTTTTAATGTAAAAGCATGGAATGCAATATTGCATGGCAATATTAAAGTATTATGGGGGGAAAATATCAGTATTGTAATTTCTCTTTAAAGTAATTTATTCCATGGTTTTGTGTTATTCATGTTGTCAGTGTTATCGTGTTTTTGAAGAAATAAATGAATTAGTTAAAAAAAAAGTGCGACCTAATACTAGCCAAGACAATATAAACGTCGATGATGCAAATTAATAAACTTTAATTTATCTTTTACTAGATGAAATCCCGCGTAATACGCAGACAAATTACATAAAAACATTTTATAATTATATATTAATATTTTTAGTAAATATGTATAATTATAGTTAGATTTAAACAAAAACTAATATTATACTCGTTATTTTATTAACAAATAAATATAAAAGACACACAACAATATATGATAATAGTAAATAAGTGATTTTTACTTTTTTCATCTATTAATAAATAAAAATAACACATTTTTTGTTTTATTACATTGCTTTTGTTATTTGCATGAAAAAACATTTGTTTTAAATTAATAATTAGATAATGGATCCATGAAGATAACAAATAAGTTATCATAAAGATTTTCTTTATTTTTTCAAGTAATTTTAAGTTTTTATTTTTTCTTATTTCTAATTTTTTTTATTGATTATTTCTTAAAATATTCTTAATTTTTTCTTTTTCTATGTTATTTTATTTATTTCTGATTATTTTATTTTTCTATATTTCAGATTAATTTATTTTATTTCTAATTATTTGATAATTAATGTTAATTTTTTTATTTTTGATTATTTTTCTTATTTCTGTTTTTTCTCAATATTGTTAAGTTTCTATTTTATAAAATGTTTACGTATCAATTTTAATACACATGTCACGATATGAACTAACCCTTACAAATGTTACGATCTCGTGAGTTATATTTATGTTTGTCAAGCTCACCTTAAACGCACTCAGTTTTATATAATAAGATTATATAATAATTATGTAACTTTTCGTTTGATTACTTTTTTCCTTTTTTTTGTTTTTCCTTTTTGTTTTTTTCTTATTTTTTGTTTTGCCTTTTTTCTAAACATTATCTTTTTTCTTCTTTTAAAATTATTAACATTTTTCCTAAATATTATTAACATTTTTTCTAAAATTTTTAACATTATTAACATTTTTTTTTTAATTGTGACACATGTCACGATCTATTGAGTTATAACTAAACACGCTCACTTTTATATAATAAGATAAGTTACGTGATTCCTTTATTTGGATAATTTTCTATTTTTGATAGTATTATATATTTTGTATTGAAAGAAGGTGTGTCTACTGTCAAGTAAATCCAATTAGACTAGGTCTTGCTGTAAATTTTTTATATAAACTCTAGTGGTAATTTTACATGGTGTGCATCATTTATTTCTACTTTTTCTATTGATATCAGAGCGAGCATATGTAGAGAGTCTGACTCAACAAATAGACGAGTATTCTTTGGAAAGAGATTGATGATATACTAAGAGAGATGATTGAGTTCCAAAGAGTTTTTATGGTAAACACCGATATTATAGGTATCGAAAGGTGAATATGAAAACAATCATACAAAACATAGATGTTGACACTTTGACAGTTGTAGAAGATGACTATGAGGTTCCAAAGATAATAGACAAAGACGGTGACATTCTCGTCAAACCAAAGGCGAAATGGAGAAAACATAAAAATGATATGTCAAGGTATAATGCAAAAGCTTTATCTACTATCAACTAGACTCAATTCAAGTTGATCCGACGAAGTCGAGTGATTGTGTAAGATCTATTTTTTGTGGTGACACATATATCAATATATGATAAGATCATTATTGAATAAGTCAATTTATGTGGTCGATCTTGTAATAAAGTAAAAAACTGAAAACATAAGTATCACGAAAAATTGGTTGTGGATGCCTTAATAATTGCTAATTTGGATAATGGTTGAAATAATGGTTATGATCCCCAAAGTAACACTAACCGAAAATACAAAAACTCTTTGTATCCCATCACCAAAAATTAAAGTCATTCATGTTGTGCTTTGTAAGATCCATGGAAAAATTCATATCTTGAACCACATATTCGTCATATACGCTTCCGCAATAGTTTAATCATTATAAACTAATATAACTTTGAGTTTATTGATAGCTTGCATATTTTACACATTTTACCTTTGTTTATGCATTAGAATTAACTCATTTAGGCTGCATTTAGTGTCATATAGGTTGCATTTTGGTTTATTTCATGTATTTCGGGTTTCGGAGCGTTAAAACGGCAAAAGACGAAGAATTCAAGCAAAAAAGAAGTGGAAACACTTGCATCGGTTTGTTGTATCGGTTTCCCATGGCCGATATAGAAGAAATTCTTTTGCCGAGACTTGTATCGACCGATCATATCGGTCACACCTGGCCGATACAAGAGAAAGAGAACCTGAAGATGCGTATCGACATGCTGTACCGGTTTGGAGTGGCCGGTACGGAGAAAAAGGAAACGAAGCACTTGTATCGACATGTCGTATCGGCTTAGCCCGGCCGATACGAAGAAAACCGAGCCGAAGGAAGGCTACCGAAAGCGCATATCGGCCGGATTGTATCGGTTTGCTATGACCGATACAGGCTGCGAAAATAATAAGGAAAATCAGTTTTGTTTTGTAAAAAGGAAAACCAATTCCTAAACCAAATTGGTTTCCTTTATTTCTTTGGTTTAATAATATATTAGGGTTTTTGGCTTTTTGTTTTAGACATTCTATCTTTTAGTTTTTAGTTTTTTCCATCGTTTGTTTTCTTTGTTCTTGGACTTGGAAACTTCTTGGTGTTTTGCTTCTTGGCCACCTTTGTAGTCTTCATCATCAATAAGATTTTCTTGAACCTTATTCTCTTGTCTTTGTTTATGTTATTGCTTTCTTTCAATTTAATTACTTTGAATTTCAATATGCTTAGTGAGTAGTTTCCCATAGACAATTAGGTTGGGGGAAAAAGGGTGAATCAACTCTAGGGTTGATCGATGTCTAGAACTTAAAACCTGATAAAACTTTAATCTAGTGTAACAATCTTAATGCTTTAATTGACCTGATCAATCAATTGATAGAACCCAGGAAACTTCACAACCGAGAGGTCCGTGAGGATTCCCGAACAATTACCCTAGAACTAAACCTAGCTTAACCGAGAGATCTGTGTGAATAAGTTTAGTGGTTGAATTGATCTGAACATTAATGTTTTCTAAAATTTAAACTATCCAAGATATTGTTTTAGTTTACTTGTTAGGAAAAGGATCTCTGTCACGAGAGTGGATTGATCTAAAATCGTTTTCAAAACCTTAAAGTACTTTTATAAAAGACATCGAAAAACCCGAAAGTTGATGAACCCGTTAAAGTACCCCGACCTCGGTTGTTTAGCTTTTCAATTTGAATCTTTAAAACTCTTTAATTTCGTTTTCGTTTCTCGTTACTTAGTTACAAAACTCAAAACAAACCATTCTTTAATTCACTTAGACTAAGATTGATTCCTTGCAAACTCTAGTAATTTAATTGCTCCCGATTCGGATTGACCTCAAGTACTACAATTGAGACATTCGATTAAACGGGGTAAAATCTCGTTTATCAAATTGGCGCCGTTGCCGATTCAGGAACTCGATTAAATATTAGAGTTTTGGAATTACTTGGGACTAAGTTTTAGTTACCGGATACTAATCTTTTCTTTTCTTTTGTGGTTTTTCGTGCTCTCAGGTGTATGCAAAGAAGAAGTCACGGACAAAGTGATAGCTTGCTCTTCTACGCGGACATAAAAGCACACGAACGAGCCATCTCTAAGGAAAAGAGACTGGATCACCACTCCGACTCATCCACATCAGAAACTTCGGGTTCAGATTCAGAATTCGAGATGGGTGATGCAAACAACGCACCTAACGTTGCACGCACCATTGGTACAGCGGATGTGCCATCAAACATCACCAACCGTAGTGGCATCACACCACCAGCCATCGCCAACAACAACTTTGAGATCAAGTCTAGTCTCATTAACATGGTGTCCGAGCAACAAGTTCTATGGGCTGCCTAGTGAAGACCCCATTGATCACCTTCACCAATTTGACATGCTATGCGACACGGTGAAGATCAATGGTGTCAATGAGGACATGTTTAAGCTGCGTTTGTTCCCCTTCTCACTCGGGGACAAAGCACACATATGGCAGAAAAACCTTGTGAAGGACACCATACAGACTTGGGAAGCATGTAAGACGACTTTTCTCACAAAGTTCTTCTCGGTGGTGAGGACATCAAAGCTGCGAAACGAGATCTCAGCTTTCGCACAAAAAGACCAAGAAACGTTCAGCGAGTCTTGGGAACGATTCAAGGGTTACACGGTGAGATGCCCGCACCACGGTTTCACGGGGGAGAGCCTACTCAGCACGTTCTATCGCGGCCTAAAACCGAAGTTCAGGATGCTTCTCGATTCAGCTAGCCAAGGAAATTTCCTTGGGAAGACGGAAGCCGATGGACAACTTTTGGTGGAGAACTACGCCCTTAGCGATAGCACCTACGGAGAGGATTATGATCGCACCATCCGCAGCTCAGGGAACGATGAGCAATTTAAGAGAGAGATAAAGGCGGTGAATGAGAAGTTGGATAAGTTACTCATGTCTAACCAAGTGGGGATTAACTACGTTGGAAGCGGAGATGAACAATTACCCCCAACCGAGGGAAATCAGGAGGAGATCAACTACATGGGAAATCAGAATGATTGGCGTTTCAACAACTATTCTCAACACCCAAACCTCTCCTACCGAAACAACAACGTAGCAAACCCCCAAGACCATGTTTATCCCCATGCGCAACAAGGAGGTTACCAAGGTAAACCTCAATACAATCAAGGCGGATACGTACCGAGACCACCACCTAATCGTCCTCCAGGTTACAACAACCGTCCTGCTGCTCAAGGAGTGGTTGCATCACCAGCTCCCCCAGGTGATCAAACCACTCAGATGCTAAAACAGATTCTAGACGGCCAAACCCGAAGTCAAATGGAGTTCAGCACGTTCAAGAAAGAAATTCAGGCAAAGGTTGACAACTCTTACCATGATCTCAACGCCAAGTTTGAAACATTGAGCACTCACTTGAAAGCCTTGGATAATCAAGTGGCTCAAATTACCTCGGCCTCTAAGCGACCAATGGGTCAACGCCCGGGTAAACCTGAAGCCAATCCTAGAGAGTATGTCAACTCCATAGAACTTCGTAGTGGTACACAAACGCTCTCAAGCGATCTCATTGAGGACAATACGAAACAAGGTGAGGGGGTGGACCACTGGTTTGAGCCGGAAGACACAGTTGTTAACTACGAGAACCCTGAGATAGTGGCAAAGGAGGAAATCGGTGATGAGAAAGATACAGGACACCTGTATCGGCCAGGCGTATCGGCCACAACTGGCCGATATCGACCACCCGTGTCGGCCAAGGACAAGGCCGATACGAGCGAAAAGGAGACAGGACACTCGCATCGGCCAGGAGTATCGGTTTCATCTGACCGATATCGACCACCTACATCGGCCAAAAACATGGCCGATACAGAGGAAAAATCCGAGAAAAAGAAGAAGCCCGTTTACGTGACGTCTTCTTACGTGCCTAAGCTTCTTTTTCCGGGTCGAGCCAAGATGCATCTCTTGAAGGAGTACTTTAGAGCTAAGCTCGAGAAGCAAATAAACGAGGTGCAAACTCCCATGCCTCTTGTTGACGCTTTCAAGCAAGTCCCTCACTCCACCAAATCTTTGAAAGACACCATCAAAAACAAATCCAAAAACTTGGAAGACACGGTGAAACTTTCACAAGAGTGCAGCGCGATCATTCAGAAGGACCATTCTCCTAAGAAACTTGGCGATCCAAGGAGTTTTACTTTGCCTTGCACTCTTGGTCCTTTGATCTTTGAAAAGTGCTTGTGCGATCTAGGGGCTAGTGTCAACGTTATGCCTCTATCTGTTGCTAAACGACTTGGCCTTTCTTCTTTCCAACCTACTAAGATCTCTTTGGTGCTGGCCGATAGATCCGTGAAGGTACCCGTTGGGATCTTAGAAGATATTCCGGTAAAGTTGGGAGACGTTTTCATTCCAACAGATTTTGTCGTCTTGGAGATAGACAAAGAGCTTAATAATCCACTCATCTTTGGAAGACCTTTCTTGGCAACCGCTGGAGCGGTCATAGATGTGAAGGTTGGAAAGATAGATTTGCACCTTGGGAAGGACCTTGTTCAGCGGTACAACATCAACGATGTGGTCAAGAAGCCTACGGAGACGGTCCCTTGTGAAGCCTTGGTGATTGGAGTGGAGAAAGATGCTAGCAATGGTAAGTCTAGTGATGATGCAAGGAGCAAACCCAAAGCTCCAAAAGTGGAACACCAATCCCCTCCTAGGAAGTTCAGAAAGGCGCATTGGAACATGTCTCAAAACCGCGTCATTAGAAAGTTAATCAACGAGGTTAAATCTTTGAAGAAAGCTTTCAAGAAAGAAGCAAGGAGCACTCGCTGCGATTCGGATAAAGGCAAACACAAGGATGGAGGCGAGTTTGGTGTGAAAGGAGTAAAACTCAAGCCGCCCCTGGACCACAAAGTTGTCACCGAAGGAGATTCGACATCTCTTTCAAACCCCAATGTCGCCTAAAAAGAAGGGGGTAAAGTCAAGCTAAGAGACTATAAACAAGCTCACTTGGGAGGAAGTCCAATGTCTATCCTTGTATATAAAATTTTAGTTTGCATTTAGATGATAGTTTACTTAGAATTTATGTCATGTTTGATGGTTTCAGGTGAAATCGAAGTAGGAAAACGATTTCTGAAGGGCGTATCGGCCCGTTATATCGGTTGCTGGACCGATATCGGGCAAGAGTATCGGTTTGCTGAGACCGATACAGACGACTTCGACTCGACGCGTTAGTACTACTGAGGTAACTCCTGAACCATATGCATACGCATTAGTTTTTCATATTAGAGTCATTCATACATGCATTTAGGAACCTCTTTCGATACTTGTTTCACACGGAGACCGTGTGATTTAAGTTTGGGGGAGTAGTCATATTAGTTTTCGCATATTAGCATTCATAAAAAAAAAAAAAAAAAAAAAAAAAAAATCGAAAAGAAAAAAAAAAAATCTGCATATAGGATTAGTTCATGGCATTTAGAGCATATGCATAGGGGATCTATGATGACGTTAACCTTGTAAAGCGACGCACTTTGTGTTTTGAACAGTATCTTAGGTGTAGTATCTTCCGTAAACGAATTAGAACTCGCTGAAAATCTTAAAACCGCAACTCTAGATATTGATGTTTAAAAAGCCAATTGTATGGTTATGAAACTTGGTTGTTCTAAGTCACCTTCGAAAAATTATCTGAACTTAAACTTGACTTTTAATTAGCATGATTGATAGTTTTCAAGAGAATTTCTATGGCTTTGTGATTTCTACGGATTGTGGCTTCCTAAACCGAAACACTTAAAGCGCAATCCGGTCATTCTCATTCTAAGGATGATTCCCCTCTCACCCCCTTAACCTTAACCCAAACACTTGTGAGAATTCTTTTCATTTAGTGATTGTTTGGTTTCGCAAAAACTTGAAAGTATAGGGAGCGACAAGAAAGGACATCCATTGGGCTAGTTTTTCTTAGACTAGTGATTTAGAAGGGGATAATGGCTAGGTGAGACACGTCTTTGAGTTTTGAAAATTAAGAAAATAAACACGAGTGATTGTAAAACACCTAGGGGGTAAAAAAATGGCTAAGTAAAAAAAAAAAAAAAAAAAAAAAAATCGAAAAAAAAAAAAAAAAAAAAAAAGAAAGGAAAAGAAAAGAAACTTAGCCAAAAGAAAATCCCCTAAGGTAGTTAAGAAAAGAAAAGAAACTCGTTTTTTAAGTGTTTAAATCTTTAAAAGAAAGACGATGGGTTAGTGGATAGTCTTGAGTAGGGATGGATGTCCGGACTTGTATGCATCAGTTGCTTCTTGTCTTTCTTGGTTTTGTTTAACCCTTTCACTCCCCGAGAGAAACCGCGCTACAACTAACCACATGCCCGAGTGTTAGCCTCCTCGTTTGATTCGAAATCCCGTTCTTACCTAGACAAATAGAAAAAACTCTTGGAAATTTTTAATCATGTTTCATGCTTGATTGTGTTTAATTGAATGTGAAAGGTGTTTAGACTAGACAAGTGGATCACATACTTTTGGTAATAATAGCGGATTTAGACGGAGTTAAGGTAGATAGAAATAAGTAGAACTAGTTCGGTTGCGAGAGGGTACTATGTTTAGGATACTTGTTCATTACACATCCACGTTGCTTTTGGTTCTGAGGCCCCCGCCTCCACACCTTCCTAAACTTTGATGCGAAATTCTCTTACTTGAGGACAAGCAAAGGATAAGTTTGGGGGAGTTGATAGCTTGCATATTTTACACATTTTACCTTTGTTTATGCATTAGAATTAACTCATTTAGGCTGCATTTAGTGTCATATAGGTTGCATTTTGGTTTGTTTCATGTATTTCAGGTTTCGGAGCGTTAAAACGGCAAAAGACGAAGAATTCAAGCAAAAAAGAAGTGGAAACACTTGCATCGGTTTGTTGTATCGGTTTCCCATGGCCGATATAGAAGAAATTCTTTTGCCGAGACTTGTATCGACCAGTCATATCGGTCACACCTGGCCGATACAAGAGAAAGAGAACCTGAAGATGCGTATCGACATGCTTGTACCGGTTTGGAGTGGCCGGTACGGAGAAAAAGGAAACAAAGCACTTGTATCGACATGTCGTATCGGCTTAGCCTGGCCGATACGAAGAAAAGCGAGCCGAAGGAAGGCTACCGAAAGCGCATATCGGCCGGACTCGTATCGGTTTGCTATGACCGATACGAGTCGCGAAAATAATAAGGAAAATCAGTTTTGTTTTGTAAAAAGGAAAACCAATTCCTAAACCAAATTGGTTTCCTTTATTTCTTTGGTTTAATAATATATTAGGGTTTTTGGCTTTTTGTTTTAGACATTCTATGTTTTAGTTTTTAGTTTTTTCCATCGTTTGTTTTCTTTGTTCTTGGACTTGGAGACTTCTTGGTGTTTTGCTTCTTGGCCACCTTTGTAGTCTTCATCATCAATAAGATTTTCTTGAACCTTATTCTCTTGTCTTTGTTTATGTTATTGCTTTCTTTCAATTTAATTACTTTGAATTTCAATATGCTTAGTGAGTAGTTTCCCGTAGACAATTAGGTTGGGGGAAAAAGGGTGAATCAACTCTAGGGTTGATCGATGTCTAAAACTTAAAACCTGATAAAACTTTAATCTAGTGTAACAATCTTAATGCTTTAATTGACTCGATCAATCAATTGATAGAACCCGGAAACTTCACAACCGAGAGGTCCAGTGAGGATTCCCGAACAATTACCCTAGAACTAAACCTAGCTTAACCGAGAGATCTGTGTTAATAAGTTTAGTGGTTGAATTGATCCGAACATTAATGTTTTCTAAAATTTAAACTATCCAAGATATTGTTTTAGTTTACTTGTTAGGAAAAGGATCTCCGTCACGAGAGTGGATTGATCTAAAATCGTTTTCAAAACCTTAAAGTACTTTTATAAAAGACATCGAAAAACCCGAAAGTTGATGAACCCGTTAAAGTACCTCGACCTGGTTGTTTAGCTTTTTAATTTGAATCTTTAAAACTCTTTAATTTCGTTTTCGTTTCTCGTTACTTAGTTACAAAACTCAAAACAAACCATTCTTTAATTCACTTAGACTAAGATTGATTTCTTGCAAACTCTAGTAATTTAATTGCTCCTGATTCGGATTGACCTCAAGTACTACAATTGAGACATTCGATTAAACGGGGTAAAATCTCGTTTATCATTTATTACGATATAAACGTTATTTCAACAATTGGTGTCATAACCACCATATTCATTTTTTGTTCGATAGTCAGGTTTTATAAAGAAAATTCATATTTATTATATTTATTTAAAAGAAATTTGAATCCGGTGGTTTTGTGAAAAAATTGAGGTATAAATCTGTTTTTCATCTAAAGTTTTATGGTGATATTAATATTAGAGTTCCAAATCTTAAATTTGCGATATGTTAAAATCTAGATTTAAAGTCTATTCTAGTGTAATATATGATTTAAAATTTAAAATAAAGTCTGTAAGAAATAAAACTATGATATGAAGTTTCCGCTCAAAATTAAATTTATAAAAGTTATGTTTTTCAAAATTATTTTGAAAAGTTTTCAGATTTATTTTATGATTTGCGGCTGTAAACAAATAAATTTAGGATTTATCAGAAACAATATCGCTGACAAAGACGCAACATGAAACAAAAGGTTTCATTAATTACAAAAAAATTTGGTTTTGTATTAAATGCTTTTAACAAACCTCCCATTACTGAGATTTGGATTGAAATAACGCTAGCTCAAGTAATAAACAAGAGGAATAATACAAAACTTAAGGCCTCTGGTATACAGTATATGATTTCCACTTAAATCATAATGGGCCCATCCGATAGAAGCCCATCCCTCTAGATGGGTAGTCGTATAAAATAATTTTTTGGGAGAATTATAAAACTACCTTTTGAATTACATTTTACAAACTACACCATTTCAAAAATACTTCACAAAACTACACCTAAACACTCAAAATTAAATCCAAATAAACCTTACCTAAACAATCCTACCCCTTAATACTATACCATAAACACTAATTAGCGAACCCAAATAAAAAGATTTTAATTTTGGTAATTTTTAAAAGAGTAAATCAAGCTTTTAAAATTTTGAAAGGGTGTAAACTTGTGAAAATATTGAATTAGGTGTAGTTTTGTGAAGGGATGGTTGAAAAGGTGTAGTTTTGTGAATTGCTCTAAATTTTAAGAGAGAAGTCACAAAACTACAACTAAACACTCAAAATTAAATCCAAATAAACCATATCCACACAATCTTACCCCATTAATATTATACTATAAATATAATTAGCAAAACTAAATGAAAAGATTTTAATTTTGGTAATTTTTTAAAGGTTAAATCAAGCTTTTAAAATTTTGAAAAGGTGTAAATATGTGAAAAATTGAATTATGTAGAGTTTTTAAAGGACGAGATGAAATGATGTAGTTTTGTGAATTACTCTTTAATAATAAAATAAAAATTACATTATATATAATAACAAATAGGGAGAATTACAAAACTACACCAGTTGAATTACATTTCACAAAACTACATCTTTTAAAAATTTCTTCACAAAACTACACCCAAATTCTAAAAATTAAATCCAAATTAAGCCTACCCATCCAATCTTATCCCTTTAATATTATACCCTAAACACTAATTAGCGAACTCAAATGATAATATTTTAATTTTGGTAATTTTTAGAGCATAATTGAACCATTTAAAATTTGAAAAGGGTGTAAAAATAGGAATAAATTGAATTAGGTGTAATTTTGGGAAGGAAGAATTGAAATGGTGTAGTTTTGTGAATTTATTTAACAAATATATAAAAAGGGGAGAATTACAAAACTACACCTTTTGAATTACATTTCACAAAACTACACCATTTAAAAATTTCTTCATAAAACTACACCTAAACACTAAAAATTAAACCCTAATTAAGTCTACCCACACAATCCTACCCCATTTTCACTAAACGCTAAACACTAATTAGCGAACCCAAATGAAAATTTTTAATTTTGGTAAATTTTGAAAAGGTAAATCAACTATTTAAAATTTTAAAAGGGTGTAAATATGAGAAAAAAATTGAATTATGTAGAGTTTTGTAAAGGAAGGGATAAAATGGTGTAGTTTTGTGAATTCCTCTATAAAAAATTCAAACTTAGATATATATATAGATAAATCTAGTTTAAACATTATAAATTTAAGATTCATACACTCTATGACTACACATATAAATAATACATAAATTGTTCTCAATAATCTTCTTAAACCAAATGTTAATAATCAATAAAAATATTCACTGAAAACATAGCCGTCGTATAAAATAAACAAAAACACATACTAGAAACGAAAAATAAAAAAATATTTAAAATACATAACAGAAACTTTAACACACAAAAATTAAATACTAAATCAAATGAAAAAAAAAATTAAAAAAACAAAAAAACGTTCATAAATAATAAATTATATACTAACACTCTCATATACATTTCATTAGACAAACTAAAAAATTCTTAAAGTTAATTTTGAAAATTAATAATTTTCACAATTTGTTTTGAAAATAATTATATTATACAATTCATACCAACACAAAGGACAAAAAAAAATGTTAAACACTTTTCAAAATAAATTTTAACACAAAACTGTTTTCAAAATCAACACCAAAAAAACAATAAGATACCTGCATCCGCGCATCGCGCGGGTTTTCTTCTAGTAATATCTATACTATAAAAGTAGAAGAACTTTCTCCCGGTGAGTGACATATGGCACTTTTCGACTGGTGGATTCAAATAAAAAATTAAGAATTCAAACTGTCACAGACAGGATTCGAACTCGGGTTAGAGACTTCAGTAATAGAGAACTTAACTAAATATACTATTTCATTTTTCTTGTACTTATTCTTGAACATATACTCTTATTACTTAAAGAGTGTCAATTGCACCCCTACTTAACCTGTAGACTTGATCCTTAACTATTAATAATATATTTTTATACTATACACAAACAATAAACATTTTAAATTAAATAATTATGAATAAATGTACCTTTCAAGAAAATCATCTGCAAATATGATTAATTTGATCAACTCACAAAGTTTGGAGAATGAATATGTTTAACATTGGGGTATTTTCAACTAGCTTGGGAAGCTAAGTCAATATTCAATTAAAAAACAATAATAAAATAATAATAATAATAATATTCTCATTCAGTGGCGGAGGCATGATTAAAATCCACGGGGTCATAATAATTTATTAATTTAAAAGTTTGCATAAACAATAAAAAAAACTACAAATGTATATCAAAGAACTACCCGGCGTTCAATCATATTTTAAAACCGAGTTATCACTGTTTCGTTAGTCACGATATCAAACACCTCGTTTTCAATAAAACAAACGAGACAATCATTTAAAAATTCATCACCAATATTATTAGGCGATGTCGATTTCACTAAATATTTTATTAATGTTATTTACCTATTGATTTATAAAAGAGCAATTTATAAAAAAAACAATATGAACTCATCGGATAAAACTTGAAGAATATCAATGTCTAAGATAAAAAGTAAAAAGACTTGAGTGAAAATTTTTGTGAGAGAAGAAGACGAAACAACTTTTTGATTTTGTATTATTAAAATTATTAGGTTTATTAATTTTAGTGGGGTTTTTTCTTTAATTAACTTCATACTATTGTGCCGTAACTAAATGTAAAATGCACATAGGTCAATAATTATTTTTAACATGGTCAATCTTACAAAAAAAAATTACCACAAACTAATTTAAAAAAATTGACCTGGGTCAATTGACCCACCTAAGAGCATGCTCCTTCCGCCACTGTTCTCATTCATGATAGGAGTCAACTTATCATATTACAATAAACAAAAACAACTACATCTTAAAGAAATTAGAGAAAATAAGGATGTAAAAAATTATATAAACCATCAAGAGAATTGAGCTATTGATCAAAGACTACTCATATAGAAATATGTAAAAATGAAATGAAGTCATAATAGTATAAACAAAGAATAAGTAATGAAGATGAACTACCTTTTCAAAAAATTCTTTGTTAACCGCAACCTCACTTTAACTTCAGGTTTTGTCACTTTATCATCTTAACCGAATAGCAAAAAAAGTAAAACAAAATACTAAATCATCGTTTAAACATTAAGAACATTATATATGTGAAGAATTGATTTTTCACAAAAAAATATAAAATAAGTTTGGTAAAACAAAAATAAATATGTGAAGAATTGATTTTTCACAAAAAATAATAGAAAATAAGTTTATTTAGCACTTTAAAAGAAATTAGAGTATGAGTTTTGTTGTTTACAAGATATATGAGCGCAGTTAGATTGAGGCTAATCCCTTTCAACCATCCAAATTGGAGGTATTTAACAGTCTTGTATTTGTTTTTGATGTTAGTCAACGTAACTAAAGCTAATTAATATTTGTGTTACCTATTTTCGTTGGAAATAAATTAAAAATAATGTTGAATAGTTTTTATTACCGTTTTGATTACTATTTTACATATTTGTTTTAATATATTTCCAAAAATGAATTAATATTTCCAATCTGACATGTAGAGCGAGATATCATATTAACACATATGGTGAAACTGAATACATACTATATTAACACATATGGTGAAACTGAATACATACTAAGACCATCTTCAATGGGCAATGGTACTTCATTTTGCACTTTTTCTTTCATTTTGAAGAAAAAATTTATCCAATGGTGCTTTAAATTTTGCTTCAAAATTTTCTCCAATGGTGCTTCATTATTTGAAGATGAACTTTTAAAACTATAAATTAGTCATTTATTTTTGTTTTGTTTATAATTCCTACTTAAATAAACGATGTGTTACAAAACTACCCAATATTGTATTATTATATTTCCTATCATTAAATTTACATGTAAAAATAGAGTAAAGACATATAATAGATAAAAAAATTATACAAATAGATAAGTAAAATAAATTAAAATGTATGTTTGAATTCTAAATTTAAACATAATAAAAGATAGATTAAGAATAAATAATTACAAAATTTAAAATATTTATATATATATATATATATATATTTATGTTATGTATTGTAATATTTTCTTAATTGTTAACAAATAATTTATAATGATAATTTATTGAATATTCTCATGATAAAACATTTAGGTAAAAATAGTAATTCACTAGTAAAAAAACTGCCCATACCCACGAAAAAGCCACGAAAATTTTCGTGGGTATGGGGTAAAAGCCACGAAATGCCACGGAAAGCCACGGTGAACAGTAATTTACTACCCACGAAAATTTTCGTGGCTTTTTCGAGCTACCCACGAAAATTTTCGTGGGTTTTGAGCTACCCACGGAAAAACCACGAAAATTGTCGTGGGTATTGTTCTACCCACGACTACCCACGTAAATTTTCGTGGGTAGCTTGAAACCCACGATTACCCACGAAAATTTTCGTGGGTACTTTGTAACCCACGAATTACCCACGAAAATTTTCGTGGGTAGCGAGAAAAATACTTGTAACACTAATTTCTTCGTGTGTACAAAAAAACCCAATATTAATATGTTTTTGTTCACTATTTTCATGAGTTTTTTTCACTATTTTCATGATTTTGTTCACTACTTTTTTAGGTTTGCTACATTTATAAACATATAATAACGCGTTATTTGTTAAACGTTATTATTCATTACTCATATAATAAAATATCACATTACATAACAACATTATTTTAAACGCGTACAAAAGATGGAAGGAAAATAGTAAACATTAAAGCGACATAAAGAGTTCGGTGTTGAACGCGATTATTATTTGTAAACATTGACGAATTGAATGTTTATTCATCGTCTGATTCAAGAACTATTTCGTACTCGTAACCAGTTCCTTCATCTGCTTCAGCTGGTGTAGATGTTACAGTTGGTTCGTAGCCAGCGATCATCGAATTAGCCCCAATTATCTGTTTAAAAACATATTTTAGTTTGTACTTATAAGTATATATATACTAATTAACAACCTTAAGGAGAACCTACCTTGACAACGTTTCGCTCAGTGATGTTGAGGTACTTAGAATTCATGTTGAAACGGGTTACAGATACATTTTTTAGAATGACAACTGCACCTACACCAATATTGACTCTGTATTCGTCATTGTTGAAGATGTTATGGTGCATGGTTCCCTCGATTATTCCAGACGGATCTTTTAAGGTTACTAGAAGGTCTCCTTGGCCATTGGGGGACGCATTGGAAAGCATAGCGACAACCTGAAAAAATGATTACTTATAAGAAACATTATATTTTTATTTTAAATGAAATAATATTGGTAGACAAAGGAAACCTTTTTCACTTTGACAAACTGCGAACGAGGGCATTGTATTTCTGCAATTTGGGTCCAAAATGGTGTGGTCCTATTTTTTATGAGTACCTATATATATATATTATGAATGATATAGTTAGTCATCTACAATTATTAGTATAATGCTAAAAATTTCATTTTCGTGTATAAATATAGACTTGTTAGAGAAAATTAGTAAATACGAAACATATAAAATAAACATGTCAAAGAAAAATGTTAATCGCTCAGAGGAAGATAAAATAATAAACACTTTCGTAGAGTCTTTACCAGAAAAATACACCCATGTTTCTTCCACCATTCACTTCAATAACACAACGAACAAGAGTCATGGTTCTACTTCACGTGCTCCTCCTAAGCCTCGTAAAGGACGCTCTCCAGTCCGAGCTGAAAAAAAAGTACTGAAAAAACCTACATCGACCGAGGTTGTAGATAATTTCGAGGAACCAGATCTGATTTTCAAATGTCCAAATGACTATTACGGTTGTTGTGACAAACACATGTTAAAATTTGAGCTGGATCATTAAGAAACGTGTTTAGTTATTAATGCACCACTACAATAAGTGCATATATGCATGAATTTTATGTTTGCTTTTATTAATAATGTGTGGGTCATTAACAAACTGTGCATCTTTATGTAACAGTTTTATCTGTAATGCTTTTATTTAAAATATTGTATCAAAGTTTAAATTATCTTATTTTCTACTAGTTGGACAACCAATACATTCACACATGATTTGACAATTCATATATGAATGTATTATCACTATTTGCAAATTATCTTAATTTAACTATAAATACATATGATCGTTTGTGTATATCTTTAACATATATCAAAAAAAAATGTCTTCAAACTCAGATGATGAAAACTCTGAATCAAAAAACCCACATGTGTTATTTCCTCTTCCAAAATATTCATGGGAAACCGAAACTCCGATTGCCGAATTCTACGAAGAGATACCAACTTACTCATGGGAAAATGAAACTCTGTCACCAATCTATGATAATAAACCAGAAGGTCATGTCTTTAACCAGGTCACCGATGATGTTTTCGGTAAGGAAATTGAAGAGCTAGAACCATCTCAATTAAAGTCAAATACTTACGGTGGCAGTCCTGTAAGTGAATCATATAGTCAATACTATGATGATGATTTCGCACAAAGACCAGAAAGCCCTAACTTAAATTTAGATCTTGATGCAATCCAAAGGGAATTGTGTGACGATTTAACTGATACATACGGTGAAAGTTCTTCTAAGGGTTGCAAGGATCATTACTATGATGATGATTTTGCCCAAAGACCAGAGAGCCCTAACTTTAATTTAGATCTTGATGCAATTCAAAGGGAATGTGAAGAAGATTTATATTCTCTAGGAAAAAAATTAAAGGGAAAGAAAAGATTCTGATAAGTTTGTATTCTATAATGTTTAAAATGTTTAAAATGTTTAATATTTTAAATTCTCTAATGCGTCATTTTATAAGTTTTAACAATTTGTAAGTCAAATTAGTAAGTAATGTAATGTGTTATAATATTAAATAAAAACATTATGTAATTTTTTTTTAAGTATATAAAAGAACCCACGAAAATTTTCGTGGCTTTTTCGTGGGTTTGCGTAGAAAAGCCACGAAAATTTTCGTGGGTTTTTCGTGGCTTTACCGTACCCACGAAAATTTTCGTGGGTTTTTCGTGGCTTTTTTAAGTACCCACGAAATTTTCGTGGCTTTTTCGTGGGTACTTCGTCTTCTATACAGACCTAATTTCCGCCGCTGGTTTCTTTAGTTTCAGACGATTTTCGGCGATTTTCGGTGTTTTCCGGCGATTTCAAGCGATTTTCAGGCGATTTTCAGGCAAAACTCCAGCAAAACTCATGTTTAACTTATATATGTTAATTTGGTAGTTTGATTTTAGTTTTTGATCTTGTTGTATTGTGTTGTTCATGGATCTTGTTGTTCATGGATCTTCTTGTTCATGGATCTTGTTGTTTATGTTAATAAAAAAAATTCATGGATCTTGTTGTTGATTATGTTGTTTTAACATTATATATATACAAGATCTTCATTATATTTGATTATATATATACAAAATTCATGGATCTTGTTGATTATATATGATGAATATCAACAAGATCCATGAATTTTTATATTTGTTATATTTTTTTCCTAATATAAAAAATATAAAAAAATTAATGTTGTTGATTATATTTGATTTAGATCTTGTTGTTTAGATCTTGTACTTTTATTAGATCTTGTAGTTTGATTAGGTTATCAATGTTTAATTATAAGGTCATAAACAATTTAAACAAAAAAATTATACAATTTTAACAATTTTCTCCATTACAAATCTTAGGAATTTTGTCTTTCTAAAATTGTTTATTTTTCTTAAACTTTCTAATATTGTCTTTGTAATGAATTTGGTATAAATTTTAAAACATTAATCATATGTGACAAAATATATGAATTTTACTTAAAATTTCTTTGGTTAAAATTTGATTGTTAGGTTCTATTTGTAGTTCTTATGTCTTCGTCTAGGGGTACACAATCCCGTTCTAGTAGGCCGCAGTTGGTTCTCCCCCAATCTGCCTTAGGTGCTACTACTGAGTATCATTATCGCTTATAAGCGGTATACCAATCGCCTTATAGGAGAGAGCAGTCTCGCCTCCATCCTCAAAAGGAAAATGGAGCACTATGGTATTTAATCATCTTATTTTTTTGCAATTATATACATATTATGCATTGTGTTATAAAATGTATTTATGACGTTTTACAAATTTTTATTAAGGATTGGGATCGATGACTCGGTCAACAATTTTATTAGAAAGACCTGGCAAGGTAATTTCTGGGGTCCATGGAAAAATTGGACCGACGTTAAAAAAAATCAACCCGACAAAATTGAAAGCTGGTGGGGATCTTTCGTGGTAAGTTACAGTTCTAAAATATTTAATCGTTTAATGTGTAAATTTTCATACTAATAATTGTGGTTTCGAGTTGTAGGCAAACTATTATTGGGATCCCTCACACGAGGACCTTGTCTTTTTCGAGTGGAAGGAAAAGACAAAGAAGGGAATCGGGGAGGAAATAAGTAGGAAGCACAAAAAGGGAGTGCGACCTACTTACATTAGCAATGACGATTGGGTCCTCCTTTTGGCAGAGTGGGATACTCCCAAAGCCAAATTGAGAAGTGAGAAGGCGGCAACAAGCCGTCAAACTCCTATAGACGGGAGTACAATGCACGTCCACTACGGCGGACCCAATTCATTCTCCAAAATCAATTATAATATGGTAAGTTTTATAAATACATTAATAAATACATATGAATAAATGTAACATTAACGTGTACATTTGAATTTTAACAAATACAGCAACAAGAGGATCCCCAATCCCGGGATTACTCTCTTCTTGATTTAGTCAAGAAGACACATCGACGCCCGGATGGCACCTACAGTGATCCCTACATTGAGGGAATTGTTAGGGCGGTTGAAGAAGAGGCTTCTCCGTACGAAGGTACGTCGAGTACGGCTTATTCACCGGGTGAAGAGACGTATACTCAACGAGTCAACCGGTTATATTTAGAGGTAAATTTTTTTAATTTTCTATTGCTATAAATTTTAATATGTTTTCGTATTAATTATGTAATGTTTAAATGTGCAGAAGGTCAACTCGAGATACGGAGAGGCCTACAGCGTTGGTAGTGCGAAGACGCAGTTCTATCAAGCGTACGACCATTATCCGTCCTCGACACAAGAGGTTTCGCGCAGTGAGTTCGACGCCTTCAAGACTAGCACTCAAGGGAGGTTAGATCGCCTTGAAGCTGGAAGCTCGACATGGCCAGGTCAAGTCCCGCATGACCAAGAAGACCAGAGTCAGGGCACGCTAGACCCGACTATAGCACATCAAGGCGGGATCCAACTCGAGGACTTCAACACAACCCATTTGAACTCAGTTGGGAATTTCGATTATACGTAAAGGTAAATATTCAAAATCGATATGACAGTGATAATCTTTTTCGATGATAAATATTAAAATAGTAATAGTAATAAATTTTTGTAAATTAAACATTATAAAAACCAAAATACAATATATTTTCTATATATACTTCAAATTTAAACTCCGCGTTTAACGCGGATCACATGAGATACAAATTCTTTTATTTCATTTTATACTACACATTGTTTTTACCAATAAACATTTTTTCTATACGTAAATTTTTATCTCGCGCTTGGCGCGGGTAAATTCCTAGTACTATTTAACTTATATGCAACATATTTAAAGAAAAATGAATCTATAGATGTCTGCAAACTATAGTGAGATAAGAATCTAGCCTGTGATTAATCATCAATTTTCAAACTGCAATGGGGTAACAACTCCTATATTAAGTTTAAGATGATGTTTGTAACATAAATAAAGATGGTCATAGCTAAAGATAATGTATATATAAACTTAGTAGATTGATTAACTACAAAGAAAAATAACGAGGATCATTCGCTTTTCTTTAGAAATGAAGCTATCAAAGATCCTAATAGAAATGTATGCGTTTTGAGTACTTTCTAGCAAGCATATTAGTCACTTTTTGTATAATCTCACAATCATATTCACATACAAAACTCTCATTTCGAATAGCATCCCAAGAGCTTAACCCTTTGCCACATATCCATTGACATGTATTGTTTCCTTTTTCTTTAAATTTATTGCAGAATATAAAAAGGTATTCGTATAGTATATTGACAATATATGTTACATATATTCAAAATTTATTTGAAAAATAATTTTCTTCCCTTAGTATATATTCGACTTCATCATATGAGTTAGTATGATATCTCGCTTGACATGTCATATTGGAAGTATTAATATACTTTAAAATATTTTTTTTGAAAATATGCAGAATAGTAATTAAAATGCTAACTAAAACTATTCACCAGTATTTTTTATTTATTTCCAACCAAAATTGGTAACACAAATATTAATTAACATTAGTTAAGGCTCTTAATTATCTCTAATTTGGATGGTTGAGATGGATTAGCCTTAATCTAACGGCTCTCAAAGATCTTGTAAACAACAAAACTCATACTCAATTTTTTAAAAATTGAGATTTTTGTCCTCATTTTCTTCTCATAGCTTTTGATAAATCTAAAGCAAAATATATCTGATTTTGGAAAAAAACACTTGTTAATATATCTGATTTTGGAAAAAAACACTTGTTAGTATACATGCTTCTTTAGTTTCTTGTTTCAATATTCGTTTTATATAGGTCATGTAGAGGTTTATGTATACACAATTTTGGTTAAAGAGTTGTGGTTTAATAATGTTTTTATTTTTTTGAAAATTAAGATTGTGTGGGTAGGGTTTAATTGTATTAATTTTCAAAAAAAAACATTCTTAAACCACAATTCTTCAACACAAAAATGTGCATATATAATCCTCTACATGAACGATATAAAAAGAATATTGAAACAACAAACTAAACAAGCATGTACCTTAAGTAGGTTTAGAAATAAAGATAAAGTTTTTTTGTGAATACAATATATTGTGCTTTAGAAATATTGAAAGATAAGTGAAAAAGAAAGTATCATAAAAATTTAGAAGAAATTAGAATATCAGTTTTGTTGTTTTGAAGATCTATATGAGCGGTTGGAGTGAGGTTAATCCATCTCAACCATTCCAATTGGAGGTATTTAAAGCCATGTACAAACTGGATCTCATATTTTACAAACCTAATCAAACGGCTGAAAAGTCGCCCTGTCTATCACAACGGAATAAGAGTATTATGATTGAGACGAGAACAAGTAGAGTTCTATCTCAAGAGCCTCCAAAATTTTGTTCCTTATCGATATTAGTCTAGTATCAAGGTGACAATTTTCAGTTATTAGTTATGTATTTTGTTTTATTTAAATTTTGAATTAAGAATATTTTTTGGTTTCAATTGTAATTTACAGTTTTTAGTATTTTTTTAATTTTTATTATATTTCTAATTAATAAAAATGGAAAATTAATATTCTTTATTATTATTGGCCTACGTCAAAGTGTTGACCATTAGTCAACCTTCGGATTTGCACCAAATTAACGACTCGAAGGTTTAAGGCGGAAAGTTTATGAATTGGGGCTTTAAATGAAAAACCGAAAAAAGTTTGTGGAATATTGTTGTAATTTGAGGATTTTTTATGGTAATTTCTCTATAATTTAAAGTCAAACGCGTCTCCCTGACTAATAGGTAAGTTAATAAACCTCATCGAAGAATTTACAGACTATCGTTGGATCAAGCAAACAAAAATATATATTCAAACTCCGTATATAAATTTAACGACTTAAGATCAGCTAAATAAATTTTATTAAATTACATCCTTTCGTAGAGGATATACAATGGTTTACTAACTTTGCACTATTGTCTTATTTCTTAAAATGCAAATATCAGAAGAAGCATTCTTCTTTCAAACCGACATTACTAAGTTTCCTTGTTTCTTTTTCTTCTTCTTTAGGATTATACAAGACAAAGTGGTCAAAAGGAGAGAAGATAAAATTTCACCGAGAATCAATAAATCATAGTGATTTTGTGTTTTTGTAATAATTGTTCGATAATGATAAATCAAATACAGAAAAATGTTTTTTCGCAAACAGAGTTGGAAGTGGCGGAGCAATTAGTGCAAATGAGCAAAGAGGATACGATTAGTTGTAGCCGCACTTATGAAAGTATAGACAACAACCACACTACTCATAAACAAGAAGATGTAGCTAGTTCGAGAAATAATGACATGGTCGGAAATGAAAAAGATGACGACGTAGGAATGTTGGATAAGAATGTCAAGGAAAAACAGAGTTTCGTGGAGACAAAGAGGAGGATGAATAAGAAAATAAAGTTTCGATCTCTCGCGAGTATCTACAGAGCGACCAAGGAGATTATTTAGTTGATTAGTCGACGAATAATTACTTTTTTATTAGTTAATTATACATTGTTATCGGTTTCCATGAGTTTGTATGTAATATATTCTATTAGCAAAATGCTAAAAGAAAAGTTGCTTTGCAAATGGTGGTTTATATGAATAATATTTGTTTTTACTTATTTTTATTAAATTATCGGGTATGTTGTTAAGAACAAAGTACTAAACTCTCATAAATCTCTCAATAATACCTTTCTTTTATTATTTCATCATAGACTTTATCTCATAACGATCTTGCTAACAAATTCATAATGTTTGTTACAACTCTCAACAATGTTTTTGGGTCAAAGAAAATGAATAACAACAACATACTTTATACTCATATTCATTTTCTTTAGTTTTGCTCACGTTGACTTTATCTTGACTTGCCTCCTCTTGCTTCATCTTTTTCCTTTGTCTCACATAAGCTCTCCATAGTCTATCAATACCCCATTGCAAAGACGAAGCTTGTCCTCAAGCATAAATGTTGGAAACTATTGCATCAAGTCACGCATTCATACCCATGTATTCTCATGAGCTGGTAACCCTTTCCAAGCTACCAATGCCTCTAAATGCTCTCTCTCATCATATCTTGAGTCTAAAATGTTCTCTGGCTCCACAATGAACTCATCATTATTAGACCAAGTTTCGGGCAAGGGATTCACAATATGACCCACTCCAAGTACATGTTTCAACTGTGAAATATGAAACACCGGATATATATGTGAATCTGCAGGTAACTTGAGACGATACGCCATTGCTCCCACTCTAGCCACAATCTCAAAGGGTCCATAATACCGTTCAACTAACTTCTGACAGACACGCTTGACCTTGTAAGGATGTAACTTCATAAATACCATAGAACCTACTTCCAACTGTAACTCTCTTCTTTTCTTATTGGCATTGTTCTGCATATTTTGCTAAGCTCTCAACAAATAATTCTTCAACTGAACCAACTTGCATCTCTTTCTCTAAGCATTGACTCCAACTCCCAATTCTTAGTAGATCATGTTTCATATCTCATTATCTTTGGTGGCTCCCTACCATAATACACCTGAAATGGAGTAGTTTGAATGGCTGTATGAAAACTAGTGTTGTACCACAACTCAACACATAACCAAAAACCTGACCATTTCCTTGGATGAGCAGAAGTAAAGCATCTCAAATAAGTCTCCAAGCATCTGTTAAGAGCCTCTGACTGCCCATCTGTTTGAGGATGATAAGTCGTGCTATATTTCAATGTTGTACCAGCTACCTTAAAGCAGTCCTTCCAAAATGTACTCAGAAAAACCTTGTCTCTATCTGATACAATTGATTGCGGATACCAATGATGTTTCACCAATTCGTGAATAAACTTAGAAGCCACATCAACTGCCGTAAAAGGATGTTTCATCCCAATGACATGTGCATACTTACTCAACTTGTCCACTACTACAAGAATGACATTCACCCCCTTTAGACAACAATAAGCCTTCAATGAAATCCATTGATACATTCTCCCAGACTCTTTCAGGAATTGGTAGTGGTTGTAACAGTCCAGCAGGACATAAGGTAGAGTACTTATGTGTTTGACAAATAACACATTCAACCACCAACTTCTGTACATCCTTCCTCATTCCATTCCAATGAAATGAAACTTGTACTCTTTTAAGTGTTTTTAAACCCCTGAATGACTTCCCATAAGTCCTGAATGACCCTCCTGGAGAATCCAAGACACTTGGCCAAAGTTCTTAGGTATCAACAATATGTTTTTATAAAACACTCTCCATTAACAAGTGTATACCCAGGTTTATCCACCTCTCCAAACAACACTTTAACTTCAGACTTTTTATATCTTCATCCAGCTCAATCTCCTGATACAAGTCTTATAGTTGTATCCCAGTTTGAGTTGTTAATGCCATCATCTCTATGGTGGAATTCTTTGTTCATCTCTAAACCATTCTGGAAAATCCATTTGATTCTTCATTATCTATACCAGGTTCATTGATAATGTCAAATTCATAACCCATCAGCTTGGTGACCCACTTTTGATAATCCATCATCACTTCCCTATGCTCCAACAAGTATTTCAAAATTTTCTGATTTGTTCTTACTAGAAACTTGCGTCCTTATAAGTAATGCTTCCACTTCAGGACATCCATGACTATAGCCATCAGTTTCCTCTCATAGACGAGTTTTAGATGTTCTCTAACTGTTAACCCTTTGCTGAAATAAGCAATTGATTTTTTCTGTTGCATCAATACTGATCCAATCCCAAACCCTGATGCATCTTATTCAATGATAAACATCTGTTTAAAATCATGTAAGGCCAAACTGGAGCTGAAACCATTGTAGTTTTTAAGGCATGAAAAGCTGCTTGAGCTACAGGTGATCATTCAAACTAGTCCTTTTTTAACAAATATGTTAGAGGTCGTGCAATCACTCCATAATTCTTGACAAACTTTATGTAATAGCCAGTCAAACCCAAAAATCCACGAAGCTCTGATAAACGAGTTTTTACACTAGTTCTTTCGAATGTCTTATCGTAGTATATAAGATGTCAATCCGAATCAGGAGCAATTAAAATACTAGAACCTATGAGAAAGTATACTTAGTCTAAGCAAATTAAAAAGGTTCGTTTTGTTTTGTGATTAATGAAAGACTAACGAGAAAACGAAAACAAATATAAACGAGATTTAAGATTCAAATTAGTAGCTAAATAACTAGGTCAATGTACTTTAAACGGATGATCAAATTTAGGTTTTTGATGTCTTTTAACAAAGGTAACTTTAAGGTTTTGAAAACATTTGCTTAGATCAATCCAATCCCGTGACAATGATCCTTTTTCTAATAAGTAAACTAAAAAAATACCTTGGATAGTTTAAATCTTAAAAACCATTAAGTTCAAATCAATTCAACCACTAAGCTTATTAACACAGATTCTTCGATTAAGTTAGGCTTAGTTCTAAGGGTAATTGTTCGAGAGTCTATACACTTCTCCCGAAGGTAAAGCTCCATGGGTTCTATCAATTGAATGACCAATTCAACTAAAGCATTTAGAACATTACGCTAAACTAAAGTTTTATAAAGTTTAAGATCTAGACAATCATCAAACCTAATATTGATTCACTTTTTTCCCCGAACCTAATTGCTTAAGGAAAACTACTCACTAAACATAATTAAACCTAAAGCAATTACGATTGAAGAAAGCATAAATAAAATAAAGAGAATAGGGATTAAAGAAACTTTGTTTATCAATGAAGAAAACTCAAATCATCCAAGATCTAAATCTTTGTGAAAAGCTTGTAAAAAGTTTGAAGATAAATATAATGATGATCCTAAAACCTAAATAAAAGTCTAATATATAGAAAACAAGTCTTTAGTCTTCAATAAAACGTCCTAATAGGGTTTGAACTTCTTTTTTTCCTTTTTCTGGCTCGAAACCGGTCTTTCCCTTAATTTCGCAGCTCATATCGGTCATATGTGGTCGATATCGGTCACACGTGACCGATATATCATCTCGGTATTCCGCAACAGGTTGACATGTCGTCACCAAAGCCAGCATAACTTTAGATCGAACCGTTGAAATCATTTCAAACCACCGCCAAATGATAGCTAACACATGTGGATATCTTTTGGTAAAATTTCATAAAGATCCAACGGTGCAAACGTCTTAAACGAGTGTCTTTTTGACGCTTTTTGCTTGAATTCTCCGTCTTTTCCGTCGTTGCACTCCTAAACCTGAAAAATACATATAACATATGCAAATGCAACCTATATGCCACTAAATATAACCTAAATGAATTAGTTCTAATGAATAAATCAGTGTAAAAAATGCAAAATATACAAGAAATCAATCTCTTTCAAAAAATTTGGTGTTTACCACTTCTGTATCGCCTCTGTTTTAGTTGGATCAGTAGCTACCCCATCTTTAGAGATGACATGACCTAGATATTCCACCTTTGTTTGGCCAAAACTGCATTTTTTATTGGCAAACAACTCATTCTATTGGAATACCTATAATACTTGCTCCACATGATACAAGTGATCTTTTTCTGTCAAGCTGTATATTAATATGTCATCAAAAACACCAGCACGACTTCTTAAAAATGGTCTAAACAACTCATTCATCAATGCTTGGAACGTTGTTGGTGCAGTTGTGAGACCAAAAGGCATGACCAAGAACTCATAATGCCCATTATGTGTACTTAAAGTTGTCTTCTCAATGTCTTCTTCCTTCATCCTGATTTGGTGATATCCTGATCTAAGATCCAACTTTGTAAAGATCTTAGCCCCATGTAACTCATCCAGAAGCTGATCAATCATTGGAATTGGAAATTTATGAGGAACAATTGCACGATTCAGAGCTCTATAATCCACACAAAATCTCCAAGTTGTCTTTTTCTTAACTAACAACATAGGACTTGAGAATGGACTTTTACTTGGTCTGATTATGACTGCAACCAACATCTTCTTTACCAGCTTCTCCATTTCCTCTTTTCGTGCATGTGCGTATCTATAAGGTCTGACACTTATAGGACCACAACTTGGAAGTAGATGAATGGAATGTTCTATGCCTCTTACAGGAGTAAGTCTAGAGGTTCTTGAAAGACACTCTGGAATGCTTGCAGAACTATGTTCAGAGCTGATAATATTACTTCTTCATCCTCCCTTACATATGTGTTATCCTACTCATATGACTCCATTAATGGCTCAAACATACCTTTTTTCCAACATCTGAAAGTTTGTATTTGGATGATGAAGTGTTCTATCTCCAAATATCATGATTGTACTTCCTTTATAAATGAATGAGAACTCCTGACTATCCCAGTCCACTTGGCACTTCCCCAAGGTTCTCAGTCATTGAATGCCCAATATAATATCTGCACTTTCCAAATCTAGAACTATGAAATTTGTGGTGAATGAAAGACCTTGGAAGAGAAGGTTACATTCATACAAACTCCAGCTCATGTTACTGACAACCTAGTGCCCAGTTTAATCTCCAACTTATGATCTTGTTGTGGGGTCAGATTCAGTCTTTTCACTACCTTTGGGTCGATGCAATTATGTGTAGCTCCACTGTCAAACATAATGACAACTTCCTTATTGTCCACCTTCCAATGAGCTTGGTAGTTGTAGGAGAAGATAACCCCAACAGTGTACTGATTGACAATTCCATCAACTCCTCTTTAATTTCTACATCTCGACTACCTTGTTCATCTTCTGATTCCATCAAGTTTTCATCCAACACTTCCAATGCATAACCATTGACCACTATTAACACTTGTAGTGCTCTGTTTGGACACACCTTCTCATGACCCACAAAATACTTTGCATCACACTTAAAACATTGTATGTTTCTCCTTTTTCATCAAGCTCAACATCTGTGAACCTTTGTCTTGGTCGTAAAATGGGTTTTCTTGATAATCCTTGTTATTCCCCTGTCATGTCTCACTCTCAGCCTTTTGCACTTCACCAGAGTATTTATCGGATAAGTCTCCACTTTTCTTATGTGCCTTAGTATGTTCATCAATTTCCCATCTCATGTTGCTATTATATACTGAGGAAGATCTAAAGGGTTTAAATCCCCTTGATTTAGTGACCACCTGCTTCTCTTCTCTAACACTTTACACAAGACAATTGATTGCATCTACATCAATGTTGCAATCTGTTTTGTAATCCCCTTTGGTTCCTAAATGCTCAAAACGTCCTTTAGCTTTGGTTTTAACCCATTATAGAACACATGCTCCAAATTCTGCGAATCAATTCATGTTACTTGATTAGCTAGTTCTTCAAACTCATTGACATAGTCACTAATGTCTCCCACTTGTTTCAGGCTAAACAATCTCTTAGCGGGTTCTTCCTCCATTGATTTAGCAAACCTATCCAACAATATGTCCTTAAACTGCGACCATAGATAGCACGGATCTCTTGTTGATTCCCAATTAAACCAGTTCAACACTCCTCTTTCTAGGCAAAGTGATACTAGGCCCAACTTCTCTTCTTCATCAAAATTTTCCAACTTAAAGTATCTCTCCACTCGTGATATCCACCCATACAGTGAAGATCCATCAAAAATCGGCATCTCAGTCTTTCTCAACATCTAATCTCTATTGACAAAAATGCTAGAGATTCCCCCATAACCTAGCGAGTTATCAATCCGGTTGATTACAAGTTTAGTATTGCTTACCTTGTATGGCGATATTGAAGTCTCTCTGTGGTGGATATGATTTCCCCGATCTAATCTCATGCTTGGTTCCATACGCCCTAAAGATTGTATCAATGTCGCAAGTTGCTTCTCTACGCCATCGAATCTTGTGATTGCTTCTTTCTGCGTCGCCGCCAAATTCACGGAGCTTCCTTTAATCTTCGCAGTTTCGTTGTGTACTATGTCTAAGGCTCCTTGAATCTGTGTAATTTGCTTCTCTGACGCCGAAACTCGTCGTTCTATGTCATCGGAACTCGTCAACGTCGATATCATCACCGTCAGATCTGAAAATCAACGTCTTCATCCCCAATATCATCAAGCGCACCAATTTGTTAAGAACAAAGTACTAAACTCTCACAAATCTCTGAATAATACTTTCCTCTTATTATTTCACCATAGAATTCATCTCATAATGATCTTGCCTAACAAACTTATATTGTTTGTTACAACTCTCAACAATGTTTTTGGATCTAAGAAAATGAATAACAACAACAGACTTTATACTCATATTCATTTTCTTTAGTCTTAACTCACGTTGACTTTATCTTGACTTGTCACGTGAGCCTCCTCTTGCTTCTTCTTCTTTCTTTGTCTCACATAAACTCTCCATGGTCTATCATATGTTTTCGAGGGAAAACCTATTATGAAACAACTCAAAATGATGATTTTTATGGGACAATGGAGAATATCATTGAACTCAAATATTCAAGTTTTCTACAATTAAAGATTACACTATTCTATTGTGAACCGTTTGACCCTAGTATTTGTAGGACCTAAATTACTAAACAAGGCAAATGATATCAAAAATGAGATTTAAGATCAACAAAACTACCACTATACCAAAAATTAGAAACAAGGTTAGGAATGGCAGAGGCGAGACTTCGGATCTCTTTCCATAAATTTTTAAACGTCCCGTAGTGCAACGGTTTCGTAGCGGTAAGATTCCCAGGATGCAACTGCGGTTTCTTCCGGCTCCCGATCACCGGAGAACAAAAGCTCACGAACCTAGGTGCTATGTGTACTCTCAAGAAAGAAGAAAGAAAAGAAGTGAATGATTGTATGGTTTGTATGTTGTTGTGTGTTTAGAATGAAAACAAAGCTTTGGTTTATATAGAAACCATAAAGCCTTCACGTCCAAGACAAATCTTTTAGCCTTTATTATACAATATTTCATTATTGATAATTATGGAGATGTGAGAATTGATGTGCTACATTACATAATTTTGACACAAAAATCAAACGTATATTCTCAATTAATATTAAGATATAATGGAATAATTGTGTGTTGATCAAATCACAAAAATATATAGATAAATATTTGACACAAATATTACAATCTGGACCTTAATCCATTAACCAAAATCTAAGCTCATAGTTTTGTATATCTCTTTAATACATATTACTAGATTCTCACCCAAGCCAAAAGCGAGAGTTAAGTAATACTTTTGAATATTGTAAAAGATTATTTTGTGTGATGATTTGTTAAATAGAAGCGGAATAATTGATTTCAGTAATATTATAAAAATTAAGAGAAAACATATTTTAACAGTAAAGAAAACATATTGTAATAAAGGTACAATGAACAATTAAGTTCGAGGAAGGATAACATCACATAAGAGGTCTTCATTTGTCTCAAGAAGACCTAATGCACAACACGCCGCCTCAAGTACGATGAACAACACTGTCAACAGTTATCGTGTCGTGCAATTTCTTTGATCCATAAACTTTGTAAAACACTTTTCACAAAAACCCGAAAAAGTCAAATTTCTCTCTTCTGCATTGAATTTCACTCTTTTTGAAAAATCACAAAGTTCTCACTATTATTTTGTTTGCTTCCATAAATTATTTTGAAAATAGTACATCTAATTATTGTATAGTAAATGATTTTTCGTTTTTGTATTTTTATTTAATAACCAACCAAGTTAAGAAAGAATATTTGAACTCTAATTATAGTATAGTAAATGATTTTTCGTTATTGTATTTTTATCTTTCTTTAATATCAGATTACATATGATATTTGATATTTGCTTGTGTTACACCAACATATGTAACCTCTTTTTGAAAAGAAAAATGTAATGTAATTATATGAGCTTTAATAAGTGGACTAGTAATGAATTGTTGTTAGTTTTTTAGAATCGTTCTAGTGATGACACGTGTTATATTTCTTTGTTTATCTCAAGTAATGTTTTTCAATTAGTATATAATATGATGATAGGATTTAAACCAAACATTTTTATGGATATTTTAAAAACCAATTATTTTAATAAAACACTGAGTATAATTTGGACATAATAAAAAACTGTAACTTCATAATAAAATGAATAATCAATATGATTTTATAATTTAGTTATAACTCTAATTATTTTACTTTCATCAAACGATACATATCTTACAGCAGTCAAATATTTTCGATGATTCGTAAAATAAAATAATTATCACAACAACTTTTTTAAATACAAATACTTATCAACTTTAATTTTATACTAAAAAGTATCAAAATTTTCCTAACAAAAGGTTATAATGTATAATAATACTTATCAATTTTCTTTTGATGTGATGTAAAATGTATAAAAATCAGAGTACATTTGATTTTTGATTTTTCTTTTGTTACACCAACATATGTGACCTCTTTTTGAAATAAAAAAAATGTAATGTAATTATATGGACTTTGATATGCGGGTTAGTAATGAATTGTTGTTAGTTTTTTAGAATCTTTTTAGTGATGACACGTGTTATATTTCTTTGTTTAGCTCAAGTAATGTTTCTCAATTAGTATATATAGGATAATGTACATAAACATTATAATATTTCTCCATGTATACTTGGATTTTAATCCAAATTTATAATGTGGGACATTTTTATAAATGTTACATTTTATGCTTTACAAGCAACCCACTTTATACACTTATTTCTCATTCACACAAACATTTTTTTGATCATAAACATTATTTCATAATGTTCAAAATTACGATTACATCGTATCTAGAAACCGGTTTTTCCGACGAACGTCTTCACCGGAAAATGGTCTATACCATTTCTTCAAAAACAAGTTCCAACAATCCCCCACATGAATAGAAATGACTCTAGACACATGATGACTCGATAACTTAAGCCTAACAAGACACGACTGGACTAGACTTGACATAAGGACTTTTGAGAGTACAAGCAAAAAATTCACTATATATGAGCTGGTAGCATTTCTCAGCTTTGAACGAGTCATTGTTAATATAGTTGGGTTTACTCGACCAGGAGATGAACATGATGTCTTGAACCATCCGAGTTTTGATGTAAACCGAGACAATAGTTATAACATAGCTTCTTTTTCTCATAGAACTAGGTTCTCTATTGTGTTCATTTTGGTTGTGAACATGTCTGGTTAATCATGAGTGAACTTGGAGAATATAACCTTGTCTTCATTCTCCTAGAAACGACCCCATTTCACACTCACAAGGTGATTTGTCATTAGTTTTGTTTTAAGAAGTAACATGCAATACTCCACATATACTCAAAACTATGAACTCAAATCATTAAGAGCAACGCTCATCCTATATATATATATACAGGTTGCACTGTTTATTATCCTGGGAACTCGGTGAGACAAATGTCTCACAATGCTCAAACATAATCAATTTGATTTAGTTTTCCCTTTGAATCTATTTCTTGGGATCTTCAATCGCGTATGTGGGATTTCCATCAAACCTCTTCTAAAGTCATAGGCTTTAAACTCATTCCTCTTGATGATCTTACAACTTGTTCTCGTGACAATCCTTTAGTAAACGGATCCGCTAGGTTATCATTTGACTTGATGTAATCTATCGTGATTACACCAGTTGAGATCAAGTGTCTAATGGTTTTATGACGTATTCTTATATGACAAGATTTACCATTATAGAGATTATTCAATGCCTGAGCTATAGCCGATTGGCTATCACAATGTACAAGTAATGCCGACATTGGTTTCTCTCACATTGGAATATCTTCCAAAAAAATTCGAAGTCATTCTGCTTCCTCTGCAACTTTGTCTAAAGTTATGAACTCAGATTCCATGGTCGATCTGGCCAATGGAGTTTGTTTAGAAGATTTCCAAGAAACTGCTCTACCACCTAAGGTAAAGACGTATCCACTCGTGGATTTCGAGTTCTTGGAATAAGAGATCCAGTTTGCGTCACTATATCCTTCCAAAATCGATGTTTCTTTACCATAGTGTAGCCCATAACTCTTAGTATAACGTAACGTACATAGTTTAATACTCTAGTTATGGATTTCTAGTGTTTATGTCCTGGATTGCCTATGTAAAGACTTAGTACATTTACCGAATGCGCTAAATCGGGTCTAGTACAATTTTTCAAATACATTAGACTTCCAATTACACGTGCATACTATGTTTGTGACACCGCTTCACCTGAATTTTTAGTTAGGTGGAGTTGAGGGTCCACAAGAGTTTTTGCTACTCCACTTAAGTAGTTTTTGAATCTCTCAAGTATCTTTTCTGCATAATGAGTTTGAGACAAGATTATTCCAACAGAGTTTCTAATGATCTTAATCCCTAGAATAACATATGCTAATCCCATGGCTTTCATATCAAACTTGCTACTTAGCATATTTTTAGTTTGATTGATCATCTCTTTATTACGTCCAATAATGAGCATGTCATCAACGTACAAACATAACAAAATATATCCTTGCCGCGTATTTTTATGTATATGCACTTATCACATTCATTAATGATGAAACCATTTGAAAACATGACTTCATCAAACTTTTGATGCCATTGTTTAGGAGCTTGTTTAAGTCCATATAATGACTTCACTAGTCGACAAACTTTGTGTTCTTTTCCTGGGACGACAAACCCTTTAGGTTGTTTCATATAAATTTCCTCTTCTAAATCACCATTTAGAAAAGCGGTTTTTACATCCATCTGATGTATCTCTAGGTCTCTCAATGCAATAATGCTTATTAACATTCTAATTGAATTTATTCTCGTTACCGAAGAATACGTGTCAAAGAAATCCAAAACCTCTTTTTGGTGGAAACTTTGCACAACAAGCCTAGCTTTATACTTATCTACCGAGTTATCGATTTTTCAGTTTTATTGTGAAAACCCATTTACACCCAAGGGCCTTAAACCCTTGTGGTAAATCAGTTTTCTCCCAAGTATGGTTTTGCATAATGGAGTATATTTCACTATCGACCGCTTCCTTCCAAAAAAGCGCATCTGGTGTAGACATGGCTTTAGTGAAACTTCTAGGTGCATTATCTAAAAGAAAGACCATTAAAAAGTCTTCACCGAAATTTTTTCCTTACGAGCTCTTTTGCTACGCCTAGGTTCAACCTCAAGTTCATTAACATCATCAAACGATGTGTGCAAAGTACTAGCCTCGTTTTCAGATGTGGTTGCATCTCTTTCTTCACGAGTTCGCTTAGAACTTTTTTCTTACAAGGAAACACATTTTCGAAGAAAACTGCATTTCTTGATTCCATTGTTGTATTTTCATGGATATCCGATATATATGATTTATGAACCAGAAATCGATAAGCACTACTATTGTGTGCATATCCGATGAAATACAATCCACCGTTTTAGGTCCTATTGTGGCCTTTTTTGGTGGTGGCACCGCTACTTTTGCTAAGCACGCCCACACTTTCAGGTATTTGTACGAAGGTACTTTACCTTTCCAAAGTTCATATGGTGTTTAACTAGTAACTTTATACGGTATCTTGTTGAGGACCTAAATTACTACCCAAGGCAACTGATATCAAATATGAGATTTAAGAACAACAAAACTACCACTATACCAAAAAATAGAAACAAGGTTAGGAATGGCAGAGGCGAGACTTCGGATCTCTTTCCTCAAATCTTTAAACGCCCCGTAGTGCGACGGTTTAGTAGCAGTAAGATTCTCAGGATACAACTGTGGTTTCTTCTGGCTCCCGATCACCGGAGAACAAAAACTCATGAACCTAGATGCTATGTGTACTCTCAAGAAAGAAGAAAGAAAAAAGAAAAGAAGTGAAGGATTGTATGATTTGTATGTTGTTGTTTGTTTAGAATGAGAACAAAGCTTTGGTTTACATAGAAACCATTAAGCCTTCACGTCCAAAGCAAATCTTTTAGCCTTTATTATACAATATTTCATTATTGATAATTATGGAGATGTGATAATTGATGTGATACGTTACATATTTTGACACAAAAATCAAACGTATATTCCCAATGAATATTAAGATATAATAGAATAATTGTGTGTTGACCAAATCACAAAAATATCTAGATAAATATTTGACACAAATATTACAATTTGGGCCTTAATCCATTAACCAAAATCTAAGCTCATAGTTTTATATATCTCTTTAATACATATTATAATGTACATACACATTATAATATTTCTCCATGTATACTTGGATTTTAATCCAAATTTATAATGTGGGACATTTTTATAAATGTTACATTTTATGTTTTACAAGCAACCCACTTTATACACTTATTTCTCATTCACACAAACATTGTTTTTGATCATAAACATTATTTCATAATGTTCAATATTACGATTACATGGTATCTAGAAACTCGGAAATATTAAAGCCCAATATCAAAGATCAAGATAATGTCAAAAGCCCATGCGTGTTAGGGTTTCTTATGAGATTTAGCTTAGTATAAATATGCTTCTTATGAGATTGAGATATGTAACCTTGAGAGTTGTCTCAAAACAACTCTCCTCTTAATCTTATAACTATTTTAATATAAAGATTTGTGTTCTTGGTGACAACTATATTCTCTTCTTTGTTAGTTTTTAGATTATCTAAATAAAGCTTTAATAAGCTATATACTTTATATCTTAGTTTTCTATTTCAGTAATCTATACAAATCCACTTATTGGATTTGTTTACATGGTATCAGAGCACACAAGATCCATGGGATCTCACTAGCTTTCGCCTACATCAACAACATAAAGGAGATGAAGAAGTTGATATGAAGCTTCACAAAATCATTGCCATCAAATCATCTGATTACCCCAAATTACCCACAAAAAACCGAAATAGCATACTAAAATTCAAACTATCCCAAGAAAATTAACAATTTCACTATTAAAACTATATAAACACATATATATTCGGGTACCCGTTCGGGTTCGGTTCGGTTCGGGTTTTAGTCGGGTGCCCGAATTAAAGAATTCTAAAACCCGTTCGGATTTTTTGGAAGTACGGTTCGGTTTCGGTTCGGGTTTTTCGGGTCGAGTTCGGGTCGGATTTCGGGTCTCGGGTGAAATGCCCACCCCTAAGTTTCATCGATTCTTAAACCATAGATCTCTTTGGTTTTGCTTAAAACTTTTAAATTCATAACAAAATAAATTTGTAACTCCATAAGATGAGTCCAAAAAATAGAAGAGAAATTCCTTATAATACCATCAAAATAAGTTTTTGTTTTGAAAATACCATTACAAAGTTTTTTATAACAAAAATACCATTAAAATGTTTTTATAACAAACATACCATCAAAAAGTAGTAGTTTACAAAAATACCACAAATACAAAAAAACGAGTTTTAACACTTTTAGATTTTAATTTTTTCACTTGGGTTCACTATATAGTGTTTAGGGTATCGTTTTGAAGGGGTAGGGTATAGTTTTTTGAAAGTTTTGGGTGTAATTTTGAAAAATTAAGATTTGTGGTATTTATAAACCACATAAGACAAATACCAACTCTGAAGCTGAGGCGGTCACGTGCATTACGAATGACGTGAACAAGTGGTGGCAAAATTGTGAAGGCGTTGAAGACTTGAAGTCGCATCTGAAGTCTGGAGAACATCTGAGGGTTGAATTGAGGACAAAAGGCTGAAGGGACGTTCAACAAGTTGTCGTGTGATGTGACGTGAAGGAGAAGGGAGGAAAGAGGAATATTCGTAATATTTTCAAGGGTGAAGAAAAATGAATATTACATAGAGAAAAATAAGGAAAGATCTTTCCTTAAGAAAAATAAGGAAAGATCTTCTTTGGAGAAAAATATGGAAAAAACATATTTTCCTAACAAGAAGATTTAAGGAGATTTAATTGTTAAAGTTTCATGTTGTATCTATATAAGGGTTGTAAGGGTGCACGAAAAACGTCAACACTTTTAGTCGTTTATCATATAACCATCGAGAGAGATGTGAGATCTTGGTGAATGTTCTGAATTGATCATGCTAGTTCAAAGTAGTGATTCATTCGTATAGGATATTAGAAATCGTCTGGGAACAATCGACACTACAAGAAACTGGGCTTTTAGCAACGAAATTTAGCAAGAAAATAGCGACGAATAAATATAGCAACGAAATAGCAACGAATTGGCGACGAAATAGCAACGGAGAATATTGTCGTCGCTAAATCGTCGCTATTTAGCGAGGTATGTTTTCGTCGCAAAATTAGCGACGATTTAGCGACGATTTAGGCGACGAATGAGTTCCGCGTCGCTAAATCGTCGCTAATTAGCGACGATTTAGCAACGAATCTATATCCTTGCTAATTAGCGACGAATTAGCGAGGAGGGTCGCTAAGTAGGTAAGCACGTTTTCAAAAACGTTGCTAAATCGTTGCTAATTTTATTTCCTTGCTAATTCGTTGCTAATTTTCCTTGCTAAATGGTTGCAAAATTTTTAGAATGGGACTATATAAACCCATCTACACTCTTCAAAAAATCACACCACAACACAATACAAAAACATTCACTCTATAAAAATATAAACACTCTAAAAATTTCAATATGTCTCAAGGTAATAACAATATATACGAGTTACGGTCTTGGATGTATCGGCATAAAGATCGATCGGGGGTAGTTACAAACGAATTTAAGGAGGGACTTCAAGCATTCATGCAGCAGGCCGGAAACATGCAGAATACGCAAGATACCGGTAAAATGTATTGTCCATGTAAGAAGTGCGTTAACACTAAATACGTGTTTGTTGAAACCGTATGGAAACATCTTTTTAATAGAGGTTTTATGCCGCAGTATTTTGTTTGGTTTCAACATGGGGAAGGGTATAACTCTAATAATACTGAAGTTGGGGATAGTAGTTATACGTTTCCTGTTAGTGATCATGTTAGTAACGAACCTGCTAATTTACCGCATCATTTTGATAGTAACTATGATCATGATCAGGCTGGTGGTTATGTGCATGTAGATGATAATAGATATCATGAAATGGTTGCTGATGCATTTCATGATACGAGGGAGTATTTATCCGAAAATGTAGTTGAGGAACCTAACCTAGATGCTAAACGATTTTATGATATGTTAGACGCTGCGAATAAACCAATTTACGAGGGATGTAAAGTTGGATTGTCAAAACTATCATTAGCATCTAGGATGATGAATATAAAATCCGATAATAATTTGAGTGAGTTTTGTATGGACTCATGGGCGGAGTTACCGAAAGAATATCTCGCTCGAGGGTAATGTAGTCTGTCGAGTCGTATTACGAAATACAAAAGTTGGTTTTTAGTCTTGGATTGCCTTATGAAATGATTGATATTTGTGTTAACAATTGTATGATTTATTGGAAAGATGATGATGAGCTGCTTGAATGTCGTTTTTGTCGTCAACCGAGATATAAGGTCCAAGGGAAGGGGAGTAAAGTCCCGTATCAACGGATGTGGTACTTACCCATCACAGACAGGCTCAAAAGATTGTATCAATCAGAGAGGACATCTGATTCGATGAGATGGCATGCAGAACACTCAGTTGAAGATGGGGAAGTCACTCATCCGTCAGATGCAAAGGCTTGGAAGCACTTCAACACGGTATACTCTGATTTCGCGAGAGAGGTTCGTAATGTATACCTTGGTTTATGCACTGAAGGATTTAGTCCATTCGGTATGTCCGGTAGACAGTACTCTTTGTGGCCAGTTATACTAACTCCGTATAATCTACCTCCCAATATGTGCATGCAAAGAGAATTTCTTTCCTTAAGCATTTTAGTACCAGGTCCGAAGCACCCAAAGAGAGCTTTTGATGTTTTTCTGCAACCTTTGATACATGAGTTAAAAGAGCTATGGTCCACTGGGGTTCGTACGTATGATATCTCATGCAAGAGAAATTTTACGATGCGTGCGAGTGCTCATGTGGACTATTAGTGACTTTCCCCGCTTATGGCATGTTAGCAGAGTTGGACAACGCATGGACGATTGTCTTGTCCATATTGCCGTCATCGGACCGATGCGTTTCAACTCCCACATGGAAGGAAAACAAGTTGGTTTGATTGTCACCGACGTTTCCTTCCAATCAATCATCCATACCGAAAGAACAGAAGGTTATTTAAGAAGAATCGGGTCGTTAAACATCCACCCCTACTTTATCCGACGGCGGCAGAGTTATTGGAGGAGTTGGATAATTATGGGGCGCAAAAAACATGTAGACAGGGTGGTAATTGGCATGTTTCTAATTTACCCGATGGATACGGAGAAAGCCATAACTGGCACAAGAAAAACATTTTTTGGGAACTCCCGTACTGGAAAAATCACTTGTTGAGACATAACCTCGACGTTATGCACATTGAAAAAAACTTTTTTGATAATATTATAAACACATTGTTGAATGTACAGGGGAGAACTAAAGACAATTTGAAGACAACTAGATTTGCCCGAAATATGTTTTAGAAGTGAGTTGCATATCACGAACGATGGTAAGGCTCCGGTCTCAATCTACAGATTGAAACCTGAAGCAAAAAACGCGTTATTCAAATGGGTCACTTCAGATGTCAAGTTTCCCGACGGATATGTTTCCAAGTTATCTGCATGTGTTGAGACGGAGGTGCAGATGAATTCGATGAAAGTAGCGAAGTCGAATCTGTTGATTCCGATAATAATGAATAATTTTCTTTGTGTTTTTGTAATATAATTGTGTACATGTGTTAGTTGTAATATTTGTGTGTGTTTTTGTAATCTTTGTGTGTTTTGTAATAATTGTGTGTGTTTTTGTAATTTTTTTTTAAAAAAATAATATTTAATTTAGCAACGAAATAGCCAGGATTTGTAATTTCCGTTGCTAAATCGTCGCTAATTAGCGACGATTTAGCAACGCTAACCTACTTTCGTTGCCAATTCGTCGCTATATTAGCGACGAATTGGCAACGATTTATAAAAAAATCTAATTTTCGATGGATTACAGATTTAGGGGTTCAAGATCGTTGCTAAATCGTCGCTAAACTTAATGACATATCGTTGCCAAATCGTCGCCATTTCGTTGCTAACCATGATTCCTTGCCAATTCGTTGCTAAGTCGTTGCAAGCCTTCGAACTTTAAACCCCTAAAACACCACTTAATATCGATTTATACGAGTTTTGCTTAACTAAAAAAGTGTACAAAACTAGTAATATATTTGTATAAAACAATAAAAATTATAGATTACAAAATTATACTTAACACATTTAAGCTAAGTAAACCATAACTTATAAGAGTTTATATTATAAAGTTCATAATAAACTAGTTTACAAGTTTTTTTGTCATATATTGAATTTGTGACTTCATATGATCAATGTTATAAACTCGTTTTGGCGAAAAAGTGGTAAAAAAACGATACAAACCGAATTTAGGGTTCCAAACCCTAAAATAAGGGTTTAGCATTAGCGACGATTTAGCGACGAATCGTTGCTATTTCGTCGCTATTGACATTTAGCAACGATTTAGCGACGAATCGTTGCTATTTCGTCGCTAAATTTAAACCTCCTTACATTCTCGTACTTGGAAATACGATGAATGTCGTTTCGTGTCAAGTTAACATATAGCTACGAATTAGCGACGATTTGGCAACGATTCGTTGCTATTTCGTCGCTAAATATATATAGCGACGAAATAGCAACGAATTCTGACATGCATGTACTTATTAAGTACGATGTAAGTCGCTTCGTGTCACGTTAACATATAGCGACGAATTAGCAACGATTCGTTGCTAAATCGTCGCTATATTGTATCGTCGCTAAATCGTCGCCTTTATTTCGTTTGCCGCAGGTGGGAAACCAAAAGGTTTGAACCAAAAGAGGCGACGAAATGGCGACGAATCGTCGCTAATTCGTCGCTAAATTAGCGACGAATTAGCGACGCCACAAAATCCTATATATACCCGAGGAGTTTTCCATTTTTTCACACAATCTCAATCTCTCTCTCTCTCTAAAAAACTTATCTCTCTAAAAAAAACCCAACTCCACAAATCAACTCCAAAAACATGTCTGAAAATAACCAACCCCCTCATTATTATAATTTTATAAGGAACCGATCCGGTTCCACCTCTAATTCAAACCCATCCCAACAAAACCCACCCCAACAAAACCCACCCCAATAAGACCCACCCCAACAAAACCCAAGACAAGAGCCTATTCCCGATGCTCCAGCCGATCCCCCCGTCGATTTACCACCACCTCAGCATCTTGGACCGCACATGCAGCGGATCCTCGACTTTCTTCGGCAGGAGAGCCACCAGTACCTACCGTTGCTCCATTCCGGACGGCCTGATGGGACATTTTGGTAATTAATTAATTGATTTTATAATTAATTGATTTTTATATTATTTAATTAATTGATTTATTTTAATTAATTGATTTTCGAATATAATAATTGCTAACGATAAATTTATTTTTCGTAGGTTTTGCGATAACAAGGTTAGTAGGAGTGTCTCGGATGTGATGAAGACGTATTTCGTGGAGCCGCACGTCAACTGGTCGCAGACGCCTCCTTATATCAAGGACATCTGGTTCGAATCATTATAAAAAGTTAAACATTATAAAAAGTTAATATAAATATTTATTGTAATAAAATAACATATATTATATAAAATGTAATAATTATTACAAAATTTATTTTTTTATTATTTAAATTTTATTTTAATATTTTAAAAAACTCAAATAGCAAAAATGGCATTGGCGGGAGGAAGACATGTTTAAAGTCCGCAAGGGTTTCGAGGAGAAAGCCATGCATCGCCTCACTGGGATTATCAACAAATGGAAGACTAAGTGGCTGAAGAAGGGAGACGAGGCGAAACCCATAGCAATGGATGGGGCAGTGTGGAAGGGCCTTTGCGACTATTGGACGAACCCGCATTCGGTTCAAGTTGCGGGTAACTGCTTGATGTGCCCCAGTACATGGAGCCGAGCCGGCTTGAAGATCAGGAACCAAGCATGGAACCAGGCAGACATGAAGATCGGGAACCAGACCGATATGGAGCTGGTCGATATGAAGATCGGGAACCAGACCGATATGAAACGGGCCGATATGATCGAGAGTCTTGCCGAGCCGTGTACCGGATCGACCCACGGACGTCCGGATCAAAACTTCAACAAAACTCTCGACCAAACAACCAAGCCGACCAAACCGGAAGTCTTTCTCGACGATCAACTCGATCTTCCAAGACCAACGGATCCGAGTCCGACCGAGGTTTCTCCCTTCTAAACCATTTGGTCCGGACCGTATGTGCTGATGGCCGAGTTGATGAACCGACCGGACCCTTTGATCCAATCTCGCATTTTGATCATCTTGATTTCTCTAAGGCCAAGCTTCTCAAGCTTTCAAGAGACTTAGGCCACGTTTGGACCGAGTCAGTCCGTGAAGAACTTTCATCCGACCATAATTACCAAACCGGGTGCGTGATACTCCTAAACCGCGGCGCATCAAACATCGACCAAGTAGCCGAATCGACCAAGTAGCCGAAGAGACAAAAAGCAGCCGAATGGTCATCTTTGCTTGGTCAACAATAATTTCCGCGCCACATTTAAAAATTAGTCAAAGACCTCTTTTTCAATGCATTGTTTTCCACAACCTCAATTTATGTCTTTGACTAGAAACACTATAAGTATGTAATCTTTTTGTTGGAATAAGATCATCGAATATTTTATCAACCTTTTTGAGAGTTTCACTCTTTGTTCTTTGTAAGAACTTCTCTTGTTTCTTGGTGAGTCATATCCAAGCAAACACTTCCTCAAATCGTTGGACTTGTGCGTCATATCAAGCAACGACGAGAGAACCCTTCAAGTGGTGGACTTGTGCGTCATATCAAGCATCCTTGAAGTCGGGAATATCAAAGGCCTTCCGCAACCTTTGTGCGACCCTTCATTCCAACCAGCTTCTCCTTTCCGGAGTTCATATCCCCTAAACCGTACCATTAGAGTGATCCCGTTCCTAGGGTCCTTCAAGTGGTATCAGAGCCACTCTTTTGGTATTTTCTTATTCATTTCATCTTCTCATCTTCTCATTTTCTTTTAAAACACTTCTTATTCTACCTATCTTAAATCCGGGCCCCTCATTACCATCCGATTAAAAAAAAAAAAAAAAAAAAAAAAAAAAAAAAAAAAGAAAACAAAAGAAAACAAAAGAAAAGAAAAGAAAAAGTTTCAAAGTCATATTGACGGATTGGTGGTGGAAGAGAAAGCCTGCTGGCTGAGGAGAAATCCAGCCTTTGAGGTGGTTAAAACGGATTTCAAAACACAAAATCTCTTATCTTTCTATCTTCAAAAAAAAATTCTCTTTTGTTTGCTTAGACTTGTCCATTGGGATTCTTAGACTCGTTCCTCTTAGAACCTTGAGTGGAAACTCGTTTGTGAGATCACCAAAAATCCGAGGGAAACACTTTAGTGGGCGAGGATCAAACACTTGAGAGAGTGAGAAAGTTTTATCTAACGTTTGTTGTTTTAAATTTCAGGAACCATGAGTAGTGACGAAGAAAGAAACCGACCGGAAAACTCTAACCATGGATTAACTAATTTCCAAATGCGTGCTTTGAATGATTCTATGACTAACATGATGAATGCAAGGTTTAGAACAGATTCACCAGCGACTTGATGAGATTCAAACCAGCCGACAAACTCATGCCCGGACCGAAGCAAGACGAGGTAGACCAAGTAGGCGCTACCGGTCCAACGATGAGATCAACGAGGAAGACGTCCAAGAGGATGAAGACCGATCGACCAACCGGCCTAGGAGAGGTCAACGAAACCGAGAGCAAGGTGATTTCAATCCATTTGCTAGGAACGATAACGTTAATAATAACCTAGGTGGATTAAAACTGAAAATCCCAACTTTTAGTGGTAAAAACGACCCGGATGCCTTCCTTGAGTGGGAAAGAAAAATTGAATTGGTTTTTGATTGTCAAAACTTGTCCGAAATTAAAAAGGTTAGATTGGCTGCCACTGAATTCACGGGCTATGCTATTAACTGGTATGATCAAGTTGTGACTCATAGGAGGAGAACAGGTGAGAGGCCAATTGAGACATGGGCCGAGCTTTCCATGCTGATGAGGAAGCGATTTGTTCCTACTCACTACCACCGTGAACTACACCGAAGCTAAGGCGTTTGCTTCAAGGCACCAAGTCCGTGGAAGACTACTACCAAGAGATGGAAGTCTTGATGATCAAAGCGGATGTAGAAGAGCCATTGGAAGCCACTATGGCACGATTTCTTTCAGGACTTAACCGTGACATCCAAGATCGAATGGAGCTTCAAGAGTATGTTACTATTGAGCAGATGCTACACAAAGCCATCTTGATCGAACAACAAGTCAAAAGAAAAGGCTACTCAAAACCGGCCTTTACTCCCAAACCGGCCTTTACTCCTAAACCAAGCTATCAAGACAAGGGTAAGTCGTCTACCACAACAAATAACGCTTTTAAAACTGATGCTCCTGCTCGTTTTGACAAAGGAAAGGCGATAGAGACTCCCGGCCGAGCAAGAGACATTAGGTGTTTCAAATGTCAGGGCCTAGGACACTATGCCAAGGATTGCCCAAACCAACGTGTGATGATTCTCATGGAGAATGGTGACATCGAGTCTGAGGAAGAAGAGGAAAGTAAGGAAGACTTGGGTCCTATCTTTGATGAGGAAGAAGACGCTTTTGATTATCCCCATCACGGACCACTTCTTGTTACTCGAAGAGCATTAAGCGTACAACCCAAAACCAACGACAAAGAACAAAGGGAGAATCTCTTTCACTCTCGTTGTTTAATTTCCGAAAAAGTTTGTTCTTTAATCATTGATGGAGGTAGTTGCACTAACGTGGCTAGTGACATCCTTGTGAAGAAACTTGGGCTCGTTACTCGACCACTTTCTCATCCTTTCAGAGTTAGAATGGCTCAATGAGACCGGAGAACAATACGTCAAGGAACAGGTCACCATCCCTCTTACCATTGGACGATATGAGGATGAGGTCGTCTGCAATGTTCTGCCCATGGACGCCTGCCATATCCTTTTGGGACGCCCGTGGCAATTTGATAAGAAAGTCTGTCCATGATGGTTTCACCAACCGGCACTCCTTTGACCATAAAGGGAAAAAGATCACACTCGGTACCGTTAACACCTTCGGAAGTTCACCAAGACCAGGTCCAACTCAAAAAGAACCGGGACAAAGAGACCAAGTCAGCTGAACCAGAATCGTCTAAAAGAAACTCCAATTTCTTCATCAAAGAAAACCAGGTCAGGAAATCTCTTTACTCTCAAAAGCCATTTCTTTTACTCGTATATAAGGAATCCTTGATGGCTTCATCTTCTGACCTTGCACCGGAGGTTCCGAGTGAACTTTTAGATATTTTGCAGAATTTTTCCGATGTCTTTCCGGATGAGAATCCTAAGGGATTGCCACCAATACGAGGCATTGAGCATCAGATAGATTTTGTTCCAGGCGCCTCTTTGCCGAACCGGCCAGCCTATCGAACTAATCCGGTGGAGACCAAGGAGCTTCAAAAACAGATCGGAGACCTTCTTGAGAAAGGCTATATCCGTGAAAGCCTCAGTCCTTGTGCCGTACCCGTATTACTTGTACCCAAAAAGGATGGGACTTGGCGCATGTGTGTGGACTGCCGCGCCATCAACAACATCACGGTAAAGTATAGGCATCCCATTCCTAGACTAGACGACATGTTAGATGAGTTGCATGGTTCATGTATTTTCTCTAAAATAGATTTGAAAAGTGGTTACCATCAAATAAGGATGAAAGAGGGTGATGAATGGAAAACGACATTTAAAACCAAACTAGGATTGTATGAATGGCTTGTTATGCCATTTGGGCTTACTAATGCACCTAGTACTTTCATGCGGTTGATGAATCACGTCTTGAGATCTTTTATAGGTCATTTTGTTGTAGTTTATTTTGATGACATTCTTATCTATAGCAAAAACCTTGACGATCATAGGAAGCACTTGAATTCTGTTCTTGAAATTCTTAGAAAAGAGAGACTCTTTGCAAATCTTGGTAAATGCTCCTTTGGAACAGATCACGTGGTGTTCTTAGGTTTTGTTGTAGGTATCGACGGACTTAGGGTGGACGAGGAAAAGGTCAAGGCCATCCGTGACCGGCCAAGTCCAACAACCGTGAGTGAAGTAAGAAGTTTCCATGGACTTGCTGGATTCTATAGGCGGTTTGTTCCAAACTTCAGTACCATTGCCGCCCCATTGATCGAAGTAATCAAGAAGAATGTCGGATTCAAATGGGAACAAGATCAAGAAGAGGCATTCCGGATCCTCAAAGGGAAGTTGACCCAAGCCCCTTTACTTGTACTTCCTGATTTTTCTAAGGCTTTTGAGATTGAATGTGATGCCTCAGGCGTGGGTATTGGTGTTGTTTTGATGCAGGAAAAGAAGCCCATTGCCTACTTCAGTGAAAAGCTTGGAGGAGCCACGCTTAACTATCCCACTTATGACCAAGAGTTGTATGCTTTGGTGAGAGCTCTTCAAACATGGCAACATTATCTTTGGCCGAAGGAGTTCATCATCCACACCGACCACCAATCTCTAAAACATCTCAAAGGTCAGCAAAAGTTGAACAAAAGGCATGCCCGTTGGGTAGAGTTCATTGAGACATTTCCGTATGTCATAAAGTACAAGCAAGGTAAGGAAAATGTTGTGGCTGATGCCTTGTCTCGGAGGTATACTCTTCTTTCAGCCCTTGAAACTAAACTGCTTGGTTTTGAATTTATCAAAGACTTGTATGCAACCGATCCTGATTTCAAGGAGATTGTTCAAAAATGTTCCAAAACGGCTTATGGAAAATATTTTCAAAATGCTGGATTTTTATTCTTTGATAACCGTTTGTGTGTGCCCCAATGTTCTTTGAGGGAGTTGTTTCTTAGGGAAGCTCATGGCGGAGGACTCATGGGACACTTTGGAATAAAGAAAACCTACAAGGCCGTTTACGATCATTTCTATTGGCCAAGCTTGAAAAAGGATGTGGAAAGGATTTGTGACCGTTGTGTGGTTTGTAAGAAATCAAAGACTAAAGCATCAAATCACGTGAAAGAGTTAGCACAGATGGTAAAAGGAAGGCTGATACTATCAAGAAGCTGCATGAACGAGTCCATGCCAACATTAAAACCCGAACCGAAAGCTACAAGAAATATGCCGACAAGAAAAGAAAGGAGGTGGTTTTCAAGGAAGGTGATCTTGTTTGGGTCCACCTGCGGAAAGAACGGTTTCCAGAAGAAAGAAAGTCAAAACTCATGCCTAGGGTCGATGGTCCATTTCGGATCCTTAGGAAGATCAACGACAACGCTTATCAACTTGATTTACAAGGTAAGTATGACATTTCTTCAAGCTTTAATGTTGCTGATCTTTCTCCGTTTCATGTAGATGATCCGGATTTGTGGGCAAATCCTTTTAAAGAAGGAGGGGATGATGTGCCCCAAGTACATGGAGCCGAGCCGGCTTGAAGATCAGGAACCAAGCATGGAACCAGGCAGACATGAAGATCGGGAACCAGACCGATATGGAGCTGGTCGATATGAAGATCGGGAACCAGACCGATATGAAACGGGCCGATATGATCGAGAGTCTTGCCGAGCCGTGTACCGGATCGACCCACGGACGTCCGGATCAAAACTTCAACAAAACTCTCGACCAAACAACCAAGCCGACCAAACTGGAAGTCTTTCTCGACGATCAACTCGATCTTCCAAGACCAACGGATCCGAGTCCGACCGAGGTTTCTCCCTTCTAAACCATTTGGTCCGGACCGTATGTGCTGATGGCCGAGTTGATGAACCGACCGGACCCTTTGATCCAATCTCGCATTTTGATCATCTTGATTTCTCTAAGGCCAAGCTTCTCAAGCTTTCAAGAGACTTAGGCCACGTTTGGACCGAGTCAGTCCGTGAAGAACTTTCATCCGACCATAATTACCAAACCGGGTGCGTGATACTCCTAAACCGCGGCGCATCAAACATCGACCAAGTAGCCGAATCGACCAAGTAGCCGAAGAGACAAAAAGCAGCCGAATGGTCATCTTTGCTTGGTCAACAATAATTTCCGCGCCACATTTAAAAATTAGTCAAAGACCTCTTTTTCAATGCATTGTTTTCCACAACCTCAATTTATGTCTTTGACTAGAAACACTATAAGTATGTAATCTTTTTGTTGGAATAAGATCATCGAATATTTTATCAACCTTTTTGAGAGTTTCACTCTTTGTTCTTTGTAAGAACTTCTCTTGTTTCTTGGTGAGTCATATCCAAGCAAACACTTCCTCAAATCGTTGGACTTGTGCGTCATATCAAGCAACGACGAGAGAACCCTTCAAGTGGTGGACTTGTGCGTCATATCAAGCATCCTTGAAGTCGGGAATATCAAAGGCCTTCCGCAACCTTTGTGCGACCCTTCATTCCAACCAGTTCTCCTTTCCGGAGTTCATATCCCCTAAACCGTACCATTAGAGTGATCCCGTCCCTAAACCGTACCATTGGCCAATAGCGACGATTTAGCGACGATATATGGCGTTGCTATTTGCCGTTTTTCTTGTAGTGCGAGTAGTATTGTGTAATAGCCAGTTTAGATTAGATCTTGTGTAAAGATTAATTTAAAGAGATTTTCTAATATATTCATTGGTGTGAACTCGACTCTATATGTTTGAAATTCTTTGTTCATCACGTGTTTGATTATGTTCATCACGTGTCTGATTATGTTCATCACGTGTCTGATTCTGTTCATCACAGATCTAAGGGGTTCTCCGCACTTAAAATTGGTATCAGAGCGGGCATCTAATTGATTCATGTGATTCACAAACAGATGAAATCGTGGGAAGCGTGGTGGAGAAACCTGACTCGAATAGAAGAAGAGAGAGCGAAGAGATAAAGTTGAAGAGAAGCGTCTCTCTTGTTCATCAAGCGACAAAACAAAGAGAACAACGTTCTGTTGTACATCAGGCGATTGCACTACTTGTGAAGGACTGATCGACAACCTAGCGATTCATCAAGCGGTTGTACAGCTGATGATCAAGACTAGTTCCAGAAGAATATGAGTTGACAAGGCTCAAAGGACAACAAACGACTAAACAACTATTGTCATGGGCTGTTGCAATGACATCTAAGGTTTTTATCTTAGTTGATAGATATATGCTTGGGGTATGGGAGAGTCTTTGCATGGGGTCAATAATATGTTCTTGAGCATCAAACTAAGAAAAAAGGTGAGATTGAAGATGTCAAGCAGATGATGAAGATATCAAGCATCTAGTGAATAAATCAGGAGGCTGGAGATATCGTGGTAACTTGGTGAATGATGCTTTGAGTATCAAACTAAGTTAAAAAGGGAGAGATTGAAGATGTCAGTGACATGGTCGTGATACGTTGCTACGGGAGATGCACCACGGGAGCTGAGGCAGTCACGTGCATTGCGAATGACGTGAACAAGTGGTGGCAAAACTATGAGGGCGTTGAAGACTTGAAGCTACATCTGAAGTCTGGAGAACATCTGAGGGATGAAGTGAGCACATAAGCCTGAAGGGTTCTTCAACAAGGTGTCGAGACTCATGACTCATATATGACGAGACGAACAAGAAAAGAAAAAGGGAAACATTCATCTCTTGTGATGTGACGTGAAGGAGAAGGGAGGAAAGAAGAATATTCCTAATATCTTCAAGGGTGAAGAAAAAAGAATATTACTTAGAGAAAAAATAAGGAAAGATCTTCCTTGGAGAAAAATATGGAAAATCATATGTTCCTAACAAGAAGATTTAGGGAGATATAATTGTTAGAGTTTCATGTTGTATCTAAATAAGGGTTGTAACTTGTAAGGGTGCACGAAAAACGTCAACACTCTTAACCGCTTATCATAGAACCATCAAGAGAGATGTGAGATCTTGGTGAGTGTTCCGAATCGATAATGTTAGTTTAGAGCAATGATTGATTTGTATAGGATATTAGAAATCGTCTAGGACAATCGGGTAATATTGTGTAATAGCTAGTTTAGATTAGATCTTGTGTAAAGATTAATTTAAAGAGATTTTCTAATATATTCATTGGTGTGAACTCGACTCTATATGTCTGAAATTTTCTATTCATCATGTCTCTGATTCTGTTTATCACATATCTGAGAGATTCTCCGCACTTACAATAACTACATTTGAACTTTAAAACAAAACAAAAACAAAATATTAAAAGAACAAGAGAATAATATTATCATATGAAAGAAGTTGAAGGAAGAATCTATTCATGCAAGGCCTGAAAACGGAGAAATCAACCACAAACACTCATAATTATTTGTATGAGTTTGTGGTTACTACTTTCTAGTTATAAATATTTTTTGTATGGTTTTCAATTATATTTTAAGAACAAAATTATTAAAATCTAAAAGTAGATGAAAGTGAAATATCTTATCTTTAATTATTATTTGAGGAATACAATTTTATAAATGAACTTAAATAATGTAAACGATTAAAATGTCATTGAAATTTAGAACAATAACATATTCATTAAGGGTAATTTGGTCAAACCATTAAACCATAATCTGGTTTTAATTATATATATATATATTTGTTGTTGAGAATTAATATCAAAAAATGATTTTGGTGTACTGGTTGAAAATATCATTATTGTAATGATGGTTGGGGTTCAAATCCTTCTAATTTTTTTTTTTCAAAATTTATTTTTGTAATTACAAACCCAAATTTAAAACCTAATAAAAAGTTAAATTGAATTACTATATATAAAAAATAATTTTCATAATATCCCATTAATAATATTTGATTTTTATTATTATTATTTAGGTAAAAAAATATGTTTTTATCAAATTTAACCTAAACACCGGTTATATAGTACATATAAAAAGTAGAAATATATGTATATAATAAATTATATTTTATAAAAAATTCTAAAGAACATTTAAAATACTAATTATTTGCTAACCATTTTTATGATTTTAAAAGCCCATAACATTGGCAAAAAAAACAAAAATTTCAAAAAAAATCCCACATTGATAGTAGAAATTATAGGTTAGTTGAAACATTACATATAAATAAGTCATTTGTGTCATGCATAGTTAAAATATTTAGTAAAATGAATGATTTATTCTATCATCATAATTGGCCTTAGCTCATAATAGTTTAAATTTTAATTGACAATGTATCGATTTCAGGGATTAATCGATTGAAAGCAGGGTAAAATAGATTAATTTGTTGAAAACCGATTTAAAAAAATTTCAGATTCATTTTAAATAATTACATGCCAAAAATTAAAAATATTTACGTATATTTTATATAATATACATATATATATTTAAATTTATCATCCGCGTTTGGCGCAAGTCAAAAAAATATAGTTAGAAGAGAAACAACAATATTGGAAATTAATAGAAACATATTTTAAAATTATATAGTAAAAATGTTATGGGACAATCACAAAAGTACACCATTTGAAAGTGAATTCATAAAACTACACTTTCTGAAAGTGAGTTTTTAATTCTACACCTTTTTCATGACCAAAAAGACAATCTTACCCTCGTTTTATTATATCTCGATCTACATTCTTCTTCTTCCTCCTCTGAATCTGGATCTCGATTTCTCCATCGATCTCGCCGTCTAGATCTCGCCGTTTTTCAATTTCTCCGTCGATCTCACCGTCTAGATCTCGCCGTTTTTCAGTTTCGACCTCGATCTCGCCGTCTAGATCTGGATATCGATCTCGCCGTTTCAAGGTAATAATCTGGATCTCGCCGTTTTTCAATTTCTCCGTCGATCTCACCGTCTAGATCTCGCCGTTTTTCAGTTTCGACCTCGATCTCGCCGTCTAGATCTTGATCTCGCCGTTTCAAGGTAATAATCTGGATCTCGCCATGATTAGTGATACGTAAGTGATTTCCCATTCAGTGATCAATGTGTTTTAATGGATTTTTACTTTTTGGCAGATGAATGCAGATTTATTGAATGAAAAACTAGATATCCTTATCAATATTGTTACCAGCCTATCCACTAGGATTGATAACATCCATATTTTTTTGGAAGAGAGAAACAAGAAAGAGGTAAAAAATGTTATAAATGTTATAAAGAGAATAATACCTTAAATTGATGGTTTGTGTGTGTTAATGACTCAACTGTTTCACCAACTAATATGTTCTGTATTTTGTGTTTTGTGATTCAGACAAAGAAAGAAAATAACAACCCTCCTACTTCTAATTCAGCCAATGAAAGAGATACTGAAATAGAAAATATTCAACGTTTGTGTGAAAATACTCCAGAAACTCAAAAGAATGAGGTGAAAACAAGAAACTTTCTTTAAAATAATATGTTACAACGTTTTAGTGGCAAAAATTGGTTCTCCATATTGGAGACTCCTGGAAAATCCATCACAGAAACGGTAATAAAACAGTTATAAGACTTATAACAGTTATAATAGTTATAAGATTTATAAAGGGTTGTTATTCTTCTCTATGTTTTACAGCATATTGATGCAGCATTGTTGCTATTGAAGAGCAGAAAAAGTAAAATGCCAAATCTGTTCTTCAACAGGAAGACTGTGGTGCTTGGGCAATCTTTTCTTCAGAAGATTGATGATGGGTATCTTGAATTTTTAGAAGATCCCAGCACCTTGGACATCAAAGACGAGCTTGTTGAGAACGAGATCCTAAATAGCACTGACTACATCTACACTTTGGCAAGGATAAGTAAGAAGTTGTGGATAATGGCGCTGATAGATATGGACAAGAAGAGTATCACAGACTTTTAATGTTTCGAAAAATGCTTGGATGATCAACTCATCATGGACCACTTCGGAGCTTACTCAAAAGTGTTGCCATACATAAGAAAAACTTACCTAAGGCCGGAAGAGCAATGTGATATTAAGAATCCTTTCAAGATTCGTATAGAGAAAAAGTCCTTACCTCAGGTTTGTATGCTTCACTTATATGCTATTATAACACTTATAATATTAGGATGAATGACTTGTATGTATTTTTTTTTTTTTTTTTGTATATGATAGGTTTGTCAGACAGATTCAGGAATCGTGTCCCTAAAGATCTTGGAGTGCATGGCTATGAGGATCTCTTACTCATTGAAGCTAAAGGTAGCGAATATATCAGAGTTGAGGAAGAAACTAGCATCAGATATCTTTGTTGAAATCTTAACTTTTATCTGATGTCTGAGCTTTCTCTTCTTGATTATTTCTGAACTTTTTTGAAATCTCAACAACTGTTATAACCCTTATAACACTTATAATATTTATCTGATATTTTTGAGAAGTTTGTTCCATAACACTTATTACAAAAAAAGCAACAAACGTTATAATAGTTGTAACCCTTATAACACTTATAATATTTATCTGATATTTTTGAGAAGTTTGTTCCATAACACTTATTACAAAAAAAGCAACAAACGTTATAATAGTTATACGTTATAATAGTTATAACACTTATAACATTTATAACATTTATATGGTATTTTTGAGAAGTTTTTTCTAACACTTATAACACTTAAAATAAACGGAGCCTATTTTAATGAATTATAACACTTATAATATTTATAACGGTATAAATCGTTTTAAAAGGCCAAATAAAGAGCCCATATCGTAAAATAACAACAAATCTAAGTTTCTCTTCGACGGTTGTTTCCTCTACAGATTCTTCTCTTCTTCCGATTCTAAATTTCTCTTCGTCGGCGGTTTTTCTTTGTCGGTCGTTTCGTCGATTGTTGCTCTTTGTCGGTGGTTTCTCTTCGTGAAATCAATTTCAAATCCTATTTCAAAAGGTCAGATTAAATGCGATTTTAGGGTTTTTTACTGATATAAAATTGTTTCGATTAATATAGTTTAAAGTGTTTTTTATGTATAGAGAAGTTGGATTGTAGGACCACTCGTTATTTTCAAGTGTATATCAATTTTTTTTGTTATGTCCTGTAGATTTGATTTTGTCTCAGATTTGTCCTCTAGTCACAAAATTGGTTTCTTATGTATTGTTTATTTGTTATATGACTTTACAGGTTAAAAGATGAGTTCTTCTAGAATCAAACTTCCCCGAAGGATGTTTGTTCCAGGCACAGAACCAACAAATCTAAGCAGGATGAACAAACATTTGAAATTTGGTCATGTGGGAACAGTGAAGGCAGCATTGGGCAGGGAAGACTTCAAGAAGATTGAAGACTCTTTCTTGGGTCCAATTATAAAGTTAGCAGAGATGGAAAAAGACATCAATTTCTCGAGGTGTCTAATACATCATCTTCTTGTGAGAAGAATTATTACAAGCAACAATGAACTCTGGTTTGTGTTTGGAGAACAACCAATGAGATTTTCACTAAGAGAATTCTTCTTAACAACGAGGTCGCCCCGTAAAGCTAAAGACGAATTAATAGAGAGTTCCACAAAGACAAAAAAACCTAAAGATTCGTGGATGAAGGATGGTATGCTTCTTAAGGATCTGATTTCTATTCTGGAACAGAATAAATGAGAGTTTAGTTCTGATGAGAAAGTCAGACTTGGAGAAGTAATAATTGTTCAAGGAGTCTTGTATGCTCCACTTCCTTCCCATCGTATCAAAGCAGATTTTTTGGAGAAGGCTTCAGATTTTGAAGAATTCCGCAATTATCCTTGGGGGAAATTTGCATACGATGCCCCGTTGAAGAGTGTTCAAGGACTTTCTGTTCAAGCGCTATCGAGGACTCAGATCCAATTAGGTGGACTATCTATAGCAATTCAATTATGGTTGCTTTCTTCGCTTGAGAACCGGGCAGCTTGTTTGGCATTAGATCAAATGTGATGGAAGGCCCATTGTGTTTATGGTGGAAGAGAACAGATAGTCCTACCGCATCCGATGTTAACCAAGTTGAAAATGACAACGAGGTAAACTAGTTTCTCTTAGCTTATAAGTTTTAAAGTTTTAGAAGTTTTTGTAAGTTATGTGGATTTAGACTAGTCTTATAAGATTTATAATATAATTTTAAAATTGTTTGATTTTCTTTGTTTAATGCGAGGTTTCGTCATATCTATTATTGGAGATCCAAGCTTGCATGAAGACTTGGTGGATGAACCTATTGACATGAAGTTTGAGAGAGTGATTCAACTAGTCAAAAAAGGGTTCAAGTTTACAAAGCAAGATTGGATCAACCTTTATATCCATACTTGATGAATCACATGTAGAACGTGTTATGCCATCATCATCATCTACAACTTCAACTGGATTATTTGATGAAGAGAAACTTCAAAGAGTCATCAATATGATGACTCTATTGGAAAAGAAAGTTGAACGAATTGAGATAATGTTGGAAATAAAGAAAGATGAAACAAAGGTAAAAATTGAAAAGAATTTCAATACATATTACATTGGATTATGTGTTGAAAAAGGAAAACTAATCGCAGGAAGAAGAAAAAGAAGACAAAGAAGAAGACGATGATGAAAGAGATGAGCAATTTGAGCATGAAACAGGAGCTGGTGAAGAAACTCAGACAAGAGAAGGGGGAATGAATACAGAACAACAAGGTGAATTTGTTTTTGAAATGTGTTTCTTATTTTATAAATACGAGTTTATAATATCATGTCACAAAGGATTTTTTTTTTCAAAAGATGAAGGTGCACAAGATAGAGGAACTGGGGCTGGAGAAACTGGGAGAGAAGAAAAAGAAGGTTCTAGAAAAAGAGGAAAAATTTATTATTTTGTTATAAGTATTATAAGTATTATAAGTATTATAAGAAGGGGATAGTTTTAATTGTTTTGTGTTGTGTTTTTCAATTTAATAAGATGAAGATTTGGAAGAAGACAAAAATGAGGGAGGACAAAAAGAACAAGCAGAGGCTGAGGAAAAGGAACAAGAAGAGGCTCAGGAAAAAGAGCAAGAAGGGGTTGGACAAAGAGGTAAACTTGTTTTGTTATAAGTATTATAAGTATTATAAGAAGGGGATAGTTTTAATTTTTTTGTTTTGTGTTTTTCAATTTCATAAAATAAAGATTTGGAAGAAGACCAAACTGAACAAGAAGGGGTTGGAGAAAAAGAAAAAGAACAAAAAGGGGTTGGACAAGGAGGTAAAATTGTTTTGTTATACCTATTATAATAGTTGTATTGTTGTGTTATAAGTATTATAAGAAGGGGATAGTTTTAATTGTTTTGTTTTGTGTTTTTCAATTTCACAAGATGAAGATGTGGAACAAGACAAAACTGGGGGGGGGGGGGGCGAAAAAGAAAATGAAGAGACCGAAGAAGAAGTTCAAGGTGAAACTGTGGAAGAGAAAAAAGAAGAAGCGGAAACCGAAGAAAGAGGTAAAATTGTTTTGTTATACCTATTATAATGGTTGTATTGTTGTGTTATAAGTATTATAAGAAGGGGATAGTTTTAATTGTTTTGTTTTGTGTTTTTCAATTTCACAAGATGAAGATGTGGAACAAGACAAAACTGGGGGGGGGGGGCGAAAAAGAAAATGAAGAGATCGAAGAAGAAGTTCAAGGTGAAACTGTGGAAGAGAAAAAAGAAGAAGCGGAAACTGAAAAAAGAGGTAAAATTGTTTTGTTATACCTATTATATTGGTTGTATTGTTGTGTTATAAGTATTATAAGAAGGGGATAGTTTTAATTGTTTTGTTTTGTGTTTTTCAATTTCACAAGATGAAGATGTGGAACAAGACAAAACTGGGGGGGGGGCGAAAAAGAAAATAAAGAGACTGAAGAAGAAGTTCAAGGTGAAATTGTGGAAGAGAAAAAAGAAGAAGCGAAAACTGAAGAAAGAGGTAAAATTGTTTTGTTATAATGGTTGTAATAGTTTTGTTTTATATTTTTTCAATTTCATAAAGATGAATATGTGGAAACAGTTGTTGTAGAAGAAGAAGAAAAAGTATGTGTGGATGTTAAAGAAGACACAGATTTAGGATCTCAAAGCTCTGGTGAGTTTTACGGTGTTGTTGCGTTTATATTTGAGATCTATTGTGAGGACATTTTTGAATCTGATTTTGTTAATGTAGGCCACCACCAAGAAACTTGTATGATCAACAAAGATGAAGCTCTACGAGCAAAAGAGAAAGCTGAAGATTTGATGAAAGAGTCAGATTTCATAAAAGCTCGTAAAGTAGCAATGAAAGCTCAGAAAATATAATAAAACATTGGATGGAATGGATCGCATGATAATGGTGTGTAATGTCCACTGTGCAGCTCTTGAGAAAATTTGTGAACTGACTGATTGGTACAAGATTCTACAAGTAGAGAAAGATGTAGACGACCAAAGCATAAGTAAACAGTTCAAGAAGTTGTGCCTCAATTTACATCCAGACAAAAACAAGTTTCCTGCTGCTGAATCTGCTTTCAAAATCATCCTTGATGCTAAGAATTTTCTATTGAACAAAAAGAAAAGGAATGCATATGACTTGAAGCGCCAAATGTTTGAAGATGCTACATGTTCAAGAGAACGTCCCATTCAAAGATGCTACCCATTCGGTGAGCCTTTCATTTTCGGACAAGATTTCCAATCAACGAGAGAATCCATGGTTTAAAGTTTTTGAAGAGCATTATAATGAAAACTGTTCTACATATAACTCTGAAGAAACAAGTGATCGGAAGAGAAAAACAAGAGACAAAAAGGTAAGAAAGATTTAATGAAATTATAACTTGTTTTACATAGAATGCTTGTTTAGAAAGACATATTTTTGATTTCAGGTGGATGCGCAAGAAAAGAAGAAGACGAAAATCGATGCCAACTCTCCATCTGTTATCATTGATGACATATTAGCAGATCTTGCATCTCAACAAGATGTTGAAGGTCCACTTTCAAACAGGGATCTTAAAAGAAAGTTTGAATCTGGTGGTCCGCATCCAGTTTTTGATCCTTTTGAACAATATCTTCAAGAAAGGAAAACCAATCTGGATAACTGGAAAGTAGCTACTCTGGCAAAGTAAGTATTATAAGTATTATAAAAATAATATGTTTACAACGTTTTAGTGGTAAGTGTTATAAGTATTATAAAGCATAAGTTGTACTGGTATTATAAAATATTATAAGTATTATAAAGTAATATGTTTACAACGTTTTAATGGTAAGTTTTATGAGTGTTATAAGTATTATAAAACACAAGTTGTATAACATCAAGTGTTATAAGTATTATAAAGTATTAGTTATAATACTTAAAAACTAAGTTGATTCAGTGTTATGATAGTTATAATACATCACCTTAGCTATTAGCTGGTATATTTGGATAAAACGTATTGCTAACTTCATATTCATTAAATATGTATCCGTACAGTGGCCTTTAAAGATACTAGTGGAAATCCAGTAGATACGGATTGGTTCACATCATTAGAGACACCAGGCAAGGAGATAACTGAAGAGGTAAAAACAACACAATTATTATAAAAGCTTATAAGTATCAAGATGATCAAAAAAGAAACTTTTCTAAGACTTATTGATGTTTAATGTTACAGCACATGAAATCAGCGATACGTATGCTTCAACTTAGGAAGATAAACTGTCATAGATTCTTCCCACACAATAGGGTTGCAATTTATGATCAAGAATTTATCAAAACTGTCATTAATTGCCGAATAGGGTACGTTTTTGACAAGAACATTGAGCAATATGTTCGTGGAAAAACACCAACTCTCCCCGCCAAATCAAAAGAATGGGTCAAAGACATTGATGTCATCTATGCTCCACATTTCAACAAAGATCATTGGGTAGTATTCAAATTTGATTTGAAGGACAAAACAATGACAATGTGGGACGCTGCTTATATGGACGACATTGAAACTTATAGAAATGAAGCAGCGAATTATGGACGAACTATGGCGCGAATCATGAAAGAGTTTGTCTGTCATAAATACATGAAAGGGATATCCCAGCTATTTATTATAACTCCTGAAAATTACCCGCAGGTTTGTTTCCTATACATTTGTTATAAATTTTTATGTTATAAACAAAATACATGTTATGACAGTTATTTTCAAACAGGTTTTGAAGAAAAAGAGAAGTTCAGAAACAGGGCTTTGCGCGTTCAAAATCATTGAATGCCTTTCGAACGACATACAGGACATGTCAAAACTTTGTGATTCAAATATTCAGCGCTTGAGGATCAAGTTAGCTGTGGACATATTCACAGAATTGGAAAATGATTCTGTGACATCAAAAAGAAAAAGATAATGTCGCAATTTTTAATGTTGTGAAGTCTATCTCTATTATTAATTAGTTTAGGTTCTCAGTTTAAATTAGAAATGTTGTGCTGTTATTTGCAAATGTTTAAAGCTATTTCTCTTTAAGGCTACCATTTATAACACTTATAAAGCTGTATAATGGGCGCTGATAGATTTGTGAAACTAAAACAAACCAAAAGCTTATAACCCTTATAACACTTATAACAATTAATAACTCGTATAAAATGGTGACTTTAAAGAGAAATAGGATCAATATATGTTATAAGTGTTATAAGTGTTATAAGAGTTATAATGGGTTATAGGTGTTATAATATCTGAATCAATTTTAAGTCTTGCTAATAACACCTATAAATGTTATAAGTGCTATACGTGTTATAAAGGTTATAAGTGTGGTAAACTGTGCGTACTTATAACTAAATAAAAAACATATTCAAATGAAAAATCAAAATAGAGCATTAAAGATCAGGTTAAAGTGTTATAAATGTTATAAGTGTTATACGTGTTATAAGTGTTATAATATCCGAATCATCTGTAAGTCTTACTAATAACACCTATAACACGTATACATGTTATAAGTGTTATACGTGTTATAATATTTAGAGGAATTGGGCTCAGTGTACATAAGTCTTTGTATAATTAGGTAAATGTTTTAATATTGTACAAGGGTTGTTTAATTACTAGTATAGCCTTACCCGAAAATATATTACTTTGCCTTCAAAAACAATAAACAATATTATAGAGATTTTATTCTGACACCAATATATCTTCTTGCCGTATTTCACAGATTTGGTATCTGCACACTGACGGATATGTCAGTTCATATCTTTGCTACATTTATGACAAAAACTGTTGCATATTTTATTACAATAAACTTTTTTCTTGGATATCTTGTTGTAATTGCAAATATCTTATAACATGTATAACTTTAGAAAAACATTCATGTGTGAAAATGTATATCATTAACAAAAAAATTAAAGCTTATAACTAGTATCAATAAATAAAAATCATATTCAATGAAAACCAAATAAAACCGTTTATAACACTTATAACAAAAAATTACAAAGCATATTGTGTTTATAACACTTATAACAAAAATTGTTGCATTTATTAAGTATTAAATTACTCAAATATTATAAAAAAAGAGTTCAACTTCATGATGCCACAAACATGACTCACAAACAGAAGAAGTTTTCAAGTCATTGTTTTCACCATACTCGTGCCAAACACAATTCTCTACTATGAATTTTCTGGTTTTCCCATCGCACGCACAATTCTTTTGAACATAACTTCTTTTGAGATCTCCCATCACCGTTTTGCAACGCCAGAAAACATTTTCTCTAATCTCGTTCCACAGTTTAACCAACTCTTCTAAAGTCTTTGACAGCAACGGTTTCATTAAACCAGCCAAGATATTCAACCCTACATTGCTTCTTTCAAGACAAAGTAAGATCATTCCGTAAACATACATTGCTTCTTTGTTTTTTTTTTCGGCAACTTTTGCTAACAGCTTGAGTCCATTCTCTTTCTTATTTTCTATAAAATAGTTAATAAATCCTTCGCGATACAAGGCTTCTGGATTTTCGCACCTTCGACATCTTTTGTAGAGAATTTTTCGAGGTCATGATTCCAAGGGAAAAAAGGAATTTCTTGAAGGGAAAGTAGAGAAATAACGGATTTGTTATCACATATCCTTCGAAAAGATTTCGAAACTAGTCTAAGACTACGAATTGTTGAAAGAGAAGAACTTGCACAAATTGAAGAAATTGTTACGAGAACTTCTTCAAGTAAAGAATCAAGTTGAAGAAAAAGATTTGCTTTCTTTTTTATCATCTTCACATCTGCATCACCGATTTGGCATGATTTCCTCTTCAATGATTTAGAACTTCCTCCAACATCCATTTCAAAGAAAAATATTATGAAGTTTAGAAAAATTAGAAGAAATGGTTTGTGAAGTAAGAGTTTGTAAAATAAAAATTAGATATCTGAAAAAATAATTAAGAGATTATGATATAAGAACAAATGAAAGAATGAAGTATTTATAAATGAAAACTGTTTGATCACGATTTAAATTGGTTAAAGGAATGTAGGAAATTTAATATTAAAATACACCTTTTGGGAAATTGTCATAAGTTGTTATGGGGGAGTGGAAGGGTGTAATTTTCGCCATTGGGAAAAGTATAAGATAATGATTGCCTTTTTGAATTTAAACAAGTTTGATATAAATGTTTTTCATTTTGTTTTAAATACACCGTTTAGCGAAGTGGAAGTTAAATCGTTTTATCTTCCCAATATCATCTCTAATTATTACTAAAATAAATATTGGGAAGTTAAAACAATTTTTTGGGTCAAATCATTGTTTAAGTCATCAATGCAAAAAAGTAATGATTACTAGTTAAATCATAAATTGCATGGGTAACACTTGTAAAAAACATCGCTAGCATTAATTATTTTTTAAGATATCATCTCTAATTAATTACTAAAATAAATAGTGTGAAGATAAAACTATTTTTGGGTCAAATCATTGTTTATGTCATAAAATGCATGTGTAACAGTAGTAAAAAAACATCGCTCTAATTAATTTCCCTTTTTATATTCATTTATGAGATTCATTTATTAGACGTACAACTATTGGTGACATGCATTTATATAAAATACAAAAATCGAGGAAATTAAATACATGGTGTATAAAAAACACTTATAGTACTTTAGCACTTATAACACTTATAATACTTATAACACTTATAACATTATAGAGTTGATGAAGATCTTTGTCTTCTTAAATCTGCAAAATTAAAACAAAACCTGCAAAAATACAATACAAAAAGAACAGAAAATAACTAATAATCGATAAATTAATAAAAAGTTCGAAATATCCAAATAAAAAATTCAAAATATCCAAATAAAAAATTCAAAAGCAAGAGTTAAATAAAAAAGCAAGGTTCAACAAAAAGCAAACTTAAATAGCTAGAGTTCATCCCATAAAGTTAATTTGAAAAGGAGCCCAATTGTATTTTTTCACCGGGTTATGTTTCATATCTTCCTTAATCTCTTTCTTCTCCTCTTCAATGGTTTGGATATGAGCTTTGATGTCGAAATCAGAGTCCATCCTAATTTCTTCAAGGACTTCAAGTTGTCCATCTATAGAGTACAACTGCACCTCTAACGAATTATAAAATTCTAGAGAATCCTTCTCCTCTTTCAACATTCGAAGAAGTGCGGTATAACGTTCCTTTGTCTCTATTTTCGCTTTGTGCACTGCTGTTTGAATCAACTCTTCAACTTTTTTAGGATCCATCTTTGCGAATGACAAGATAGAAAGATGAGTTAAGTAAATAGTGAGCTCAGTACATAATGAGCTAAGTAGATAATTAATAGAAAAATGAAAATAAAAAAAAACTTACCTTATGTGAAAAAGATTCAGATCTACTTATGAGAGGCTGGAGTGAAAATGTTGAGTGAACAGAAGCTCTGTATTGTTATTTAAATGAGAATAACTAGGGTTTACTAGGGAATGAGATATGCTAGGACAAGGTGTATGTTATTATCGTAAACCATACATGTACACGTGGAAAGTAAAATACAGAGAGAGAGTGAGCAAATGGAAGGTAAAAGACGGAGAGAGAATAGGACAAATTACATGTACACGTGGAAAGTAAAATACAGAGAGAGAGTGAGCTAATGGAAAGTAAATACGGAGAGAGAATAGGACAAATTACATGTACACGTGGTAAGTAAAATACAGAGAGAGAGTGGGAATGGAAAGTAAAAGACGGAGAGAGAATAGGACAAATTAAATGTTACGAATGGTCAAACAAATCAAATTGCAGATAAACAAATCAAATTGCAGATAAACAAATCAAATTGCAGATACACATCTACCACATTGGAAAGAGTAAAAAGATAGGAAGATATCATCTCTAATTATTTCTAAATAAATATTGGGAAGATATAATGATTTTTGGGACAAAACATTGTTTATGTCCTCTATGCTATAGTAACTATTACTAGTTAACTAGTAATAAATTGCATGTGTAACACTTGTAAAAAATATCGTTCGCATAAATTTTTTTATATTCATTTATTAGATGTACAACTATTCTCTAATCTATATCAAATACAAAAACCGAGGAAATTAAATACATGGTGTATAAAAAACACTTATAGTACTTTAGCATTTATAATACTTATAACACTTATAACATTATAGAGTTGATGAAGATCTTTGTCTTCTTAAATTTGTAACCTGTTCCTGCAAAATTAAAACAAAACCTGCAAAAATCCAATACAAAAAGAACATACAATAACTAATAATCGATAAACTGAAAGAAAAATTAATAAAAAGTTCAAAATATCCAAATAAAAAGTTCAAAATATCCAAAATAAAAAATTCAAAAGCATGAGTTAAACAAAAAAGAAAGGTTCAACAAAAGCTAGAGTTCAATACAGAAAGTCAATTTCAAAAGGTTCCCAATTGTATTTTTTTCACCGGGTTCTGTTTCATATCTTCCTTAATCTCCTTCTTCTCCTCTTCAAGGGTTTGGATATGAGCTTTGATGTCGAAATCAGAGTTCGTCCTAATTTCTTCAAGGACTTCAAGTTGACCATTTATAGAGTATAACTCCACCTCTAACGAATTATAAAATTCTAGCGAATCCTTCTCCTCTTTCAACATTCGAAGGAGTGCGATATAACGTTCCTTTGTCTCTTTTTTCGCTTTGTACACTGCTGATTCAATCATCTCTTCAACTTTTTGAGGATCCATCTTTGCGAATGACAAGATAGAAAGATGAGCTCAGTACATAATGAGCTAAGTAGATAATTAATAGAAAGATGAAAATAAAAAAAAACTTACCTTATGTGAAAAAGATTCAGATCTACTTATGAGAGGCGGGAGTGAAAATGTTGAGTGAAAAGAAGCTCTGTATTGTTATTTAAATGAGAATAACTAGGGTTTACTAGGGAATGAGATTTGCTAGGACTAGGTGTATGTTATTATCGTAAACCATACATGTACACGTGGAAAGACAAAGACGGAGAGAGAATAGGGCAACATACATGTACACGTGGAAAGTAAAAAGTAGAGAGAGAGTGAGCTAATGAAAAGTAAAAGACGGAGAGAGAATAGGGCAACATATACATGTACGGGTGGAAAGTAAAAGACAGAGATATAAATAGGGCAACAAACATGTACACGTTGAAAGTAAAAGACAGTAAGCTAATGGAATATATAACATTTATTATAAGTGTTATAAGTGTTATAAGTGTTATAACATCTGAATCATTTGGAAGTCTTACTAGTGTTTTATGACAAGTCTTGCATTAAATAGGGCAACAAACATGTACACAATGAAAATGGAATCCCATTGAAAGTAAAAGACAGTAAGCTAATGGAATATATAACATTTATTATAAGTGTTATAAGTATTATAAGTGTTATAAGAATTAGAACATCTAAATCATTTGGAAGTCTTACTAGTGTCTTATGACAAATCTTGCACTAAATAGGGCAACAAACATGTACACGTGGAAAGTTCAATTTTACAAAAAAGGTTCAGTAAGCTAATGGAATATATAAAATTTATTATAAGTGTTATAAGTGTTATAAGTGTTATAAAGTTAAAACATCTGAATCATTTGCAAATCTTACTAGTGTCGTATGACAAATCTTGCAATAAAGTAAAAGACAGTAAGCTAATAGAATTTATAACATTTATTATAAGTATTATAAGTGTTATAAGTGTTATAACATCTGAATCATTTGAAAGTCTTACTAGTATCTTATGAAAAGTCTTGCATTAAAAATTGTATGAATGATGAAAACAAATCAAATTGCAGACTACACAACTAGTCTTGTTGTGACCGACTTTGCCACATCTACCACATTTGTATGATTTCCTCGAGCTTCCGGATCGATAAAATGTCTCCCACATTGATGGAGCACGATTTTTCTTTGGCCGTCCACTAGGAATCCGAGTTATTGGAGGTAAACATATAAAACTAGATACATGTTCGGGAATCTCCCGAATGCTTGTATCACCAAGTGGGTAAATGCTTTCTGAATAAGCTTAAATCCACCTGCAAAAGGTGAAAGAATTAAAGCAACAATGAATATATGCATAAACAACATTATGAATATTATAATATGAAAACATTTACCTTTCATTTAAGTAATACTCGAAACAAAAGTGTTTTCGTTCGGGTTCACATGTTTAGCCGCTGCAATTGCATGAGAACAAGGGATCTTCTCAACATCAAATACAAAACACGTACATTGTCTTGTCTCTAAGTTGACTTGATGATTCCCGAGATCTCCTTTAACTTCAAACTCAAACTCGATTCACTTGAGTTACCTCAAACCAACGTGAATGATTATCATATGCAGCCTTCAGCCTTCTTTCCAACCTCAATAGTGGTAAGGTGCATGTGATTCGCACCTGTAGATTATTATAAGAATTATAAAGTATAGGCGAGAAAATAGGTTGTAATAAGAAGGAAATAGTAGTTATAATAAATATAATATATAACCCTAGATATTAGATGATATAGTTGGATTAAACGGATAACTAACCTTTTTCTCGTCGTTCAAGAAACCATCTAGTGAGTGTGGATCTGATTGTCGCAAACAAGCGAGGCAATAGGATACTCGCGGCTTTCTTTCAACATTGCATTCAAAGACTCGGCGATATTGCTAGTCATTATGTTGTACTTGTTTGAAGGGGAATATGCTCGACTCCATTTTCTAATATCAGCTGCAACCGGGTATTCCGCAAGTTTAGCATCCGACTTTTTTATCCGGTCAAACGGATAGTCAAAGTCAACTCTTAAAAAAGAGCGAGCTGCTGAATCAACCAATGCAAGCAGTGTTGAATCCTTGCACTTTTTCTGAACATTCTTCTCAAAATGGAAAGCACAAATCCCATTATGTGCAAGCGGATAGTTAGTAGAGAGTGCTGCCGCAATGGATGGTGCACGGTCTGACACAAAAACAAGGTCTTGTTCGTCAGGAACTATAAGAAGCAAACATTTCGAAACCAATCCCAAGAAGCTTCGTTTTCAGAATCGACCACAAGCAAATGCAACCGGATAAAGCTGGAAATTACCATCTTGCGATGTAGCACCAAGCAAAGTGCCTTTAAACTTTGCCTTTAGGAAAGCACCATCAATTGCTATAACTTTACGCATCAGTTTTAAACCTCTGATAGAAGGACCAAATGCAAGAAATACATACTTGAACCGGCTCGATGAATCAACCTCAATGTGAGCAACTCGTCCCCGGATTCTTTAGACTTGCCATATGTAACCACTTTGGTAAAAATTCATAGCTTTCGAAGGTGTACCTCTTGCTAAACCCTCTGCGTGTCCTTGAGCCCTCCATGCTTTTGAGTAAGATATATTGACCCCGTGATCTTTCCTAACGGTCTCTATAATCTGTTTGGGTTTAAGACCAAGCTTCCCTGGCTCATAAAAGTTACTAACCATATTACCTAACACGTGAGAGCTAGCTTGTCTATGGTTGACATTTCTTAATGATGTGTCGCAGACTATGCTCGTTCAACATACTTTCGAACAATAAAACTTGGGGAAATAAGCACTCGGTTGCACGAAATCTCCATGTGCGGTTTTTATCAACACAACGTAGAACAAATCTTCTGTTGTCTGAAAATTGAACCCTAAATTCAAAACTGTGCCTAATTGAAAACATCCTAAGCCTCAGCGCCATTGATTTCTTATCCGGGAAGTGCTTACCCACATATATACCATCAGAATCGACAACATAAGAAGTATTTGAACCTGAAGCAGCCATAGATTCTTGATTAGGAGCATCAGAGTAGTTACTTGCATTATTGCCTCGTCTCGCTAGTAAAAGAAGGTAATTCGATCCACTTTCAATTGTAACAGTGCTGCAAATGTTATAAGTGTTATAAATGTTATAAGTGTTATAAATGTTATAAGTGTTAGAAAGTATAAATTGTACAGAAATACAAGGGCAGATTCTAAAAGCAAAAACTAGGTTGTTTCAGAGTTATAATATTTGTAATATAGCAACATAGCATTTATTTGCTAACCTTATTTGCAACATGGACAAGTGGAACACCTTCAGTACTCCGGAAAGTGGATTGTTGTAAGTTTGGGTTTGAATTTAATGGTACCTGTATTTAGTATAAAAGAGAGATTAAGTGTTATAAGTATTATAAAGAATAAAAACAATGACAAAGTCAAAGAGAATAAACTAGTTTGATTCATAGTTATAATAGTTATAATACATCACTATACCTCATTTGCAAGCGGAACACTTTCAGTACTACAAAAATTCAATTGTTGTAAGATTGGGGTTGAATGTAATGGTACCTGTATTGAATATTATAAGTATTACAAAGTATAAGTTGTATAGAAGAAAAACAATGACAAATTCTTCTAAGAGCAGAAAGTAGGTTGTTTCAAACTTATAATAGTTATAAGATATAGCATATAATTTGTTGTAGTTGGATAAAACATATAAGTTGTACCTTTTCAGGTAAGACAACGAGAGTGCTACTCTCATCATCAACAATATTGTTGCTTCGTTGAATTGTTGGTGAAGTGAACTCTCCCTGGCCGTACAACAAAACATTTATATGTTAACTATAAGGAAAAACAAATAAGAGTGCATAATAAAAAATAATGTTGAATAACAACCTCATAATCAATTAATAATTGAGCATCAGGAGGTACCAAACATGTTTGAAGCTGTTTATTCACTGTCACATAAAGCTTGACTTCCTCGCTATGCTCTTGAAGCTTCCTGATAAACAACTTCAGTTGTCTATCATTTCTGATATACATTGGAGCTAGACATGTTGAAGCTTTGCTTTGAGGAAGACAGTAGCTAAGCTTCACATAATGAAGAGTATCATCAATTGCAAAATCTTCATTGACCATAGTCAGAAAGTCTTCATAAGACATATCTTGGCTGATGGATGTAAGAGAATCACATCTATCAACATCAATAACAAATTCCCAAGAAGAATTTGTTGACTTCCACTCCCCACAAACACAGTAGAGATCAAGCATCTGCCCAGTAGAGATCAAACATCTGTCCAGTAGAGAATAATGGTTCATCATCAACAATAGTACTTATAATACTACTTATCAACATCAAACAATGGTTCAGCTTATAATACTTATAATAGTAGGATGGTGAAATTTATAATATATCAAAAAGTTATGATAGCAAAATGCTCTTGAACCTAATCTAAGCTTCTGCTCATACTCCTAATCTCTAAATTATTCAATCTATTTCATTCACATGGACAAACCGAGAAAAGGAGGATTTGAAGCTGCGTCTTCTCTATCTTCGTTTTAAAGCATGCGCCATGTAGAGAATAATGGTTCATCATCAACAATAGTACTTATAATACTACTTATCAACATCAAAACAATGGTTCAGCTTATAATACTTATAATAGTAGATTGTGAAATTTATAATATACCAAAAAGGTATGACGACAGAATGCTCTACCTAATCCAAGCTTCTGCTCATACGCCTAATCTCTTAATATCAATTTCTAATCGATTCAATCTATTTGATTAACATAGAGAATACATGAAAAGGAGGAGTAATTACCTTTAATTATGAATCTGAGAAAATAGTTTCAGATCTTAGAGATCGTTCTATGTGAAGCTCGTCTTCTTCCTAGGCTTATTAGTCTTCTCTATCTTTAGAAAATGACGAATTCGTGGTCGGAGAAGCTGATTCCGACGACGGCGACGGAGAAGATGATTGCAGATTTCGAGATCGGCAGTCTCCTTCTCCTTCTCCTTCTCCTTCTCCTTCTCCTTCTCCTTCTCCTTCTCCAGCTTCTTCGTGTTCTGTATCGGCAAAATAAGAAAAGAAGAAACCTAATTAAATGAGGGTAATAAGGTCTTTTTACAGAGGAAGGAGGTGTAGTTTTGTGAATATTTTTAATTAGGTGTAAAGTTGTGAAGGAAGGGAGCAAATGGTGTAGTCTTGTGAATTTCTCAAATGTTATTTAGTTTACTACATAGGGCTGATAATTACCTAGTTTACTACCAAAAAAATAATTTGCAAATCTTATATTTTTAACAGAGAAGACGGAAAGAGAAAATGAGTGTGAAAATCCTACGTGTCATAACCCGGACAATTCTGGCCCACATAATTAAAAATTCATTAAAAATTCATAAAAACATAACAAAAAAAAATCCCAAATTTATCATAAAAGTCTCTTAAATTGACATAATAAATGAATAATATATTTAGAAAATGTTGAAAAACTCATAAAATATAGAAAATATAATATTAAAAATCCATAAGAAACAAACTTTTATAATTTTGAATATATCACATTGAGTTCAAAATAATGATAAAACATATTGTTCATTTACAAATAACAATATTATTTTGTAAAATTGTATTTAACACCAAAATTCATGTCAAATGACAAAACTTGAACACATAATTTACCGACTCATCGGTTGAACCACCGGTTCCCAAAATTTGAACAAAAAATTTTCAGATAAGTTTAGAAATGAAAGAGTCGTTAAATCTTCTTACACAATATATTTAAAATATTTAAAAAGCCCATAAAGTATGATTTTAAAAAGCCAATGAAAACATAATTTTATAAGTTTCCTAATGTTTGTATGTTATATTCTCGCAGAAAAGAATGATAAAACATATTGTTCATTTATAAATAGCAATATTATTTTGTAAAATTGTATTAAACATCAAAGTTCATGTCAAATGACAAAACTTGAACACAAAATTGTCTCGAGCCATCTGTTGAACCACTGGTTCCCGAAAATTCAGTGGTTTTATCCGAGTTTTTAATAGTCCGAGTTTTAGGACAAATAGAGACCGAATTGACATATTTTCCATTGTTAAACGGGTCATATCATGGTTTCAAAACACTATATAGTTATTGTTTTTTAATGATAAATATTAAATTATACGTAATGGTAAATATCCAACATCGTAATGACAATGATATTTTTTTTTCGAAGATAAATATTAAAATAGTAATAGTTATAAATTTTTGTAAATAAAACATTATAAAAACCAAAAATACAATATATTTTGTATATATACTTCAAATTTAAACACTTCGTTTAACGCGGATCACATAAGATCCAAATTTTTTTTATCTCACTTTATACTTATTGTTTTTACCAATAAACATTTATTTTTCTATTCCGTAAATTTTTATTCCTCGTTTGGCGCGGATATTTTCCTAGCTAATACTAAACGTGTGGACAGGTATTTAATTTTAAAAGGTTTGAGAAAAGAGGCCGATGTGAAAAGTTAATAGGCCCACAAAATCTTAGCCCATATATTTTTCTGTTCGTATCAAAGCAAAAAGCCTTCCCCGTGACTTGACCAACGTCGAAGCAACTTTTCTTTTCTATCGGACTCTGAGATCGAAAAAGCCAAGAATGGATTATCTTGGAATCGATTTGAGCTGCGCGATCGGATCTCTCAGGGACGGTGAGTTCCCTGAGAAAGATTGTATTTTTCCTCTAATTTCAAAGCTTCTCGGTTACTTTCTCGTCGCTGCTTCCATCGCCGTCAAGCTCCCTCAGGTTTTTATCAAATCTACAACAACAATTTCTCAAAATTACTTAAATCGGGTTTCTGACTTTTGCTTGCTTATTGATATGTATAATGTTAGATAATGAAAATCGTGCACCACAAGAGTGTAAGAGGCCTAAGTGTTGTAGCCTTTGAGCTTGAGGTTGTTGGTTATACAATTTCTCTTGCTTATTGTCTTCACAAAGGCCTTCCCTTCTCTGCTTTTGGTGAAATGGCTTTTCTTTTGATTCAAGGTCGTTTCTTCCATTATTCATTTATCATCTTCTCAAAATTGTATACATTCCTTTACTTTGTTTATTCTGTGATATACCCAAAACCTTAAAACCTTTATACTCATTGAATTGCATTTACAAAATTACACCTTTTGAATTGCATTTTATAAAACTACACCATTTCAATGTCACTTTTCAAAACTACACATAAACACTCAAAATTAAATCCAAATAAACCATATCTACATAATCTTATCCCTTTAATTTTATACCATAAACACTAATTAGCGAACCCAAATAAAAATATTTCAATTTTCGTAACTTTTTAAAAGGTAAATCAACCATTTTAAATTTTGAATTACGTGTAGTTTTGTGAAGGAATGATTGAAATGGTGTAGTTTTGTGAAGGAATGATTGAAAGGTTGTAGTTTTGTGAAGGAATGATTGAAAGAGTGTAGTTTTGGGAATTTCTCTTGTTATTATTTCTAACAGACTTTTAATTCTCTTTTTTGCAGCTTTAATCTTAGTTGCTTGTATCTATTATTTTTCTCAACCAGTCCCTATAACAACTTGGGTCAGGGCACTAATGTATCCTTTTTTCAGTTTTAATAATTTCTCAGCTTTGGTTTTGAGATACTTTGTATTGGCTTTTCTTAATACTATGTTGATATAGATATTGTGCTGTAGCACCAACTGTGCTTGCTGGGCAGATTAATCCTACGCTTTTTGACGCTCTTTATGTGAGAACAAACTCTTTATTACTTTATTTACTCAAGGCTTTGTCTCTTTGTGTGTGTGTGTGTAAATGGATATGTTTTTATAGTATGTCTTTGTTGTTTCAGGCTTCACAACATGCAATCTTTCTCTTTGCAAGACTTCCGCAGATTTGGAAGAACTTCAAAGTGAGTCTAAACTAAAATAATCATTTGCATTCTGATTGATGAATCATTTTGTTTGGATATGTGTTTTTGAATTGTGTTTTTAGCTTCGTCCGCAACATTACTGCCGTCTCTTTATGTTCCTTTGATAAAATTTATAGCTAGATTCCATATAGTATAGTTTACCTTACAATTCACTCTTCTTAGATTTATTTGTTTGCTTTGGAAAAGATCCATTGACGCATTATGGCTCAAAAGTTATGCATTAACATACTTTCAGATTTATATATGCCTAAAAATTGAATAAAACATGCGGCTTATGGTTGACATTGCGTTCTTTCTCTTACTCTCGACAGAACAAAAGTACTGGAGAACTTAGTTTCTTAACCTTCTTCATGAACTTTGCCGGATCCATCGGTAAGAGGGCTCTCTTCCTAGATGTCTCTTCTATTTTCCATTGGATATGTAAATATTTTATCTCTTGACTCATAATGTTTGTTTGTTTCCCTTGCAGTGAGAGTTTTCACAAGCATCCAGGAAAAAGCGCCACTTAACAGTATCCTTCTCGGCTAATATTTACTTGATATTATGCATTTTAGTCAGTCACATATAGTTTTTATAGAAATCCTTCTATAGAAGAAAGCTTTAGTTTTCCTCAGCGTTTCCAATAGTTCTTATGGGTTTTGCTCTCGGAGTCTTCACCAACGGAACCATCCTGAGTCAGATCGTCTTGTATCAGAAGAAGCCTGTTGCGGCAAAAGAGAAGAAAGCCAATTGAAAGGTAAAAACATACCCTAAATTAAAAATATTAAAGGTCCAAAAAAGGAGATAAATGTCGATTTATGCCATCGAGTGATGGTTGCAATTGTGGTCTTGTTTCTTTTTCTTCTTTTAATAGATCCTTTTGTGAAAAGATGTTTAGACTTTGCATAACTTGTCTTAGAGTAAAAGTATTTATTTGAGGTATGACTGATATAACTTTCTTGGGTTGTGATGGCTAAATATAAAACTAGATTATATAGCCATAATGTTTTTGAGACAATTGTCGTTTATACAATCTCAAGATAGGCCGAGAAGCTCATTGCTTGCTTTCTTGGTCTCTTCAGAACTGAATTACGAAAATGCATTATCATTATTATTATTATTATTATTATTATTATTATAACTATGAATAATTATAGAATTGACCACAATAATTGTGTATTTATTTTAATAAATTATTTTTTAATTAAATATCTAAATATATGTAGTGATCAATTACATATTATACGTCTCATGTTTCGTTGTTTCGAGTTCATTCCTCACTCGGTAAATTAGTCCAAACATGAAACACCTCTAGTCTAACTCAGGTTTTGATTGGTAAGAAAAACAAAATATAAAAACTTAACATTGCAAGGATTTGAACCCGAGTTGTCATCCTTAAAAAACTGCATCCCTTCCACTATGCTGATGTTTCTTAGATGTAATCATGTAAATATAAACAAAATGACAATTATATTACAAAAACTTATTTTGTCAACCTAGTTGTCATCCCACTTCAATTTACAAACCCTAAATTTTAAATCGTAAAAAAACATGGTGATTTGTGATCTGATTATTTGGAAATGATAAAGCTTTCATCTCCCTTGTATTGAATTTTCAAATTGGTTTGTTGTTTTTTGTCGATTGGTTTGTTTCATAGATAATGATTGTACAAACAAAATCTATGTTTCATAGGAGCTTATCGAACTTCTTTTTTTATCAAACTGAATCAATTGTATAAGCATTACGGTTTGTAAATCGAAAGATCGAAAGGTGGATTGTGGTGAGAAACGGTTTACCATAATATTATAGTTATTTAGTTTTAATAGCTAGACAGTAAAGAAGACATAGCAGAATGGAAAGGGATTCATTTTATTAATAATGAGGTCTCGGCTTCAAATCCTTGCAATGTTGAGTTTTTATATTTTGTTGTTTTACTAATAAAAATGACGCAGTTTTAATGCAACAAAAACGATGTTGTTTTGGATTAGACGGATCCGTTAACGGTAATGTAACTCCGTAAATAAAATCGTTAGTTGACTGGTCAACATGCCTTAAAATGATAAGTCAATAAAAGTTTGATAATTTTAAAGAAAGTCAACAAAACTTGAAGATTTAAATGACATTTTCAAACTTAAGGCTTTAATCAATTCAAATTTGAAAGTTCACGATTTTTTGGCATTTTTCCCTATGAATATACTACTTAATATGTTTTATTGCAATAACTTTATTGCACCCATAATCCGGTTATACACCCTTAGAGCATGTTCAATGGGAGAACCCATTTTTGTGGCTCTTGAATAAAAATTTAATATAAAAAAGTTTAATCGGAAGTTTGGCGGGAGATGGAAGCGTTTCAGTGAATCGTGGAGAGAGAAAAGGAAGAGTTTTTTCAGATCCGGATCCGAAGAGAGACTTTGAAACGAGTCTCTTACATTTTTTAATTTTTTATATATTTTAATTGGACTTTTCAAACTAAAATTCATTTAAAATCCAGCAATGCACATGGTCTTAAGGACCTTATCTGAATATTGCTTGAAAATAACCCGACGCAACATGTCCTAAAATTGAGTTCCAACACCGCCTGCAACTTCCTTGCCGATATAATTTTGTCTCCATTCTCGTCAAACACATTAAGCGCTTCCACGATATCTGATTCCTCCTCGACTGCGGATTTTGGCGATGATAAACCATCATCGTCGTTTTCTCCGCCGAAAAGGAATCGTCGAGGGTCTTGTGGAGAGAGGAGATGGATTTGAGATCGGAGAATCAGATTCAACGGTGGATTTGAGATCGGAGATCATATCGTCATCGAGACCGAGAAGAGAGAGCGCTTGGCTAATCTCTTCGACTTAAGTCGATTATAAGTTGAAAACAATATTTGTCCCATATTACATTGTTTAATTGGTTACATAAAAATTTGAATTTAAATTGTTGATTAATTTAAACATGGGGTTACAATTTATATTCTTGATCAATGAAATATTTTGATGGGTTGTTTTGTTTCTGAAGCTTATGTGATATGTGTTTTGGGCCTTTAGTGGTAATGGACTTCAGATTAGAGAGCTTCAGGTTATTGGGCTCATTATTACTAAACCTTCTTTGTATAAACGACGTCGATGTGGAGACTTGCACAAGAGGAGTTTTATGAATTTGTCTTTAGCGGGCAACACCTTGTTCGTACAATTTGCAAAAAGGTAAAAGGTTTTGGAACTTGTCTGGTTATTTAAAGGTGGGTGCACGGTAAGGAAAAGAGTGAGAGGAAGTAAGAGATTCTTATTGTTTTATCATTGTAAAGAAAGAGAGAGAGAGAGAGTGTACCTTAAGGGTGTGTGACCATTGTTAGGGTTTGTACTTCTTCTTCTTATTGGATCTTTCTTGGTGAGTGATGGGAGCATGAGAGGGGTTTCTTTGTAACATCTTTTCCATGATAGTGTTGTGAGGCTTCAGTTTAGAAGCTCACCGAGACGTACCATAGCTGTTGGCTGTGGGAACTCGTAAATCTTGGTGTCATCACATACAAACTTGAAACACAAGATACCTGAAAAACCAAACAAGCTTAAAACTTAACTAAACAAAGTTTGAATCTTTAAGCTTACAATCACTACAAATGGTATCAGAGCTCTTGGTGGTGAACGGATCTGGTGGTTAAAGCTACAAGAAGTCTAAAAGTATTGAGATCTAACTATTACAAGGTAAGGTTACTACCTAAGCACTAGATCTAGTTGTCTCGTGGTTATACATACTAGAGTTTATGTCTAGGTTAGTATAGATCTGAAACTCCTAGTGTTGTTGAAGGAAGTTTCTTGTTGGTTGTTGGTGTTGTTTGTTTTGTGGTTGTGTACTCTGTGTTTTGTGCTATCTAACTCTGATCCTGATCAAATATGCCTTTAGATTCACTAAACATGGAGCCTACAAAGGCAAGGTTTGAAGTTGATAAGTTTGATGGAGAAGGGGATTTTGCTTTGTGGAAACACAAAGTGTTGTCTCAGTTAGAGATTTTGGGGTTGGATTCAGTTCTACGGGCTGAAGGAGAAACTGATCCATAGAGTACAACAAGCGACACATATGTTGTGTCTACTGAAATTGTTGTTGATCCTAAAAGACTTGAGAAGGATCGCAGAGTGAAGAATCTCATAACTATGAGCCCAACTGATATTGTACTCATGAAGGTTATTAAAGCTAAGACAGCTTTGGAAATGTGGACTGCTCTGGAAAACGCTTACCAAATCTAGTCTCTTCCTAACATGTTTTATCTGAAACAAAGATTTTATAACTACAAGATGGAGGAGGATAAGAATCTGGATAAGAAGCTAGATATCTTTACAAAGTTGGTTTCAGATTTGGCAAGTCTGGATGTTGAGCTGAGTGAAGAAGACCAAGCAGTGATTCAACTGAATAGCATGTCATGGAGATTTGAGCCATTGGTACATACTCTCAAATATGGAAGAGGACATGACACTATTTCACTAAAGGAGATAACAAGATCAACTTACTCCATTGAGCTTGATCTTAAGGCAAAGGGAAGTATGGATCTAACAGAGGAAGAACTGATAAGAGGACAACATATCAAAGGGGAAACTCAAACCAGAGAAGCAAGTCTAGACCAAAGAGCAAAAGAGCTTGCTGGGTTTGTGGAGATGAATGCCATTTCAAGAAAGACTGTCCAAACAGAAACAATCATGACAAGTCCTTCAAAGCTGAAGCTAGTATTGGGAAAGCTCAATCATCTGATGCAATTATGCCAACAGCCTCTCAGCAAAACAACAGAGATGGGTGGGTACTAGACTCAGGATGTTCTTACCATGTCACCTTCATAAGAGACTTGATGTTTGATATAAAAGAAATAGATGGAGGCAAGATACTTATGGGTAATGACACTTACTTGAGATCACTACCATTGGAAAAATTCAGATTATGAACTATAACAACACTGCTATAATTCTAAAGGATGTGAGATATTCTCCAACAACAAGAAGAAATCTAATATCTCTTGGTCTGCTTGAGACACTTGGGTGCTGGTTCAGATCAAGAGATTTCAGAATGCAAGTCTTCAAAGAAGAAGAGGAGGTTATGGCAACTGATTACAGAGACACCCTATACTTCCTAGATGGTGAACTTATACTTGTTAAAGCTAATATGACTAAGAGGATACAAGATGCTACAACTCTATGGCACAACAGATTAGGTCACATGAGCATAAGAGATTTGCAGAGATTGGTTGATCTAGGAACGTTAAGAGAAGAACATTTCAAAGACCTAAAAGAGTGTGAACACTGTATCTTGGGGAAATTTCAGAAGCTATCTTTCAAAGGAGGAAAACACACATCTCAAGTCCAACGAGAGTATATACATTCAGACTTATGGGGTTCTCCTAATGTCACCCCAAGTCTTTATAAGTGACAATATTATATCTCCTTTGTTGATGACTACTCCAGAAAAGGTTGGGTCTATTTCTTAAAGATAAAAGATGAAGCTTTCTCAAAGTTTGTTGAATGGGTAGCTCCGTCAAGAGCAAAGAAGGTCATATTTGTTGGCTATCTGCAGGGAGTAAAGGGATACAGAATATGGAGTTTAGATGACAATAAGCGTGTCATCACTAAACATGTCACATTCTGTGAAGATACTCTTTATAAAGATATTATGGAAGAGAAAAGGATTAGCTCAAAATCTCCTGACATTAAAGGAAAGAAGGAGCTCTCATTTATTCTACTAATAGATGAGGAAGAAGAAACTGAAGTATCAAGAGCTCATGGTGAGTCTTCAGTTTCAGGTGGAGCTTTGTTCGACTCAACAGAACTAGTAGAAGAAACATCACCTGATTTGAGAAACTATGTGCTGTCTAGAGACAGAGTTAAGAGAAAAATCAAACCTCCAAGCAGGTTTGATGATGAAGATGTTGCAACCTATGCACTAGTAATGTCTTTTACTATGGAAGAGGATGAACCAAGTTCATATTCTGAAGTTATGAATGGTAAAAACAAGATAAAGTGGGGTGAAGCTACTAATGAAGAAATTGATTCACTAGCTAAGAACTTTACATGGAAACTCATTTATAGACCAAAAGGTGCAAGAACCATAGGCTGCAAATGGATATTTATACTTAAACCAGGAATTTCAGAAGTTGAAGGACCAAGATTCAAAGCTAAACTAGTTGCTAAAGGTTTTGCTCAGATTGAAGGAATTGATTATCATGAAGTGTTCTCCCCTGTGGTTAAACACACTACCATTATATTGATGTTGTCTATGGTTATTAATCAAGATTTAGAGCTGGAGCAACTAGATGTTAAAATTACTTTTTTACATGGAAACCTTGAAGAAAAAATCTTAATGGAGCAACCCGAAGGTTATGCTAAACGAGACAAGGTATGCTTACTCCAAAGATCCTTGTATGGGCTTAAGCAGTCTCCTAGGCAGTGGAATTTGAGGTTTGATACGTTTATGAATAAACATAAGTTTGTAAGGAGTGATTATGACCCATGTGTTTACTACCAGATTTATCAAGATGGGAGTTATATGTCGATGACATGTTAGTAGCTGCTAATGATTCAGTGGAGATAAGGAAACTCAAAGACCTTCTAAGTAATGAGTTTGAAATGAAAGATCTAGGTCCTGCTAAGAGGATACTAGGTCCTGCTAAGAGGATACTAGGCATGGACATTACAAGAAACATAAGTGAAGGAGTCATGGTTCTATCACAAGAAGCCTATTTGGAGAAGATTCTAAGGAATTTTGGTATGACTGATTCAAAACCAGTCTTTACTCCTATGGGATGTCATTTCAGATTTTCTAGTACTAAGCTAGAGAACAAGAGTTAAGCAGAATCGGATATGAGGAACATACCTTACTCAAGTGTTGTTGGGCGCCTCATGTATGCAATGGTGGGTTCTCGTCCTGACATAGGTCATGTTGTAGGACTGGTTAGCAGGTTCATGATCTCCCCAAACCCTGCACATTGGAATGATGTCAAGTGGTTAATCATATATATCAAAGGCTCAAAGGCGTTATGTTTAACTTTCAAAAGGAGAGAGTACTTTGATATAAAAGGATACTCAAACAGTGATTATGCGGCTGACCTTGATAAACGAAGATCAATCATTGGTTACATCTTTCAAGCTGGTGGTAATAAGGTAAGCTGGAGATCAGGACTTCAACACATTGTTGCCTTGTCAACCACAGAAGCAGAATACATGGCATTAGTGGAGGCAATCAAAGAAGCTTTGTGGTTAAAGGGGATTACATGTGAGTTAGGTTTTCCTCAGAAGAGCGTTGAAGTTTTCTGTGATTCTCAGAGTGGAATTAGCCTCTCCAAGAACAGCGTCTTCCATGAGCGCACAAACACATCGACGTCAGGTTGCACTTCATCAGACACGTTATCGCAGAAGGATCGATTGTGGTATCTAAGATACAGATAAGCATAAACCCGACAGACATACTCACTAACTCTGTACCAGTGAAGAAATTTGAAGAAGGGAAAAGTCAGCTGAGAGTGCTCATCGACTGATTTTAGGTCGGTAAAGATCTAGGGTTCCGACATGGTGGTTGTTGGGAAGAGGAGCAGGAGAGCTTCTCCAACAAGGAGGTTGTCGGGTTATTTTATCCAATACTAAAGGCCAAAAAGAAGGTGGAGATTGTGATATGTGTGTTTGTAAAGTTAACTTATACGATCACTAGTTATTGAACATCAGATTTGATGCTTGTGAAATATGTGTCTCTATGTTTATTTCTCACGTGGTTGAGGGGTTCTCTGCACTTACAATTGGTATCAGAACATGCATCTGAGGAAGAGACTGGTTGTCTCTCACAACAGGTGTGATCGTGGGAAGCGTGGTGGAGAAATCTGACTCGACGAGAAGAATAGAGACCGAAGAGGTGAAGCTAAAGTGATGTGTCTCTGGTGCTCATCAAGCGGCAGAACAAGGTTCTGTTGGTCAACATGCAACTGCACTGCCTGTTAGAGATCTATCTACGACCTAGGGATTCATGAAGCGACTGTACTGCTGGTGAATCAGACTGGTCTCAGAAGGTTCTAGAGATATCAAGCATCTGGTGAAGTAATCAGGAGGCTGAAGATATCTTGTTAACTTGGTGAATGATGCATAGAGTATCAAACTAAGTTAACAAGGGAGAGATTGAAGATGTCAGTGACATGGTCGTGAGACGTGGATACAGAAGATGCATCATGGGAGATGAGGCGGTCACGTGCATTGCGGACGAGGTGAACAAGTGGTGGAAAAACTGTGAGGACGTTGAAGACAGGAGTTGCATTAGGGATATGAAGGCTATCTGGAGTTTGATGTGAAGACAACAAGATGTTGAAGGGATTTAAATGAGGTGTGTCGAAACTTATGACTCAGTTGTGCCATGACGTGAAGGAGAAGGGAATAAAAAAGAAGATTCCCAATAGCTTGAGGCATCTCCGTTATGAGCTGAAAATACAATTTGGTTTTTATTGAGTTGTAAAACTCAGTAAAAAAGGAGAAATTGTTGATGTATTTTCAGTCATGTATCATCAAGAGAATGAAGATGCGTTAGGTGGCTGAGGAATATCAGAGTGCTGAGGTGACGATAGCAGGCTGAAGGAAGTTCAGTTGGATGAAGACACAAAGAAGCGTACAAAAGGGAATGGAAAAGAAGATTTCCTAATGTGCTAATGACGTGGAAGAAGAGAAAATGAAATATTCCCTTAAGAGAGAATAAATGAATATTTATCTTTTACTTCAAGAGCTTGTTAAGGTAAACTTGGGCGAGAAGTTTGTATCTTAACAAGATATTCGGATATAGGAAACTATCATTGTCCTTATATTCGATGGGGGATTCGATTAGGGTTTTTGGAAGTTTACTATTTAAAGGGTTGAAGGGTCGACTTTGAGAAGTCATCATTCAGGGCAAAAGATGTGAGATCTTGTGAATCTCTAGCTCGACCAAAAAACAGAGCTAAAGAGGAGAGTGTTCCGGTTTGAGTTCATAGATGGGTAGATCTAGTGATTGTGAAATCGTAATATAGTAGGTCCATGGTTTGGTGACAATCTGAAGGGTGTTTAAGGTGATAGGCTAAAGGTTTTAGTGCTATGAAATTCTGTTAAGTGTAGTTTTTTGTAAAGTTAACTTATACGATCACTAGTTATTAAGCATCGGATTTGATGCTTGTGAAATACTTGTCTCTATGTCTATTTCTCACGTGGTTGAGGGGTTCTCCGCACTTACAGAAGGATCCAACGGAGTAACCTTGGTTTGGAGTCTTTCTTAGCTAATAGATGTCTTAGAGCAACGTGTTTAGTGTGAACTATCACTTTAGATCCCAACAAGTAAGACCTAAACTTTTCAAAGGCGAAGACAATGGCTAGAAGCTCTTTCTCCGTTGTTGCATATTTCACTTGTGCGTCATCGAGAGTTCTACATGCATAGTAGATGACATGGAGTTTCTTTTCTTTCTTTTGACCCAAAAATGCTCCCACATCGTAATCACTTGCGTCACACATAACTTTAAAATGTAGATCCCAATTCGGTGGTCGAACGATTGGTGCACTCACTAAAGCTTCTTTCAATCTTGAAAATGACCCCCCACATTCCTCATTGAAATCAAAGGTTACATCTTTTCAAAGAAGCCTTGTCAAGGGCCTTGCGATGTTCGAGAAATTCTTGATGAACCTTCAATAGAAACCCGTGTGCCCCAAGAAACTCTAAATATCCTTGACCGTTCTTGGAGGGGATATATTTACCATGACTTCAATCTTTGCTTTGTCTATTTCTCTTCCTTCTCGGAAATTAGATTTCCCAACACGATCCCTTTCTTGACCAAAAAGTGGAATTTCTCCCAATTCATTACCAAGTTTGTGTCTTTGCATCTCTTTAGTATCTTGCAAAGATTAGACAAATAAACCTCCATTATATTTTCGATCAAATCCAAGAAGATAGACATCATACACCTTTGAAAGGGGGCAGGGGTATTACAAAATCCAATCGACATCCTTCGATAAGTGAAAGTACCATAAGGACAAGTAAAAGTCGTATTCTCTTGGTCTTGAGGGTGGATAGGGATTTGAAAGAATCTCGCGTATCCATCGAGAAAACAATAATAAGAATTATTCCCTATCCTTTCTAACATTTGATCAATGAATGGCAAAGGGAAATGATCTTTCCTAGTACATGAGTTCAATTTTCTATAGGCAATGCACATCCTATGTCCCGTTATAGTTCTAGTAGGAAACAACTCATTCTTATCATTATTTACCTCGGTTATACCTCCTTTTTAAGGAACTACATGCACCGGGGAAACCCAAACACTTTCCGAAATAGGGTAGATGATACCCGATGAGAGTAGTGATAAACGAGATTTTACCCTCGTTCAGTCGAATGCCTTATCGTAGTATATAAGGTGTCAATCCGAATCAGGAGCAATTAAAATACTAGAACTTATGAGAAATCTTCTTAGTCTAAGCAATAAACAAAAAGGTTGTTTGTTGAATGTTTTGTAACCGTGTAATCAATAAACGAAAACGAAAATTAAGAGTTTTAAAAGTTTTATAAAAAGCTAAACAACTAGGTCAAGGTATTTCAAAGGGTGATTAAACTTTCGCATTTCAGAATTGTCTTTTTACAAAAATAACTTTAAGGTTTTGAAAACGATTTTAGATCAATCCACTCTCGTGACAATGATCATTTTCCCAATAATTAAACTAAAACAATATCTTGGATAGTTTAATTATCGAGAAACTTTAAGAACAAATCAATTTTAACCACTAAGCTTATTAACACAGATCTCTCGGTTAAGCTAGGCTTAGTTCTAAGGTAATTGGTCAGGAACCTTTATAATCTCTCGATTCATAAAGTTTCCTAGGTTCAATAATCGAATGGCCAACTCGATTAAGGCTTTAAGTTTGTTACCAAAGACAAAAGTTTTATAATCAATTAAGTTTTAGACAATCATCAATCCTAAATTCAATCAACCCTTTTTTCCCCAACCTAATTGTCTAATTGAAACTACTCACTAAGCATATTGAAATTCAAAGCAATTGAATTCAAAGAAAACATAAACATAAACAAAAGCAAAGAGAATAAAGGGTTCAAGAAAACTCTTATTGATGATGATGGAGATTACAAAGGCGGCCAAAGAAGGATCACCAAGAAACCTCACAAGTTGTCCAAAGCAAAAACAAAAGTGATAAAAACAAGAGAGCCTTCAAAAAAACATAATAAAAACCCTAATATAATGTCAAAACATAAACCAAAACGTTCCCCATCGGTTTAGGAAATCGTTTTTTTTTCCTTTTTGGCTCGAAAAACCGGTTTTTCCTTATTTTTCTCGTCTGTATCGGCCAAGTGTGACCGGTACAACAAACCGGTATGAATTTTCTTCTTGATATCGGCCACTTCAAACCGGTACAACAAACCGATACGAAGTAAAATTGGAATAACTTTAGATCTAACCGTTGAAATCATCTCAAACCACCGCAAAATGAAAGCTAACATCTGTGGCTATCTTGTGGTAAAATTTCATAAAGATCCAACGGTGGAAACGTCTTCAACGAGTGTCTTTTTGACGCTTTTCGTCTCAATTCTCTGTCTTTTCCATTCTTGCACTCCTAAACCTGAAAAACATGAAACAAACCAAAATGCAACCTATATGATACTAAATGCAGCCTAAATGAGTTAATTCTAATGCATAAAATAAGGTAAAATATGTAAAATATGCAAGTTATCAAGTAGTTTTAGAATTTTTTTCTTAAGTACTTCTTTTAAATTCAGGTTTAAATGTCTTTGATGCTCTATAAATGTTTTTGTTTCATCGTCTAGATGTATCTTATGCATGCATAATGACGGTGAAATCTCCCTAATATCATCTAAGGAATACCTAGAGCCTTTATACTTTTTCAATTCACCAAGAAGTAGATTTTTTTCATCATCACCTAGAGCATCATTGATTATAACCGGGTAAGTGGAGTTTGGGCCTAGAAAAGCGTACCTTAGCCCATCCGGGAGAGGTTTTAGCTCCAAGCGAGGTGCGTTTAGCTCATCCCAATCGTGCTTCAAACTAGGGTCTTCCTTATTAGCATTATCTCCTTTGGTTAGGACTGATTTCTCCCAAATTTGAGTAGTAGTTCTCCTTTGTCAATGATTGGTGTGAATCGAGGATTTCTCTATAACTCTTGGCATCTAGAGTGAAAGTGGAGCACTCCTCATTGGTTTTGTTTAGTGTTAGCTCGAAGGGGTCTGTAGTAGTTATTTCCTCCAAGTACTCTCCCACTATTTCCTTAATTGTATCGAGATAGAAAGCTTTTCCCACGATGGTAGGTTTTTTTTATGACCTCCATTATATCGAACTTGAGCTTCAAAAATCCTATGTGTAGATCAATCATTCCCTTCTTTACGTCGATGATATCCCCGGCGGTTGCTAAGAAGGGCCGACCAAGGATAATAAAGTCTATAAGTTCTTCATCCATTTCTAGGACAACGAAATCCGTGGGGATTACACAATACCCAACCTTCAAGGGAAGATCCTCAAGAATACCGATATTGATCGGGTATGTTATTGACCTATCCGCAAATACGAGAGATATCCTAGTTTTCTTTAGACTAGTCAACCCTAATCTCCCTGAGACCGTCAAGGGAATTAAACTTACACTTGTTCCAAGATCCACCAAGCATTTTCCAAAGTGAAAATGGCCTATTGTATAAGGGATAGTGAAGCTTCCCGGATCTTTGAGCTTTGGTGGAAGATTTTTTTGGATGATCGCGCTACATTCATGGTTGATCACTATCACCGATTCCTCAAGGACTCTCCTATTTGTCATTATATCTTTCAAAATCTTGTTGTAGATTGGACACTCTATCATCAAATCCGAGAAAGGTAAAGTCACTTGTACGGTATCCATGAGCTTTTTGAACTTCTCGAATTGCTTATCGAGAATTTGTTTCTTGAATCGCCCGGGAAAAGGCAGCTTGTCTCATAAAGTGGAGGAATGAAGGGTGTATTTTATTTAACAATCTCCTTTTCTTTGACTACTCCTTCTGCTTCAAATGGTCCTTCTGCATTTTCCCCTAACTCATTTGGTTTAATTGGTTTGCGTTCGTTTCCTTCTTTTACTAGAGGTTCCCTTTCGTCATCCTTTAATTCAACGTTTTTATCGGCTTTCTTTGTACTTGAAGGGAGCTCCTTCCTACTCCTTAGTGTGATAGTATGAAAAGACTCTTTTCCTTTTACGGAGTATGAGGGAGCAATGGTTTGATTTACTGAAACATCTATGGTCTTGAGAGTTGCTCGAATTTTGCATTTAGCTCCATGTAAACTCCATCAACTTTCTTGTGTATCTCCTCCATCTTTTCGTTCAAAGTCGTGGCCACTTACTCCTGTCCTTCTAGGGCTTGTTCAAGAAGCTTAGTGTTCTCTCTCAACCAAGGCGGAGGAGGATTTTTCTCCCGTTGTTGTTGATGTGTGATCATTGATGGTCGGTGTTTTTGTTGTTGATGGTAACCTTTATCACTTGAGCCTTCTATGTTTTCATTTCTATTATGGGGATTACTTTGATTATTAAACCCTTGTTTAGGTGGACTATGAGGGTATCCTTCTTGTCCACAATCTTGGGCGTAGCTCATATCCTCATAACTTTCTTGAGTAAACCTTTCTCCTTTACCGTATTACCCTTCATGACTTTCGATAGCATACATCGGTGTCCTTTTTGCTTTGAGCATATTAGTGATAAAGTCATGTAGCTCATTGTATCTTTGATCCTCATTTAATCCAACACAACCATAGTTCATATCCCCGCTTGTTCACTTTGGGCCAAGTTTTCTATAAGTATTTCTCCTTGAGGGATGGTTAGACTAGCGAAATATCCATTACTAGCCGTGTTGATGGCTAGTTGGTAGTATCGGTGGGCTCCTCGATGAAAGATACCGAGAACTGCTTCCCTTGACATACTATGGCGAGGATATGCTCTAGTGTACTCGTTGAGTCTCTCCCATGCCTCGTATAGACTCTCATTACCCCCTTGTTTGAAAGTGGCTATATCATTACGGATCTTGGCCGTCTTTTGTGTTGAGAAGAACTTGGAGAGAAACCTCTTCTTACACTCGTCCCAAGTCAAGATTGACGAGTTGACAGTGCTATTCTCCCATTGGGCGGCTTTATCTCCAAGCGAGAATGGGAAAAGAGCACTCCACCAATCTTGATAGTTCCACAAAGACGATCAAAGTTGTCTAAGTGTTTCAATGGATGCTCGTTGGGAAGTGCAAAGAACTGATTGTTTTGCACCATATTGATTAGGCTTGATTTGATCTCCCAATTGTTGATTGTGCAAGGTGGTGGTCGGATTCCCATTTTAGTACCATTCGTGATTGGTTCATCATAGTCTCCAATCCTTCTTTCATCTTGCTTGACGTGAACCGGTATTATTCCTCCAACGCTAAATTCTTGGGCTTCTTGGTTAGTTGTATTGTTACCTCCATGCGCTCCTTGAGCTTGGTTGTCTCCTACATTTGCCATCTTTTGTGCTTGCAAATGTGTTTCCCTTTCTCTTTGTTCTTGTTCCCTTAATCTCTTGTTGGCTCTTTCAAGTCTTCCTAGTTCGGGTACACCTTGAAAAACAAAAAGAAGAGATCAAGAGAAAAAGTTAGTAAGCTGTGAAATGTGGATGAACTAAATTTAGGTAGATTCCAAATGCTATTGACTATCACTACTCTCCCCGGAAACGGCGCCAAAAACTTGATGAGATCAAAGTTTACACCTCGACACTAATAGACTCAAGTGCAAAGCACAAGAAGTTTGTAGTAGTCGGGATCGAATCTACAAGGAGAGAAGGATAGAAAAACAAGAATATAAGAAACTAACAAAGATTAGATCGAGTCAAATGCATGTTTAGAACTAAGCTATTATCTAGAACAATGATTTAATGGAACTAAAAACAAGTCAACTTAAAGTCAACAATAACTATTATGAGCTGAGAGATATGTTAAGAATAAATATATGGATCTTGGGGTCAAGATCATGGGCTTAGGATATATGGAATCAGGTTAATAATGATAGACTAATAAAGGAAAAAGCTTTCTAGGACAAGGATCACCAAGCAAGATAACTAGACAAGCTCATTCAACCTTGATTTCTCTGTAACGTCTTCAACAACATCTTCTTTTTCTTCCTCTTCTACAATTTTAGAAAGAGGAGATGGTTTAGGAGCATGTTGTTTGCAGCTACCACGAACAAAAACCTTCGTTGGCTTGGACCGTTTCGGAACATGAGGTTGTTTTTCCTTTTTCACGTTTTTTAGACTCACTCCCGCTTTTTGCATTGTCAATCTAGTTTTCACACCTTATCTTTTCTCTTTTTCTGTTTGTTGTTGATAAACGAGATTTTTAGTCGTTCTTTCGAATGTTTTAATGTAGTATTTAAGATGTCAATCCGAATCAGGAGCAATCAATGTATTAGAACTTACGAGAAATAAACTCAGTTTAAGCGAATCAAAAAGTTGTTTGTTTGAATGTTTTGTAATCGTGTAGCGAATAAACGAAAACAAAAATTAAGAGTTGTAAGGATTCAAATAAAAAGTTAAACAATCAGGTTAAGGTACTTTAACGGGTGATTAAACTTTCAGATTTTAAGATTGTCTTTTAACAAAAGTAACTTCAAGGTTTTGAAAACGTTTTTAGATCAATCCACTCTCGTGACAATGATCATTTTCCTAATAATTAAACTAAAACAATGTCTTGAATAGTTTAATTCTTAAGAAACGTTAAGTTCAGTTCAACTCAACCACTAAGCTTATTAACACAGATCTCTCGGTTAAGCTAGACTTAGTTCTAGGGTAATTTGTCAGGAACCTTTATAACCTCTCGATTGATAAAGTTTCCTAGGTTCAGTAATCGAATGGCCAACTCGATTAAGGCTTTAAATTTGTTACCAAAGACAAAAGTTTTGAGATTAAGTTCTAGACAATTATAATCCTAAGTTCAATCCACCCTTTTTCCCCAACCCAATTGTCTATTTAGATCTACTCATTAGACATACTGAAAGTTAAAACAATTGATATTAAAGAAAGCATATACAAATCAAAGAGGTAAAGGTTTAAAAAAACTCTTGTTGTTGAAGATTACAAAGGTCTCTAGATAGCAAAGCTCTAGGAATTATCTCCAAAGTTCCAAAACCAAAAACAAAGCGTGAAAACAAGATAGGAGAAACAATAATATCAAAACCCTAATATAATGTCAAAACATAAACCAAAAACGTTCCAAATCGGTTTAGGAAATATTTTCCTTTTTAAGCCCGAAAACCGATTTTCCTTTTATTTTCCGCAGCCCGTACCGGTCAAGTGAAACCGGTACAGACTGGCCGATACGCCGATCGGTACATGTACTTCGGCTTCTTTCCTTCTGTATCGGCCACTTGTGATCGGTAAAAAAAACCGGTACAAGTCTTCTGGCAAGAATTCTTGCATATCGACCACAGCAAACCGCTACAACAAGCCGGTACGACTGTTTCTGCCTCTTTTAAGCTCGGATTCCTCGTCTTTTACCGTTTTAACGCCCTGAAATACACATAACAAACCCAAATGCAACCTTATGATACTAACTTCAACCTAAATGAGGCAATTCTAATGAATAAAATAGAGTAAAATATGTAAAATATGCAAGATATCAGTTGTTTTGGTAGCTTCTTCTTAGTTTCAAGTTTTGGCGCCTTCTTCTCAGTTGTTGGTTTTGACACCTTCTTCTCACTTGCTGGTTTTGACACATTTTTTGGTGTTTCAACCTTTTTTTTTTTTCCGAGGACCCTCTAGTCCCCGACTTCTCAGTTTCCAACCAAGACTCCAAGAAAAACAAAAAAATCATAAAATTTGCAACACAAATAACAAATTTGTAATAGAATATACAAATCTGCAAGAATATAAAACAAATCTACAAGACCATAAAACAAATCTACAAGCTATAAAGCAAATCTAAATAAATCTAAAATATTATAAAACAAATCTACAAGCCAATAAACAAAATGAATTGTGCATTACTAACCATATCATCATCGGAATTGCGGTGACCTTCTATCTAGCATGTTGCCCAGCTTGCATCAAATTTTTGATGGCTTCCTCCATCTTTCCAACTCTTCCTCCATCTTTCCATCAAATTTCTTTTGCAATTCTAAAATAGTCTCTCTTACTACTTCATAGATCAACTTCTATACTTCAGAAATAGAAATCTTCGTCTCTAAATCATCCTTCTATTTACTCTTTTTCTCCTTTGAAACTTTGCTTTCAGCTTCACTTAATCTCTCACTCTTTCTCTTCTTCTTTGAAGCTTTACCTTCAACTTCACCTTTTTCTGGTTGTTCGTCTTCTCTACTCTTTTTTGAAGCATTACCTTCAGCTTCATCTACTACGTCTCTCTTTCTCTTTTTTTTGTTCCTTCTTTTTCTCCACTATTGGCCAACACTTAGGATCAACCCTATCTTCCATGAATCGATATTATGGTTGATAATTGTCTAGATCTTAAAACTTTATAAAACTTTAATTTAGTTAATGATCTTAATGCTTTAGTTGAATTGGTCATTCGATTGATAGAACCCATAAAGCTTCACCTTCGGGAGAAGTGTGAAGATTCCTGAACAATTACCCTAGAACTAAATCTAGCTTAACCAAGGAATCTGTGTTAATAAGTTTAGTGGTTGAATTGAATTGAACTTAACGTTTTCTAAAATTCAAACTATCCAAGGTATTGTTTTAGTTTAACTATTAGAAAAAGGATCATTATCACAGAAGTAAATTGATCTAATCAAACGTTTTCAAAACCTTAATGTTAAACTTTGCTAAAAGACATCAAAACCTGAAAGTTGATCACCCGTTTAAAGTGCCTCGACCTGGTTGTTTAGCCTTTAATTGAATCTTAAATCTTGTTTAATTGCGTTTTCGTTTTCTCGTTAGTCTTTCATTAGTCACAAAACAAAACTAATCTTTAATTTGATTAGACTAAGTGTAGTTTCTCATAGGTTCTTGTATTTCAATTGCTCATGATTTGGATTAAATTCTTATATACTACATAAGATATTCGAAACAACGAGGGTAAAATCTCGTTTATCAAATTGGCGCCGTTGCCGATTCAGGAACTCGGTTGATTATTAGAGCTTTGAAATCACTTGGGACTAAGTTTTAGTTTCTTGTGACTAATCTCTTCTTTTCTTTTTTGGTTTTTCGTTTTCTCAGGTGTATGCAAAAAAAAGTCACGAACAAAGTGACAACTTTCTTTTCTTTGCGGACATTAAAGCACATGAATGAGCCATCTCAAGAGAAAGAAGACTCGAACAATACTCCGACTCGTCTCAATCAGAAGCATCAGATTCAGAGATGGGTGACGATTTAACCAACGCGACACGTACGATTGGAACCAACGATGTACCTTCTAACATCTCCAACCGTAGTGGAATCACGCCACCAGCTATTGCCAACAACAAATTTGAAATCAAGTCTAGTCTCATCAACATGGTGTTGAGCAACAAGTTCTACGGCTTGCCTAGTGAAGATCTGATAGACCATCTTCATCAATTCGACATGTTGTGTGACACGGTGAAGATTAATGGGGTCAACGAGGACATGTTTAAGCTGCGATTGTTCCCTTTCTCACTTGGGGACGAGGCGCACCAATGGCAAAAGAACCTTGTCAAAGACTTTATTCATACTTGGGACGCTTGCAAAAAGGCTTTCCTAACCAAGTTTTTCTCAGTGGTTCGGGCCTCGAAGCTAAGGAACGAGAACTCAGGTTTCGCTCAAAACGACCACGAAACGTTTAGCGAAGCTTGGAAACGATTCAAGGGTTACACGGTGAGATGTCCACATCACAGGTTCTCGGGAGAAATCTTTCTTAGTACATTCTACTGAGGCCTCAAGCCAAAGTTCCGTATGCTTCTCGATTCAGCTAGCCAAGGTAATTTCCTTGGGAAGACAGAAGCGGAGGGACAACTTTTGGTAGAAAACTATGCGTTGAGTGATAGCAACTACGGTAAAGAGTATGATCGCACAAATCGCAGCTCCGTGAATGATGACCAATTTAGGAGAGAGATTAAAGCGGTGAATGAGAAGCTTGATAAGCTAATCATGTCTCAACAAGTGAGAATCAACTTCGTAGGAAGTGGAGAAGAACAGGTGACCCCACTCGATGGAAGTCAAGAGGAGATGAACTATGTGGGTAATCAAAACGGTTGGCGTTACAACAACTACTCTCAAAACCCAAACTTTCCAACCGAAGCACCAATGTACCTAACCCTCAACATCAAGTTTATCCTCAAGCACAACAAGGAGGTTACCAAGGTAAACTTCAATACAACCAATGAGGATATGCACCGAGACCACCACTTAATCGACCACCGGGTTACAACCATCCTCCCGCTGCTCAAGGAGTAGTTTCTTCACCAGCTCCCCAAGGTGATCAAACTACTCAACTCTTGAAACAAATCCTTGATGGTCAAAACCGTAATGCCATGGAGTTTAATGCCTTTAAGAAGGAGATTCATGCAAAGGTGGACAACTCGTACAATGATCTCAATACCAAGTTCGAGATCTTGACTGCCCCAAAACTAATAATGTTTAAAGCCCCACAAATCTTAGGACTGACCAACCATATATATACATGTCCCTAATAATGTGGAAATAATCAAATGCTACAACAAATGTGTTTCGTCCTTGACGGTTTTACCTTTAGGCAGTCTTGAAGTGTATGTCCATGAGGGCGTGGTGTGACACGGGTTTCACATGCTTGTTTCGCTTATCCTGCTTTTACTTCCTATCTTTATAGACTCGGTGAAGTTGGTGGTATGGTGAGACTAGTTGTTGTCCAATTCAAGCATATGTTGGATATCGTGCTCGTTTTGATTAACAAGATGATGTTTGGGTCTATGACGATGATGAATTTGAGTTTTGACACCATGACGAACTTGATGATGACGACGAAGATGAGGATGATGGTGGTTTCCGACGTTTAATGTCGTAGGTAATAATGGATGATGATGACGAGGATATGGATCAAAATAATCATAAAATGGTTCAAAGAGTAGAGAAATGTTGATGTCGTGTTGACCATACACTCGGATTTGTCGACTTCGCCGAAGTGAGAATCCTTGAGTATAACTATAAGGGAAAAACCACAATATTTTATAAGAGAAGAGAGTTTGGTACTTATCTTATGGTAAAGTAGACTCACCAATGCTTATATATGTTATGCAGTTTGATCATTTGTAGAGTACAACTTACCAGATCAATTGTCTTTTCTTTCTGTTTTATAATGAAAAATTCCTTATGAAATATTGTACATATATACATATCAAATTGTTTCATCTCTTCTAACAATACTTGTTCTTTCAAAGTTTTAACTAAGGATTACCTTAACGGAAGCTAAGCCCTTGGAGAAATTCATTTGCGATAGACTAAACCATATGCAATTATTATAACAAGAAAACTTTCATCGGTATCAAAGTAACATTGATGAATAGGTTTCCAAGTATTACCATTAAGTTATAAGATGCTTCTACTCCACCAGTGTTCTTGGTTGTGACTCTATCTTCTCCGAAATCTGTCAGTGCCTCGAATCTCGATATAGTTATCTTTGTGATCTACCCGGGGTCAAAGTAACATTGATGAATAGGTTTCCAAGTATTACCATTAAGTTATAAGATGCTTCTACTCCACCAGTGTTCTTGGTTGTGACTCTATCTTCTCTGAAATCTGTCAGTGCCTCGAATATCGATATAGTTATCTTTGTGATCTACCCGGGGTCAAAGTAACATTGATGAATAGGTTTCCAAGTATTACCATTAAGTTATAAGATGCTTCTACTCCACCAGTGTTCTTGGTTGTGACTTTATCTTCTCCGAAATCTGTCAGTGCCTCGAATCTCGATATAGTTATCTTTGTGATCTACCCGGGGCTCCTGCAACCATAAGAAAAGTTACATCATTTACCTGATAAAAATGTTGACGATATTTAATTTTTACCTTTGGACAACGTATTCGATATCATCAACACTTAGTTGTATCCTTAGATATCATCAACACTAAATTAATTTGAAAGGCATTTGAACGATCAAAGTGATTGATTTCCGTATGTGATCTCAACCCTCGATCTTTGTGTCTGTTTGCAGATATATCTGAGCCATATACACGTCACTAAACCAAGCAAAGGTACGTTTTCGGTTTAACGCTTGTGCTGAAAACTCTTACATGACTTAACAAAAAAGCATACTAAAACATATTAATGACTTGTCATTTGGTTAATTGATTTTTAAGATAGTCAATAGATTCAATCAATTGGGGTTTGACACGCGCGCATGGCGCAAGTTTAAGAGCCTTCGAACCCGACTTAAAAATTAGGTGTTAAACTAATGTAGGTTGATATTTGGATATACTCCAAATATCTTTATTATTTAAATTATTAGTTATTTTGTTCTATAGATAATTTCATATTCTTACTTCATAATATTCTAGGGTTTTAAGGATTTATTATAAATATGCCGTCCAGGTTTATGTTGTTATTCAAACTTGGATTAATTAATAAAATAGAGCTTTTGCTTTGAGAGAAGAGAATTATCGTTCTTTGTTTTAGGTTCTTAAGAGATCTCAACAAGTTCAAGAAGGTTTGGTTTATTCGGGGATTCTTAGTCTAAAGGAATATCCTTGCGATTATCTCTAATTATTCGGGGATTCTTAGACTAAACGAATATCCTTGCGATTATCCCTAGTTATTCAGGTATTCTTATAATCAACAAATCTCTAGTTTTATCATTTTCACTTCCGAGTTGCATCATAAACTCAAACCGAAACCGGAAAAGACATTAAAAACTTAAAAACCCGAAGTTGAAACTCTAAGAAATACTCGAGTTTATTCGAATTTTAAGTAAATATATAAAATTATCAATAATTTTAAATTTGTATTAACATATATGCAGAACTATAAAAAATTAATATTTTGGGTTGTTTTGTATAATCAAATATTTTTGAATAACTTTAATTAGTTGTTTTAATTTTATAGGTTTGGATTTTTTTGTTAATTTATACTACATGAACCTGACCTAAACCCGAAAAACACCATACCAAAATCGAATCGTATCCGAATAAATTATAGTCCACAACATGAAAATCCGGAACCCGTATATAGCCGAACCGAACCCGGACGGATACCCGAACTCTCACACTTACTTAAAAGTCTAAACTGAATATTCTTGATTATCTAACACTGAATAATAAAGAAAAAATTCAATTTAAAATTTATAAATTTACACCATTCCAAATCCTAATTTACAAAACTACCAAAAATTCTAACTCCTTTTAGCTTTACACCTCCCTAAAATTTAAATGGTTTAGTTATCCTTGAAATTTACTAATACTAAAAGTTTTCATTTGGGTTCACTATTTAAGTTTAGAGTTTAGTGTTAAAGAAAGTGTTTGAAATAAAGGAAATTAATACTTTTTAAATATCAAAATATATTTTTATTTAAAAAGATTAACTGAAAAAATGTTAAGAACTTAATAAAGAAATCTAGGAAAAAACGAAATTAAAAAAGAAATTAAATTTCCAAACTTCTCTTTTGGATCTAAACTGTGAGAAACAAGAGAAATTATACTAATCAAATTTTGGATTTATTAAATTAATAAATATGTATTATATGATGATATAAATATTTAAAAATAAAAGGGATAACCATAAGAAAATTTTGTAAATTTTAAAATAATTATAAGTTATAATCTTTCTTAATTCTCTCTTCTTGCGACACAAAAGTCAAATTACTTTTTTTTATTATTATACTAGGGTTTAACTCGTCTTACGGGTACTAGGGTTTAACTCGTCTTACGGGAGTGTGAAAACCTAAAACAACTTGGAAACATTGTTTAAATTATTATTCAAATTTTATTTGTTATATTAAGGATAATAAAACCGAATGAATGCTCCATTTTTTCATTTTAATTGAATCTATATAGATAAATAAGATTCAATTATAATGACATATATCATCAAAACTTGACTATATGTATTTAACACTGCTATTTTGAAAGAAATCAATTGAATATTTCTATCTTGAATGAGACAAATATAATTTATATATATTAAACTAAAAACTTATACATTTGTTTCTGACAACAAACTATTTTAAAATTGAGTTCATACCGCTAAAAATGTAAACATATCAATGTTTAAATTATAGTTTACTCGAAAAATTTGTTAGTTTTACTATTTTTCTAAATAAATAGTATTTTTCTAAATAAATAGTATCACCTTTTTATATCATTGTATATTACTTTTTTAACATATATATGACCTTTTTATTTTGAAATTTAAATGATTAAAATTGTTAATGTTTTTACTTGCACGATGTTGTTCAAAATTATGGTAGAGGGTATTAAAATCATACTACTTTTACATCTTACATCCTTTAATATTGTGCATATGATTATTTTTGTTGTTGATTTCGTAACTTCTATTGTGTGGGCACAAATTATTGTGTGGGCACAAATATGTAATTAGACATAGTTTTGACTTTTCCAATTCTCTAACATTTAAATTAAATTATAAAATACTTTTTTACTAGATGAGGACCCGCATCTAGTAAAAAATCATCTAGTAAAAAATATATATATTAAATTTTATATATTTATAATTATTTAGTAAAAATATATATATTAAATTTTTTTCACCGACTTGGATTATATTTAGATAGTCTTTTATTTCATAAAATACATTAAATAAAACATGTAGATTGTGTGATGTATGGTTTAACGCGAGATTCATCCGTGTATTAGAAATATTTAAATTTTTTACCCCGGGATATACCTTCCAAGATGTCTTGATACAAATTTAAAAATAGTTTACAGAATTATATTTAATATAAAGTTCAAAATTATATTTATGTATAATTTATATTTCGAATATAATTTAGTTATATATTATGAATTATTTATGCTATTTTTGTTCCGTTGCTAAATTACACATAAATATTTGTGCATAAATTGAATTCGATTTAATCTCATAACCATTATCATTCGTTTAAATTTGTTTTGTGATCTTTTAATGACCCGTTAAAAAAACTAAAATGAGAATTACAAAACTACATCATTTGAATTGCGTTTTAAAAAATACGCCATTTCAAAGTTATTTTTAAAAACTACACTAAACACTCAAAATTAAATCTTAATAAATTCTACCTACACAAAATCTACCTTTTAATATTATATTGTAAACACTAATTAGCGAACCTAAATGAAAAGATTTAAATTTTGATAGTTTTTTTAAGGATAAATCAACCTTTTAAATTTTTATAAGGGTGTAGTTATAGAAAATATTGAATTAGATGTAATTTGTGAAAGAAGTGTTGAATAGGTGTAGCCTTGTGAATTCCTCAAATTAAAATATGTATTTGCTATTATGATTTGTATTTTTTAACATCGATTTTTTTTATTTTATTAATATTTGTTTTTTAAATACTTTGAATATTAGTTAAATTGAAATTGTTTGGGCCTTCATGTTAGGCTTTTCTTATTGTCCATTTGATTTTTTTCAGCCCAATAAAAACCATAGGTTAAGCGAAAAAATACAATGGCATTTGATGGTAAATATAATTTTTTTAAGGACATTTTCAAAAAATGCTTTCCAATTAATATATAAGATATCAAAGAATTATTTTAATAAAATTAATTATAAATGAGATTTATTAGTATAAAATGGTTTTATTAAAAAAATATAGTTAAATTGTCCATTATATTTTACAAACGGTTATTTGTATTTACAATTATGTTGTCCACTGGATTTTATTGATAAAAAATTTTCATCTTCTCAATCAAGTGGACAGATACAACTATGAATTATGTAAATTAATACCTAATGCACACCATAAAAATGAACGTTATTTGTATGTACAGAAAAATGTGTACAAGGGAAAGTGGACAACTCGTACAACATCATATATACAGTCATACAAATATTCGTCTAAATGTATACTAGAGATTGTACGGTGGATGATACCAACAAGAGAGAAGAGAAAGAAAAATAGATGAATTATGTAAATTAATAAGAAATGTACACCATAAAAAATGGATGTTATTCGTCTCTACAAAAACGTGTACATATGAAAGTGTATAACTCGTATAATTTCATTTGTACAGATATTCATCTAACTGTACAATATACTGTAACTATTCACTAGAGAGAAAAAAGAGAGAGGAAAGATACAAAAAATATGAGAGAGAAGGAAAAGAGAGATAGAAGGAAAAGAGAAATAGAAGGAGAACATAGGGGAGAGGGAGGAGAGATATGGATAAAAGAGAGAAAGAGGAAACGAGAGGAGAGAAAGGAGGAAATTAGAGAAAACGTAAAAAGAGAATAAGAGATGAAATTGAAGAAGATTAGGAAAACAAAACAAAAATGACATAATTGTAATATACGTGGGTTATAAACCCAAATTTGCAAATTGCGATTGATGTGTAACGGGTAAGGTGGAACCTACAGACTAAATACGTAATTATGAATAGTAACCGGCGGGTCCTATTTTTAATAACTTTTGAAAAACTGTCAACTTACCTAAATATCTCTAGATTTATCGTCTTGAGAGAGAATAAGAGTTATCGTCTTGTGGTCAGCGCGTGATGGCTAATACAGCACCGGCGTCGGTCACACCTATGATCTTTCTAATTAGTTTTTCTTCTCTAGTCTAGATCTTCCTTGGTTGGTGAAGCGTGGAGGCTTCTGAGAATAAGGGTGTTTGGGTTTAAGAGTGGATCTAATGAGATGTGACCATGGATTTTAGATCTGATGGATATGTTGGGTGATGGGGTGTTAAGGACTTCGATTAGCTTATTGAAGTGAAGCCTCTTACTCTTGGCTAAGGTTATCTATGTTTGGAGGGTAAACTTGGCGACATCAGAGGCTTATGGCTATTTCCGTCACGGTTCGGTCTTATTTGTCCTTTGGCGATTCTATGCAACATAAGATCTTCTCGTAGTTGTCGTATCCCCCTTGCCTCTATTTGGTGGATATGAGGTTAAAGGCCTTATGATTTCGGTGGTTTTGCTATGACTCGGAAGCTCTCGATCTTTCTATCGGAGTTGTCTGCTTTGATTCCAGGTGATGGTGGCTCCTTTAGTACCGTCTAGCTGGCTTTTGCTTTGACATTGGAGGCTTCGTCAGCTCTGTTGGCTGCTTTGACTCCAACATCTTGTCTCTAGCGACGGTGGTCACATGTGGCGTTAAATCCGAATTCAAGTTTTAGTTCTATATTGTGTCAAGTTACTCCCAAAACCTATGGTGGCTCTCCATGGAAAGCTCTGCAGTGCGGATCTGATACACGGAGGAGTTGAGCTTTATTCTTCGAAGCTTTCTCTAGTTATTTGTATCAACGTGGTTGTTGATAATGAGGAATGACGAAAAATATTTTTAGTGGGTTTATGAACGACGACCATATCAAGCATTTTCAACGACATTTCCGACTTAACCACAAACGTAGCTCCGACCTTCCTTGTATCTCCGTTAAAACCGACCAGCGCACATTATCTTGAGGTTGGATTAGGGCAATTTGGTTTATGTGTTTTATTGGGCGTGGTAGTTTTTAATTCTTTAGATTGTTATAGTTTTGTTTGGTCTTCTAGTTTAAATCTCTTTTACGTGGTCCGTAAAACCTCGTTATGTATATTATTTTTGATTAAATGAAAAGCCAGATGAAAAAAGAAGATTTATTTGCCCAAGTCCATTAGCTCACCATGTTAGGTGGAGAAACATAATTTAATGGATGAGCTTTATAAAAGTTAATCGAACTTTCTAAATGATATTATAGTGATTGACCCTACAAGGCGCCTAAAGTACTAGTTTATGATACCCTCGAGAAACCAAACCTGCCCACTAAAAAGAAAAAGAGGAAACAGAAAAATAGTAAAGCTCATTACACTAAATATTCAACAAAATTGACACCCATCTCTTCTGGCCGACAGATTTCGTTGAGGAACAAAATCAAAGATGAAGAATCTTTTTCTTTTTAGTCTTCTCCTTGTAGGCACCATCGCATTACCAGAGAGAAGAAGCAACCATGGAGAAAAGATAGAATCTTTCAAAGACCAAAGGCTTGCAGTGGTGTACCCAGTGATCCAAAGATTCAAGTCACTAATCACTCTCGACCCTTTTAAGGTAACACAGACATGGACTGGTTCAGACATCTGCAGTTACAGAGGCTTCCACTGTGACAATCCTCCGGACAACAAAACCGCAGTAACTGTCGCTTCCATCGATTTCAATGGCTTCCAACTCTCTGCTCCTTCCATCGAAGGATTCATCGACCAGTTCCCTGATTTAGCTCTCTTTCATGTAAACTCTAACAACTTTAAAGGTGCTGTCCCTTCCAAGATCGTCAATCTAAAGTATCTCTACGAACTAGACATCAGCAACAACAGATTCACCGGTCAGTTTCCGAACGTTGTTGTTGGCATGCCTGGTTTGACATTTCTTGACATCCGTTTCAACTCTTTCTCCGGTTCAATCCCACCTCAAATATTTGGTCAGAACCTCGACGTTCTCTTCATCAATGACAACACCTTCACTGCCAGCCTCCCGGAGATACCTAGCGATGGTCACATTCTTTTCTTAACTCTAGCAAACAACAACTTCAATGGTCCTCTCCCGAGAAGCATCTTAAGATCAATGTCAATGGTAACCGAAGTACTCTTCTTGAATAACGATTTCAAGGGTTGTATCCCTTACGAAATCGGGTTTCTCAAGGAAGCCTCAGTGATTGATATGGGAGGGAATAAGCTGACAGGTCCTTTACCGATGTCGCTTATGTGTTTAGAGAAAGCAGAGCAGCTCAACTTTGCTGGGAATCTATTGTACGGCGCCATCCCGGAGGCAGTGTGTATGCTACTCCGTGATAGTAATCTTGTCAACTTATCATTGTCTGATAACTACTTTACCCACGTGGGGCCTTGGTGTAAAGGCTTGCTTGAAAGAGGTGTTCTTGACGTTGGTAAAAATTGCATTCCTTTCTTACCAGGACAGAGATCTTTCGAAGAATGTGCAGAGTTCTTTGTCAAACAACCAAAGTACTACTGTCCTCACCCGTGGTTTCATAGTTTTATCCCTTGTTCATATTCTCATTTTTCTTCTTCTTCATCTTCTAGTGCTATTATGCCCACGGAGGCTCCCTCGCCATGATGTTCATGATCATCATATATACCAGTTGTATTTAATCACTTTCAATGTAATGCAAAAATAATCGAATTATCTTTTAACCAACAAGACTATGCTAAAACATGCGCCCTACTGGCAAATGTTGGAGATTACAACTTTAAACTAGCATTTTTTCTTTTCAAATAGCTATATATAACTTTGTAAATTTTTTTTGTTTTAATAAAGTAAATAGAAATATTTAGAATTTGTAAGTAATATTATTTTTTCTTTATTGTTTATACAAGCAAATATATATATGATAATTTAATCAGTTATTATTAAAAAAATATGTAACATTAGAAGTTGTTGAATTAACATTTTGTATTGCTAATTAATATTTTGGAGTAAATATTCCTACGCAAAGAAATGTTTTCATCATGTTTGTAAGCAATGACATTTTGTGTAAATAAGTGAATATTTTTAGACTTGTTCATATAAATATTTCAAAAATAATATTATAGAGATGATTAGTTAGTAAAATTACAAAAATATAAAATATTTATTTTATCCTATTAAACAAGATAAATACCCTTGTATATGCAGGATTATAATACAATATTTCTAAACCTGTAAAATCAAAATAGAAAATTAAAAAAAGATTCGAAATAATTATTTAAAAAAATATTGAAAATATTGTTACAAATTTATTTTAGTATACACTTTATCCCAATGATTAGAATAACCCTTGTAAGAGTGAATATATTTTCACTATACAAACAATAAGGTTATACATATTTTGACATATATAATTACATATGTATGATACACAATGTTATATATTATAAATAAATATTTTGTATGATATATAAATTTTAAACGTAAGAATTTATGAATGTACCTTATAAATTTATGGTTTCGTTTGCTAATATAACAAAATCATTGTGGTTTTGGAATTAATAATTTTCAAGTATTTGACTAAAATTTGCCACATACCGCTTTTAAATAACTATTCATCTCTCTTTTAATTTTATATAAAATTTATGATTGAAAATTTTATAGTTGTAAGTGTAACTCTATTGTCGTTGTTATTGTAAAACCTGTGAGCAATCTTGATTGTTTATATATTAGTAACTAGGTGATGACCCCACGCCATGCGCGAGTTGTTATTCAAAAATAATCATCTACATTAAATTTTTTATTTCTGGTTTTAAAAAATCATAAAACGAAATAAATATTGTATAACGAACATAATTTATTTTAGATATAGATATTTATTTATCTTGCTTAAAGTATAACTCTTTTTTACGATAAATTATCCAAAATTTATACATATCACTATATTCATACATATATATGTACCAGTAACACAATAAAATGATTAAAAAATATTAAAGATTGTGATATTGGTTGAAATTTTCTAAAAATAATTAGAAGAACTTGAACGTTATAAAATATCTTATTTTATAAAATATTTTTTTATCGTCATATAAAATAAAACGTAATATATTTCATAATTATATAGTAACAATATTATTAATTTCAAACAAACTATTGTTTTGTATATTCCATGTATTTTTGTAATTTCGATGCGAAAAAGTTATGTTATTATAATAATCGTCTAAAATCATAAAGAATGTCAAAAATAATAATAATTGTAGAATATTAGTAATTAGGCTAAAGTTTTTTGATTTTGGTTATTCAAAATGTGAAATCGTAAAGTATAACCGGCCATTAAAAAATAAATAATCAAAAATATATTGAATCGCAATATATAAAAAATGAAAAAAAATCTGAAATCGGAGTATATAAAAAAAAGTCGGAAATTAATTTAGAAAAAATTTTATTGAGGCGAAAATATAAGGGCATAAATGCAAAAAAGTAAAATATAGTCAAAATTTTAATTGAGGCTAAAATATAAGGGCATAAACGCAAAAAATAGAAAATTTCTTCAAATATAAGGGGATTATAGTCTTATTACAACTTTAAAATTATTATTGTTGTTTTAAATAAATATTGAATAATATAACTAATTTCATGTTAATGGTTTCTTATTTATTTCTTATTTTTTGTTTTTATTTCAAATATAATTTTAAATTGTAATTATTTGTATTTATCTTATTGTATTTTTTAAAATACTGAAATTTACATATTTATCTTAATATATATTTTTTAACATAATTGATTGAATTTTTTTGTTACATGTGTCAAAATCTTAATGTTTAACTTGACATATGTCACAATCATGTGAGTTAATAAATTTTGAAAACAAACTTTATATAATAAGATAATTGCCAATAAATTGAAAATGAAAAGAAAATCTAAAACAATAGTTTGATGACATCAAATTCAAAAAATTGTTTTATATTTCTGAAATTTTAATTTGAAGTTTCAATGATTTTTTATATTTTATACTCTTTGTCATATTTTGACCCAAAAAATAATACTCTTTGTCATATGAGATGTTTCTTATAAAAACAGATAAAAATTCAGATAATGAAAAATATAAATTTTTCATCTGATTATGGATAATACTTTTATGGAAACCTTTTATTCGCAAGTCGACAAAATATATCATTTTATTATAAACGACTAAATATATTGAAAAAGATTATGTTACTGATATCTTGTATATTTTGCATGTTTTACATTGATTTATTCATTAGAACTAACTCAATTAGGTTGAATTTAGTGGCATATAGGTTGTATTTGCATATGTTTCATGTATTTTCAGGTTTAAGAGTGCAAGAACGGAAAAACGGAGAATTCAAGCGAAAAGCGTCAAAAAGATACTCGTTGAAGACGTTCCCACCGTTGGATCTTTATGAAATTCTACCATAAGATAGCCACATGTGTTACCTTTCATTTGGCGGTGTTGTGCGATGATTCCAACGGTTAGATCTAAAGTTATGCCGATTTTTGGTGACGACGGGTCAATATCAAGCGAAATATCGGGTTGTTAATTATATTGGTTTGCTAGGCCGATATAAGCATATCGGGTTGTCATATCGGTCAGTCATGACCGATATTGACTTAAAAAATGTAAAAACAACATATTTAGATTTGGAATCGATTCGGTCGAGGCATGTCCAATTAGGAAAGAGAGATGATGTTTTTTATGAAGATCAAAGACTTGTTTTCTTTATATTAGACTTTTTATTAGGTTTTAGAATCATCATTATTTTTATCTTCAAATTTTGTACAAGCTTTTCACAGAGATTTGGATCTTGGATGCTTTGAGTTTTCTTCATTGATAAAAAGAGTTTATTCTATCCATGTTCTCTTTATTTTATTTATGTTTTCTTTAATCATAATTGCTTTAGGTTTAATTATGCTTAGCGAGTAATTTCCCTTAGACAATTTGGTTGGGGAAAAGGGGTCAATCAATATTAGGGTTGATGATTGTCTAAATCATAAACTCTATAAAATTTTCGTTTAATGTAATGTTCTTAATGCTTTAGTTGAATTGGTCATTCAAATGATAGAATCGAGGAAGCTTTACCTTCGGGAGAAGTGTAAAGACTCCCAAACAATTACCCTAAAACTAAGTCTAACTTAACCGATGGATATGTGTTAATAAGCTTAGTGGTTGAATTGATTTGAAATTAATGTTTTCTAAGATTTAAACTATCCAAGGTATTGTTTTAGTTTACTTATTAGGAAAAGGATCATTGTCACGAGAGTGAATTGATCTAAGAAAACGTTTTCAAAACCATAAAGTTACCTTTGTTAAAAGACATAAAAAACCTGAGTTTGATCATTCGTTTAAAGTACCCCGACCGAGTTGTTTAATTTTTAATTTGAATCGTAAATCTCGTTTATATTTGTTTTTGTTTTCTCGTTAGTCTTTCATTAATCACAAAACAAAACCAACCTTTTTAATTTGCTTAGACTAAGTGTACTTTCTCATAGGTTCCAGTATTTTAATTGCTCCTGATTCAGATTGACATCTTATATACTACGATAAGACATTCGAAAGAACGAGTGTAAAATCTCGTCTATCAAATTGGCATTGTTGCCGATTCGAGAACTTGATTAATTATTAGAACTTTGAAATCACTTGGGACTAAGTTTTAGTTTCTTGTTACTAATCTCTTCTTTTCTTTTGTGGTTTTCGTTTTCTCAGGTGTATGCAAAGAAGAAGTCACGGGCAAAGCAAACACAAAGATGGAGTAGAGTTTGGGGTGAACGGAGTAAATCTCAAGCCACCCCTGATCCACGAAGTTGTCACCGAAGGAGATTCAATGTCTCTTTCGAATTCCAACGTTGCCTAAAAAAGGGGCAAAGTCCCATAGCTTTTATTCTTTTAGTTTTTCATTTGTCTAGTGGTTTTTAGGAGGTTTTTAGGAGGAACGAAGCGAGAAAAAATGCTCAGGAGCATATCTACGTGTGATATCGGTCTCATCAGATCGATATCGACCAGTCATATCGGTCAGAATACGTTGATACAAGCGGAAAAGTAATATCGGATTAGAAAAACAAAAAAAAATTAGAAAAATAGGAAAACAAAAAAAATCAAAAAACTAAAAAAAAATACATTTAGGATTAATTCATCGCATTTAAGTCATATGCATAGGGGATTATGATGAGTTTAGCCTTGTAAAACAACGCCTCTAGTTTTTTGAACAATATCTTGAATGTAGTATTTTCACAAACGATTTAGAACTCGCTGAAAGTCTTGAAACCTTGACCTTACACATAGACATTCATGTTTGAAGTTGCACGATTTTTAAAGATTACTATATACATAGAGTTATCAATACATGTAAACTTTATAGTCAAACATAAAACAAATGCATATGAATATGAATATTATTTATTAGCCGGAACCGGATGATAAACCATATTACCTTTCAGGTCGCTAGGTTATTCGGTCAAATGTGGTTCAACTGCGGATCTATATATTAATGAGATAAGTCATATATAAATTAAATATATTTTTTTAATACATATAGTGAAATTAAAATAGCATGTTATCCAAATTTCTAGAAAATATTTTATACAAATTAAATTATAAACGATTTGATAACGAGACTGGTTAAACCGGTAATACTTTAATGGGAGAATCACAAAACTACACCATTTGAATTACATTTCACAAAACTACACCATTTCAAAATTACTTCACAAAACTACACCTAAACACTTAAAATTAAATCCAAATAATTCCTACCCACACAATCTTACCCCCTTAATATTATACCCTAAACACTAATTAGCGAATCCAAATGAAAATATTTTAATTTTGGTAATTTTTTAAAGGGTAAATCAAGCTTTTAAAATTTTGAAAGGGTGTAAATTTGTGAAAATATTGAATTAGGTGTAGTTTTGTGAAGGGAGGGTTGAAAGGGTGTAGTTTTGTGAATTTCTCAACTTTAATTCAAGCTGATTTTTTTTAAGTTTTCTAGGTAAATATAAAAACAATGAACGGATTAAAAGTTTAATGAATATAGTTTGTGAATAACTTGAAGAAAATGATTGCAGAACAACTAAAACCCATTTTTTTTAGTGCCGAACAAATTCTTAAATTCTTGACATGGATAAATGGCAATGCAAGACCATCTCCAAGGGTTTTATCAAAACCCATACCATATTTGGTTCAAATTTTTTATTTTAGGGTATGACTTTATTTTAATTTGGCTCTAATATATATTTTCAGTTTTAATTAATGTAATATTTATTATGGTATTTTGTGTAAATTAATATAAAAAGAATGCATATAAAGTTGATGTATATTAAATTATTTTTTTTAAAAATAATTTCTTATTTAGTTTAGAAATTATTAGTTATAGTGTAAGTTTATAATATTATAAAAATAATTAATTTTAAATGATAAATAATATTGAATTATATTAAGTAAATAAAAAATATTAATATTTGGTCCAGTTTGAATAGTGTTATGGTCCAACACCAAATTGCACCAACTAATAAAATTTGGTATAGGTTTTGCGATACCATTGGAGTGAATGTTGGACTAAATTTGGTATTTTGCTGCACTATATGAGTTGCCTTGATACCATCATTATAGAAGGATTTTAAGCCAATTCTTAAAGTGGGTCACATGAATAGTGAAAAACTCACCTCTTTTGTCTTTCTTGTAAGAGGTCACTCTTATTTTTTTCTCGAACCCCACTGACACGTGGCGGCCCGAATTTGGTCCCTTTTAAAAAAAAATTAGATAAATTAAAAAAAGAACTTAAAAATCCTCCTCCTTAAAAACCTATAAAGATGCTCTAAGTGACCCCACCTAGAACTCCACGTCTATTGCATTTTGATGGGTTAAATGTACCTAAAAGATAAAGGGTGATGACGGAAAATGTGACCCACTCCTACCAAACATACCTATTGACCTTTCTTTATTGAGTAATCTTATTAGAATTCCTACAAAAATTTATATTTAAAACAATTTCGACGCCGGTCCAATTATATATACAATACTACGCTAACTACAACTATGAAAAGGCATATGCGACCATTAAATTACAGTTAACTAATTGTTAATATTCACTTTGAGCACCATAACGTTGTCGTCTCGACGAGTAATGTTTCTTCTATGTGAAATCATAGATTCATAATCACTAAAGCTTTGAAGATGCATGGTTGTCCCAAACCTAATTTCAATAGAGATAAATTAATCCTAAAGTTTATATCATAATAAACTATAAGTCTAATCAGTTTCTGATGATTAAAAATAAGCGGAAGCGTACCTGATTAATACACGATGAATTTGTGGTTATACGATTTTAAGTTGGCTATCGATCTTGCAAAACACACCATGAATAGACTTTAGGTCTCTGGTGATGGGATGCAAAAAGTTTTTGAATTTCCAGGTTAGGTTGCTTTGGAGACCATAACCCTCTATTTATATAGAATAGTGATTTATAATTCGGCCCTTCATGAAATTATAAATTACTTAAGGCATCCACAACTAATTTTTCATAACACTTATGGCTCCAGTCTTTTACTTTATTACAAAGTGACCACAAAAGTTTGACTTATTAAATAATGACTCTATCATATAATAGATCTTAAATCTCCCACTAGGTCACATATGTATCCAAAAATGATAGACTTAAGTGAACTCCATATGTCATTACTTTCAAGCCACATCAATCTCGTCCATTAACCATATCAACTTAGGATCATAGCGGCGTTGGTGATAACCATCATAACCAAAACCTTCCATTATCACGAAAATCAATACAACCAAATGACATAGATCATTTATGAAAATTGTGGCATGAAAATTACATGAAAAGTGATCGATACATGTCAATTTTCAACTAGTCCTACTTTAGTGAGATCCTTAACTTTATTATACAAATTGCAAACTTAAAACCTTATTTAAAACTTTATTTATGATCATAAAATGTGTATAAACACAACCAAAACATAGAACCTAAAATCGAATGACAAACTCCCACTAAACCGAATGATCTTCGAACACCAAAATGTCCTTTTGAGCAATATGCTCATGATAGACTTTTAATGTATACTTTTGTAAGAGGATTTGCTATCATGGAGTACGTCACTCAATGTTCTATGAAAAACCTTTTCACTTTGTCCCTTTTCCTTTATAATTTGGTATTTAACGTCAAGAGAATTAACCAAAATTTTGTTGTACCCAACGATGATTTATTGTCACAAGAAAACTTGATTGGTCTTTATATAATAGCAACCAAGTGACACAATATTTCAGCTAATTCCTTATTGGACCACTTATAGATTACTACAAAATTTTATGTAGACTTTCTATTTGCTTGACATCCACATAAAATCAGAATCAGAATACTCAGTGATCTCCAAATTCTAATCTTTGATTCGTGAGCATAAAACTTTCATTCTCTCTTAATACTTTATGTCTCTTATGTTTAGTTTCCAATGGTCAATGTTTATATATTACTTAAACATGTTTTAAACTCCAACAATGTACGCAATATCCGTACACGTACATACTTGGGAATACATCAGACTCCCTAATGCCGACGCATAAAGGATCTTTTGCATCTCACAAATTTCTAAAGTTTCTTTAGAACACCTCATTGAAACAAAAATTGTCTCCTTTACCAATTGGGTTATCACCTGATTTGCAAGACTACGTGCCAAAACACTTAAGTACTTTATCAATATAACTCTTTTGTGTTATCAAAGAATTCTTCGAAACATGTCCCGATGAATCTCGATCCCTAATACAAAGATGATCTACGAGCATGTTTATATTATTAATGGCAAGCAGTATGTCATTTACATACAAAATCAGAAAATACACCTACTCCCACTGAACTTATTATACACAAATATCTCAACGAAATTCAACTCAAAACTGAACGAGATGATAACCTCATAGAATTTGTTGTGCCAATGACGAAAACCTTATATTAGTTTATAAATGGATTTTCTTAATTTGCAAACAATTTTCTTTGAATCACCGAATACAAAGTTTTATGTTTGGTCTATATATAACGTTTCACTAATGTCTCTATTGTGAACCACCGTATTTAAATCCATCTGATGAAAGTCAAAATCATATTATGCAACATGGATTATAATTGTCTGAAAAGAAGGTCTCTTTCTAGACAATCCCTTCCTTTTGAGTATAGCCTTAAACCTTTAGACGAGTCTTAAAATGTTCGACATTACCATTCGAATCCTTCTTGGTTTAAATTTTTTTTTGCTTCTTTCCTTATGGTAATTCAACAATAATCACATCTTATTGTCTAGTACTGTATGATACTCTTATTTATATGTTTTAGTTCACTTATCTAATTGAAACAACTCATAACTTGATGGAAGGATCATCTTCCAATAGAGCTTGATTTTCCTCACGTTCCATTAGAAATACAATATGATCATTGAGAATTGTATTTCTCCTTATTTAAGTGAATCTACACAAAACAATTTGATCTTGTTGCACTAGTACTTGGGGATCTTAAATTTGAACATAATGTTAGATAACATTGTCATCTTGATCTAGAGGAAGAACTTTATTGTCAACTTAAGGAGCCATATTTGCATTATTCAAAGCAAATATATGAATCGATATAGAGACCGAATTCGATTCTTCCTCAAAGATGATGTCTCTAACTTTATTTCTATGACTAAATTCAGTGTCCTCAAGGGACATAATTATTTTCGTCTCAAAATATTTCAATGTGGGATTCTTAAAACTTATAAGTTCGAAATTGTTCTGAATAACCAATAAAATAAATGCTCTAATTTATGTAGTCCAATATATTTTCTCCAATGGCTTATAAAGCCTAACCTTAGGTGGACATCCCTAGATGTTAAATGCTTTAAACTGAGTTTTGGTCAATTTAAAGCTCATAAAGAGCTTTAATCAGTTGCTTTAATGATATCTTATTAAGAATGTAAGATGTGGTCTATAGTTCCTTTCCGCAGAGTGATTCATGTAAGGTGTAATGAATAATCACACTTCTTACCATGTCTTTAAGAATGCGATTGCGCCTTTCCGGCATACCACTCATGTTAGGAGACCCATCCATGGTATAATATGGTACAATCCATCATTCCTCTAGATATTATGCAAATAATCCCAGACATTATTCTCCTAATCTATCATAATGACCGTAGTAATTTGATAATCTTAATTCTTTGATCGAGTAGGTTTTCAACCTGAACCTTAAACTTTATGAACACGTCTAGAGATTCAAGTTTCTCATGAATAAAAAATAAATATGCATATCGAGAATTATAGTCAATTAATGAAACAAAATAATTTTGACCGTTTCAACATAAAGAATAAAACGACCCACAATTGTCTATATGTATCAACTTACTGACTTTCGTAGCTCTAAATGCATCAAATTTCTTATTATTGGTTTGTTTCTTTATAATGCAATCAACACATACATCAAAATATGTGAAGTCAACGGAGCTCAATAACCATCAGACACAAGATGCTCAACTTTATTTCTTCATATGTGACTTAAGCGTTTGTGCCACAAAAGTTCATGAATTTGCATTTTCCAAACTTTTGTTTAGTACCCTTTACTTGAACGATTAAACTTTATTTCTGATAAGTTATAGTGTCGAATTTATCAAGACTATGTTCATCCAAAATTTATTTTTTGGTCCCGATCAATTTTGAATTTAAAGACAAAGTAACAAATTTGTTCTTAGTTAGACAAAAATAACCAAATTTTTCCAAGAAGCAAATAAACTAAATTACGTCTAAAAGACGTTACCACCAAATTTGTCTTTCAAATTCAGAAAATGACCAAAATAAAACAATAGTCTGTTGTGCATGATTGCCTCCAAATGCATATGAAAACCACTAGCTATATTAAATATATCTTTCAACATTAGTTGGTTTTCAGTAGCTTAGGCAATCCTACATTGAAACACTTATGTTAGAATATTGTACCGGAGTCTAACCATTAAGTGTTTTCGGGTATTTCAACAAACTTAATTTATTAACAAAACATAACAAGAAACTAACCCTTATTTTCACACCGACTTTGAAATTTTTGGTAGCCCTTCTTGAGTTTCCAACTTTATCACGAAAGAAACAAATATTAGGACCCTTAGCATCATCATTCTTAACGGGTTCAAAATTTCGTTCTTTTACTTTAAACCTTAGAGATGTTAACTGTATAAGTACTTTTAGTCCTTTTTTGTTTCGATTGAAACAATACAAGACATTTTCAATATGTACTTCTTAAAATTCCTTTGCTATGAAAACTCTTCGAACTAAAGCGATGCATAAGCATGCTTATTTCCGCCGTATCGCGTTTAACGAAGCCCAAATTAATCCTAGCAAAGAATTTGATTGAGATCTTGATCTCCTACTCATCACTCTAAAATTTTCAAAATTGATGTTCTATGCTTAAAATCAGGCCAATACAATTAAAGTTTTCTCACTTCTCATAAATTGTATTATACTTAACAACGCTGATATCTTTACCCGGTCAAGATATTTCAACTTTAATGCAAGGTCAAAATATATATACCCAATAATATATTTAACTTTATTTTCTACTATTTAAAGTAGAAATATGAAAATGTTGGATATATATAATGTATTGATATTCACTAAAGAGAAAACCTTAATTAAGTATTAGCTCACTAATCGAATAAAATCAAAAAATAAATTATGAATGATTATACGTCCCACCCAAGATACCAAATGTAACATTAATATTGATAAACCAGTTTTTCGTCTCGTTGTTTCGAATGCTTTAATCGTAGTATTTAATGTGTCAATCTGAATTGGTAGCGATCAACGCACTAAAAATTAATTGAAGTTTTCTTAGTCTATGTTTTCACTACAAGAAACTGGGCTTTTAGCAACGAAATTTAGCAAGAAAATAGCGACGAATTATATAGCAACGAAATAGCGACGAATTATATAACAACGAATTGAGGACGAAATAACAACGGAGAAACTATCCGTTGCTAAATCGTCACTATTTAGCGAGGTATTACTTTGTCGCAAAATTAGCGACGATTTAGCGACGATTTTGGCGACGAATGAGTTATGCGTCGCTAAATCGTCGCTAATTAGCGACGAATATATATCCTTGGTAATTAACGACGAATTAGCGAGGATGGTCGCTAATTAGGTATACAAGTTTTCAAAAAACGTTGCTAAATCGTTGCTAATTTTGATTCCTTGCAAAATCGTTGCTAATTTTCCTTGCTAAATGGTTGCAAAATATTTAGAATGAGACTATATAAACCCCTCTACACTCTTCAAAAAATCACACCACAACACAATACAAAAAACATTCACTCTATAAAAATATAAACACTCTAAAAATTTCAATATGTCTCACGGTAATAACAATATATACGAGTTACGGTCTTGGATGTATCGGCATAAAGATCGATCGGGGGTAGTTACATACGAATTTACGGAGGGACTTCAAGCATTCATGCAGCAGGCCGAAAACATGCAGAATACGCAAGATACCGGTAAAATGTATTGTCCATGTAAGAAGTGCGTTAACACTAAATACGTGTTTGTTGAAAACGTATGGAAACATCTTTTTAATAGAGGTTTTATGCCGCAATATTTTGTTTGGTTTCAACATGGGGAAGAGTATAACTCTAATAATACTGAAGTTGGAGATAGTAGTTATATGTTTTCTGTTAATGATCATGTTAGTAACGAACCTGCTAATTTACCGCATCATTTGGATAATAACTATGATCATGATAATAGATATCATGAAATGGTTGCTGATGCATTTCATAATACGAGGGAGTATTTATCCGAAAATGTAGTTGAAGAACCTAACTTAGATGCTAAACGTTTTTATGATATATTAGACGTTGCGAATAAACCAATTTACGAGGGATGTAAAAGTTGGATTGTCAAAACTATCATTAGCATCTAGGATGATGAATATAAAATCTGATAATAATTTGAGTGAGTTTTGTATTGTCTCCTGGGCGGAGTTACTGAAAGAATATCTGCCTGAGGGTAATGTAGTTGCTGAGTCGTATTACGAAATACAAAAGTTGGTTTTTAGTCTTGGATTGCCTTCTGAAATGATTGATGTTTGTGTTAACAATTGTATGATTTATTGGAAAGATGACGATGAGCTTCTTGAATGTCTTTTTTGTCGTCAACCGAGATATAAGGTCCAAGGGAAGGGGAGTAAAGTCCCGTATCAACAGATGAGGTACTTACCCATCACAAACAGACTCAAAAGATTGTATCAATCAGAGAGGACATCTGATTCGATGAGATGGCATGCAAAACACTCATTTGAAGATGGGGAAGTCATTCATTCGTCAGATGCAAAAGCTTGGAAGCACTTCAACACGGTATACTATGATTTCGCTAGAGAGTTCGTAATGTATACCTTGGTTTATGCACTGACGGATTTAGTCCATTTGGTATGTCTGGTAGACAATACTCTTTGTGTCCAGTTATACTAACTCTGTATAATCTACCTCCCAATATGTGCATGCAAAGATAATTTCTTTTCTTAAGCATTTTAGTACCACGTCCGAAGCATCCAAAGAGAGCTCTTGATGTTTTTCTACAACCTTTGATACATGAGTTAAAAGAGTTATGGTCCACTGGGGATCGTACGTATGATTATCTCATGCAAGAGAAATTTTACGATGCGTATTAGTGACTTTCCTGCTTATGGCATGTTAGCAGGTTGGACAACGCATGGACGATTGTCTTGTCCGTATTGCCGTCATCGGACTGATGCGTTTCCACTCCCACATGGAAGGAAAACAAGTTGGTTTGATTGTCACCGACGTTTCCTTCCAATCAATCATCCTTACCGAAAGAACAGAAAGTTGTTTAAGAAGAATCGGGTCGTTAAACATTTACTTTATCCGACGGGGGCAGAGTTATTGGAGGAGTTGGATAATTACGGGGCGCAAAAAACATGTAGACGGGTGATAATTGGCATGTTTCCAATTTACTCGATGGATACGAAGAAAGCCATAACTGGCACAAGAAAAACATTTTTTGGGAACTCCCGTACTGGAAAATAACTTGTTGAGACATAACCTCGACGTTATGCACATTGAAAAAAATTTCTTTGATAATATTATAAACACATTGTTGAATGTACAGGGGAGAACTAAAGACAATTTGAAGACAAGACTGGATTTTCCAGAAATATATTTTAGAAGTGAGTTGCATATCACGAACGATGGTAAGGCTCCGGTCCTAATCTATAGATTGAAACCTGAAGCGAAAAACGCGTTATTCAACTGGGTCGCTTCAGATGTCAAGTTTCCCGACGGATATGTTTCAAAGTTATTTGCATGCGTTGAGAATGGTCAAAAGTTTTCAGGTATGAAAAGTCACGACTGTCATGTGTTTATGCAAAGACTTTTACCTTTTGCTTTCGATGAGCTTTTACCCGAACCCGCACACACATCAATAGCATGTATCATTGAACCCTAAAATGTATATATTTTAATTTTGATTAATTAAGCTAATAATTAAGTATATAATTAAATTAATGTTTAAAATTTTCCAGAGATCGGTGCATTCTTACGAGATCTATGCACCCGTACGCTTATAGAAGAGGTCATTGAACAGTTACGTGACAGTATCCCGATTGTGTTGTGCAACTTGGAGAAGATTTTCCCTCCATCTTTTTTCGATGTTATGGAACACCTTCCAATACATCTTCCTCACGAGGCAGAATTAGGAGGGCCTGTGCAGTTTCAGTGGATGTATCCTTTTGAACAATTTATGGGACATTTGAAAGGAAAGACGAAAAACCTTGCAAGGGTTGAAGGATCTATTGTTGATGGATCTTTAACTGAAGAGACGTCTCATTTCGCCTCATATTATTTCGGTTCCAATGTAAGAACACGTACAACAACAACACGACGCTACGATGATGGAGGTGTTGGCGCAGTGTATGGAATGGAAGGGGTACCTGATATATTTTCTCCAATCGGAAGAGCTGGCGGAAAAATAAAAGAAGTTTGGTGGGAAAGTGATCAACATCGGCAAAGCGCACATACTTACATCCTCCTTAATTGTGAATATGCCCACTCATTCGCAAACTCATCATGCATAAACAAAATAAATATTTAATTTTGATCCAGTTTCCTGCATCGTTTTAGAATGTTTGAGGAGCAAGTGGATGAGGTTTATCCATGACTTTCAAAAGACGAAGTAACCGCTCTTAAAGAACGGGATTTTGCCGCTTGGTTGAAAACGCAGATCGCATATGGTGACACAACGTATCCAGTGTGGTTTCGCGAGTTAATACAAGGACCGCTCGGAAAGATCACAACTTCTCCTATGTATTTCACTCGTGGTTACGTGTTCCACACCTTAAGTCATGGTCAACGTGTCGGGTGATTCAGTTTTTTATGGTCTTCTAACGGATATTATTGAAGTGTAGTATCCGGAATTAGTCAATTTACGAACAACCCTCTTCAAATGTGATTGGTTTGATCCAACACTCGATCGTGGTGTTCGGTACAACAAATTTGGTGTGATCGACGTCAACCAGTCACGACGATATCTGAAGTTTGAACCTTTTATCCTTGGATCGCAAGCTGAGCAAGTTACTTTCATTCCTTATCCTCGGGTTAAGACTAGCGGTATAACATGGAGTTCAGTAGTCCGAGTAGTTCCAAGAGGTTTAATTATGGGTAACGATGAAGTTCCTATGCAACAAGATGTCATTGGTGGGACAATCATTCCAACAAATCAATCAAAGGAAGATGTATTCCTTGTCGACCCCGATAATCAAGTAGTTGAAGATATTGTGGACGCTGAAGACGACGGAGTTGCAGATGAATTCGATGAAAGTAGCGAAGTCGACTCTGTTGATTCCGATAATAATAATGAATAATTTTTTTTGTGTTATTTGTAATATTTGTGTGTGTTATTTGTAATAATTTTCTTTGTGTGTGTTATGTGAAATATTTAAATAAATTATTATTTTTTTAAATAATAATTAAATTTGCAACGAAATAGCAAGGATTTAGCAACAAAATTCGCTAACTTAGCAACGATTGGTAAATCGTCGTTGCTAAATTGTCGCTATTTAGCAAGGATTTAGCAACGCTACCTTATTTTCGTTGTTAATTCGTCGCTAACGATTTATAAAAAAACCTTATTTTCGAAGGGTTACAGATTTAGGGGTTCATGATCGTTGCTTAATCGTCGCTAAACATAATGACATATCGTTGCTAAATCGTCGCTATTTCGTTGTAACACTAGATTCCTTGCCAATTCGTTGCTAACTCGTTGCAAACCTTCGAACTTTAAACTCTTAAAACACCACTTAATATAGATTTATAGGAGTTTTGTTTGACTAAAAAAATGTACAAAACTAGTAATATATTTGTATAAAGCAATAAAAATTATCGATTACAAAATTATACTTAACACATTTAAGCTAAGTAAATCATAACTTATAAGAGTTTATACTATAAAGTTTATAATAAACTAGTGTGCTGATGGTTTTAAAAAGGTTGATTACTTACCTTTGGAGATATAATCGTCAGCTACTAGGATGTATTTCTTGCCATATGAAGATGGAACGGGACCCATGAAGTCAATCCCCCACATACGAACTCGTGAGCGTCCTTGAGCATCGTAGGCTACCAAAAACCAGCTTGTAGAACTTTAGAAACCGTCTTGAATGTGGCAATGCATGAGAATTCCTTCAATCACTTCAACCGATGCGCATCTCCTATAAAGGTCGTCTTTGCTCAAGGTGTACATATAAGGTTTGTCCCAATAGAACCACTTGATGTCGTGAAAGAATTTCTTCTTTTGATAGCCCTGCAGTTGGTGTGATTCTTGTCCTATGGCCAAGTAGTTTACGATATCCGCGTACCATGGTTCTCTCTTCCAGAGTTTTCTAGCAAGCGCCTCAGCATGATCGTCATCAACTTCTCCTTGGTGAACGAGTCACCGATGGGTAATACATCATTAACACACATCCTTGACAGATGATCCGCTACTCCATTCTCGATGCCCTTCTTGTTTTTGATCTCCAAATCAAACTCTTGGAGCAACATGATACACCGTAACAACTTCGACTTCGCATCTTTCTTAGCCAACAAGTACCTCAACGTCGCGTGATCGGTATACGCTATCACCTTCGAACCCACTAGGTAGGATCTGAACTTCTCGAAAGTGAATACGATTGCTAGGAGCTATTTCTAGGTTGTAGCGTACTTGGGTTTAGCATCAATCATCGTCTTGCTAACGTAATAGATTACGTGAAGCTTCTTTTCTTTTATCTGTCCCAACACAGCACCAACGACGAAGTCACTTGCGTCGCACATTATCTCAAAAGGTAGGTCCCAATCTAGTGGTTGCACAATGGGAGCGCTTATCAACTCTTGCTTGATCTTGTTGAGAGCGTCAAGACATTCGTTGTCAAATCGAAACTCGGTATCTTTGCACATCAGTCTCGCGAGCGGTCTAGCTATCTTTGAGAAGTCCTTGATGAATCTTTTGTATAAACCCGCATGACCGAGAAAACTTCTTATACTCTTAACCAAATTTGGCGCCCCGAGATTAGCCATCACATCGATCTTATCTCTATCGACCTCGATACCCTTCTCGGAAATCTTGTGACCCAAAACAAGACCATCTCTAACCATGAAGTGACACTTCTCCCAGTTAAGAACCAGATGGCAATCCTCACACCTCTTTAGCACCCTTTAAATATTAGACAAACACGAGGTAAACGAAGAACCATACACAGAAAAATCATCCATAAACACCTCAACAACTTTTTCAATTAAATTCGAGAATATTGACATCATGCATCGTTGGAATGTCGCGGGTGCGTTACACAACCCAAAAGTCATTCTACGATACTCGAATGTTCCATATGGACAAGTAAATGTCGTTTTCTCTTGGTCTTGGGGGTGTTGGGAATTTGGAAGAAACCATAATACCCATCAAGGAAGCAATAGTATGGGTGGTTTGCGAGTCGTTCTAACATTTGGTCGATAAAGGGTAGTGGGAAGTGGTCTTTGTGATTCACAACGTTTAGATTACGGTAATCGATACAAACTCTGTGACCAATGATTGTTCTGTCGTTTTTCACTACGGGAGTCCCACCCTTTGTAGGGACTACATGAACGGGAGAGATCCAACTGTTATCGGATATTGGAAAAATTATTCCCGCATCCAATAGCTTGATTATCTCTTTCTTTGCCACTTCTTTCAAGTTTGGGTTTAGCCTTCGTTGATGTTCTATTGAAGACATAGAATCATCATCTAGATGTATACGATATACATAAGGAGGGTGATATTCCTTTGATATCATTTAGAGAATAACCTATGATTTTCCAAATTTTTTAAGTGCACAAGTTAAAGTATTAACTTCTTCATCATTGAGTGTGGCATTTATGATGATTGGGTAAGTGGAATTAGGACCCATGAAAACGTACCTTAACCCTTTAGGAAGAGGTTTTAGTTCTACCTTTGGTGCTTTGAGTTCGATCCAATCATCATCCTCACTATTTTTACCATTGCTAGTGTCGTTTCCCGTGTTGACTGCCTTGGCATCGCATCGCATCGTCTCAGGCAGTTTCTCAAAACCGGCGTTTTCCTTTTTTATTGCGTGGGAGTCGAGTCTCTTCTGCATTGTCGTCACTTCATTGTTTCCGAACTTGCCTCCTCCTTTTTGTGTTGTGAAGGTCAGTTGGAGCTCATCCACTACAAGAATAATCATGTGTAGCCACGACCGTGTCACAAACTGTTCGTGGCTAGAAACAAAAAGTCACGAAATAGCCACTAAAAAGAAATAAGTAACGAAATCAATATTTCGTTGCATTTCGTGACTAAAAAGCTAGGAAAAGGTCACAAAATATTTGTGGCTAAAAAGAGTCACGAACTTGTTACAGACAATTTCGTGACTATGGTGGTAACGAACTTAATTCATGGCTAATCCGTTGCAAAATAAGTTATTGCATCAGTGCATGGCTATTTCGTGGCTAATTAAACCATAATTGGTAACGAAATTTTTGTGACTGGTCGTTGTATTGTCAAATCAAGTTAAAGCCGACAGTTAAAAAATTCAAAATTTAGCCACAAGTTTAATTTGTGGCTTATTCGTGGCTTATTCGTGATTAATCAAGTATAGTAACGAATCTATTCAGTGATTGGTCGTTGCTAAATTCTAAAAATAATGCTCACAAACCTTTGAGAACCATAATTTATCTTCTTTTCACTTATGAAACCTCTCTTTATCTCTTCAATTTCGTTTTCAAAAGAGTTTAAATGTCAAATTTTTTTCATTCGAGAGAATGGATGGATCAACGTATGGATCCAAACACAAATAATGTTTATGAAGAATTTAGAGAGGCTATTAACACTTTCATCAATTTCGCATGTAATCAACCTACATACGAAGAACGTGGAACTATGCCTTGTCCTTGCGTTCGGTGTACGAATTTGAAGCATCGAGATACATTTACAGTTTCTAAACACTTGTATATGAGAGGGTTTAAAGGAAACTAGTACATTTGGAAGAGTCATGGAGAAAATTGTTACGATGTTGGAGAATCTTCGATGTTGGCGCACTTTGTAACTGAAGAACAAGAAGCATTGGTTGATAATGTTAACATTGAGGTACCATATGGTGAGGTTAACATGGCTCAAGAATATGAATTTCCTGAAAATATGAAAGTAGAGCCATTTAATGATAGCATTTATCAAGCTTTTAAAGAAGCTAGTCAACCACTCTACGAAGGATGTGTTGAAGGAATTTCACAATTGTATGTTGCGTCGCAAATGATGAAGATAAGACTGATCACAATTTGGCGGAGAATTGCGTAGACAAAATCGCACAATCATATAAACATATTCTTCTGCAACCAAATAATGCTCCAGAGTCATACTATAAGAAAAAGATGTTAACACGTTATTTAGGACTACCGGTTCATAAGATTGATGTGTACGAAGATAATTGCATGCTCTTCTAGAAAGAAGGAGATCGTGATCTCGCTCGTTGTCGTTTCCGTAACAAAGATAGATATCACCCCAACAATAGAAAAGGAAAAAAAAACCTAAGCAACGAAAGTTCTATCTGCCTCTTGCGGATCGACTGAAGATGTTATACCAAATGAAAGGAACAACTAGTCATATGCGGTGGCACGCGGAACATGTGTCTCTTGTAGGATAAATGCATCACCCGTCGGATGGAGCGGCGTGGAAGCATTTTAATGAGTTATATCCTCAATTTGGTGTTGAAAGTCGTAATATCTATTTAGGCTTGGCAATCGATGGATTTAATCCCATTGCAATGAATGGTGAGGCACATTCTGTTTGGTCGGTTATAGCAACTCCATATAATCTGCCTCCTAGTATGTATATGAAAAGAGAGGATTTTTTCTTATCGATTTTGGTACCTGGGCCTAAACATCCGAAAAAAGTTTATATATTTATCTCTAACCATTGATTGAAGAATTGCAAATGTTATGGAAAGATGGTGTTCCTGCTTATGATATTTCGAAAAAGAAAATTTTCACAGTGCGAGCTACTTTAATGTGGACGATAAGCGATTTTCCTGCTTATGGAATGATTTCTGGTTGGACAACGTATGGTCGACTAGCATGTATGTATTTCTTGATGATACAAATGCATTTGGTTACCGAATGGACATAAGCATAGTTGGTTCGATTGTCACATATGACATATGCCCCATGATGATCTTTACCGACGAAATATCAAAGTGTTTACACGAGGGAAAGAATTGAGAGCATTCAAGGATTGTTCAAAACTCCAGTTTGTGGATGTCAAGGGCATGATAATCCGGGTAGAACGATTGAGGGCTATGGCGATTATCATCATTGGGTGAAGAATAGTATATTTTGGGACTTGCTTTATTGAGGAAACCACTTACTAAGGCATAATTTGGACTTTATGCTCATCGAGAAAAACTTTTTCGACAATCTTATCAACACCGTTTTGAATGCACCGGGGAAGATTCAAGACAATATTAAATCTAGAATGGATATTCCAGCCATATGCAAAATATCAGATTTGGAGATTAAAGACGATGGAAGTATTCCGATTCCAATCTTCAGATTATCCTGCCTAGGGAAGAAGAGTTTTTTTGTCATGGTTGAAAAAAATATATTAGATTTCCTGACATATATGCATCAAAATTCAGCAAATGTGTTGACGAAAACCGTGGGACGTTATCTGGACTAAAAAACCATGATTGTCATGTCATCATGCAACCCTTGCTCCCATTTGCGTTTGCCGAGTTTTTGCCAAAATATGTCCACACAACAATTTCAAGTATATACAAATATTATTGATAAAAGTATTAATTCATTTATTAATCTTATACTTATATTTTATTTATGTTTGTATACATGTGTACGTAGAAATCACAATATTCTTTAGGGATATTTATGCTATAACGTTAAAGGTTGAGGAGGTGGAAATTTTGAAGGCCAATATTGCTTTGAAGTTGTTCATTGGAGAAAATATTTCCTCCATCGTTATTCGAAGTCATGGAACATCTATCCGTGCACTTACCAGATGAAGGTTTGTTGGGTGGTCTGTTCCAATACAGATGGATGTATCCTTTCGAGTAGTACATGTATCATCTAAAAAGGTCAAAATAAAACTCGTATTGGAGGTTCCATTGTTGCACAATGTGTGCAAGTAGAGATTTCTTATGCTGCTACCCGTTATTACGAAAATAGTGAAGTTGTTGATGATTTATATTATAATGGTCATGGGGAAGTTCGATTTTCGTATGAATATGCAGATGTGCCAAATATCTTCTATCATATTGGGCGTGTAACTGGAAAATATACAACCGATTGGTTAAGTGATGAGGATTACAACGTGCTCCAAACATTTTTGTTGCTTAATTGTGAAGAATTTTCTCCATATAAATAATATAAATTAAATATATGTCCTTATTTATACAAGTTACTTAATAAATTTTAAAAAGAAATTATATTTTATTTTCTTATCTACTAAATTGTTTCATGATGTTTGACGAGCATATGACAGTCAGTATCCCTGATATTACTAGTGATGCAATGATTATAGCTAAAGACAACCATTATGCACAATGGTGTAAAAATTATAAGTTCTAATATTTTGATTAATCCTTATATAACATATATTTTGTATCATATTGACTACTAATTTTAAGATACTTAATATATTAATTGCTTATTAATGTCGCATCTGGATATTCATGAATTTCCATTGTGGATGTTGGAGTTTATACAAGATATGAGACACAATTTCACTTCTTGGCATATGTATTTTACTCAAGGATACCATTTTCACACTCAAAGGCACAAACAAAATAAAAAACACATAACTACGGGGTTTGTGTTCGTGGTACAACGAAAAATAACTTATCCTGGACTTATTGAAGAAATCATAAAGATCGAGTATCACGGTGCCACTAGACTCAAAGCGATGATCTTCAAATGCGCATGGTTTGATAATATTGAAGGTTTTGGATTTCTTAGAAAACCGTGTGGTTAATGTAGCTCCGCGTAGACGATACCAAAAGTACGACCCTTTTATACTACCGGGGCAATGTGACCAAGTCTGTTTCATTCCGTATCCACGTGTGGGGGCGTGCCACAATAGATTTGGTGGGCGTGTACTAAAGTGGTGCCAAGAGGGTATCATGAAACTTCTGAAATTGCTCTATTAGCATTGCAAGATGACACAAACGACCATATTGTGGCGTCTAGTGCAATGGTGCGAGTTACAGCGCATTTCGTAGATAATCCTAATGATTATGATGATGTTTATCCAGATCCCTTTGCAAAAGATCATATTATAGAAGGCGGCAACGATGACTATTCTGAAGATTCTGATTCTTCGCCTGATGCGGAAGATATGTAGTATAATCAAGTTTAATTTTATGTTTTGTATTATGTCGTTTGTTATGATATGAATGTTTTTAATTATCTTGTATAACGTTTAATATTAATTTGTGAAATCTATCTTGACTTAAACAAATTAACTAAACATTATGCAAAATAGTATATGTATACACCTACACTCTTTTCAGTATATTGTAATTCTAATAAATTCACCATTATTTCATATCCTTAAAATCCAAAATTCAAATATGGTTTTGTGTTGAGTAAATCAAATTTAGAAATCAATTTTAGAAATCGATTTTTATAAGCACTCATGTTGCAAAAACACACATACCTTGAACTATAATATGCTTAGCCACAACCCATCAGTGGCTAAATTTATAATCCAACCACGAATTATTAGAAAATAGCAACAAAATTTTTTGAGACAAATGAAACACTCAACTCACCAAGACATAACCTCGATATATTAGTTATTGTTCGTGGCTATTTTATTAAATTTGCAACAAATACCCACATGTATTTCGTGGCTAATGAACCACCAAAACTTACAAATAATTATTAAAAACTTCTAAATCACAACTACGATTTTCCACGGTTGAAATTCGTGGCTAATCTTTTAACTTAGCCACGATTTTCCACGATTTAAATTCGTGGCTAATCTCTTAACATAATTGTACACGCCGCAAACCTTCATCTCTCTTCTTTCTCAACAAAACCTCTCTCAAAATTCGGCGATTCTGAAGAAATTTCCGGTCATCTTTCCGATTTCCCTCTCTCTCTCTCTATCTCTTTATCTCTATGTGTGTGTGTTTAAAGGTTTTGGTTGATTCGTTTTTGCAATTTCGTTTACTTTGATTCACTTTTAGGTTTCGGGTTGATTCAAAGGTTCATTTAGAGGTTTTGTTTAGAGGTTTTTTTGGGTTCACTCAGAGGTTTTGTTTATGTATCGTTTTTGGTTTTGTTTAGTGAATCGTTTCAAGTTTTGCTTAGGGTTTCGTTTAAGATTCGCTTAGAGTTTTTTATAGGGTTTCGTTTAGGTATTGTTTCTAGTTTTGTTTAGGTTTTGTTTAGGGTTTCGTTTAGGGTTTTCTTTGGGTTTTGTTTAGGTATTATTTCTTGTTTTGTTTAGGTTTTTTTAGGGTTTTGTTTCGGGTTTTTTTTTGGGTTTTTGTTTAGAGAATCATATAGTGTTTATCTTTTATTTGATTTACTTTAAGCCTTTTTTTCTTTCTTGTGCAGACACTCCTCAACGTGGTAAAAGGCACTTCTCTCAGACTAGAATGTCTTCTCCAGCCAATGCATCCACTTCTTCATCTTCATCTTCATCTCCAATATCATGTCCCCCTAGAGCTATTGGACCGAGGCAAAGAAGCCAGTCTACACCTGGTGCGTCTTCTGCTGCAAACAATTCTGTTGTTGGCTCTGCCACATACGGTGCTATTGCAATGAGTGTAGAGGCTCTCCTCAATGGTCCTTCGAGGAGAAACCAACATGTCCTCCATCCAATGAAGATAAATAAAGCTTTGAGGTAAGCTTTCTTAGTCTATAACCTGGAAGCTCTGCGACTTATTTAAGTTTTATTCATAATTGTTTTTATTTCAGGTTTGTGAATGATCTCGAGGTGAAGAAATACATTAGGACTACATGGCAGAACAATTTCATTATACCTTGGTGGAATTGGTCTCAGATTCCTCAGCAGAGAACACAAGAATGGTGGCAGGATTTTGTGGTCAGTCTATTTATCCCTTTTTGTATTTATGTAATCTATAACTTTTAGTTAATCGTATCTAACTGATTCTTTTACTTTTCATTTTCAACAACATTACTATTGGGAACCAACTCACCATAGTTTGGTTTTCTATTTGTGTAGGAAGTTGTGCATGGAATCAATTAGCCAAAGAATTAGCAGGAAGAAGAGCGTTGGAAAGAAGTCGACGTACATTTCCGAGACAGATTGGGTTCTGATGTTAGAGAAATGGGACACAACCGAGTTTCAGTCAAGATCTGCTACCAATTATGCGAACAAGATGTCTAATCCAGATGGTCAAGGGGAACACAAGCATTGTGTTGGCCCGTCTCTTATGCAAAAATAGGGTATGACATGGTATGTTACTCTTCCTTTTAATTGTCGTTTTGATTGATGTTGTTCTTGTTTGTCGCTGATATTGGTTCTTGATGGTTGTTGTTGTTGATAATGTCTCAGATTATAGTTATTAGTTTAATTTATGTTTTAATATAGTTATTAGTTTAATTTATGTTTTCATCTAGTTTTGCTTTTTGTGTTTTGATGAGATCCTGACCCAAGATTGATGGCTTTGGCGTGATAGGCTAATGGTTTTGGTGGTAATAAGATTAGAGTTTGCGGAAGATGAAAATAGATGAATGATTCGGTATGAAAAGAGATGGTTTGGTGGCTTGCGGTTTGGATGAATGAAGTGATGATGATGATGGTAGGCATTGTCGTTGATCTTCTTGGTGATACGAATATGACCATCAATCCTTGGTTTAAGCTTAGAATTCCTCTCATTAAGGAACCTTTCCTTCCTTAGGTGAACCCACACTTGGTCACCAATCTCAAACTTTATCGCCTTTCTCCCTTTGTTCGCATACTTGGCATAGAGTTCGGTTTTGTGCTCAATATTTTTCCGAGCCTTCTCATGAATCTTCTTGACCAAGTCCGCCTACTTCTTACCATCTAGACTAATTCTTTCACTCAAAGGTAAAGGTGATAAATCCAATGGCGATAAAGGATTAAAACCATAAACAATTTCAATTGGTGAAAACTTAGTAGCGGAATGATTTGCATGATTATGACAAGCGATAAAATGTGCCATTTGATAGAACCTATCAACCACAACGAATATAGAATCCTTATCGGTCTTGCTTCTAGGAAATCAACCTAAAAAATCCATAGAAATATTAGTCCAAGGATGTATAGGAATAGGGAGTGGAGTATACAAACCGTGGGGTTAAACTTTGGACTTAGCATGTTTACAAGTAACACATTGGTCACAAACCCAATATACGTCTCTTCTCATATGCGGCCAAAAGAAGCGATCTTATAACGTCTTAAGGGTTTTAGAAACATCAAAATGTCCCATTAATCCTCCTCCATGAGCCACCTTGACTAATAAACATCGCAAAGAACCATTAGGCACACAAAGACGATTTTCATAGAATAAAAACCCATCTTGTCTAAAGTAATGGTTAATTGCAAATTTTTCACAAGCTGGGTACGACTCTTTGAACTCATGATCAGTATCATACATCTCTATAAGTTGATCAAATCAAATAACCTTAGAACTTAAATTAGAGAGGAGAGTGTACCCTCTTGATAATGCGTTGTCTACGACATTATCCTTACATTTCTTGTACTTAATCACGTACAAAAATGTTTCGATGAACTCACACTACAAGAATCTGCGCATATAACAACGAAAATTTTACAACGATTTTGGTCGTCGTAATTTTACGACGAAATAACGACGATTTTACAACGATTTGTGCAATTGTCGTAAAATCGTCGTAAAGCTTACAACGATTTTGGTCGTCGTTATGTTACGACGATTTAACGACGATTTTCCGAAGATACACGTCATCGTCGTTTAATCGTCGTAAATTTACAACGATTTAATGACATCTTGGTTTAAAAGAAAATATCGTCGCTAAATCGTTGCTAATTTACAACGAGTTTACAACTTCTGATTTTGGGACATTTTAACAACGTTTTGAAGACATTAATCTGGTAGGTAAAAACGTGTATTTACTGTTGCACCTAATTATTTACAACTTTCATTTTAGTCGTTCAATCGTTGTAAAATCGTTGTAAATCCCTTGTTAAATTATGAATCGTTGTAAATTAGTAGTTAATTTCCTTGGTAAAAAGTTGGGAAATTTTTAAAAATCCTATAAATACATCCTCATCTTTCACCACAAATCACACCACCAATGTTATCTCTCTCTCACATACGAAAAAAACTCTTTTAAATAAAAAAAAATGTCCTGAGGCGATATTTACGAAATCCGAAAGTGGATGTACATACATCGAGGCGATGAAGGATGCACGAAATGGTAAGTTATTTCTTACTTACTCTTTCAAATTTATTTTTATTTTCAAATTATTAATGTTCCATACTAATGCATGTGTTTATTATTTGATTTTAGACCAAGCAGTTGGGTCACAAACCGGCCGTCAGTGCCGTCTTCGAGAAGACGCACAGGAAAAAGACCGGCGAGTTCGTTGACGCCCATTCGGAGCGGATATTCAACGACCTGGAAGCTCGGAAGATGGAGATCGAGACTCAGCGATCTCAGAGATCCTCGGGAGGCACTCAGCAACCTGGCGAGCCGCTTACGACCGCCGAGCTCGATCAGATTTATGAAGAGGTAAAATTTTACTTATATATAATGTTTCTTTTTCTCTAAAATTATTTTTTTTAAACGTTCATTTTTACTAATCGTTTAATTTTATAGGTTGCTCCAAAGAAGAAAGGGCGGATTCTAGGCATGGGATCCATGCAGGACGTCCCGCTTGCTCCTACTACGTATCGATCTCCGGCTGAGATGGAGGCTGAGATTCAGGAGTTACGGACGACTCAGGCGGAGGGGGCGAAGACCATGGCCTTCTACAACAGTATGTTAACGGTGCTTTATGCATCTAACCCAGAACTACTTTGGGCGATGCAGACACATCCCGACCGCCCGACTGATCAGGCTGGAACATGCACCGTCGATCGCGACAACGCAACACAAGACTATCTTGGGGATGATTTCAACCTGCAGGACGATCGCGTTTAGTTTTCATATTTTTTTTTAATTTGAAATTGTATAAATTTTTCTATATTTTATTAATATAAAATATTTTTTTATTATAAAATATTTTTTTTATATATAATATTGTCAATCGTCGTAAAATCGTCCCATTTAGGGACGATTTTACGACGAATCTTTAAAATAATGTTTTATATAATCGTCGTAAAATCGTCCATAATTAGGGACGATTTTACGACGATTGACAATAAACTAATATTTTTTGTACTCGTCGTAACATCGTCCCTAATTAGGGACGATTTTACGACGATTTATAACAATTACTAATTTATTATAATTATAAATTTACAACCAAATATTCGTCGTAAAAAGGTTGTAAAAGTTACAACGAACATTATACCACGATTATACGACGAATTTATTTCGTCGTAAATTTTACCACAAATTTACGACGATTTGGTTTTTACTTCGATCGATTAACGACGAATTGGAAATCTTCGTTAAATCGTCGGGACAAGAGTTTTACCACGATTTAACAACGATTATGGTCGTTGTTAAAGTCCAAATTTCTTGTAGTGTCAATCAACTTAGCATGTCTTTTGTTGAGTTTATGTTGACCATTAATGTTCATGAGAGACTCAGATCATGATCTCTATGAATCACAAATTCCTTTGGCCAAAGATAGTGTTGCCACGTTTGTAGAGCTCTCACCAAAGCGTAGAATTCTTTGTCATAGGTCGGGTAATTGAGTATGGATCCTCAAGTTTCGCACTAAAGAATGCTATAGGCCTTTTATCCTGCATCAAAACAGCACCAATACCAATTCCACTTGCATCACATTCGATCTCAAAAGTTTTAGTAAAATCGGGTAAAACTAGAAGTGGGGCATTAGTAAACTTCTCTTTAAGGGATTGGAAAGCTTCTTCTTTGGATTGAACCCATTTTTATCACACGTCCTTCTTGATCAATTCGGTTAGAGGTGCGGCTATAGTGCTAAAATTATTCACAAAACGTCGATAAAAACCCGCAAGACCGGGAAAAGATCTAACTTCGCCAACGGACTTAGGACTCGACCAATCTCTTATAGGTTTCACCTTTTCCTCATTCAACTTGACACCATTTTCACTCACAGCAAAGCCTAGGAATACAAGGTTATCCGTACAAAAAGTACACTTCTTAAGATTAGCATAAAGACACTCTTTTCGTAAAACGTCTAAAACCGAGCTAATATGCTTAAGATGTTCATCTAAGCTTTTGCTATAAATCAATATGTCATCAAAGTAGTCAACCAAAAATATGCCAATGAATGATCTAAGCACATGATTCATTAAACGCATAAAAGTACTAGGTGTATTAGTTAAACCAAACGGCATCACTAACCATTCATATAAACCATGCTTCGTTTTAAATGTGGTTTTCCACTCATCACCTTCTTTCATTCTAATTTGATGATAACCACTTTTTAAATCTATCTTATAAAATATGGTGGAACCATGCAACTCATCTAGCATATCATCTAAACGAGGTATAGATGTCGATACTTTACGGTGATATTGTTGACGACATGACAATCGACACACATCCTCCATGTACCATCTTTCTTTGTTACAAGTAACACCGGAACAACACAAGGAATCATGCTTTCACATATATGTACCTTGCTCATGAACTCATCTACTTGCCGTTGCAACTCTTTAGTTTCTACCGGATTGGTACGATACGTGACTTTGTTTGGTAATGAAGCTTCGGGCACAAAATCGATTTGATGCTCAATTCCTCTTATAAGTGGTAATCCCTCCGGAATTTCCTTTGGAAAAACATCTTTAAAATCCTTCAAAAGATTATGCATCTCACTCGGAATAACCGGTTCCAAATTAGCTAAACTTGTTATAGTTTGTTTAAAAATGAAAAGTAGAATCGGTTTATTCGAGAGATAGGATTTCTTAACCTCTTTTGGTTTTATCATGAGATTATAATTTTCAATTGATACCTTCTACTTCTCCTCTTGATTCTTGAAATGCAATTGATCTTTGTAGATCTCTTGAGGCGACATAGGCACAAGTGTGATCTTGTTACCATTAAACATGAAAGAATGCTTGTTGGTAAATCCATCGTGTATCACTTTGTGATCCGATTTCCATGGACGTCCCAAAAGGATATGACTAGCTCCCATAGGGAGCACATCACACACAATCTAGTCTTGGTACTTTCCAGTGATCATTGGTACGGTGACTTGATCATGAACCTTCATTTCACCACTTTCATTGAGCCATTGTAGCTTGTACGGTCTTGGATGCTTTCGAACCTTAAGACCTAGCTTCTTAACCATGGACATACTGGCCACTTTTTTGAAACTTCCTCCATCAATGATGAGGCTACACAACTTGTCCTTCACCAAACTACGCGTGTGGAACAGATTTTCTCTTTGTATAAGTTCTTAGATCCTTCTCGGTTTGTAGCTAAGCGTTCTTCTAGGAACAAGTAGTTCTCCTTGGAGTGGTAGCTATTCATACTCTTCTTGATCGGAGGAGAACTCTTCCTCACTCTCTTTCTCAGTTTGTATCTCACCATTATCTAGAAGAATGAAAAGTTTCTTGTTGACACATTCATTAGCAAAATTATCCATTCCTTGGCATTTGTAACACCGAATGTTGCTCTTGCTTTTGCTTGGATTCTTCTTTAGTATCAGTAGTAGATGGCTTGACATCTTTTGGATAGCTTGGTTTGGTCTCTTTTGATTTAAACGAACCCGAGACAAAGTTGGATCGAGACGGCTTACAACTTAGTTGTTGCTCAATGAGAATTTCCTTGTGTAACAAATTATCCATTTAAACATATGTTTGCAATTAAAATTTGTCTTGAATTTTCCTATTAAAACCACCCATGAATCTCGCCATAGTAAATTCGCGGTCCTCTTGAATATCGGTCTTAAGCATAAGAGTTTCCAACTCTTGAAAATATTCCTCCACCTTCTTTCCACCTTGGTTCAGCCTTCTAAGACGTTGATGTAGCTCACGGTGATAATGATTTGGAACGAAATTTCTATTCATAATATCTTTGAGTTGATCCCAAGTAGCGATCGATGCTCCACCAACTCTTGTTCCCGTTGTTACGGTTTGTTCCTACCATGTAAGAGCATAAGAACTAAACTCGGTGACGACTATCTTAACCTTGCTGAACTCGGGAGGTTGCTTACAATCAAACACGAGATCCATTATTTTCCCAATTGAGTTACGCATCACGATCATTTTTACCTACAAAGGTAGGCATTTTGAGCTTTATGTTGTCAAAGTGATGTCACCTTTGAGGTGCTTGTTCTTCTCTTCGTCTCCTTGACTTCTCCTACTATTGGTTGAGCTAGAATAATAGGATTCTGTAGGCAGCAACTCTTCTTCCCTATTTTCTTTATTCAAAAGTCTACGACGGTGTGGTTTATGAGCTTGTTGTTTGCGAGGGGCTGGAGGTGTTGTACTCTTCTTTTGCTAAACTAACTTCTCTCTCATAATTATCCTCATATCCTCTATCATGAGCTTCCGTTCGTTTGCCCTACTTGTTTCTTCATCATCATTACTCCCCATCGGTTTCTAACGACAAAGACAACAAAAACAAGATAAGGATCAAAGCAACTATGGTTGAAATGAATCAAACACAACAAGCCTATCACTAGAAGATGAATATATTTTGAATATGAATGGTCACAAAAGAAGATGAACAATCAGATTTTTCTTCAAACAAAAAATCGCATAAAAATCGAACAAAATAACAATAAAATAAAAGAAATACGAGATACTTAGCTACGCCAAAGTGATCTTATACCACTTGATGAGATATTGACCCAAAATTGATTGCTTTGGCGTGATGAGCTAATGGTTTTGGTGGTAATAAGATTAGAGTTTGCGGAAGATGAAAACAGATGAATGATTCGATATGAAAAGAGATGGTTTGGTGGCTTGCGGTTTGGATGAATGAGGTGATGATGATGATGGTATAATCAAGTGATCTATGAAAGGATCAAATGAAGAGATAGAGGGCTGCTGCTTAGTTGATTCACACAAAAAGTAGACATAATTTCTTTGAAGAAGAAAATGGGGATTCACTCCAATCTTTTAAAATAAACACTCAAATGATCCAAATATGTTATCACAACAAAACGATGGATGTTTTATTCATAGATTTCGACCATAATATATGGAGGAAGGAGATAACAAAGACTCCTCCTCGAAAATTGTTGGTGTTTTGAAGGAATGAGAAAACAGAGTAAGAACAATGGTTGTAACTTGATCTTTATTGATAACTTGAAAAAATATTACAACTCAAGTAATGTGTTTAACAATCACACGTTCTAGAGTATTTAAACAAACCGAACAGATGTGATGTGTAAATGAAAGAACACAACTCTTAATCTAAAAGACACAACCTTAACACAGAGTATTTGTGCCTCTTGATCAAGTAACTAACTAATGTGAATGCAACTAACTTATACGAGATTTTGATTATAGTTCAACACTCCCCCTTAATTAAATCTCGGCTTCACTCCAAGCTTCTTCCTTAGGTCTTCAAACCTTGTTCCACTTAAAGCCTTAGTGAAGATGTCCGCGAGTTGATCTTCTCCTTTGCAATACTCTAGTTGAATGAGCCTTTTTGTTCAGCTTCTCTTACATAGTGATACTTGATCTCTATGTGCTTTGTTCTTCTATGCTGCACCGGATTCTTTCCAATTGCTATTGCCGACTTGTTGTCACACAAGATGGGAACTCCCCCTTCAGTCTTGAGACCAAACTCCTTAAAGAGTCTTTGTAACCAAACAGCTTGGTTTGCTGCACCACATACGGCGATGTACTCTGCTTCCGCCGTTGATAAAGCCACAGTTTGTTGCTTGTTTGACTGCCAACAAAACATACCCGATCCAAGAGTAAAGACATAACCTGATGTGCTTTTCATGTCCCTTGTAGAACCGCCCCAATCGCTGTCCGAGTAGCCTATCAGTCTTGGTGTCTCCACACTTGTAAAACTCATTCCAAAGTTTAATGTTCCTTTGACATATCGCAACACCCTTTTTGCTTCTTGGTAATGCTTCACTAGTGGTGATGACATGAACCTTGATAGATAAGAGCTTGCATACATCACGTCAGGTCTTGATGCACATAGGTACAAGAGTCCTCCAACAATGCTCCTATACTTAGTTTGATCGCCATATTCTTTGTCATCATCCATCTTCTTTCCCGGTGGTACTAGTGGTGAGTTTACGCTCTTGCTTTCTCCCATTCCAAACTTGTCAATAAGTTTGTTTGCATATTTTTCTTGTGAAAGAAATATGCCTTGATCACCTTGAATTATTTCCATACCAAGAAAATAATTTAATAACCCGAGATCAGTCATCTCGAATTCTTTCTTCATGTTCTCCTTGAACGTGTTGATGAGGTGACTGTTTCTCCCTGTGATGATGATATCATCGACGTATAAGCTAACAATCAATACGTCTTCTCCTTGCTTCACGATGTATAAGGCCGCATCATTCATACTTCTCTCAAAACCGTTTTGAATGAAGTAAGAATCTATCCTTCCATACCAAGTCCTTGGCGCTTGCTTTAAACCATATAAAGCCTTGTATAGCCTTAACACCTTTTTTTTGTTGTTGCTTCGTTGACTTCACTTGCGCTAAACAACATGTGATCTTCATCACTTGAGTCTTCTTCTTCGAGACTCACATGTGCCCTCTCTTTTTTCCTTGAGCGACACTTGTTTGAGTAGTGGCCGATCCTACCACAATTGTAACACTTAATGTTACTCTTCTTATTCTTGCCTTGATCGTTCTCCTTCGGTTTCCTCCAACACTCTTCGTTGGTGTGGCTGCTTCTTTTGCAAAACTCACACCACCTCTTGCCTTGATTCTCACGGCTTCTAGTGTTGTCTTGTTTGGAACCGGTTTCTCTTGCTTTTGTGTGAGCATTGAATGCTCCCTCATTTGTGCTTTCATCTCTTGCAGATAGCCTTGCTTCATGTGCTTTCAAAATACCGATTAGCTCTGTCATTGTTAATGAATCCAAGTCGCGAGTTTGTTCCAAAACGCTGACAATGCTATCGAACTTGGCTGGGAGAGAAATGAGTATCTTCTGAACAACTTGAGAATTTGTTTTCTTTTCTCCATGATAAGTTAATTGATTTTCCAAGACAATTAACTTATCGGTGAATGATTTGATGTTTTCTCCATCATACATCTTCAGATTCTCGTACTCTCTACGCAACGCTTGAAGTTTGATCAACCGTACTTGCGAGGATCCTTCATATTCAGTTTTCAATGCCTCCCATGCCTCTTTAGAAGTTCCTGCTGCTGTAATTCGTGAGAAGATTTGATCAGTTACGGCGGTTTGCAAGATTTGCAAAGCCATCGTATCACTAGCCATTGCCTCTTCTCTTTTTGCTTTTGTCGCCGCTGTCTCGGGAGTTTCTTCTCCTTGTGCTGGTTCGGCTGGCACTCCTTCTTCAACCACAGATCATAGTTTTCTGGTCTTGAGAATGGTTGTCATCTTAATGCTCCAGAAGTCGTACTTCTCCCCATCGAATATAGGAATCACTTGATGTGAAGAGCCTTGCATCGTTTCGGCTTATTTTGCGAAACGTATACGAAAAACTTTTTGCCTTTTTCTTGCTGTGATTGTTTGTGCTTTCTCTCTTTGTCCTCTCAATCGATAAGCTCTGATACCATGTTGGTGTTTTGAAGGAATGAGAAAACAGAGTAAGAACAATGGTTGTAACTTGATCTTTATTGATAACTTGAAAAAATATTACAACTCAAGTAATGTGTTTAACAATCACACGTTCTAGAGTATTTAAACAAACCGAACAGATGTGATGTGTAAATGAAAGAACACAACTCTTAATCTAAAAGACACAACCTTAACACAGAGTATTTGTGCCTCTTGATCAAGTAACTAACTAATGTGAATGCAACTAACTTATACGAGATTTTGATTATAGTTCAACAAAAATGACATAAAGAAATAAATAAAACAAATACTACATGCAAGATTATTTAGTAATTGTGACTTTCTCATTATTGTTCTTTGAAATCTTCCACTTTATTTAGAGTCTTTGGCTAGATCAAAGTATTACTAAGTAGTATAGATGAAATTAATTTATCTAACCTCATTAAAACTTATGCTTGAGAAAACCCAATGGGACAAAACCGAAGCATAGGAAAAAGAGTACTAGATAAACACTTAACTACTAGTGAATACCTTGATCTTCTTCGAATGCTTGAATGATGTTGATGTAGATGTGTACGTCCTCATGCTCCTTGCCTTGAGCTTTCCTTAGCATATCCTCCGTGTTCTTAGCTAGCTAATTTTCTTTTTGCCTTGTGATCGCTCCATTCGGTATCTCCAAAGTCTTGGAAATGTCTTGAGCCTCCATTGTATCAAAGTCGGTTTGTGAACCATTAAGGATCACATCATGTTTGTTCTTCATGATGTTGTTTGATGCTTGCTTGTATTTTTTTGTAGACGCAGAAAACCGGTGCACCACCATCTTACACAGAGCTTGTGCGTAAGATGCACACGCACAAAGATGGTTCGTTCGTCGATAAGCGAGAAGAGACAATAGTAGCAGAGGTCGAGGCGGTTGTTGCCGAGGAAGCTGTAATTGCAGGTTCTCCGACAAGCCCAAATGCTGAATCCAACATTGTTCCAATTAGAATCGTTAATAACACATATCTTAAGGTAATAAGATTTTTAGTTATAAGTTTTGTTTATGTTATGATATAGTTAATAGTTTTGATTCTGTTTTGGTATATAGCACATATCTTAAGGTTTTAAGATTTTTTGTTTACCTTACAACTTTTATGCTTTTCTAATGTTGTTTTTTTTTCGCAGATTGTTAAGCCTAATAAATGACGATTCTATGGCCTTGGGAGCACTCAGGACATAAAGTCGACCAGAGGAACTAGCTCCAGCTTCTCTTGTCCGTAATGTTGGGATGGAAATGCGAGTTGGCGCTTTGGAGACGAGTGTTGAGACGATGAAAAAGAACGTGGAGGCTATTCTTAATACACAAAATATGATACTTGCTGCCCAAGATTTCATGCTACGTAGCCTCGGGATTGATCCACATAATTTGTGCTCTCCTAATGTGACTTCTTCGACCACTAACGCAGCTCAAGGTCCTGCCAATGCTCTTGATGTTGGTCATGCCCCTGCTGCTGCTGAACCCGGAACCAGGGGCGGATCTAGAAATAATTTTTAGGGGTGGCAAAACCACAATATACCCTTATTAATTAAAATTATCAATAGGGACAATTTTAAAATCCTAGGGAAAATTAAGCTAATTTTAATAATTTGTGGGGGGCAAATGCCCCTCCCATTCAAAGGGTGCATCCGCCCCTGCCCGGAACAACCCTAAAAAATCATGACCTCGAGATTTGGTGTAGGTCATTCAGCCCAAATTTGATAAATGATTTAGATTAAGTAGTTTGTGTGTTTGAATACAATTTAAATTGTTTTTGGATAATTGGAATATGGTTTTAATGTTTTGAACAATTTCATTATTGTAATATTAGGGTTTTAATGGGTTTTATGGTATTTTAATTTGTATTTAATTTTTTATTTTTTATAATTAAAAACAATAAGTCATTTATTCATATTCGTGACTATATACTAACATGGTCACGATGATATTCGTGGCTAATAATAGTCATGAAATGTCATCGTATATTCGTGGCTATATATAGTCACGAAAAGGTCATGGCTATATATAGTAACTAAATCGTCACGAGGTATTCGTGGCTTTTTAACTACGAAATGGTCACAGTTTATTCGTGGTTTTTTGTTTGCAACGAAATACTCACAAATTTGGCAAATATGTAACGAAACGATAATGGTTCAGTTGTGGAAATTTTTTGCAACGAAATACCCACAAATTAATTCGTTGCAGATTTGTAACGAATAAAGCGTAACAAATTTGTGGCTATAGTGTTTGTGGCTTTTCGTGACAAATAAATCCACGAATAGCCACAAATAATAATTAGTAACGACGTTATAGCCACGAAACCTTTTTCTTACTGGTCGTGGCTATTAGTATATATAGCCAAGAATTTTGCATCATAGTTACTGATGTGTTTGTGGCTATAGCCAATAATTCTTGTAGTGATCTTCCGTGGCTAACTTCTCTAAGAACTCATCGGCCAACTCATCCATCAAGTCAACCATTCATAAGGGTAATTTTTTGTTGCCGTGACGCTTTTGTTAGGCCAACTTATAAGGCAAGTTCTAGCTTCTATAGTGGCCCTTCCATTTCCACTTTGTTGTATTAGAAGATTTGTCCGTTGATGGTTGGTTTCTTGATCGCATCATTGATGTTGTATCGTTGAATTAGATCTTCTCCGATGTGCAAGTCGATATTTCCCTTCTTCACGTCGATGATTGCACCAACGGTTGATATAAAGGGTCTTCCTAAGATGAGTGAATCCTTAGGTTCTTCATCCATCTCGAGAACAAAGAAATCTGTTGGAATGAATGCGTTCCCAAGTCTCACCGGAATGTCTTCTAAACCTCCCGCGAGTATTCTCACGGATTTATCGGCCAACACCAAAGAGATTCTAGTTGATTTGAAGGTAGAAAAGCCAAGTCTTTAAGTAATGGACATATATAGGCATGAGACTCGCGCTAGTTTCCAAGTCGCAAAAACAACCCTCAAAGACTAAAGGGCCTATAGCACATGGTATGGTGAAGCTCCCTAGATCGCCGAGTTTTGCGGGGGTGTGATCGCTTTGGATGATCGCACTGCACTCTTGCGAAAGAACCACCGTGCGTGTCATCAAAGTTTTTGCACTTTTTCTTTATGGATCTATCAAGAACTTGCTATAGTGAGGCACTAACATGAAAGCGTAGATGAGTGGCATGGCGATTTTCACTTCTTTCATCTGCTTTTCAAACTGCGATTTGTAGTACTTCTCCAAGAGTTGATTCTTGAGTCAACCTGGGAAGGGTACCTTAGGTGCATAAGGAGATGTCGCAAAAACTGGCTCTTTCGGCTTGTCGGCTTTCTTTTGAACCGAGCTCTTTCCTTTCTCTTTGTTCGAAATCGTTTCGATGTCCATCTTCTCCTTTACCACTTCATTCTCAACAACCGCCTCGTCGACAACCATGTCTTCTTGATCATCCGAAAAGTCTACCCCCCCCCCCACACCTTGTTTCTCATTTTCCTCGATACGATCTCCGGAAGGTAGTTGTCTACAACTACGAAGTGGTAAGGCGTTGACGAATTCTTTTGTATTTGGCTCGGCTTTTCCCAGGAGTTGCCCCGCTGGCCTGTTTGACGTAGAAGTGATTTGGCCTATTTGGTTTTCCAAAGCTTTCAAGTGAGAGTTGACGAAGTCGAATTTAGCGTTGAGATCGTTGTAGGATTTGTCCACCTTTACATGTATCTCTTTCTTGAATGCGTTGAACTCCATTGCATTGCGGTTTTGACCATCCAAAATTTGCTTCAATAGGTGAGCTATTTGGTCACCTTGAGGAGCTGAATGGGAGGCATTCCCTTGGTAATTTTGTGATGCTTGGTTGTTGTAGAATCCCGGAGGTTTGTAGAACTGACTTTTCGGCTCTTGTCCCCCTTGGTTGTATGGAAGTGACCGATACAACATCTCGATACGAAACCTTCGACTTTCTTCTTCTTGTATCGACTTGATGTTGTCGATACAGCAAACCGGTATGCTGATATCGTTCAAGTCACTGATACAACAAACCGATATGCAGAGTTTTTTATGCTTTTCGCCTGAATTTTGGGTCTTTTCCGTCCTCGCACTCTTCAAACTTGAAAATCATGAAACAAATGCAAATGCAACATATATGCTACTAAATGTGATCTATATGAGTTAGTTCTAATGATTAAAATGAACTAAAACATGTAAAATATGCAAGATATCAAATATTAAGTCTTTGGATAGTAATATTAACTACTAGCGGTACTCTTGTTGCAATGATTTGACACTGACAATAATTCATGATAAGCAATACTTCCTCTAGGCCGATCTATTATCCCATGTTGTAATCCAAATAATGGTCACATATCTTTCATTATCGCATCAATAAAACACTGACAATAATTCATAATTAATAATAAATTTCCCATGTTTTAATATAAACAATTGTCACGTATTTATCATCACATGTGTGTATGTATTCCGACCAAATATAAATCTTCTTTTGGGCCGATTAAATATCCGCATGAAAAATATACACACAACATTTAATATTATTCATGAAATAATATCCTCAAGAGAGATCGCTTTGGAGGCATCTTGTATCAATCAATCCAATTCAAATGATAAACATGTATAATCTAATTTAAATATTGATTTAATAAATTGTTTAATTATTCATGTGCAAACACTACAAGAAACTGGGTAAATAGCAACGAATTTTAGCAAGGAATTAGCGATGAATTTATATAGCAACGAATTTGTGAGGAATTAGCGAGGAATTAGCGACAACACTAAATTTCGTCGCTATTTCGTCGCCAAATAGCAACGATTTAAGGAGGAATTCCTATATCGTCGCTAAATCGTCGCTAAATAGCGACGATTTAGCGACGATGATATTTTCTTGTTAAATAGCGACGAATTTGCAAGGAATATTGCTAAGTTGGTCAACACGTTTTCATTGAGCTCCACCGGTAATTAGCGACGAATTATTCGTTGCAATTTCCTCTCAAAATCGTGGCTAATTCCTTGGTAAAAATATTTCGTTGCTAAATCGTTGCTAAATTTCCTTGCTAATTCCTTGCTAAAATTTACAATGTCCCTATATAAACTCATTCGACCAAATCAAAATCACAACACAATATCAAAACATTCTCTCTTATATATATTCTAAACACTTATACAAAAACTTTCATAACATATATACTCAAAATGTCTCACGGTAATAACGTATACGAGTTACGATCTTGGATGTATAGACACAAAGATCAATCGGGGATAGTGACAACAGAGTTCACGGAGGGACTTCAAACATTCATGTATCAAGCTGGAAACATGCGGACTACTCAAGATACTCGGTAAAATGTATTGTCCATGTAAGAAGTGTGTGAACACTAAATACATTCATGTTGATACCGTATGGAAACATCTTTTTAATAGGGGTTTTATGCCACAATATTTTGTTTGGTTTCAACATGGGGAAGGGTATAATTATAATAACACCGAATTTGGAGAAAGTAGTTCGTTTCATGTTCCTGAAACTAACGAACCCGCTAATTTACCGCATCATTTTGATAGTAGTTATGATCATCATGGTGGGTCTAATGTGCATGTAGATGATAATAGATATCATGACATGGTTGCTGATGCATTTCATGATACGAGGGAGTATTTATCTGAAAATGTTGTTCAAGAACCTAACCAAGATGCTAAACGTTTTTATGATATGTTAGACGCTGCGAATAAACCAATTTACGATGGATGTAAAGATGGATTGTCAAAACTATCATTAGCATCTAGAATGATGAATATCAAATCGGATAATAATTTGAGTGAATTTTGCATGGACTCCTGGGGTTCAAAGTCCGTAAGGGGTTCAACGAGAAGGCGATGCACCGCCTTACAGGCATTGTTTCCAGTTGGAAGAAAGACTGGAAACTAAAAGGAGATGGTGGAAAGCCGGAGTCGATGGACCCGGCGGTGTGGAAAGGGATGATCGACTACTGGACAGAACCGCATGCTCTCACCGTCGCGGAAAACTGCTCCAAGTCCCGCCTCACTCCTATCGACGGGATCGGTCCCTACGTCCACACTTCGGGACCGAGTTCATACGCCGGTCGTCGTATTAAAATGGTAAATTTGATTTTTAACAATTTGTTCTAGAATGTAAATATTTAATGTAAATATCAAATATAGGCTGAAGAAGAGGGGGAACTTCCCCCTATTGTGGAGATATTGAAGAAGACCCAGAAGCGGAAAGATAGGTCATATGTCAGTTCACGATATGAAAAGATCGTGAATGACTATGAGGCTACACTCGCCGAGCGGGTAAGTCAGTCGTCCACTGAAGAAGGGAGCTCGGTGAACTCCTCGGGACGACTTTCGATCGCGGAATGCGACCAAATCTACTACGAGGTAAATAATTTAATTAATATTTTTTAACTTATATTATATTTACTAACAGATATATAATATTAATTCTACGTAGGTCGCTCCGAAAAAGAAGAACCGCACTTTCGGAGTCGGTTCTATCGAGACCGTTCCCGCAGCTTCTTCATCGCAACCTCATCATGTTTCTCGGCGGGATCGGTGCGCGGAGAATGCTCGTTTGCGTCGGGAACTCCAAGATACAAACGCCCGCTTCAAGACAATGACGGATCTATTCTCCATAATTGCGATGGATAGTCCAAACCTTGCTAATGCGATGCGGGAACGCGGATTAGGGGTTGATCCGGAACCGGAGGTTGGTCCAGACGAGGCTGAAGCCGCTGCTCAAGAACTGGGACGGAATGTCGGGATTAATGATTTTGATCCCTAGTTTAGTTTTTTTAAATGTAATTTGAATTTTATTTTATAATTATAATAATTTTATTGTAATTTTAATAATTTGTTTTTTAATTTGTTTTTTTCTTTTTTTTTATTTTTTTTTAACAAATCGTTGCCAATTCGTTGCTAATTAGTAACGAATTAGCGACGATTCTTATACGCTTCGTTGCCATATCGTTGCTAAATTAGCAACGAATTAGCAACAATTACGTCAAATCGTCGCTAATTCGTTGCTAATTTAGCAACGAATTAACAACGATTTGTATAAATAATCGTCGCTAATTCGTTGCTAATTTAGCAACGAATTAACAACGATTTGTTTAAAGAATCGTTGCCAATTGGCTGCTAAATTAGCAACGAATTAGTGACGTTTGCAGCAATTTCATAAGTTTTTTAAATTCGGAAATATTTTTTTTAAAATCGACGCTAAATCGTCGCTATTTCGAAGCTAAAGTAACGTTGCAAATTCGTTGCTATTTCGTCGCTAAAATAACAACGAATTAGCAACGAATTAGCAACGATTTGTCGTCGTCGCTAAATTAGCGACGAATTAGCGACGATTTCGAAATAGCGACGAGCGATTAGCGACGAAAATATGGTCGTCGCTAAATCGTTGCTAAAGCCTTTAGCAACGATTTTGGTCGTTGCTAAATGTCCAGATTCTTGTAGTGAAACTATATTAATTTATCTGTGAAACCACATAAATGAATTTTTAAGTGGCATAATGATTAAGGTAAGAGAGGCAAAAGCTACGCATGACTGAACCTAGGTTTGAATTCCCGATGTGACATATTTTAATTTATTTATAATAATTAATTTATTGGGCCTATATCATGTTTCCCATATTTAAGTTTTGTTTATCAAAATATTGGGCCGAAATCAAAAAGCCTAATCCGAATTTTAATTAATAAAACCTAGGTTTCTTTAGAAACTCTAAAACAAAACTCAAGAACAGTTGTCATCAGTGACGGATCTACGTTGGACTTAGGGGTGCAGTTGCCCCTATTAAATATTAAATTTTCCTTATTTTGGGTAAGAAATATATATATAAATAGTAAATATTATATTTTTCCCCTATAAATTTAGCTAAATTCCATTTTGCCCCTTTTAAATTTTTTTTTGGATCCGCCTCTGGTCGTCATGGCTGCTTATGATACTGTTGATTATACATATGTAATTAGATATATCAAAAATATGGATAAATTTGATGTTCCATTCTTCAAAAAGTTATTCTAATCATTGGGATAAAATGACTAAAATTAAAAATATTGCAACAATATTCTCAAATTTCTATTTTGATTTTTACGGGTTCTTATCTAGTAGTTGCAATAAGTAAGCAAATATCTTATTCTTTGTAAGACCTCGAAATGTTTTGCTATAACATCCAAATTGGTTTTCAAACACGTATAATTATGTAAATCTTTTAAACAAAACATATATATTATTAATTGGGAATGACAAATTTTGAGAAACCCTTACAAATTTCATTTAATTACATGTTATGTTATGACATTGTATAAATTTTAATATAAAGTAATTTTTGATTAAGAAAAATATAAAATATTCTTGTTTAATAGGATTAAAAGAAAAACGAAATTAAAAGATATAATCAAATATAAATATAAAAAATTATTCCTAATTAATAGGATTAAAATTAAAAAAACGAAATAAAATAAAATAAATAGGTAACATAATGAAAAATTATAATATTTTAAATATCTCAATTTCATGATAATCAATCGTACAATATTAATAGTATATTTCATTATTTAAAATTTGCATTATTTAAAAGTATTTTTTATAGTTTTCAAATCGATGATGTAAATAAATAAAAAAGTATCCAAAAATCATTAAAATATTTGAATTTTTAATACTTTTAGATACCATCATGCACAATTTTGCGACGGGTCAAAATATATCATACATAATTTATGATTTATAAGAAAATTATTTTTAATATTATAACATATATATATGATTAAAATAAATTTATTCAACATGCACCAACAAAAAAATAATTTAAAATTATATCAAATTAATATTTTGTGAATATTACTTATGTGCGTCCCGCACGGGTAAAAATCTAGTATTAAATTAAAACTTAAGTTTGAGATTCATTCTATTTATAATGTGATTTCTGCATGTTAAATTACATTTTTACCTTTAACTTTAAAACTGCTAAATTTCGTGTATGGGTTATTTGTGAATGGTCACATGTAGATTATTGCGATTAAATGATCGTTGTAAATGATGAATGTTCCATGTGATTGTTAAATAATACATGTGAATAACGAATATTATTCGAGAATGATTCATGTCAATGGTGAATTGTGAATGATCTATGTCTATGATTTTTTGTAAATGATTTTTATGGATGATTCATGTGTAAATATTTCGTTTTAAATAGGAAAATCAAACTAGAGTAAAATTTTATCACTACATCAAAATCATCTTATTGACAAATTATGTTTTAAAATGTATCCAGTACGTTAAATGTTTAAGTCATATTTAACGATGTTTATATAAAAAGTGAAATTGTGTAAAAACTTTAAATATCAGTTATTAAAATAGGGAGGGAGTATATTTAAAGAATAATTACAACAAAGCCCAATAATAGAGCAGAATAAACTCTTTTCATACTATGAAAAGAGAGAGCGAGAGAGAGACAAATCATGTGAATATTTCTTAAAATCATAATCAGTATTTAGATAACATGATTTATATGAACATAGTTATTTTAAAATAGTAACTACCGAGTCCTGAGAGTTATAGGAAAAAAACAAGAATTCATATAATATATTAGAAGATAAATTCGTTGGTGTATAATGGAATACCAACTTCATTTCAATCATCTCATGTTGTAATAAAAACTCTTTCTCTGCTGTCTCTTAAAAATAGAACTGTTTTAGGCACTTGGTGAAATGGAGAGGATGGACGATAACTTGAACTTAATCATCTTTGTGGAGTCTCGTGGCTGAAACACAACTTCGGTGCTCGATCTTACCGTCACTTCCTTTGAATCTGATCTTGAACTGCCTTCATTTCTATAGTCTCTGTACGAGTACACAACCTGCACCCTTGATGGAGCTGAAACACGATTGAACATAATTACACATACAAATTTTACATCAATATGGATGGAATCCAAAGCTATTCAGGTCTCAACTGCTGAATGAAAATTGAAAAAGAGCCTTCTGTTTGCGTTTTCATTTTAACTTGAACCAACAAATTTTGTTTTAAAAATGTTGAGATTGTAGTTTAATTGTGACAAAATAGACACTAAAAGTAAACAAAAATGTCAAATGAAAAACATAAGCAAAATAGTGATATCTTGTATAATTTGCATATTTTACTTTGTTTTATTCATTAGAATTAACTCATTTAGGTTGCATTTAGTAGCATATAGGTTGCATTTGTGTCTCTGTTTCGTGATTTTCATGTTTGAGCAGCACGATGACGAAAAGACGAAGAAATCAGGCGAAAAGCGTCAAAGTTACATTGATATCGGTATGTTGTATCGATCACTTGACCGATATCGACATACCGCTTTGTTATATCGGCGACAACGGGCCGATACGAGAGGGGAGAAGCCGTGGATACCATATCGACTTTTTGTATCGGTCATTTGGCCGATATCGGTCAAGTGACCGATATTAATGACGACAAAAATAAAGGAAAACAGAATTTTTCCTTTAAAACAAATTTGGGTTTTCTTGTATCTTTTGTTAATTTCGTTTCAGGAACCTTTTGGAGAGTTTTGAGAAGGAGATTGTTAAGCTTTTGCTGTTGGATTTCTTGTACAACATCTTCAATAAGAGTTTTATCTTTCCCCTTAATCTATTTGGTTCTTTGAGTTTATTTATGCCATATCCATCCTTGATTGATTCGATTTTCAGTATGTTTAATGAGTAGATCTAAATAGACAATTGAATTTGGGAAAATGGTTGATTAAACTTAGGATCATCATTGTCTAGATCTAAATCTCAAAAAATTTGTATTTGGTAGTAAACTTAAAACCTTAATCGAGTTGGTCATTCGATTACTGACCATAAAAAACTTTATCAATCGAAGGATTGTAAAGAACCCTGATAAATTATCTAAGAACTAAGTCTAGCTTAACCGTGAAATCCGTGTTAATAAGCTTAGTGGTTGAATTGGATTAAACTTAAAGTTTTCTAAAAATTAAACTTTCCAAGACATTGTGTTAGTTGAATTATTAGGAAAATGATCTCTACCACGTCAGTGGATTGATCTAAATTCGTTTTCAAAACCCAAAACTACATTTTTAAAAGACATTGAAAAATCCGACGTTTGATCATCCTATAAGTACCATAACCTGAATGTTTAGCTTTTTAATTAATCATTTTTAAATCATCTTTAGTCTTGTTTTTGCATCTTGATAACCTTACAAAACACAACTAATCTTTTGTTCAAAACTTAGACTAAGATAACATTCTCATAAGTTTTAGTGTTTTAATTGCTCCCAATTCGGATTGACATCTTATATACTACGATAAGACATTTGAAACAACGTGACGAAAAACTAGTTTACCAAATAGTCAAGGAGGTCTAAAGAAAGGGAAAGTACCTAACCCAAACATGCTTGTTTTCTGAATAGAGATACGGTCGACTTTTGATCTTTTGATATGTTTCAAAGCCAGAGTGTCTTCATGCTTTCCTTTAAACTCAATGAATTCGCCTAACACAATTTTGCTACTTTTAAGCTCCACCCTGCAATAAAAACAAAAACTTTAAAGAAAACTCTTTGAACATAAGTCATTCGTCAAGGGAGAACCCAAAACTCTCACAAACTTGACAAAAGAGTATATATTAAATGTCAATAAATATAACAAGGTATGACCTATCCCATATTGGTGCCGTGCCAAGGATGAAATTAATTTTACGATGCGAAGATTCATGCATCTCTTTTCCTGTGTTGAATCCGCCTTTAACCCAACCAGATAGATTGTTTCTTGATAATGGTTTCAGATGTTGCCACACTTCATAGGTAATTATTTCACTCGGGAATGAATGAATTGTACTGAAAGAAACAGAGACATATGTTCTTGCACCCTTAGAAAAATAAAGAATGTCTTTAAGAGACTAAGAGGTTCTTTAGTAACACATGATGTTTCTTTTTACCTCTTGAAAACATGAAAGGATAACGATACATACCGAAAGTTAGGGTTGGGAATTACAACTTTGCAGGACATATTTCCCTCTAGTAAAGTAACGCCCCTCTGTTCAAAATATGATTCAAGAACTAAAGCTTGTTTCTTGACCTCGACCAGCTGAGAAAAACACATTGATGAGTTATAAACAGAGTAGCATAAAGATGGATGGTCAGCTTTTTGCTGATAGGTAAACAAAGAGTCAACCCTAAGAACTCTCTCTCTCTCTCTCACTCTCACACACAAATACAATACTCTTCTCCGTCTCCACAAGTAACTCTATTTATAGTCTATATGCTTTGATTACTAACTGCTTTTCCTATCAACTTCCCTTGCATCTATTTATAGACTATCACAATATGCTCAAAAACACTAATGAAACGTCTTTAACCCTCTCCTTCACTTTCCAATGAAAACTTACAGGATCAGGGTACGTTTGATTTTTATGATGCTTGACACCTTCACAAACCCAGCTTCCATCACTCGTTACGGTGACGATCCCAGATAAATTCTTGACACAGATCACCAAAACTTGTCTAAATCAACATACCAATAGAGTTCCAAGTCAAACACTAACCGTTGGCTTCCTTTAAAAAACTAGTGGAGAGATGTTATTATTACCCTTTAGTGATGAGAACAACATCGATGTCTTGTCTAGAGGCAGTGTCACCATCTGGAATTCGGAGACCTACATAGGCTTTTCCACCATAAAGCTTCTCAAATCTGCAAACAAAAAAAAATAAAGTAAAATAAATCCGATTTACAACACCAAATCTATTAAATAGGAAGGGAATCGAATATGGAGAAAAATCTTAACCTGTGAGCGACGGAGAAGAGAGCCGTGGAATCGGAGGAATCGAAATCGGCGAATTCATCATCGTAGAAGAAACGACGGACGAATTTGTAGATTACGAGACCGAAAATAATCTCCACCCACATCCTTCTTCTATGAATTGAAGAACACAGATCAACTAAATTAATACTCGTTGACCATTAATACTAACAAAACTAAACCCAAAATAATACTTGGAATTCACAAAACTACACGCTTTCTTCACTTCTTTTACAAAACTTTACCTAATTGATTTTTTCACATATTTACATCTTTTTCAAAATTTTAAAACTTTGATTTACCTTTCAAAAATTACCAAAATTAAAATCTTTTCATTAGGGTTCGCTAATTAGTGTCTATAGTATAATATTAAGGTGTAAGATTATGTGAGTTTGGGTAAGATTTATTTAGGGGGTGTTATTCAATCATGGATTTTAATAGAATTGAAATTCATGTACAATCCATTGTTATTCAATAGATGATTTTAGTTATTCTTTTAAAATCTAGTGTTATTGGTTCTTGAATTTGAAATATCTTCATTAAAAGAGTTCAAAATCTAGTGTTATTGGTTTATGTATTTGCAATGTCTACACTAACTGATTTTGAAATCCATTGTTATTCAATAAAAGATTTAAAATGAATTAATGAAATCTTGTGTTATTCATATTTCATGGATTCACTCTAGAAATGATTTGTGAAAGAGTTTGAAATGACTTTAGTATTGATTTTATATTAAAATGATAGCAATCAAAATCCAACCTTCCACCATGAGATTTTTTCTTTTTCACGTCTACTTTCTTCCACTGTTCCACATTTTTAAAACCTTGTTTTTTTAAATTGTTTTTATTTATCATTTTCATAATTTTTTTCTCTCATTATAGTCTCATTGATTTTTATGATCCATTATGTTTGGATTTAACGAATCCATCTAAAATTTCATTGACAAAATTTTCTAAATTCACCATCATAATAAAAATCAATCATATTTCGGATTTTTTAATTATGCTAGTCTTTAACAAACAAAAAAACTATTGAAGCTATTGGTGATTCTTTAAACGCACAGGAGGATTTTCCAATTTGTACGAGAGCTTATACATTCTTTTAGTAGGGTTTATGTTTCATATCAAATAATAGCAAATTATTTACTATTGAATTCTATTCTATCATAAATCAAATGATTTCACATGAGGATTTTGCAAATATATTGCCATAGATTTTAAAAGTTAAAATAATTTTCTGGTATCAGATTGTGAATAATTAATAAAACATTTCAAAATGAAGTAGATTTTATAAATCTGATATATTTTAAATCCAATGGAGTTCATTTAAAAATCTACATCCAATAACATCCCCTTAGATTTAATTTTGAGTGTTTAGTATAGTTTTGTGAAGTAATTTTGTAATGGTGTAGTTTTGTGAAATGTAATTCAAATGGTGTAGATTTGTAATTCTCCCAAAAATTATTTAAAAAGGATAATAAACCGCCAAAAGAGGCAAAACTATTGTTTTCGACCTCTCATCTTTAACTAAAAAATATAGAAAACACTTTTAAAAGTAAGAAATCATGTACATATTTCGAGTCTAATTTGCCAATTGGCAATTTGCTATCCATAATTTGTGATTGGATGATTTTGATGGAAATTGAATTTTTTATGGAAAAAATTACACTAAAAAAATAAAAGCAAAAGTTAGTTTAATCTTTTGTTTGGTTTACTTAACCGATTTCATTTCCTGGTTAAATTTAAGAAAATATAATAAAAATATACTGAGAAAAATATAGGAAAAAATATCTATAATATTTTTTGAAATTAATGTTAAGAATGGTTATATGAGTAAATATCTTTAGTCTAAATTTTTTCATGATTTTTCTGAAATTCTACTTATTCAACATTTTTGTACCTCTGTAAAAGCGTTGTGCTTGGTATAAAAGAAGAGATTATAGTCTATCTGATTGTTTTTCACATTATATAAATGCTCATATACTCCTATTAAAGTTCACGATATTGAATGTTTACAACTTCACAATATCGTCAAATAATTCATAATTTAACATAAATTTGTTGCTGTTGTAAAAAAAAACATAAATTTCTTGTTGTTTTTTGTCGCACATGTCACAAATCTTGTAGGGTTTTCAACATGCCAGACGATGTGCAACTCAAATTCTAGAATTATGTCCGCCTTTGGGGAAATAGGAAATCGGTTGACCTTCAAATTCAAGTCATCCACTCCAAGAACTAGATGAGACCCGCACCTAATTTAATATAGTTTTTAATTTTATATATTTATAATTATTTAGTAAAAAAAAATATATATATATATTAATTTTTTTTCACCGATTTGGATTATATGTAGATAGTCTCTTATCATATATAATAAATAACAACGAATTTTGCCTACGTGTCGTCCAAAGAGAAAAATAAGGAAATTATTTTATATTTAATAAAATTAATATTTTCGAATTTTTTTTGTAATTATCTCTTTTATTTCTCATAATTTATATTTTTATATTTAATTAATTTAATATTTTCGAAAGTTGTTGGTAATTATCCCTTTTATTTCTCGTAATTTATTTTATCATATATTATTTATTAATATAATATTTTCTTAATTTCAATAAATTTACTAAAAAATATACAATATCTTTTTGGTATTTTAATTTATATTATAATGTAAAATATTTAATTATTATTAATATATTGAAATTTACTAAAAAGTGTACGATGTCTTTTTGGTATTTTAATTTATATTATAATTTAAAATATTTACTTATTAATAGAGAAAATTAAAGAAATTGCTTTATATATAATTAATTTAAGAGAAATTCACAAAACTACACCCTTTCAAACCTTTCTTCACAAAACTACACCTAATTTAAATTTTTCACAAAACTACATCCTTTCAAAATTTTAAAAGCTTGATTTACCCTTTAAAAAATTACCAAAATTAAAATCTTTTCATTTGGGTTCGCTAATTAGTGTTTAGGGTATAGTATTAAGGGGGTAGGATTGTGTGGGTAAGGTTTATTTGGATTTAATTTTGAGTGTTTAGGTGTAGTTTTGTGAAGTATTTTTGAAATGGTGTAGTTTTGTGAAATGTAATTCAAATGGTGTAGTTTTGTGATTCTCCCTTAATTTAATATTTTCATATATAATAAAGAGGAATTCACAAAACTACACCCATTTTTCTTTCCTTTACAAAACTCTACCTAATTCAATTTTTTCACATATTTACACCCTTTCAAAATTTTAAAAATTTGATTTACCCTTTAAAAGATTATCAAAATTAAAATCTTTTCATTTGGGTTCACTAATTAGTGGTAGGGTATATTATTAAGGGGGTAGGATTGTGTGGATATGGTTTATTTGGATTTAATTTTTAGTGTTTAGGTTTAGTTTTGTAAAGTTATTTTGAAATGGTGTAGTTTTGTGAAATGTAATTCAAATGGTGTAGTTTTGTAATTCTCCCTATAAAAAATGACAATTAGTTTTGCCTACGTGTTGTCCAAAGAGAAAATTACGAAAATTGTTTTATATTTAATTAATTTAATATTTTCGAAAATTGTTTGTAATTATCTATTACCATATATTAATTATTAATATAATATTTTCGAAATTTCAATAAATTTACTAAAAAGTTTACGTTATCTTTTTGATATTTTAATTTATATTATGTATACAATAAATTACAAGTAATTATATTATATAGATGGTTTGACCCGCACGCCTAAATAAATTTCAAACAAAATTACCATATATACCAAAATTTTAAATTTTTTATAAATTTTATTATAAATATCATATATAATAAATGAAAAGTAATTTGGCTTATGTGTCGCTCAAAGAGAAAATTAAGGATATATTTTAATATTTGTTTATGATTATCCCTTTTATTTCATCAAAGGTTTATATTATCATATATTATTTATTAATTTAATATTATCGAAATTTCGTTAATATTTTTTAAAATATTATCATGTATTTTTATCAATTTAATATTTTCGAAATTTCAATAATATCTTCTAAAAAATTATATGATGTCAAGTTTTTGGATTTAAATTTATATTATAATTAAATATATTTACTTATCATTAATACTATTATTATAAAACATGCATAAAAATATGAGTAATTTAGCTTATGTGTCGCGCCAAAAGAAAGTTAAGATAAAAAAAGTTATTTAAGATAAAAAAAAACAAGACACCTAACACCGGATCTAAAAGGAAAAAAAACCAAATTTTATTTTATAATGTGACTAAACCAATTTAATGTCAATTTATGGTAAAAGATTGAAACAAAAAAATTAAAAAAATAAGTAAATGATTTCGAAAACTAATGAGACAAACTGAAAAAACTTTTGAACAACAATAAAATCGATGAAATTTAAGTATCCATAATTACAAAAAAGAGTAACCAAACACAAGAATGTGTTTAATTATAAATAAGCGACTACATAGAGAATCTTAAAAGTAAAACTAAATCTAAATTATGCAAAATCTATAAAAACATTAAAGTTCTCAAAATAACAAAATATAACCAAGAATATAAAATAAATTTATAATAAATATGGAAGTAACACGTACATTTAAGAAATTAAATCATATAAGAAACGTTGCTACACAAAAAGTAATTATCAACAAAAAATATGACAATCACATAAATAAAAACAAAACAAAAAATATATAACTTCTATAAAATCCGAGAATTGGTCTTCACGTGACAACTGAAATTTTGGGTATATGATTTTTTAAAACTATTTAATTAGTTTTATGTATTATTATAGATAATGGAGAAATAAAGGGAAAATAAAAAATACATTTATTATTAATAATATTATTATTATTATAAATTGTCTAATCCATTTTGCTTACATACACGATGATTCAAGTTTGATCAACAATTTTCTAATATTTATGCAAATATTATAAATATAACTTCTTTTAAATGTTTGATAACTATTAATTTATACTTATAAATATGTAAACTTATAATTTTTGACCTAGATCACACAATTTTATATTTTTTGAAAATTAAATCTATTATAATTTTTTACATCTTCGTTAATGAGTTTTATCTATTTCTCATAAAACTATTTTTGTTGAATATGCTTTGTTTTATATTATTTAAATTCATTTGTGGACATATATCTTTAACGTGTTTTTAAGTGTCAAACATATTATTTCGTAGAATAAAAACATACGTAACAAACATTTGTTTTAATAGCACACATACATACGTTTTTAACAAATTTTCATTTTCATTGATGATTTTTATGTAAAATCTCTAACCAAGGCTATATTTAAAACTATAAAAATATTACAAATTTGTATATAAATAAAATAAGTCCACCATAAAACACAAAACCACAATTTTTTTATGTTTGTTATTTTTCAAGTTTTCATTTTTTTATTGTTAATATATTACATTTGGTTTTATTTATCTCATTGTGATGTTAGAATAATTAAAGAAAAATATTATTTTTCATTAATATAACATTTGAATTTTTTTATTTATTTTTTCTAAAAATTATTTATACCCGCGCCATGCGCGTGGGTCAAACCACCTAGTTTCATAAAATACATTAAATAAATCATGTAGATTGTGAGAGGTATGGTTTAACGCGGGATTCATCCGCGTATTAGAAATATTAAAAAAATTTCCCCGGGATATACTTTCCAAGATGTCTTGATACAAATTTAAAAAATAGTTTACCGAATTATATTTAACATAAATTTCAAAATTATATTTATGTTTAATTTTATATTTGGAATATAATTTAGTTATATATTATGAATTATTTATGCTGTTTTTTGCCCGTTGTTAAATTACACATAAATATTTGTGCATAATTGAATTCGATTTAATCTCATAACCATTATCATTCGTTTAAATTTTTTTGTGATCTTTTAACGACCCGTTACAAAAACTAAAAGGAGAATTACAAAACTACACCATTTGAATTGTGTTTTACAAAATACGCCATTTCCAAGTTATTTTTAAAAACTACACATAACACTCAAAATTAAATCTAAATAAATCTTACCTATATAAAATATACCCTTTAATATTATACTGTAAACACTAATTAGGGAACCTAAATGAAAAGATTTAAGTTTTGATAGTTTTTTAAAGGATAAATCAACCTTTTAAAAATTTTAAAAGGGTGTAATTATAAAAAAATATTGAATTAGATGTAATTTTATTAAAGAATTGTTGAATTGGTGTTGTTTTTGATTCCTCAAATTAAAATATGTATTTGCTATTATGATTTGTATAATTTGTATTCGATTGGGTCTGAGTATGGACTTTGTAAATTATGTAAATTGACCCAAATTATAAACATAGGTTAGTAAAAAATGTAGTGACATTGTATTGTAATTAGAATTTTTTAAGGACAATTTACAATAATGCTTTCCAATTAATAGATAAGATTGAAAAAGTGACGATTTGCCGAAGCCGAAAAAATGAGTCAGATTTTATGATTTCTGAATTTTTTTTTTTGTTTCTTTTTTTTCTCCAAACCAAACCGAAAACGAGGTAACAAAGTAAACAAATAATGTTTCATGATTCCCGGGTATAAAACGGTATTTTTTTTTTTTTTGTAAATGAAGTATAAAACAAAAATCACCTAAAAGCAAAGACAAAAATACACCTAATTAGCAAATTAAAAAGGTAAAAACACCTAATTTAATAATAAACTCACGAATATGTACAAAAAGGATGAAATAACCCAAAATCTTTGGGGTATTAAATTTTTTTAACCATAATAGTTATAGACGATGTTATTTTATGACAAAAAACTCCTCAAACCCTCTGTGAGATTTCGCCGTTGAATCGCCGATATGATTCTTGTGTTTATGCGGAAATTAAAGACACACAAGACTTTTACGAGTTCGGAGTTGCCTCCTACGTCTCGCCGGAACTAAGCTGGAATCCACTATCTCGCTCTAAACCGAGCTTTCTCTCTCTACAACAAGAATCAATCTCTCTCTTCACCGTTAGCACTTATCGGAATAGTAAAGAAGGAAGAAGAAGATTCAGCTTTATACTTAGCTGAATATACAATAGTATAGCACGTGACTCTCACGTGTCCTTGAGCTTACCAACTTAAACCCAAACACTCTTATTCACCGATAGTCTTTGATACAACCTTTGATATAGACCTTGATATAGGACATATACTTCACAATTCTCCACCTTGTCTTTTATCAACTTGATTCATGTCTTTTCTTGGATTCACCTTCTTGACCATAAGATGTACACACTTATCATCAAAGCTCCACCTGAGTTAACTCACCCAGCTTCATTGATCTCCTGAGTAAACTCACTCAGCTTCAAAAAACTCCTAAGTATAACTCACTTAGCTTCATATCTTTCAAGTAAACCCACTTGACTTCATATCTCCCAAGTAAACTCACTTGGCTTCATATCTCCTGAGCCTTCAAGCTCAATCCTCCATAACTCTAAGCAGCTTAAGAGCATCCTTAAGCTTGCCTACTGGTAGCACTTTGGTGAATATATTTGCAGGATTATACAACGTAGAAATCTTTGATACCTTTAGCACTCCATCACTAATCAAATCCCTCATGAAATGATACTTGGTTGCCCATGATGAACATGATTCTTCCCTAACGCAATTGCGCTTTGAGAATCACAGCAAATCTCCACTGTCTCTTGAGCAAAGCCAAGCTCATTCATTAAACCTTTCAGCCATAAAGCTTCTCTGCATGCTTCAGATAATGCCACATACTCTGCTTCAGTGGTGGACAGTGTCACTACCTTCTGTAAACTTGACCTCCAGCTTATCACATTTTCTCCCAATGTGAAAACCATGCCTGAGATTGATCTCCTCCCATTCAGATCAGCCCCATAATCTGATTCGCAGTAACCCTTTATCACAAAATCACCTTCCTTTCTATAACTAAGTCTTCTCTTAAGTGATCCTTGTATGTACCTGAATATCCATTTAACAGCCAACCAATGCTCCTTTAATGGATTACTCATAAATCTGCATACTAACCCCACTGGATACGCCAAATCTGGTTTGGTTCCTATCATAGAGTACATCAAGCTTCCCACTGCACTCTGATAAGGAACACCCTTCATGTACTCTTGTTGTTGTTCTGCTTCCCTCTTAGTTCTTGTCTTGAGCTTGAAGTGAATGCCCATTGGTAGCTACTGGCTTAGACTGATCCATTCCATAATTCCCAAGTATCTTTGTTAAGTAACCTTCTTGAGAAACTGACAATGTTCCTTTGTTCATCCTCAATATCTTCTTAGCTTCTCCTAAGTCTTTCATCTCAAATTCTGACTTCATAAGCTGTTTCAGCTCTTCTACACACTTCTTGTTCTTAGATGCAACAAGAATATTATCCACATACAACAACAAGAACACGTAGTCTCCTCCTCCTTTGAGCTGCTTGAAGTACACACACATATCATACTCACTTCTGCTATAGCCCTTGTCGTTCATAAACTCATTGAACATGTTGTTCCACTGTCTCGGAGACTGCTCCAGACCATATAATGATCTCTTTAGAAGAAATACCTTATCTGGATGCTTCTTGTCTATATACCCTTCAGGCTGCTCCATGTATATCTCTTCATCTAGATAGCCATGTTAGAAGGCAGTCTTAACATCCAGCTGTTGTAGCTCCATGTCATAGTGAACCACCATTGACAACAGAAATCTGATTGATACATGCTTGACCACTGGTGCAAATATCTCTGGGTAGTCTATACCCTCCTTCTGAGAATATCCTTTAGCATCTAACCCTGCTTTAAACATGGGAGCTTCCTCATCTGTGATGCCAACCTTTCTTTTGAATACCCACTTGCATCCAATAGCTTTCTGAGTCTTTACCCTGTCCACAAGAATCCATGTCCCATTCTTCTTTAGTGAATCCATTTCTTCATATGTAGCTTCTATTCACAACTCACTATCAGGGTCATCCATAGCTTCTTGATAACAGGAAGGCTCAAGCTTGCCTGCATCTTCTGTCATGAGATATGCATATCCTGCTATCTCCTCATCCTCCTCATAGACTGTGAAGTCTTTTAGTCTATCAGAAAGTCTAGTCTGTCTTCTAGGACGATCCCTTGCAAGCTGATAACCAGCCAAGTCTGGATCCCCTGTCTCTGATTCAGTTCCTGATACATCATCTTGACCATTTTCTTCTACCTGATTATTTGATGAGTTAACTCCACCTTGAATTTGACTCATTGTGTCTGAACCAGATAGCTCTATGATCATCTTGTTAGTATCAACTTTGTCTTGATGTAAAGCGGACTTGATCTCCTTGTACATAACATCTTCCCTGAAAACCACATATCGGCTTATAACACATCTCTCATCCTCAAGTAGCCATACTCTGAATCCTTTTACCCCATCTGGATAACATGTGAAGACTCCTTTATTAGCTCTTGGATTCAGCTTTCCTTCGTCTTAATGCACATAAGCTATGCACCCAAATCTTCTCAGTCCCATAAGATCAGGAACTCTCGATGTCCATAGCTCCTCTGGTATACTGAACTCAATAACAGATGAAGGTGACCTGTTGATTAAGTATAGTGATGTAGATGCTGCTTCTGCCCAGAACCTTTTCTCTAAACCGTTTTCACTGAGCATACTCCTTACTTTGTTCATTATGGATCTGTTTAATCTTTCTGATACTCCGTTTTGTTGTGGAGTGTAAGCACAAGTCTTGTGCCTTACTATGCCTTCATCTTTGCAGAATTGATCAAACCTGAGGTTGCAATACTCAAGACCATTGTCTGTACGTAACTTCTTAACCTTCCTTTCAGACTGAACTTCTACCATCTTCTTCCATTCAACAAACTTGCTAAATGCCTCATCTTTAGTCTTCAAGAAGTATATCCATGCCTTTATAGACCAGTCATCTGTGAATGTGATGAAATATTGACACTTACCAAGACTAAATGGGACATTTGGTGAACCCCATAAATCTGAGTGAACATAGTCCAACTTGTCTTTTGTGACGTGTTCAGCAGACCCAAAACTCTTCTTGTGTGTCTTCCCAATGACACAATCTTCACATAACTTAATCTCAGTTACTTTATCTTTTCCAAAACAACCTTTCTTTGCTAAGACTTCTAGTCGTTTCTTTCCAACATGACCCAATCTGCTGTGACAAAGTTCTGTTAACTCATCTTCTTTGTTGTTGGCTTGTGTTGATGATGAAGCAATAGCAGCATGAGATTCTGCTAATTTGGTCGTGCCATGAAGTATGTACAAAGTGTCATTTTCCTTCCTCTTGCCTTTCATTATTGTTATAAACCCTTTGGTGATCTTCATCACACTGTTACCTCCTCTAAACTTGCAGCCCCTTTTCTCCAACATCCACACAAAAATGAGATTCCTTCCTATCCTTGGCATGTATCTCACATCATGTAGCACAAATGTTTTGCCATCATCATTGATGTATCTTATTGAACCAATTCCCTTTACTTCTGAATAGGTGTTGTTTGCCATTCTTACCCTTCCTGAGGCTGATTCAGACATGTTTAAGAACACATCTCTTCTTGATGTCATATGATAGGAACATGCTGAATCAAGCACCCATGTTTTTAAGTCACTTTCTCCTTGTGACAGATTTACTTCAATTGCTATTAGAACATTAACATCATCTTTGGCTAATGACACTTCTGTTGATGTTTTGTGTTTAAGTGTTTACGACAATGAAAAAAAAATAGAGTATTGTTGTAATTGATACTTAATTAATGAATAAAAATAATATTACAACTTGTTTGTGATACAAGAAACAAAGACTCATCTACTACTTATAGAAAATGAAACATTGTGTTTGTGTAAATAAAGAGACATGACTCTTGATCTAAAGGACACAACTCTAAAAACAGAACATTGCATCTTTTGATCAATAACTGAAAATGTAACTAAATAATGTAAATGTGACTTTGGTTTAGAGATATGATTATGGTTCAACACTCCCCCTTAATCATATCTCGGCTTCACTCCAAGCTTCTTCCTTAGTTCTTCAAATCTTGTAACGCTTAAGGCCTTGGTAAGTATATCCGCGAGTTGATCTTCTCCTTTGCAATACTCAAGTTGAATGAGTCCCTTGTGCTCCGCTTCTCTCACAAAATGATACTTGATCTCTATGTGCTTCGTCCTTCTATGTTGAACTGGATTCTTCCCAATAGCTATTGCCGACTTGTTGTCGCATAAGATGGGAGTGCCTTCTTCAATCTGTAAACCAAAATCCTCCAAGAGTCTTTGTAACCAAATGGCTTGGTTTGTTGCTGCACAAACGGCTATATACTCTGCTTCCGCCGTTGATTGAGCCACCGTTTGCTGCTTGCAAGATTGCCAACAAAACATAGCCGATCCGAGACTAAACACATAACCTGTGGTGCTTTTCTTGTCTTCGATAGAACCTCCCCAATCGCTGTCTGAATAACCAATCAATCTTGGTTCCTTTGCACTTGTGAAAGACACTCCAAAGTTTGATGTTCCCTTAACATACCTTAAGACTCTTTTGGCTTCTTGGTAGTGCTTCATGTGCGGTGATGACATGTATCTTGATAGATAAGCACTTGCATACATCACATCATGTCTTGATGCACACAAGTACAAGAGTCCTCCTACGATGCTTCGATACTTTATTGGATCTCCATATTTTTCGCAATCTTCCTCTCGTTTTCCTTGTGGTGTAAGCGGGGTGCTCACACTCTTGCTTCCCTTCATTCCAAACTTATCAATAAGTTTGTTTGCATATTTCTCTTGTGAGAGAAAAATGCCACGTTCATCTTGACTTACTTCCATTCCAAGAAAGTAGTTTAGTAAGCCAAGATCAGTCATCTCGAACTCCTTCTTCATGTTCTCCTTGAACGTGTTGATGAGATATGTGTTGCTCCCGGTGATGACGATGTCATCGACGTATAAGCTAACAATCAACACGTCTCTTCCTTTCTTCTTGATGTACAAAGCCGCATCATTCATGTTTCTCTCAAAGCCATTTTGAATGAAGTAAGAATCTATTCTTCCATACCATGCCCGTGGGGCTTGTTTAAGACCATACAAGGCTTTGTATAGCCTTAACACCTTATCTTCTTGTCCCTTGACCACAAAACCAGGCGGTTGTGTGATGTAGACTTCTTCTTTGAGTTCTCCATTCAGAAATGCCGACTTTACATCCATCTGATACAATTTCCACTCCATTTGAGCCGCATAAGCAAGTAATGCTTTGATTGTATCATGTCTTGAGACAGGGGCGAATGTCTCATGATAATCAAGTCCATATGCTTGAGAAAAACCTCTCGCAACTAGCCTCGCCTTGTGTTTGATGAGATTTCCTCTTGCATCCGTCTTGATCTTGTAGATCCATTTTACGCTGACTACATTCTTCTTCTCTGGCTTGTCGACTAACTTCCAAGTCTTGTTTTTCTCAATCATTGTTATCTCCTCTTTCATGGCTTCTTCCCATTCATCATTACCATGTGCCTCATCATAAGTTTGTGGTTCCTCATGAGAGAGGAGATATGTTTCTATGACTTGAGCTGCTTCTTCATCATACTCCACTCTTGGTGCCTTTTCCATGATCTCTCTCATGGACTTGTACTTTCTTGGTGGTTCCTTGGTTTCTCCTTCTTCACCTGAGTTTTGTCTTCCATTTGAGATATGTAGTTGGTTGAAAGCATCACTAACTTGATGTACTTGGGCGCTTATATTGTTACTTGTTCCTTCTCCATTGACCGCATGATCATTTGATTGATCTCTTGTCTTTTGTGTGTTGTTTATGGATAAAACGAAGTTCTTCTTGACTTCTTCTCTTCTATCCCAATTCCACTTCTTGTGTTCTTCAAACTCCACATCTCTAGATACTTCAACCTTCTCATTATCCAAGATAAACACTCGATAACCTTTTGACTTATTGCTATAGCCAATGAAGATTCCGCGCTTAGCCTTAGCATCGAGTTTTCTTCTTCTTTGATCCGGGATGTGAACATAACACATACTCCCAAATATCCTCAAGTGTGACACGTTTGGTTTGTGTCCACACCACTTCTCTATTGGAGTCATCTCTTCTTTGATCGCCTTTGTTGGTAGACGGTTTTGCAAGTAAGTTGAGGTATAAACCGCTTCTGCCCATAACTTGAGCGGTAAGTCTTGCTCAACAAGCATTGACCTCGCCATCTCCACCAATGATCTATTCTTGCGTTATGCTGCACCATTTTGTTGCGGAGAGTAAGGCAATGTGACTTGCCTTAAGATTCATTCTTCTTCACAAAACCGATTAAACTCGTGAGAAGTGTATTCTCCACCACCATCAGATCTTAGCGTCTTGATCATGCATCCTGATTGCTTCTCGATCATTGCTTTGAACTTCTTAAATGTTAAGAATGTCTCGGATTTTTGTTTTAGGAAGTATACCCAACACATGTGAGTATAGTCATCCAAAAACAATACATAGTAGCGGCTTCCATCGAGAGATTTATTTTGCATTGGTCCACATAGAACCGTATGCACAATCTCAAGCTTTTCTCTTGTCTGAGTTTGAGATTGTTTTGGAAAGCTCTTGCGTGATTGCTTCCCAAGATTACACGCTCCACAAGTTTCCTTGTTTACTTTAAAACTTGGTAACCCCTTTACCAAATCTTTGTCTTGCATTTGTTGCAAACGTTGCTTCCCTACATGGCCAAGTCTCTTGTGCCATGTTTCTTCTTCTTGATCATTCGCAGTCATGGCTTCTTCTTTGACTGAACTTAGTTTAATATTGAAGCTCTTGTTCGCCATCTCAATATCCATGACTTCCTTTCCCTTTGCATCTTGAATGATGCATCTCTTTTCTTCAAAACGTACCCGATAACCGCTTGAGATGATTTGAGGAACACTTAAAAGGTTCTTCTCCAAACCAGGTAATAAGAAAACGTTCTTGATGAGTCTCTTGCCGTGGTTAGTCATAACGGTAATGTCTCCTTTACCAGCGGTCATGACTATCTCTCCATTTCCGACCCTGATTGGAACCTTGATACTTCTATTGATGTTTGAGAAGTATCTTTCTTGCTTTGTCATATGGTTTGTGCAGCCACCTTCAATCAACCAAACGTCTTCAGTTGTTGATACTTCTTCGCTTGCACTAAATAACATATGATCTTCTTCTAAGTCTTCTTCTTCGAGACTTACATGTGCTCCCTCTCTTTTCTTCGAGCGACACACATTTGAGTAGTGGCCGATCATACCACACTTGTAACACTTCATGTTACTTCTTTGGTTGTTGCCCCGATCGTTTTTCTTCGGTTTCTTCCAACACTTCTCTTCGGTGTGACTGCTCTGCTTGCAAAATCCACACCACCGCTTGCCTTGTTTTACACGGTTCTTGGTGTTGTCTGTTTTGGAACCGGATTCTATTGCCTTAGAGTGAACATAGAATGCTCCCTCATTGTTGCTTTCTTCTCTTGCAGCCACTCTCGCTTCTTGTTCTTTCAAGATGCCGATTAATTCTGACATTGTTAGTAAGTCCAAATCTCGAGTTTGTTCTAGGACACTAACAATGCTATCAAACTTGGCTGGGAGAGAGATGAGTATCTTTTGTATGAGTTGAGAGTTTGTTTTCTTCTCTCCATGATAAGTTAGTTGATTTTCTAATTCAACCAACTTATCGGTGAATGTCTTCACATTATCACCATCATACATCTTCAGATTTTCATACTCTCTCCTTAATGATTGGAGTTTCACCAATCGGACTTGTGGAGAGCCTTCATATTCATCCTTTAGAGCATCCCATGCTTCTTTTGATGATGATGCCGCTGCGATGTGTGAGAAGATTTGGTCAGTTACGGCAGTTTGCAAAATTTGTAAAGCCACCGTATCATTCGCCTCTGCTTCTTCTCTTTCTGTTCTTTGTCTTGTTGTTTCAGGAGTTTCAACCGTTGGTACCGGTTCAGCCGGCACACCTTTATCAACCACGGACCATATCTTTCTGGTCTTGAAGATGGTTGACATTTTTATGCTCCAGAAAGCGTACTTCTCCCCATCGAATATAGGGATCACTTGATGTGAACCATGTTGATGTGAGGACCCTTGCATCGTCTCTGTTTATGGTTGAGACAAAAACGTTCGCTCTTGATCTATTTGTGCTTTCTCTTTCTCTTGTCCTCTCAATCGTAAAGCTCTGATACCATGTTGATGTTTTGTGTTTAAGTGTTTACGACAATGCAAAAAAAAATAGAGTATTGTTGTAATTGATACTTTATTAATGAATAAAAATAATATTACAACTTGTTTGTGATACAAGAAACAAAGACTCATCTACTACTTATAGAAAATGAAACATTGTGTTTGTGTAAATAAAGAGACATGACTCTTGATCTAAACGACACAACTCTAAAAACAGAACATTGCATCTTTTGATCAATAACTGAAAATGTAACTAAATAATGTAAATGTGACTTTGGTTTAGAGATAACTTCTGCCTTCTCATCTGAGTGGTCTTTCCCTTTGTTTCTTTCAAGCCACTTGTAGCATTGTTTCTTGTAGTGTCCTTCTTTACCACAAATCCAGCAGATCTTCTTGCCTTCTCTTGACTTAGATCTTGATATGTGATCACTCCTACCATTTCTATGATTGTTACTCTTATGTTCTGGTCTTCCCCTGACATAGTAACTCTCTAAACTTGTCTTGGTAGTAGAAGGGTCCTTAATCTCCTTCTCTTTGAATCTTGCAGAATTAGCAACATCCTCTAGCTTGATCACCTCTCTACTATACTTGAGAGTTTCCTTAAGCATATCATACTTTGCAGGTAAAGATTCAACAACAAGATGGCTTGCACTTCTTCATCAACTTATATACTCAAGTTGCTCATATCTCCAATTAGCTTCAAGAAGTCATCTATGTTTTCATCAATAGTGCGACCATCCTGCATCTTGTAGCTATAGAGCTTGAGCTGAGTATGGACTTTATTAGGCAAGGTCTTAGCCATATACAACCTTTCCAAGGTTGCCCAAGTTTCAGCAGTTGTTGAACACTTCTCAATCTTGCGCAGAACATGATCTCCTACATTCAATAGAATGAGATTCATGGATTTCTCGCACCTTTCTTCCCTGTCTAAGTCTCTCTGCTTCTGTTTCTTTTCTTCTTCATGACTTTTCTTCTCGGAACCACTTTCTTCGGAACCACTTTTTCGTCTTTCTCCTTCAAGACATCCTTCAAGCCCAATACACTCAGGTGAGCATACATCCTTCGCTTCCACATAGAAAAGTCTCCGGTTCCATCGAATTTGTCCACTTCCAGTCTTGCCTTCGATAACTTCATCGATCTTGTTATAGAACCCTAGCGAATAAACCCCTCTTTGTACGACCAAGCTCTGATTCCAATTTGTGAGATTTCGCCGTTGAATCGCCGATATGAATCTTGTGTTTATGCGGAAATTAAAGAGACACAAGAATTTTACGAGTTCGTTGTTGCCTCCTACGTCTCGCCGGAATCCACTATTTCGCTCTAAACCGAGCTTTCTCTCTCTACAACAAGAATCAATCTATCTCTCTTCACCGTTAGCACTTATCGGAATAGTAAAGAAGGAAGAAGAAGATTCAACTTTATAATTAACTTAATATACAATAGTATAGCACGTGTCTCTCACGTGTCCTTGAGCTTACCAACTTAAACCCAAACACTCATCTTCACCGAGAGTCTTTGATACAACCTTTGATACATAACTTAATATAGGACATATACTTCACACCCTCAAACAAAAATTTTAAGGAAAGAAACCTTCGTAGCTTATTATGTTTAATTAAATTATAACTTTATTTATTAAAACCTTAAATAATTCATTTTTATATATAAGAATTATTATGTATCAAAAATAAATGGTCACAATTTGGTGATAACACAATACAATCTAAAACATAATAACAAAATAATCTTTCACTTTATGCATCCGCCTCATCAACTTAATAATTAATGATTATAATTACTTCATTAAAAAAATTCAATATAGTTTTGTTGTTCACTTATTATTATTATGTCTATTCATTTTCAAAATATATAAGTTATATTGATTAATAATAACAAGACCAAAAAACGTACAAATAAATATGATAAATATTTCATAATATAAATAGGGGAATTTTGAAAAGTAACTCTTTTGAGTTTATAAATTTGAAAAACACACCTTATTTTTTATTTTTTGAAAACTAACTCTTTTTATATGTGTTTTTACCTTTTTGTCCAATTTTTTGTTAAGAATATATATTTAATAACTAAATTTCGTTTTTGAAACTAAAAATATTTCATTATCATTTATTTTAACAAGTATATATATATATATTCTATTTCATTACTATATAAAAAAATCCTAAACACATACAAACTTGAAAAATAAATAAAACATGATAATTAATTAAACATCATATAAACTTGAAAACTTGAAAATCAATATAACATCATATAAACTTGAAAACATGAAAACATGAAAATCAATAAAACATCATATTAACTTTAAATATTATATAAAGTTAATAGATATATCATATATATCATAGAATTGTCGATTGAATGATTTGATCCTATTGAGAAAAAACATTATGTGAAGAATATCAAATGTTGGTATATAAATTTAAAATATTTAATAGATATATCATAGATATATTTAACCAAATCTAAAATATAAAACAAATAACATATCTTTAGGTAAAATAAAAAATTAAAGAAATTATAACTAATGATATCATTTCTAATAAAATTATTTTGAATTCAAAATTTAACTAGTAATAATATAATTTTATATTAAAATTTGGAAAAAGTCAACTTACATTTAAAATGAGTTAGTTTTCAAAAGAAATAAAAAGAAGGTATACTTTTCAAATTTTAAAACACAAAAAGTCATTTTTCCAAATTTTCTCATATAAATAACTAAATTAACATGTCAAAAGATAAATAAATAGGTGATTTCATTTTAAAATTTTTCGATATTTTATAATTAGAATTAAAGCCATATAAAACTTCTAAAAATTAGTCACAAAACTCAAACTTAAAGTGAATAATCAGAATCGGTTATTTTATTTCCATTGCATTTTACCAGTTATATCTATGAAATTTAATTGAGTAGTACAAAGATTTTTATATAAGTGATATTCAATTTATTTAAAATTTCAATTAATAAAATAAAATATAAAAAGTAAAAATAACTACATTGCAATTTAAACTAAATTCTCGTAGGAACCCATTTAAAACTATGTTTGAAAAATGTCGCATATAAAAGGTGTTGATCACATATAATTTTATATTATTAAAAATAATGAGAGCGGTAGATGCAAATCATGTTTTTATTAAACTGTTTAATCAATATACCAAAGCTACTAACATTAGAATTTACTCATTTGTTATAAAACTCACAATCAATAACTAAGATTTCAAACTTTTTAAATACCGTAATGAAATATATATAGAAATTATATGTCCAATAACTCCACGCGAAGCGCGAATTAAATCATAGTTTTCTTAAATAACAATAAAGTGAATTAATTAATATTCAAAAGTGTGTATAACTTTTATATAATATTGTTTTCGAATTAATTTATGTAAAGTTTTTAGAATTTGTATAAATTTAATAAACCTATGAAATCTGAACGAACATGTTTTGTAGGAGTGAAAACCATATTTTATATCACACTAGATGAAATCCCGCGTAATACGCGAAAAAATTACCTAAAAACATTTTATAATTATATATTAATATTGTTAGTAAATTTGTATAGTTATAGTTAGATTTAAACGGAAACCAATATTATATCCGTTATGTTATTAACAAATAAATATAACAGACACACAACAATATATGGTAATAGTAAATAAGTGATCTTTACTTTTTTCATCTATTAAGAAATAAAAATAACACATTTTTGTTTTATTACATTGCTTTTTTATTTACATGAAAAACATTTGTTTTAAATTAATAATTAGATAGTGGATCCATGAAGATAACAAATAAGTTATCATAAAGATTTTTTTATCTTTTCAAGTAATTTTACGTTTTTATTTTTTTTTATTTCTAATTTTTTTATTGGTTATTTCTTAAAATATTCTTAAATTTTACTTTTTCTATGTTATTTTCCTTATTTCTGTTAATTTTTTTTATTTTTGATTATATTCCTTATTTCTGTTTTTTTCTCAATATTGTTAAGTTTCTATTTTATAAAATGTTTACGAATCAATTTTAATACACATGTCACGATCTGAACTAACCATTACAAATGTTATTATCTCGAGAGTTATAATTATGTTTGTCAAACTCACCTTAAACGCGCTCAATTTTATATAATAAGATTATTTGATAATTATGTGACTTTTCGTTTGGTTATTTTTTTCTTTTTTTGTTTTTCCTTTCTCTTTTTTTCTTATTTTTTGTTTAGCCTTTTTTCTTAAACGTTACTTTTTCTTCTTTTAAAATTATTAACATTTTTCCTGAACATTATTAACATTTTTCCTAAAATTATTAACAATATTAACATTTTTCTTCTTTTTTAATTGTGACAAGTGTAACGATCTGGTGAGTTATAATTAAACGCGCTCACTTTTATATAATAAGATGAGTGTTTATAATTGCCTAAATTATAATTATAAAAGGGGGAAACGTCAATTAATTCTCCAAGTTACCAAAATAGGCCATTTTATTCCCCAACTTCAGATCTATATTATTATTTTTGAAGTACTAATTTGAACATGACCCAAAAATCACACTTATTTACACATTATGCCATTGCGGATAAAAGGAAATATTTTTGATTATTTAATTACAAAAAACCAAATAAGGAAATATTACAATCCTCTCCAAAAATAAATAAAAAATATTAAGGAAATTATGTAAAAATCATTTGAAACAAAATAAAAATATGTAATTCACATAAATACATTATTACATAGTTTTTTTATAAAAACTACGATTAAAATTTTATTTAAATCAAAATACCATTAGAAAGAGTTTTTTTGAAAACCGTTACATTATTTTTAACAAAAAAACACAAATTAAAAAAAGTTTTAATTAATATTATTAACAATTTAAAAATGAGTTGAAACAATTTTTTGTTAAAAATATCAAACAATAAAAAACAAAATAGTTTGTTAACGGGTTTGGTTTCTGGAAAAATTCTAGATAAATCACAAGAAGTTTTAAAATAATGATTAAACTTTATCATAAAATTTTTTTGGGTAATTCGGGTCCAAATCTAAAAATTTGTTTTGGCTCCGGGTTTTCAGGTAGTAAATTTCTCTATTCGTTCGGATTATTTATTTTTGGAACGGTTTCGGTTCTTTAATTTCGGTTTGGTTCTAATTATGTACTTTAAATAGAATTATAATAACTATTATTTTAAATAATTTTTGGGTAGTTAGAGTAGTTTAGTTTAGTTCTAAAAAATTGAGTTCGGTTCGGATTCGTTTTCGGGTATTATGGTAGTAAATTTCCCTATACATTCGAGTTATTTGTTTTTAGGATCGATATTAATTTGGGAATTTTTTTTTGGTTTGAGTTTTGTATTTCGGATCCGGAAGTTTTGTCCATCCCTAAATATAATAAAATAAATTTTTATAGTTTATAATAGTTTGGAATAAACCAACTTACAAATTATATTAAGATTTTGCTATATAAAATCTAATTCTCATTATATATTTATTTGTATAAACAATAAAAGAATAAAATACTCTTTAGAAATTATTGAATATTTTTATTTATATACGAAAACATAAAAATATTACAAACTTCTAAATTAACTGTATTTATATAAAACTATTTGTAAAAAACATAAACTCGTGGTGTACCACGGGTTAAATCCTAGTTAAGCCAATTAATTCTCCAAGTGAAGTTAACCAGACCAATTTAGACACCGATTTAGTCAACGTTAAACTGAAGTTAACGGCGGTAATAACACCGTGAACAACTGACTAAATCGGTGTCTAAATTGGAGAATAAAATGACATATTTTGGTAACTTGGAGAATAAAATGACATATTTTGGTAACTTGGGGAATAAAATGACATATTTTGGTAACTTGAAGAATAAAATGACATATTTTGGTAACTTGGGGAATAAAATGACATATTTTGACAACTTTTCAAAATTGATAAATTCCTTAATTTTTAATTGAAACTAGGTGCGGACTCCGCGTTATACGCGGAACAAAATTTTATTATCCTCAATAATATAATTAGACTCATATATAATAAAAAAATAATTTCATGTTTTAAATTATTCTTAGAAAATAAATAAATATTGTATAACGAATACAATTTATTTTAGATATAAATATATACTTATTTAATTATGACAAATTATCCAAACTTTATATATAGAGGAATTCACAAAACTACACCCTTTCAATCCCTCCTTCACAAAACTACACCTAATTTAATTTTTTCACGTATTTACACCCTTTCAAAATTTTAAAAGCTTGATTTACCCTTTTAAAAATTACCAAAATTAAAATATTTTCATTTGGGTTCCCTAATTAGTGTTTAGGGTATAGTATTAAAGGGATATAATTGTGTAGGTACGGTATATTTGGATTTAATTTTGAGTGTTTAAGTGTAGTTTTGTGAAATATTTTTGAAATTGTGTAGTTTTGTGAAATGTAATTCAAATGGTGTAGTTTTGTAATTCTCACTTATATATATCACCATATTCACACACATATATATATATATATACCAATACCACAATGAAAAGATACAAAAGTATTAAAGAATTTGATAGTCATTTGAATTTTCTGAAAATAATTAAAAGAACTTGAAACGTTATAACATACATTATTTCATAAAATATTTTTATCATCGTATAAAATAAAACATAATCTATTTTAAAAATTATGATATTTTTTTATATTATGGTAATTTAGGTAGACACGCAAAAACGCGAAAAGATAAACACGGGGTAAAAATATTACGTAGATTTAGATCGATACAAAACGAAATAAAATTGTTAAAAGTATTTTTTTAAAAAACAAACCAATATTAATATACTTGACTACAATATTTGATCGATAAGAAAACAATAAACTCAACAATATTTCTATAAACAAAAACTAAGTAATATATCCGAAATTATCTATGAAAAATAAAATAAAATGGAAGACAAAAAGTTATTCAAAAATATAAGGTTACAAACGCATAATAAATAAAATATAAGAACATAAACGCAAAAATTGTGTATGTCGATGATTGGGTGGCCTATGTAAAATATATATTCCAATAATGGGCCTAAAATATATTTAAAATTTTGTATTGTTGATTTTTACAATACGTAGATGCTAGATAGACCTAAAATATATTTTATATGGATTCTTTTAATAGTATAGATAAATTAGTAAAATATATTAAAATTGTGTGAGAAAATTAGTTCAAACTATAAAGACTAAAACGCAAAAAAAAAAAATTCCTAAAAGCTCTCGTTGCGACACGTAGGCGATTTGTCTTCTCTTTTAATAGTATATATATTTTATATGGATTCTTTTAATAGTATAGATACATTAGTAAAATATATTAAAATTGTGTGAGAAAATTAGTTCAAACTATAAAGACTAAAACACAAAAAAAATAATCTTAAAAGCTCTCTCGTCGCGACACGTAGGCGATTTGTCTTCTCTTTTAATAGTATAGATTACACCCTTTCATCCTTTCATTTACAAAACTCTACCTAATTCAACTATTTCTCATATTTACATTCTTTCAAAATTTAAAAGGTTGATTTATCTTTAAAAAACTTCACCAAAATTTAAAAAATATCATTTGGGTTCACATATTTATACTCTTTCAAAATTTTAAAAGCTTGATTTACCCTTTAAAAAATTATCAAAATTAAAATCTTTTCATTTGGGTTCGCTAATTAGTGTTTAGGGTATAGTATTAAAGGGGTAGAATTGTGTGGGTGGGGTTTATTTGGATTTAATTTTTAGTGTTTAGGTGTAGTTTTGTGAAGTTATTTTGAAATGGTGTAGTTTTGTGAAATGTAATTCAAAAGGAGTAGATTTGCAATTCTCCCATAAAATTTTGAAAGAATGTAAATACAGAAAAATTGAATTACGTAGAGTTTTGTAAATGAAAGGATAAAATGGTGTAATTTTCAATTAAAAATTAAGGAATTTATCAATTTTAAAAGTTGTCAAAATATGTCATTTTATTCCCCGAGTTACCAAAATATGTCATTTTATTCCCCAAGTTATCAAAATATGTCATTTTATTCCTCCAAGTTACCAAAATAAGTCATTTTATTCTCCAAGTTACCAAAATATGTCATTTTATTCCCAAATTTAGAATCGACTTAGTCAATTGTTCACGGTGTTATTACCGCCGTTAATTCAGTTTAACGTTGACTAAATCGGTGTATAAATTGGCTTGGTCAACTTCATTTGGGGAATTAATTGGCCTAATGTGAAGTTAGAGAATAAAATAACCTATTTTGGTAATTTGGGGAATTAATTGACGTATTTACCATTATAAAAGTTTCACAAACTTACGAAACCTAAAAAAACGTGTGTTTCAAGGACTCAAACCCAAGCTTTATTATATGAGTGTTTTAAGTGCCTAAACTATTCTTGTACACTGTTCACATATGAAACCTCAAGCAACCTAAATTCTTGGACACAAAACCTACTTTTATACAATATAAATGCTTTTTTTGTCACACCACTCCCATTTTATTAAGTTAAAATCTCGATATGTTATTTCCCGCCATGGGAAGCCAATCGAAGATCATTTCACTTACATGGGGAAAAATAACACCACGATTTCTACCTCGTTTAGCTAACAAGTCCGCCTGGACATTTTGACGTCTAGGAACAAACTTAATTGTAAACTCTCTAAACAATAATTTCAAAGCTAACACATCTCCAAGAACTAAATCAAAACTCGGCTAAGACAAAGGATCGTCTAACATCTTCACGAGCTCCTTACTATCAGATGCAAAGTTTGTATGCAACACCGACTTTGCCACTAATACTTTCATTGCCCACATGAGCGCAAGAACCTCCACATGAAGTGGAGACAAAACCTTGGGTACGGAACTAAAACCAAAAAGAATTTCCTTTTCTTCTCGACGTACAATCCATCCAAGTCCACTCCATTGACCCATCACCAACTCCTCCCCAGCGACCGGGGCCTCCACACCGTCGAAAACTTCTTGTCTAGCATCTATCAAGTCCCTTTCTTCATTTTCCTCTTCCATGACCTCCTCTCTTCTCATAGCTTCCAACCATACACTACCTTCTCTAGTAGCTAGATCGATGATATCAAGGGGATCCACATCAACATTATTAAAGACTTTATCATTCCTACCTTTCTAAATATACCCCAAAATCCAGGGGAACAATTGTAATATTTTTTCATCACATCCTTTCTCTTTGGCTCTCCAAAACAAAAAATTCACATTATAAAACATAGAACCAAAAGGAAAAAGAGTGGGAGAAAAGGGAATTGGAGATAAGGCCCAAACTTGTTTAGATAAGGAATTGGAGATAAAGCCCAAACTTGTCTAGATGATGGACACTCAGATAGTAGGTGAAGAATGGATTCCATCTAGCATAAGACTTATCACTCCCTATATGTCGAGAAGATAGACGCTCTCCTGTTGCTAAGCAACCTGAAATACATTGCCACACAAAATATTTTAACTTTCTAGTGATTTTTAAGTTCCAAACATCTGCCAAAAGTGGATTAACACTAGGCCCCTGAAAAGGGAGGTGACATGCTAGACGAGAGGCATCTCTCGCGGCCCAATATCCTTATCTCACGGAATAAGCACCAGACTTATAAAAGGACCATCTAAACTCGTCCCCGGTTACCGAGCGGCTCGGCCTTATTCCCACGATCAAGGGAATCTCACTTGATATAAAAAGTTTTCTAAGTAGAGCTTCATTCCATCGCATGGTCTCACGTTCTATCAATTGATTCACATACAAGTGTGGATTTCTCTCGGCTCCAATACACTTTGGACCACAAGCCGGAAGATCAGATATCCAAGGTTCATTTCACACTTGTGTCCCAAAACCGGACCCAATATTTCTCCGGAGACCCGAGAGAAGGAGATGTCTAGCCGCCATAATGCTTCTCCATCCATAAAAGGGTCTATAAGACATCGATGCTTGATGGGGTAAGAAGTAACTAAAGTACCTTCCCCTCAAGACCCAACATAATAATGAATTTTGTTTCCTTAGTATCCTTTAACGTTGTTTTGCTAACAAATCTAAGTTGAACTCTTCAATAGTACAGAAGCCAAGTCCACCCTCAGAGATTTGGATACAAATCTTCTCCCATGCTATCCAATGGACTCCTTTACTATCCACACGAGAACTCCACCAAAAATTCGCAATTGCACTCCGTAGCTTAGATTGCACTACCTTTAAAAGAAGATAACACGACATAACATATGTCAGATATGCACTTCTTTACCACTTTTGACAAAGACTTCACTAAGCAAGAATTGATTATATTTTGAAGTCTATCTCTGACAAAATCAAACACTTGAGCTTTGGAGCCACGGATTTTTTCAGAAGGCCTAAGTAAGTACCCATTCTTCCCTCTATGGAGATCCCAAGAGTTATCTTAATAGAAGACCTAGTCTCATACGGTAAGTCGTTCCCAAACATAAAAAATGACTTAGCTAAGTTAATATGTTGACCTAAGGCCTCACCATATAGGCGGATTATATCAATAATCTCTTTACTCTGGACGTGGTCTACTTTATTGAAAAACAGACTATCACCCTCATAAAGGAGATGTGAAATCGGTGGGCTAGCTCGAGAAAGTCTCAACCCAAGAATTTGCCCCTTCCCTTCAGCTTCCGCCCTTCCCTTCAGCTTCAGTTTTCACTATTATTGTGAGATATTTTTCAAAAAAAAGTCTTTTTTTATCATTTTTATGGGTTTTTATTTCATATTTATGGGTTTTTTTAATTTTCATTCAAATTTGCAAAAGTGCCTCCTCAATTAATATATACTAGATTTTTTGATTCGCGCCAAGCGCGAAGTATAAATTTATAAGTATATATATTATATAAAAATATACATAAATATTTTTAATTTTTAGCATATAATTATTTAAAATAAATGTGAAAAAAATTTTAACCCGTTTTCAACCGATTAATCAATTTTAACCCGTTGTCAATAGATTAATCTCTCACATCGGTACAATGTCATTTGAAATTTAAACTATTGTGGGTTAACGTCAATTATGATGATATAACAAATCACTTATTTTACTAAACCCATTTAACTCTTCAAAACACAAATTATTTTTTTTCTGGTCAAATACATATGACTTAATTATATGTAGTGTTTCAACTAACATGTAGTTTACCTTATCAATGTGACACATATATCAAATTTTCAAAAGTGTCTCCTTAATTAATATATACTAGGTGGTTTGACTCGCGCGCATGGCGAGGGCATAAATAAATTTCAAAAAAATTACATGAAAATAATAAATATTGATATTTTTAAATGAATTCAAATGGTACATTAATGATAATTCAAACTATACGTTAATATCATGATGAGGTAAAACTAAAATAAAAATGTTATAAATTATCCATAAAAATTGAAAACATGAACAGTAACAAACTTCAAAAATGTGGTTTTATGTTTTATGGTAGGCTTATATGATTAAAAATAAAAAATTTGTTTTATTTTTATAGTTTTTCGCTTTTGAGAAACAATTATAATAGTGATAATAGATTTTACATAAAATTAATCCATTAAATTGAAAAATTGTTACAACTGTAAGTTTGTATGCTACCAAAGCATATGTTTGCTACATATTCTCTTCTACAAAATAATAATTTTGGTACTTAAAGAGAAGTGAAAAGTATATGTTCACAAACTAATGTGGTTAATAAAAAATAAAGCATATTCAACAAAAATAGTTTTATAATAATTAAAGAAAAACTCATTAATGAAGACGTTAATAATTATAAAGGCTTTGGATTACGAATAGTATAAAATTGTATGATGTGGTATAAAAGGTTTTAGATTGACATATTTATAACAATAAATCAATATTTATCTAACATTTTAAACGAAGTTAAGTTTAGAATATTTACATAAATATTAGAAAACTAAGGATAAACTTCAATCATAACGAATATAAACAAAATGAGATGAGGTTGAATGTAGTACCATTTATAATAATAATAATAAATTATTATATAAATTAAAATTCCCAAAATATGGACATCTTATATATTTTTAGGAAAATATCTTTGATCTTTTGAAATATTAAATTAATAAATAATATATAATGATATAAATTATTGAAACATAAAAAGAAAATGAGTATATTTCAAGACATAAATTTACTAATCGAGTGATTTTCTTTTAATTTGCTACTAGGTAAGTACCGCGCAAGGCGCGGGAGAAGATATTCATAAATAATATTAAGTTATATTATGGAACATTATGAATTGATCAATTTAGTGTTGAACAATTAACCCGAGATCCGAAACCCGAAACCGAATTGACCTGAAAAATCAAGTTTGGTCCGGTTTCGGTTCCCATATTATCCTATCGGGTTTTTATATTTTCTAACTCGGGTTTCCGTTCTAACCCGAACCGAACTGAGACCCGAATTGTACTCGAATAGACTCGAAGATAATATACACATGTATATAGTTTTGATAAGGTAATTTGGATTTTAGTTGGCTATTTCAATTTTTTGTGGGTTATATGAATAAGTTGAACCAAAACCCGAACCAATCCGAATTACCCGAACCAAATCCGAATTACCCGAAAAAGACCCGAAATTCTTACAAAAAATATGAAAAACCTAAAAATTCGAACCAAAAAATTAGAAAACCCGAACCGAATAATATTTGGTTTCAGTTCAGGTTTTGTTAAATATATGAAACTCGACCTGAACTCGAATAAATTTGAACCGAACAAAACTTTATTTGTAAATAACCGAATGGATCCTATATCCTTTACCCTGAAAAACCCGAACTCGAATGACCTCGACCTAAAAACCGAATGCCCATGCTACAATCCACTAATTAAAGTTCCCGATACCCGTTGGCAATTTATGAGACATGCATCTATGAAAGATCACTATCGGAAGCCAAAATAATTAATGAAACTTTGCAAGCCTATTCAAAGAAAAAGACCCGCATTATGCATACCCTAGTAAATGAAGACGCAATCCATTTACCGAAATTCGCAGGCCCATTAGACAAATGTCCGCTTTAATGATTTTGTATGTGATAAACTCTTACTTATATTATGATATTTCTTATTTTGTTTATTATTGTTTTTAATGTGGGATAAATTTAATTCTTAAAAAATTTATATGCGAGCTTGAATTCGTTAGGCATGAATTCGTTGGACCTCAAATATACAAAAAATATTCAAAAATATAAGGAACCAAATGCAAAAAAAAAATTCCTATAATTGCTCTCATTGCCACACATAAGCGTTTTGTGTTCTCTTTTAAGAATAGATAAGGTGATCTTGACTTTTTAAATTACAATTTTACCATTAACTTTAAAATTATCAATTCTCGTGTATGGTTGTCTATAAATGATCATATGTGAATGATTTCGAGTGAATAATCGTTGTGAATGATAATTGGTATATGTGAATGATAAATAATATATGTGAATAAATGATTTATGTCAATGATGAGATGTTAATTAATATCTCAATGAATGAACTATTTGAATGATTTTTCGTGAATTATTTTGTGTGAATGAAGTTAAATTTGTTCTTTTAAGTACGAAATCAAATGAAATTGTCCAAAATTTAATTATTACTTCAAAAACAGTTAATTGGCAAATTATGTTTTACAATGTATATAATGCGCTAACTAACTCAAAAATAAAAGGAATAATCATAAACAAAAATATTAAATTAATAAAAAATCAAAAAAGTTCATTAATTTTAGGAAATATAATTAAAATTTCAAAATATCAAATTAATAATAATATATGATGATATAAACTATTAAAAATAAAAGGGATAATCATAAATGAATAAAAAATAATAAATTAATAAAAATAAATAAATTCTTTAATTTTAGAATATATAATTTAAATTCCAAATATTATATTAATAAATTTTAGGAAAATTGATTGAAATTTCGAAATATTAAATTAATAAATAATATGTGATGATATAAACTATTATAAAATAAAAGAGATAATCATAAACTAAAAAAAATTATTATATTAATAAAAATAAAAAATCATTAATTTCCTACAAACTCTCTCCACGTGAAACGTAGGCAAAAGTCTTCGTCATTTACCATATAAGATATATATGATGAATTGGGCACATATGTTTTAAATCATCAATATAATGGAAAATAGTTTAAAACTAAATCATCAATATAATGGAAAATAGTTTAAGAATGTTAAAACTAATTATTTTATCACTTGAATTCATTCAAAAACACTAAAACTAATTATTTTTTATTCAAAAACTATTCATGCCCGTTCGCACCATGCGCGCAGATCAAACCACCTAGTTAAAAAAAAGATAATCATAAACGAATAACAAAATAATAAATTAATTAAAAAGTCTAAAAAATTCCTTAATTTTAGAATATATAATTGAAAAATTATTATATAAATAAAAAATAAAAAAATTCTTAATGTCCTCTCCACGCGACACGTAGGCAAAACTCTTTGTTATTTACTATATAAGATATAAAAAACTCAAAAATAAAATGGATAATCAAAAACAAAAATATTAAATTAATAAAAAATAAAAAATGATTAATTTTAGGAAATATAATTGAAATTTCAAAATATCAAATTAATAATAATATATGATGATATAAACCATTAAAAATAAGAGGGATAATTATGGGTGTCAAAATGGGTCAAAATTAATGGGTTGATCAGATCCAACCCAACCAATCAACCGAAACGGGTCAATTTATTTGAACCAAAAGGGTTCATGGGTTATATGGGTTGATGGGTCAAATGGGTTGGGTCAACATGGGTCATATTCAAATGGGTTCATAGGTCATTTGGTTGACCCATTTGACCAATCAAATTTAACTAAAACAATTTAAAACTTAATCAAAAATCGTCGAAATCACGAAATGGCGTAAATGTCGAAATCATGAAATCGTCAAAATAGCGAAATCACGTTAACGTCGAAATCACGTTAACGTCGAAATCACGTAAACGTCGAAATCACGTTAACGTCGAAATCACGTTAACATCGAAATCACGTTAACGTCGAAATCACGTTAACGTCGAAATTGCGAAATCGCGTTAACATCAAAATCGGGAAATCGCGTTAACGTCGAAATCGTGTTAACAAAATCGTGAAATCACGTTAACGTCAAAATAGTGAAATCGCGTTAACGTCGAAATCGCGTAAACGTCGAAATCGTGAAATCGCGAAATCGCATAAATGTCGAAATCATGTTAACAAAATCGTGAAATCGCGTTAACGTCGAAATTGTGAAATTGGGTTAACAAAATCGTGAAATCCTGTTATCGTCGAAATCGTGAAATCACGATATCGTGTTAACGTTAACAAATTCGCGAAATCGCGTTAACGCCGAAATCGTGAAATTGCTTTAACAAAATTGTGAAATTGCGTTAATGTCGAAATCGTTAAATCAAGTTAACGTCGAAATCGTTAAACCAAGTTAACGTCGAAATCGTTAAACCAAGTTAACGTCGAAATCGTGAAATCGTGTTTTCGTCGAAATCGTGAAATCTTGTTTTCGTAGAAATCGTGAAATGACGTTATCGTCGAAATCATTAAATAAACATTTCATTCAAAAGTATATATTCACTTTTTACCGCGAAATATGTAAAAATCATATATTTTAATTTTATCATATATAATTACATGGGTCAATATTGGGTAACTCATTTACTCACTTGATCCACTTAGTTAGATGGGTCATGGGTTGACTCAACCCATATAACTAATGGTTTGGGTCAACCCATGACCCATTAACACCAAACTCATTAGGGTCATGGGTTGAAATGGGTTGGAATAATCATAAAAGAATAACAAAATAATAAATTAATAAAAAATATAAAAAATCTTTAATTTTAGAATATATAATTGAAATTTCGAAATATTAAATTAATAAATTTTATGAAATATAATCGAAATTGAGAAATATTAAATTAATAAATAATATCTGATAAAATAAACTATTTAAAAATAAAAAAGATAATCATAAACTTAAAAAAAAAATTATTATATTAATAAAAAAATAAAAATCCTTAATTGCCTCACTACGCGCGCGACACGTAGGCAAAACTCTTTGTCATTTACTAAATAATATGTGATGATATAAACTATTTAAAAAAAAGATAATCATAAACTTAAAAAAAATATTATATTAATAAAAAATAAAAAATCCTTAATTTCCTCACAACGCGACACGTAGGCAAAACTCCTTGTCATTTACTATATAAGATAAGATATAAAAACTCAAAAAGGGATAATCATAAAAAATATTAAATTACTAAAAAATCAAAAAATTCCTAAAATTAGGAAATATAATTGAAAAGAGAATCATAAACGAATAACAAAATAATAAATTAATTAAAAAATCTAAAAAATTCCTTAATTTTAGTATATATAATTGAAATTTCAAAAATATTAAATTAATAAATTTTAGGAAATATAATTGAAATTTTGAAATATTAAATTAATAAACAAAATGTGATTATATAAACTATTAAAACATAAAAGAGATAATCATAAACTTAAAAAAATTATTATATTAATAAAAAATATAAAATCCTTAATTTCCTCTCCACACGACACGTAGGCAAAACTCCTTGTCATTTACTATATAAGATTTTTCTTGTTTTTCTTTTACACTAATCCAAATTTTTGTTTTGATTGGTTTAGATGTTTTTTCTTTATTTTGATAATTCTATCAAATAGAAAGAAGAATCATGATAAAATATTATCTTTGTTTCATTTGTATTGATTTGTTTTAGTCTTCTGTAGAACAATAACAAATGGAATTTTTTTAGGCTTTACATACATTTTGTTTGTTATTCTTGATTTTTTTATTTAATAAATAAGTTTCTAATCTCGACGTTTTTAAATTTTGATAGACGTAAATTATTAGTTTTTTATATATATTTTTTAAATTCTTATAATTAACTCAAATAGGTGAAAACATCATAATTTTTAAATGATTTTTTATTTTAATAAATAATAATACATTAGAAAGCCCAATTGAAAGGAAATATGGGCCGATCCCAATAATTAGATATTTTAACGGCTTTTAGATTTATATTGAGAATCAGAAACACTATAATTTTCAAAATCTCAAACATGTTCTTTGGCTGCTTGTTGCGATTCTCTCCAGCTTCATTCAATCTACATTCTTCTTCAGATTTGCGAGGTAAACCGAATCTTATTCATTTTGAATTTCTTCATCTTTGATTTTTCTACATTCTTCACATCATTTGCTAAGTAACCTGAATTAGCTTCTTTTCGTTCGGTTTGAGTTTTCGATTCTGGTGATTTTGATTGACTATATTGTTTGATCGAATCTCGTGAACTTGATTGAATCTGGTGATTGTATTCGATTCTGGTGATTTTGATTGTTCTGCTTCGCTTCACATTTGTTTGTTTATGTTGATTCTGGTTTCTTAATATCTTTAGTGTTTGTATAATCAACTCTATTGTGTGATCGAATCTTGTGATTATATTCGATTATATATGATGTTTTTGATTTTGATCACATTCGACTCTATTTTATTCGATTATGGTGTCTTTAGTCTGTGTATAATCAAATCTGGTGAACCTAATCGAATATGGTGAACTTAATCGAATGTGGTTCGCTTCACATTTGTTTGGCATAATCGACTCTATTATAAACTCAACACGTTTGGTTTTAATATGAAATAGGTGATTTGCATATGGCATACATTATAATATACAAGACTCGCTTTGTCTCCATGTAATTCTCTTGCTCTGTCTCTTCTTTTTATTTTACCAAGTTCTACAAAACAATTAGGATCGTTTAAAACTTGAATATGATAGACCATCTCAGAGATATACGATTCAATTTTTAGACCTAGTGGGTTTGCTGCTTTTGGAGGTTTACTAAAATAAATCGATATGACAACAAAAGTTTAACAATGTTTCTTCTATATCTCAGTTTTCTCTAGTTAACAGTCAATGTTTCTTCTTATCTTTAACCATTAACCTAACACTTCGGCAATATTGTTGTTACTTTACCAAGGTTTTCTAAAGTAAAAGTATCATATAACAATCTACTAAAATCAAATTGGTTGGATTAGTTTATGCAAACATCAAATCAACAGACAATATTGAAAACAAACCAAAACATAAACCAAATCAACAAAGATAGAAATAACTTAACAAGCATATAGAAACAAAACAAGGAAACAAGTAGTTTCGTTGAAGTACCGGAGGCGACAGTAGTGGATGATCGTCGCAATCCCGTAAAGTTGTCGCATGCGCCTGATGTAAACTTGACCGTCACCTTCAAAAGCCATAACTATTGTGGCACTGAAAGACTAGGTTGGGTGGACCTTCAATGTAGATAGACCAAGTGAATCTAGGACCGGGTTGAACCTGCCATACGTTCTGCTAACTACCATGTAAAACAAGCCCTCCTGACCTGCTATCGCAAACGCGGACAGTGGTAAAACATTCAGGTTATGAAATATCAGTGTCAACTGGTTCAGTTCGAGCCAAACAAACACAAAGGCATTGTATCAATTTTAGTTAGGTAATTAACCGAGTGTTAAAAAGAGGTAATTAGCTGAAAATCGGAAATACTGTTATGAAAGTAAAAACAGAAAATTCACATTGATTATCCTAGTTTATAATGTGGCCCAACGATTATGGTTAGGAAAGTAAAAGATAATGTAGTCCAAAGTTTCTGATTAGTCATGTTATCATGCATATAATGTGGTCCAAAAACTCTCACGACTAGTAATAATATATTAATGTTTTGCTATTAATCTAAAACGAATAATTGAAAACCTAATGACTAAGATCCCTTAATCATTTGTCTATCTAATGATCATTCGAAAAGTTACTGCCTTTAGTGATTATTAAATATGTGACATTTTTTCAACCAATTTGCCTTACAAAGAAAACTTATCTTCAGATTACTTCTTTTACTTTGCAACAAACGTTCATAACACAAACTTAGAATATAGTAACCATCCATAATGAATTAAATGAAAGAACCCATAAATATTAGTTACGTTTCTCATTTTTTTGGTTTTTATATCGAAAAACAAACAATAAGGTAAACCTAAACATTAACATAAGCAAAACATAATCATAAAAGAGAGTAAAAAACAAATATTTACATATTTAACCAAAATTAATTAAAACTACAAAGGATCCAACATATTGTTGACTAAATTTCATCCATAAACGCTGACTAGTTAACTAAACCAAAAAAAATAATCAAAGTTGAAACTTGTTAAGGCACAAAAAAAAGAATCTTGTTTGGTAATACAATCAAACACATTATTGACCAAATTTCATCCATCATCAAAAATTGATGCCTGGTTTGCAATTAATAAAGAAAATTTTATTATATTTCACATAAAATAAAATTTACATTAATTATTCATCAAACTAGTTTTTTATTTAAATGTTACACGTTATTACTTTATTTTTTGCTTCATAAAAAGAAACACACACATATTATTTTGCAAACATAAAAAACACACACAACAAACTTAATTAGAGCGGTACTAGTGGAAGGCAGCCGCAGGTGCATACTTCACGTGGGTTTTGAAAAACTCAATATTAAGTTCATTGAAGTTCCTTTCAACCCTATCCACAGTCTTACACTATAAAACCAAAAAAAATATTGTTTAAAATAAATTGTATAAGTAATGAACCAAATGGTATCTTTGACCAAAAAAAATGAGCCAAATTGTATAATTGTATTTAAGATGATGAACAAGGTTTACTGTTTATAGTTTTATTTTCCAAAATGTATTTACACATCTTAATAAACTATCTATTTGAAATTGATAAATAAATGGGAAATATCTAAAAGTTGCAATAGAAAAATCTTCTCTTTGTCAAACATAATAGTTATTTAAAACTATGTTGTTATTTAATAGTTATTAAATTATAAAATATAACTACTAAAAAATTGTTTTAACAAAAAAACAACAACTAAACAAATTAATAATTAACAACCGTATCTAAAATGACATGTGATCGTCACGCGAGATAATTTGAGATTTGTTGGAAATGCCAAAGGGAGATAGTAGGATTTGTAACATTGTTTCAACAATTTGCCTTACGAAGAAAGCTTTATCTTCATATTACTTAGTTTAGTCGTTTTTTGTACATATTTATTTAAGTTTAGCTACTTTTTAAAAAATCAAGCTTTCAAAAGTTCTAATTATGCAACCAATGTTCATAACACAAACTTAGAATATAGTAACCATCCATATTGAACTAAATAAAAGGACACATAAACGTTAGTTATGTTTATCATTTTTTAGGTTTTATATAAAAAAGCAACAATAAGATAAACCTAAGCATAACATAAGCAAAACATAATCATAAAAAGAGAGTAAAAACAAATATTAGTTTTGGAATATGATTAGAAAGCTCTAAACAAATTAACAAAATGTAAGTACTCTTCATTTTGTGAATGATATTAAACTAACATTAAAGTTATTAGATTAAGATTCAATTTACTTTTTTGAGTATGAAATCTTATAAATTTCTAAAATTTTCATTGATTTCTATGAAAATGTTAGATCTTGTTTTGTTGAAAATCTCACAAACTCTCTCATTCATTTTGTTTGATATTTATTGATCTTGACACACATCAAAAACACACACACACACATATATATATATATATCTTCTGATTTACCGTGGTTGTAGAAAACATCATTATCTAAAACTAATTCAATAAATAAGAATACAAAAATAGTAAAAGTACACAATTATATTAGATTTTGTATTGCAACTTGAAAACATCATTTAAATAAAAACAAAAAACTCTAAAACATTACATAATCCCTTCTTCTTTCTCAAGACCGACCAACTTGAGAGTCTTGTAAGTATACTTTTTGTCTTGTTATGTTTTATTTTGCTATTATGTGTTAGAGATTCTAATGTTTGCTTGATTATTTTTAACAGCCGGAGAATCTGAAAGTTTTGCAAGTAATTTGTGTAATAGTTCATACATTATCATCAAGAGTGTTCACTGACTCGGCTAATAAAAATGTTCAGGATGATTAGCGATTTGGGTGGACCTGAATCATCATTTCCACCACTGGAGAACTTGAAAAAGATGAGAAACTTGTGATTCCTTTCTTCTCTTGTTATTACGGTGCCGAATTAAATGTCTAACTTGTTTGTTTCTTTTCACCGTTGCAGGGTTTTGAGAAACATAAACCTTACGAGAGAGTTGCCCTCGTACTTCGGAACTAATACCACTGACATGAGACTATTGTAAGTATAACTGTTTTACCTCGGCATATTTGATTTTGTCTCATTTACTAAACAATGGTGAAATTCAACTGTTTTGTATCTATATGCAGAGATCATAGTTTCAACAAGTTGAGAGGACCAATCCCTAACTTATTTTGTTTATTCTAACTCTATTATATTTCTTAATAGCATAACCGTCAAAAATTCAAAGACCAACATATTAGCAAATGAATAAATGTTTTTTTTTTGAGATTCATGACATCGAGACCTGTTATTGCTTTTGTATTTTAAAATTAAAACATGCTTAATCTTTGACCAAAGTAAAAAACATGCTTAATGGTATTCTTTTTTTTGTTGACAACGCTTACTAGTATTCATTTTCAATTTAATGGTAGGATTATTTGAGAATATTTATTGGAGTAAGCCCATTTATTTCTAAGTTCAATAGACTCATTTATTATATTTTTTTATATATAAGCATGTATATATATCTCTTGTGTCGACATAACAATTTTACAAAATTCCATGTCATCTATTCGCTTAGAGAGTGTGATTGTTACAAAATTCCATGTAGCCTCTAGTCTTCGGGATTCTTAATGGCTTGATGGTTTTACTCACTGTCATTGTTAGAAAAACTATTGCTAGGGAAGGTTTTACTAACTAAATAACAAGATAGTCTAAGGACCATACATCCTTGCTTTGGATGAACAAGTGTGTTTGATAAGCTCCTAACTCCAATCTCCCTTCAATGTGAGAGCAGAGGAGAAGACTTGCCAAACGCACTTGAGACCCTCTCTCTACCATTGACAAATATAGGTTTAGCAAACAATGGCTTGGCACCTAATAATAACAAAAGGGTCATATAACATATCCAACAATCAACAAAACCAGAAACAAAGAGTATGCCTACCAAATGTATAAATTAATTAGCCCTATCCATGAGGAGATTTTACATTTCGGAAATTAATTTTTTCCTACCAAAAAAAAAAATAGTAACAAAATTCGAAAGCTCACTTGCAACATCGATAATCATGAGAGTATCTTCTGCATCCACCACAAGAAACTACCAATTTGCAGAGAATACTTACAGCTTGACAAACTGAAATTAAACGTTAGTCTCCGAAGGAAGGCTTTTGCTATTTTATGTTTTTTTAGATGCATTGCTTTTGTAAACTGTATGTGGTCCATAATGTTGTAGAACTCATAGTAGAATATATTAGTTGTAGAAGAAAAAAAACTATATTCTAAGTTTAGCTACTTTTTAAAAAACAAGCTTTCAAAATTTCTAATTATGCAACCAATGTTCACACAAACTTAGAATATAGTAACCATCCATATTGAACTAAATAAAAGGACCCATAAATGTTAGTTATGCTTATCCTTTTTTAGGTTTTATATCAAAAAGCAACAATAAGATAAACCTAAGCATAACATAAGCAAAACATAATCATAAAAAGAGAGTAAAAACAAATATTAGTTTTGGAATATGATTAGAAAGCTCTAAACAAATTAACAAAATGTAAGTACTCTTCATTTTGTGAATGATATTAAACTAACATTAACGTTATTAGATTAAGATTCAATTTACTTTTTTGAGTATGAAATCTTATAAATTTCTAAAATTTTCATTGATTTCTATGAAAATGTTAGATCTTGTTTTGTTGAAAATCTCACAAACTCTCTCATTCATTTTGTTTGATATTTATTGATCTTGACACACATCAAAAACACACACACACATATATATATATCTTCTGATTTACCTCGGTTGTAAAAAACATCATTATCTAAAACTAATTCAATAAATAAGAATACAAAATAGTAAAAGTACACAATTATATTAGATTTTGTATTGCAACTTGAAAACATCATTTAAATAAAAACAAAAAAACTCTAAAACATTACATAATTCCTTCTTCTTTCTCAAGACCGACCAACATGAGAGTCTTGTAAGTATACTTTTTGTCTTGTTATGTTTTATTTTGCTATTATGTGTTAGAGATTCTAATGTTTGCTTGATTATTTTTAACAGCCGGAGAATCTGAAAGATTTGCAAGTAATTTGTGTAATAGTTCATACATTATCATCAAGAGTGTTCACTGACTCGGCTAATAAAAATGTTCAGGATGATTAGCGATTTGGGTGGACTTGAATCATCATTTCCACCACTGGAGAACTTGAAAAAGATGAGAAACTTGTGATTGTTTTCTTCTCTTGTTATTACGGTGCCGAATTAAATGTCTAACTTGTTTGTTTCTTTTCACCGTTGCAAGGTTTTGAGAAACATAAACCTTACGTGAGAGTTGCCCTCGTACCTCGGAACTAATACCACTGACATGAGACTATTGTAAGTATAACTGTTTTACCTCGGCATATTTGATTTTGTCTCATTTACTAAAACATGGTGAAGTTCAGCTGTTTTGTATCTATATGCAGAGATCTCAGTTTCAACAAGTTGAGAGGACCAATCCCTAACTTATTTTATTTATTCTAACTGTATTATATTTCTTAATAGCATAACCGTCAAAAATTCAAAGACCAACATATTAGCAAATGAATAAATGTTTTTTTTTGTTGAGATTCATGACATCGAGACCTATTATTGCTTTTGTATTTTAAAATTAAAACATGCTTAATCTTTGACCAAAGTAAAACACATGCTTAATAGTATTCTTTTTTTTTGTTGACAACGCTTACTAGTATTCATTTTCAATTTAATGGTAGGATTATTTGAGAATATTTATTGGAGTAAGCCTATTTATTTCTAAGTTCAATAGGCTCATTTATTATATTTTTTATATATAAGCATGTATATATATCTCTTGTGTCAACATAACAATTTTACAAAATTCCATGTCATCTATTCGCTTAGAGAGTGTGATTGTTACAAAATTCCATGTGGCCTCTAGTCTATGGGATTCTTAATGGCTTGAAGGTTTTACTCACTGTCATTGTTAGAAAAACTATTGCTAGGGAAGGTTTTACTAACTAAATAACAAGATAGTCTAAGGACCATACATCCTTGCTTTGGATGAACAATTGTGTTTGATAAGCTCCTAACTCCAATCTCCCTTCAATGTGAGAGCAGAGGAGAAGACTTGCCAAACGCACTTGAGACCCTCTCTCTCTACCATTGACAAATGAGATATAGGTTTAGCAAACAATGGCTTGGCACCTAATAATAACAAAAGGGTCATATAACATATCCAACAATCAACAAAACCATAAACAAAGAGTATGCCTACCAAATGAATAAACTTAATTAGCCCTATCCATGAGGAGATTTTAGATTTCGGAAATTAATTTTTTCCTTCCAAAAAAAAATAGTAACAAAATTCGAAAGCTCACTTCCAACATCGATAATCATGAGAATATCTTTTGCATCCACCACAAGAAACTACCAATTTGCAGAGAATACTTACAGCCTGACAAACTGAAATTAAACGTTAATCTCCGAAGGAAGGCTTTTGCTATTTTATGTTTTTTTAGATGCATTGCTTTTGTAAACCGGATGTGGTCCATAATGTTGTAGAACTCATAGTAGAATATATTAGTTGTAGATGAAAAAAAACTATATTCTAAGTTTAGCTACTTTTTAAAAAACAAGCTTTCAAAATTTCTAATTATGCAACCCATGTTCACACAAACTTAGAATATAGTAACCATCCATATTGAACTAAATAAAAGGACCCATAAATGTTAGTTATGCTTATCATTTTTTAGGTTTTATATCAAAAAGCAACAATAAGATAAACCTAAGCATAACATAAGCAAAACATAATCATAAAAAGAGAGTAAAAAAAAAATATTAGTTTTGGAATATGATTAGAAAGCTCTAAACAAATTAACAAAATGTAAGTACTCTTCATTTTGTGAATGATATTAAACTAACATTAACGTTATTAGATTAAGATTCAATTTACTTTTTTGAGTATGAAATCTTATAAATTTCTAAAATTTTCATTGATTTCTATGAAAATGTTAGATCTTGTTTTGTTGAAAATCTCACAAACTCTCTCATTCATTTTGTTTGATATTTATTGATCTTGACACACATCAAAAACACACACACACATATATATATATATATCTTCTGATTTACCTCGGTTGTAAAAAACATCATTATCTAAAACTAATTCAATAAATAAGAATACAAAATAGTAAAAGTACACAATTATATTAGATTTTGTATTGCAACTTGAAAACATCATTTAAATAAAAACAAAAAAACTCTAAAACATTACATAATTCCTTCTTCTTTCTCAAGACCGACCAACATGAGAGTCTTGTAAGTATACTTTTTGTCTTGTTATGTTTTATTTTGCTATTATGTGTTAGAGATTCTAATGTTTGCTTGATTATTTTTAACAGTCGGAGAATCTGAAAGATTTGCAAGTAATTTGTGTAATAGTTCATACATTATCATCAAGAGTGTTCACTGACTCGGCTAATAAAAATGTTCAGGATGATTAGCGATTTGGGTGGACTTGAATCATCATTTCCACCACTGGAGAACTTGAAAAAGATGAGAAACTTGTGATTGTTTTCTTCTCTTGTTATTACGGTGCCGAATTAAATGTCTAACTTGTTTGTTTCTTTTCACCGTTGCAAGGTTTTGAGAAACATAAACCTTACGTGAGAGTTGCCCTCGTACCTCGGAACTAATACCACTGACATGAGACTATTGTAAGTATAACTGTTTTACCTCGGCATATTTGATTTTGTCTCATTTACTAAAACATGGTGAAGTTCAGCTGTTTTGTATCTATATGCAGAGATCTCAGTTTCAACAAGTTGAGAGGACCAATCCCTAACTTATTTTATTTATTCTAACTGTATTATATTTCTTAATAGCATAACCGTCAAAAATTCAAAGACCAACATATTAGCAAATGAATAAATGTTTTTTTTTGTTGAGATTCATGACATCGAGACCTATTATTGCTTTTGTATTTTAAAATTAAAACATGCTTAATCTTTGACCAAAGTAAAACACATGCTTAATAGTATTCTTTTTTTTTTGTTGACAACGCTTACTAGTATTCATTTTCAATTTAATGGTAGGATTATTTGAGAATATTTATTGGAGTAAGCCTATTTATTTCTAAGTTCAATAGGCTCATTTATTATATTTTTTTATATATAAGCATGTATATATATCTCTTGTGTCAACATAACAATTTTACAAAATTCCATGTCATCTATTCGCTTAGAGAGTGTGATTGTTACAAAATTCCATGTGGCCTCTAGTCTATGGGATTCTTAATGGCTTGAAGGTTTTACTCACTGTCATTGTTAGAAAAACTATTGCTAGGGAAGGTTTTACTAACTAAATAACAAGATAGTCTAAGGACCATACATCCTTGCTTTGGATGAACAATTGTGTTTGATAAGCTCCTAACTCCAATCTCCCTTCAATGTGAGAGCAGAGGAGAAGACTTGCCAAACGCACTTGAGACCCTCTCTCTCTACCATTGACAAATGAGATATAGGTTTAGCAAACAATGGCTTGGCACCTAATAATAACAAAAGGGTCATATAACATATCCAACAATCAACAAAACCATAAACAAAGAGTATGCCTACCAAATGAATAAACTTAATTAGCTCTATCCATGAGGAGATTTTAGATTTCGGAAATTAATTTTTTCCTTCCAAAAAAAAAATAGTAACAAAATTCGAAAGCTCACTTCCAACATCGATAATCATGAGAGTATCTTTTGCATCCACCACAAGAAACTACCAATTTGCAGAGAATACTTACAGCCTGACAAACTGAAATTAAACGTTAATCTCCGAAGGAAGGCTTTTGCTATTTTATGTTTTTTTAGATGCATTGCTTTTGTAAACTGGATGTGGTCCATAATGTTGTAGAACTCATAGTAGAATATATTAGTTGTAGATGAAAAAAAACTATATTCTAAGTTTAGCTACTTTTTAAAAAACAAGCTTTCAAAATTTCTAATTATGCAACCCATGTTCACACAAACTTAGAATATAGTAACCATCCATATTGAACTAAATAAAAGGACCCATAAATGTTAGTTATGCTTATCATTTTTTAGGTTTTATATCAAAAAGCAACAATAAGATAAACCTAAGCATAACATAAGCAAAACATAATCATAAAAAGAGAGTAAAAAAAAAATATTAGTTTTGGAATATGATTAGAAAGCTCTAAACAAATTAACAAAATGTAAGTACTCTTCATTTTGTGAATGATATTAAACTAACATTAACGTTATTAGATTAAGATTCAATTTACTTTTTTGAGTATGAAATCTTATAAATTTCTAAAATTTTCATTGATTTCTATGAAAATGTTAGATCTTGTTTTGTTGAAAATCTCACAAACTCTCTCATTCATTTTGTTTGATATTTATTGATCTTGACACACATCAAAAACACACACACACATATATATATATCTTCTGATTTACCTCGGTTGTAAAAAACATCATTATCTAAAACTAATTCAATAAATAAGAATACAAAATAGTAAAAGTACACAATTATATTAGATTTTGTATTGCAACTTGAAAACATCATTTAAATAAAAACAAAAAAAACTCTAAAACATTACATAATCCCTTCTTCTTTCTCAAGACCGACCAACATGAGAGTCTTGTAAGTATACTTTTTGTCTTGTTATGTTTTATTTTGCTATTATGTGTTAGAGATTCTAATGTTTGCTTGATTATTTTTAACAACCGGAGAATCTGAAAGATTTGCAAGTAATTTGTGTAATAGTTCATACATTATCATCAAGAGTGTTCACTAACTCGGCAAATAAAAATGTTCAGGATGATTAGCGATTTGGGTGGACTTGAATCATCATTTCCACCACTGGAGAACTTGAAAAAGATGAGAAACTTGTGATTCTTTTCTTCTCTTGTTATTACGGTGCGGAATTAAATGTCTAACTTGTTTGTTTCTTTTCACCGTTGCAGGGTTTTGAGAAACATAAACCTTACGTGAGAGTTGCCCTTGTACCTCGGAACTAATACCACTGACATGAGACTATTGTAAGTATAACTGTTTTACCTCGACATATTTGATCTTGTCTCATTTACTAAACAATGGTGAAGTTCAACTGTTTTGTATCTATATGCAGAGATCTCAGTTTCAACAAGTTGAGAGGACCAATCCCTAACTTATTTTATTTATTCTAACTCTATTATATTTCTTAATAGCATAACCGTCAAAAATTCAAAGACCAACATATTAGCAAATGAATAAATGTTTTTTTTGTTGAGATTCATGACATCGAGACCTATTATTGCTTTTGTATTTTAAAATTAAAACATGCTTAATCTTTGACCAAAGTAAAAAACATGCTTAATAGTATTCTTTTTTTTGTTGACAACGCTTACTAGTATTCATTTTCAATTTAATGGTAGGATTATTTGAAAATATTTATTGGAGTAAGCCTATTTATTTCTAAGTTCAATAGGCTCATTTATTATATTTTTTTATATATAAGCATGTATATATATCTCTTGTGTCGACATAACAATTTTACAAAATTCCATGTCATCTATTCGCTTAGAGAGTGTGATTGTTACAAAATTCCATGTAGCCTCTAGTCTTTGGGATTCTTAATGGCTTAAGGTTTTACTCACTGTCATTGTTAGAAAAACTATTGCTAGGGAAGGTTTTACTAACAAAATAACAAGATAGTCTAAGGACCATACATCCTTGCTTTGGATGAACAAGTGTGTTTGATAAGCTCCTAACTCCAATCTCCCTTCAATGTGTGAGCAGAGGAGAAGACTTGCCAAACGCACTTGAGACCCTCTCTCTACCATTGACAAATATAGGTTTAGCAAACAATGGCTTGGCACCTAATAATAACAAAAGGGTCATATAACATATCCAACAATCAACAAAACCAGAAACAAAGAGTATGCCTACCAAATGTATAAACTTAATTAGCCCTATCCATGAGGAGATTTTACATTTCGGAAATTAATTTTTTCCTACCAAAAAAAAAATAGTAACAAAATTCGAAAGCTCACTTCCAACATCGATAATCATGAGAGTATCTTCTGCATCCACCACAAGAAACTACCAATTTGCAGAGAATATTTACAGCCTGACAAACTGAAATATTAAACGTTAATCTCCGAAGGAAGGCTTTTGCTATTTTATGTTTTTTTTAGATGCATTGCTTTTGTAAACTGGATGTGGTCCATAATGTTGTAGAACTCATAATAGAGTATATTAGTTGTAGAAGAAAAAAAAATTATGACTGGTAAAAAAAATTTTAGCTATTTTATTTCAAAATTAAAATGCTTTTGCTTAAAACTAAATTGAAGTTATTTCAAACAATAAATCAGAAATGATAATCCTAGTTCATTACCTTGGATTTAAAATTAAGTTTGGATTTTGTAACATTTAAAATTTATTATTTTATATGTAACTGAAATCCAATTAAAATTTCATGTGAATGGAACATATTATCTACACATAAAAAACATGTAAATTGATTTTGGGTAATTTTTCACAAATACTATGAAAAATGTCTTAGAACTAAAATGAGATGGTAAAAAATTTCTTTGAATACCATTAAAAAAGTTTTCAAATTGAATACCATAGAATATAAATTTGCTTAAAACCCTCAAATTACAATCTATACCTTATAAATTAAATTATACTCTTTTAAAAAGTAAACCTTAAACATTATACAACAAACCTAAATGAAAAAAAAATTGTAAGTGTTCAATCTTTTTTATTCATTACTAAAAAAACTTGTGATGTATTTTTTTGTCCAAAAAAGTTTTTTGATGGTATTTTAAATAAGAGTAATTCAAAAAACTACACTTTTTCATTTCTTCATTTACAAAACTCTACCTCATTCAATTTTTTCTCATATTTACACATTTTTAAAATTTTAAAAGCTTGATTTACTCTTTAGAAAATTATCAAAATTAAAATCTTTTCATTTGGATTCGTTAATTAGTGTTTAGGGTATAGTATTAAGAGGGTAGGGTTGCATTGTCATCTGATGGAAATTTAGTCGAAGAACCTAATTTAGATGCTAAAAAATTCTACGACATGTTAAATGTTGCAAATCAACCAATATATGATAATTGTAGAGAAGGGCACTCTAAATTGTCATTAGCTGCTAGAATGATGAATATTAAAACAGACCATAACTTATCTGAGGTTTGCATGGATGATTGGGCTTCATTGTTAAAAGAATATATACCCTCTGATAATTTAGCTGCTGAAACGATTTATAAGGTTCAAAAATTGGTTATCAGTTTTGGTCTTCCGTATCAGTCAATTGATGCATGTGTAGACAATTGTATGATATATTGGAAAGACGACGACATTCTTGAGGAATGTCGTTTTTGCAAAAAACCAAGATATAGGCCAGAAGGAGTAGGTCGGAAGAGGGTACCGTACGAGAAGATGTGGTATATGCCTATAACAGACAGGCTACAAAGGATGTATCACTCGGAGAGGACAGCTTCTTCGATGAGGTGACATGTAGAACATACACAGAAGTCTGGAGAGGTGACCCACCCATCAGATGCGAAAGCATGAAAACACTTTAACTCGGTGTACCCCGATTTTGCTAGACGAAAAGGTAACGTCTACCTTGGTCTATGTACGGATGGATTTAGTCCATTTGGTATGTCAGGTAGGCAATATTATTTATGGCCTGTCATCCTCACCCCTTATAACCTCCCACCAGAGATGTGTATGCAAAGGGAAATTTTATTTATGAGTATTTTAGTCCCTGGACCTAAACATCCAAAAAGATCCCTTGATGTTTTTCTACAGCCTTTGGTGGAAGAGTTGAAGGAGTTATGGCACACTGGAGTAAGGACTTACAATTGTTCGAGGAAACGGAATTTTACAATGCGTGAAGTGCTTCTATGGACGATTAGCGACTTTCCCGCTTATGTAATGTTGTCGGGCTGGACTACACACGGACGACTCTCTTGTCCTTACTGCATGCATCGTACTGACGCCTTCCAATTGAAGCATGGAAGGAAAACTAGCTGGTTCGATTGTCACCGTCACTTTCTTAGTCTGCGCCACCCTTACCGGAAAAATAAACGAATGTTTAAAAAGAAAAAGTGGTTCGTGATCCTCCATCGGTGTATTACACGGGCGAACATGTTGAGGCGCATATGGATCAGTACTGTGCGAATTACACAGTTCCCCGAGGAGGAAACTGTCATGTCCCGCCTAATCCGCCCGATGGTTATCTTACGGAACACAATTGGCATAAGAAAAGCATTTTCTCGGGAGCTTCCATACTGGAAAGATCATCTACTCGACACAATCTTGACGTGATGCACATAGAGAAGAACTTTTTCGATAACATTATGAACACTCTTTTGAATGTGCAGGGAAAGACAAAAGACAATTTTAAATCACGTCTTGACTTGGCTGAGATATGTGCGAGATCCGAATTGCACATTGATAAAGACGGAAAAGCGCCTTTACCTATATTCAGATTATCGAGTGCAGCGAAGACGTCGTTATTCCAGTGGGTGATCTCTGAAGTTAAGTTTCATGATGGTTTTGTTTCTAATCTTTTTCGGTGTGTAGATGGTAGTAAATTCACAGGTATGAAAAGTCATGATTGTCATGTGTTCATGCAACGACTGCTATCATTCATACTTGCAAAGCAAGCTGAGCAAGTAAGCTTCATTCCTTATCCGCGTCTTAAGTCCACATGAATACATTGGCTATCCGTCATCAAAATTGCTCCAAGAGGGTACATAGTCAGGGAAGAAGAATTATCACTCCAGAATGACACGTCCGTCGATATCCTTCGCCAGAATTAAACACGGACATGGTCTTACTCGTTGATCCACATAATAGGGAATCTGAAGAGGTGAATGAGGACCAAGAAGAAGTCGAAGAGACTAACGAATTTGATGAATCTGACTCCGAGGACGAACATGAGTCTGATGATGACTCCGAGTAATAAATAAGTTGTTTGTTTAAATGTAAAATGAAAATTATGTATTTTAATTTTTTTTATAAAATAAATTAACAATCGTCGTCAAATCGTCGTAAATTTACGACGAATTTACGAGTTTTTTTATTATACACAAATCGTGGTAAAATCGTTGTAAATTTACCACGAATTTACGACTTTTGTTATATTATACACGAATCGTGGTAAAATCGTTGTAAATTTATTACGAATTTAAAACTTTTTTGAATTATACACAAATCGTGGTAAAATCGTTGTAAATTTACGACGATTTCCCGACGATTCTTCTTATATTCTAGGAATTATATCTAGAATATTCAAAATAATATTTTAGTATATGCTATATTATCATCACCAAATTATCTAAGCGGTCAACAATCAAATGGGTCATTGGATAAGTTTATTAATTGGACAAGCGATTACAATTATGATTTGTAATGACAGGTAGCATTTTTTATCTATTAATTGAAAAACATTTTTACAAAAAAAGACAAAAAAATGTATTTACACTGCAATCTAACTCAATCTTATATAATAAAATAGAATTTTTTTCAATAAGCTCTAATAAGTTGATATGTGTCCTTTTTTACATGTGTCATCTATTTAAATTAAAATAAATAATAATTATGATCATTAAAATTAAATATATCATGTAATTAAAATTTCATTTATAAATGATCCTTCTATTTTTCAAGATAATAATTTTATAATTTTCACACATAATCATAGTTATATATATATATATAAATATATATATGTGCGCATCATTTTGTGTTAAACAATTTCTTAAAACTTTAAACTAATATTTATTTAATAAAATAGATGTAATGAAATTTTAATGAACAAACATATGAAGATGAAAGTAGAAATAAAAATTTATAGAAAAAGAATCTAAGTAAATATAATTAAAATAGGTTATAGTTAAAAACTTAAATCAAAAGTATCCCTTTATTTTTAAGGTAATTTTTATAATTTTATAAATCTTGGACTAAAATCCACATATAACATAAATTTTTTATTTATTTTTTTATAGTAAATTATATTGGACATAAATATTTTTCTTTATGAGTTATGAAAGCTTCCTTACTTTTATCTACAATCTTTTTATAATCAAATGAAACAATCAAATGTTTAATATATTTATAAGAAAATAAGCTAATGAAATGTGGTCCAAAAAAATAATAATTCTCTATGTTGCTAAAAAAAAAATTAATAATAATTATCATAATAAAAAGAAATAAGTTTTGGTCAAACAAAACATTATTCTTAAATTGAATTAATGATTGATTTTATGACTCAATTGTGTAACCACCAATAATATGACATAAATTATGTGTTAAGTGTGAGTAATGATGTTGTTATGGATGACTTGATGGTGAAACCAAAGAGTTTTACATCACCCTCTCCTATATAAGGAAAAAATATCAAACATTTTCTAGATACCATTATTCACTTATTTTCTATGTATCATTTTATTTTTCTTCTTCTTCTTTGTGAAATTACAACACAAATATACACTTTATCACCCCTAGAATTATGTTTTCGAGTGATGTGAATAATAAAAATTATGCGGTTGTATTTTGGGATTCATAACTTCACGAAACCAACTTATGTTCTACATATATATATATATATATATATTTATATCATTAACCAGCACAAACGCGCAGGTCTTTTCCTAGTATAACCTATGATTATTAATATTTTCAAAAAGAATTTTCTTTAAAAACAATTAAAAGAAATAAAGAAACATTATAAACGGAAATAATATCTTTTAAATTTTAATTTCGAAAACATCGGATCTATTAATTGAGAAACATTTTTACAAAAGAAGACAAAAAATTGTATTTACAATACAATGTCACTCAATATAACCTACGGTTAATAATCTTTCAAAAAGAATTATCTTTAAAAACAATTGAAAGATATAAAGAAACATTAAAAAAGGAAATAAAAAAGGAAACAATACTATTTCCATAATATCTTTTAAATTTTAATTTCGTAAACAAAGAAAGGAAATAAACTTATATATAATTTCTAAAGGAAACAATAATGTTTTATCCCACACCACTTTCTTTGCATGGTTCTTCACGCGTACACAGATATCATGTATAATTGATTATTTATCATGTTTATACTTCATATACTTTTGCTCATAGTATTTGCAAGTTTCAAAGTATAGAAATGTATGGGGGAAGTGGTCTTGGTCTAGTGGCATTCATAAGTCCACAGGAGGCAGGTAGCACCACCCCACCCGGGATCGATTCCCCGCGCCTACGATAGTGTAGGTTTGGCTAATGGGCCGGCCATTTGTGGCCCAAATGTTGACAAAAAAAAAAAAAAAAAGTATAGAAATGTATGTAAACACACGATCATACACAACAGTAAAAATGAAAAAGTGTAGAGAAAGAAATAAGACGTTTCTTAAAGGGAAGATTACTAAAGTAATATACAATTTGACTTTTATTGCTAAAACGGACATAATCTTTTTTTTATAACTAGAGTAATCCCTCTGAACATTTGGGCCGAAACTGCCCCTTCTTCCCTTTGACAGGAAAAAAACAGTTTTCGAAACTGCCTTTATGACGTCATAAAAAAAAGCCAGCGCATTTAAACACGCGAATTATTTACAAAATTGCCACCGCCAGCGAGGATAAGTCTACCGCAAATTTATTTTTCACGTTTTGTAGATTTATTTTGCCACGTCATTTTCAATATTTTGAAAGTCTGCCGCAAATTTAGTCCCTTTGATGCAGATTTTATTCGATTTACAGTGATGCAGATTTATTAAATCTGCGGCAGACTTAATAAATATGCCGCAGACGTAATAAATCTGCCGCAAACTTAATAAATTTGCGTCAGACTTTATAAATCTGCCGCAGATTTAATAAATCTGCTTCACGTTAAAGCGTTTTGTAGATTTGTTGATACGATTGTAGATTTGTTGATACGATTGTAGATTTGTTTTGGATTTTGCAGATTTTTTGGCGCTTACTTTACAGTTTGTCTCTATGTGCGTGACTTTAACTTCATCGGTGAAATCGCCGTAGATCCAGTTTTTCTTAGTTTTCTCATCAACCGCCATCGCCATTGTAGATCCAGTTTTTCTTAGCTTTTTCATAAATTCTCATCTCCGTTTGTTGCATCGGTAGTCCCTCGCCGTCGTTGTCGCCGTAGTCGTTATCTGTTTCGGCTACTTTTCGTCGTTCTCTTCATGTTCGTTGTCGGGGTTGTCTTCATCGTCGTTGTCTTCTTCGGCGGGATTTTTGTTGTCTACGTTGAGCTTTCTTTGGCTTAGTCGTCGACTTTTGTCCTCATCGTGTAAGTCTTCATCGGCTTATTGGTGGTTGTCGTCTTCGTCGTCTAGATCCGGTTAAAAATCTGCGACGAGATTTTTAACTCTCGTTGCGCATTTATTTTTAAAACCATCAATGGAACAAGTTGTGCTTGTTTGTGGTTTATGGAAGCTCAAGAAGAAAGGATGGGTGTTTGAAGTTGACAGTAAACGAGGATCTCGTATTCTTGGAGTTAACCCATACACGCGTTTCGTCATATTTGTCTTCTCCGGCGTCGCCATCTTGTTCTTCAACGTGTCCTTAATCGTTGTTCTCTTTCTCGTCGTCAATTTCGTTGTTTTCGTCGTATTCGATAAGCTTCTTCGTCTTCATCTTCTTCTTCTTCACTGTTGTTGTATTCATCGTCTACTTCGTCGTCGTCGTCTTCTTCTTCATCAACTATTTTATGTTCATTGTCTTCATGGTGGAATAAATCGGCGAACCACTAAAATAACTCTACAATACAGTCTATTAACTCTGCGAAACCCATAACAAATCTGCAAAAATATATAACAAATCTGCAAAACTATATAACAAATTCACATACTTGTATACAGTGGCGGAGCCAAGTAAATTTCTTACTGGGGGCAAACAAATTTTATTAAAACAAATTAGTACAAATGTACTCTACGTTTTCTTATTTAATGGGGTCAAAAAAAATTTAGATGGGGTCAAGATTTATTTTACATGGGTGCAATATAAAAAAAATCTGAAAAAATAAAAGAATCTGAAAATTTGATGGGTGCAGTTGACCCCACTATTAATACATTGGTTCCGCCACTGCTTGTATAACCCCTATACCCTAAACACGACACAATCTTATATACAATTTGTTGACATGGATATGTTTGTATGATTCTTCATACTTGATAAACCTTAAAAACCAAGATTCTAAAGTAAAGACAATTTTTGATATTCTTCCTCATGGGGTATGTGAACATTGATTTGCTTGGTATTACTTAGTAAGTTTTGAAAAAATGTGTTGAATTGTATTTTTGTTTTTTTTTGCTTGAACACTATTTTTACTGGGTGAGGTTAAGTTTAAAACACATTTTTCTATGTTGAAATAAATTCGCGAACCACTAAATCTACATACATGTATAACCCCTATACTCAACACACGATACAACCTTATATACTTTTTTGTTGATGTGGATATGTCTTTATGATACTTCATACTTGATAAACCTTAAAAACACGAATTCGAATGTGAATTTTTTTTTGCAATCCTTCCTCATGGCTCGTGTGAATATTGCTTTACTTGGTATTACTCGGTAAGTTTTGAAGAAATGTGTTGAATTGTAATCTTGTATTTGTATGTTCTTGTTTTTGTATGTTTGACTAATACTTTGTAATGGGCGAAATTAAGTTTAAAAACAGTTTTTCATAAGTTGGAATAAATCCGCAAACACCTAAATATATCTATAATACAGTCAGTTAACTCTGCGAAACCCATAACAAGTATGCGAAATTGTGTATCTCTTATACTCTAAACACGACACAATCTTATATACTTTTTTGTTTATGTTGATATGTTTTTATGGTTCTTCATACTTGATAAACCTTAAAAGACAAAATTCGAAATTGAAGACAATTTTTACAGAACGATGGCGACGACAAGGGAGAACGACGATGAAGCAACATAGAGGAAGAACGACAACGAAGAAGATGAAACAAATCTACAAAGAAGATGAAACAAGTCTGCAAAAGATGAAACAAGTCTACAAAAGATGAAACAATTCTACAAAAGATGAAATAAGTCTACAAAAGATGAAACAAGTTTACAAAAAGTGAATAAAGTCTACAAAACGTGAAACATGAGAACAATAACGACGACGAGAAAGAACGAAAAACAAAGACGAAAAATGATAACTAAGGCGAGGAAGAACGGCGAGGAAGAACAATGACGAAGAAAAACCGTGATGAAAACGAAGAACGATGACAACGGCGAGGAAAAACGGCGACGAAGATGAAGAACGAAAAACAACGACGAAAAAGATGAAACAAATCTACAAAAGATGAAACAAGTCTACAAAAGATGAAACAAGTCTACAAAAGATGAAACAAGTCTACAAAAGATGAAACAAGTCTACAAAAAGTGAATAAAGTCTACAAAACGTGAAACATGAGAACAATAACGACGACGAGAAAGAACGAAAAACAACGACGAAAAACGATAACGAATGCGAGGGAGAACGACGAGGAAGAACAATGACGAAGAAAATACGTGATGAAAACAGAGAACGATGACAACGGCGAGGAAAAACGGCGACGAAGATGAAGAACGATAGCGACGGCGAGGAAGAACGACGACGAAGAATGATAACGATGGCGAGGAAGAACGGTGACGAAGAACGATAACAACGGCGAAGAAGAACGGTGACGATAATAACAACAGAGAGGAAAAATGACAACGAAGAATATGAAACAAATCTACAAAGAAGATGAAACAAGTTTACAAATAAGCTGAAACAAATCTACAAAAGATGAAAGAAATCTACAAAATATGAATCAAGTCTACAAAAAGTGAATCAAGTTTACAAAACGTGAAACAAGAGAATGAATAACAACGACGAAGAACGAAGAACAACGACGAATAACGAAGAATGAAGAACAACGACGAAAAAGATGAAACAAATCTACAAAAGATGAAACAAGTCTACAAAAGATGAAACAAGTCTACAAAAGATGAAACAAGTCTACAAAAAGTGAATCAAGTCTACAAAACGTGAAACATGAGAACAATAACGACGACGGGAAAGAACGAAAAACAACGACGAAAAACGATAACGAATGCGAGGGAGAACGACGAGGAAGAACAATGACGAAGAAAAACCGTGATGAAAACAGAGAACGATGACAACGGCGAGGAAAAACGGCGACGAAGATGAAGAACGATAGCGACGGCGAGGAAGAACGACGACGAAGAATGATAACGATGGCGAGGAAGAACGGTGACGAAGAACGATAACAACGGCGAAGAAGAACGGTGACGATAATAACAACAAGAGAGGAAAAATGACAACGAAGAATATGAAACAAATCTACAAAGAAGATGAAACAAGTTTACAAATAAGCTGAAACAAATCTACAAAAGATGAAAGAAATCTACAAAATATGAATCAAGTCTACAAAAAGTGAATCAAGTTTACAAAACGTGAAACAAGAGAATGAATAACAACGACGAAGAACGAAGAACAACGACGAATAACGAAGAATGAAGAACAACGACGAAAAAGATGAAACAAATCTACAAAAGATGACACAAGTCTACAAAAGATGAAACAAGTATACAAAAGATGAAACAAGTCTACAAAAAGTGAATCAAGTCTACAAAACGTGAAACATGAGAACAATAACGACGACGAGAAAGAACGAAAAACAACGACGAAAAACGATAACGAAAGCGAGGAAGAACAATGACAAAGAAAAACCGTGATGAAAACGAAGAACGATGACAACGACGAGGAAAAACGGCGACGAAGATGAAGAACGATAGCGACGGCGAGGAAGAAGGACGACGAAGAACGATAACGACGACGAGGATGAACGGTGACGAAGAACGATAATGACGGCGAGGAAGAACGGTGATGATAATAACAACAGAGAAGAAAAATGACAACGAAGAAGATGAAACAAATCTACAAAGAAGATGAAACAAGTCTACAAAGAAGACGAAACAAATCTACAAAAGATGAAACAAATCTACAAAAGATGAATCATGTCTACAAAAAGTGAATCAAGTCTACAAAACATGAAACATGAGAACGAATATCAACGACGAAGAACGACGAATAACGAAGAACGAAAGAACAACGACGAAGAAGATGAAAGAAATCTACAAAAGATGAAACAAGTCTACAAAACCAGAAACAAGTCTACAAAAGATGAAACAAGTCTACAAAAAGTGAATCAAGTCTACAAAAAGTGAAACATGAGAACAATAACGACGACGAGAAAGAACGAAAAACAACGACGAAACATGATAACGAAGGCGAGGAAGAACGACGAGGAAGAACAAAGACGAAGAAAAATCGTGATGAAAACGAAGAACGATGACAACGGCGAGGAAGAACGATAATAACAACAAAGAGGAAAAATGACAACGAAGAAGATGAAGCAAATCTACAAAGAAGATGAAACAAGTCTACAAAGAAGATGAAACAAATCTACAAAAGATGAAAAAATCTACAAAAGATGAATCACGTCTACAAAAAGTGAATCAAGTCTACAAAACGTGAAACATGAGAACGAAGAACAACGACGAAGAACAACGACGAAGAACGAACAACAACGACGAAGAACGAAAAACAACGACGAATAACGAAGAACAACGACGAAGAACGAAAAACAACGACGAAGAACGAAGAACAACGACGAAGAACGAAGAACAACGACGAAGAACGAAGAACGAAGAACAACGACGAAGAACAACAACGAAGAACGAAGAACAACAACGAAAAATGAAGAACAACAACGAAGAATGAAGAACAACAACGAGGAAGAAGACGGTGAAGACGACGAAGACGAGGAAGACGAGGAAGATGAAGACGATGGTGATGGCGGCGAAGAACGGCGACAAAGACGAAAAACAACTAAGACGATGAAGAACGAAGACGAGGAAGAACGACATTTGATTTTTTTTTGGAGAATTAGGGTTTTTTTCTTAAATTTTTTTTTTGTAAAAAATGAAAATTTTCAATAATAAAGCAAAAAAAAAATTTAAAAAATTTAATTTTTTTTTTTCGTAATGGCATTTTCGTAAATGACATTTTCGTAATTTTTTTTTTGTTTTATAACCCTCCTTGTCCATCTCATGGTTTTTTATAATAACTAGAGTAACCCTCCAAAAATGGGTTACTCTAATCATTTCGGGTTTATTAGGGTCATTTCAAGTCATTTTCACCTTCTTAAAAGTAAACATAATTAATAATTTAAAAACAAAATGAAGGAATGAAAGTTTATAAAAAAGAAAAAATTAGGAAGTTATGTACATTTTCGGATCTTAATTTACAATAAGGTGATTTGTCTTTCGAAATTAGTAATCAGGTGATTTTGCTTCCTTCTGTTTTTTTGTGTGACATATATATCCCTCTGCGCGTTCACACAGGTTCATGAATGTTCATAAGTTTTTTCTTTCAGATTTTTTCATGAATTACTTAATCAGACTATGAATGTTCACAGTGTTGTTATGCATATTAATTTATGTTCATGAATATTAACATATGTTAATGAAAATTCACACATGCTCAGATTGACAATATCACGATTATTTTAGAAGGAAAAACCTGAATGTTCATGCGCATACATGAATATTCATGCATATATCTAAACGGCTACAAAATCTTAACATTCCCAACCGTTGGATTAATCTAAAAAAGATTCGTTTTCATATCCAACGGCTACAAAATCTTAACATCGTCACGTCATCTACATCGTCGATTTTGCCACGTCATCAAAACGAAGAAAAATTAAACTCTTCAAGTTTAGTGGGATCCATTGGAAAAACGGCCGATTATTGCATCAACTAAGACCATCGTTATCAAATTGTTAGCTTGAAATCAAAACAATCTCACACTTGGCTATGTTGGAAATAATCATAAAGTTTATATCATAATAAACTATAAAGCTATATCAGTTTCTGATGATCAAACATAAGCGGAAGCGTACCTGATGGATATGATGAATCTGTGGTTGGAGATCTGAAGTTGGCTATGGATCTTCCAAAGCATACCCTGAATTGACTTTAGGTCTCTGATGATGGGATGCAGAGAGATTTCTGTATTTCATGTTAGGGTTGCTTTGGGGACCATAACCCTCTATTTATATAGAGTACTAATTTATAATTCGGCCCTTCATCAAATTATAAATTACTTAAGGCATCCACAATTAATTTTCCATAACACTTATGCCTCCAGTCTTTTACTTTATTACAAAAGTGACCACATAAGTTTGACTTATTAAATAATGACTTTATCACATATTGATATACGTGTGACCCCATAAAATAAATCTTACAATCTCCCACTCGGTCACATATGTATCCAAAAAGTGATAGACCTAAATGAGCTCCATATGTCATTACTTTCAAGGCATATCAATCTCGTCCATTAACCATATCAACTTAGGATCATAGCGGCGTTGGTCATAACCATCATAACCAAAACCTTCCATAGTCACAAAAATCAATACAACTAAATGACATAGATCATTTATGAAAAGTGATCAATACATGTCAATTTTCAACTGGTCCTACTTTAGTGATATCCTTAACTTTATTGTAAAAAGTGCAAACTTAAAACCTTATTTAAAACTTTATTTTTGATCAGAAAATGTGTATAAACACAACCAAAACATAGAACCTAAAACCGAATGACAAACTCCCACTAAACCGATCGATCCTCGAACACCGAAATGTTCTTTTGAGCAATATGCTCATGATAGACCTTTAGCGTATACTTTTGTAAGAGGATCTGCTATCATGGTGTTTGTCTCTAAATGTTCTATGAAAATAACTTTTCACTTTGTACCTTTTTCTTTTATAATTTGGTATTTAATGTCAACAGGCTTTACCAAAATTTTGTTGTACCTAACCGCTGATTTATTGTCACAACAAAACTTTATTGGTTTTATATTCTTTATATAATCGCAACCAAGTGACACAATATTTCAGCCAATTCCTTATTGGACCACTTATAGATTACTACAAAACTTTATGTAGACTTTCTATTAGCTTGACATCCATATAAAATCAGAATCAGAATACTCAATGATCTCCAAATTTTCTGATGTCTAATTCGTGAGCATATAACATTTATTCTCTCTTAATATTTTATGACCTTTATGGTTGCTTTCCAATAGTCCATATTTAGCTTACCCAAACATGTTTTAAACTCCAACAATGTACGCAATATCCTTACACGTACATTTTGAGATACATCAAAATCCCTGATGCCGATGCATAAAGAATCTTTTGCATCTCCTAAATTTCTAAAATTTCTTTAGAATACCTGGTTGAAACAAAATTTGTCTCCTTTACCAATTGGGTTATCACCTGATTTTTAAGATTGTATGCCAAAACACTTAAGTACTTTATCAATATAACTCTTTTGTGTTATCAAAGAATTCTTCGAAACATGTCTCGATGAATCTCGATCCCTAATACAAAAGATGCTTCACTAGCATGTTAATATTGTTAATGGCAAGCGGTATGTCTCCACATACAAAATCAAACAAATACACTTACTCCCACTGAAGTTTTGATACACACAATTCTCAACCAAATTCATCTCAAAAGCTGAACGAGATGATAACCTCATGAAATTTGTGGTACCAATGACGGAAAACTTATTTTAGCTCATAGATGGATTTTCTTAAATTGCAAACAATTTTCTTTGAATCAATACAAAGTTTAATTTTGCTCCATATATTTTAGTTTCATAAATGTCACCATTGAGAAACACCGTATTTAAATCCATATGATGAAACTCAAATGATAATGTGCAACATGGGTTATGATTATCCCAAAAAATTCCTTCAGGATTACCAAAGAGAAGGTATCTTACAATCATTTCCATTTAAGTATAGCCTTAAGCCACTAGACGAACTTTAAATTGTTGGACATTACCATTCAAATCTTTCTTGGTTTTAAAACCAATATGATTCTTTCCTTCTGGTAATTCAACAATAACTCAAACTTTATTGTCTAGTATTGACTAATACTTTTCCTTAGATGTTATAGTCCACTTATCTAAATTAGAACAACTCATAGCCTTACGGAAGTTGATAGGATCATTCTTCCAGTAGAGTTTAATTTCTTTATGTTCTATCAGAAATACTATATAATCATCCAAACTAGTATTTCTCCTTATTTTCGTGAATTTACACAAAACAACTTAATCTTGTTGCACTAGTTCTTGAGGATCTTGAATTTGAACTTAGTGTTAGATAACATTATCATCTTGACTTAGAGGAAAAGCTTTATTATCAACTTGAGGAGAAAGATTTGTTTTATTCAAAGCAACTATATGAATCGATAGAGAGGTTGAAGTCGATTCTTCCTCAAAGATGATATCTCTAACTTTATTTCTCCCACTAAATTCAATGTCCTCAAAGAACGTAATTATTCTGTCTCAAAATATTTCAATGTGGGATCATGAAATTAAAAGTTCGAAATTGTTCCTGGATAACCAATAAAGTAACTACTCACATTTATGAAGTCCAATTAATCTCAAATAGCTTATAAAGCCTAACCTTATGTGGACATCCCTGGATGTAAAATGCTTTAGAATGAGTTTTGTCAATCTAAAGCTCATAAGAAGCTTTACGCAGTTGCTTTAATGGTATAATATTAAGAATGTAAGATGCAGTCTATAGTGCCTTTCTCCAGAGTGATTCATGTAAGGTGTAATGAATAATCACACTTCTTAACATGTCTTTAAGAATGCGATTTCGCCTTTCCGGCATACCACTCATGATGGGAGGCCCATGCATGGTTTAATGTGGTACAATCCCTCATTCCACTAGATATTTGGCAAATAATCCTAGACGTTATTCTCCTAATCTATCATAATGACCGTAGTAATTTGATAGCCTTAATTCTTTGGTCGAGTGGATTTTCAACCTTAGTCTTAAACTTTATGAACACGTCTAGAGATTTAGGTTTCTCATGAATAAGAAATATGTATGCATATCGAGAATTATAGTCAATTAATGATACAAAATACTTTTGACCGTTTCAACATAAAGTATAAAACAACCCACAATTGTCTGTATGTATCAACTTAATGACTTCCACAACTCTTAATGCATCAAATTTCTTATTCTTGGTTTGTTTCTTTATAATGCAATCATCACAAACATCAAAATTTGTGAAGTTACCGAACTCAATATATACCATTAGACACAAGACGTTCAACTCTATTTCTAGAGATGTTACTTAGGCGTTTGTACCACAAAGTTATTGAATTTGCATTTTTCCAAACTTTGTTTAGTACCCCTTAATTCAACACTTCAACTTTATTCCTGATAAGTTATAGTGTCGAATTTACCAAGACTATGTTCATCCAAAATTCATTTTTCGGTCCCAAACAATTTTAAATTTAAAGACAAAGTAACAACTTTGTTCTTTGTTAGACAAGAATAACCAGTTTTGTCTAAGTAAGAAGCAAATAAACTAAATTACGTCTAAAAGACGTTACCACCAAAGTTGTCTTTCAAATTCAGAAAATGACCAAATTTAAACAATAGTCTGTAGTGCATGATTGTCTCCAAATGCATATGAAAACCACTATCTATATTAAATGTATCTTTCAACATTAGTTGGTTTTCAGTAGCTTAGGCAATCCTACATTGAAACACTTATGTTATGATTTTGTACCAGAGTCTAACCATTAAGTGTTTATGGGTACTACATTAAACTTAATTTATTAACAAACCATAACAAGGAACTAACCCTTATTTTCACGCAACTGTGATATCTTTGTCAATCCTTCGGTGTCCAACTTTATCACAAAAGAAATAAGTATGAACAACCTAAATTTATTTCTTTTGTGTAGGAACCTTAGCATCATCATTCTCAACATGTTTAAAATTTCGTTCTTAAATCTTAGACCTTAGAGGTGTCAACCGTATAAGTACTTTTAGACCCTGCTTGTTTCAATTGAAACAATATTAGACATTTTCAATATGTACTTCTAAAAATTTCCTTTGCTATGAAATTATTTTGAACTAAAGCGATGCAAAAGCATGCTTATTTCCGCTGTATCGCTTCTTACAAAGCCCAAATTAATCCTAACAAAGAACTCGATTGAGATCTTGATCTCATTCTCATCACCTCTAAAGTTTTCCAAATTGGTGTTTTATGCTTAAAATCAGGCCAATACGATTAAAGTTTTCTCACTTCTCATAAACTGTATTATACTCAGCAACGCCGGTATCCTTAAGGAGAAGTAAGTTCTTTCAACTTTAATGCAATGTCAAGATATATATACCCAATAATAAATTTAACTTTATTTTCTACTATTTAAAGTAGAAATCTGAAAATGATGGAATTTCCTAAACTTATCTATAATGTAGTGATATTCACTTAAAAGAGAGAACCTTAATTAAATATTAGCTCACTAACCGAATAAAATCAATAATAAATTATGAATGATTATACGTCCCACCCAAGATACCAAATGTAACATTAGTATCAAGTCTTTGGACAGTAATATTAACTACTAGCGGTACTCTTGTTGCAATGAATTGACACTGACAATAATTCATGATAAACAATAGTCTTCCTTTGGGTCGATCTATTATTCACATGTTTTAATCCAAATAATTGTCACATATCTCTCATTACCGCAACGATGAAACACTAACAATAATCCATAATAAATAATAAATCTTCCTTTGGACCGAATTATCATTCATATGTTTTAATCCAAACAATTGTCACATATTTATCATCGCAAGTGTATATGAATTTCGGCCAATATAAACCTTTCTTTGGGCCGATTAAATATCCGCATGGAAAACATACACACAACATTTAATATTATTCATGAAAAAATTTCCTCAAGAGAAGTCACTTTGGTGACATCTTGCATCAATTAATTCAATTCAAATATTAAACATGTATAATCTAATTTATCTTTTGATTTAGCAAATTGTTTTATTATTTATGTTCAGACATTTATCAATAAGTCTGTGAAACTACATAACAGAAATACTTAAGCGCCGCAGTGGTTTAGGAAAGGGAAACCTTTTCCTGGTCAGATAATGAAACCTGGGTTCGATCCCCAGTTGCGACAATTTTATTATATTTAGATCAATTTCTTTAAAGGGTCTGGGCCCAAACCGAATGGCCCAAAACCAACAAGTTTTAATTAAAATTTTAAATTTAATTCTCCTAACGGGCCATGAAGCCTAATCCGAAAACTCAATTAAAAAAAAACAATGAAACATTAGGTTTAATGTTTCTTTTTCTTATTAGTTTCAAGGAAACCCTAAAAAATTATAAAAACACAGCCGCCAAGGCATCCGAAATTGCTCAGAAAAATTCAAAAAATTTTAATCGTAGATCAAAATATTTTTAATGAGCATATATTTAAAATCTGAATTTGATGAACTTTACTTAATAATAAAAAAAAATTCAGAAACTTAATTTAATTGAAGATATAATCATGCTATATCTTTAGAACAATACTAAAACTAGATTTAACATGTTTAAAATTCAGATTTAAAACTTGAGTTCATAAACCACAAATCCCATAATACTTTATATGAAAAACAGATTCAATACCTTAGTTTTCAAAAAATAAACAGATTTCGAATTTATTTTAAAATAATTTTATAAATCCGAAAATTCTTTTGATAAAACCTAATTATCAAACAGAAACTCAATATGGTGGCTCTGATACCAACTGTTGGATATAGTCCTAAAGTTTATATCATAATAAACTATAAAGCCATATCAGTTTCTGATGATCAAACATAAGCGGAAGCGTACCTGATGGATATGATGAATCTGTGGTTGGAGATCTGAAGTTGGCTATGGATCTTCCAAAGCATACCCTGAATTGACTTTAGGTCTCTGGTGATGGGATGCAGAGAGATTTCTGTATTTCAGGTTAGGGTTGCTTTGGGGACCATAACCCTCTATTTATATAGAGTACTAATTTATAATTCGGCCCTTCATCAAATTATAAATTACTTAAGGCATCCACAATTAATTTTCCATAACACTTATGCCTCGAGTCTTTTACTTTATTATAAAAGTGATCACATAAGTTTGACTTATTAAATAATGACTTTATCACATATTGATATATGTGTGACCCCATAAAATAAATCTTACAGGCTATTGAAACAATTTCTAAAACTACAAGGGCAAGCATTAGAATGGATACGGATCTCATCGGGCATTAAAGGCAACTGCAAGTTCTGGACTGATCCATGGACTCCTTTGGCTCTCTTATCTCTTTTATTGGAGAAAGAGGACCTTCTCATACAGGCATACCTTTGGACACAAAGGTGGCTACACTTTGGACCAACAATCTTATATCCTCCCACCGTCAAGAGGTCCAAATTTTGAACAATTGCCGGTATATCTTACCACAATCCAGATTCAAGATGATTTGGATTTGGCTCAATGGTACTTTATTGGAGACAGCCACACCTCTTTCAGTTCCAAGTCTGTCTACGACAATCTTCGTAACACAAAGTCTTTGGTCCCCTAGTTTAAGGTTGTCTGGTTTAAGAGGGGAATTTCGAAGCACCAATTCTTAGTGTGGCTCGTGTTCCAAAATCATTGCCCATCAAAAGACAGAATGGCTATTTGGGGACTGCCTACGGACCCTTCCTGCCTTCTCTGCAATGGTCACCTTGCACTACAAGAAAGCAGCCGTAATCCTACCGCAGTTTTTGTCGTAAATAGCTATTTCCGAGCAATATTAGACCAAAATTGAGTCGTCGGTTTGAGTTGGTCGGAAATCGACATTGGTTGGAAAGTGGTCGGAAATTTCCGACCATTTTCCAACCGAATTGTGGTCGGAAATGTTCCGACCACATTACGACGACAGTTTTCTGACCAAATTCCGACAACACTTTTCCGACGGCATTCCGACCACATTTTCCGACGATTTTCCGACCAACTAAATAAATAATTTAAGAAAATTAAATTTTATTTCCGACGACATTCCGACCACATATTCCGACGATTTTCCGACGACATAAATAAATAATTTAAAAAAAATTAAATTTCATTTCCGACCACATTTTCCGACGATTTTCCGACGACATAAATAAATAATTTAAGAAAAATTAAATTAAATTTCCGACGGATTTCCGACGGAACTGAATAATTTTTTTTAAAAAATAATTATTTTTTCTAACGGAATTCCGACGGAATTTAATTTTTATATAAAAAAAAAATTATTGAAAAAACATTAAATTTATTTAAAAAAACGAAAGTTAAAAAAAAAAAACAAAAATACAAAAAAGAGAAAAAAAACAAATGAAGAAAATAAAAACTAAAATCCTGATCCCGAGTCGGATCCAATTCCTGGATAATATGGGAAACGGCTCATCAAATACGTAGTCATCTTCTAGATTTCATCGCTTGTTTCTTGGCGGATCTTATCAATTGCGTCATCCTTATCTTTAACCGCATCTCGAATCGCTTCTTTGAGCTGAGAGATCTTGAGAAGAAGCGATGGATCGGTGGTTGGTACGTAAGGCAAAGACGTCTCTTGGGATTCGGGAAGAGTCTCTAACCCGAAAGGTTTACCTCGATAAAGAGGAGTCTCCTAGGATCGGAAATTTAAATTATTAATATAATTATATTTTTTTTTTAAACTATTTAAGTATTAAATATTTAATTGAATAGTACATCGAGAACCAATCGGTTTATTTCCGAATTGGTTAGTGTATTCGAACTGCTTGACTTATCAGAAGGTTGAGATAATTGGGTGACTTTCATTTGCACTCGTTCGACGACGTCACGTACCTTTGGATTCTTAATTTGGCCCGTCGCTTTGTTGGTGTGGGTGGTCTCCATAACCTTCAACCAATGAGGTTCATGACCACCCTCTCTACTCTCTTTTTTAGAATTAAAATATAAAATTTAGTATGATTAATCATAATTATTATAATTTGTATATATTTACATGGTTTAAAATATACATTGTCATCCGTGATTTGTTCGAAAGTGTTTGCGCCGACATTGTGAGTTGGAGGCGCCTTCTCAATGGACTCGTCCCCACCTCTACGGTTTTTGGCGTTTCTCCGGGCTCTTTTATTGGCCGCTTCCGTCGCCCAATAGTTTTGAAACCCGGTCCAAACAGACACGTTTAGGAACGAAGGTTTTTCCTCCCCCAAACGTCATTTTCCCTTCCACTCGAACATATGATTCGAGTGGGAAGTCGCTCAAGCCTTGTCAAATTCTTCTTGAATTTGACTAGTGAGTTGTGGTTCCCAATTAAACTCTTGCTGGAAATTTAAAGTTTTTAATTAAATTTAATAAGTTTTTTTCTTTTATTTACTAATTTTTTTGAATAAATAAAAAATTTATTTACTAACCGCAAAAGAACGGAACCAAATTTCCCGAAGTTCGGCCAGGAAATCTCGGTATTTTGGATACGGAGCAGATAACATTTTGTGGATGCATTTGAGAATAGCTTTCGGGAGTTTTCATGTATGTTTAAACCTTAAAATTTATTAAATAACTAATAATTAATATATTTAGGAATTATTTTTTTTGTAAATTAAAATATATTGAAATATTTACCAAGTGGCTCGGGGAATGGCTTCAAAGTTGGGATCGAGCCGCTTTAGATTCTCTCGTCCTCCCTGCTGGACCAGTTGTTCAACGGACATCCTCACCGGTTGGGAGGCTTGGGTAACGGGTTCACTAGATCTGATACCATCATTAGATCTATCAAATTAAAAACATATAAAACATAACAAATTAGTATTTAGATAGAAATCATAAATAATAGGGAGAATCACAAAACTACACCATTTGAATTACATTTCACAAAACTACACCATTTCCAAAATATTTCAGAAAACTACACCTAAACATTCAAAATTAAATCCAAATAAATCCTACCCACACAATCTTACCCCCTTAATACTATACCTTAAACACTAATTAGCGAACCCAAATGAAAAAAAATTATTTTGGTAGTTTTTAAAAGGGTAAATCACGCTTTTAAAATTTTGAAAGAGTGTAAATTTGTGAAAATATTGTATTAGGTGTAGTTTTGTGAAAGGAAGGTTGAAAGGGTGTAGTTTTGTGAATTTCTCTAAATAATATTAAATTATTTAGAAGAATATAATTACATTTTTATATGATTTTGGAGAGATTTTCAGAGGTATTTTTATTTTTTTGTGTAGAGAGAGAAGGATTTAGTTGTTGTTTGAGTTGTGTTTCAAATGAATTGTGAAGGAGATTTATATACTAAAATTTTTGACCAAAATATCGGTAGGAAACGAAAAAAAATTGCGGTTTGCGAAAACTTGACCGCCAAACCAAATATTTGGTGGAAAAGTGGCGGTCAAAATTCAATGTGGTCGGAAATTCCTACCGATTTCCGACGAGAATCAACACGTTAACTAAGTCAAATGTCAAATAAACCGAGTGTACAATTCCGACCAATTTCCGACGAAACCATGATATCGGTCGGAAATCGGTCTGAAATAATACAAAGAATACTTGACACTTAGCATTTTTTAGGAAGAAATTCATGAAATTCGATCGGAAATCGGTTGGAAATTCCTACCGATTTCCGACCGATCTTAAGATTTAGTGTATATATAGGGGTTCACATAAAATTGTATTTCATATGGGTTTAATGGAGTGTTTATATAAGATTTCTTAAATATAACAATATATAAGTACAATATGTTTCACGTTTTTAAATGTTTTTTATGAAAATACAAATATTTTGAAAAAACACTTGGAAGTTACATGCTTAGTTGTAATGAAGCATATATTTGTAAAAATGAACTATTTTGCAATTTAAGATCATTATAAATATTTGTAGAGTTTGTTTTATGTCTAAAACGTATTGTATAAAGATATTTCATTTATTCGACACAAAAAACATCATTTTGAAACTAAACCCTAAAGCGGTCGGAAATCGGTCGGAAATTTCCTACCGATTTTCGACCACAACAGAAGAAACGGTCAGAAATTTCCAAACAATTTCCGACCGCATTCGGGGTTTCAATTTGGTATGAGGTATTCGAGTTTTGGCGGTACCGACGGTTTCCGACTGTTTTTCCGATCGAACTGTAAAATATAAAAAAAATTAAAAATTCTTTTTAAATTATGTAAAATCCCTCTGAAATCATTTTAAAAATTTGAAAACGCTTTCAAAAATTATAAAATATTTGAACACTCTTTGAAAAACTGTAAAATATTTGAAAACTCTTTGAAAAGTCTTTGAAAACTCTTTGAAAAAGTGTAAAATATTAGAAAACTCGTTGAAAACTCGTTGAAAACTCTTTGAAAACTCTTTGAAAAAGTGTAAAATATTTGAAAACTCGTTGAAAACTCGTTGAAAACTCTTCAAAAAGTCTTTGAAAAGTCTTTGAAAACTCTTTCAAAACTTTTTGAAAAGTATTTGAAAAGTATTTGAAAAGTCTTTGAAAAGTCTTTGAAAAATATTTGAAATTTTTTGAAAACGTTTCATTCGGATTGGTTGAGTCTTGAGTGCCAGAATCACATCCCTCCTAAAATTCTTCAACCTCTTATTCAGACTCTTCATGTACAACAATATCAGCATCTTCTGTTAAATCTACGACCAAATCCACTTGTAATGAAACATCGACTTCTCCCAAATGCACCACTGTTGTCGCTTGTAAAGGAGGATCGACCTCTGAAGAACTACCATGAACTCTTCCCCTCGGGTTTATTTATTTAACAACTATCCAAGGATCCTGTCTACTGTGTGGTCGTGGATAAGTCATATATGATACTTGGTTGGCATGCGATTCAAGAATGAACGGATAATACTTTTGTAACCTCTTTCGAGAATGTACTGTAGTAACACCAAACTCGTATGTACGTACATCGTGTCCTGCAACGGGGCTATACCAATCACAATATAACGTAACACATCTTAGATCGAGCATCCCGCTATAATGCACTTCTAATATCTCACGTAATACCCCGTAGTAAACCAAATATCCGGCTACCGCTGACACCCCATGGTTTGCGGTCGACCTTGAATTTCCCTCACGAAATATTTTAAAAGCGTATCCACGCGTGCAGTACATCGGTTGCAAAACAACAATATATTGTGGACCGTTCACCACCTCTACTAACCATGTTGTAATTAGTTCTCCTTCGCGCTGCCTGCTGTATACATATAACTTTAACCATTGTGCAAATTTTCTTTCTTAGAGTTCATATAATTCATCGTCCGTTGCTTCCGAATCTTCAAATCGTTTTTGCGCCATGTAAATCTCCTCGTACGACACCAAATCTTCGCAGTTGGTCAAAATATACATGTGAACATTAGCATGCTCAACCTCGCTGAATCTTCGACTTTTACCCTTTCCACTTAAACGTCCAACCTGTCAAAAAAGTTCTGATACATATACAGGATAACAAGCATGCACTCCTCCATCATCATGTCGTTTTTGTTTTCTACTCTTTGTTTGGGTTTGTGGTGGAAAGTAGTAATCCGCTAAGTTAGACCTCTCTTCGTTAATGCTTTGGACAATAATTGAACCTTCAACCCTCGCTAAATTCTTCACTTTTTTCTTCAAATGGTACGTACATAGCGCTCGAAAGGATACATCCATCGATATTGAACATGACCACCACTTCTACTTCCCGAGGCAAGTGAATAGGCAAATGTTCCATAACGTCGAATAAAGAAGGCAGAAATATCTTCTCTAGGTTGCACAAAATCACAGGTATCTTCTCTTCAAGATTTCGGATTTCTTCGGCGGTAAGGGATCTCGCAGAAATGTCTCTGAAAAAAACTCTTATTCCTGCAATCGCTTCATGGACTTTTTGCGGAAGAAGCCCGTAGAATGCAAATGGAAAAATACGTTGCATAACAACATGACAATCATGACTCTTCATCCCTGAAAACTTACCTTCTCCACGATCAACACAGTTTCTAAGGTTAGAAGAGTAACCATCCGGAAACTTAACACTGTCCATTATCCAGTTGATGAATTCTTGCTTTGCTGAAGCGTTTAACCGAAAAGACGGTTTGGGATATCTTCCTTGACTGGTAACATAAATTTGCTTCCGAGAACAAATAGTCGGCAAGTCTTATCTGGACTTCAAGTTGTCTTTTGTCCTCCCTTTCACGTTTATAATGGGGAACATGATGTTGTCAAAGAAGTTCTTCTCGATGTGCATAAATCTAGGTTGTGCCGAAGTAAATGATCCTTCCTATAAGGCAAATCCCAATATATGCTCTTTTTGTGCCAGTTATGATGTTCACCATATCCATCCACAACTTGATGTCCGTTACCACCATAACGTACTATCTTCTCAGCTCCAAAATCTCTAAGTTGAGTTAGTATATGCTCTCAGCTTACTTCTTCGGGAGGTCCTTCATAGATTTTCTTCTTCTTCGTAAACAAAGTAGTGCTCCGACGGTATCGATGATCGTTTGGCAAAAATCGTCGATGACAATCAAACCAACATGATTTACGTATGTTCTTTAATTGGAAAGCATCGGTGTTATCTTGACAATAAGGACAAGATAACCGTCCATGTGTGGTCCATCCAGATAACATACCATATGCCAGAAAATCGCTAATAGTCCACATTAGTACTGCTCGCATCATAAAGTTTTGTTGCACTGATATGTCGTACGTTTCAACTCCACTCTCCCATAACATCTTCAACTCATGTATCAATGGCTGCAGAAATATGTCAAGTGCTCTCTTCGGATGCTCTGGTCCAGGAACAAGAATATATAGAAACAAAAACTCCCTAGCCATGCACAATGACGGAGGCAAGTTGTAAGGCGTGACGATCACCGGCCATAAAGAATATTGTCTCCCATGTTTCTCAAAAGGGTTGAAACCATCAGTACATAATCCCAAATACACATTGCGACTCTCACTTACGAAACTAGGATACACATTTTGAAAATGTTTCCATGCTTGAGCATCTGAAGGATGTGCTATCTCTCCATTTAAAATCTCATGTTCCGTATGCCATCTCATCGAACTTGTTGTGCGCTCTGACTGATATAACCTCTTCAGCCTATCCGTTAACGGCAAATACCAGATTCTATTATAAGGTATGGACACTCTTCCACCAGTTTCTTTATATCGTGGTTTCTTACAGAACCGGCATGCCGAGCGGTTTTCATCTCTTCTCCAATATAACATACAGTTATCGACGCACAAATCGATCATCTGATAATGTAACCCTAGACCAGATACCAACTTCTCGATTTCATAATACGTCCCCAGTGCCATATTATCTTCGGACAAAATGTCTTTGATCAAACCAGCCCACACATCCACACAATCTTCTGAAAGATTGTAATCCGTTTTGATAAACATCATTCTCCTCGCATCTGAAAGAGGTGAATGACCTTTTCTACATCCACCATATAACGGGTTCTTAGCGGCATCCAACATGTCAAAGAATTTATGCGCTTCCACATTTAGCTCCTCCAATGTAGGCTCATGATGATCTCCAACAAACGACTGCATAATTTCGCGAAAAATATCATTTACCATTTGCACGGTCCTATCTACAGATATAGGTTCTTCTACCGGAGGGACAACTAAATTATCATTATAATATTGTACATTACTACTACTAGGATAATTTACCATCAAATCATTTTCCCCATGAGAATACCATATTTTATACCCCCGGCGTAAAACCAACATTATATAAATGTTTTCATACTACTTTTACCAAAACATTTCTACGATTATCGCAATTTCTACAAGGACAACACATTTTACCTGTTGCTACGGTTCTTTCTTGAATTGCGGCAAACTCCATAAATTGTTTAAGCCCCTCCGCAAATTCTTCCGTAAGTAATCCCGTCGCCGGATCTTTATGATTTCCATCCATCCACGATCTAAAATAACTCATTATATGTATTATTTGTATTGAATTTGTGGTAAATGGAGATTGATAAGAGAAGTTGTGAGAAAGAAAAAAGTGAGGGTGTGATATATATAAGCAAAGTTTCCTACCGATTTCGACCGATTTCCTACCACAATTGATCTGTTCCACAATGGTCATGAAACGTTTAAGTTTGGTCGGAAATCGGTCGGAAAAATGATCCGTCAAAAATTCATAGGAAATTTCCGACCAAAAACAAACGGTTTAAAAAACGTATAGAAATTGGTCGGAAATTTCCTACGAATTTCCGACGGATCACTATTCCGACCGATTTCCGACCAAATTTTAAACGTTTCGTAAACAATAGGAAATTGGTAAGAAATTTCCTACCTATTTCCGTCCAATATCTCGACAAATTTTTTTGTCGGAATTAGGTCGGAAATTTCCGACCGATTTCCGACCAAAACGTCTGTCGTCGGTTATCAGTCGGAATGTGACCGGAAATTTTCGACCACTTTTTTGCGGTCGGAAATGCGGTAGGAAATTATCTAGTTTTCTTGTAGTGTTGAGAGCAGAGACCACCTCCTTTTTGCCTGCTCTTTTTCTAAACAGACCTGGTGTCGTGTGGCGGCTCACCTACGACCCACAAGCCTTCCTGCTGCTTGGCCGGATTAGATCCTCTATCTTCAAAATCAAATAGGTAACAAAGCAATCAAATACTTAACTCTTCTAGCTTGGCAAGCAATTATCTATAAAATCTGGATTGAGAGAAACAATCGATGTCATAGAGGTTTCAAAAGATCAGTTACTTCAATTGTTGGTCGGATAGATTTAACAGTGAAAAATCGAATAACTTCATGGAGGGATTCAAATCCAATCTTTGCTTCTCAAGCGCTTCAACTTTGGTTCAGTGGAAACTAACTTCTTCCTCATCTCGTCTCGTTACTCTTACCTTTCTCGTCTCCTTCGAACAAGGGTTATTAGGTTCAGTTTCTTCGTAATCACTTTTGTTAGGGCCATAAAGCCTGGTTTCTTCGCATGGACTTTAGGTTGGGTTTAATTTTGGTTAAGGTTTTGGTTTAATTTTATTTAACTAGGAATTTACTCGCGCGGGATAAAAATTTACGTAATAGAAAAAATGTTTCTTGGTTAAAACAATGTGTAGTATAAAATGAAAGAAAAAGAATTTGTATCTCATGTGATCCACGTTAAACGCAAAGTTTAAATTTGAAGTATAAATAGAAAATATATTGTATTTTGGTTTTTATAATGTTTTATTTACAAAACAATTATTATTGTTACTATTTTAATATTTATCATCGAAAAAGATTATCATTGTCATTTCGATGTTGAATATTTACCTTTACGTATAATTTACTATTTATCATTAAAAACAATAACTACATAGTGTTTTGAAACTTTGATATGAGTCGTTTAGCAATGAAAATTATGTCAATCCGGTCTTTATTTGTCATAAAATCGGACTATTAAAACCTCAGATATATAAAACCACTGAATTTTCGGGGGCTCGAGTAAATTTTCTGCTCAAGTTTTGTCATTTGACATGAACTTTGATGTTTAATACAATTTTACAAAATAATATTGTTATTTATAAATGAACAATATGGTTTATCATTCTTTTGTGCGAGAATATAACATACACATTAGAAAAAATTATAAAATTGTGTTTTTCATTAGTTTTTTAAATATTTTAAACATATTTTCTAGGAAAGTTTAATCACTCTTTCATGTCTAAACTTATCCAAAAATTCTTTGTTCAAAGTTTGGGAACTAGTGGTTCAACCGATGAGTCGGGTAAATTGTGTATTTAAGTTTTTTCATTTGACATGAATTTTGGTGTTAAATACAATTTTACAAAATAATATTGTTATTTGTAAATGAACAATATGTTTTATCATTATTTTGAAATCAATGTAATCTATACTATTAAAAAAGAAGACAAAACGCCTACGTGTCGCGACGTGAGAGCTTTTAGGATATTTTAATTTTTTGCGTTTTAGTCCTTATATTTTTGAATAATTTTCGTTCGACGAATTCTATAAATTATATTTCAGGCTCAACGAATTCAGGCCCACATATAAAACCTTTAAGGAATTAAATTTCTCCCACATTAAAAACAATAAGAAACAAAATAAGAAATATTCTAATATAAATATGACTTTATCACATACAAAATCATTAAAGCGGACCTTCGTTTAATGGGTCTGCGAATTTCAGTAAATGGATTGCGCCTTCATTTACCGAGTATGGACAATGCGGGTTTTTTTTTCTGAATAGGCCTGCAAACTTTGAATAGTTATTTTGACTTTCGATATTGGTTTCATATATGCATGCCTCATAAATTGGCCAACGGATATCGAGAATTTTGATTAGTGGATTGGAGTATCGGGAATTTTGATTAGTAGATTGGAGCCTGGACATTCAGTTTTCAAGACGGGTTCAGGTCGGGCTCATTCGAGTTCGGGTTTTTCGGGTTCCAGGGTTTAAGATCCGTTCGGGTTATTTACAAATACGGTATTGTTCGGTTCGAATCTATTTGGGTTCAGGCCGAGTTTCATATATTTAACCAAATATTATTCGGTTCGGGTTTATGATTCGAATTTTCAGGTTTTTCATATTTTTGGTAATAATTTCGGGTAATTCGGGTTCGGTTGGGTTTTGGTTCGGTTTATTCATATAACCCACAAAAAATTGAAATAACCAACTAAAATCCAAATTACCTTATCAAAACTATATACATGTGTATATTTTCCGGTCTATTCGAATACAATTCGGGTCTCAGGTCGGTTCGGGTTAGAACGGAAACCCGAGTTAGAAAATATTAAAATCCGATATGATAATATGAGAACCGATACCGAATTTTTCGGGTCCGTTCAGTTTTGGGTTTTAGATCTCAGGTTTAATGATCAGCCCTAAATTGATCAATTCATGAATATCTTTAATATTATTTATGAATATTTTGTCCCTCACATTGCGCGGGGTACTTACCTAGTAGAATATCATATATAATAAATAGGAAGGATTTTTGCCTACGTGTCGCGTAGAGAGCTTTTGTAGGAAATTAAATTTTTTACTTTTTTTTCTTTTCAATAGTTTGAATTAATATAAAAGATATTCAATTTAATAATTAAGTTTATTTAAGTAAATATAAAAATACTCAATTTAATATTTAAATTTATCTAAACCTTTTTAAAAATATTCAGATGTATTTAGTTAAAGTAATATATATGTCAATCGTGTTCAAAATCGCTTAACTGCAAGAAAACACATAAACAATTTAATTTGACTGTGAATATAACATATTTCTCAATTCAATTTTAATCTCATCATAAAACAAAAGGTGCACGTATTATTGGATAAAACAAAATATACCTAAAATATATTGAGAATATTACTTTTATGTATTTAAGTTGACTTAAAAACGAATTTATGTATTCAAATGATATAATCCCATAGTAAAATAAAAAACTTGAGTTCCATAAGACAAAATAATTATACAATATATTAAGAAAATATTATATACTAGATGAAATCCCGCGTAATACGCGGACAAATTACATAAAATTATTTTATAATTATATATTAATATTGTTAGTAAATTTGTATAGTTATAGTTAGATTTAAACGGAAACTAATATTATACCGTTATTTTATTAACAAATAAATATAAAAGACACACAACAATATATGATAATAGTAAATAAGTGATTTTTACTTTTCATCTATTAAGAAATATAAATAACACATTTTTTGTTTTATTACATTGCTTTTGTTATTTACATGAAAAACATTTATTTTAAATTAATAATTAGATAGTGAATCCATGAAGATAACAAATAAGTTATCATAAAGATTTTCTTTATTTTTTCAAGTAATTTTATGTTTTTATTTTTTCTTATTCCTAATTTTTTTATCGATTATTCTTAAAATATTCTTAATATTTTTTTTCTATGTTATTTTCCTTATTTCTTATTATTTTATTTTTCTATATTTCGGATTAATTTATTTTATTTCTAATTATTTGATAATTAATGTTAATTTTTTAGTTTTTGATTATTTTCTTTAAGTCTGTTTTTCTCAATATTCTTAAGTTTCCATTTTATAAGATGTCTATGTATCAATTTTAATACACATGTCACGATCCAAAATAATCATTACAAATGTCACGATCTGGAATAACCATTACAAATGTCACGATCTCGTGAGTTATAATTATGCTTGTCAATCTCATCTTAAATGTTTATTTTTATATAATAAGATTATTTGATAATTAATGTTAATTTTTTTAATTTATAAGTGTTTAATTTATAAATGAAACATTGAGTGTATAATTTATAAGATTTCCATTTTTAAGGTGTTTTCATTTTTCTTTTTTCCTATTTTTTTAAAGAAAATTCCTTATTTTAATAACAACAATTGTCGCGAATTAAATTAATTTTGACACGTGTCACGATCTGGTGAGTTATAATTTGTCTACGTGTCGAGCTCACGTTAAATTCGCTTACTTTTATATAATAAGATATATATATATATATATATCTACTCGTTATTTTTAAACATCAAATAATAACCTATTTGTTTTAGTACAAATAATACTCAATATCTCTTATATTCTATAACTTTTTTTTGGTTAAAACACTCTTATTCTATAACTTGGTCAACTATTCTCCGTTAATCCAAAGTATCGATCGAAACAATATATAAGTTATTATTCAAAAATATATATACTATTAAAAAAGAAGACAAAACGCCTACGTGTCGCCACGTGAGAATTTTTAGGATATTTTTATTTTTTGCGTTTTAGTCCTTATATTTTTGAATAATTTTTGAGCTTTCATGTAATTCAGACCCACATATAAAAATTTTAAGAATTAAAATTCTCCACATATAAAAATTTTAAGAATTAAATTTCTCCCACATTGAAAACAATAAAAACAAAATAAGAAATATTCTAATATAAATAAGATTATCACATACAAAATCATTAAAGTGAGTCTTCGTGGGCGAATTTCGATAAATGGATTGCGCCTTCATTTACCGGGATATGCATAATGCAGGTCTTTTTCTTTGAATAAGATTGCAAAGTTTGATTAGTTATTTCGGCTTTCAATAATGGTCTTTCATAGATGATAGATGCATGTTTCATAAATTGTCAACGGGTATCGGGAACTTTGATTAGTGGATTGGAGCCTAGACATTCGGTTTTCAAGTCGGGCTCATTCGAGTTCGGGTTTTTTGGGTTAAAAGATATAGGATTCGTTCAGGTTATTTACAAATATAGTTTTGTACGGTTCGAATCTATTCGGATTCATGTCGAGTTTCATATATTTAACAAAACCTGACCTGGAACAAAATATTATTCGGTTCAGATTTTTTTTATTTTTTTGTTCGAATTTTCAGGTTTTACATATTTTTTTGTAAGAATTTCGAGTCTTATTTCGGGTAATTCGGTTCGACTAATTCATATAACTCACAAAAAATTAAAATAGCCTACTAAAATTCAAATTACCTTATAAAAACTATATACATGTGTATATATTCGGGTCTATTCGAGTACAATTTGGCCCTCAGGTCGGTCGGGTTAGAATGGAAATCCGAGTTAGAAATATTTAAACCCGATAGGATAATATGATAACCAAAATCGGACCAAACCGGATTTTCCAGGTCTATTCGATTTCGGGTTTCGAATCTCGGGTTAAATGTCCAGCCCTAAATTGATCAATTTATGGTCTTCCATAATATAACTTAATATTATTTATGAATATTTTGTCCCGCGCAAGGCGCGGGTACTTACCTAGTAATATATAAATATTAAGAGATCTATTAGAAATTATAAAATTGTATTTCTTATGAATTTTTTAATATTATATTTTATGGGTTTTCAACATTTTTAATATTATCCATTTATTATGTCAATTTAAGTCAATTTGTGTTAAATTTAGGCTTTTTGTTTTGGACTTTTATGAATTTTTAATAATGTGAAATCAGAAATGGTCAGGTGATGACACGTGTAATTTTAGAATGATTTTCTCTCTCTGTCTTCTGTATTAATAATATAAGATGAAGCTTTAGATAGCTTCCTTTTGGGCCAACTTTAAGCATTTTGTAAAGGCTTATTTGGACTAGTAGGACTTTTGTAAATATTGGCTTGCTTGCCACTCTTTTTAATTATAATGCAAAACATTTAACAAAACAAACTAAGATCATTATTCGAATTACTATGTTTGATTTTAACGATATTTGATACAGAAAAAATATATATACTTCAATAAAAATATTAACTGAGATATTTTTATTTAACAGTATGACTAACGGAATCTCGATCAAAATAGTTAGCTCTTTTAATGATGATCATCATCATATAGCTAATGAAAGCATGGAGATTGAAGATTAGCCTATGTTTCAATACATTCTAAACTCTCAGAACATATCAACCGATGTAGAATTTTCAATACCTAGTCGACATTTGTGTCCTCCTTCATTGGATTTATCTCATTCCCTCAGGACAATCAAAGTAACTATTTTTACAACTCTTTGGCTCAACCTCGGACTCCCGATATAGTTATGTTGTCGCCTCCGACTCCTCCTCTTCATTGTAGAGACGATGCTTCTGCTAGCTCTTCTTCTTCTCGTCGTCGTCCTATAACATGCTAAGGTTATTGTAGCTTCGGCTCAGGAACAGTTTCTACGGGGATTTAAAAGATTTGACACTATTGATGGTTTCTCTGATCTGTTATGAACTCAGTAGTAAGCTCTCTGTAAATGATGAAATAGAATCTCAATGTAAAAGTTTATTCAACAAGAGTTTGATCTCATCACGATCTCCCTCAACAAACTCATAACGTTTGTGTAACAATCTCTCAACAAAAGCATAAAGAAATGAATAGCAAGATGATTCAGATTTAAGATTCATTCATTTCTTTACCTCAACTCCCATCCGATAATCCTTGAGCTGACACGTCATTCCCTTCTTTGTCTTTCCTCTTTCTTTGCCTTGTGTGCACTCTCCAAGGCCTATCAATACCCCATGGAAAAGACGAAGCTTGTCCTCAAGCTTGTAAGTTGGAAACTGTTAAACTAAATCAAACATCCTGATCCAAGTATTCTCATGATTGGGTAAGCTCTTCCAACCCACCAATGCTTCCAAATGACCAGCTTCATCATAACGAGGGTCCAAGATTTTATCAGGTTTCACCATAAACTCCTCTGCACCTGGCCAAGATTCTCGTAAGGGATTGATAATATAATTCTCTCCCAACATTGGTTGAAGCCGGGAGATGTGAAAGACCGGATGTATATGACAACCATCAGGCAACTTAAGCTTGTAAGCCACCACTACAAGAAAACTATCGATTCCCTCGGAAATCCGTCGGAAACAACGATTTCCCACGGATTTCCGACGAAATTGATTCGTCGGAACTAAGTCGTCGGAAAAGGAAATACGTCGGAATTCCGTCGGAAATACCCGAGGGATTTCCGACGGAAATTTTCCGACGGATTCCCGAAGGAATTTCCGACAACAAAAACTCTCGGAAGTTTCGGAAATTCATCCGTCGGAAATCTGTCAGATATATTTCCGATGGATTTCCGACAGATTTCCGACAATCATTTCCGACGGGTTTCCCACGGTTTTATTTCCAACGGATTTCCAACGGACTTTGTTTTCCGACGGATTTCCCACGACTTTGTTTCCGACGGATTTCCAACGGATGTTTTTCCGACGGATTTCCGACGGATGTTTTTCCGACGGATTTCCGACGGATTTGTTTCCGACGGATTTGTTTCCGACGGATTTCCAACGGATTTTTTTCCGACGGATTTCCGAGGGATAATATTATTTTCATCAAAAAAAATAATATTTAAAAAAATATAAAATATTAATAAATTTAAATTAAAAAAATAATTTAAAAGAAATCCCATATTATATAATACACCATTTAAAACAAAATACAAAAACGAAATTGTTTTTAAAACAACAAAAACATTTAAAAAAAAACTAATTAATGTTGAATTTGTCTTTCATTTTGGCTAGGAACTTTGTAGTTTCGGCTTGTTGACGAAGAATCTCCAAGTTTTGCTCTCGAATCTCAGTGTTTTGAGCCATTATATCCTCATTAGCTTTCTCGAGGGCTTTAATGCGTTCGTCCTTCTTTTCGAGTTCTCGAAGGATCTCCGTGTTGTAGTTACTCGACGATGTGGAAGAAATAATACTTCGAGAACTTTTACCTAACCCGAAAATGCGACCTTTAGACTGCGGAGTCGCCTGTAAAATTAATAAATTTATTAGTATTAGTTTATAAGTATTGCAATATAGAAGATATTAATTTATACTAATTACCTCGAAGAAAATTTGGTTAATTTCTTCCCGAGATAGTTCATTTGAATCCGCCGATTCTTACACTAGTCTCCATATATCGAGGTTTACGACAAAAACGACATCTAGTCCGATTTTCGTCTCTTCTCCAATAGATCATGCAATTGTCAATGCACACATCTATAACTTGATACGGTAATCCGAGACCAGCTACTAGTTTTTGCACGTCATAGTATGATGCTGGTGAAAGATTATCTTCGGTGTAGAACGCTCTTTACAAAATTCGCAACTCGCATCCACACATTCTTCCGGTAAGTTATAATCCGTCTTTATGCTCATTAAACGGCTTGCGGATGATAAAGGGGAAAGACCCTCCTGACAACCTTTGTACAAAGGATGTTTTGCTGCATCTAACATATCAAAAAAACGTCGTGCTTCCATGTTCGGTTCTTCGATCCTAATACCCTGATCATAACCTCCGTCAAACTGTTGCATATTTTCCCTATATGCATTATTGACCATCTGAATAGTGTTACCTATATGACCTCTAGTTTCTTCTTCTACTCTATTTTCTCTTGAACTATCGCCAATATATGTTCCACTAGAATTATGAGCACCATAAACTGCAGATCTTTCTCCATGAAAATACCAAATCTTATAACTAGGCATAAAACCATTCGCATACAAATGAGGTCATGCTTCATCTACCCTGACATTTCTCAAATTCCTACATTGAGAACATGGACATTTAAACTTACCGGTTCTAATGCTTTCCGGTTGATTTTGAGCCACGCCTATGAATTCTCCAATTCCGTTAGCGTATTCATCGGTAAGTAAATTTGTCACCGGATCCATCTTCGGTTTATCCATCCATGCTCGATAATAGTTAGACATTTAAAAAATTTAAATTATTTTGAATTTTAGAGAGAGAATGATATACAAAAGTGTGTTTTGAATGAGAACCAAAGAGGTATTTATAGGAAAACATTCTGCAGTTTCTGACAGATTTCCGACGGATTTCTGAGGGATTTAACGGCTAATTTTCAACGGTTCAAAAATTCGTCGGAAATCCGTCAGAAATATAAACGGTCATTTTTTAATCCTCGGAAAACCGTCGGAAAGGTTCAAACGGCTATATCTGTCAGAATTTCGTCGGAAATTTCCGAGGGAATTCCGACAGATTTCCCAGGGAAAGTAGCCGTGGGAAATCCGTCGGAAATTTCCGACGGAAAAATATATCCGTCGGAAATTTCCGACGAGTTTTCCGACGGCTTCTTTCCCCGGGAAATCTGTCGGAATTCCCTCGGGAATTTCCGACGGAAACTTGTCCCTCGGAAAATCCGTCGGAAATCGGGTTGTTTTCTTGTAGTGCACTGCTTTCACTTTAGCTAGTACTTCAAAAGGTCCATAATAGCGTGCTGCTAACTTCTGACATACACGTTTTACCACTGAGTTCTGCTTGTATGGTCGTCGCTTGAGAAAAACCATAGAACCCACCTCTAACTGCAAGTCACGTGTGTCCGTGTCAGCATTATTCTTCATAAGTTGTCGAGCTCTCAACAGGTGATCCTTAATTTGACCCAACATAGCATCTCTTTCTCTCAACATGGTCTCTAACTCCCAGTTCTTAGTAGACCCCTTTTTCATACCTCAATAACTTTGGAGGTTCACGCCCATACACCAACTGAAATGGAGTATCTTGCGTGGCTGTATGAAAGCTTGTATTGTACCATAGCTCTGCCCAAGATAAGAACTCTGGCCATTTTCTCGGATGAGCTGATATGAAACATCTCAAATATGTTTCTAAGCATCTATTTAGCACCTCTGTTTGCCCATCTGACTTAGGATGATAAGCCGTGCTATACTTTAGAGATGTGTATGCTGCTTTGAAACATTCTTTCCAAAAACTTCTCAAGAATATCTTGTCTCTATCCGACAATCAATTGAGGAAAGCCATGATGTTTCACCACTTCCTTGACAAACTTAGAGGCCACATCCACTGATGTAAAAGAATGCTTCAATCCAATGAAATGAGCATACTTACTTAAACGAACTACCATCACTAGTATAACATTTATCCCTTTGGTCAATGGAAGACCGTCAATGAAATCCATAGATAAATCTTCCCAAATCTGTTCAGGTATTGGTAGTGGTTGTAGTAACCCAGCTGGAGACAGTGTAGAATACTTGTTTTTGTTTTCTTGACAGATCAAACACTCTGCTACTAACTACTGAACATCCTTCTTCATTCCTTTCCAATAGAAAGAAGTTTGAATCCTTTGAAGAGTTTTCAAAACCCCTGAATGTCCTCCTAACACTCCAGAGTGACCTTTTGTCATTACCCAAGCAAGTTGATTCAATTTTATACGTCACAAAAAAAATTAAAAAATCTGTTTTTTCGAATATTTTTTATTTAATTTAATTTTACGAATCTGAAAAAATATTTCAAAAATCAAAAAACGAAATTAAAATGTTTTTCATAAAATCACCTAAATATGATAAAAAATCGATTTTAAAATGTTTTTTTGAATATTTTTAGGGTATAGAAACTAAAATATTACCATCTTGGTTCGCAAACCCTAAACCAAAACACTTTGATTAGTTTAGGGTTTAGATTTGTGAGTTTTTGAATTTTTTTTATTACAAATAAAATAAAAATGGTATAAGAGATTTTGGGGGTTATAGAAGATCATGGCTTTTTAAAAACGACCGATTGAGAAGATGCCTCCTAGTACACTAACACTTATTCTATGTGTTTGTTTAAAGAACATATCTATAGTTTTGTTTCTAATAAGTAATGTCGTTACTATTTTTCAACGTTGGTCATGCGATATTAATGGCTTATTGAGCCAATTTTATATGCATATTCTCATTTTTTGCTTTTCTCAAATCTAAGAAATTGTCATTAGACTCTTCATCACACTTCACACACATATGGAAACATAGCTAATTAATTCAACTTTGATAAAATAAAAACCAGAACGGCACACAAGTCATAAGACCATGGCCGGTCTTAAGGAAATGTAGTTTTTGACAAAAAGTAGCACGAGACAAAGGCCCAGAAGAGGGGAATTTAACAAGTTTCACTCTATGAGTATCCTCAATGTCAATGTTGACTGGGGTCCAATGAGATCACTTGCTTGTCCGCCTTTGAAGATAAAGATGTTAGAATTCGTACCGTTTTATAACGATTTATAAATAATAATTGCGAATTCTTTTCCTAAAATATGTGCAAATATTGAATCAAATCTATGTCATCAGTTTATAGATTTACATGGGTGGTTCGTAGCGGATATTTGAACCGATATAAATCGAGGTGTTGTAGCACTCCAAACGTCGTGCCTCTATTGGTATCCACACACACAAACTGGATCTATCGGGATGCTAGTGCCATAGAGATCGGATCTCAAATCGAAGATGAACTTTTCGTCTCTATATTATGCTCCGCTAATTTTCTTTTGTTAATTAGAGAGTCACATTATGCATCCTATTTATAACGATAACTAGGATATTGACCCGGGCTACGCCCGGTTTAACATTTTCCTGATATTATATTAACTGTTTTAATTTAAAAGAACATTCATAAACCCTTATATATAAAATAATAATTTTACATAATACTCCTTTCATTCAAAATAAATGGCATTCTAGATTTTTTCCGCACTTATTAAGAAACTTAAATTTTTCTTACTTAATGATTAAATTAACAATACAAAAAATTCTATTGGTTCAAAAATTTAAATTCATTTAATTTTTGCATTGAAATCATAGAATGTGTACTTATTTTGTAACAAAAATATTATGGTAGAATACCATTTATTTTGAAATAGAAGGAGTATAATGACTTTGAGTTTTGTAATTCTTACATTCACTAAAATTTTCCTTAATAACACATGTATATCTTATACATAAACCGCTACATGAAACAACATTTATCAAGGTAATGTTTGAATATTTTGTAAAGAATAAATTGCATCAATATATTCTTATTTCTTATTTGCATAAAAAATAACGTAAAACTAATTTGTAGTGGTTCCGATTAAATTATTATTTTAGGGGTTGAGGATAAAATTTAAACTAAAAATTTAAATTCAATGTTGAAAATTAGGCAATGATTTTAAAAAATTAGACAAATTTGAATCAAAACAAAATATAATCATATATTTTTTTAGAGAAATTACACATGTGTGAAACACAAGAGAGAATGAGATTTACTATTTCTTTCATTCTCTACTATGAGTCTTTGTCTTGTTCAACACAATTAAACTTGGTGATAAACAATAAACTTCATGAAGACATGAGAAATAGTAGATGGTAAAAAAGAAAAGATGGTGAGTTACAAAGCAACGGAGAAACCAATAAAACAAAAGAGTAAAAGTGGATGGGATGAAATGGAAAGTTTAACATTTACTATTTTGACGTATGATAAATTTTTGAAATTAAGTTGAAATATATGTTAAATTAACATTTTTCTAGAACATGTAAGAAAAAAGGTAATTAGTATAACATTTCCTAACTATGATATTCCTAACTAAAAGAGAGAATTAGAAATTTCGACAAAAAAAGAGAGAATTAGAAAGTGAATAAGTACCTTGTTCTTTGGAAATTACAATGGTGAAGATGATAATAGAATGAAAGAGTTTTTTATACTTGACAGATAAAATGATAGGTAGAAGTTATTGAGATCATCATGAGTAAAAAATCCCTAAAAAATGGGATAGTGGCTTGTGTTTTTTGACGATTTAACTTGAAACAAAAATTTTTTTGTTAAAAAAATTGATTAAAAAGAATATTGAAGCACAAGCCACTTGGCGCATTCTAATTGGCCATGTAACTTGTGCTTTATAATATAAGAGATGATGCATAATAATTAACCCTAATTAAATTAAGGTTAATGGGTTAATAAGTCCAACTCAATTCCAAACGTGACTATTCACGTTTACATATATATCATATATGTATATATATATACATATATTTATATATATTTCATATTATATCAAATATATATTATATATTATATAATATATATGTTCAATATAATATGTATAACAGTTGTAATACGGCTTATATTTGATCTAGTATGCTTAGATACTAGGATCGTATAATATTAGCAATGAACTTTAAACCATCGATTATAAGATGTTTCTAGTAAAACGTTATAATTATCTAATATTATCCGACTGTCAAATCTCGACAATACAACTTACCTAAAATAAATACAATTGATTTCAGGACATTCCTTAGGGACTGTTCGGTTTCTACCAAGTCAACGCCGAGGAGGAGCCATCGATCATGAAAAAATACAAAATAACAATTCTCCCTACCACCATTATCTTTGGAAACGGAAGAATAAAAGCAAAAATTGTTGGAGCTCAACGACCATCGTTAATAAGAGAATTCATAAAGGAATATATTTGAAGTTTCTCTTTTTTCTCGGGCCTTTCGCTTGTGACGACCTTTGCCAAAAGCTACTTTTGCTTTAATGTATGACCTAATAATAAGACTATCTTGTGTGTTGTTTGTTTGTTTTTAACATATTTATCTATGGTTTTTTTTGCTACCAAGTAATGTCCTTACTACTTTTTATCTTTATGAGATATACTAGTGACTCAATTAAGCCAATTTTATATGCATTTTCTCGTCAAATCTATTAAAAAACGTGGAGTCTTTGTCACACTCGAAACCATAAGATAATCAAATTCAACTTTTGAAAAAATAAAAATAATAAAGGCAAACACAAGGGTTTATTGGATCCTATGTTCATGCTTTTGTTAGACTTGTTTTGATCAAGCTTATTAGGTCCCAAACATATATATATTCCATCAAAACCTTGACAGATATTCAATTGATTCGACCTAAAATTGTTTTTCTAATTGGAATATTGTCGAGATTAATGGTTAAACTGTCATTATTTAGAAGAATGGTGTGAGAAATATCTCGCAATTAAATATGTGATTAACTGCCTAATCATGAGACATCGTGTAACGACCCGGTTTTTGAAGACAATCAAGGCTCATTTGCCTCTCCAAAAACCCTAGGTGAAGCCTCTATATATTAACTCATGCCTCCTTTTGCTTCTCATCACAAACATCAAGCCACCCTTTTCTTTTTGCAGAGACACCACCACCAGAGCTACACGCAACCGAACCGCCGCAGTCACCACCAGCAGAGCTCGTCACGTCCACGCCGTCACCTTCCCTAACCGAAGGTAATTCGGAAATCGAGTGTACTAAGTTATTTTCCATGGCCGAGTAGTATTTTGCCCATAACTCTCTAACCGCTTCGTATTTCGCAAACCTAAGACCACCATCGGAACCGGGACGACGAGACAAAGTCGGAGATAGGAGATCAGCCGGAGCTACCTCCGAACGCTCCGCCACGCGCCGCCGGAACATCAGCAAGTGAAGCCCACGCGCCGCCGCCGTCACCGCCGCCGGAGTTCGCCGGAGCCACCACCTCCGACCCCCGTCCACTCACCGTCGGGAAGCCGTCATCGCCGCACCACCGTCGCGCCGCCGCCGGAGATAGTTTCCGATTTGCAGCCAGTTCGAGCATCCGAGATCATGAAACCCGTCTAACGCACTGTTAAGGTGAGGGGTAGTCCTTACAATTATTATATCTATGAATGCAAATCTATGTTGTCTGTATAACTTCTTCTATGATGTGTAGATTGTTGAGTTCATTTAGCATTGATTGGAACCGGACCTGGACTTAGAGGATTCAACTACTTGATTGATTATTTGTCATAAGTATATGCTTGTGTGATAATTAGTATGATGATTTGCCACTATGGACGACGATGCCGAGACAAGCGGCTAGGCATCTATTGAGATTAAATGAGCTAGCGGGGTCTAGAGCCGGGCATCGGCACTATTGTTCTTGCGGGAGGTGACGTGGGCGAAGGTATCGGGACGAGATGCTGAGTCAGTTGCTTGACATGATACGAGCTAGCGGGGCCACAGTCGGGCGTCGGTACCGTGCCGCGTAGTTGTGGGGACGGGTAACGTAGTCGATCCGTTACCCGTCGCCCATAGTGATCGATAAAGCGTCTCCGGGTGGTGTTGTGGCCACTTAAGCCACATAGGTTGTTTATGTGTATATTGAACACCCTAGGTGTATGATTGATGATTATATTTGAGTTATGATGTCAGGGTTAGATTGATATTTCATGTTATTCTTTTTACGCATTTAGCGTTCCCCCTCACTGAGTGACTTCCCTGTCACTCACCCCTCTCTCTACTTTTGTTGCAGGTGAGCCAAGGCAGTAGCTAATTGTTGCCTAGTTCAGGTCGTTGGGATTTTGTCGCTTTTGTTGCGTTTTTTTTTCAGTTTACTTTTGCCACTCGATCAATCTCGTTTTCAGTTATTGGATAATATTTAGTTGGAGTTTCCTTTTAATTAATAAGTGGATTTTCCCCTTAATTTAATATAACTTGCATTTAAGATACGTATGTAACATTCCGTTTCTGAGTGAGGCGGGATGGGGTGTTACAATTTTGGTATCAGAGCGAGTTTTCACTCTAGTTCTAACCTGAGGGTCGATCTGTGGGGCATGGGAAGTTACTATTAAGAAAAATTGAGTTTTTAAAATCTACTCGTTGTTAGGAAATCTTAGTGTCGTGTTAACAATTGAGTTGGAACCGGGGACAACGCCTGTTTCGCGAGCGCCATACCGACTTGCCCCTATATAGATAGCCGAACTAAAGAAGCAACTTGAGGATCTATTGGACAAGGGGTTTATCAGGCCCAACAGCTCACCATGGGGAGCTCCTGTTAGTTTGTAAAGAAGAAGGATGTTAGTTTTTGGTTGTGTATAGATTACAGAGGTTTGAACAAGGTGACCATTAAGAACAAGTACTCTCTACCGTGTATTGACGAGTTACTCGATCAACTGGAGGGTGCTTCATGGTTCTCGAAGATAGATTTGGTATCAGGATAGCATCAGATTGCTATAGCTGGTCATAACGTGCAGAAGACGACCTTTAGGACACGTTATAGACAATATGAGTTCGTTGTGATGCCCTTTGGCCTTACCAATGCACCAACAACTTTTATGAAACTTATAAACGACGTGTTTCGAGAACACTTTGATAAGTGCGTGATTGTCTTCATCGACGATATATTGATCTACTCTCGAAGCAAGGAAGAACACGCAGAACACTTGCGAATTGTTCTTGCAAAACTAAGAGAATAAAAGTTGTTCGCTAAACTGACTAAGTGTAGTTTTTGGCAAAGGAGGATTGGGTTCCTCGGACACATAGTTCCCAAAGCGGGTGTCGAGGTGGATCCTGAGAAGATTACAACGATTACCAATTGTCCCACGCCTAACAGTGCGGCTAAGGTTCAAAGCTTTATGGGTTTCGCAAGATACTCTCGGAAAATTTTCGTGGGATTTTCTAGCACAACCAAGCCAATGACAAGATTACCGGCAAGAACACCAAGTTTGAATGGACAGAAGATTGTAGCCAAAGTCTCGCAGAGTTAAAAAGGTTGTTAATAAGGACTCCAGTTCTAGCGCTACTGAGGTTGGGACTGCCTTATACTGTAGATATTGATGCTTCTGGGACAGGGTTAAGTTGCGTAATAATACAAGAAGGACGAGTCATTGCATACGCATCGCGCCAGCTAAGGTCACACGAGGTCAATTACCCGACTCACGATCTAGAGCTATCAGATGTTGTCTTCGCCTTAAAAATCTGGAGAGCATATTTGTACGAAGAAATGGTGCAAATCCTTACAGACCATCGGAGTTTGAAATACGTCTTTACTCAAGGGGATTTAAACCTAAGACAACGAAAGTGGATAGAGTTATTAGCAAACTACAATCTCGAGATCACCTACATCCTGGGAGGGCTAATACAGTCGCCGACGCTCTAAGTAGGTGAAAGAGCGATGTATCGATAGCAAAGGAAAATTAAGAGCTCACCAGGGCACTGGTGAGCCTTAGACTGTACGCCACCACTGAGGAGGGAGAGACGGTAGGTATGGAGTCAGTAGACCGAGCAGATCTCTTATGGTGGGTACGACAAGCTCCAGAAAGGGACGAAGCGTTGTTAAAAGATCTGGAGAAGGAGGTCTTGGGTTATCACATCGCGACAACATGACCATCTTTTTCAGAAACCGTGTATGTGTCCCTAATAACGTAGAGCTAAGAAAAGAGATTCGACAATAAACACACGATTCGAGATTTTCGATACATCTAGGGAACAACAAGATGTATCAAGATCTTACGCGATATTATATTGGCAGGGCATGAAGAGGGATGTTTCCCACATTGTGTCATGTTGTCAGACATGTCAATTGGTTAAAGCGGAGCATCAGCTGTCGAGTGGGTTAATGCAAGATTTACCCCCTACCAGAGTGGAAGTGGGACAGGGTGACTATGGACTTTGTTAATGGGTTACCTACGACGACGGGTGGAGTAGATGCCATTTGGGTTATCGTGGATAGACTTACTAAATCAGCCCACTTTACGCTATTAAGAAGTCGTACGGGTCGGCAGTGTTAGCAAAGTCGTACATCAACGCGATTGTGCGATTGCACGGTGTACCGGTAAGTATAATGTCATAACGAGACACGAAAATTCACATCTGGATTTTGGCGAGCTTTTCAGGAAACATTGGGGACCAAGGTGCATATGAGTACGACTTATCACCCGCATACAGACGGACAATC